>JBBCAQ010000006.1:1250000-2500000 GCA_038050395.1 Parthenolecanium corni
TATTATCCATCGTAAATGAATACATTTACGAGTATTATAGTTGATTCAACTTTAAAGCAAAAGACACAAGACATATTCCCATTATAAACCGAACTTAAAAGTAACTTCAACCGCAAACACAGATATGTGATCGCAAATAACAATTTTTTAATTTTAATATAAAAACATATTCAACATGAATCTCACTGGGAAAATAAATTAAATTATTATAATATAAAAATAGCGAAGCAGTGATGAAAAATAAAACTAAGCCCACATGGATGTTAATTTGACAGCGAGTCGATTAAGATCATCAAAATCAACGGGTACAATTTTTGTAGCATTCACAGACGGATGTTCTTTTGGAAGTGGTAAAATTAATTTTCCAATAGGAACTGGTTCTTCCAGTTGAAACAGCTAAAAATATAAAGGAAAAAAGTTAATAATAAGCCACAAGAGTGAAAACAATCGTAGATTATAATGAATCTCATTTTAATACTTACTTTCCTAGCTTCTGGCGTAGGGAATACTGCCAAATCAGTTTTAATTTGACTACCAGGTCTTCTTTTCAATAATTCTTTCGCATAATCCTCCTAGCAAAATGAAAATATAATTTTCGTATGAATATAGTTATACATAATGAGTCAGGGAACAATTTCAACTTCGTAAAAAGCACGTGGATCTTTTTTATATGCAGTTCTTGATCTAATAAAAAATTTAAGAATAAAAATAGAACCTTCAATTTGTTGTATCTTTTTTGGAAATTTCTTTGCACCTCAGCTTCTTTTTCGGCTTGTTTGCGCAATACGTTCAAGGGAGAATTTTCATCAGAAATTTGATCTACATTAGGTTTTCGTTTACTAATATCAACAATTTTTGGTAACGACATCAGTTCGTGCATTTCCATATCCTAGAAGCAAACAAAACTGTCATTAATTTTCGTCCTTGTAACTCGGAAATCTTTGAAGAACAAATCAAAAAGTCTGCATACGTTTACGAGAGATCGAGCTTCTTTTTCAAGCCTTAGAATGTCTGCATCAAGCTCTGAATCTTGTTTGAAGATCTACAAAAAAAAAAGAAATTCGATCATACTAATCAATTACACAAAATTAATATAAAGGTGCCAGAATTTACTCACTGGAATCGGTTCTAACGAATCGAGTATTTTGTCGATGAATTTATTTTGTGCCTCGTATCTCAAACTTCGTTCACGTTCCAATGCACGGCGCAAAGCCAGAATTTCATTCACCAGGAGCGGCGATTCCACCAGCTGAATGGCCGAAGAAGATGCAGATGTTGAACCGCCAATACTCATATTACCTGCGGAATAATAAAGTCTAACCAAATCCTTTCATACATAGATGCCATAAAATTAGTTAAATAAATTTTCTTACCGGAAGAAACTGGCGCATTTTTTGCGATCCCTTCGATGAGAACTTTTTTCGAGTATGTTTTCAATCTATCCTTCAGTTCACCTTTTTCGCATTCTAACGAATCAATGTCCGCTTGCAGATGATCCATCGTTTGCTCGAACTCGGTTTCTTTGCGCTTCATCAGCTGGTTGGCTTCATCCAATTTTCGCTATTACCAAAGACAAACGGTGTAATTCTCATGCGCTTAAAATACGAACAAAAAAAAAATAGAGACGTTTACTCACTTGTAATTTTTGCAACGATAGTTCGTAATCTCTAGTAATGTTGGTCAATTTCGTATCCGAAGTAGCCAATTTTTTCTCAGCTATATCTTTTCGAATATTTAGTTCGCTTATTTCTTCTTGTTTGTTTTTTAATAGCATTCGCAATTCCTTGACATCATTTTCCTTACTTTCTAGTTTGGATTGTAAGATTTTGATTTGCTCGAGTTCTTTTTTCACTTGTGCTGCACGAAGCAAAATGGGAGGAACAACCTGCAGAAATTAATTTATGAATAAAAAAAAACTATCTTGAGTGAAAATGATTCGATACAAGAGAATGGTATCGGGCCATTAAGAGGGATTTTTCGATTATCATGCAGTGTAACACCCATAATCTTTATTTAACCATCGATGGTAAAATAGAAAATCTATTCGACAAAAATTCATTTACTCATGAAAAGTCGAAGTTAAACAGTTGAGTGAAAATTATTAATCTTCGGAGAAAACAGCATAAAATGCATATTTTAATCCCATCGTCCCTTTTTTCACCACACTTTAGGACAGCCCTTGAAGAGATGATTAGAAAAATAAAATGAAACATTATTTAATTTCTTTAAGTAGACGACGGAGGAGTACTTTTCAATCCTATCTGAACTTCTATTTAGATTTATAAAATTTATTATTTCAGCTAGTTTTGGAATTTTCAAGGAAAAAACTGTATCCAAGATTCTAGGCCATAATCTGTGAGAATTTTATCGTCGTCTCTCTCAAAAATCAAGTTATTCGACAGAGAAAACTAAAAATACTCCGCCCAATTTTTCCTACACTACCTTTTACTCCATTCACTAACTTGATTTTGAAATTGAAAATAAAATGGTGGTCAAAATGCAGATTTAAAAAGAAAGTTCACTGAAATACACGTTAATAGCCAACGTAAAAGCAGCAAATCACAGAAATTACCTTTTCTGGCTTATTCGCGATAGCACTCGGTAAATATGATTCTGTCTCTTGAATAGCTTGCGCGACGTTAGCCACTTCGTTTGCGAAATAATTCATGGAATTCTTTATGCATGCGATAGCGCTACTAGCTGGCATTTCATCGAAAATATTTTCACAAGCCGAAGTGCATATTTCGATCAATTTCTCCGACGACAAATATATTTCGTCTGAAAAAAATCGAATATTTTTACGATTACCGAGTCTAAATGTCTAATCCGAAATCGCTATGGCTACACATGACTGACGAAAGATTGTACCAGTAGTGAGGGCAATCTGACTGAAGGCCGTTTTAGCTATATCTCTCAACGCTTTGGTTAATTTATTCACGCAGATGGCGGTTTTCAATAAATTAGTCGTCAGCTCCGGAATAGGTAGGGTGACTGCGTCGGGTGCAGCAGATATTCGTCTTCTAATTTGTTTCAGATGTTGTTGCATAACTTCTGCAACAGTAGCTAAATGTTGACACAGGGGCGACATGTCGCTGGTATCGTCACTCTGAATGAGAGCCTGCATGATGGCTACGTCGGTGCGAATGCTCTCGCATGCAGTAGAAAAGGCTATCGTATGATCGAGCAGCAATTTGGTTTGATGTAGACAAGTGTCACCAGACGATAACAACAATAAAGTGTGCATCGTATTGAAATAGGTGACACATTTTTCAAGGTTTTCAGTGCGTACATTTTCATCAAGCTGCGAGAAAAGATCAAACATTTGAACATTTCATAATTTCATGGAATTAAAAAATTAGAGATAATTAGCTCTTGAAAATGCTTCACGTTTAGAACATTAGCAAACGAATTTGAAAATTTATAAAGAAAATTCAAACTTTCATATTTTTCCGACTAGATAAAAAAATATATTATTCCATATTTTACAATATTTTATAGGTTAAAATGGTTTTTTTCTCTATAATTTTTTAGCAGATTTTATGCGTCAAATATTTGCAATCAACGATAAACGAAAACAGGAAGCAAACAGGTAAGATAGTTCAAAACCTTTGAAATTCAATGTTTCAAATGGATACAAATAGGTACACCATAAAAAAGAAACGTCGAATCAAATAGAATTTTTCTACACTTCAAACAGACATCGCCTCCAACTAGAATAGCTAGCTATCTTTGATGTAAAGTATTTTTTCTTACTTGATCTGTTTTCAGCATTTCAATATAAGCATCCAGAATTTTTTCTTGCAGACTCATTTCAGGGAATGATGCGCCAACTTTCAGCAACACTTCTGGAGTGCAAGTATTCAAACCAAAGCTGAACTGACGCAAGATAGCCTGGAGGAAGTTTAAAAAAATTAAACGTCAACATAGTTTTCATGCACATAAAAGCAACGTCTATGTCACATACTAACCTCCAGAAGATGAAGATGGAAGGATAAACGACATCGGGATGCGTATTGCTCGGCTGTATGTCCCTTTACCAGTTCTCCTTTATTTGACAGTTCGACTGAAGGGAATTTATCTCTTATCTGAGACAGCAAGATTTCACATTTCCAAAGTAAACGCGTAATAAGAATCAGTGTGAGCACAGCGTCATTATCACCTGTAACATAAGCGACGTGTTGATTAAATTTTATACGTAAATGAGTGATATTGAACAAAATGATGACGAATTGAAGTCGCTTCAGTTTAAAAATTCACTCACCCCCTCTAACCATGCAAGTGTCTGGTACAAATGCAACTAAATATTGAATATGCTGTTGGCATTGATTCACTTCCATTCGACGCATTTCCAGATCAATAGCTCTCGCTTGAGCTTTCGTCTCGGCAAACATTTTCTGCGAATGAAAATTAAATTAATCGACTAAAATGAATTTTTCTAGATTTAGTCGTCATTAGCGGCACAATATCTTTCTTACTTTGAAATCTAGCATTTCAGGAATTGACATTTTCATGCTGTCGTGATTAACAGACTCTTTTTGCAATTGAATTTGAAGTTCTTGGCACTGATCCTGTAGTTTTTGAACCAATTCGCGGAATTTGACTATGGTGAGTTCGCGGTCTGCTAACGCTTCTAAAGCATTTTCTTTTTCTCTAAGCGCCTAAATGAGCAAGAAACCAATAATTAGCTTCATAGGTCACGTTCAAATTGTATTCTTCAAAAACTGACAGTGCGTAAATGTTGTATTAGTAAAGATCCTGAAGAACGATGCATCGTTGATGCTCTCTTTTCTATAATTATTCTATGTTTTGCAAAACAGTGAGGGTAATAAAAAAGCGTGTGTATTTCATATGACTGTAACTTTGGCTTAAATGTGGAATATGAATGAAGGCACTTATTAAAAGAGTGAAATAATAATTAGTGGGTGTTCATATGGATTCGATAAACGTACTTTGGTTATTCACCTTTTGCCTAATTTAAAACTAGAAGAAAAATAAATTCACTCGAATCCTTACCTCTCTCGTAGCAGCATTGGCTAGATCGACTTCTTCACGAAGTTGTAACTCAAGCTCGCGACTACCCTCTTGTAACTGATCATTGACCTCTTGCAACGCTTCCAGGTCATACACAGCCTCTTCGAGTTCTTTTATTTTATCCTCCAATGTGAGTTTTTGTAATCCCAACTGCTCGACCATCTCCTCAGCGCCCAAAGCAGCGTCGACCTATGTGACATACCGAATTGTTGAGAAAAAAAAACAAAAAAACAAAAAAACAAAAAAACAAAAAAAAGTTATACCAAATTTTCTCCTCACCTGCTCGTGGAGTTCAGCAATAAGTGTTTCCAGTTCAGTAACTCTACTTTGTTGCTTTTCAGTACTTTTTCGTAACTCAGTATTTTCTTGCTTCTTTTCCTCTAAATCTTTCTGCAGCTTTTGGATTTCGTGTTTTTCGTGAGCTGATAAGTCGCGCATTCTAAAATATCAAAATGATTCCCAATTATAAATTTTAATAGAAATGTATAATTGATTCAAGATTAATCTCTTACTTTACGAGAGTTTCTCTAAGACGAATATTTTGCTGTTCGAGTTGTTTCAGTTGGTACGAACTTGCAACATCAGTTTCTTCTTTTTCACCCGAGGATTCTCCTATTTTGTCGAATTCTGCTTTTAGCAGTTCAAAATCAAGAGTCACTTCTTCGATCTTTTCTTTGGCTTCCGTAAGTTCTATTTGAAGAGATTCGACCTGCAAATAAGAAACATTATCAATGTGACATGTCTATGGTATTCAAATGCTTAATTATTTAATTTTCACAAATCTACTAGGCCAAACAGTACCTTCTCCTCGGCCATTTCTTTATCTAAAGTAGCCATTTCTAAAGCTTCCGCAATATCTGATAAATCGTCATGAGCTTGAACAGCCGCTTCTTTCTCTTTCTTAATTTGTTCCAATTCTTTTTTAAGAACAGCTTGCGATTCCATGATTTTTATTTTGAATTCGGCCGACTGATCTAATTTTAATTTCAGCGCATCTATTTCGTGTATTTTTTCTTTATGTTTTACTAAAATCAAGGAATATACAAAATTTTACAACTCAAAAATAAAATTACAATCACATGTAAGTACAACTTTACGAAAAATTTAGTTCTCACTTCGTATGGTTTCCAATTTCTCGGTCAAATCTTTAACTTGAGCGCGAAGTCCTTCATGTTCAATGGGGTCAATGAATGTAGCGTGGGGAGTTCGTTGAGTCTGAACACCGGGTGAGGACAAAACTAAACCTGGAGTGAACTGGGGACACAACGTTTCGACAAAACCAGTCTGAAAAAATATACAAGTTAAAAATAATGGGGCTGCCGCGAAAAACTTCTCTAAAAAATACGGAATTATAAAAAAAACAAACATGAAAATTTGCATTTGATCGAAAATTCCGGGAGGTACCATATTTCGAATCTAAATTGCGTTAATTTTTTCCAGATTTTGAAAATACATATTGCATAACTTTTATGCACAACTAAATTGTAAACTTTCAAATGACACATACGATTACTTTGATGCTCAATTTTTTTGTTAAAGCAAAACTAAAACATGCAAAACAAAATCTACTCGGATTAGTTTCACAGTGGAAAAATAAATTAAGTCTCGTGACATGTTAATCAAAGAGAGAGATAAAAAACAAAAAACAAACAAAAACACAAGAAATAAGCATAAATTATGAGTAAAAATGTTAATGAATTCAAAACATGCAGTTGTAACTCAAAATAAAGTTGAAACAATACAGCCGAATTACTTACATGCAACAATCAAATCAAAAACAAGCATCATCGCATTCAAGTTATACACTTCTTAGGATAGGTATCGTGAATGTTTTTAAACGCTCACACACTGACTTAAACATGTATCGCTTAAATACATAATCTATACTCTGTTTCCCAAATAATTCGATCTCTTATTCTCAATGAACAGCATTGCCAAGTAGACGGAATCATTTCATTTTTTTTTTTTCAATTTCTTCAATAGAAAAATGATTTTCAAAATTGTTACCGACTGCATGCGACTTTTGTTCACATTGTCATGAGTCAAGCTAATTGAAACAGAGTATGGTTGATCATAACAAATCGTCATAGCTTAGTAAAAATAATAATTCTTATTATGAATCTATCATAAATAGGTAACAAAGGAACTAAATAAGCATTAGTGATATTCTGTAAATAAATATTAATATTGTTAAAAACAAATTAAGATAAAAGTACCAAATTACATGAAATAACATTCATTCGAATCCATATAAAATTGTAGAAGAATCTGATTTTGAATTCTGTCACTTAGTTTCATTTTATAAGATAAATAAAACAGAAAAAAAAAAGGTTTCATGTAATATTAGACAGTTAATATTAATTGTTACAATAAGACATGATCCATCTAAATGATTCAACATTAAATAGCATTCGTTTTTCTCAAGGCACCATTTTTCCACAAATTACTCAAATGAGATTAAATAACAAAAAAATAAGTTACAAAAAATCTCAATTTTTACTTTTTCAGTTTTTTTTCTGTTTATTTCATAAACACGAAACATATAATGGAACATTTCTCAAAAGACAGTAACTGTTCATGCAATAATAAATTTTTGAGGCTTTCTGCTCATAAGTATTTTCAATAAATTGAAATTATTTTCTAATAATTGGTAGTTTGAAACCTTAAGTCAAACAGAACAAATCATTTAAATAGTGCTATACAAGAAGGCGATCGGTGCACTTTTTCCAATTTTACAAGAATGCAAGAAAACTCGTCCATGTCTTATGCCCTTCTTACGTAGAACCTTAACTTTACAGTTTATTTCCTCAGCGATGGTAGCATTCAAGAACTTGGAATTTTTACTGCTGTTATGGCTCGATGAACACAACTGAACCCAATATAAATGCAATTTTTGAGAAAAGTGAACTTATCCCCTTCTTGCATATCACTGTTGATTTCCAAAAGACAGAAAAAAAGTGTAGGAGTAAGATGAATAAATTGAAGATAGGATAAGAATTATACATCTTCAAATTATCTTTTGATACATGTAAGAAATGTAAAAGTATGAATTTCCTCAATAAAAAAAAATACTTCCACATTATATAAACATTTTTCGCGTCGTCCCAAAGTATAACTTAATGTTTAGGGAGCTTTCCAAGTATGCTGTATGTTAAAATACCATAATTTTCTTCCGTGATCTATTAGTAATTACATGCAAAAAGTTACCATGAAATATAAAAACAAGATTTATCAGAAAAATACTCAGTGTCATTTTTTTTCAATGACTCACTCATACAAAAACTGAACTAGAATATGCGTTAGACGTATTTCTTAAGTGTAACCACGACATGAAAAAATATTTCTCACAGACTAACGATTAATATTCTACAAACAAAAATAAGCTGAAAAAACAGCGAGAAAGTAATATTGAGTATTATATCAGTAAATGGACAAAAAAGTTTACTTGTTCAGAGAAGGATTCCACTTTTTCTTGCCCAGTAAATGATCGGGTCTTAGGTATGCGTGATTTCTTCGGAGTTGTAGTACTAGACCATAATTTTTCCATCTTGGCGCTTTTCGGTGACTGAAAAAAAATTCAGCCAAATACATGGCAAACCTCTTCATAAAAATACATAATTCTATGAAAAAAATTAGCAACGATAATCTCGCGAAGGTATATGTGTACAATAAAATCTATCCATCTATTCTGTAAGATCTAATAATAGTAATTGATCTAAGAATATTCATTCTCGGGAATAAAAGAAACAAGTCTACAATTGTTTTTAAAACAATCCAAAATTCATTTCACTACGCAGGAGGTAGCAAAATAAGCTTCTTCCAAAAAAAGCTACGACCTTAACCAACCACTTCAACCAATTAAGTTAATCATTCACCATCAATCAACCGCTAAGACTAAAAATTTAATTTGAAAGTATAAAAATTACGCATGCTTTTGAGATTTCAAAACTGTGACTAAGTCGTGCATGTTCATTTGAAAAACTATATCAATCTGTACCATGACGGTGCAGTAATTTAGATGTCATAGAGCGATGAGTTTTTGAATGGGTTGCAGGTCGCTGAAAATGAATTTTATATGGTACCAAAAAATGATCATATAAATTAAATATTAAAATATGTTGTCATGAAGAAACGAAATAAAATAAGCAGAACAAAAAAATAAAACAAATTCATAGAAAACAAAACGAAAACTTAAAGCCCAGTTGTTAGAAAATGAACATTTTAAGAACACTAACTTCGACGAAGGATGATTTTTTCGTCAGTAATTCGGTGGGAACTGGAGGAGCACTCATCGGTACCGAAACATCTTCTCGACTTCTCGATGAGACGGGAGTTTTACTTGAAATGGACTGACGAGAGCTACAGAAAAAGTTGAATAAAAATTTTAAAAAATCAATAATTTTTCTCCACATATTCGAATCGAAAAGTAAAATATGACAGCTAAATTTTGAAAAAAAAGTCGAATTTGTCAATGTACTAACTCGTAATAAAAGAAGAAAGAAGACTAGAAAAACCATAATATTATTTTGAACGACGAAAAAATTCACAAGAAAAATTCTCAACAACTAATGGTTACTTGGATTACTTGCAAACAAATGAATGGGCTGACAATGAATAGAGAAAGTTAATGTAGTGGAATTGAAACACATAAAAAAATTCTACTGAAAACAATGATGAAAACTCACAGAATAATGAAATAAATAGGAGCCTACCTTCCAAATCGTGACTTAAGTCCCGGTGTTTTCGATGGCGTATCTTCCATAGAGGAAGAAGATGACAAATCAATTTTATAGCCACTTTCATCAATTAAAGATAACTGAGACATTCTGACAAAAGTTCCATGATTTTCTTTACACTGCAGAAAAGTTGCAAACAATTATTCACTTCCTTACACAATAAACTATACAGTAGAGTATCAACTTGAAATACCAACTTGAAAATATAATTTGCCTTGAACAGTTCCGTTATTTTTTCCCTTAGGTTCATCAAGTATCACACCAATCCATTTTCCAGGAGAAAAAGAGGTAGAACCAATGAACGCAACAGTACCTTGAGTGCCTTTACCAGTAACTTCAACTCTACTCCCCACTTGTAAGGATGCCATCTGAAAAACTGAAAATTAAAATCTAACAACTAATAGGTAATTCAATAAAATTGCTTTTCGAATGACTATGTAACATTGTTCAGGTACTTACTGTTGATGATTAACTATGATTGATCAAATGCTGGGGCAGTGAAAAATTTGAGGTTTACACAGAGAAACTGATTATTTAAACAGCAATCAAGATTCAAGACGCAAATTTCACTAACAATAAAACAAAACGGGTGGTTTGATTACTAGCCATACTGAAGTTGACCAATTCTTTGAAACGATCTTGTAACCACAGAGACAAACGACTGATAAATGTGTATGAGCTTTTCAAGATTAAAGCTGCATGTTTTATAATAATAAGAAGAGATTTAAAAATTTCGCAAAAACTCAAAAAGTGTATCGAAATTTGAGTGTTTCTTCACGTTGACTTCACTTTCCACTAATCAACTAATCTCTTTAGAGATAGTTTTTTCCACTGTAGTTTTTCCCAATTCCAATTTCAATTTTCCTTCCATCTGTTCATCTGTTCGATTTTATCAAAGTTTCATAGAGTTTCATCCACCTGTCATCCACCATCCATCCACCATCCAAATCCAATCTTTGATTGATACAAGCGTCTATTAATCGCTAGGAACCCGACCAATAAAAAACGCTTTCCAAATATTCACGAAATTTGGTATGCGCAATCGCAGATTCGCAGGCTGCGCGTAAATACGGAAAGGAAAGATGAATTCTCTCTGTCTATTGTCATTGTCATTTGTCGCTAGTTTCGTGTGAGTGAGAGAGAGAAAAAATACGACGCTCTCAATTCTTTCTCAGTCTTTGGTCATCACGGAAACGCCGACGTTATCAAAAGAGTGGATAGTCAAGCATAGCACCCCCCTAGTCAAGCAAGCAAGCAAGTGGGAAGCACAACCACAATCGCCCAGTCCGTTCCGTGTTGGATACTGGCGAGTAGCGAGGTGACTGGTGACTTTAGCTAAGTGTGGACTAGTGTGGACTGAAGTGTTGTTCCGCTCCCGTTTGTGTACCGTTTGTGAGAAGAAACTTTTTAATTTCTTACAATTACCGTCGTTTATTAACCTCTTTATATTATAGATAATTTATTCTTCTGTCTATCTCGTTAATGAAATGAAATCTGGTCTTTAACAATATGGCAGACAATAACTGTGATTCCTCTAATGATTCGTCGAGTAAAACTTCGAACTTCATATGCGGCGTCGTAGAAGGTATGCTTAATTCATTGTTTTTCTGAATCAACGTTTCTCGTGTCATTGTTCCTGTCAGATTGAATTTTTTTCTACTACGAGGCGAAACAAGAATTTCAATCATAATATTCTTTAATTGTTGACCTTTGGTATTAGTTGCCATCATTTGGACGCCAATGTTGCAATCAGATTTTATGTTTACATAGCGAATATTTATTTATTTTTCAGTCTGCTGAAAACGCACTCTTCTTTACTTACTCATTTTTTGCGATTATTTCACAGGATTCTATGGTAGACCGTGGACCACCGAACAACGTAAAGATCTCTTTCAGAAGTAAGTTTGTGGAATATGTTAGTCTTTGATCGTATGCAAGTCAGCAATGATTATTCTTAATTTTTTTTCTTATTTCAGGCTGAAGAAATGGGGTATGAACTCCTACTTATACGCGCCGAAAGATGATTACAAGCATCGAGCATATTGGAGAGATCTTTATACTGTTGAAGAAGCCGAACATTTAACTGGATTAATTACCGCTGCCAAAGAAAATGCTGTAACATTTTACTACGCTCTCTCCCCTGGGTTGGATATCACTTATTCCAACCCAAAAGACATAGCTGCTTTGAAACGCAAATTAGAACAAGTGTCCCAATTTGGTTGTCCAGCATTTGCCTTATTGTTCGACGATATCGAACCCGAAATGTCAGAAGCTGATAAAGAAGTTTTTCAATCTTTCGCTCACGCTCAAGTATAAATTGTTTCTTGTAAAGTGTTTATTTAATCTGACAAATGAACTTATGATATGTTTAATGTTGTATAGGTCTCTGTCACCAATGAAATCTTCCAACATTTGAATCAACCTAAATTTCTCATTTGTCCTACGCAATATTGTTCTGCAAGAGCAACACCAAATGTTCAGAATTCTGAATATTTAAATACGTTAGGATCCAAATTAGCTCCTGAAGTTGATATCATGTGGACAGGTTGGTTATTCAGTGTTTTTCTTCTGGCTTGAGGGAAGCTATTACCTATTGCTCTTGATTTCAGGTCAAAAAGTAATATCAAGATTATTAACGAAAGAAAGCATTGAAGAAATAACCGAAGTTTTGAAGAGACCACCGGTCATTTGGGACAATATACACGCCAATGATTACGATCAGAAGAGAATATTCTTGGGCCCCTACCAAGGTCGTTCTCCTGAGATTATAAAAAAACTACGAGGTGTTTTAACAAACCCAAACTGCGAATATGGAGCTAATTTCATTGCAATTCACACTCTGGCCCAGTGGAGTCGATGTAGCGTCGATGGAACTCCGGATTTAGTTTTCCGTAAGATTTCTCATTTTTCTTGTATATTTTATCATTTCTTTATTTCCAATAAGAATCTGTATTCCAGATGAAAGCGTATCGGCCGATATTAAATTAGAAACGGAAACAGAAGATGGTATTTCTGAAGATATTCCACCAACATTACCTGAAAATATTTATCATCCTCGACGAGCGTTAAGAAATGCGATTCTCGATTGGCTACCGGAATTCAAGCGCCATAAACAAGCTTGGGGCCCAATTTCCAAACCACAGCCAGTCGTTACTATGGCTATTCCTATACCCGTACCAATTATTCCGTCCATTAATACGTGTATGAGTCTAACGACTACCACACAAGCCACCACGACTGTTTGTTCTACAATTGCTGCACCTTCCATACATTCTGATAATTCTATTTCTGTGTCGAGTAGTGCTGAAAATGGAAACCAACTACATGCCCTAGCTGAAGCGTGTAATACTGTAAGCTCGTATTCTTGACTCTTTTTAAATGTTACGAATACGAATTTGTCGTCATAGCTTGGCTTATTTCTCTTTCAGATAACTTGCAATTCGAGCCTTTTACAGCCTGTCGCCACTGGGGCTCCCGTTATTTTAAATTCTTTAGCCTCCGAAGTAAAAGTTATCAGCGAACCGATGGAATGTAATGTCACACCTGTAGATTCGCCTGTGCACACAAAATCTAATAATTCTCCGGACGTTCCCATGGCGGAGAATTTGAGCAGTGCGGATTTGCAGGTTTGAAAGCTTGAAAAAAAAATTTTAAAAATAGATTATACGAAGACTCGGGCTAATATTCTTCCAAACTTTTTTCGTAGAGCAACAATAATTCTTCTATGCAAGTTGAGACGCCTAGTCCGAGTAATACGATGATAGTTGATTCAGCACAGAATGATGTATTTCCCGAAAAGTACGTATTTGAACTTGGATCTTATTTGTCGTTATTCTATCGGGATTATAATATTTTTGCTCTTATTTCAGAGAAAATGATCGGGATTTACAATACGAAGATTTATTACTACTATGTGATTTGTTTTACTTACCATTTGAACACGGAGCTCAGGGCTTGCAAATTTTACAAGAATTTAATTGGCTGAAAAGTAATTCTCATTTAGTAGCTCAGCAAAATTTACGAAAGCATACTAGAGCTACATCCGGCGAAGATTCGCCTGAAGTAAGTTTAGCATTTTCGCGCTGCTCGTGTTTTTGTAAAGTATGTTGAACTTTTTATTTATTGTACATGTGTCGTTTTATAGGTCCAAGAATGGAGGGAGCGAGCCAAAAAACTGGACGAAATTTACGAAGCAGTGAACAAATTGCACGAACGTTTGAGTTTTTCGAATAATCGAGAATTATTATACGACTTGTACCCCTACGTTTGGGATATGAGAGGTGTTATATCATTGCTGAACTCCTACGTGAAGTGGCTAGGTATAAACATTTGATCTTTATTATTTTCGAAATTATTTAAAATGTTTAGTTAGTTCTTTTATAAGATTTTTGTTGGCCATCTCATTAAGGATGGATGACTGTACCCCGTTGCTTAATCTTATTAGTTCCTAATCAAAATTAATAGATATTCGATTTCGTCGTTCTACGTCAGATGATTTTCAATGCATTGTTCGTTTTGATACTTGTATGGTCTGCTACTTTTTACTTAATTTCCACGAACTTGAAATTTGAAAATGTAAATATTTTTACGATAACTGAGTTTGCTAACAATGGGAATCAGTTGTTTTACAAAAATGACATTAGTCAGAATGTAAAATAATACCAAAAAGAAAAACCCTGTATCGTTATTTTATTTGATGACTGGTTCCTGAGATAGTGTTGCTCTTCTGTAAAATACTGTGCAAGTTTTCTTTCCCTATTCTCCCGGGTTAACTTACATTATTACTTTAGAAAAAATTTCAAATGAAGTATCGAATTTTTGTTGAATGAGTATGGTTATCCATCCTTGCTTTCTCTACTTGTAGTTCTTTTCTTCTTTCTGTATATTAAGTTTGTTAAATTTTTCTGCGTAATTTTTAAAGATTTGTGATTAGTAATTGGTTTGGAGCAGCAAAAATGTGTCGGTTCGTTTGCGATAGAAGTAATTGAATTGACAGTCTTTTCACCGATCTTTTTACGTATCGAATTAATATTAAATTTCAATATTAATTTCAGTTCTCTGGTTTGACTAAATTTTAATGCAGCTTTCGTATTTAATTTATCTTCCAGCCAGAGGTCATTTTACTCAAGCCATTGGAAGTTACACACTGGGAAACTACACATGTACGGAGTATTCTTTAATCATAAAAATTTAAGAAAACCTAAAGTTGATTGGCAGCAAAAATCTTAACGATACGAAAACTGATGATACCGACTTCAATGTTGCTAAAATCATGTAGAACAATGACTGCTCTTATAGCTGAGTGCATGTTTTTCATCACCAAAGTAGTCGTATAAAATTACAAACCGTACTATAAAAATTTCATTGTTCTACATGAACGCAGTTCTGGACTTGAGAACCAGGAGGAGCCTAGTGCAGATAAGTGATGAGAAGATATCGACTATTTTCGATGTAGTTCTTCTATTTACTTTCACCCTGAGAATTCAGTTTGAACAAAAATTAAGGCCATTCGAGTAGTTTGAAAATACGTAATACCTCAAAACTGGAAAATTGGACTAGGCTATTTCTGATTCTGAGTTTCGGAATTAATATTGAAGACGGAACTTTTGCGAGAAAAAATGAACTGATAAATTCGTTTCTCAGGGTTTTCCAAGGGATGGAAAGAAAGTTTTATGAGCGGTGAACAAGAGCCGTGGGTGTTTCGAGGTGGTTTAACTGCAGATTTACAGGTACTGAAATATTTTATTTTAATTTTATATTTTAGTCTCAATTATTGAGCTTTATTTGGGTAGTATGTAATTGACTGTAACGTATTTTTGTGAGGATGAAGTTTGTTTTCAGGCAATGTTCTTTTTTTTTTTTTTTTTACAATGTGAATCTGAAAAATGTCGGTAAAGTACAACTAGATTAGATGTCAAGATGGGATTTGATTTATGGCCACAGAGAATGAATAACATGCCGTTGTTTGTTTTTTAGTTATTTTTAATGTGAAGGAAGTTTTATTTTACATGGTTTTCGATGTTATTGAAGTTTTCTCGTCGAAGAACTACAAGCGTGAAAATTATTTTCAAAAATAACTACTCGCACTTCTCTTTCTCATGTCCGAGCATGTGGACACTAAAAATTTTCCTGCCATTGTTGGTGTGACTAAGTACGGTCGTATCCAATATTTCGTGAAAATTTAAGTACAGTAAACCCTTACAGGGGGTCAGCCCATACTGTATACGGTTCCTGAAAACATTTTTGATGAACAAATTTTGCGTGTAAAATATTTTTGTAAAAATAAACTTCCTTAATTGTGGCCATTATTGATGGCAGCGCTGCGCGTAGATATATTTCGTGGTTTTGGGTTTTCCATCATTTCTAATTTCATCTGCAGAATCTATAATGTGAGATTTTTTCCGATGCTATCACCAAACTTGAATATCTGCTTATTAAATTCGTTATAGATTCTGTTACACATAGCTGAGTGTTTTTGTGTGCCTTTTACACTCGGTTGCAGGTTAACGCTTCACTCTTCTCTGTGGTACCTACCTCAAAACCGGAATTTATTCCTTAATGTATGACTTTAGAATATTGAATTGATAAAATACGTATACGTAAAATGAATATGACGTGAATCAAATCCCACTCAGACGCTGCTGAGTTGAAATCGTTGTGCGCATAGTGATTATGGGCTATAGTTTCATCGTGCAATTCTGCTCGCTATTTTGTTACAGAGATTAATACCCGTCGATTCTGGTTCCGATTTATTTGTGTATAAAGCTCCAGAAACGCCAATTAGTAAAGTGTACACAATTAGACCCTATTTAGCAGAAGATGAACTATCGGTTTACAACGTTTGTCGTAAAACGTGCCTAGATGGGTCTGACGGAACAGAAATGTTTTCCGAGTATCCGAATTTGGCGCCAGAAAGGTACGTTTTGGCCATTTTACATTCGTTATATTACTAATATTATTTTCTTTTCAGGCTCGAATGATAATGAAAAAATATGGTTTTGGCTTGCGAGATGTTGTTGAGGAAAAAAAAAAAGAAAGCAAAGCAAAGCATAAAAAGAGATGTGAATGGAAGATGGATGACATTCGACATCCGCATCACAATGTGACTCTCGACTTTATTTTTGTTTTCAGAGGTGGTTTATTCACACCTTGACGTACCTGAGACCTCTTTCGCGCCCGTTTTGCCAAGTACAAGGGCGTTTGGTTTGAAAACGAATTTAAAAATTAAAATAAATCGATAATATAAAAATTTTAGCAACAATATTATCGAACATAGTTTGTGTTCGCATTTAAAAAAAATATTAAAAAATTATAAGATGATCTTTGTGCACTTTCCCAGAACACTTTTGTACTTCGGTAATAAACGGTGAGTGATCAAAATTACTTAGAACGGGTTAGGTAAGTGTAAAAGCGTGTTTTTAAGTACGCGCTTCCAAATAGATTTACACAAACGTAAGTCGTGTTGTGATTCCTCTGGTACTCCGTCGACTGTTTGATTTTGATGAGAAGTATTCTTCTTATTCGTTGAAAACAATTTAAAGAGTGCAGTTGAAGAATTACAATCGGTACTGTTTATCGCATGGGGCTTCTTCAGTAATCTTTACATTTTATGTGGCGCGTAGGATTTGCGCGAGCGCGAATGCAGCATGCGATTGTGGCGCGAATATGGACACGAATGTGTGTTGAGATGACTTCTTCGGTGACGATATGAAGACTGGTATCAGCTCACATTCCTTGCTCCACTTTATTTGTTTGCAAAACATTGATAATAGTGAATTCTTCTATCGCATCGACCAATCAGTGTTTTATTTCTTATTGCAGATTAGTGGGCGGCTTCCTCTCTTTGAGTCCAGAGCTGTGTTTCGTGGTCGAGGAGGGAAATGAAATCGTTGGATACGCTTTAGGAGCGCTGAATGCGAAACAGTTTTATCAGAAACTGAAGGCTGCTTGGATTCCTGAAATGTGTAACAAATATCCTGAGAAACTTGACCCCATAGACGAGTCGAACGTTTCGATTCCGCAAGTACGTTCGTTGGGTGTATGTTTTTTTAGCAATGAAAAGACCTGTTCGCGTTGTGTTTTTAATCTGTTCTTCCTCGTTTCAGGAAATGATTCGCTGGTTCCATTCGTTCAAAGGAGAGGATATTTTCCCAGAGGCTATTCAAAATCAACATCCTTCCGTGATGTGCGCAACCCTCTTAAATTCGGTCTTCGATCAATCCATCGCGAAACGTGTGATTATTTGTTTGTTAGCTGCTTTGAGAGCAAATGGTATTGGTTTGATTTATTTATTTGCCGTCGAACGGGGTGACTTTACATTTAAGGGGCGACTTTACCCTTTTAGTTTTAGCCCGATAAATAAATTGCCAGGCAAAAATTAAAACCGAAATACGATTTGGATAGAAGCAGGTAAAGGAGGAAAAGAAAGAGAAGATAGCCGCCCCTACCTCACTTCACCCAGTAACAGAACAAGAAAATAAAGCGGCGATATGGTTTTTTTCCTTTTTCTAATTCGTCTTTTCTTTTTGAACACAATCACTCAAAATATTCAGTTCGGTTTCACACGGTTGAAGTTTGTACTTGACTAGTTTCTTTCCAATCGTATGTCCCAGTACAAACATCCTCAAATTTTGCCTTCCACTCATCAATAACCCGTCAGTAACAAATTAATGGGTAAAGTCGCCCTATTGAGGGGTGACTTTACACCAATTTTTTGAAAAATCATAAAAAATAGAAGGAAGGCTGCAAACTCAAACTTTTTTTTACAATTTTGTTGAGAAATGTTAGACCTAAATTTTAAAACCAAATTCACTTCAATAGCTTCAAAATTGGAAGTTATTAAAGGACAAAGTTGAAAAACATAAAAAAAAGTGTGTTAAGTCGCCCCATTCGACGGTACCTGAATTGAAGCGGGTCGAATACAAATTCGTAAAATTTCGAGTCATTTTATGGATTTACCGATCCGGTAATACACATATTTATTGAGTCATAATTTTCAGGCTCATTCGGGGTTTATGTTCCTGTGAGTGCCGAAGATCGTTACTTCATTGAATTTTACAGTAAACTTGGTTTCATCGAGATATGTCATGGATTCAGTTCCGAAATGGTTTATTTAGGAAGAATTTTCTAAAGTGTTATTTTTTTAATGATAATTGACAAGTACGGTATCGTTTACGATAAAGTTCTCCTTTCTTTTTTTTTTCTTTTTTTTGCTGTAATTTATCTTTGCCAGGCGTCATTTTCCTTATTGAAACCGATTTTCGCTAATTTATACATTTTTATTATTTCTTCGTTCATCTTTACAACGCTAGATAATTTGTGAACTATTATTGTTATGCTTCTTCGGTGGTGAGCTAGTATTTTTCTAACCAGATTAATTTTTTCCATCATTTGTAATCCTGTGTTTGTATAGATTTTTTAATTTTAATTTTTTCTGCTCGTAATTCGTTCACCTTAATTGTGTATAATCAGTATAATGGATGTTGAATCAAGTTTTGAAAATTCAGTTGAAACTGTCTCTGGTTGTTCGTAGTAACGGAGTTATGTGTCATCAAAGTTGATGATCTTAATAATCAATAATTATGACTGTATTTATTACAGTATAAAAGTTTGTGTAAATTACCCATACTATCGCAGAAATAAGTATTACCAAAGATGCTTTTAAACTCGCTGTTAGATCCGAAGAAGTTAAGATTTTTGAAGTGTTGGAAAAGCAAAATTAAACTTGGAGCATTTTAAGTTTAATTCATTCGTGTCGAAGTAATGTAAATATAGCCGACGTATTTAATGTCGTTTATGTTACGTTTATATCTTTCTGATGTGTTGGTTTCTAAATAAAAATTGGAAAATTTCTATGCGGTTCTGTAATTTGGAAAAAAGAGTTGCATGAATGTTTGTTCTGTTATATTTTTGTCAAGATGTCTTGTAAGAACTAAGAAGTGATACCCATGAATTATTTTCCAAGCTAATTGCTTGTTGAAATTAATATAATGGTTACTCTTTCACGCAGTTCATGTTCTGGTCTAAAATGAAATTTTAATTCAATTATTAAAATAAGATAGAGGAAGTTGATGATTTAGTCCAACTCGGTCGAACTTTATATCATCGAAACCAAAAAACTAAAAGAAAGCCAGAATCCAGAAATGAAACGAAGAAGAGTTTAGCGCCACTAGTTTTTTTTCCTAGAACTAATATTATTTCACCAAACCAAACCAAAACGCATTTTTGGAATGCCTACGAAATGCTTTCGTTTCCTCCCCTCTTTTTACAATTCATTCAAATTCATGAATCATGATAATCAGTTGAAACTTGAGTTTCTAGGGTATTTCATCAATGTTCATTTTTTCATTTTCAACTATTTAATACTTGTGCTCCATCTCTTTTTTCTATTAAATAATTTCAAATAAGTTTCCTGTGTAATTACATTTCGCAAGTCTTCGGATATATTCCTTGAAATTCATTTTACGTGTTTTTCGTTACCTGTTGCTGCTGTCTGGCTTCCGATTCGTCATCAACCATTTACTTCAATATCGGTGTTTTTCTTGATGTGCTACTGAGTGCAATTTATTCATTTAAAATAATCGTAAGTTCAGTATTATATTTCTTGGGTTTTCTACGCGTATTTTCTACTCGCCTCGATAGAAAGGCTAAAAACCCGATGATACGGCCCTTTTTTGACGGTTTTACGTTTCTTGTTTTGGTTTAAATGATAGGGCGTGGGCTAAAAGAGATACTGGGAGCTGGATAAGATCTGACGAGGGCAAATAGCAGGTAATGCTGGCGATAGTATGCTACCGGGAAATGTAGACCATTTGTTATTTATGTATAAAATTGTTATTATAAGTCGAAAAGACTGAAAGGACATTTTTGGAATTAGTTTATTTATTCATGTTATTCGTCAGTATCGACAATGAAAACATTTAGTTCTACTACCAGCTTTTAGTTCGTTCAGCTTCATTTGAATTATCATCATCGGTGCTCGAGTCTTTCGACGCTAATGACATAGCTGTATTAATTTCAGGCACAACTTTTTAAATTGCGAGGACTAGCAGTCCGAGGGTCGTTCACAATGTACGAAAATTAAACTAGTATAATCAAGTGGCTAAGTTCACAACGGTTGCTTTTATTTTTCGACTTTCACTGTTTACCATCCCTTAGAAAAAGCAAAAGTAAATTGTGAACGACCCTCTACTGCTTTACAAGAACTGCACATACAAAATCTTCTGAAGGAACAGCTTTTCCAGAAGGAGTTTGTTTATTTCTTAATTTTCTTTTTTTTTCAAAAATAAATCGACAGAAATTAATCTTATCATTAGCAAGGCTGAAATATGTAGATGGTCTATAGCGAAAAAGCTTCTACTATATTTCTTATTTTGAAGCAAAAATGAATTTCTAACAATGTTTTCCTTGTGTAATGAATGCCAGAAATTATTATGGCAACTGGAAAATAAGTTAGTCCTGATTTTAACATGTTTTCAGTTTTATCGTTTGGTAAAACCTTACATTCAAGAACGAATAAAATATAGGAATGTAGTTAAGTTACCTAGCTTTAAAAAAGAATGTATAATTATTCAGTATCATATTATCTTCAACCATTGAAATATTAAATTTCACTTTGTTTTCTTTAAGGTTTATATCTTGTCTGGATCAAAATGATAGATGAGCTTGCGTATCTAAAGTTATTAGAGCCCTGCTCTTAGTAGGCTATAAAGACTTCCAGCTCAGCAAGCTGCTTCACCCATTTTCAAGTAAGTGTAAGAAAGTTTGTGTACACTTTAACTGTTCGCTCGCACCTATACCGTTGTCTAGATAAATTTAAAATGAATTGATATCGATATTTTCATTTAAACTTGGTGTAAAGTGGTTAAATATAAATGTATTTAAAGTATAAACACTTTTTAATATTCTTGGTCCATGTAATTGTGATTGATGTGCGATTTGAAGTTAATATCGTCATCTTACAGCTGAGTGTATGGACAAAATTTTGAAAAATGAGATAACTGTGTTTTTGACTTTTTAAGGCTCATAAAATTTGCTTTTTGTCGTTACTCGTTGAAAAATATATATTAGTGACCGATTGTAGCCATAAGAAGAGACGGTTTCACGTGGCTACATTGGAAATTGAGCTACAAGAAAATATTTTTTACAAAAGATGGCATATGGATGTCAAAATATGCGGATTCATTTTTCTTGAATTTGTCAAGGATATCTATGTGATGAATCATGAAGATACAAATACATTTGGCGCTTATTATATCCTGTATTTCTCTAAACTATGCCGAGGATATAATATCTGAAGAATTTGATGGCTTGGAAAATGAGATAGCAGAAAACATCTGGAGCAGTAAGTGAATTTTATCCATGAGTTACCATATTTTCACATCAAATACTAGCCTTTTCGCTTTCCATAGAATTTGATAATGAAATACTGAAAACGATTACTGCCAGTAAAGCCCTATATGATCCAAGCAAATCTGGAATCCGTTCCATTTTGAAGAAACAAATTCAAGCTGATTTAAATTCATTCAAGGATGGAATTACTGCAACAATGGTCGAATCGGCTGTACCGTAGTGAGTCTACGAATAATTCTATCAAGATTCACCAATGCAAACGTATTGTGATGTTCTGTTTTGCAGTGGAACTCATTACCAGTTGATAAATCATACTTTATATCGTCAAAATAATTGCCTGTTTCCAAGTCGTTGCGAAGGAAACGAACATTTTTTGTTGAAACTTACTGATTTACCAGATTTCGAAATCATCGTCAACCATCGAGATTATCCTCAAGTATCAAAACATTTCAATGCAAAAATTCCTGTGTTTTCATTCAGCAAGGTATATTTTACGTAAATTCTATGTGCTCATAAAATTTGAGAAATCTAATGAATTTTCAACATGAAGACAGATGATTATGCCGATATAATGTATCCAGCTTGGAGTTTTTGGTGTGGTGGGCCAGCCATAAAATTATACCCAACTGGTATAGGCAGATGGGATAAATTACGGAAATTGCTAATGAAAGAAGCCGAACACTGGCCATGGGAAGAGAAGAAAAACAAAGGATTTTTCAGAGGATCGAGGACAAATAGCGAAAGAGATGAGCTAATTTATTTATCCAGAGAGATGCCAGATCTCATCGATGCTGCTTATACAAAAAACCAAGCTTGGAAATCTGTAAAAGTAAGTTTGTAATACTATCAGTGCCTAGTGGGCTTTGCTGCGACAACTTGGTATTAGAATTACTTTTATTACTGGAGTTGAGGTTGAGAATATGATATGTTTCCCAAATTTACTAATAATTATAGTAAATTCATACATCTAAGTAAATATAGTAAATAATATTTTTAGTGAGTTATTTAAAAAACTTTACTATTGGAAATGTAAATCCATTAGACGAAAAATGTGATTTTGTTCATGTGCCAAAGGTATTTCTACAGAACATGTCTTCGTTAAATTTTGGTACTAATTGAATTTACTCCTGAATTCACTCCTTATAGTTTTTCATTTAGCTATTTTCATGTTTGACAAAAATGAAATAACAAGATTCATTTTGTAAAATTGTATAAGAAAGGCTACTTTTCTGGCAGTGTTTCGCTGCAATCATTTTTGGCGTATTCCGTAATTTTCGAGAACTTGTATTAGAGAATAATTTATTTCAGGATACTTTGGATGCAGAGCCAGCTCCCGAAGTATCATTTCAAGAACATTGTCATTATAAATATTTATTCAACTTCCGTGGAGTGGCTGCTAGTTTTCGATATAAACACCTGTTTTTGTGCAAATCACTGGTATTCCATGTTGGCGATGAATGGAAAGAATTCTTTTACGACGTTTTAAAACCATGGGTTCATTATGTACCCATAAAAAAAGATTATACCCGGAAAGATATTCGGTACGTTTTACGGATATTCGTCGTTAATTTTGAAAATATTTTCAATTCGGTTTTTAAATTCCAGAGATATTTTAATGTTCTTCAAAAAACACGATACACTGGCTCGTGAAATCGCTGCAAATGGGTATAATCTCATTAAAGATCATTTGAAGTTGAGTAACGTGAAATGGTATTGGAAAAACCTGCTAGAAGAATATATTAAACTTCAAAATCTCACTCCAGAATTTAATCCAGCTTTGATGAGAGTAACGTAATAAAGTCATCAATGTGATACACTGGTGCAACTTCTTCGACACCTGTCAGATGAATGATTCTCGTGAATTCGACTGAGTTTGTTTAAATTTTAACAAATAAATTTAAAAACAAATTGTTTGTGTTCGATTTTAATTGCGTTTAATTTTGTTATAATGGCAGAATTTATATTTCGAGGAACAGTTTGTGGTTAATGTTTCTGAAAAAACCTATCAGTAAAGAATGTTCTGAAGGTATTTTTTGGTATTTTTAAATGTTTTCTTTTGAATTACTAACTTGATACTTTTTTTATTTGTTCGAAAACATTTATTCTACCTGAGAAATATTTCTTCTTATGTTTCATTATTCTCTCCAGTAAAATATTTGATTTAATGGATCTCAAATTGATCCGTTGACTGAAAACCATTTGCCCGCGAGATATCAAGGATTTTCTTTCAAAAAGTTATTTTTACTCGTTCCTATTACTGTTTAGAATGTTATTAATAAGTTTAACGTTTTGAAAATTATCATATTATCACCGTTTCTTTTCTGATTAAAAATAATTGTGAAATAATTGTGATATATTTGTATCATTTTTGCAATGGATTTCGTTTTTTTAATGTGAACATTTTTATTTTTGCTACTCGGGTTTTGTTTTGTTTTTTCATACAGCATTAGAAACAGAAATAACGATTTTTTTCTCTACTTTAATCATCTACAGTTAAAAATAGTAATAGCACGAAGAGAAGGAATCAGCTACTGCCCGTTCGCTCAAATTGGGACATGAAAAGAGCTACAACTTCTCTTTGTTTCCCTTATTCAGACTTAGCTTGGAGCTGAGCTTCTCCTAGTACCTCTCCGATAGTTGTTTGAACTGGCCATTCTTTTTTACATATTTACTGACTTATGTTTTTTTTTCTTCTCATTTTGTTATTATCAGGTTCAGTCCTCTGTGACGCCAGTATACTTTTCCAATGATCTGTCGAAGCAGCACCATGGGTTCGTTCTGCTACTCCGTGTTGATAGCTTTCATTTTTGTCTTTTCGAAACACAGTATCGTCGACGGTCAGTACGAATGGCAGGTGAAAGATGCATTCGACGAAATTCGCATGAAACTGGATAAAGTCAATGCCCATAATTGCAGAATTCAACACATGGAAGACCTCGTTCTGCCTGAGGATACTGTCTCCCACAAACCGGAGATCAAGGATATTACCGTCAATCCTGTGTTTCCCAATCGTACCGCTTTGGTGCACATTCATAATCTGGCTCTGAGCAGAGCTTTTTTTTTCAGCTATATTTTGCAGGCTCGTTTCATTAGACCTGCCATCAATGATACGTACGACCCGGGTATGATGTATTATTTCCTGTCAACAGTGGCCGATGTGGCTGCTAATCCCTACATTAACGCTAGTGGCGTGTACTTTTCGCCCAATATGTCGTACTCGTCATCGTATCGTGGCTATTTCAATAAGACTTTTCCCAGATTTGCTCCGAGGACTTTCAGGTAAATCGTATTAACAATCATCATTATTTATTACATAATTTTTTTGAATTTGTTTCTATCGCCTGTCTCACTCTCATATCCTAGGGAAGATGATTTTAACGATCCCATTCATTTGGAGAGAATCTCAACGATGAACACATTTTCTGCGCAAGATTTAGGTGGTTTCCCTCTGGATCGTGAAAGTGAAGACTACACCAGATCGTACAAAACAATGAATGACTGGTTCGTATTTAGATACACGTCTATGTTAAATTATCATCACCGTATTTTTCTGATTATGCTTCTTCTTCTAGGTACCGAGAATGGCTACCTGATGATCCTCAGACTCGTCATGACACTAAAACAACGTATCAAGTGGAAATTCGATATGCAAACAACACCAACGAAACATTTACTTTCCACGGACCTCCCGGTAATCCAATCCAACAGTCCATTGTGCATTCGGCCTTATTGATAGGTGTGGGGTGGGAACGAGAGGTGTTTCTCAGTAGAAAAAATCTGTAAAAACAAGTCAACCAAATGAGAAAAAAATTCGTACCTATACCTTACGTTTTTATTCATTGTTGCGAGCATTCTCTAATTTTTTTTCCCCTTTCCTTACCCAAGTTTCGATAAACCATTGATTTTTATACATGCATACTTGAAAAAACAGTTGTCCATGACCAATTTGATGAATTTTTGCAGGTGCTGACGAAGCACGTAGTCCGGTGCAGTTTATTCGACCTTACTTTGACTGTGGAAGGTCTAACAAATGGTTGGTTGCCGCCGTTTCGCCTGTGGCCGATATTTATCCTCGACATACTGGCTTTCGTCATGTCGAATTTCCCAGGTACGAGACTGGTTAATTGTTGGTTTTCTTTAAATTTTGCTTAATGGGTGAATTTAAAAGATATTGATTATCACCATATCTAAAGTATAAAAAGGAATTATTGCTATTAATTTATTTCATCCGCTCTTCCTCCAATCCCCTTCCAAAAAAAAAAAGAACTACCGGAGCAAAATTTTGTTGGTCTTCTCCTCTGAGCTTCTTCTCTGCATTATACTGGAGCAAACAGGAGGAACCATTTCTTCACTTTTGATTATTGAGCTTTACTTTTTATTTTCTAAGTATCTGAACGTACAGAAATATGGAAAGCTCCTTTCTTCTCATAATTTTTTTTTAAATGCAATACATTAGGACCCGAGGACGAAGAGGGTGTAAGTGAAAATCATTATTACTTGAGAAAATTTTTAAGGTGCTTGTAAAGGTTCAGTATGGGTACCTTGAAGAAAAAAAAAACGCCTGCGTGTCATTTATGTTCGTACATTCAATCGCTAGTTGTAGTGATAGTGTTTGATAAGTCGTAAAAAATATTTCTCTTGATGATGATAATATTTGCGAATAGTATACTGGCTTATTTTCATGAGATTAGAATTTATATTCAATTCCCAAATACATGCATTCTCGTACATTGTGACGCCTATTGAACTCGGTTTCGTTACAGATATACAGCAGCTATAGTCATAGAACTGGATTATGACCGAATTGATATTAATCAGTGCCCCGCTAGTCCTGGCAATAATAAACCAAATCGTTTTGCTGATACTGCTCGATGCAAAAATGAAACTACTGAGGTAAAATGTAAAAACCACTTCGTTGGATTCTGCTTGTAAACTGAATGTTATATTTATTTGATGAACTATGAAATCCGTTCATCGTTTGAAATAAGTGCGAATAGTTTTAGATATAATTTAACCAAATTTTGTATCACTTGTCGCACCGCCGCATTATCCGTAATGAGTTTGTAACTTATTTATTTTATCTAATAATTGTTTGATTTTTAGTGCGAGCCTCTACATGGATGGGGATTCCGCAGAGGCGGATATCAATGCCGCTGTAATCCTGGATATCGCCTGCCTAGTGTTGTACGTCGACCATATTTAGGGGAAATAATTGAACGAGCCACTGCTGAGCAGTATTATAACATGTTCGACTGCTTGAAAATTGGATGTGAGTCTTGAAATACGAGGTGTTGAGTGTTTTATACGAAATCTATAATCCGCTTTGTAATTTTTATACTGTTGTCTGTTATTAGGGATTCACAAGTATCCCGTGCAATGGCAAAAAGCAACACCTGTAATGAAAGAAAAATATATGGAGCGGTATCGAGAGTACAAGAATTATTCACGTGGCGCTGGATCTGTGCACGATGCGCACATGAACGTTCACGAAGTTATCAAATTTATCCGCAGTGTTCGTGAGGACACGTGCTCGAAGTAAGCGAAATTCGAATTTTCTGCTCGTATCTCAATTTTTATAGCTTATCGCGTTTCATTAGTTTTGATAGTTTCTTTCTATTTTGAGTTTTCAACGAATATTCTTACATTATTTAAGTCAAATCCATACCTCTTGGTAATCTGATGGAATCTTTAGAATTGAAAAAATGAAGCCCTTTCAAATGTAGAAATTGAAGCCTTCCTCAATTCAAAATAACGGCGTGTTTTTTTAAAACTTCATTCAATCCTGACCTATAAAATGCGAGTGAATTAAGTGGGTTATTGAATTTACTTTATTAGTTGGAACGATTCAAGCGTGCAATAGGAATACTAAGGCAAGGGAAAAACCTCTTCAGCACCGATCGTTATTATTAAAGGTTGATTGAACTGAAAGAATCTTGGTTGGAAAATTTCCAAAGCCATGTACGAGCATTAATTTGACTTTAATCATCTAATTCTCTGTATCGCCTTTCCTAATGTTAAATTGAAATCTATTAATGCAGATTACAAAGACTGCATTAAAAATTCAGTCTCTTTAAGTTAATTCCTTTGTTATTTTTTTATTCTATATCTGACATACTTTCTGTTTATATCGCATTTATACTGATTTTATGGTAATCGATATGTTCTTCTCCTACAACTGAAATAAGCATATCATAAAGATTGATTAAAAAAAAAAAAGAAAAAATAAGAAAGCATTATTTTGCAATCACCTAAATTAATAACACTTCTGTTTGATTTTCAAGTTTCACTGCTGAGCAGTTGCGACTGACTGGAGATTTTGGATTTGGAGCTCAAGAATTTTTTGCCAATCAAGCACGAATGGCAGTACGATTATCAAATTTCATCAGTGCTTTCTTGCAGGTTAGTGATATTTCATTTTCTTGAGAACTTCGAAGATGAATTACTCGTATCTTTCTGAACGATAATTGGAAATTAATATGGTGGATGTTCCATTTTGCAGATATCAGACCCGAATGAAGTTTATTCTGAGAAACGTGTGGCTGATAAGCCGCTTACCGAAGATCAGATGATTGCTGAAACCTTGTCGCTCGTTGCTAGTGATTTCAAAATAGTCTCAGCAGGAACTTACTGGGATATAAATAAATTTACAAATCGCACGCTGTTTGCTCCATTCGCGCACAAGCAAATAGAAGGACCAGATCGAGGTGGTCACAAATTCAAAATTGAGGACTTGGCTCGTTTAAATAAACCAAGTAAGTTTTGCTATTGAAGTTATATTCTGAGGAGGTATTTTATGGAAATTGTTTTTCGTCAAATTTATCCATTATTATTGTCTTTTAGACGAAGTGTACACCAATGCAGAATTCTTCAAAGTGCTTAAACAACGCTGGTCGACAAATTTCGATTCATTAGAGAAAAATTATGTCAAGATGAAAATACGATATAATGAAAGCGGTATATATTTGAAAAAATTCGAACACTATCCTACGTATTACAAGTGAGTTGTGTCCTGATTACATATTTTGATTGCTGATATTGAAATCGTGTTAATTACTAGATTTGTTTTTCTTTCGCCCTTTAAATTTGGCTCCTTTGTTGAAATTTCAGAGCAGCGAATTTAAATCAAGGGTACTGGTCAGCTCCGTATTTCGATTGCAAAGGCCCCAGCAAAAAATGGCTCATTCATTATTCGGTCCCCTTCTTTGGTTATGACAGTTTGAAATATAAATTGGAATTCAAGTGAGTACTTAAAATCATTAAATGGTATACTTCGTTGATTTTGCTATAAGTATCAATAGTTGTGTCATTTTAATGTCTAAAATCTTACGTTATAACTGAATTTCCCCTTTTTCTTTTACAGGGGTGTTGTTTCGGTAGCTATGGATCTTCTTACGATGGATATAAATCAGTGTTCTGGGCCTTATTATGAGTCAAACAAATACCGTAACACCCATAAATGTGATCAGCAAACGTCTTATGTGAGTCTTTTTTCCCTTCAACCAATGAAAACGTTTCCATACCTCTATTTATAGTCGATCTAATTTACAGTGTGTTCCAATTCTTGGCCGATTATATGAGACTGGTGGTTACAAATGTGAATGTTTACAAGGTTATGAGTATCCATTCGAAGATCCAATTACATATTTCGATGGACAGTTAATGGAAGCCGAATTTATTAATATTGTAAATGATCAACCCACGAGGTATATTTTAATTTTATTGTTGCAGTTTGTATTTTATACCTATCCGTTTCAAATGCTGGTTTTTCTTTTTTAATATTCTGAAGCATGAATCAGCACAGTATAGTTTCTTAGTCTAAAATACGATTTTCATCTATTAAATGATGTCGTTATTCGGTCTTTAAAAAAATTCTATTACATCCGGGATGCCTTTAGAGAATCTTACTCGAGGCTACGTTTATATAAACTCAGAAAAAGTTGAAATTCCTATTTTGATAAAACTGATTGTTGCATGTATTTTAAAAATTTCGAACGTTTTTTGTCCGCAGATTTGACATGTTCCAGTGTCGACTGGCTGGTGCCTCTAGTATTCAATCAAGCATTCTTCTACTCACGCTATGCTATTTCATTTTTTGGTTTCGTTTGTGAGAATTGTTGATTTTCAATTGCCAAAGGTTATCTTGAACCAATTTGTGATATTACTAAAGACTGCAACTGTTTGAGTGGTTGCTCTTTTGAGATTAGTGTTCAAGGTGCTTTGTTTTATCAAAAATGATGGAGTATTTATTATTATCATTATACTTTAAGCACTTCACAAAATATCAGGTTGAAATGTTGAATCTCTTTCTTTTATCCACTCTCTTATTTTAGAATTTTTTATTACAATTGACTGAGATTAGTGATGTTAATGAAATCAAATCCGTCCTTTCGTGAGATTTCCATATTTCAGTTTAGTATGTTCTACCTTCATTCCAGACATTTTTGAATTGTACAGAATTTTTTATATTGATTTTATATTTTTTTAAATACGAGAGTCGAATTCTCAATGTACGAGTGTTATATTATATGTTCTGCAGATCTCATTGTTTTATTTGTATGAAACTTTGGACAATCTCACTACTATTTATTGATTCACTTTTTGTACATTCTTCTATCCGTATGTTATTTTAGTTTACTCTGTAATAATTTTCAGTCACCAGTTTTGTTTTGTTACAAATTATTTTACTAAATAAATTTTTCGAACAAGTAAAATTTTCCAAATTACAGTATGTATTTTTATATATTTTTTAGTATTACACAAAATCCATTATTTTGTTATCGTAACACAAAATTAACTTATTTGAAAGTCTCCTATTATTATCTGATTCTTACTCCACGCTTCCTCCCCAAGAACATTGTCAATAATTTGTATTGGTGTATCAATAACGTACCTAAAAAAACACGCGAATCGTAATTTGCGTCTTGATTGATTCACACTGCTCAGGCTTATTCAAATATGAGGTTGTTTGTTGAAGACTTTTGAAGTACCAAAAATATCCGAAATGACAATAAAATATCTGAAGGAATTTTCAAGAAAACTGTATAATAATTTATTTTTTCCACAAAATTGTTTTATTCAATAACACGGATTTTGATATTAAATTTTTCATATGGTAACACTGATCGGAAAAGAGTTTCCCATGTTATTGCACGTGTTCGTATTCATATCAAATTCAAAATCAAAATTAATTTCCTCAAAACTGGAACTGAAACAAGTCCCAATTATTTTCTTCTTTCCTCTAACGAATCAATTATTATTTTTTTACGTTTTTGTTCATTTGTAGTATTTATGAACAATTGCTAAGCTCAATTAACGTGTGAATATTGGCTCTGGTTTCCTACGGATGCTGCTGGTACCTACCTATTTGACTATTTCTCGTCTCTATCCCAAAGTGAGTTCAGTAAGTACTATTTTCAATTTTTTGCGAAATTGAAGTTACCGTGCTCGAATGGAGAAAAAAGGTGTGAAATTGGAATCAAGTCAACGGCTGTCGTTGAGTGTTCGAGAGAATAATACGTTGTTTTTGTAGCAATCTTCTAATATAATAAAATCCAATGTCCGGATTTCTGTCCCAACTCGAAATTCATGAACAAATATTTTTCATTTCGTGATTACTCAGCTTCTACTCGTACTTAACGTAAAAAGCTGAATTTGGCCTCATTAGAAATAGGAAAATCTCAGAAATATGATGATGTGTAGATCTTTTTGATTGGAGTTTTAATTTCACTGCTAATGATGACAATATTTTCGGAACCTGTGAATTCTATTCTACACTTCGACACAACATTTCAGAACGAAGCAATTTTCAGTTATTCATTTCTTGATAACACGAAATTTGAGCAAAACTAGAGCAGGATTGAGCGAAATATGAGCAATTTTTCACCCTGAATCCAAATCTGCGACCCAGTTTGCTTCATGTCGCGCCATTTAGCAGCATGTTTCACTTTTTAGAGTGCAGAAATCTATCGAAATGTGTATTCGATTGCTCATTTTACTCGTTCAGAAATGCAAGACCAAGTATAAATTTTTCTAATTCGTGATATTTTATCTTTAGAAGCTGTTATGGAGAGTAAAATATTTGTTCGAAACCGAGTTTTGGGCTACGTTAGTAACTCAGTTCCAGTCAAAACTCGGTATATACGAAAACGCAAAGAGAACGTTATCGTAACTTGCGTCGGTAAATCATTCTACACCTGGAGCAGCTCAAATTTCCGTCTGCTGTCTGTAAGCCCTCAACACGACGCCGAAATTCACTGCCTGGAAGGTGACACATTTCTATTGTATACTGCTAGTGGTAGTATCGTCCAAGCATGGCGGCGAGGTGTCGAATTGAAACACACGTATAAAAGTAGCTCGCAGACTCCAGTTCATCTACTCTTACCGTTTGGTCCTCATCTGCTGGGTGTTGATGAATCGAACTTACTCTCCGTTTGGGATATTGCCACTGAAGATTTGTACCTTGAGCTGAACTTTGCTGCAGATTCCTTCCAGATAACAGCTATTTGCCATCCGCAGACCTACGTTAATAAAATTTTGATTGGTAGTAAACAAGGTAATTATACTTCCATTCTTGCTGCATTATGATTATCAATTTTCACTATTTTGTTTATTCATAGATACCAACAAATTATAGTATTTTGAAAAAATACACTGACCTAAACAACATTTTTACCAGACTTGACCAATGCAAGGTTAGAATTACTATTAAAAAAAAAAAATGAAAAAAATGAAAATTAAATAGAACATTTTTTCGTTAACATGTTTTTGTGAAAAATTCTTTCATTAAGTCTTTAAAGGTAGAAGTGTTGAAATGATTTCCTATCTAGTTTTTTAAAATAATATTTTTGGCTCATGAAGTCATCTTATTGTTCGTTTAACTTCTTTGTTTACCTAATTTTTAAATGTTGTGCTTCAACTTGGAAACGAATGAATAATTTTCGCAGTACTCGGCACCGGGTTCTCATCCGTTGATTTTTTCATACTTATTCATTTCTTGAACAACATAAACGTATCAACTGTTTTTTACAGGTGCCCTGCAACTATGGAACTTGAATTCGTCCAAACTGGTTTACTCGTTCATCGGATGGGAATCGCCTGTTACCGTTTTGGCTCAGTCTCCAGCAATAGATGTCGTCGGTGTGGGTATGCAAAGTGGTAAAATCATTCTGCACAACATCAAATTTGACGAAACCGTCATGACTTTTATTCAAGACTGGGGCCCAGTGACTCGTCTCTCATTTTGCACCGACAACACTCCCATCATGGCATCCGGCTCTGACTTGGGCCACATCGTCTTCTGGCACCTCGAAGAACGTAAAGTAATCAGTCAGCTGCTCAATGCTCACGATGAAGCAGTCTGCGGGCTGGAGTATTTACCCAGTGAACAGCTAATAGTCTCGTCGTCGTCCGATAATTCATTAAAGATGTGGCTTTTCGACGTGGCCCAAAGCAGTGCCCACTTACTTCGCAACCGCCAGGGTCATAAAGCTCCTCCTTCGTTGATTCGGTTCCACGGAGCCCTCGGATATTACATTCTGAGTGGTGATAGCGATGGCTACTTACGTGCCTTCAATACTGAAACCGAAATCGCTAACAAAAGCCTGGGACGTGCATTAAAACAGCGGACCAAACGGGTGCTGGAAAAAGGCGTAAATGCGGATGAGGATGAAGAGCTGCTAACTTCCAAAGTACTGCCAATTGTATATTTTACTGCGGAGACAACTCGTGAGAAAGAGTGGGATAGCATCGCAGCTCTCCATCGAGACAAGGGTTTTATTTCAACGTGGTCCTTCGATAAGTGTAAATTTGGTAAATTTGTGGGCCGCAGGAAACAGAAACTGGTGAACGCGGTGACCTCGAAGATCACAGCTACTAGCGTATTTGTGACTCACTGTGGGAATTTTGTCATCATCGGGTACTCCTCGGGTACGGTGGATAAGTTTAACATCCAGTCTGGAATTAGTCGGGGCACCTTTGGCCGACAGAAAGCGCACAAAGGCTGGGTAACCGGTTTATTCGTGAATAATGTAAATAATTTTATGGTATCTGGTGGCACAGATGGTTTAATCAAATTCTGGCCATTCCAAGTGTATAAGAAACCTCCGTTTGCTCGCCTTCAGGTTGGGCACCCTGTTACGTTCATGAGAAGCCACAATGAAAGTTCTCTGGTAGCTGTAGCTTTGCAAAATTACAGCATAATCATTGTGGATGCGGATTGTCGATCGATCATTCGTAAATTCATCGCCCATTCTGGAGAGCTGACAGACTTATGTTACAGCCCAGACTGTCGATGGTTGGTATCCGCATCGATGGATTCAACTCTGAAAACGTGGGATATTCCATCTGGTAGATGTATAGATTCGATTACCTTGGAAAAGCCATGTGTTTCTGTTACCTTTAGCCCAACTGCTGCGTGTATTGCTACAGCTCACGTCGACTGTTTGGGAGTTACCTTGTGGAGTAATCGATGCTTATTCTCGTTGATCTCTTTGGATCCAGTGAAACCTGCAAAAAGTCATTTGAAAACTATTGTAGACGTATCTTTGGCTGATTCTCTGCTAACGTATTCGAACGACGATAATCAGGCCATCACTCACAGTTGGCAGAATATCCTTAGCGTAGAGACGATTAGAGAACGAAATCGACTGAAGGAACCACCTAAAGTGCCCGTCGAAGCACCCTTCATTTTACCCATTATTCCTGCGTTGAATTTAAAATTTGACTTATCAGAGGAAATGAAGGATAAGGATACGAAGCACGATCGATTCCTGAACCCTGAGAAACTAACGAGTTCTACCTTGTTTGCCAAGATGCTGGCTAAATCAGAAAATGAAGCTGACTACGAAGCTGCGATCGAAAAATTGAAAAGCCTAAGCTTGCTAGCGATAACGTTTGAAATTAGTTCTCTGTCTCCGGATCACGGTGGCTCTTTAGTGCATTTGCTGAAATTTGTCGAAATGTTGAAGGTCATGTTCAAGAGTAGAAGGTGTTTTGAGGTAGCATCCTCGTTTTTGGCGCAGTTTCTCAAAGCTCATTCGTCTTTATGTATGAATGAATGTGATTTAGTAGCTGCTATTGAAACGTTGTCGCAGTTGCATGATGAGTGCTGGTCTCATTTAGAAAATAAACTCGTGTATGATATGTCCATTTGTAAATTTTTTATGGATGCGTAAGCGTTGTCATTTTAGGTTTACATTTTGTATAGATTGATATATGTTTTGTTGAAATAATTTCACTACATCGATTATGTTTGTAAACTGCATTTTTAAATGATGGAACTGATATTATAATTTTTTTTTCTCTAAAATATTAGTTCGATTTGTTGTTTCACATGTGTTGAAATGTGCATGTGAACACGTCATATTGTCGATCAAAAATGTAGAAACTTGAAACAATTCTTTCACTAGGTGATGGTTATTTAATTTTCATTTTCATTTATGTTCCATGCTTGTGATTTTTCCTTATAATATTATGGGGCGCCAATGACCAAGATATGAGGTGTAAAAGAAATTTAAATGGTTCGAACAACGGCAGTATCAGCCATTGCCAATTCCAAAGCCCTATAGGATGGTCGCAGCGTCAGAAAAACCTTCAATGGTGTATGGTGAAAAAAACTTCAACTCCTAATTCTGAGCGAGATTTCCTCTGGTGCGCGAGCGATTTAGAGTTGATCTACTTTATTATTTCCATATTTTTTAAACGAAAAATAATATTATTGTTTCATTTTCATAGTAAAGAGTTATATTTTACTGAAAAATCAGCTATAAAATTGCGCCATACAGTTTTACAAAATATTCTAATGAAAAATTAAGTACCTAACCAATAAATAGGATGAAGCATCTTAGTTTTGATTCTATCAGTTTGCGTGAGCAGCCCTTCAATTGATACGTATCTGATTATACAATGAAATTCTCGAGTATGACAAGTTTTTGGTTTTTCGGCCTGATTTCAAACTTCTAAATATTTTATGAGAAACTCGGAGCTCAAAATTTTCGATTCTGTACCAGAATCTGAAAACAACTGGTCATTGTAATGCTACAAAAAATGTACTGGTCATCATTTTTATCAATCTTGTCATTGTACTCCAAATTATGCTCGAACAAATTGAAAAAAAAATTTAAAAATTTTTGCCTCCACCTGGATTCGATCAAGCGACCTCCGGCTTGTTACGACTTTACGAATTCATGGAGGTATAATAGATATATACCTCCATGATTGTTTTCTTGCCCTATGTTGACGGGCGTTTTTATCAGTAAGCACGTTCCATATTCGTAATCATTCATATACTAGATGCTGCAAGACTCGAATTGGAGAAGCTTGGAGCCTGTTTATTTACCATTTTTCGAAATTGTATTTCAGTTATCATTTTGTACTTGTGATCGAGTGTCATGGCTAATGTTCGGGATAGTGATACATCGCTTTGGCTCCACAACAAACTCGGCACTTCCAACGACTCGTGGACTGGCGGTTCAATATGTTCGCAGTTAAATTCTGAGGTACTCAGAAATATCAAGGAATGTTTTCCAGACCTTCAAACACAAGTCAAGCTCAAGTTGCTTCTGTCATTTTTTCAAATACCTCATAAAAATATTCAAGAAGTAAGCATTCGTAAACTTTTATAACGCTAATTTATGATAATACGTTGTTCTCCAATCCATATTTATGGATTCAGATGGTTGGACATTATTCATATGATAAGAGAATAATTTACCCCTAAGCTCTTATACAGTCTTGTTATTTAGGCTTATAACAGCTTTTGATGTAACATTTAATATAGCGTTATCTATTTTCTTAATATTTTCAGTGGCGAAGTGAGTTGGAAGAAATTCTGGAAGTAGCTCAAGTTGACAGCGATCGATGGGTATCGGTATTAGCCGAAATATTGCGGAACTTTCCAAATTCATCCTCTTTAAATGTGGATTCTTTCGATATTCGAGAAAATAAACGTATCTTCGATGATCTTGTTCACGATTTACGGAAACAATGTACGTTGGAGTATCTTAGATCTCAATATTTTTATGTTCGGTTTTACCAGTTGCTTTCTATGTGCTAATCAAGCATTACACTGTTACAGTGAAGAAACCTACTGACTTTAGTATGTTACCATTAGAATGTCATTATTTGAACAAATCTGCTCTTGTGAATGTAATTGGTCACACGGTAAGAATGTAAATTATATCTTCTATTTATAACCCTAGAGTACTAAAATGGACCACCGAAATCAAAAGTGAAATATTTTCATACCAATTGCACTACTGAATCAGCCAAACGCTGGTGAATCGTTCACACCAGATATTCAACTTGATCATTATACAGTATTATTAATCAATTATGACTCCAGAATTTCAAACTTTTTCATTTGATTCATCAAAGCTATCGTATATAAGAAAACAAACCATAATATACGAACGATATTTTATAGATTATATTTTCCAGAATCAGGGAATTGATAGAAATCTAGTGTAAGGTTTAGTTATACCAATTACAGTCATGTTCAAATTCAACTAAACCACTGGTATTTTTCATTAAGGAATGATATCGGTTAATCTGTGGTCGATTAATATTTTGAAATTTTGAAATTACGCATAACGAATGAATTGTTCCTTAAATGTTCAGCCCGTGCCGAAAAAACATTTTACTTTGAAACGAAAGCCAAAGTCAGCAGCTGTCAAAGCGGATCTCATGCAAAAGTCAGTTGACTTGTCGAATAATATGAAGAAAAATATTTCTCCTGCTGTACCTGTTCGATCGCGTGGAATGCCTCGTAAAATGACCGATACCAGTGAGTGAAATAATTTTTTTCATAATTTTGATTTTACGGTCGATAAGACTGACGTTAATCTCGTCTGATTCTTGTAGCTCCATTAAAGGGTATTCCTAGCCGGATTCCGAGCGGCGGATTCAGAACTTCCGTTCTGAGCTCGAACGTTTCTCGACCAACGCCTACCAGACCTTTATCTGGTCGCAAGGACTGTGCTATTAAATTACTTGATATCACGGAGCAACCGATTGGGTATGCGCAGGCGAAGAAAAGGAAAAGAATGTTGGGTGAGTAAGCTCGATTACAGGATTAGCTGTTGCTTGTCTCGATTCTAATCAATTTTGTTTTACCAGAAATGGAAGAATCCAAACGCATTCTCGACGAATCGCAAAGTAGTTTGAATATTTCTAACGAAAATATCAGTAGTGATGCGGCTGGCTCGCATACCTCCGATTCGATACCAAATCCTACCACTCCAGCCACTCCGGACTACGCTGCAGGGCTGACGGCTCTGAATCCACCAACGCCGTCACTCGTCGTTTCCAATAATAAATCGCCAATACACGCTCCCAGTACGCCACTTCAACAACCGAGCACACCTTACTCTCAGCCAGTCACTCCATACTTTCAAGCTCCACCAACACCACAGCCTCGTACGCCACAAACACCCTCGTTTACACCAGTTATTATGGGTTCAAGTATGTCCTTATGTTTTCCATAACAGTGTCTTAATAGAAAAGAATTGCATTTTATTTCATTTGTAACTTGTTTTCAGCCGCAAAAGAAGACAAATCAACCCCCAATACGGTTGTTGTGCTGCAAAATCAAACTCAATCAACTACGAAGGTAGTGAAAATGATTAGAACTCATCTTGTATCGTTAGAGGAACGTATTTTAATGTGCGTGTACTGATTTTATTCTTTCAGACAATAACGTCTATCGTAACCGTACCAAGAACCCAAATGAAAACGCAAAAGATTTCCATGGCTATGCCAAGAAGTAGTTTGCAAATGCAACCCATTGATCTTCCGGTAAGAAATTTTATTTGAATGTGTTCAGAAGGATAATAAGATCGATTCATTTAGTCTGTTCGAAAAGCCGTGCGCTATTGTGTATCAACGTACTTTCTGCGCACCTATCAGTATTTCCAATTTTTTTTTTCAAAACAAAATTCTTACTAGCACAAAAAATTTCATGAAAATGAGAAACCGTATTCTTAAATATGGCAGCTACTACCGGTTTTTACCTTGTAAAAAAAATCAATTACGAGTAATATTAATTCATGTACTTCTTGGTGAACCATAATGTGTCGGTTTTTTTCATTAATTTCTATTTTTATTGATTATTGTAAAATCGAAATCCAAATAAGTAACATTCCCTATAATATGGTGTTTATATGGAGGAACTATGATTTTGATATGTAGTTCTAATCAATGGAATGAAATTAATACACCAGTGAAAAATACATTTTCACCCAATTCTGTGTAAATCTGACAACTACCTTTTCGTACAATTGATGAAATAATTTTTCACGAACCGTTGTTTTTTGTGGAAAATACTAATGTCACGAATTAATACTTTGCTTCAAATTACTTGACAGTAGTAAACCACTCCACAAATTTTGCAAATTCCACAATCTCATCTGTCTGTACACTTACAATTAGTATTTGCCCACTCCCCATCGCGTTTATTTTGTTTATTTTTTTCTTCCCAACAGCCCGAACAATTAGAAGAAGCAGAGGAAATGTTCAAAACAGCCAACGTAGTTACCAATCCCGAAAAACTGCTCATATTGAGTTTCATGGCTGGTTCGAGAGGTATGCTTCGGTTCAAATAATGTGTATTAAATTGAATGATCGATTTGTTGTGGAATAACTTCATATGTTCATAAATTCTTTTTCTTCCTCTTATAGAAAATCCATGCCCCAAACTGGGAAATATTATGACAATAAAGTTGAGTGAAAATAAAGTTACCATTCCCCAGAAGGATGGCACGTGTCGTACGATGAACGTGGAAATGCACTTCCAAATGAATTACAATACTGGAAAGTACGACTGCATCGAGAAATGTCGTGAAATTGATACGAGAATCGAGACGAAACTCGATGCCAAAATTGATACGAATAATATGTCGCCCTTGGCCGCATTGGCTGCTGCTGCAACGACTAACGAGCAGTTCTCACAACAGCATCAACAGCTGGCTTCATGATACGTTGACGTATTAGTGAATGCAACATTGTCAGTGAACGTACAGTTGAATTACTTAGCGGTTACTTCGACAACAGTAATGGCGTACCTTCTGCATGTTTACCTATCCTTTTGAATAATATAAATAACCATTTTCAAGTTGAAGTGCTTCCTGATACTCTGTTTGTCAGTGCAATCGAAGTCATTTGTTATTTTCTTCTTAAAGTCAGTCATTATGAATGTGTTTATTTTCGTAGGATATTTTTTCAATTTGTTACTTTTTGTTTTTCTCCTTTTCTTTTCTTTTTTTAAATTTATTTATTACGAAACAATTTTCTTTCATTTTTCAATGATTTTTCGTGAAGATTTAAGCCCTGTGTTCTTGACTTGAGATTTTTCCTTGTCGTCGTACTCACTTGGGACGAGAACGATCTCAAATAATTTATTTTTAGAATACTTTGCCTGCGGGCGTGTAAGCGTTTTATTTTCACTCAAATTTCGTTAACCGATTTTAATTATGCAAAAAATGAGCTGACTATTGTTCATTTTACGAAATTATTTTAATCAAATATTGCCTCTCCTCTATAATTTTGAATATTTTTCTTAATTATTCATAATACGCACGTGTATAGCATGTAATTTGTTGGTGCATTGAGCTTACCTATTTCATTTCTGTACAGATTTTTATTTCTGTAAATGATTTTCACTAATTTATGTGTAATATTATCTTTTTTCTATGGTAATGCTAGTTACTTATATTAAATCACTATTTCAATTATGTTTGGAGAGAATACATTTAAATGATTCAATTTTTGTATTAAAGATTCTTTGTTTTGTTTTCTTTTAATTTTTAAAATAGTTTTTGTTTCATTCTATTAATTTTTTTTAAATTCAAATTTTGTTTTATTTAAAACGACAAATTTAAACTCCTGTACAGACATATAATAAATTAATGAGTGTATCATTGAAATTAATATTTTGACTATCAACATAAAATATCTAGCTTTAACAGTCTCAACATTTTCAACTTATAAAATATTCTTTGAAAGCTGCAACTATGGCTACATCTAGCATGTTTTTGTTGATATTCAAATTGGTTTCCAACTAACAATAGCTTTCTGGCTATCGGGAGCCATTGCAAAAGGTTTACTTCCATCTTGAGCTACGTATTGATTCACTTGGTAATCCAACAAGGTATAATACTGGAAAACATCGGTGCCCAGTTGCTGTAACACAATGGAAACGTGTTGAATTTGATTCCTCTGCAGTTAAATTGTGTAGTTAGTCGTACACTTACTTGTGTCAATGGATTTGTATTAGTCGTGAAAACTCCAGCGAAACCTTTTTGTTCGGCTATTCTCAAAATTTCATTTTCCATACAAATTACAACTTGAATATTCTGCGCAGCGTTTAATAAATCATCCGTTCCCATCATGAAGCTATGGAATAGTTTCCTTTTGCCAAAAGGCAATTTTTTCCTACGAAAAAAATGTTCTATGCATCTAATAAGCAGTTCTTTTTTTTAAATGAAAAATACTAATATCGAGAACCCTACCTTATTGGAGCTTCAAGATATTCAAGAAATTCAAAAATAATTGTAAGATTGCTGTTGATATGAACTTCGGGTTCGTCGTAAGCATCAAAATTTAAAGATATTCCGACGTATTTTTCATCATATTCCGAATAAACTGCAAAGCTGTTAAAATTTTGCAGAATTAGTGGTTTTTCACCCTACAAAAATTAAATTCTTGAAAAAGATGAAATTACCTAAAATTTTTGGTAATTAAAGGCTCCCATATAGCTTCTAAAAGATCGGTGTAGCATTCTCGGTTTGGTTTGGGAATAATCCATTGTTCAAGATCAGCTTTTTCGTAAAAGCTATCCGTTATTATTCTAATGAACAATAATTAAATTTGCAATTACTCAGACTTGCTAAAAAACTTATTTTGAAAAACTTCATCAACTAATCGTGTCCAGCCAGAAAATGCAGCAAGGTAACAAGGGTTAGAGATTTTTCGAGTCAAACGGAAAGGTGATATGGAGGGGGGAGTATGACTCATGAGTCATGATCCTGATAAAATTCACGTGCAAGCGGTACAAAAGAAAGAATCGAAGTTTTACAACATATGAATTTGAAAAAACTCCTAAAATGAAACCGTTTCGATTTTTGTTTCGGCCTTCCAGAAAGTTTTTAAAAGTGATTCATCAAAATCTGTTTCTATCGCGAGTGAACTGTTTTAGTTTCTAAGATTATTATTATCGTTTCTGAAAAGCTGAAGTTATTAATTTTGAAGTGCGAGTACAAAGAGCTTCGATGATGTCTTTATCAGTAAATCACAAGTCCGCGGTAATTAGTCGATTGAACTACAGACTGTCATTCAAATCAAAGAAAATTAATCTGCATATTCTCCACAATGCCAGTTGTTTGCAAGTTATCAAAATTTCTTTTATTTTCGCTTGTTGCATCCGAGTAATTTCACGTTTGATGTTATTTCGCTTAAATGTGCCAGTTTGTTTTAAAATAATGTACGATACTTCGAATCAATCGATCACCCAGAATAATTTGAGATCATATTATGAGAATTGAGATGTTCCAGTACCTGGATATTGCTTCATCAACTGGTGAGTTGTAATTTTTAGTTTTATGATATTTTACTGTTGCTCTTGAGTAACTATATATTATACTTGTGAAAAGATTTTGTTAGGTAGGTACCTCCTATACCTTCGCAATACTTAAGCTCGTAACTGTCTCATATTCTTGTATTCACTGCTTAGTTAGATTGGAACCCTCGAAATTATTATACTTACCTGGAATTTTCATTTCATATTATGTACAATTCAGCGTTTAATCTGTATAATAAGTACAGATCTTCTGCCTTTTATAACCAAGAAATGCCTACAACTAGAGCTTCTTAATTATTTTTATTAACTGTAACTATTACTACCTAGACTCCCATTTCCTAATTGCGTGTGAATACAATATCCTCTATTTATTCATGTTTTTGAATGAGCTTATGTTTCACAAGTGGGTAAGGGTCTTGTGAAGGGTCTTGTCAATATCTATCATTATTTTCCATTTATAATATTATGAATGATATAGTTATACTTACTTGAAAACTGCATCTCTGTGACTTTCATCCAGCATTTCGTATTTATATTTACTTTTGCTGAAGTTTTTATGTTTCACGTCGAGCACATTTGGAATATTTTCTTTAACATGTTTTTCATGTTGCATTCGACTCAAAATGCCGCCTAAATTTGGTGCAGAAATAAAATCAGCGATACCTGTTCAATAAGAAAAGGTCTTTCACAATAAGCCAATATTTCACTTCTCTGAAACATATTTTTGACTTCACCGAAAAAATAAAGATCGATGCATCTACACAAATTTTTCAGGAGAGCTATTGAAAAATATTTTCTCCCATGCATTCGGAAGCACTTTCTTGTGATTGAATAGATTTTTAGTTGCACTAAAATTATTTTCGAATTTTTTCGATTAAGCCATTTGAAAGAACATGTGTTCATTTGTCATTATATGTCAAACAAAACGTAGTTTTTTGATTCCTTTTTTTTTTAAATCTTGTCACTTTTTTGGACATTCGAGTCTACCTATAAAATATCCTCGTTCTCGTAGACGCGTTATGGTTTGAATGCAGTTCAGTGAATTTCCTCCTATTTCATAAAAATTCAAATTCACTGAAAGAGGTTGTTGAATCGTGTTTCCCAGGACCGAAATAATAGTCTCGAAAAGGCATTTGGCTGGTTTTAGTTTACTGTTTTCAATGTCTGTGTAGTCAAATTCGCATTGATTTCTGCGTTCATTATCTATAAAAATGAAAATTAACAATTGATTTATCATTCTGTAGTAGTGTAATCGTAATTCATTACGAGTATTTTATATTTTTCAAGTCGTACCTGCATTATTTGCATACATTTTCAGAAGCTTTTGTCTGTCCACTTTGCCATTATTTAAAAGCGGTATGTTTTCGGTAATGAGAATCTATTATGATGTGAACCAACAAAAAAAAAAAGTATAATTGGTAATTGCTTCTTGAGAAAATTGAATTAAAAAAAGATTTTCTTTACTTGGGGTATAGCGTATGGCACTAATGATTCTTTCAGTTTATTCTGTATTTCTTTGGCTGACGTTGTGCATCCTGCTGAGAGTGTCACAAATGCTATAACAGCCTGTGGTAATAAAATTTCAATAAAATATAGTGTTATTACCATGACAGTAAACACTTCCTTTCGTTAGAGATTATTGGGCCCTTCATTCAAAACAATATCTTAACTGGCCTTATATTTTTGATTACTCATGATGTTTCACAATAATCACGATCCTGTTTTCCGATGGCTATCTAGCACCACTTACGAGAAATTAAGATAAAATTCAATCGAAAAAAATTGCAGTTAAATTAATTCTGTAGAGACACTTGAAAGACTATTTCCGTCACTATGTTCTTGTTTTTTTCTATCATTTTTTTTTCTTCCTTCTGTTATTTAGTACAACCTTATTCTATAATAATTGCATCAGTATTTATAATTTTTATTCATTTTTATTTCAAAATGAAACTTTTTTACTCTCACTGAATACTAAATGCGCTTCATTTTTGGTACAAATCGGGAACAGTATCTACGCAGTACAAACTAATATTTTGTTGAAATTCATTTTTGTCGCAATCTTCGCAACTACCCATTTATGCTGCAGGCAGTTATTTAAAAATTCAGGGATTTAGAAATTCGTTAATTTTTTTATTTTTTTATATTCTTTGTTGAAAAGGTATCAGATCAGATATTGAATATTTCAGTTAATTTGAATTGACAGATTCAGTTATATGTGTACTAATACTTGTGAACAAACTCGTCCTCGATATTGTCCTACAACTTTTCTCATATCGTTATACCTACTTCCTCGGCCTTATTTACTGAAAAATATTATCGATTTTCATAACTCTATTATTTCTTACTTGATTCATATCCCCTGGTTTGTAGCAGAGAACTGCTGATTTTTGAACAACATCTATTTTATTAAGTGCTCCTTGCACTTCTGACAAGTCTACCCTTTGACCGCGAATTTTAATTTGAGAGTCCACTCGTCCTTCATACAGTAGAACACTGTCTATAATTTTTCCATAATCTCCTGTTCTGTAAAATTTCGCATGGCCTGTAATTAGGAAATAAGAAAACATTTATTTTTATATTTTTTCTGCAAGTTCAGCTTTCTACAAGCTCTGTTAATCTTAGACTTTATACCATCAAGTTCCCTTCCTGACATTTAGCTCGTGGTTTTTATCAATATGTTGAAAAAACTTGATGTCATAGTCATACAGTCTCGATTCATTCATAAGTTTTAGATCGTCATAAATACCCACAAATCAGTTACATATTTTCTTATTTTCTTCTAATTTCTCATCCTTGGGTAACTGAGGTATAATTATGGTGATATTGTGACGACGATAAAATGGGAGTACTTAGCTGCCGTCTCTTTTTGAGATTTTAGTAGTAGCTATGGCCTTTTATAATTTTCTACAATTATCGGGTAGACTTACCTGAATCCGAAGAGAATGGATTATTGATGAATTTTTCGGGATCTCTTCCAGCTACATAACCAGCTGCCAGATTATATCCTGATACAAAAAGTTCTCCAATTTCTCCATTTTTGACAGGTTGAAAATTTTGATTCAATAAATACAGAGTGGTATTATCCAAGGGAATGCCTGGTAAAGCAGGTGAAATTTTACTTTAACCTTTTCTTTTCTTTTTTTTCTAGACTTCATACATTTCTCTCCCTCTAAACAGTGATAATTCAAAGAATAACGATCATAGACCATAATAAGCAATTGTTTTTCAAAACCAATATTTCAGTATTGAAGACATAATTATATTGAAATTCTATCCTTTTTTTAACTGATTTATTCGTACTTTCTAAACTGAAAAAGTTTGTTCAAGATTGATTATTTGAATATTTTTCTGTTCTGCTATTATTCTAAAATATTCATAATCTGAAGGAAGAAAAGAGTATTTGTTAAATATATCACTGGTGAATGTGAACACTCTCAGGTGACAATCGACATTCCTAAATTTTCCACATAATACATGCGGTGTAATTATTTTGAAGATATTTCTTCGGATTTCTTACCGATTGGAATTTTATCATCAAAGTTCAGTTGTTTCATTGATTTAATGGCATAATATGACACATCACCCATTATTTCGGTGCTTCCATAAAAATTGCATAAAGTGTACTCCTCTGGATCAAACTGCGAGAAAAATTTCTTTACCAGAGACACTGGTAATGGTTCTCCGCTGCAAACCCACAATTTGAGACTGCTCAGTTTATTGTAATTCTGCAATATTTGTGCAAAAAATTAGTTGGCTTTGATTTCATTAAAAAATTAGTCGAATTGAAAAACTTTGAAATGCACAAATGCCTACTCCTCATTTGTAATTTTCTTCAAGGTTACTAAAATTATAAAAAATTTGGCTGAAGAAATGCCTTCAGTTTACATCAATTTTCCGTTAATGGGAGGAAAATTTATATGAGATATGTGGACTGTGGAGGCATTTTCTTGTTTCACACTTACCATGCAAAATTGTTTCTTGATCATATCTAAATACATGAAAATAGCTTGTAGTAATGATGGCACCAATACAAGTCGTTCTACCTGAAATGAACGTTTGCAGAGTAAACAACACTTTTCTCGTATACTTAAAAAATAAAATTTTTATGAAACATTGTAAATCATTGCCATACTCATTTATTGTATAACAACCTTTCCATTGCACTTTTCTCAATCCATGTTTCATATACTAACCTTATAAGTATCCAAAACTTGTATAAGTTTTTCAGGATCTTTTGTAATGTGTTTTGGCACAATTAACAATGTCCGAGGATCTGAAAATAATAATGGCCCCCAAATTTCAGCAACAGCATCGACAAAAGTCAAAGCTGTTTTGAAGACGCAAACACGTTCGGTGTTTGTATAAGGGAATGTTCTCCATTGCCAACTGAGTCGGTTCATTATGACTGCATGTGGTAGTCGAACCCCTACAAGAATATTTAAATTATGTTGAAAATGTTTTGAAATTTATGTCGATGAATTTACTCGTATATGGTGTTTGTGTAACTGAGACTTCTTCATAGTCACCTTTAGGTACTCCTGTACTTCCGGAGGTGTACAAAATTATAGCAATTGGAGAGGGATTCTCGGTGTGTAAGATTTCATTCTCGGATAGGGTGCAAGAAGGTAGCTCTTTTGCTTCTGTTTCCATTTTATCGTAGTTCACGACGTAACTGGATTCACTGTTTTCAACTATGGTTTGAAAAATAAAAGGAAAACCTTTGGCACTTGTTGACGTTGTTATTTACATGTGAGGATCAATACTAGGCTACCCGGTCGCCTCAGTAAATAATATAATATCGTCATTAAGGGTGTGTTTCCAAAATTTACAGAATCTAAGGGAAATACGAGTGCAATAGAGTAAAGTTGAAGTTAACATGTATTTGAATTCAAGTCGTATATAATATGAACAGTAATTACAATTCTTCATTCAATCCCTTTATTTTATGTAATTTTTTTTTTTGGCTAGGGAAAAGTAATTATGAAGTGAGATGATTTTTTAAAATTTTTCTTAATAGTATAGATCTCAGGACTTCCATATGGGATTTCAGGTCATACTTTGAGTTTTGGTCCTATCAATTCAAACTCTACAAGCAGTTTTAGAGTAGGTTTAGTAATTAGCCATCCTTCCTAAAGTAATTTTCGAGGACATATTTTTTGGTCCAGATCTAAAATGACTATGGATTCAGACCTTGTCGAATGAAGTGGAATAATTGTATACCTTTTTGGTCCGTGATCATCATTAAAGGATATACTTCCGAAAAAATATGCTCCATTCTGCTGATTGGTGTGTTGACATCTAGTGGTAAATATGCAGCTCCTACTTTCCAAATTGCTAGTAAAGTAATGATCAGTTTCTCTGACGGATGCATACAAACCGTTATCACATAATCGCCATCTTTGTTGACTCCTTTTCGATTATTGGCGGATAAAAATTGTAAAATTTTTCTGGCTAGTTGATTTGCCTTAATTTCCAAACTAGCATACGACAAATGAGTAATAATATTTTGTTCGGTGTCTGAAACCAAACAGAAGCATATGAACCTTCGAAATAACAATTTTGCTAAAATACTGGTCGAAGCATAATTAGTCTACAGAGGTACCGAACTGAATGATGTCAGTTTGTAATGATAGAGTAAATTAAATTTCTAACCTTCTAAAATAATCGCGACTTTATCGTCCATTCCATTTCTTCTCGAATTTAACTCAAATAATTGGTGAAGCTGTGTGTCTTTTGGTACCGGAAAGTTTGGACCTCTTATAATTGATAAATTGCAATTCACTTCCATCCTGCTTTATGGGTGTAATAATAATATATGAAATCGTTGAAATTAAACGAGAGTAAAATGGTCTTGAGGTGGCGAAGGTGGCATGAAATTATGTTCAAAATCATTTTACCATATAACCAGTCAGTATGTCCATTACGTAGGTACTCGTTATACCAAATTTTATTCAGAGTCAATAGTGAGGTGTAAAATGGTATATGAGAGAACGGAGGCTTAAGTTTAATTGGTATCCATTCTTATGTATCGTCCGATAAAAGATCATAAAACCTTGAAATTGTGATTAGAAATAAGGAAAAAATCTCGTCTTCTTACTCGGAAAATCCCATTTTTTTCCTTACTAAAAAAAACAAATTTCAGTTTCTCACCCTTACATTTCAATCTTGATAATATTTAAATATTCTTAGAATCAACTTGTAAAATACCCTACATCTGATCTTTCCACCTATTGTTTATCAGTTTTATTTTCGAATTATTTGTAAGTTGCCAAAAGCAGTAGGTAAGAATCATGAAAATAATGCATCTAATAAGATTTCTTTTCCCAATTCTCGTAAATTTTTCAAAATGGATATACTCGTATATAACACCATTGTGTTTCAATTAGGTATCGATATTATTGTCTACGAACAATATTGAGTACTTATTTAAAAATTTTCGAATTCACTCCTCCAATGAAAATAACAAATTTTATTTGCATTGAAGAGAAAAATTACGCGTTGTTTTTTTGCTGCTGTTGATAAATGGAAAAAAACTACAGGCTGATCCAATCAAAATGCATGGGGAAAAAAAATTATGTGAAATTTTTATGAATTTAAAAATTTTCACGTGCGTTTTTATTGGATTACCCTGTTAGATGAGAATCACTTGTGCCATATTTAACGGATGAGATTTCCTTCAAAAATTATTTAAAAATCAAAACTGAAACGAAAATGGAGGTACTAATTATGACCTACAAGTAATTACCCTCGATTCATATTACAATATCTATTCATAACAATTTAAAGGGACGAAGATATTTCTTAAGTGTATTCCAGATGTCAGTGATAAATTTAAAAAAGAAATTATTTTTATTTATTTTTGATGTGATCTATGAAAAGGTACCTTAAGTCAGAAATAATCTTTAAACATTTTGCTGGATGCTTTCAGGGTCATGTGTTCAATAACATAATTATAAAAATTTTGTCAGAATCGATTCGGCAGTTTTTGAGAAAAAAAATTTTATTTGTGAAAATTATGTGATTTAAACTTTGAACTCGATTTTCTCAAGAATAAAATTTTCAAATTCCAAAATTCAAAATGTCTTATCTTTGTCAATTTTCTAACCAACTGATTTGATATTTTTGGCAAAATGCTCAGTAAACCTTCCTCTATCAAAAACAATAATCGACTCGAAATTGCACTTTTCACTTACGGTACTTTTTCATAGATCACATCACATTACTCGAATATTTCAAACATTTATTCTTTTCAAAAATATTTTTCCCGCCAAAATGATTTGGTTAGCGTATCAGCGTAAATACAAATAATTTTGAATGAAGAATTAATTATATTTACTAGGTACATACCTCAGTGACTACGAATACCTATTTATTTTAGAAATAAAATCGAAAAATAGTTTTATGGTTAACTTGAGCAGCTACTTGTTACTCACTAATCAAATAATTATTCGAGTTCAAACTTTATGACAATTAAAATTAACACATTCACACAACTTCATAAATTCACATTCACACACGTACACTTGCTATAGGAAAAAGCCATGAACCACGTGAGTGTAAAATTCTTTTACTGTTGAAAAAGGAGAAAATGCAAAAGAACTTGAATCGTCGTCTGCTGAGAATTCAGTGACCAGAAAACGAGTGAATTTTTTTCTATCACAAACTGGCGACGAAATGAACTAATCTTTAGGAAAAAAATCTCAAGTACACGCAGACCAACATCAATTAACTCATGAAAGGACTCTGGTAGGGAGATTTTTTTGCCTCTAAATGAATAGGCTTGTGCAGAATCTTTAATTGCTCTCAACTGTCTTCTTTATTAATGCTACCGGTGCTATTTGTAGTATGAAATTTAATTCAATAGAAAGGAAGTGGAAGAATTGTCAATTTGAAAATTTATTAATTTTAGTAAATCGTAAATATACGTACTTAATTTTTTAGTTGAATAATTCACTTGGAAGAAATCAAAATGTTTTCAATATGGAGATGGAAAATTAGGTTTTTTAAGTAGACTAAGAGGACTGAGTGGACTTTTCCCCTCGTATTTTGAGGAACCGAAAATTTTCATTTGACTAATGAAAGTGGGGGGTACATATTCTCTGTTGAAATTCTCAGCTACAACCAGTTTTAAGCTAACTGTAAGCAGCATTAATGGATTAAACCAATCTAACTTGAATCATTTTACAAAATAAGTCATATTACAATAATTCGCCTTATTAATTTATATTTTATTATTTGTTTTTTAATTATTCGTAGTTGATGTTTTCATAGGCACTCATTTCGCTTTGTTTTGGGTATGATATTCGTTCCAAAGACTATAAGTTGTTAGTAATTTCATGATAAAGTATAAAAAACGGTCAATAACTGATGCTTATCATTAAATTTGGAGTAAGTTTCTTCTGGTTCTCAGGTCTATTCAATTTCATTACCAAATGGAAAAAATTAATTAAAACCCAAAATATTAATAGTGGCCCGAATATCAACGGGCTTGCTCTTAATAATTGATTTTGCTTCAGACTTGTCAAATAAATTGTGATAATGTCACTTCATACCAATTTTGTATGCTAAATCAGCATCTGTTACGAGCTTTGAGCTTCATCATTCATCCGAGGTTGAGATAGCATCACAAAAGTGGACGAAATCAACGCTGAGCAATTTTAAAGTGTCTTGCATCATATAATCTTCAAGGGTTGAAGGAGGGCTTGTAAGAGATTGAATTAGTTTTCAATGGTAACTGGCAAAATATAAATGAAGTATCACCTAATTTGCGCAGAAATGGTTGAAATGACAAAAAAAATTGGCTATTTGTGGAAGAAAATACTATTGGCAAAAAATTGACAAATTCGCCACCGATCAGAATGCAGTTTTTTTCGCTATAAAATTGTCAATTTTAACATAGTGTTGACAAATTATATTTCTGTTATGAAATAGTTATTTATAACAAATTAGTGCCAATGCATTATTTTTGCTGTAAAATTTGCTATTTTTGACAATTTTTTTGGCATATTATCGCTATTTATGACAAATTGGTGACAAATTAATTTGCTAGGTATGTGATCGTCATTTGTGACAAATCATTGACAGATCGTAATAAGCTAAAAAACAAAGCAGTTTAATTTTATAAAAAATTTGCCACTTTGACAAAACTTTGACAGAAATGATGATGAATTGTCAAAAATTTTTCATTTTAGCAAAAATCTTCTGCCATTTTGCTATCATTACGCAAATGGAAATTAATTTTTTCGTATTCAGTGATTATGAATGTACGTAACTCATCCTCCTCATACATACAGTGGTAACTTCCTCCATGGAAAAATTATTATCTTTCCTTGCATTTAAATGAGATTTTCAGTTGGAGTCTTGGAGATTGCTTCACTTTCCTTTAACTCAATCGATCGTCAATATTATAGCATGCTGATGTTACTTTTCTTTAATTTGTTTCAAAAAGTACAATATTATTATTTAATTGATGTTCTAGATGCTTGTCGAGAACATTTATAACGGTTATCTTTTTTAATCAACAATCCGATGGAACTGGTATTTATATACATTTTATGCGCTTAGAAGTCGTATAACCTAGTCCTATATTTTTGTGTTATGGTTGCATGACCTGCAGATTATTTCACAACTCATCGTCACGTCAAACAATTACTTGCGGTTAATATCTAGAGGTTCTGATTTTTTTTTTTTTTTACTTGAGTCATTAAAAGAGTATATCATGTGGACCTTGACATACACACCAGGACATATTCGAAATACTACAACTGCAATAATGTAAATCTTTGCCGAAAATATTAAATATTTCCGAGGAAATACATTTTGGTGGGAGCTTTGATCCATTTGGGTAAAAGTTTCCTTGAACAACGTGAAAATTTATGAAAAGAATTAATAATGCACGTAGCGAGATAGTTTGACGATTAAATTTTGGTGATTTTATGTCTACAGATCACTGATACGATACAATTTTATTACAGCCTTGAAAAAGATGTATGCGAAGTATGTAAAAGTGTTTTATATTATTTCATGAATGGATATGACAGAGAGAAAAGATTAAAAGAGACACGATTCTTGTAATTCATCAATATTTTCATCTCCAAGATGGGGTATGGGTGGAGATATAATTTCGAACGTGAAAACATTATTCTTACGATTAATAGTGAAGTACTCAATTATTTAAATAAAATTCATTTCTAAAGAATATACCCTTTTCCGTAACAACAAAAAAGTCAAATTATTTGCTGTGTCTTGCTTAAATTAATGTAGAGAACTCTAAAGGCGTTGAAAGCTCAGCTGTTTTGAGTTCCAAACAGTAGAAATTTGGTTCTTTGGGGGGAGGCATTTAAAAAGCTACATGTGAAAAACATTTTCAAACATCAAACTATTTTATGGCCGAGGGTCTGCCAACGAAATTTGAAATCTTTTTTGCTATGTTTGCTCTTGAATTATAGACTGATGAAATGTATTTAATTTAAAAATGATTAGTGAAGGCTAGTCAGGCCCGACGACGTCATCAAGGCACAGGTCAAATTTAAGCCTAGAATATTTGTGTTTGAAGATAGAAAATTTTGCAATTTCCTTCTTTGTTTTTTACAGCACTCAGCAATACTTTTTTGCTTTGTAAAAACTCTGACCCAATCATTGTAGTTCCCACATGAAGGTACCGACAATTTTTGAATCACGTGGAGGATCATAAATCCTCTTAGAGTGTGGAAAAGGAAAAATATAATTGATTACTATAAGCTTTATTATTATTCCTACTTGACGAAATTTTGCTTCATAGTATTATTCTCTTTGTGTTTCCTGTTGTTGTGATTGTTAAGAATGGAAGTATAGAGCAAGCCTTAGTCTTAAATTCGATTTAAATGGAAAACATCCATTGTTAGGCTCTAATAAACGTGTATGGGTCCATATTTTTTCAAATTATTTTTATTATGATGATTAATTAGGCTGTTATTCTAATAACTTGCAACTTTACTCAGATACAAAGGTCTATTCACAATAGAGACGAGCGAAGTACGCAATTCGGAAACCATGGTCAAGGCTCAATAAATTGTGAGTCGTAGAAATTATTACCTATTTCCTCTCAAATCAGTTGGTAGCAAATTATTCAAACTGACATTTTAGTTTGAGCATAATTGATATTTGTTAGTCTGAATTTGAATCGTGATATTATAGTGCGATTATTGAGCATCAATCTTAGTTAGGTAGTCCTAATGTGCTGTATGTGATTTCCTCTGTGTGTTATTCATTAGAATACATTTTTAGAATTTTAAACTTATAATCAACATTTAAGTCGTAAATATCCTATTGGATAGGTGGTTTGCAGAAAAAACTTTTTTGAGTATTTATTTTATTCTTTCATCTATATTTTGCTTCCAGCAATTATTATAAATTTATAAATGAGAGGATGTATGTATAGACTATAGGAACATACTTACAGCACGCATCCTTTATGTTTATGTACAATAAAGTGATGCTCAACTTTTACACTTGATTTGTTTTTTACTTCCACGTAGGATTGATTTTTTATTAGAAACTAAACTGTCCCGCATTACTGGATATTATTATTTGCTTGAATTTCTTTTTTACCACCTCAAAGACGAAGGCTTTTGCTCCTTGAAGAATGGTTTCAAAATTGCTCCAACAGCCCCAACAAGACTGCATTCTTCGAGAGAATCGAGAATTTAGAAAATCTTATTCAGCACTGGCGAGTAATTAGTTGCCGGCCCATAAGCAGGTGGCGGTAGAGAAGACAATGCTCCCTAGCGGCGCTCTTTGCCTCCTGGCAAAATTAAAAATTTTTTTCTGCATTTGAAAAAAAAAAAAAAACAAGAAACAAGCTAAAAAATTTTTCCTTCTCTTAGGTCTGTCGTTTGCCCACACGCTGGCATTTAACTCTAGCTACGAGCTTGATTAGTAGTTGGACGTGGTGAATGAATTTTGAAAATAAAATTTGAGGGTAAAAGAAAACCTATCCATTAATGGAAGGGTGTTTTTGAAAGTAATTCCTAGATACTTTGGACTTTTCGATCATTTTCAAAACGGGTCTAAAAGTAATGAAGTGAAATTGGACTTACCACTTTCTTGTAAAAAATTGTGCAAATTTATTCGTCATTTTTAACATTGAAAAGTCCTATTTCATATTTTAATTTTGATTGTCATAATAGCATTAGTATAATATTTTATAATATTCATATGTCTGTTCTACTATTGCATTCTTTCCTCGACTTTTTTCATTTTTCCTAAATCAGCGTTCGTCCTGAATTAAATTAATCGAATTATATATGTTTTCGCAGTAATCGTCGTGGGTACGATTAAAATTTCCTTTGACAAAAGAATTGGTACAAACGATTCAATTAATAGGATAAAACTAATTTAATTTATTTGTGGCCATAGTATTCATTCGCTAATTACCTTACAACTAAATAAAGCTAAATAATACGATATAAAAAAGAGAAAAATGGACAGTAAAGTCATGAAGATCGAATGGAGGAAGGGGGTTAATCGCACTGTAATGCTCTATTCGCTCATCATTCGCGTCGTTTTGTTGGTCTTCCTGCGTTCTTTTTGCTTAATTTCTTAGCCGGTTTCTACTCTAAATTTTGTATAAAAACATTTCGTTATTCAAATTAAGCAAAACAGAAACATGATAATGCCTGTAACCCAAATTACACCTGTATTAATCTTTTCGTTGGTTTGCGGTGAAACTATAAGCCCTCCAATTTTGGAGTTTTGTATTAAAGATTCTTTGTTTTCTTTTTTTTTAATTTAAAAAATGTTATGTTTCATTCTACAGTATTAGTTTTTTTTTTTTAATTCTTTGTTTTATTTAAAATGACAAATTTAAACTTTCCTGTACAGACAAATAATAAATTAACGAGTGTATCATTGAAATGAATATTTTGACTATCAACATAAAATCTCCAGCTTTAACAGTCTCAACATTTTCAACTTGTAAAATATTCTTTGAAAGTCGCTACTATGGCTACATCTAGTTTGTTTTTGTTGATATTCAAATTGGTTTCCAACTAACAATAGCTTTCTGGCTATCGGGAACCATTGCAAAAGGCTTACTTCCATCTTGTGCTACGTATTGATTCATTTGGTAATCCAACAAGGTATAATACTCGAGAACATCGGTGCACAGTTGCTGTAACACAATGGAAATGTATTGAATTCGATTCCTCTGTAGTTAAATTGTGTAGTTAGTCATACACTCACTTGTGTCAGAGGATTTGTATTAGTTGTGAAAACTCCAGCGAAACCTTTTTGTTCGGCTATTCTCAAAATTTCATTTTCCATACAAATTACAACTTGAATATTCTGCGCAGCGTTTAATAAATCATCCGTTCCCATCATGAAGCTGTGGAAAAGTTTCCTTTTGCCCAAAGGCAATTTTTTCCTACGAAAAAAATTTTCTATGCATTTAATAAGCAGTTTTTTTTTTTAAATGAAAAAGACTACTATCGAAAACTCTACCTTATGGGAGCTTCAAGATATTCAAGAAATTCAAAAATAATTGTAAGATTGCTGTTGATATGAACTTCGGGTTCGTCGTAAGCATCAAAATTTAAAGATATTCCGACGTATTTTTCATCATATTCCGAATAAACTGCAAAGCTGTTAAAATTTTGCAAAATTAGTGATTTTTCACACTACAAAAATTAAAATCTTGAAAAAGTTATGAAATTACCTGAAATTTTTAGTAATTAAAGGCTCCCATATAGCTTCTAAAAGCTCGGTGTAGCATTCTCGTATTGGTGTGGGAATAAGCCCTTGTTCCAGATCAGGTTTTTCGTAAAAGCATTCCTTTACTATTCTAATGAAAAATAATTAAATTAGCAATTACTAAGACTTGCTGAAAAATTAATTTTACCAAATAATCGTGTTAAGCCAGAAAATGCAGCAAGGTAACAAGGGTTAGAGATTTTTCGAGTCATATGGAAAGGTGTGATGTAGGGGGGAGTATGTCTCATGAGTCATGATCCTGATAAAATTCACGTGCAAGTGGTGCAAGAGAAAGAATTGAAAGTTTTACAACGTATGAATTTTCATTTTTCTGAAAACTCCTAAAATGTAACCGTTTCGATTTTTGTTTCGGCCTCCGCTTTCCAGAAAGTTTTCTAAAGTGATTCATCAAAATATGTTTCTATCGTGAGTGAACTCTTCTTGTTTAAAAATCGTTTCCATTAAGCTTAAGTTACATTAATACACTATCCTCTATTCATGTTTTTGAGCAAACTTTTGTTTCACAAATGGTTAAGGTTCTGTGAATACATATTTATCTTTTATTTTCCATTTACAATACTATGAATGATAGTTATACTTACTTGAAAACTGCATCTCTGTGACTTTCATTCAGCATTTCGTATTTATATTTACTTTTGTTGAAGTTTTCATGTTTCACATCGAGTATATTTGGAATTTTTCCTTCAACATATTTTTCATATTGCATGCGACTCAAAATGCAGCCTAAATTTGGTGCAGAAATAAAATCAGCGATACCTGTCAAAAAAAAAAGTTCTTTCACAATAACCCAATATTTCACTTCACTGAAACACATATTTTTGATTTGACCGACAAAAATGGATCCCGATGCATCTAAAAAAAATTTTCAGGAGAGCCATTGAAAAATATTTTCTTCCATGCATTCAAAAGGGCTTTCTTGTTATTGAAAAGATTTTTAGTTGCTCTAAAATTGTTTTCGAATTTTTTCGATTAAGCCATTTGAAAGAACGTGTGTTCATTTGTCATTATAGGTCAAACAAAACGTAGTTTTTTTATTCCTTTTTTTTTAAATCTTGTCACTTTTTTGGACATTTAAGTCTACCTATAAAATATCCTCGTTCTCGTAGACGTGTTATGGTTTGAATGCAGTTCAGTGAATTTCCTCCTATTTCATAAAAGTTCAAATTCATTGAAAGAGGTTGTTGAATCGTGTTTCCCAGGACCGAAATAATAGTCTCGAAAAGGCATTTGGCTGGTTTCAGTTTACTGTTTTCAATGTCTGTGTAGTCAAATTCGCATTTATTTTTGCGTTCATTATCTATAAAAATGAAAATTAACAATTGATTTATCATTCTGTAGTAGTGTAATCGTAATTCATTATGAGTATTTTATATTTTTCAAGTCGTACCTGCATTATTTGCATACATTTTCAGAAGCGTTTGTCTATCCACTTTGCCATTATTTAAAAGCGGTATGTTTTCGGTAATGAGAATCTATTATGATGTGAACCAACAAAAAAAAAAAGTATAATTGGTAATTACTTCTTGAGAAAATTGAATTAAAAAAAGATTTTCTTTACTTGGGGTATAGCGTATGGCACTAATGATTCTTTCAGTTTATTCTGTATTTCTTTGGCTGACGTTGTGCATCCTGCTGAGAGTGTCACAAATACTATAACAGCCTGTGGGAATAAAATTTCAATAAAATATAGTGTTATTACCATAATAGTAAACACTTCCTTTTGCCAGAGATTATTGGGCCTTTTATTTAAGATTATGAGATATCGATTTGATTTTTACTTGGCCCTTAGCAGAATATAATACTAATATGGTACAATTGTAATTAAATTTTAATTTACATTGGTTTGTATTTAAAACAATTTATCAACTTGGCCTTATATTTTTGATTATTCATGATGTTTCACAATAATCACTATCCTATTTTCCGATAGGTATCCAGACACTTAAATCATTTTTTCACTTTTTTTCTTCTGTAATTTGGTACAACCTTATTCTTTATTTGCTTAATCTTCATAATTTTTATAATTGTTGTCGCAGTCTTCACAACGACCCATTTATGCTGCAGGCAGTTAATTAAAAATTCAAAAATTAGAAATTCCTTAACTTCTTTTTTACTTTTGTTGAAGAGGCATCAGATCTGATATTGAATATTTCAGTTGATTTGAATTGACGAATTTAGTTATACTAATACTTGTGAACAAACTCGTCCTTGATATTGTTCTACAACTTTTCTCATATCGTTATACCTACTTCCTCGGCCTTATTTACTGAAAAATATTATCGATTATCATAACTCTATTATTTCTTACTTGATTGATATCCCCTGGTTTGTAGCAGAGAACTGCTGATTTTTGAACAACATCTATTTTATTAAGTGCTCCTTGCACTTCTGACAAGTCTACCCTTTGACCGCGAATTTTAATTTGAGAGTCCACTCGTCCTTCATACAGTAGAACACTGTCTATGATTTTTCCATAATCTCCTGTTCTGTAAAGTTTCGCATGGCCTGTAATTAGGAAAAAAGAAAAATTTTATTTTTATATTTTTTCTGAACGTTCAGCTTTCTACAAGCTCTGTTAATCTTAGACTTTATACCATCAAGTTCCCTTCGTGACATTTAGCTCGTGGTTTTTATCAAGAAGTAGATCTGTTTAGAAAAGTTCATGTCATACAGTCCGAATTCATTCATGATATAAGGTTTAGATCGTCATAAATGCCCACAAATCATTTACATATTTTCTTATTTTCTTCTACTTTCTCATCCTTTGGTGACTGAGGTATAATTATTGTGATATTGTTACGACGATAAAATGGGAGTACTTAACTGCCGTCTCTTTTTGAAATGTTTGTAGTAGCTATGGCCTTTTATAATTTTTTACAATTATCGGGTAGACTCACCTGAATCCGAAAAGAATGGATTATTGACGAATTTTTCGGGATCTCTTCCAGCTGCATAACCAGCTGCCAGATTATATCCTGATACAAAAAGTTCTCCAATTTCTCCATTTTTGACAGGTTGAAAATTTTGATTCAATAAATACAGAGTGGTATTATCCAAGGGAATGCCTGGTGAAGCAGGTGAAATTATACTTTAACCTTTTCTTTTCTTTTTTTCTAGACTTCATAAATTTTACTCCTTCTAAACAGTGATAATTCAAAGAATAACGATCAAAGACCATAATAAGCAATTATTTTTCAAAACCAATATTACAGAAGTGAAGACATATTTTGGTCTTCTATCCTTTTCTTAACTGATTTATTCGTACTTTTTGAACTGAAAAAGTCTGTTCAAGATTGCTTATTTGAAAATTTTTCTGTTTTGCTATCGTTCGAAAATATTCATAATCTGAAGGAAGAAAAGAGTATTTGTTAAATATCATTGGTGAATGTGAACACTCTTTGGTGACTATCGACTTTCTCAAATTTTACACATAATACATACGGTGCAATTATTTTCAAGATATTTCTTCAGATTTCTTACCGATTGGAATTTCATCATCAAAGTTCAGTTGTTTCATTGATTTAATGGCATAATATGACACATCACCCATTATTTCGGTGCTTCCATAAAAATTGCATAAAGTGTACTCCTCTGGATCAAACTGCGAGAAAAATTTCTTTACCAGAGACATTGGTAATGGTTCTCCGCTGCAAACCCACAATTTGAGACTGCTCAGTTTATTGTAATTCTGCAATATTTGTGCAAAAAATTAGTTGGCTTTGATTTCATTAAAAAATTAGTCGAATTGAAAAACTTTGAATGCACAAATGCCTACTCCTCATTTGTAATTTTCTTCAAGGTTTCTAAAATTATAAAGAATTTGGCTGAAAAAATGCCTGAAGTTTTCTTTAATTTTCCGGTCAATGGGAGGAAAATTTATATGAGATATGTGGAGGCATTTTCTTGTTTCACACTTACCATGCAAAGTTGTTTCTTGATCATATCTAAGTACATGAAAATAGCTTGTAGTAATGATGGCACTAATACAAGTCGTTCTACCTGAAATGAACGTTTGCAGAGTAAACACTTTTCTCGTATACTTACTTGAAAAATAAAATTTTTATGAAACATTATAAATTAGGAATCATTGCCATACTCATTTATTGTATAACAACCTTCCATTGCACTTTTCTCAATCCGTATGTTTCATATACTAACCTTATAAGTATCCAAAGCTTGTATAAGTTTTTCAGGATCTTTTGTAATGTGTTTTGGCACAATTAACAATGTCCGAGGATCTGAAAATAATAATGGCCCCCAAATTTCAGCAACAGCATCGACAAAAGTCAAAGCTGTTTTGAAGACGCAAACACGTTCGGTGTTTGTATAAGGGAATGTTCTCCATTGCCAACTGAGTCGGTTCATTATGACTGCATGCGGTAGTCGAACCCCTATAAGAATATTTAAATTGTGTTGAAAATGTTTTGAAATTTATGTCGATGAATTTATATGGTGTTTGTGTAACTGAGACTTCTTCATAGTCACCTTTAGGGACTCCTGTACTTCCAGAGGTGTACAAAATTATAGCAATTGGAGAGGGATTCTCGGTGTGTAAGATTTCATTCTCGGATAGGGTGCAAGAAGGTAGCTCTTTTGCTTCTGTTTCCATTTTATCGTAGTTCACGACGTAACTGGATTCACTGTTTTCAACTATGGTTTGAAATATAAAAGGAAAACCTTTGGCACATGTTGACGTTGTCATTTACATGTGAGGATCAATACTAGGCTACCCGGTCGCCTCAGTAAATAATATAATATCGTCATTAAGGGTGTGTTTCCAAAATTTACAGAATCTAAGGGAAATACGAGTGCAATAGAGTAAAGTTGAAGTTAACATGTATTTGAATTCAAGTCGTATATAATATGAACAGTAATTACAATTCTTCATTCATTTCCTTTATTTTATATCTTTTTTTTTTTTTGGCTAGGGAAAAGTAATTATGAAGTTAGATAATTTTTAAAAATTTTTCTTAATAGTTTAGATCCCTCGACTTCTATATGGGATTTCAGGTCATACTTTGAGTTTTGGTCCTATCAATTCAAACTCTACAGGCAGTTTTAGAGTTGGTATAGGAATTAGCCATCCTTCATAGAGTAATTTTCGTGAACATATTTTTGGGTCCAGATCTAAAATTGCTATGGATAAAGACCTTGTCGAATGAAGTGGAATAATTGTATACCTTTTTGGTCCGTGATCATCATTAAAGGATATACTTCCGAAAAAATATGCTCCATTCTGCTGATTGGTGTGTTGACATCTAGTGGTAAATATGCAGCTCCTACTTTCCAAATTGCTAGTAAAGTAATGATCAGTTTCTCTGACGGATGCATACAAACCGTTATCACACAATCGCCATCTTTGTTGACTCCTTTTCGATTATTGGCGGATAAAAATTGTAAAATTTTTCTGGCCAGTTGATTTGCCTTAACCTCCAAACTGGCATACGACAAATGAGTAATAATATTTTGTTCGGTGTCTGAAACCAAACAGAAGCATGTGAACCTTCGAAATAACAATTTTGCTATAATACTGGTCGAAGCATAATTAGTCTACAGAGGTACCGAACTGAATGATGTCAGTATGTAATGATAGAGTAAATTAAATTTCTAACCTTCTAAAATAATCGCGAGTTTATCGTCCATTCCATTTCTTCGCGAATTTAACTCAAATAATTGGTGAAGTTGTATGTCTTTAGGTGCTGGAAAGTTTGGACCTCTCATAATTGATAAATTGCAATTCACTTCCATCCTGGTTTATGTGTGTAATAATAATACATATATGAAAACGTTGAAATTAAACGAGAATAAAATGGTCTTTAGACGTGATCTATGAAAAGTTACCTTAAGTCAGTAATATCTTTGCAGGATACTCTAGGGTCATGTGTTTAATAACATATGAAAATTTTTTCTGAATCGACTCGGCAATTTTTGAAAAAAAAAACTTTTTTTTTTGTGAAAATTATATGATTTCAACTTTAAACTCAATTTTTTCAAAAATAAAATTTTCATATTCTAAAATTCAAAATGTTTTATCTTTTTCAATTTTCAACCAACTGAGTTAATCTTTTTTGCAAAATGCTCAAATATCCTTCCTCTATCAAATATAATCATCGACTTGAAATTAAAATTTTCACTTACGGTACTTTTTCATAGATCCCATCACATTACTCGTTTATTTCAAACATTTATTCTTTTCGAAAATATTTTTCCCGCCAAAATGATTTGGTTAGCGTATCAGCGTAAATACAAATAATTTTGAATCAAGAATTAATATTTATTAGGTACATACTACATACCTCAGTGACTTTTTACCTATTTATTTTAGAAATAAAGACGAAAAATTGGTTTATGGTCAACTTGAGCAGTTACCTGTTACTCACTAATCAAGTAATTATTCGAGTTCAAACACTATGACGCAATTAAAATTAAACTCATTCACATAACTTTATAAATTCACATTCATACACACGTACACTTGCTAGAGGAAAAAAGCCATAAACCACGTGAGTGTGAAATTCTCTTACGGTGAAAAAGGAGAAAATATAAAAGAACTTGAATCGTCGTCTGCTGAGGTTTCAATGACAAGAAAACGAGTTAAATTTCTTCAATCACAAACTGGCGACAAATTGAACTAATCTTTAGGGAAACAATCCGGTGCTATTTTTAATATAAAATTCAAGTCAATAGAAAGGAAGTGGAAAAATTGTCAATTTGAAAATTTATTAAATTTAGCAAATTGTAAATATACGTCCTTGATTTTTTCGTTGAATAATTCACTTGGAAGAAGTCTAAATGTGTTCAATGTGAAGATAGAAAATTAAGTTTTTAAGTAGACTAAGAGGAGGACTTTTCCCCTCGTATTTTGAGGAACCCAGAATTTTCATTTGACTAAAATACTGGCAACTGAACGATAACATGGGAGAGTGGCGGTACATATTCTGAGGTGAAATTCTCAGCAAAGCAGCATTAATGGATTAAACCAAGCAAACTTAAATCATTTTACAAAATAACTCGTCATATTACAATAATTCGCTTTAATAATTTATTACCTATTTGATTTTTATTTATTCGCAATTGATGTTTTTATATAGGGCACTCATTTCGCTTCATTTTGGGTATGGTATTCGTTCCAAAGACAGTAAGTGGTTAGTAGTTACATGGTAAAGTATAAAAAATGGTCAATAATTGATGCTTATCATTAAATTTGGACTAAGTAAGTTTCTTCTGGCTCTCAGGTGTTTTCATTTTCATGGTAATGTAGATGATATGGCATACCAAATGGAATTTATTAAAACCCAATATATTAATAGTGGCTCGAATATATCAAGGCGCTTGCTCTTAATAATTGATTTTGCTTCAGAGTTGTCAAATAAATTGTGATAATGTCACTTCATACAAATTTTGTATGCTAAATCAGCATCTGCTAATTTTGAAAATAAAATTTGAAGGCAAAAGCAAACCTACCCGTCAATGGAAGGATGTTTTTGAAAGTAATTCTTAGATACTTTGGACTTTTCGAACATTTTCAAAACGTGACTAAAAGTAATGAAGTCAAATTGGACTTATCTCTTTCTTGTAAAAAATTGCTCTAATTTATTCGTCTTTTTTGAGATTGAAAAGTCCTATTTCATTTAATTTTGATTGTCACATAGCATTATTGTATTCCATACCGTCGAATGGGGCGACTTTACACACTTTTTTCATGTTTTTCAACTTTGTCCTTTAATAACTCCTCCAATTTTGAAGCTATTGAAGTGAATTTGGTTTTAAAATTTAGGTCTAACATTTCTCAACACAATTGTAAAAAAAAGTTTGAGTTTGCAGCCTTCCTTCTATTTTTTATGATTTTTAAAAAAATTTGTGTAAAGTCACCTCTCAATGGGGCGACTTTACCCATCAATTTGTTATTAACGGGTTATTGATGGGTGGGGAGGCAAAATTTGAGGATGTTTGTACTCAGACATGCGATTGAAAAGAAACTAGTCAAGTACCAACTTCAACCGTGTGAAACCGAACTGAATATTTTGAGTGTCTGTGGTTAAAAAAAAAAGACGAATAAGAAAAAGGAAAAAACCATATCACCCCTTCATTTTCTTGTTCTGTTACTGGGTGAAGTGAGGTAGGGGCGGCGATCTTTTTTTTCTTTTCCTCCTTCTACCTGCTTCGATCTAAATCGTATTTTGGTTTTAATTTTTGCCTGGCAATTTATTTATTGGGCTAAAACGAAGTGGGTAAAGTCGCCCCTTGAATGTAAAGTCACCCCGTTCGACGGTATATTATTCATACGTGCATTCTTTCCTGGACTTTTTACATTTTTCCCAAATCAGCGTTCGTCCTCAATTAAATTAATCAAATTATATAATTACTCGTATTATGTTTTCGCAGTAATCGTCGCGTCGTGGGCACGGTTAAAATTTTCTGTGACAAAAGAATTGGTACAAAATGACTCTCAAATAATAGGATAAAAATCATTTAATTTACTTGTGGCCATAGTATTCATTCGCTAATTACCTTATTACTAAATAGAGCTAAATAATACGGTACAAAAAAGAGAAGAGTAGACTGTAAAATCATGAAGATCGAATGGAGGAATTAGGGGGTTAATCGCACCATAATGCTCTACTCGCTCATTATTCGCGTCGTTCTTTTGGTCTTCCTGCGTTCCTTCTGCCTAATTTCTTCTTCGGTTTCTACTCTAAATATTGTATAAAAACATTTCGTTATTAAAATTAAGCAAAACAAAAACGTGATGATTCCTGTCACCCAAATTACAGCCGTATTAATCTTTTCGTTGGTTTGCGGTGAAACAAAGCCCTCCAATTGGATTAAATTTTTCATCTTCTTGGATACAACGGCTAGCCAATTGGTGTCATGATTGATAGTCGTGGGTATTGGGATAGTGTCAGTCTTTTCTGGAGGTGATATACATCTTTGCGGATTGGTTTTGGCTCCCGTTGGTATGGTCGACCGTAAACTCATTTTCAAATCCATGATACCCAATTCAGTTATTCGTCCTATCTGCAAAATGAATAATAGAAACGTGGTGGATATGATTTATAAATTTTTCACATGTGTCATGTCATATGTAGCATTGCTTGGGTAAAGGGCCCCTCTAGTCAGTGGGGACTTTAGACCAGGGTAATAATTCTGGGACATTAATTAATTCAAAACACTAAATTTAAAGCTTCAGCTTTAATATTTAATGACAAATATAGATTTGAATTTCAAATTTAAAGACAAACGATTCTGGAAAAGTGGCAAGAAAAACTTTCAGCTTTCTGCAGAGTAATCGCAAAATGTAAAATAATTTGTTTACGAATTTCGAGTATGTGACAGACATCCGTACATTGGATTTTATTATATTATAGATAATAATTGTAGTAAACAAAGGCTTAAAGACTTATCCAGTCACTTTGCCGCCCCCTGTACTTTAGAGTGTCAGAATTGATGTTTTCTTAATTTGTGTAGTTGTGATGAAGTGTAAAAATCAAAGTTGTTTTTTTGTCTATCTTTCGGATATGTTTTGGAAGGTTTATTCCATAGCATTTCAGATGTTTTTTGGTAGGTATAATCCATAAGATAAGGAAAGCTATAACTTAATTTTTTCCGCACCTTTAATTTAATAACGAACGTTATTTATTAGTATAGAAGGATACTTGAGAAAGTTTAAACGAATGTGGGGATGTTTGTGATACTCGACTGCTGGTTTCACGTCAAATGCTCATCAATCGGTACCAAAATATCTTACTATCATTTATGAACCAAAAATAAAGAAAATTCCATGGTGCTATAAATACAAAGTATAGGTACTCGAACCTGTCCGATCTTTACAAAACAACAAAATAGTCTACACCATTTTCACGATTATTTGGTAATATTATATGTGTATGTTGAAAAACATTGCATTTTCTGATTTTCTGCTCGGGGAATAAATTTGAAAGTTGGGCAGCATGAGGGTTTTCGAGATCACTGAACACGAATCCGGAAGCCGTTTTTGGCGGCGGCACTCGCCCAGCGAGATATGGCCGGAAAAAAGTGAAAAATGCTCCTAAATGGGTCTAAATGGCGACGTACAGAGATAAACGGGCCGCAGATTCGGATTTAGCGTGAAAAATTGAATGAATTTCCCATGTCTTGGGTCAATTTGATGTCTGCTATACTTGATGCTCATTTTTATCCGGCAGTGGTGCTGTGATCCCCCAAGGCTTACGAGGAGTGCCCCCCTCCAGGTCAAATAGGAATGATGACAACCCTACCTCTTCCCCCTAAGGCGCGATAAAAAAATTTTGGTATTCGATTATCTTTAAAATTCTTTTCTAAATTTGAAAAAAAATGGGCCCCCCCAGAATCGTCAAGGAGGAGTTGCTCCTCAAGATCATGCCTTCACGGCACCCCTGTTATCCGGAGATTATATTGAAATATGCAATGTCCGGGTGAACGCTGCATTTTTTAGCCAAATTTTTTTCATCATTCGGTAGCTTAGAGAGAGATAATTCGATAATTTGCTAATAAATATTTCAATCTTCCAATACCCAGTCTAGCCATAAGTTTTGATACTACATCTTGCAAGTGTAATGAAAAAAATACTTAATGTACACAAAAACAAAACACACCATTAAAAAGAGCATAAAATTTCAATTTAGATTAAGAAAAAAAAACATCAAAATTCCCCCCCTTTGCCCTCACACACTTCTTCAATCTTATGTCATTGGTTAATACAGGCATGTACTCTTTCAATTGGTAAATTGGCCACTGCTCACTGAATACTGCAATTAGAGCGCTGGCAATGAGGTGTGCAGATAGCCACAAGTATCCTCTTCAATATCAGATTACAGCTGGTAGTCCAGTGGATTCAGGTCTGGACTACCAGAGAGCCACTGCTGATGTTTAATGAACCCTAGTACAAAATTACACAGACATTGTTGCACCAATCATGATTTGTGGGCTGGCGCAGAGTCCTACTGAAAGATCCAGTGAGAGTCATCAAATAAGGGGTCATTCAGAGGTTCTATCACATCCTCCAACATTTATGCATAAACTTGGGCCAATTTTGTTACTCCCTTTTTGCAAAAATGCACTGGGGTAACGCCCTGATGTGATACTCCCAACCAAATCATAATACTGGTAGGGCAATGACCTCTTTGGATCAGCCAAACTTTTTTTCAGGCCTCATATGATGATTTGGCATAATCCAAGTCATTTTGATAGTTAAATTTCTGTTTATTTTAAAATTTGTGAAAAGAATTTATTTCTAGCTCTCTTTAACATGTCTCCTTAAAAGCATTTTTGCTCTTTCACACCTAATTCTTTTAAAATGAGGAGTAAAATTGTGACCAGTGTATCGTTTGCAAGCTTTTACCTTCAAGTCTTCCCAAAGAATGCGATTCATGCTTCTCTGTGCTATTTTCATGTGGCGCGCCATCACTTTTTGCTTGGAAACGTGATTTTTCCAAATTTGTTCACGTATGGCTTTGATTTAATTTTTTTGTTCGCACACAACCAAGACGCCCGCTCCTACCTCAATCGGCAACACCTCTAGTCTCCCTGTAATGTTTTGCAGTACCATACACCATCACCCTCTTCATCCCGCCCATACGCAGCAACTTGAAAATTGTACCAACATTTACAAAAAAATTTTATATAGCTAAAACAGCAGTATATTTTTCAATACAGATGACGCGCTACCGTTTTATTCTTTCCTTCAACAAATGCATGGCCGAATATGCTTAATAACTGTCCACCCGACGCGTGTGCAGTGTTACCACCGCCCCCCACCTCAAATTTCTTTTAGTACGTGCATGGCAATTCGTGTATCAGAACTTATGGCTAGACTGGGTATAAGTATATCGCTTTTGCGTACTATAAATCATCTTCAGCCTGTTGAAAAATCATCAAAAACGTCACGTATCAAACATGAATTCGTTTTTTAATTGAATTTTGTATAATCCTAAAACATAATCATTCAATAGTTTATGAGACCCCTGTACAGTTTCATGCGAAAACCGGCTTCGCTAGAATTTTTTATATTCAGTTCTCATTGAAATTACTCACCAGCTGTGGATTCGCAAAACCTATGTCGTGATAGTAAACCTTCACAGTCACTGGCACGTTCATTTCAAATGAAATTTTCCTCAGTGATATCTGTTCGAAGTAAGATGCCTTTTTTAGATATGTTTTCCATTCTTTAAAATGCGTTGTCAGCATGACTGGACATATTCCTTCATCGGCAGCAACGGAATTTCCCAAATTGCATTTTATCTTTTTGGCGTATTTGGCTGTGTTCCACAATAAATTCAACCCGAATTCCAGGGGCATGATCGATGAATCAAGTAAATCGCCGAGTACGTCCTGAAAAAAAACCTGTTTCATAATTTTGCCATTATAGTTCAGTATAATTATCTAATGTTGACCTATCCGGAAAAATTAGATTTCATAATTCTTTGGATATTGCTTCAGCTAGCTAAGTGAATCCTCACCCTCAGTAAGATTCCTGTGAATCCTGCCGGTGTTACAGAAACAGCTTTTAGAAAACTGCCAAATAGGTACAGCAGATATTAAACTTATACATGATCCTACTAATTAAGTTTATTAACCATTTGCAATTGCATACGTTATCTAACAACGTAAGAAAGGGTTGTATATTTTATTTAAAAACGTTTTCCTGGACCATTCTCGAGAATTATTTGCAGTCTCGCTCAGCACCGCGGTTTATTGTCTGTACAACCAGCTCTAAAGATTTCAATGCAAAAGCCTTATCAGCTGTCAACTTTGTCAAAGGAACTAATCCTTGGTCTGTCTGTTCGTCTGTCTACCAGTATATTTTATCGTTAGTATCCAACTTATGGCATGAATTGATCTCGGACTTCCTTAAAATTGTTATTCAAATAAAATAAACTGGATCGTTATTTTTAATCGCTCTAATCTTCTATATTTGACATTGTAAGCCTGCAATTACGTCGGTATACATTTATACAATTCGATCGAAAGGAAAATATTAGACTTGAGTAATGCAAAAGGGAAAATGACCTTGTTTTATTTAGCTATATTTTTTTCTTGGACTGATTTGCGAATATGTGTTTAGCAATGGTGTTTCGATGCAGCTCGTATCAAATTTTGACTATTTTGTTACTTTCTCTTTTAAATTCGCTCATTTTCTCACAGTGCACGAGGTCACTTCTACTCAGTCAATGCCTTTATAGTGATATACTATTTTACCTTCAATAATATTATTGTGGTTTATGATTTCTTTCTTGCCTCGACACAAATCTAATCACTTTTTTAAATTATTGTTTCGACCACTATATGAAGTATATAATATAGATATTTCTTGTTTCCTGTTTATTCAAATTTTGTTTTTCCTGGCTCGAGGAACAAAGGATTCGTACTTCCAGTATATCGGCTTTGATGTAAGCCAACTGATGATATTGCGAATATATAAGTATTTACAAGGTTAGATTATTGTGATTTTTTTTCTCCTTTCATTCGAAGCAACGGTCTAAAGAAACAAAATCGACTATCCGAGTTAATTACATATGCTGCATTGTCTTAACGCACTTGTTTTTTAACTCGAACATTTATCGAAAATTAAAGTTCTCTTGTAGCTCATTATTAGTACTATAGATGAGCCTTGCATGAGGAGAAATACATACTGGAAAATTTACTCAGGAAACCACGAAAAAATAATTTGACTGTCAAACCTTGATAAGTCCTAAATCCGGATAGGAGTGGAGAAAGGGAGGGTGGGATTCATATAACTTCTCCAGGCGTTCGAATTATAGAAGTTCTCAGTTCTCACTTATAAAAACCAAAATCAAGATTTCATATCTTGGAGGTTAGAAAAAAATGTATGAACTAAAATCCAGTCCTTGAATGTTTTGCGGAATTCGAATTGCATAGAGGTCAAGCGGAATTTAAGTAAGGGAGAGTTCAGTTTTGAATTACATACTCGAAGAAGTAGTTTTCCTAGTAATTATAATTATGACATGGCTTATGGCATATTTTCTGGAGTCCATTCGGCTGATAGCAGCCAAAAGAAGGATGGCAAACTTTGAAATTTGTTTTTCTCAAAAATTGCTTCTTTGGACATGACTACCATCTTGTGACTTTAAGGTGACAATGTATATACTATAATATGTATATACGAGTATTATTCTAAAGACTTACTCTTTGATAATCAAGTCCATTTTGTTCAATGTAGTCACTCCACAGGGTTTTATTGTAGAGGCTTTTCATATCAATTTCATTACTCAGTTCGCTGAAAAGTGAAAAATTTTATTTTAGTCTGCTTAGCATTTCAGTATATTATTATGCTAGCATTCTGAATGATACGGGAATGCAAGACTTTTCAACGTTTCAAAGAGAGAAAATTATTCTGGAGAAACGAATTTCTCAAAATATATTATACATATTGCTGACAGAAGATAGGTACCTACCTTGTTTCTTGTAGCATCAGTATTCTATAGTCTTGTGGCAATTCCCAAGATTTCAATCCGACTTGATTTATGTAGAAAATGAAAGGGATGTTCTGTTTTTCTGTATTCGACATTTCGTTCATTGCATTTATAATCGGTTTAAGGCGCGATGGATCATCGACAGTAAGTAATATACCATCAGCTCCAGATTCCTGAAATTCTAAAACACTTTGATCATTTTGCTGTCTGAGCTCTTGGCAGATTTAATTGATCTGTCGGTTGGGCTATATTTATATATTGTTGTTGCTTATAGTGCATATTTTATTCGCTTGAAGTTGGTCTTGTTCCTAAATTGAATAAAAACTGAGTTGGCCTAATATAGTATCAAGTATGGGTACCGTACCTCCATCCTTGTTCTTTTCTAAATATCAATAATTAATTATGTTTTCAACTTTTTTTTTTCCATCCATGCACACAAATACACCCATAACAGGTGAGATGGTGAGACCAGAGAGAAACGATGCGAATACCTCTCAGAATAATTGGTTTGTGGAGGTGAAGGGGAAATTTGAATTCGTCAATAAGGTCAATTAGCTATTTGCAGATTATAAACCCGAATGTAATTTGAATATTTGTGGTGGTTTATTAAGTTATAACTTACAAGTTGCTTGGTCTCGGAACACAAAAGCTTTTGATGGAAAAGCTGAGTACCTAACCACTATGCCAACCTGGTCCCTTATATAAAAGTCTTAATAATACTTGAAAACCGATTTCAAAGTATTCACCTGATATTGACCTTGCCAAAAAATTACTTATTGTGGACGAGTTCGTTGGTATTTTTGATACACCTGTCACACAGATTCGGTCGACTTTATTCAACAAATTTTCTAATAACCCACTGAGAGCAACATTCTCTCCTACAATCGCATAAATCGATCTCCACTGAAGTTGGTACATTACGACTTGTATTATCTAAAATACAAAAAAATAAAATTCAATCTCCTGTGCTAAAAAAAAAAATTAAAAAACAACAACAAAAAATGTAATTAATCGTTCATTGAAATATGGACTGTATTTATGAAGCCTCGACAAGTTTAACAAAAATGGGACCCTAATAACTTTTATGCCAAAAATGATTAAAAAATTGGTACTCAAAGTCATCATCTACATTTGTGAAAATGTTCGATATTCCTATTTATTCGTCCTAAAGTTTGAGTCGCTTTGTGACGAACCAAATATCAGAAAATACTAAGATCTTTTTGAATAACTCAATTTCAGTTGCTATAATTGTAATAGGGTTCATGAGAAACATTGCTCAAGAACATCAAAATACAGTCTGTAAGGTTAATATTTTTCAGTCGTGACTTTATAATTATGAAACTTGTTTAGTCTGCATGTGAAAGTCGGAAGAAAGTTGACATTAAAAAAGATATACCTCGCCTCGATGTTGAATTCGACCTGCGTCCACGTACATTACTGAATTTTCTTCTTTACTTCTTCTGACACTAGGTGCAAAGGGCAAAATGTGAAATTTTCCAAACTCCGTTGTGATTTTATTCACTTCCTGGAATTGTTTATAATTTTCAGGACCAATGAATCCTGTAAAATTTTCTTAATACTAATACAAATTGAAAATCAAAATGGCATAGAACGAGTTTTACACAGCTGGTTCATACGAGTATATGTTGAACCAAGTCGAGTGTTTCATCAATGAGCCATATAATATAGAAATTCATGGCTATAATTTTGGGTTAACTCTATGAACAAACATTGTAAGATTCGTTCTTATGGCGGCTCAGTTCGACTCAAGTTTTGTGATTTTGAATATTTTCAAGATTTGATTATCAAAGGGAAAGGTGAGGAACTGATGAATTCTTTGGAATTCCCTCGAAAGTCTATTATTGAATCTGTTTAGCTAAATCTAGCCAAGATTACGTTACGAATGTGTTTTTAAATGGGATATTGTGTTTACGAATAGGTATAGGTATCGAACTATTGGCTATACATATAAGTGAAGAAAATGAGATTTTCTTATTAACCTAATAAAAGTGGAGGATTCGCACAGGTCTGCTGCGATATGACCAAACTTTTCAGGGCTGTTGTAATTCCATTATCTTGCGAAGAACACGTATTTATCACATGCAGCACTAAATACAAAAAAATAAAATGTATTATTTTTAATTTGTTTTGCGAAATTCAACCCTTTCTTTCACCTTGCCTAGATGCGGAGAATATGAAAAGCAAATGTCTATCTGCATTTTATATTTTTTATTTCGCTGAATTTGAGGGGCGTTTTTTCAAAACACCAATGAGTCAGTTTGTATTGGATTTTGAAATTTTGGCAGATAATTATATATTTTAGCACAAACTATACATCAATTGGTTTGCCTTTACCAACCTTGTATATCTACAACCAGCCTTGTTCTACAAGCCTTTTATAAGAACTTTTTGTTTTTTCAAAACCTGTCTTATAGTCAAAACCAGAAGGTAGTCTTACGGTTTGGAAAAATGAAATTCTTCATTTATAGTTAAACGTGGCATAGACTGTCAATGTAAATACAGCTTTGGTCTTTCAAGTTTATCTTTCGTGAGATATACTACTTGAAAGTTTAGTATAATGTAAATCACATGGTTAATAGGGTTGTAGATCACATTGGTTAATAGGGTATCTCTTAATATAGAGCATTGTACCTGTAGCTACTGAAAGAAGAGCGAGACGAAATTCAAATACTAATTTAGTTCTTAAAAAAATGCAACAAATGTTTACAGTTACAGTCTTCAGGTGACGTAATCCGTTCTACTCCCTTACTCCTCTTGAATATACTCCTGCTGGATCTTGGTGCTCTCTACCTTGACTTCGAGTCTCCTCTTGCTTGCCTTTGACTTTAAGTTCAGAATGATTGACTAATATTTTCTTATTAGCGAATGAAAGGGTTGATCTTCGACAGCTATAGGTTAATCGATATCTCTGCGTTAGGTTTGATTGTTTTTAGGTCACTTACCCAAGGACATTCCCTCGTTGACCCTATCCCTTCGATTGATATCGGCAACAATTTTCTCCAGAAGGGTGCTCTGCTGCAGCCCCCTGAGTGACACTTTAGTACAGCCACTCGCTTCATCGTACACATTCAACAGAGCCACCACAATGAGATTCTTTTTGGTATCGTACTGGCAAATGGACAAATTATTGGCAAATGCAAAATGATGCAGTAGAATAAAAACGTAACAAAAAGCAAAACCGCCGAACATTATCGTCGAACACAGCCAAAAATATTAGAAAAATATTAAGGAATAACACCGATGGACAGTCTCATTTTACAAATTTAAAAAAATCAACACTAATAATAATACGGTGTGTCGACACATTTCACTCTTTTTCATCGACTTTTTTATTATTGTTATTCCTTTGTTTGTGTAAAAAATGTTGAATTGAGCAAATAAATTAAATTAAACGGTTGTGTATTTTTAAGATGCATTTCTAATTTTTGATACAGTATTCACTCCTTCATTGGCGCATACAAGCGGGAAAAATAAACGTATTGGTGAGCATTTAGAAGGATTCACAACCTCTGTCTGTTCTTTTAATTTCATTAATTTACATATACAAATACGTACATATATTCATCGATTTTTCCCCTTACCGTGGTTTTCGGTGTGTTCGATTCACATGTGTGTTAGTATTTGCAGTACTGGTGCATCGTTGAACCAATTCGCAAAATGATTGTTATAATTGGGTCAGAAAATTGAATGAAAATAAGATATCGCAGACTCATGATGTTACACTATGGATATTGTACTTTTTAATGCCAGCCAGTAACATTTTATGAGGGGTGTCTCACGTAGGACACACTCGAGGCAACTCTTTACCACTCTCCTTCCGCTTTTTATTTTCCCTTCGTGAAGGAAAACTCGACCTGGTCGAAAGATAAGCTCAGCACCACACAGCCACCTTCTATAGCTAAAGACTTGTTTGCTCTGGTTTCAGCATTTGAATTCCATTTTCGAAAAAATTCACGCCCAGTGACTGGGGTCAGTCACAGACCCAGAATAATTTTGTACATAATTTCATACTGTACTTGAAAATTGATCCGTGTGAGGTCAATGACCTTACGTGGCAAGAAAGTTGGAATTTAATGGAATCGTATGTGCACAATTAAGTAATTGATCGTTTGCATTCCAAAAGGGGTTAAGAACTAAAACCCCAACAAAACTCGAAATTGAATATTGTCAATATTTTCAGCTTTACAGAGTGCTCTCTGATTGGTTCGCTATGCATGTATGAAAAGGAAAAAAAAATGTTACGTAAACAAATAACCTACTTTAAATTTGAAGGATTTAGGTAGATTTTAAAAAATAAATAAAATAAAATAAAATGCAATCGGTACAAGAAAAAAGATACATAATTATTTTCCTTCCACTAACTGAGCAGGCAACATTTCATACAGATGCTGTGATGTGTCTGTGTGTGTGTGTGTGTGCAACACTCGGCCAGGTGAATTGGTTTCGACAGGCGAAGTATGGGCGAACTTAATAAAATAGGTGGAAATTTATTTTGCTTTCTCATATTGTGAATGTTGTGGATTTCTGTCCTTCTGCGAATTGTTAATTGCTGTATAGTACAATCTAAGGGTTTTTACTTTCATTTGAAAATTCCTCGTAATCTATTTACTTGATTGGAATTTGTAGAAATTGAAGAATCTAAAAAAAGAAATTATTGACTTTATAATCATTGCAACCGTATTTATTAGGATACACTTTCAACTGACATCTGCATCGGCACCATTCATTGCATTGTGCTCTTGCTCTACATTCTCCATTCACCAGACCGCCAGTTATTATTCTCACACACTTTCTCACGTGTAACTGACCCACGTAGGTTTCTGCAGTTACTTACTCACAATATTCGCTCGTACATATTGTATCAATAAGAATTTTGTACGACTTTCCCTTTTTACAATAGAAAACTAGCATAACGGCAAAATAATGTCCATAAGTACATAAAATAAATACAGATTTTTGACGTTGGTTCAGTGAAAAGTAATTTAGAAATAAAAACTTCTGGTGCTCGTAGTATGTTTTTAAATGAATGTGTTCTTGTGTGTGATTGTATTTTGTTTACATATAACTAGCACCTTGGTGAGCTTTTCAGCTAGTTGCTCAGATCATCGTAATTTGAGTGAGTAGAGTAAATACGAGTAAATAAAAAATATATTAAATTATTCGAGGAAAAAAGTGACAGTTTTTCTATGACACTGAATTTTTATAATCACAAGAATGAGATCTTGAAATTTTGACCAAGTTGATATCATGTTTAGGTAATTGTATTGACGAGTGAACTTGAGTTTATTTTCATCGATAATTTTATTCATTCCAAGATAATATTCTTAAAATAGTATTTGATTGTGGTTTAGGTACTTAATTTTAGTAAACTGGTTTTCCAAATGATTTAGATCTGATATTATAAGAGTTGTAATTTGTCAGGTATAATAAGAATCTTGACTAATTTTTGGACAAGTTCAGATAACAATCTTGGTCATAATATGTTGTAATTAGACAGGTACCTATTTCATTCAGTTACACTGTAGGTAAGACAGATACTTTGGTTTTGTACTTGAAACATATATAACTTAGTTCTACTGGTGAAATAACCATTTTACAGCATTTCAAAATATATGTGATCTATGAAATGGTAATTATTTTTACGTTGATAATTGCTTTCGATGGTTATTGAGAGTATTTTAGAACGAAATTTTCTCAATCAGTTGAAAATTGACTGAAATATGAAAGTTTGAAGGCTCAAGTACACCTCCACACTTTCATGCGCGCATTTCTAGCTTCATGAGATTGAGATTCAGTCTGGAATCACTTGGGAATCACTTAAATTAATGATAATTCGTGATAAGAACGCCTACTCCTGTTTACTTTTTCAGCATGATTTACAATTACGTCACCCAAGTACGTCATACATTCCAAAAGACGTATTGGGAGGAGGAATGGAGTGGGAAACAAGTTAACTCGAAGTTGGTTTCGTTTCAACGGGTCGTCGTACTGAGGAGGGAGGAGAGATTGTGTGGTTATCTTTTCTCAATATAATTTTAGAATCTGTATTTTCAGATATAGAATGACTAATTTTTGTAATCAACGATGGTAAATTCGTCTACGAGTAATCCGTGTTCCGGCTTAAGTTAATACACGTATCAAATAAACGATGTTATGACACATCATTTGCATTCGTATTTGTGGATGTGGAAATTCAAAACTATGCCACCACCATTTTACCAAAAAAATCAAAATTAATATGGTTCCAATAATCGCTGTGTTAATTCTAATTGCAGGTAATTTTATTGGATATTCGTAATCCGCACGAACGAATAATACTCTAACCCGATTGCTTCACTTTTGGTGACTTAAACGCTCGTATACACTAATGCTGATTTCGACTTGTAGAATTAACATCAGTTGTTGGCGAAGAATACAAAGGCAAATCGTTAGGAAAGTTGAATTCGTACCACCATCAGGTAAATGCGGATGTATACGCAATAGACGAATACACCTTATTCCTGGCAGGGTTCACATACGATGGAACAGAAGCGGATACATTTTTCTGGGCTGGATCTACGGCTAGACCAGGACCTCAAGGGTTCATCATTCCGAATGAATATGGAAAGTATGTCGTTCAGCATAACTTTTGTACGAATTCTCATTTATCATTGTACTGGATTCACCTTGCACTATTAATCTTTGCTGATATCGCGATGAACTACCTGTTGCTTTCTCTTTCTGTAGGACTGATGTTTTAACTACGTATGTCAATAAGGACATAAGACTCACACTGCCAGACAAGAAGAAGTTAACGGATATAAAATGGGTTGCCGTATACGATCTCACTCGACAAGTAAGTATGAATTTTTAATTTCATAATTCATAAATAAGGGCATGAAATTGAAAACGTCAAGTTTGAAGATGATAAAAGTTACAAAATAATTTATCGGGTGTATTTTTTAGACTTTGAAGAACGGTAATGTAGTTCCACTGTAATACAAATGAAGAGCCTCGAGTTTTGCTCTTATCGATTCAAATTCTTTATAACATTCTGAAGATAAGATTTCTGAAGCTTACTTTATTAGAGTTGAAAAATTATCTTACAAAGCTACTACCTGTTGAAAATTATTTATGTAACCTGCCATCAGTATTTTTGGTGATGCGAGATATCAAAAATCTGATAAAAAGCTGGCTTCCACGTTTTCTTCTTAAAAAACATTTGAACAGTTATCGAATTGGTAGGACAAAAAATAAGGGCCTTATTTATATTTCTGCGGAATAATTTGTTGAAAAAATTATTTATCTTTTTTTTTTTTAAATTTATTTTAGAGTGCTTTTGGAGACGTCTATATACCAGAGGAATTTGAACCACCTTTACCGCAAATGATTTCTGAAATAACTGGACGATCTCATGGAATAACATCGGGTCCAATTGAAATCCTTGATGCTAAAACTTTGCTAATACCTGACTTCACTTACAACGGAGCTAGTCAAGGTGGAAAATATATATCGTCATAGATTTTTGATCTTTATTTTAACTCTCTGTTGAGTCTGATAGATGAAAAAATGTCCAAATTTTAAAAAACCTGAAAATTCATTTTAGTTGATTTTTTTTTCCACTATCTTTTATATTTTTCAATCTTGTTTACAAATGAACGTTAACAAAAATAAAAATCTTACAGATACGTACTTTTGGGTTGGAGTTGGACCACAGCCTTCATCAAAGGGTAGCAAAGTACCGGATGAAAGAGGATAGTGAGTATTGTTTTATATTTTTTACATCGCATCGTCCAACTTGATAGAAATTTATGAATTTTTGTTTTTTGTAATATAGTTTAGATTCATTACGAATATACTCAGAAGAAACAATAACGCTAGTGTTACCAGGAGACTTGACAATATTTGATATAGATTGGTTCAGCGTTTACGATGTAGTTAATAAACAGAATTTAGGATCTGTTATAATACCAGATGAACCTAACGTGCCTCCATCTTTAGCTAAAATTGCTGTATGTTTACCGAATGCTATTGTGACAACATTTTCTTCAGATTGTTTATTATCTGCTTTTATATTTTATTTCAGTCTTACAAGTCCACTCTTCCTAATTGCATTCAACTTCATCGAGATATGCAAGCCAGCTGGGAAATTTTCGGACCTCAGATTACCATTCAGTTGGCTGGATTTGTTGGTAATACACTGTGTATAAAATAATATTTCAATTAGGAATTACATTTTTCTATTCTATGTTAAGTATCAAAGTGGTACAATTTCAGATGAAAATGAGTACATGGCATTTGGTCAAAGTGGGTCATTGGAGAAACCTCAAATGCTGGGTAGCGATATAACTATTGCTTATGTTAATGGCCACAGGGGTTTTGCAGTTGATTATAACGTTACAGCCAAATCGCCAGTATGAGTATTAAATTTTCATAACTAAAAAAATTCATGCTGGTTACAGTTTTTTCATTAATTTTTTTATGGTCTCTTCAGTGTGTCAAAGTTCTCGGACAATACAAAGGTGTATGCCAAGATTCTTTAGTTGGAGGTGCAGATGATAATCAGTTGCACACAGCTGTCAGAGAGGATGGAATCAGTGTAATCACCTATAGAAGAAAACTCATTTCATGTAAAAGCCGAGTAGTTCACTTGTTCCTTTTTTTCTCTTTGAAAATTCAAATTATTGCGGAAATGTTCATTTTTCAGCCGATCCTGGAGACAAGGAGTACAAAACAGAAGGTTTTAGTCAACTACTATGGGCTATAGGTGAACTGTATCATGACAAAGAACCAGCAATGCATTATGCATATTCGCGAGGCGCTCTAAAAGTTGAATTGCACAAGAAGGAGCCAATAAATACTTGCACTCCGTTTGTTAAAACACTCACGCCACCCAAGTAAAGAATAATAATTTGAATACTTCATTTGCAAATCATTCAATACCCATTTAAAAATATTGTTTACTCTTTCAGAGTTGAAATTTGGGAACGACATAAAATTATCGATCGGACGACTCGGACTTTCATTGCCTCACTCGGGCCTCCTGGTGGAATGAAAGGTTACAAAGGAATTACAGGTTAATAAAGTTTAATCTTATTTTGAAATTCGGGCTGATAATGAACGAACTAATTTTTGATATTATAACTATCTAAGACCCAGGGGTGAAAAGTTTCCTCTGTCTTCGTGCTAAGAGATAATCTTGTGATCCCATTTCTACATAACTCCAAATTGATAAAAAGGGACATTTTTCTCTGTATAACTACAAATTTTTTTTAATATGTCCGTGGAATTCTACTTTTTTTTAAAATAAATAATTAATTTACTTAATCTGCAGGAATGCCATCGAGCGGATTAGTGTGGTATATAAATGGAAAACTGTCTCCAGAAATATGGATACAACGTGGGTTGACTTATTCGATATATGTTCACGGTGGAAATAATCCTCACAGTGCCGAATATTATAACCCATTCATCATAACCGACGAACCGCATGGAGGCTACGAGCGTTTGAGCGAACAAGCACAAAAACAGGTTAAAGTCCTCGCTGGAGTACAATTCACACTTCGTGGACAGCCCAGACCTATAGCTGGTATGTTTTATTTGCGAGTTTTGTTTGAAAATTTCGCCATATCAAATGGGATCCTTATGTGTTTTTTATATCATCCCCAGCTGGTCCACTCTGCTTAGCCAAACACAAAGGAGTTGACCAACGAATGGATGATATTTATCCGACTTTCGCCAAGTTTAACAGAACTTTGACCTACTCCTGCGAAGCAGGTAAGAATTCTAAAAGAATTTCTCATCTCACTTATTACTTCAACAGACATTTTACGTACCGTATAGTGAAAAGTGCGTCATTAATTTATGAGCCAATGGAATTTGATACTTTATCTAAATCGAGATTTTACATGTACCAACAAAGTACGGATATTTGTGCTTAATCGAAATAATATCATAGAAAGTGTAATAATTGAACCGTTGTAAATGTGAATTAAAGAAACTATTATTGTTTCTTTAATTCACATTTTACTGAAAACGTTCAATTTTTACTCTAAAAACTACATGAATCATCTGTTTTAGTTATCATTTTTTACAATTCGTAAAATATGATTCACTGAGAGTAATTTTACATTATCTTTGCAATTACAGGCGAACCATCCGTATTGGACATTGCACCTAATTCATCGTGGCCTGATATTGTTTATTACAATAGCTACACGCGTGGGAATACAGGTTGGAAAATACACGTTATTGACAGTTTCAATCTACTCGTAAGCAAAAGTTCGAACGTTCTCGCCGAGATGTTAATATTACTGGCATGTCAATTTTTACTCATCAATCTTTAGCCTCAAAAGATGCTTTTCCTCATTCATTTCCTTTTTTTATGCTCTCTTCATAATTCTCTCTCGACTAGAAAATGATAGTCAATTTTCTAATTTTTAATTTTCAAAAGGTATATTTCAGAAATAAACTTTTTGTACTTTTTTTCGAGTACTTTTTTTTATTAGTGGTGAAAACGAATCCGCGGGGAAATTCAGTTTAAATAAATACGACGAAGTTGGTCAAACAAGAAAAAACGCGCGCTGAATATAACGACAGAATTAGACTCTCATTGTCCGTTTGCCAGTGGAGTTTCAGTTTCTTCTTTAGGCTTGTTTTGGTCATCGGGACGCATAGCCGGGAAAAATAATACTTCCTACAAAAAAAAAATCGAAAATAAAACAAAAAATTAATTCGAATTCACGCATATTATAGTGCCGTTGCAAAATCGAGGGTACTTCTCAGTCAGTTTGGTTAGTAATTGAATAATATATTCGTCATGTAAAAAAGATGAAAAATCTAGCAGGTCATCCTTGGGTTAACAATATTTTTTTGTAACGATGGGAGAACTTTTTAATCTGAAAAAAGAAGCTAGGTCGTTGTTGAGTGAAAATTCGAAAAAAAAAAAAACAACAAAATCTTTCCATATTTTTGCTGTAAGGTATGTAACACTGATACGAAAATTGAAGGTATACTACTTACATTGGAAAGATGTTTCCACGAGGGTTACCGATTTATTGACATTAATTTCACTGATTACGAAAACTAATTCGAAATGTAGTAGTAGATATTTTCGACGAATAAATGTTTTATTAATAACTTCACTCTCCACTCTTCATGTTGAAAAAGTGACAAACGAAGTGTCTTATCTTTTGCAATGGCATATACTCATATTATCAATATTATATTAAAAACTAACTTTAATATTGTTCGAGTCTGTGAGGAACATGGTTACTCTGTCGATACCCATTCCCCAACCAGCAGTTGGTGGTAATCCATACTCCAATGCTGTGCAGAAGTTTTCATCGACCATCTGCGCTTCGTCATCACCAGCGGCTTTATCCTACAAAAAAATAAGTTTTTCAAGTTATTTTTAGAAATCTCATTGAAGATAGTACAATAGTATAATTTAATTACCTTAGCCTGTTGCTCGAAACGCTGTCTCTGCACTAGAGGATCGTTCAGTTCTGTATACGCGTTACAGATTTCCTTTTTCATGACAAACAATTCAAAACGCTCGGTCAAGCCCGGAGTAGATCTGTGCCATTTCGCTAAAGGAGACATAACTTGCGGATGGTCGCAAATGAATGTCGGATTTATGCATTTCTCTTCCAAAAATTCACCGACCAACTAACGAAAATAGCCACATTTTAAACGAGAAAATTTCAAGCCAAATTTTACGCTCGAAGAATATTTATTATACTTTATCTAATAATCTTGCAGCTGTTCTTGGTGGAGGGCATTCGACATTGTGCTTTTCGCAAAGATCACTCAGAAGTTTCGTTGATTCGGGCGATGTTAATGTCGTTGGATCAGGTAATTTGACGCCTAACGCCTCCTCCAAGGCGGGAAACATGTACAACCGTTTGAATGGAGGCGTAAAATCGATGATTACTTCTTCACCATCCGGATCATCACCATCCGGGTGGTAGCTAATTTTATAGGAACCGTGAATACTGTTAACCATGCCTGAAATTAATAAAGTCATAAATGTATCAGATGGTTTAAGAGAGACAGAAAATTCAACATATTGAGAGTTTTAGAGCTCCTAACCAAGACGAAACATGTACTCTTCAGAAAGAAAGGATCATTTGGTTGGAAAAAAAGGTTTCGTTTTTTTTATTACGTATAAAGCATATTATTTTACCTGATATTAGATCTTCAGTTATTTTCATGAGATCTGAGTAATCCGCATAAGCCATATAAAATTCACAAGTAGTAAATTCCGGATTATGCGTTAAATCAATACTTTCATTTCTGAACTGACGTCCTATTTCATAAACTCTATCAATACCACCAACTACCAACATCTGTAACAAGTCATAAGATTAATTTTCTATTTTTCCAGACAAAATTCAATTTCTTAAAAATTATTAAATCATACTTTATGATACAATTCAGGGGCTATTCTCATAAATAAATCCATATTCAAATCATTATGATGCGTGACGAAAGGTTTAGCGGTAGCACCGCCTGCGATCATATTCATCATCGGTGTTTCGATTTCCAAAAATCCCAGTGAGTCAAGGAATCCACGAAGGTAAGAAATGATTTTAGCGCGAATGATGAATTTCTGTCGGGTTTTCTCGTTAATGATAAGATCCAAATATCTTTGACGAAATCTCGTTTCCTGAATTGGGAAAATACCAGAATTAAAATCAAGTCATCAGGATAACAAGAAATATTAGCTTGGAAAACAAATACCTTGTCTTTGATTCCGAAATGCAAATGTGGTAGCATATGTAGGCAGGGAGAAAGCAAAGTAATTTTTTTGGGGATGATTGACAGCTCTCCTTTTTTTGTTTTTCCAGGATTGCCTTTCACACCGATAATATCTCCTCTTTTAATAATATCCGTATCGGTTTCAAAACTGGTTTCATTTTCGTATAACTTTGCATTGGCCATGACTTGCAATCGTACTCCTTCGCCTCGTAAATCGTAAAATATCAGCTTAGCCCCTGAGACTCGAATTGCATGCACTCGACCTGAGATGCAAATACGGTAATAAATAATTTAATTATTTCCCGCTTCGTTCATCATAAGAATTATATTTATAGTTCACCTGCGACGGATTCTTCTACGTCAGACAAAGTTTCGCTTTCTTTCAATGAGCTATACTTTTCTATGTAATCTTCTAATGACATAGATACGTGAAATTTATGTGGGTATGGATCGAATCCAGTACTTTTCAACTGAGCTAAAGCATTCGTTCGAAGTCGATGGAATTCCTAAAAATAATTCAGAGGAACTAAGATCATGAAGTATAAACAAGAACAGTAAAATAAAAAGGCAAAAATACATTTGGATTAATGTCTTCCTCCTGCTTCGCAGTTTTGGTAGCGGATTTTGCGTTAGGTTTAGCAATTTCATTTTGTTCTTTTTCAGCTTTCTCTTTGGCTTTTTTATCAGCTTTCAAGCGACGTTTCAGCTCGCTAAAATGGAAGAAAGTAAACATTGAAATGAAAATTACGAGTGCCAATAGATACGGTCAATGAAAAGTTCCCTACCTCTTAGATATCTGACTTGACATGGAACGTACGTCACAGTACGATAAATTTATGTTATTTCTAAAGGTTCGCAAAATTCTTGCGGTACCATTAAGCAACATTTTTAATATACTACCACAGACTGAAAATACTGGAGCCAAACTTAAATAAAAGCTGAGCTTGACCTCAATTAGCAAAGCTGTTGACGGCTCAAATTAGAAGTTGTTGCATTGAGAGAAACGTGACTTATGTATGAAGATGTTTCGAAATTAAGCAGCAACGTAGATGTATTGAATTTATATTATTACACGTGTACCATGACTGATTCACGAAGATGACTGATAGACAAATAAGATGATGAAATCTTACTTCTTGGATAATACTGCATCTTCACATGTAGCCATCTTTGGAATTGTAATTAATCTTCGTCAATCGTAATTCAAGTTTAGCAAGATAATCCAGTGGTATCACGATCCATTATGTTCATTCCACCAGCGATTAAATTTATAGTGAAGTGTTGTGAGAATTGAGAAATGAGCGAAATCGGAAAATTCTTGTCTCGTTTGGAAGTTCATTGGATTTGTCGGGGATTCCAAAATCTCATTCTTCATGTTATCTGCAGTGTTACCTTAAGAGTTGAAGGAAGATTTTTTTGGAAGACCGTCATTCGTTAATTGTAATTAAAATGACTAATTAATTATTTAATAAAAGAAAAAAGAAGACTTTATATCAACATGTCATTCATACCGCAACTTTGAAGAATGAATTTATTTTTAATTATTAAAAAATAAAAATTTAGATTTAAAATCGCATTTGAATTTTGATCAACGGCACAACGCACTGATTTAACAATCAGTGTGAGTAAAATTAAGAAGTAAAATTTAATTTTGAGACCGTCCAGTGTTGAATTTTAAAGAATTTTTTTCTGTTTTTTTTTTTTCATTTTATTTTCATTTTAATGATCTTCGCTCGGTTTTTATAGTATTTCTATTTTATTTTGGGGTAGTTATTATTGTTATTGATATTAGATAATATTTAAACGTCTGCAGCTCTTCTGTGATAATCCATTAATTCGTTAATTATATTAGTCTGAAAGTTGTTTTCGTTTGAATTGTTCTATGCGTCTGTAGTTTTATTACATCATTTACTGATTACTCAAAACTTAAATTTTGACTCATGGATGCTACCTTAGATTCCGATGGATTTAAAAAACCAAACTTTCCATTAGAAAAGCAGCCATCGAAGGTAATAGTCGAGAAAGAAATCAAAGATGAGGCCGCAGAAGTCATTCCAGAAGAAGTACATGTCGAAGTTGAATCTCAGCTCTCAGTAGCTAAACCTTCTGCTATTAAAACACCAACTCAACCAATACCATACAGTGAACCATCCTGGGGTGGACAGCCCGATATTTTTTACAGCTTAGAGGTAAATTTTACTCTTTTTTTTTTGATTGTGATCTTTGAATGTGACTTAAGTACGTCTTTTTCAGGAGATGAAAAATGGTGTCTCTTTAAGAATGATCCCACTAGATCAAAGATCATTTTATAGTTTTGGACGACTGGAGAACTGTCACGTAGTTATGGCGCATCCCACGATTTCTCGATATCATGCTATTCTTCAATTTCGACCTACTTTTTCAGATACAGATGAAAAGAAGGGATTCTATCTGTACGATTTGGGTAGCACCCATGGCACTTTTTTGAACAAGCAGAGAGTGAAGCCGAAAACTTACATTAAATTACAAGTAAATATCGATATTTTGAAGCTTCATTTTTCCTTCTTCCTGTTTTAATCACTTATTTGAATAGGTCGGATACATGATCAAATTTGGAAGCAGTACCAGAGTTTTTCTTTTGCATGGTCCAGAAGAAGATCAGGAAGAGGAATCAAAGTATACTTATACTCAGCTACGCGAAATGAGGAAAGAAGAACTTGACCGTAAGGAAAACGCGTATTTAGAAGAGCAAGCAAAACTTAGTGCTAAAGCTGAAGAGGAAGAAGCTCGAGGAATTGATTGGGGAATGGGTAAATATTTTTTTTTTTAACGCTATTCAGTATATGGCTTTGAACAGTCGAATTAATTTAATATTTGTGTAGGTGAGGATGCAGATGAAGAAAGTGATTTAACGGAAAATCCATTTGCTGTTTTGACAAACGAAGAAATGTACATTGATGATCCAAAAAAAACTTTACGCTGTTGGTTCGAACGAGAAGGAGAAGAAGTAAATTATCGAGTTGAAGAGAAAAGCTATGGACAGTTTCATTGTTCGATAGAGTAATATAATTTTTCAATTCTTATTTTTCTGATTCTAAGAATATAGTGGTGAGAATGAATGTTTGTCTTTTGGAAATGTTATTATTCTACTGGTGGAATCTTGAAAATACCCATTATAGCTCTTACCATAAGCCTTCCTGGCGAAAAAAAAGTAGAAAGCCTCTGTTTTACAGTCAAAGAAATTTTCAAAAAAGATGAAGTATCATCATCAGTTGATAACATTTTTATGATTTTTGGAGCGATTATTATTATTATTATTTTTTTGTTGAAAATTCAGAATTGTTTTTCATTTTGTTGCACTTTTTCTTGTTATTCACCTCTCTGTATTTAAATTTCTACATAGTATTAAGACTAAAAACTTGCTATTCAATTTTTTAAGGACAAAAATTTATTTTCTTTTGATTCTATATAGTCAAAACTTTAATTAATTTTTTTAATTCTTCATTGACATTATTAGATTACCGTTGGAGAATGCAGGTGGTGGCACTGTCATTGCTGAAGCTACCGTGTCTGGGAAGAAAAGAGAAGCCATCTTTCAGTGTGCATTGGAAGCCTGTCGAATTTTAGATCGTAATGGATTACTGAATCAAAAATCTCAAGGTAGTAAACTTTTTAATTGTTATTAAATGTAGTATAAATTTTTAGTAAGGTTCTAATTCTTGTATTTTGATTCATAGAAAGTAAAAAACGCAAGCTTAAAAACTGGGAAGAAGACGACTATTATGACAGCGATGAAGATTCATTTTTCGACAGAACTGGTGATTTAGAAACAAAAAGACAACAACGCAAGAATCAAGTCCACAAAGCACAACCTCAAACCGATACGTACGAAACTCTGGTAAGTAAAGCGTATATTACGCGTTGATTAATGAATGCAATTATCTTGTATTGTATCCCTTATATGTATGTCGATAATTTGCAGATTGAAAAACACAAAGCTGTGTTGAAAGAAATAGAAACACTCGAGAGGAAACTGGACACCATGTTGAAGAATGCAAGTTCTCGAAATCCAGATAATGATGATGATGATGAGAATCTGGATGATTTTACATCCAATAAAAGTAGCGGTCAAGTTATCGATAAATTGGAGCAAAGAAAGTGCAAAGTGAGTTTCTAAGGAACGTTTTTATTTTGGCTCTGGTATGAACTAAATTCTAATTCTAGAGGGTGAGTAAAATGAAAATTAATGCTGTTGAACTTTTAAAAAATTATGATTTTTTTTGTTTCAGAGTTTGCTGACTAGTCTCAAAAATGATGAAGAACGACTTCGAAAATTAATTAATTTCGTTAAACCTTTCGAGTTACCGGAAATAAAACCACCGCCTGAGAAACCTGCTGAAGACGTGGAAGAGATACCACCGATAAAGCAGCCAAAGTTGGAAACATCAAGTTCCAGCGACCATAAAACAAATACTAGTTCTCGTGAAGATGCAGAACTTAGAGTACATGACACAGGTATGAAACAGATTTTTTTTTTTCGTCTTACCTCGTCCAACTTGGAAATTAGTTTTTGCACGAATTTTGAAATCATTTCGATTGTGCTTCAGAAATTCGTCTGAGTCTTCAATTTCATCGTTCCTAAAGAAAAAATTGTTTTTTCTGTTTTTATAAAAACTTGTGCGAAAAAAATTGTTTTCAATATTTTTTTCGTGATGAAAAACTTCCAGATTCGAATATATCATCAAGATCGTCCTTTTCGGTGTAAAACTAAAAATGTATAGGTAACTAAAATGTCTAATCTTTGGAGCAAACTTAAAATAGGTAATTTTATTATAGAATTAAATCAGTCTTCTCTTTCAAGATTTGGAATATTTTTTTATTTTTATGTTTTTCACCCAAAAATTAAGATTTATCTATGAATTTTAAAACTGCTCGAGTTGATATTCTAATTTTTTAAAGAGAGGATTGTATCATGACCCATTACTCTTACCGTTACTAACCTCAACATTTCAAAGCGAGAATTGTAGAGAATGAAAATTCTTATAAAGTGCAATATTTAATAGACTGTGATTATACATGTAATATTTTGAAAATAAAACTGTTGACCAAAATCGATAGGAACCAAAACTGCCAGTTGATATTATCTACTATATTTTGCATTCCAGATGTTCCTCAACCTTCCACCAGCAAAGTAGCTGCTGACGTTGTTCCTGAGAGCAGTTCTGCTCCACCATCTAAAGAGCCAACGAAGAAATCTTCATCTGTTGCCTCGATCTCGTCCACAATTGAAAAATTGAGAAAAAAACCATCGATAAATAAATCTAAAGAAGTAAGTTCTACTGCCACACAAGTTTTCTATTATTTTTGTATGACAAATGTTGACCTTTAAATTATTATTCTTACCATTTCAGCTAGCCAAGTGTTACAGTAACGATCACGATGAAGATTTCAATAATATTGTATGGGCACCACCCGGAGACCAAAGTGGCGATGGACGAACGAAATTAAACGAGAAATTTGGATACTAATGCATCGAAATACAGACTTTTTGGATCGAATAAAATAAATTGGATATCGAATAAGAGTAAGGCATGAAACTATGCAATCAAATACTTTATTTTTACTTGGATAAAATAACAACGTAAAGGAAAATAACGAAAAATATTAAGTTAATCGCTGAAAAAAAAACCGCGTCTATTATGTACGACCAACGATTCTCATCTAAAAATATCAATAAAATATTTACTGGAATGTCGATTTACACTGAATGTCCATCCTAAACGTGTATAAAAAATTTGATAGATAGGAATGGTGTTTCTAAACTGATTCATAGGCAAATATGTAACCTCCTTTTAAGCTAATCGCTCACTACAACCAGCTTCAGCTGGAAGGCTATGGTTCTGCTGATTGTATTTATGCGCACTTTCGCAGTGCTTGTTGTGTCTGCTGGTTGCAGTGTAAATACGATTACCTTTAGTCATGCATGCATGAATGAATGAAATGGCAAGAAATACAGGAAATGAAAAACACCGTAATAAACAAAACAAAATATTGAAATAAACAAAAGTAAAAAATACAAAATATGACTAGGATTCGGGGAGAATTTCTGTTATTTTCTTTTTTATCATGGCATCAACAAAGTAGAAACGCAAATTTTCCCATCCGTGGATGCAGTAACGCATGTACAGCATTGGTTAGCTGTGGCCCAATCGCAGGCCGTTGTCACCGTTTTATGTCCTTTGAGCGCCAGCACCGACGTCAAACCGATATTTGTTATCTGAAAAACGTACAATTTTATAATATTTCGTAGTTTTCGGGGAAAATATAGTTGACATGTTGAAAATTCTGAAGTTCATTCATATTTCCCCCGCATTTTTTCAAAATTCCATACTCGATATACAATTTGAAAGACAGAAGTGGGGATGTGAATGCGTTTTTCCCTTTACGAGTCAGAAAAATGGAGCATATTAGGTCAAAATTTCATTTGAAACGAATTCATTTTACTCAAATGCCAAAATTTCGGAAGTTTTAGAACTGTCCTTCGCTTAAATAACTAAAAATCAATTGGTTCTATTGATTATTTCTCGAATAATTCCAGAATAATGACCCGAGCACAGTATTTTTCAGCCACGGTGTACGAACGTATTGGGAAGGGATTTTACATACTAATTTTCTCGAGTAAGGTATTTTATTTATTTTATTTTTTTTTTTTTCGGTTTCAGCTCCAATTAAAGATAATAACAAAGTATTACCTTAAATATCGTTCCACCGCACGGCTGCCCGTAGCAAAGCAGTATATGCTTCGCCGTCTGATCTAAAGTAAATTTATGCCCCGGATGACTGGATAAAGGATCAGCTGACAATGTTGCATCCCACGTAGGTCCTTGGTTATTGCCATTCAAACTGCGTCGGCATAACTGCAACAAAAGTCCGTTGGCTAAACGATCTCTTAACCCCTTTCACAAATATAAATCGACCAGACTCACTTTATTATCAGCCCCTAAAGTATAACAAGCTGTATGGTCTGATGACAGCTGCAGACCTAAAATAGAATCTTTATGTGCTTGCCATTGATCCACACATTCGGCATGTCGTAAATCATAAGTTCGCACAATTCCATCCGAACAACCAGCAATTAGAAGCTGTCCATTATGGTTATGCGCGCAACAAGTCACATACACTGACGGATCACAGTCTAAACTGATTGATCTCTGCAAATATAACAGTCAATTAGAACGCCTACGTCAGTAAATTGTATGATTTATTGCAGTACTGACCTCTAGTTTCTTGGCCTTTATGTCATACAACAACAGCTTGTGTTCGTTTTTACTCGATAAAACGGAACAGACGAACGATGTGTCGGTAGGACTCGAACTCACACTTAATACTCTTCAAATGAAAAAAACAAAACAAAACAAAAAACGGTTGGTTAGTATATTCAATGTACATTGGTGTAAGAAAAATAAGTAATGTCTCACTTGGTTTCTCTCAGAGGACTATTATTCTCGTTTCCAGTTTCCCAAACGCTTTTAAAATCTTTCGTATCGTACAAATTTATGATGCCCTCCTCGCTACCGAATACGATAAATCGTTCGTTTTTGCTGACCCAGTCCAAACATCTGATCGTGGTTTTAAATGTAGATGTGCCAAGCAATCTATGAAATCAAGTTACAGATAAGATGAAAGATGTAAAGTGGTGTTACGTATTAAATAAGTATTTTTTCGAATATTTACAATGGAGAAGGTGCTGGAGACCAAATTTTCACAATACCGTCACAATCGGTACTGGCGATTGTAGATCCACAACTATTGAATCGACATTGAGTAATATTTGTCCGATGCCCATCGAATGAATCCTACAAAAAATTTTTCGAAAGCTTCAGTTAGAATGAGGTGTCATTTGATGGTAAAAAACAATGCGAAGTCTAAGAATTCTCTTATGCAGAAAAATTTGATTTACTATCTAATCACGAAATTACAATATTTTAATTCTCCAGTACACTGTTCGGATAATTAAATTTATTTTCTCTTCTATGAACCAGTCCATCTTGCGTTAGTCAAGGACTACGATGAAAAATGTATTGTTTGTGGGTATGCATAATACTCACTTGACTGAGTAATAAAAAAGGTGGAATTTTATTGGAAGAAACTTGTCGAGTATTTCTCTTCTCTGCGTTGTCCAGGGAATTGTCACGATTAACAGTTCTTACTTTACTATTCTCTCGATCCAAAGATATCGATCGTTTAGCTACTCCTAAACCAGGTTCATTGCTAAAGACACAAAATCATTTTTAAATAAAAATTCAGATATGATCGTAAAACAAGGGGAATGCAACTTACGTAGGTTGTTTTAAAACAGAGTTCACTCCTGGTGTAGAAGCCAGTCTTTGTTTGATTGGTTTTCGACGACCAGAACGACCTTCTGGGTTACCCGACTTATTATTTTCGTTATTAACATTACCACTAGTTGTATTGCCTGATGGAAAAAAAATTTAATAGATTAGGTACATACTCATGAAGGTCTCAAATTAATACTGTTTTTTCCTTGAGAAAAACTAAGATATGATGTAAAAAATACGTGAGAACCAAAACAAAACTGCCATTAGTCATTAAGAGTATTTTTTCAAGATAATGATTCAAAAATAATAAAAAATTACAGACACTTGATCGATTTTCAATAATAATTTATTTTAAGAGGATGGACGCAGCGAAATGGAGGAAAAAAGTTTCTTACTCATTTTCTTTCCCAAAAGGGGGCTAGCTGGCAATCCAACACCAATCGTACGTATAAGATTTTTCAAAGACTTTACTGTATTATCAGCAGTATTTACTGAAGGAGTTTCACTAAAAAAAGAAAAGAAAAAAAGAATTAGCTTACGTAATTTGTCATTACTTAGCAATCATAATTAATATAGGTCTACTTACGCTGCAATTACATAAAAATCATCAATAATGTCAGGAGGAACGTGTGAATTGTCATGAGAATTATTGAATCTTTGCTGCTGTTGTTTGTATTCGACAAAAGTAGCTAACTTTTGTTTTAAAGTTTCATTCTCTTCTTGCAATTGTCGGATTCGGAATGCTTCTTTCTCATAATTAGTTAAAACTGGCTGTGGCATGGCCTGTCAAAAAGTGTTTTAATTAAAGCAGCGTTTAGAGGAGAGATGAGAGATGAGGTGAAGCAACAAACCTGATAGACCAACGATAAAAAATTATGTAAAGTTACTAATAAGGTGTCTTGCCACTGCTTCGTGAAATATAGGGCAAAATGTTGGCTATCTTCCGGATTTTTCAAATACGGCAGCACTAAAAAACGAATTATAGAGTAAGGGGTTGAGGCTTGTTCATATTGTCAAGAATTAGTAAATAGCACGAAAAAGGAACGTACTTGAATGTAATTCGAAACTTACCATACCAATCTTTCCATTCATTTTGTCCTTGAATTTCAGTGACCATTTTGGATAGGAATTCGGTCACTTTATCTACTTTGTTGTTGGTTAGAGCGTTAATAACGTAATACTTGAGTACAGAGGATTCCAATTTCTTGAGAGCTAAGGATGAAATAAGAAAGATAAATAATAACTAACGGAACAGAATGTCTAAAGAAAATGACAACTTACCAGGAGCAAATTCTTGATCCAATTTAGAAAATATACGTTGATCGAAATGAATCCATAATTCTCTCAAGCTCACAAGATCATACGAATATATTAGCTGCAGGAGATTGTCAATAATTCTATCAACCTGTAAAACACTGGAGGTTACAAATATTTTTTAAAACTTATTAAAGGATAAACATTCAAACGAAATTACCCGGAATCCTTTATCCTTGTCAATTTTCAATTCATTGTCAAATGATTTTAGCGTCACTGTGAATCCTCTGAATAATAAATATTCACGCACAAGTTCGTCGATGTATTGAACATGAGACATAGCGATAATTTGAGAAAATTTCCAAGATGATAGCTTAAAGTTATTTTCAAGATTTTCGAAAAGATGATTATAAAATATATCTCTTTGAAATTATATTATTATTTCTAATTCACTATCTCTAATCTAAACGAACGAAATCCAACCAAATGAATTCAATGTGATAACACCTCGAAAAAATTTATGCCGTCTGTCCTTTCCTTTCTTATCATCAGTGGTAAACACTAAACAGACAAAAATATTTCGACTTCGAGTCTTTGAGCTTCGAGTACTTCGATTGTGTTTTTGCAGAATATGCAAACTCCTATTTAAGCTGTTCAACCCCGAAGTCTTGCAAGACATATTGTTTTTGCTGGCAGAGGAAGTATCACCAGAGTTAAGCCTCCATTCGATATTAGTAAGTAAATTTTCATTAAGTATTAACTATTACTAGTACAAAATGGAAACAGGGTTAGAGAGCTTTGAGTGGTACTTTTTGAATACTTTTTTTTATTCGTAATAATTATGAAGTTTGATATTTGTTTTTTCTTTTTTACTCCATCCAGTTTTATCATCTTTAGTTATAGTTACTGTGATGATCACTAATTTGTTTTTTGCTTTATTCTAGCGTCAGAGGAAATTGATGGCACAAGAAAATCAAGACGTAAAAAAACAGAAGAAAGAATAATCCAATGTTCACTATTAACTCGGTGTTGGTAATTTTTTTTTTACTCATTATAATTAAATAAATTTAAAAAGTCGGAAGCAGAAGCAGTCGTTCTAATAATTTTTTAATCATTTTATTATAGTTTCTCAATTTTTTTCGTATCGTTTTAATGGATTTAAAAAAAAATCTTAATGGTCATAATCATAATGAAGTTGATGAAATCGTTACCCATACATAGTCCATATTGTACTTTTTAATAGTAAAATAATTAATTTTTCTGTTTTATTTGACAATTATCATACTAACTGAATTATATGTCAAATTATTGTAGTAAAGTGCTGTAAAAATATTAGTGGATCATATGCACAACTGAAGGGTAATCAAAAGGTTAAGCTCTTCATTGTGATTATGAATTTTTTAGTAGGCTGGTCAACTTCGGTTGGGATATTTGTAATGAAAACTTTTTTTTCTGTGCTGGCTATGCTTTAAAAATGTCCTAAAATTCTCCCCTGTATTTAAAATAAGAACAAAAAACATGAGTCTGTTATTAGTTCATGTATGTATTTGATTAGCAGTATAAAGTGGCTAAATTTTGGGAAAACCTTTTATATGACAAATATTATGTAAGATTTTGTCTAAAAATATCTTCTCTCTAGTCGGCAGTTACCGAAACGACCATTTGAATGAAAACCACAAATTGATAGTTTCCTGAATTTCGTATAGCGACGAGAGAAATAAGTTAACGTGTTTTAGGCGTTGAGTCGATTTGTGTTACGACTGCATACAGTTTTCCAGGAATTTTTTTTAAATAAATTATAGATTTTTACTGATGTCGACCAAAAAATTTATTAATAATGAAAAAAAAAAAAAGCTTACAGAGACCCATTTTGTAGGTCAAACTACCTGTGAAAAATTGTTAGCCAATTCGTGTTTCACAACTTAAGTAAAACGATTTTTTAAAAACTGAATTTTTATGCCCATCTGAACACCCAGACCCATTAAATACTACTCGCATAAATGACAAACTTTTATGGCCTGTTTTTTGTATATTAGTGTATAGTGGAAATTAGCAAATTCAAGTTAAAATTGATAATCTGTTCCCCAAGCCGAGAAGATGAAATAAAAATAATTGAAAAGGTGTGGAAAAAAATTTAACGACACATTTCTGGTTCAAAATGAGATACCCTATACCAGCTATAAAAATTAGAGTTGAATAATAGATGAGTGTTATGTTTTTCATCTTTGTCCAGTAATATAAAGAACTAATTTGTTACGAGTGTAAAATGTTGATGTATATGTCTCTTCATTTTTTCGTAAATAATGATACTTCTAAAAATCCGTAATGGATATGTAATTTGTTCATATTAATATATTTTCAAAATATTATTTGATAATACTTTGAAAATATTTTTGAAACAGCATTTAAAATTTTTAGCTCCTTATTAGTTGAACCATGTGTAGCTAAACATCCGATTTGGAAACGACTTCTATTACCTTAATTATGAATATGAAGTTACTAAGGGGTTGTAATCTTGAAATCTGCACTGCTGAATTATTTTCAATAACGAATTAATTTTCAGTTGAAAAAGTGTGAAATATACGAGCCACCATAATCTCTTCTTTCCAGCCGTGCCAATAGTTAGCTAGGTAGCATAGGTACCTCTCGCAGCGCATCATTTGGTCTTTTTCGTCAACGGTAATTAATTTTTGCTTTTCGGTGATCCTTTGAATTTTTTCCCCCACAATTTTCACCTCTACCACAACCTTAGATTAAAGGAAATATTAAATCTTAGCATCTGGTCGAAAATTCTGGCGTATTCGTTGCAAATAGCCGTTCTTTTTTTTCTCTCTTTTTTTTTTCTTTCTTTGGTGAGGGTGAGATAAAAATCTGCAGGTGATGCGGATACAATGCGCATTACATAATTGCCTTCTCAACGTACCTACATAGTTGTCTCTCATCTATATTTTTTCTAAATTAAAAACCTGCATCGGTGAAATTTATGAGACTTTTTCGTACAAACGCGTATTATGTTCTGCTTTATTATCTATTCCAGAAATCATAAAAACGATAGTTTTGTTTTTTTTTGGAAACCCGTACGTACCCTATATCGATACTTTGTGTGAAAACCACAAGTTAGAAAAATATAGACTGTCCCATCAAAAACTCGTACGTACTCGTATGTCGTAAAAAGTGGTCGTTTTTTTTTTGCTTCGAAATTGGCTACGATATACATTTTTACACTTGGAACAATGCGAACAACTTCAATGTCTAGACTTTGGACTTATATTTTGCTCATTTCTATTTGTTGTTACAAAAAAAAAAAAAAAAGACAGATCTTATTTTCTTTGATGTACCAAAAAAAAAAAAAGAGCCTATATTTTGGTCACATTCGGGTATATTTGTCAGTACTTTGTACCTCAGCAGACCACCTGTCTGTTGTTCACCAGTCACCACCAGCCAGACTTATAGAAGCGACACGAAGGAAATAATTTATTTCTAATAAAAAAACAAAAAAACAAAATTAAATTAGTCTTCTCGTAAATACAGATCCGAAATTTCAATGTCGGGCAAAAAATATAAAAGAAAAACACATTCATGCTGTTTTGTCAGGTGGAATTCATTCTGCAGATTAATGATACGCCGACTTAATTTTTTCCCTCCGAATTTATACAGTGTTCTTTAATTGGTTAATTATTGTTCGAGTTGACGAGCAAAAAAATTGTGTAGATGAATTTTATCCCTACGAATGTTAATTTTGACATCTTCCTCGGCGACTGCTAAATTATGTCGTTTGATGGTATACAAATTTGTACGTAAAGATGCGCCGATGGTTGGATTTTTCATTTCTACTTTCAAGCACGTGCTGTGGTTCTACCTGCTAATGGTAATTATCTAATTTCGGCAAGTTCGGGTTTTATTTAAAAATTATCCGTTTTCAAGCTGCTTCTCAACGATATTATTTGCTGACTTTTTTTTTTTCCCCAATGGCGTGATTAGGTGGGCTGGATCAGACCCTCCCAGAAACTGATTTATCATCTTCTCGCTTGTTTTAAAATGGGTATGTACTAGGTACGAATAATTGGCGATTAAAATAAGCACAAACACGGTTTTCATTAAAATTTTTCATTAGCTAGGTACTTATTTATTGTTCACTTTTCAATAATTCTGATGGGCAAAGGTGAAACGCGTCTATCGTTCGAGGAAAATTGGAATTTTATGTTATTTGGTATTGATATTTTCTGACTTATAATTTTGGATTAAATTAATTCTAGCTTTTTATGATTTTTAATGCCTTCTCAAAAGTTGAAATCCGGTTTAAATTGAAACTTATACTCATTAATAAGGTATAATTCATTAATTCGCATTCAGTAATTGAGTTTGTCATTTAAGTTTGATTTAATGACTACTACGAGCATACAATTTGGTAAAGATTTACTATAAATTTTTCATCGTTTATGAACTTACAAATATTTTGTGACTTGAAAATATTTGACTGAACACGAAACTTTTCTCAATAATTATTGTAACTTTCTTTGCTCTTAAACTGTTTAGCATTCGACAGAATCAGTTTTCCAATTTGGAAACTATTCTCATTTAATATGATAACTTTTCATTCAATGAATAAAGTGTTTATCGTCTTACCATGGATAATGAGTCCATCTTACTTTCGTTGTCTATGTATGATACTGACAAGGAAAGTACGTCAAGTGTCTGTCTAACTCGCCTACTAGAACGCAACTCTGCATAACTTGTGTGACTCGGCGGTTGTATCTACCCAGTAGCGTGTTTTTTCCCAATGGCCCCTTTAAGTGGAGTTACGGGGGAAATGGTATTTTCCAATATGAATTTTTATGTATTGAGAGAGACTATGGTTTTGACCTAAACATGTAGTGTAAAATTAGATTTTATTAAGAAAGTGATACAGTACTTTTTAATAGCAAATCAAAAGCGGAATAACTTTTGCTTCAAACATTTTTCTCTATCTCCCATACCAACAATATTATAGGTAAAATTTGAAAAATTTCTCAAAACTTTTTTCAAATTTTCATGTACTGTTCATTATATATGATGGCTAAAATTAAATTAAAAAAAAAAAAGATATGGAACTTTTCAGTAGTAAATTCAAAGAGGAATACAAAAAAGTTCTCTGTCATTTTTCCATAGGAATTGATTTTGAGCAATATGTAGTGAAAAATGTGCAAAGAATTGATAAAAATAGAAAATCTTTCAGAACTTTGCATATAATAATATTGTTTGTAAGAGAAATGGAGAAAAATTTTTGAAACAAAAGTTATTCCGTTTCTGATTTACTATTAGAAAGTTCTCTATCATATTTTCAAAAAATTTAATTTTAACCATATTATAAGAAAAGTACGTACAAATTTTTAAAAAAACCAATTATTTTTCTCGCTGAATCCGAATCTGCAGCCTGTTTTGCTCTACGTCGCGATTTAGAGGCATTTTGGAGCTTTTTTCACTTTTTTTTGGCCATATCACGCAGAGTCGCCATCAAAAACGGTTACCGGATTCGTGTTCAGCGACCTCGAAAAGCCCCATACCAGTGCTCAACTTACAAATTTATTCTGTGAGCAGAAATCAGGAAATGCAAAGTTTTTGAACATATATTAGAAGAAATTTTGGTTCAATCGGAATATATTAGCAAATTATCGAATTATCTGTCTCTAAGCTACTGAATGTTGAAAAAAATTTTGCTAAAAAAAGCAGTGAACATTCGGACATTGCATATTTCAAAATAATCTCCCGGATAAAAATCAGCATCAGGTACCAGTCATCAAATTCACCCAAAACGTAGAATTTATTCAATTTTTTTAAATTCTACCTATAATTTTTTTATTATAAGAAATAGAGGAAAATGTTTGAAACAAAAAATATTCCTCTTTCAATTTACTATAAAAAAGTACTCTATCACTTTCTTAATAAAATTTAATTTTACACCACATATTTAGATCTAAATCATAGGTTCTCTCACTACATAAAAATTCATATTGGAAAATACCCTTTACCCCGTAACTCTACTTAAAGGGGCCATTGGTAACGAGGCGCACAAGTTATGCAGGGTTGCGTTCTAGTTGGCGAGTTACACTTGACGTACTTTCCTTGTGAGTAGCCTAAGAATAGTTCAAGCAACAATCTTATTTTGGCTATGAAGTTTAAGAAGCTTTTAAACTGCAACTTTATAACTTACGTTTGCCAGAAACAATGTCAAGATCAAAGTTTCAAAAGTGTGAGGTTCTCTAGGATACTGTGTTTCAGAAATACGTCGTTCTATTTTGGTCGTGAAACTACTTTTTTGAAAACTACACTGTGTCGCTTAGTGTGAATGTGACAACACCTTACTGCTTCACTTATGAAGAAAATTTACATTTATTAACAAAACGGCAGCTGTTTTATGGTTCGTTTTATTTGACAATTTCGCGACATCATTTAAACCAGCCTTACCTCTTATTGCAAAATAGAGAAAGGAGTTTTTATCATATTTTAATTGGTTTTTGTCCAAGAGAAGAGACCTATTATTATTTTAGGAAAAAATATCAACTTACTCGTGCTATGAAAAAGCATTTTCAAGTTGAATGAGACATTGAAAAATTAATTTTATATCAGCATAGATAGTTTTTTACGTTTCATCTGCCAAGTGCAGGAAAATCTAGGGATTGCTCCTAGCTAGACTTTACTCGAGCCTTCTAATTACTGCATTTATGAAAAGAAGGAAGATGTTAAAAATTGTCAACGTTCTTTTCTGAGGGATAAAATAATTATTATACTGAATAGAGAGATTTTAGTCATTCCCAATTTCGTTAGTCAGTTTGGCACTTTTGTGTAATTTATCAAACAACTTTTTCAACTTGTCGGTAAATTACAGTGCTTGAGGTGTGCTTCATCAGTAATTGGTGAATCCTGTATGAGTAGTTGTTTCCAATTATTCGAAATATATTCATTTCTTTTTGACAACAAATTTTTAAAAAATTCGTGTTTCTATTCAACTTATGTTTTTGATAACTTTAGAAAATTTCTTTCTCTCATTGGTATATACTACTGAATTTGCCTGAAACTATTCCTTATTAGGATTTTTTATTATTTTAGAAATGAAATTTCCCTTCCTCACTCAGCACTGCTCTTAGAATTATTAGAATGCTGCACAAATTTAATGCTGATCTGTTGATAAATTGTGACCTGTATGTTCTGTCATGTCAGTAATTCTTATTGCAGCCAATCACAGAGTGAATCCCTAAATAATTGACTAAACTACGTTTTTGCCAAATTTATTTCTGTCCTTTCGGCTCTAAAGTTAGTCAACAATTTTCAGTACCATCAGTTTACTTGTTTTCTGCTTCATAAAATCAAAAAAACTATTTTCTGTAATTGTTTTTGTCTTGCCTTAGGGTTACTATCGTGACTTTTGTTTTCTAATTAACTTATGCCAACAAAAGAACAATCAAATATCGAAAACGAATGTATTTAAATGCAAGTATAAAATACACTTAAAGAGCTGAGAACGCGCAGTATCGAAACTGAATTAATTCTAAATCTTCCACGACTCTTGACATAATTACATTATTTACATAACATGTTGCCATAAATAAGAACAAAAAAAAAACTACAATAAATTAATAATAAAATAAATTAAGATCATGCGTTGTTTTTCTCTTTCAAAAATGTATAATGGGTCGCATGTTATTCACTATTCCTAAAGACAAAAAAAATGATTTTTCCTATTCACACCCGCTAAACGCATTCCATTTGAAATAAATTATTATTTTGTAAAGCTAAACAATAAGAAAAATGCATATTCGTTGACATAAAATATTTATTCTTACATTCGTATGCGTTGAAAGTATCGTTTCTCCGTAAAAATAAAACTAGGTGAATGAATGGAATCTAATAATACATTAGTCTAAATACATAAACAATACGATTCGAATTAATTTTTCTATTTTTTATTCATTTCATTAATATTTTGTGATGTCTTTCTCGAAATTTTCATTGTGATTGTAATGCATCTGGACAAGTCGAGTGGAAGAAAATGATGACTGAATAAAATTACATTTAAAAAAAAACATTTGAACTCAAGTTTTGTACTTTTTTTCTAATTAGCTTACATTAAAATAAATAAATAAAGAAATAAATAAATAGAGAAAGAGTAGAAGAAGAAAATAAATAAATAAATAAATTAGTAAAATAAGATTTTGGAATCGATTTCAAAAACGACTTGAAGAAGTGTGAAAATTTGACTATAATTTAAGCTGGAAAAATCAGATAGCGTCGTATTCCCATAGTAACTGGATAAAATGAATAACAAATTAGGATATGAAATATAACGGAATAATGGCACTATTCTAAAAAAAAAAAATTGTTATTAAAACATGTTTAAAATTTCGTTTAAAATTAACATTTTTTTTTTGCTATTTTTTCTTATACTCTGCATTCACTCATTCACGAAAAACAGTAAAATTATTTTAAAAAAATTTAAAAAAAAATTTAAAAAAGATAGAAAAATAGAAAAAAAACGAGATTAGGAAAATAAATAATAAATTAATTTTTTTTTTTGAATGACTGTGTTTATTAAAATGGGCTAAAAATAATTTCGTTGTACAGCATCAAGCGAGAATAAAAATATAAAAAATCTGTAAAAAAATGTTGTTAAAAGGGTCTGTGTCAGTGCTGTGTTGGAATGTAGCTGACCTTTTTGAAAATTTGAATGTTTGCTGGAATACATCTTGGTTTCTGTGTGCATATTTTGTGTAATTTTTATGCTTGCGACTACGATTATATTTTCATTCCTTTGGTTTCTTTGTAGTTGACTGAATCTGCAAAAAAAAAAAGGGAAAAAAAGGAATTAACTTATGTCACTTGAAGAACTGCTCAGTACATAGTAAAATCGTATATAGAGTGTATATAAGGATGCCGTCCAATCATTAGGGCAACAAAATTTTCAATTTATAAAGATCATGTTAAACTTATTTCTAGATTTTTTATACAAGATGTATTTTTGTTCAATCATAGTTTGTGCGAATGTAGATTATATAATCTTTTCATTAATGTTTGAGTTTGAAGATATGAGTCGATAGAAAATTTGCAGCATATTCAAGGTGAAATGAAGTTTACAAAATTGGATACACGTAAAAGTATATAAATCATAATGTTTACAAGTCCAATTTTTTTTTCTGATAAAAATGTTGGTACCTGTTTAGTTGGATTTTTTCTGCCCACGTAGAATGAAGGATTAAGAATTAAATTTGAATTTTTTAAAGATTCATTTTTTTTCTGCATTCAGACAAAAAAATACTATGTAAAAATATTAGTTGCATACTAACTTCGGGACAATTCAGGTTTTATGTGAAAAATTAATATAAAATATGTACATATTAAACATTACAAATGCAGTACGCAGTACACTAATTTTCAATATTTTTTGTTAATTTTTAATAATTCCCAATAAATCTAAATTAATTTTTCATATAAGACCGGAATTGTCCTAAAGTTAGTATGCAGATATTAAAATTTAAATAATGCAGTTTACTCTCAGTGTGTGGTTTCCGTTTCATGTATCTTACATACATTTTGTACTCACACACTTACGAAATTGTGATTTTCTTTCACGAGTAAATCTGGTCAAGGGCTACTCTAGCTTCTAGTACGAAATTCTGTTCCATCAAAATCTAGATAGTAGTTCTCTCACCCGTCCAACCAATTATAAATATAAAACTCTTTACTAGTTGTAAAATTGATGAGGCTAATTTTCATTTCTCTTTCGTTATTTGTGATTTATTTTTCAATATTATTGACTGTAATCACAAAATTCAATTTAAACTTCCACTCAAGACTTGATCCGTTTTTATAATTCTTTTGAATCTTATTTCGGATGACACTCACTCAAATAAATGATTGGTCAATTCACTACAGCATGAGTCAGTGTTACGGTTCTGCGAGAGTCAGAAATGCGGAAAATTATCTAACGGAAAATTTATAACGAGTGATAATTAAAATCATTAGGTGGAACCGATTATTATGACGTGTTGGTTACAGAGTATCAAAAAATTATAAAAAAAAAACTAGCCAAGCAAATAATTTAAACGCATTAATTTAATAATCGAAAGTATACACAAACTGTATGCATGCTGAACATCGTTTTCTTGTATTAACTTTCGTGTTTGCCATTTCATTTATTTAATTAATTTCTATGCGAAAAGAGATTTTTAAAAATACGAGTAAAAAGTAAAGATCAACACCCAATCGATTAGCCTTCCAGTCTTTGCTACTGTGCTTACTCTTTTCTTCTGTCCTCCTTTCCTGCTATACGAGTGTATATGGCGGGAATGTAATAGAAAGCAATTATAAATTAAGTAACCTTTCCTTGAGATGACAATTTAATTACGAAGCTACCGCACTAAATGGAGCACGAATGACGTATATTTATATTTTTTTGCCCTTTTCGAGAGCCGTCCGTCTGGTGCTGGTGAGATGATCGAAGAGGCTCGTGTATACGTATTTTAGCGGCTCAGCTACATAGTATTACATATTGACGGAATAAAGTAAAAGTGTTCTCTCCTGTTCACCGTCCTTTCACCATCACTCTGTCTCACACACTCCAAATAGATCTCTCACTCCATCATCTCTCTGCGTTTGGCCTCTGCACACATACAGTCTGGACAGAGTGACACTGCGAAGAAAAGTGAAATTAATCGCGTGCGATTCTGCTTAATGCGCGAAAGGATCTGCTTACAAGTGGCTAGTACTAGCTGGTGTTCGCTCGCGAAATGGTGTACAAGAAATTTTTATTTAAATAATTCTGTACACTAGTTCGTGTATAAGATAACTTTCTCCCGACGTGTACGTTGAGGACGTAGGTATATTCGATGATGGTGGTGGTGGCGTAAAAGTACAAATTAAAGTTGAAAAGGCGAATTCAAAAGCCACAAATAGATTGTAAGGCATTTAATCGATGATTTTTTAGTCAAAAATTACATTAAATAAGGAAACACCGACTCTGTAGTGAGGTTTTTGATTTTCTAAGCGTTTTTCAGTCGTCCAGTGATCTTTATGGCAGGTTGAAGTGGACTGATTAGGTTTTTCAAAAACTATAGTTTCTGTATTAGGTATATTGCAAAATGGTATTTGTTTCTTATTAGTCGATTTCTAGAAGGTCTCTTGTCTTATAGACTTGTAAGATTCGTTCTGATTGGTTGTTGTAGGTCTGGTAAGGTATAGGTGGTTAGCAAGTGTGTTAAACTTACACCATGTTTCAAGAGGCGAACTAAAGAGAGACCAGGGGAAGCAATGGCTCTCTGAAAAAATTTTAGCTTTCCGCTAGAAAATTTTTTTCCATAATGAAAAAACCAGTAAGAATGTTAATTTTTTTGGTTGTTAACATTTCCTCCCCCCCCCCACCCGCACCCAATTTTTCTTGACTCCTTCGGAAAAGCTTCTTCCGCCACTGCCATGTTTTTTCAGTTTTTTGAATTTTACTTCAAAAACAGGTTTTCTGAGTTTTCTCAAAGTTTGAGTTATCAGATTGTTAATTTGTAATTCACATCTGAGGTAAATCGTAACTTACTCTTGTGGATACCATTTGTCATAAGAGTATTTCAATGGTCACTTTTGACCAAAGACCATGGTAAGTCATAGTCGAGAGTACGAGCGGAGATTTAAAGCTTACTCTTTGTCTTTAAATAAACTTTATAAACTGAACTTGACAATTTTTAAAGAGGAGTTATTACCTAGTAATTGGCGAAGACTCGTACCATCATATTTTTATTATTACAAGACTTTAATTTCAGTACGAATATTATACTATAACGCTCAATATTTTTATTGCATTTTAATTTTTCAAAATGCAAGTTTGGAACTTCTCTCTTTGAAGAAATTTGAATGACTCGGAAAGGCTTCTTTCTGCCTAATTCCACTTTGACCCATTCTTAATGAGCGTTTCACGAACAGCCTTCGCACAGACTCGACCATCTCATCGTCTTCAGCCACCTTTATACATTATAGGTACATAATATATTATGACTGTATGACGAATATTATGGAGTTTTCGCCGATGATATTTACTTATCGTGTGTAAAAGACGCTCGTCCGAAACCGCTTTTTATGTAGAAAGTGAAAACTAGTTTCGAAAGGAAAAGTGGGAACAAGGCGGACCCCGATAATTTTAATTCCATTATAAAATTAATTGCACGTTTCGCTTTCAACAAAAATACACAATATATTTCTCACGCGAACTCTCGTTTGATAGAAAATTTTCAAACTGCTTCATTTTGTATTGCTTTATGAACGTTAGAGAAATTATTTTGTGCGTTTGCCAATTCGTCACTGATGCAGAGTATTTTTTTCTTTCTGTCTCTCTCGCACACTTTTTTATTTATTTATTTTTATTTGTTTTTTTTTTTTTTTTTTTGTATCTCTCGGGTATGTATTAAGAAGTAAAAGCGACACATAATTTATCTTCGCCGTTTTTTTCTATCTCTTTTTCATTATAGTTCGTTTATAATATACAATAATTTATATTAAATATAGCGAATGAGAAATAAAAATTAAATCAAAAATACCTCTGCACCTAAAGATACACCAGGGCTGATCAATTTTCATCGTCTGACGTTCATTATGAAGGAAATTGAAAAATGATACAGACAAAGATTAATATTTTTGGCGATGAAATTAATTTTCTGGATAAACGCGTCAACTTCTGATGAAACTATGAAAGGGAGAGGAGTTAGAAAATATCAAAGGTCTTGGTTAAAAGCTAAGCAGACTGTAATTAATGTGCAGCCAGATTACAGTTTGGCAATGTTGGCTGTAAACCGTTTTTAGAAGGAAGCGAACAATATTAAAAGAATGTTCAAAACATTTTTCATTATTAGATACCCCAAAAGTAAACTCAATTTTGAAATTTTTGACATGTTACAGACAAATAATTTAAAAATATCTGATTATACATGATTGTGATATTTTAAAACTATTGAATATTTTATAAGTTCGTGAAAATATTTATACAAAATATTTTGAACATTTCCATAGAAAATCATAATATTTTTCGGCAATAATCCGTGACTGCTAAAAATATTACGAAGAAAATTTCAACTGATAAGCTCACGTAACGTCACAATTGTATTTCTCTCGAATTTCATGAATCATGAATTTGGACTTGGATCTCTTTGGCTCTAAGGTCTCAGCTTCTCGCCACCGCCATCTTAGTTTTGCTTTTTCAGTGAAATTTAGCTAGTCGGTGGTGTGTTCTAACTGTTTTCGGTTTTAAATTTGTAAGAAAAAGTGATTTTCATCATTTTATTAGTGATATCATGTGAATTTTTCGCGATAAATCCGAATTTGTCTTCAGTTGTGCTGTACGTGAGCTCGTTCTACATGCAATTTAGTTAGTTTGCGTGATTCGCAGTCTATAAAATTTCTTTCTAAAAAGTTCGTCGAATTTATTATTTGCTTCAAGAAAGTGTTGAAGCTTGCTGAGTTCGTTTCAAATTTTCAAGCATCATGAAAATCGGTTTGTTAGAAGTGAAAGTATTTGCGTTTGAAGTTCGCGATTTTGCACGTTTTTTTCATCTTCTTGGGGCTGTTATCAGGGAAACTTGGTAACGCTTGGAAATCGTTTTAGTGCGCGAATAGATAAATTTCTTTCTCGATATTTCTTCTAGAAACTCTTCTTTTTAAAATGAGACCAGCCGCAACTCTTCAGCTCTTCTGGCTGCTGAGATATTTTGAAGTAACTTTTGGTGTTCTGTAATCGGCATCTCCTAACGGAAACATGTAATTCCACAGCGTTAGTAGAGATTTTTCAAGCTCTCGGACCTGAAGACAGCCAAAAAATATTCCAGTCTTCCAGAGTAAGTAGTTCTGTATCTTTTAAGACCACTCACAGCTCTATAGCTTCTGAAAGTATTTCGGACTAAATATTTTCAACATTTTCAAAAAGGCTTGCTAAATTTTAATGAGTTGAAAGGTATATCCGAAAATATAAAATTTTTTTCATAAAGTTTAGTCATTTTCAATCAATAGTGAGTATTTTTGATCCTATACTGAAGCATTTAACGAGAATTTAGGGTTGAAAATCTCATCTACAGTAGAACTTGTTTAGATTCATGAGAAATTACGCTCGAAGTATGTAAAGAAGGTGAATTATTCTAACAGTAAATTTATTATTCTTTCTTCCTGCTAAATATTACTAATTGCAGGTATAGACTTGGAAAATTTACTATTAAAAATAACATCGTATGTAGGTCAAGGTCAATGTCCAGTTCACTGCTCGAAAAATGAAGCAAAATATCATAATATTGAATCGAAAATTTTTTCTAATAATGAAGATTTCCGTTTCAATGAGATATGAAAAATAATAATACGTAAGGGGAAAAACACTAAGACGCTTTAAAAATCTTGAATACTTAAAACAAAACTGTTGCTGAGGGTGGCAGAATGATTTAGCTTGATTCTTCGGTTAATAAAAGTAACGAGTGAGCTGGATTATTGAGAAGCTATAAATTGTTTCTTTCGTATAGCCTATTATAGAAGAACGATCATATATTATTCTAACCTATTTTCGTCTATTTAAATTCAAGGATTAATCGTTCATGTTTCTCTTTAAATTCAGTTTTCACTTTCGTAACCTCGCTGTCATTTTTGTAACAATTGAACAAAAATTGAAAAAAAAAAAAGAAGAGGAAATAACTAGCACGGCACGTGTCATTGCAGAACAGTACTGAACATAATTAATTTCCGCTTCGCAAATTTACGTTCGTTCCAATTAATCAGTTATGACAAAAATTTGGTCTATCATTTCTGAGTTCCACAGAAAAATTGAAGGTTAACGAAGAGAATGTTGGTGACACTCTGAACTTACTCAGTCTCACAAAAGTACATTATTTTGATTTTATTAATGTGATAACATTTTTATTTTTTTAATTCGACATACCCTCTCCTAGATGTACGTTTTTTTTTTTTGATTCTATTTGGATTTCTATGAAATTCTTGAATCCTTTTCAGGAAGTTAATCAGTAGATAATAAGTTTTTCAACGTTTCGAATGATAGATTTTAATTATTATATACAACGAAAATACTGTTCATTGACGTCTATTGCAGAATGTCACCTTCATTGCCGAGAGCAGGAGCAGGGTCAAAAATTAATGCTTTTTAATATCGTTTCTAAACATAAAAGAAAACATTAGATAATTTAACAAATAATATTGTTGAAAGAGAGCTGAGGTCACATATATGCAAGCGTTCACATGCTGCTATTAAAATTTCTTCCGCCTCTAAACCTATTAAGGCATGAATTCCATGTGATTCTCGAATGCTGTGATTAGATAATAACTGCCTGTGTGTGCATCCTATGGTCTACTACATTTATAACTTATTCGACGTACATAGAAAAAAAAAACACAAGAAAAAAACAAGGTATTACCCGATTATTACCCTTTACGACGTGCGCAAGTTCAAGTTTCTTTTTTTCTTTTTCCTTGCTCTATCGCCTTGAGAAGGGATAAACTAAAAATTTTTCACCAAATAATATTAGACTATATCTGTTAATCTGCAAATCTGGTTTTTCAAAATTACCCTAATGTTCTGCATCTGTTAAATACCTAATGAATATTTGGCAGATATAAGATCGTATTTATTGATCCTTTTTTTCCCAACATTTAATAATTTTCGTCATCATTTGACATTTTGATGGTATTATGCCGAGGCACGTCAATGATTTTGGCATTCTGGTGAAATTTCGTGAATATATTCACTGTTTTTTTTTTTTTTTTTTGCACTCCCAAAAATATTACAAAGATGTTTGATGAAGGTTTATAATTGTATAGATGCTATCAGAAGCAAAAAAAAAAGTACCGGAAATGCCTTAGCTAATTTTTTTTCTTCAATCTAAAGCATAATATATGTAGATTATTCTGTTCCATCAATAATACACATATGTACCTATACTCTCAACTTATATATGAATGGATTCTGTGGGCGTATCATTAAAATAGATACCATTTTAAACTGGTAACGTTGTGTGATAATAATTGTGCATATTAAAAAATTTTATTGAACCCCTGAAAATTTGTGTAATCCCAGTTGTGAACTGGCTCTAAATAATTAATTATATAAAATATAGTTTCCTATTTGAAATGTTTCAAATAATTTTAGTCGCAATCTTCCTCAAAAACTTGGTGAAAGATTCAAGGATGTAGTTCCACAAGCAGCCAAAAATTATTTCAAATCACGTCCTGAAACTTAGTCGCATTGATTGAAACTCTTATTTGATTAAAATTTTTTGATTACCGCAAAAATACAGGTCCCTGCTTGCTTTAAATTATTTATAGTAACTTAAATTTTAACAATATCTCAGAGTTAAGGGTGTAAAAAAAGTTGCCTCTCTCGTTACAAGCAGCCATAATTTCAAACATAATTATCATCTACAAAAAATTACTAGGTATATCTATACGAGTCATTTGAAGTCGCGATTGTAATGAAATGTCATAATCATTTAAAACTCTTCATAAATACCCATGAAAAGTCATAATTATTTTGACCAAAAGTTGAAAAATGTATGAAAGTTGTTTTTTGTTTCCTTTTTAATTTCACTCGTACGTTTGTTTACTTCATTTGAACAATTATTTTATTTTTTGTTAATTAAGAAAACAAAAAACTAATTGTGTGTGTTTTCCTGTCAGATTTTTGTAAAATATTGAAATTTTAGAAATTATCAAAACTGGTAACGTGTAGAATTTTGTAGAAAAGTTGCTTTTCACGTGACTTTCTTGAAGTTAAAATTTACTTGTGGAAAAAATGCAATAGTATTGGAGGATAATGTTGTATGCACTAAATTGTTGGAAGCTGAAACCTTTTCTATTCGTTCTCGTATTTATGTCTGTGTTTGAAACTGCAATTTGCAACAAGCACGATAGTTGAAAGTAAAAAGTGTCACAGTCTATTTTCTGCGATAGTAGATTTAATCCAAAACAAATAATGAATCATCATATTTGTATTCTCAAGTTTTCAAAAAAAAAAAGAAAACCCATAAATTTTTACGCCATTATATGCATGTGCGGTGAGCAGAAATTGCGTGTTAGTTCGCATGCATGAAAACAATGAATTAATCGTTTAATTTAAGCTAAACTTATATTGAAGACATTGTGTATAGGAACAACAAAAAACGGTGATATTTTTCCCACTACTAAGTGCGCAATAGGAAATTTTACCTTAAATATGGTCGACTGTGACAATATAAAGTTGTCATGAAACTTACGAGTTAATATGTATCAATACTGCATAAAAATTCAAGCAAATGAATGCTAATGACGTAGACTCGGGAAATGGGGAAAATATATTCAAAAATATGAGTCAGGCGTGTCAGATATTGTACAAAGCATGGCAGATTTATTGACGATCTAAGTCGCAGGCGTGTTTGAGTTGTCAGTTTTTCAAAGTGTGTTACGAGTATTTTGTGGCAATAATACGAGAGCGGTGACGTGTTGAAAATTTTTTGTGTTTGAAGAAAGTATAATTTTTGAAAATTTCAAATATAGCTGAAAAAAATTTTATGAAAATAGGATCTTAGTGATTCAAAGAATCCACTAAAAATCATACTTCCAAGTAGTTCAAAATTAATTTTTTGAAAAGAATATTATTCTATATTCCTTCATAGGCAAATTAAACTTGCTGAGCGTTGGGCAAAGCTAAGGCTGGCTGTAAATACAAAGCTTATTTTACTATTAAATGTTCGTGATTATTTTATAAGGTCTAATGTCAGAATTCTGATGTGAATATGGTTTTTTTTTTTATTTTTTTTATTTAAACTAAATTGTTTAAAATTATTTATCCACTTTTTTTTTTCTGTAATCGACGAAAAAATAAAGGGACAAATAATCTGAAAAATAATATATGTATTTAGTTTAAATTGAATAAAATAACAATATTCGAGAACATGGAACATGATCAAGGTTTTTTTGTTCGAAACTATGCGAAACATTCGCATTGTAAAGTGATGAGAGAAATCTATTATTTGTTTGAAAATTTTAACACTATTGAGAAGTTTGAATAACACGAGTACACATATAAATGTTTGAGGTAGGCCGAAACTTGGGAATTTATAACACAGTCCGTGACAAAAGAAATTTATTTAAAAAAAGTCTTGAATAAAAAAAAAAGAAAGATAAGTATCCGTAGGAAGAATTCTTCAGTCGTTTGTATGTGCATCTAAAGTGAAAGTTATATAAATGACTGAAATCGGCCGGATAATAAATTAAAAAGAAATTGCCGCTGGTGGATCTTTGTAAATTTTTTGTAGCTAAAAAATGAACTCAAGAAATTCTTTTTTTTTAACTGCAAAAAAAAAAATAAATAAAATAAAAACAGTGTCGAGATCCAAAGAAAATAACAAATAAAGGGTTAGCCAAGCAGAGAGTTATAAAGGGTTGTAAATTTTGTGGTTACAACAGGATCTGGTCGGATTTTTTAAATATTAAACAAAAACATTTTCGCCCTTTATTTTTTATATACCTGACGTCATGGTGCAATAAAATGGCGGATGATTTTTATTTGGACATTTTTTTTCTTTTCAATCTTTGATATCTGAAAGGTATAGAGAGGCGCGTTTCCAACTCTTATTGCCAACTTTCTCTTCTGCCTGTCTCGTTTACTTGAAGTTCATAATGTATAGTTGATAGATTTCGGTTTCAATGTTGATTTTTTTATTATTTTATTTTGTCGATAAATGTCAAGGTTGCAAAAAGGCAGAAAAAAGTTATTGTGCAATAAAAACTTATACAACCTTGACTATATTTTTCTTTTCATCGTTTCACACGCATCCAAAATGAAAATCAAACGTGAAAAAAAAAATATTGTAAATTTTTGACGCGGTAAACCTTTTAGTAGGTAAAAAAACCAAAACCGAAAAAAAGAGCTTACTACACCTGAAATTAAATGAAGGAAAGATGTCCTATTCTTTTATTTATTTTTTTTGCAGCCTCTTGTTTGACCCAAATAAAATAAAATACCACAGACTTTTCGGCTAAAATCATAGAAACGCGTTTAAAGGCACACGTTAGTTTTTTTTTTTTTTTTTTCGAAAGTTAGCTCCATCAGTGACATCTTCTTTTTCTTTTCTAAAATAATAGTAACCTATTTTTTGTGAAAAACAGTCCGTTTCCTTTATTCGACAAAACCACCAATATATTTTATCTATTCTATTTAACTTATTTATTTATTTATTTATTGTTTCTGTTTTTGACAGATGAAGAAAAGCTCAGCATGCGGTTGAAGAAGATACGATCCTCTGTCGGAAACTGCCCAGATCAACGTTTAAAGGTAAAAGATTTTGTAAAAAAATGTAGAAGTAGCCAAAATAGTCATCTTGAAAGAGAAAATGAATTTTGGGGAACGGTTTACATGTTTGGCTTGTGGACGCATAAAGTCAAAACTTGTTGAAGGGAGCTCACGAATAGACTTGTCTACTTCGAAAAAAAAAAAAAACATTTTTTTAAGAGGACTTAATATAGTGAATTTTGATCTCATTTAGTGATAGTAACATCCGAATTTTCTGGTGGCTTTCCTTATAATTTTGAGATAGGAAAAAAAAATTTTAATTCTTCAAAAAACCAAATAATTCCGAGATTCTTACAATTTTATTTTAAAATAAGCATTTTCGTAAGGTTTTATGAAGGAAGTTTTCGCAATTATTTTCATTGTCGTTCACATTCCATTACATTGATATGATAACTATCAATATTCTTAATGAAACATGAAATTTGTAACATGACAAAGACACTCTAGTTAGCATTTCTATATTACAAAATGTAAAAACCATCGAGCCAAATGGCTAAAAGGCGTTGAATTAATTTTTTTTGTTGCATTTTCCCATTTGTATATCATTTTAATAGTCTGTCGTCTATTTGAACGGGTACTTCAGGTTGTTTTGAATACTCGGTTGCATTCAAAAGCCTTTTTTAAGAAACAGATGAAGACGGTCTGACTGAATATCTGTCTGTTTTTTTTGTGTTGCATTTTTATGAAATGTTGTGCCTGTGGTCAATTTTACGCTGAAGGGAAGTGATTTTGGTATGATTCCGTGATTCACCACAAATTAAGACGCTAATATAAGGTTGAATATAAACCAAGAGAAAAATTGAAAGGCGTTCTCCTAGAATTTGTTCTACAGTTACTTAGAATTTTTTTAAAACGATTAGTTGATATACCTATAAGAATATACATAGTATCTACAGAAACTACCTCAATGCTATATTTGTCACATGGATCTATCTCTTGTGACGTGGTCGGATTATAAGTGACTCACAACTAATTAATATCGAACCGGTACTAGTTTACGTGATCGTTAATTACCGCAGTTATATAGCATGGTTGGACATTTCCAGTTGGTTTTTGTATAACGTTTATACCATCATTGTTGCATGTTACATTGTAGTTTACCATAATATTCTTTCGCTGCTTGCGTAAAATAATGCTAACTTATAAATAGGTACATTAATCTACGAATTCGTTTCAATACCGCTACAATGCTCTGCTATGCCTTTATTTTTCTTTCTACCAGAACATATAATAATTTATTGTTCTTTGACTGGTAAAAGGTTTAGAGTGAACGAGTATACATCTATGAAAGTTGCTTCAACTCACACTTCTCACTTCATACTTGCAGCTCGCACTAATATCCTTGGTTGGACTTTGCTTATAGCCTCGGTTCAAATATTTGTTTTATGAAGACTTTCAATGTATATAAAATTTCATTTTTCATAGGTATCATCAGCTGTTATGAAAAACCTGTAAAAATGCCCCTTTATCTATTATTCTCAGTATAATGAACAATTTGATTATCAACTGATAAAATTGGTAGAGCATTATAGTGAAAGTCTGACTTTAATATGTGATTTTTTCTTGAATTCAAGCTTTTCTTTGTGATACTTAGTACTTGTTAGCTCATCCACCCCATCTCTTCATTTACAACATGTACTGAAGTGTTACCAATTGCGTTTTTCCGAATACCTAATTACCTATATTACGAGTTGAGGTATCAACTAGTGAGTCAACTCGGAAGAATGTTGCTGAATAATGTAAATATAGTTCCTCGTTGACAAGGCCCCCAACTGAGTATTGCTCAAAATTTTCAACATTCGTCACCTAAATGAGCAAGCAAGTGACGACGCACGTTTCCTCGATACATTGTAATGAAAACCGAAAGTGCAATTTCAAGTACACGTCTTCAATATCCTTGTGACCACTCTTCAAACTACAACGTTGGGAATTCCTCTTGGTCTACTTAACGAGATGCTTGTTGCAAAGAATTAAGCCATTACACTGTATCCGATTTCTACAAAAAATTTCCAAACTCATTTTGCATTCTGTGACGTCATCGTTGAGTTTATACGTGTATAGTCAATGCTACTGTCTAGAGTGTGAGAGAGGAAACGAATATAGAAACCAGTTTCGATTTTACTCGTCTACAAATTGAGATCAATACAAGAGTGAAAAAATATAGGTGATTCCCTGTACATATACATATGCAGCATAGTCGTTTTCAAAGAACTGCTACCATGGACTTCTGCCAAATTTAAGACACCTGTAATCGGTACCACCGTCACACATTTTTGCAGACAAGCAGCAGAAAGTGGGGTAGATGCAAAGAGAGTGCATGTATATAGGTATGTGTGTTTTTTTTCTTCTGCATAATATCATGAATACGAGAAAAAGTGAAAGATGCTGAGAAGATAGGATGAGGAAACTTTTTTTTTTTTAATATTTTTTTTATTGAAGAAAAGTAAAAACTAGACATGTACTTCATTTCAGACTGACCCACATAACTGACTATAAAGGACGACAAGCAACAGGAATCTGCAGGAATGGGTTGATATAGGTAGACCATTGAAGAACGAGCGTGAGGGGGAGGAGGAGGGAAAGAGACAGAAACAGAGAGAAAAAACTGCAAAATGTATGCACAGAAAGTTGACTTGTCGTATGGCAATATATAGAGCTGAAGGTGGTACATATATGAGATGGCGGTGGTAGTGTGTGTAGGCAATGCAGGAAGATATGACCAAAACGGTGGGGAATGCCAAGTATGTAGTTCCGGATGAAACGGCTGGACGATTCCTTCATCTCTCCGTATGTGTTTCAGTTCTGCATCGAAAATGGTGAGAGAGCGAGGGCGGGGGGAAAGGAGGAGTTGAACGCACACACACTTCCTACTTACCGAAACAGATTCAAGAGAAAATAAATTTTCTGCAGCAGAAGGTGGTGGAGGAGACTGCAAATTAGAAGTTATAAATTTGTAAAAATGTTAAATGGACGTATACGTCTGTCTTGTGCATGAGAAAAGAAAGTAAAATAACAAAAAAAGAAAAAAAAACTGGCACGAAGTCCAAGGTCATGGTGGCCAGGAGGAGGTTGTATCCGCTATGAAGGATAAGAAGATTGGTGCAGGATACCTGTGGATTTTCATCGATGATATTTTCCATTCTGACTCGTCAACATTATTCTGACGTATTATGTAAAGCTCAGATGTATTTTGTTATTCAGCAAAATCCATTTTTTGTCCAAATTTTTTCGGATAGGTAATAATGTTTTTAGCTTCTAATTTATCGCCAAAATCTTGGCTCAAAAAAATCAATTACCTACATTTTTGAATGGGCGTGGTCAAGATTTAGAGTGACTTATTTTTTTGTGCCTTTTTTGTTTTGTTTTTGTCAACGGATTTTAGTCACGGATCGCCAAGAATTTAAATATTTAGCTTCCTTGTTCCACTTTTCATCGATGACACACGTAGACCATTATTTTTGCTCGCTTCTAGAACAGTCTGCATGAAATTTTTCTTTTCATTCCATGAATTGCTTCCAATTTTGGCACTTTTTAATAGTATAAAAATTGAAAGTAGGTAACCAAAAAAAAAAATATATATATATATATATTGGGTAGAAAATTAAATTAAAAATTTAATCGTCGTCGTTTATTATTGTCGCATCTGCTGTTTGTGTACGTTCAAATGGTTCCAAGTTGTTATTTGGCGGGATAAATTTGTATTAATACTTCAACTTTTTTAGTCATTTACTTACAATTTTTTTTTTTTTTTGGTTCATTAAAAATAATATTGAGGAACTGCCCTTCGGCTAAATACCTTTAATTTCGTGGTGTCGCCGCTTAGAAAAAATTGGAAAAACTGCCAAAAAATACGCTCCTATTATTTTTTGTTGTATAATTCAAGTGAATTTTTTTTTTTTGCTTGAGAATAGTTTTTGTGGTCGTTTTTTTAAATATATAAGTAATTGCTTTTGAATGAGGACATTTAATTTGGAATCTCATTTATCAGTAAATTCGTAAAGATAGGTACTCTATTTTATCGCTGAAAGATGAAATCCTGTTTAAAATGTGCGCAAAACTATTCATCCAAAAAGAAGTTTGAAATATTCATTTGAAAATACTCGTAGTTAGAGGCACATATATACAGTATTTTGTGATGCCACACAGTACAACCCGAAAAAGTCATTGAAAATCAAGAGCTCGTTAATTGTATGTGAATTATGTAATATCTGGCTTGGTTGTTAAGATATGCTCAGAAAATGTTTTCCTAAAAATGGATATGTAGTTCATCTGAAGGGAGAGGATTACTAAATCAATTTTGATGAAAATATGAGTTTAATATTGTTGGTTTTTTGCCTTTATTAAACCAATTATTTTTGATTTTTGGAATATTTTGCCCTTTATTCGCCCTCATTAAATACGCCATCATGTGTGCTCGTATTTTTGATCCTGCTTTGATCTTTCATCTAACATCGTTGCAAAAGGTCTATGCATGGGCGTATCAGAATTGATTTGAAGTTGCTCTCCTCTACAACAAAAATCACTAAGTATAATATAGTTTTTTTAAAACTTTTTTTTATTTCTAAGCGATGACGTTGCAACTTGTGAATAACTAGTTTTACATTGTACCCAGCCAGACAGTATGCACGCATATTTTTGTGTTCGAAGCAACTTTACTGGGTCATTCTAAATCTATATGTGTAGAGATGTATTCAAGTTATCACGAACGTAAAATCTGCTTTTGGTGGACGAGTCTGTATACGGTGCATCGTTTAGGATTCGTTTCGTGCAGATACCTTTTTTTCCATGTTTATTCATCTACTTCCTTATACATAAATGAAATTTTCGATCTCTTTCTTAGCTTTATTTGCGGAAAAACCAATGAATGGGTTATCATTTTTTCTTGGACCTTGCAGTTTTGTACTTGAAATGGCGATAGGTATTATATTATCATGTTGTAAATGCAGTCTCGTTTACTGGAAAATGATTCTTAGTGTTTTTGATGAAAATTCGAAAGATTTTAGACGATCAACTGAATTTTGTTTTGAAAAAAAGAAAGAAAAAGTAACCGTTAAATCGCTTTAAAGTGGCTAAAAACTTCAAAAAATTCAATATTATGACACTTTCGTGTCAGAAATTTTTGCGAAATCACTAGTCGCTTTTATGAATCCCTCCCAGCTGTCTAAGTGACCTAGAAATGATGGATGCTGTATGACTCAACTTAATTCGATTGGCTTCTTGTGTGGCAGGGCATTGTACCAAAGTAAGGACACATTTTACTTGCAACCTTGAGAATTAACAGAGATTTTCCTAATTTCCCCATGTTTTCTATCTATGAGTACTATAATAAATGTAGCAAAAAAATTTCAACACCTGCAACGTATTTTTACATTTTTCTTTTATACAAAAAAAAAATTGATACGATTTGTTTCAAAATCTAAAATGGTATACCCATTTAGGCTTATATTGTTGGTCAAAGTGAATTTTATTTGTTATTTACACTGCAACTCAATGAAGAGAACAATTTCACAATTTTCAAGACTGTTGAAGGGAAGCTGAAGATTTTTTCACTTTTTTCGAATAATGCGCACTTATATGCATCGTGTGAAGAAATATAACAAACTTTTTTTTTAATTTTTTTTTTTTTTCAAACAAATAACTTAATTCAGTGTATGGGCTACTCACAGGTGTTCATTAGAATTTTCTTAAATAATTTATACTCGTGTATTATGCTAATTTTTTACTCATTAAAATCGGTTTTTACTCGAATCCAGTCTGTTTCTCTAATCTTGTCCCAAATTAATACGCTAATCTGCATTTTATGTCATCTCTTGCCCTCATTTTTACAGTCGTCTTTTTTCAGTCTCCTCACACACTTTCGTGAAATTACCCTTCTTGAATTTCTTTGTTAACTCCATTTGAATATAAGTGTGCATTAATTTGGAGAAACATTATTTTCAGAACTGCGTCTTTCCACTTATTGAATCTGCCAATTTTTACTAATGAGTTTTGATGATAAGCTACCTTCTAAGAATAAAATTCTATAATTTGAATTCGATAATTTTTCCCAGGACGAGACAAATACAAATTTTGCAATTTCACGAATTTGGTTAATGAATATTGTAGGTACTTAACTTATTATCTGACGGTTTTGAGCGGTAAAAGAAAAACATAATATAATTTTTCTTTTTTTTAATTTCATCTTTAAATGTTTAAAACCGGCTTTGCGGTGTGAATCTTGAAATGTTGGTATAATTAGAGTGTAATCTACTATCACAAATGGGGAAGTTTGTTGTTGTTTATTCATTTTTTCGCGAACATCATCACACAAAAATTTCAGCTGCAAGAGGTTGAAGATTCGTTTTGAGGGGTTATATATTGTCTACACAATACAATTTTTATCATCCACTGAAGAAAAAAAAAGAAGGAATGGTACCTGTGGAAATTGCAATTACGTTCACAGATTTTCATTGGTTATAATAACGGTGCGAAGATTTCTTTTTAATGCTAAGCATTTCTACGAGTATAATTAGTCTGAAGACTTTATATGGTCTGAAAAAATTTCTGTACGCCCAAAATTATTAAAAACTTTACACTGAAGTACGAGTAGATTTAGGTAGTTGGAAAAAGAAACTGGAAAATCAATTTTTTGAGCCCATTTCAAAATTATTTTACAACGCAGTACATTTGCCCTCTCCGAGTGAAGTTAGTAGACCGTAAAACATATTTTTACAGAATTTTTTTATTTCTTACAAGTTTTGGAATGGAATTTTCAACATTTTATTTGCAATACCTATTATTGTTTATTTTTCTCCATTCCTATAGTCATTTTCCCCAAAAAAGTGACTTGCATGGAAAAATGAATACGGGTACGCGTGTATACTAAACCACAATCTATGACTCAAGATATTCTATTTTATTTTTATTTTATTTATGATAATACTATTATATTCCTCTTCGGAATGAGTAACCAGGAAAACTCCACCCAGAATTTTAAAAACCATATATTTTACTATTTTACCATTGAAACTGATTTTTTGTTTAAATTCTTCTAACTCTTCAGTTTTTGAAGTGACACAAATCAAATATTTTCATAGAAGATAACGTGTGTAAAAAATCACTACCTAACTTATAAATAAGCATTTGCTCATGAGTAAGTTTTTACGCATGTTATTTTTAATAGAGAAAAATGAGCGTGTAATTTTTCATACTCCCGTTACCTTAAACGGGTTGAGGAGATTTTAAACCGAATAAAATTTACCTTGCGTCAGTTTATGCGAAGGTACTCCTAAATACGAACAAATTTTAGGTACTTAGAACTGCTTGCGTATAGTGCTGGTTTCCGTGACAAAACACTGAGTTAACTCATTTAAACCCATTGGGACTGTTGAAGCTCAGAATGGGCTATCATAGAATCAGCTGATAAGACCGTGAAAGCAAGATGTTTTTTTTTTTTTTTCATTTTGTATTCATTCGAAAGGTATTTTGAGTTGAGAATTCGTTTGAAGATGTCATAATAGTGTAATTTACTTTCGTCTCTTACGTCTTTAATGTTATTTTTGAAGTATAATAATTGATCTAAAATGCATTTTATAAGGAATTCGACTTTTCAAATTTACTAAAATAATTAAAAATTACGAAAATAGTATTATTCAATAATTGTAATCAAATAAGAAATAAGGCATAAGGATAAAATAGTTACAAATAATGTTGAAAAAATAAAAAATGTGATGGAATTGGAGAAACGGTGCACAAATCAGTATTTTAATTTTTGAAATTTACGTTTCTTTCTCATTTACATTTTTTTTTTTACATTTTCTACCTCCAGATGGAGACTAGCTTTTGTCGGACAGTCCTAATCAAAATTAGCGGATTAACTCGGGAGTTGAATCCGACTTACAGTAACGTATAACTAGTCATTAGAATTTTGTACTGCAAGAAGGCTGCGAATGTACCATTTTTCTGACTAATTGTCCCGCTACCCTCTCTCCACGACAGTGTTTTTTATATACGCTTATATTTTATTCAATAATAGACATAATTGCACACTTTTCTGGCCGCATGTATAGTATCCAACGTCCTTCCCTCGGGCGCTGGCGTCACAATGTCTCCCTGCACTGCTTCTCACCTCCGTTCCCCCCCCCCCTCTACATCCATGAACTCTTCTTTCGACTCTCGGCACTCCTCTCCTTTATTCGTGTGTGCGCGATTTTATGCGGCAGTGGCGCTAAACTGGTAGAAGAGAATGTAGTTGATGAGAGTGTCCTCGACCTGCTGGTGTATATTATGCGTGTACCTTTATACAGTACCTAGGTGACTGCGTACGTATGTGTGTGAATTTAAAGAGTGTGGGTATGAGAAAAACCTCGTCGGTCGCATGCGGAAGCGTGACATCGATTTTCTTCCAACAACCATAAAACAAAGTCATCAAATAGGTGGTGGAGGTAGCCACTTTTCTCCCTCCTTGCGTGTAGTTTGGCAGTGCTTTACAGGCATATAAAAAGACTTGCATAAGAAATCGGTCGCAAGCTGTCCACAGATGACGTGACCGAGGAGTGCAGTGGAGAAGGTAGCTATGCAGCCTGTGCATTCGCGAGTCGATGGATAGGGGTGTATGTAGGATGTACCCGGTTTTTCGATCTGTCAGATAGGTGAATTATTTCTGCAGCACCGATCGAGTCGATTGTATAAATGAGTAAATAGTAATTAGTCGTATCGTATGTATATAAGTTCTGCATTTCATTCACTTAAACTGATGGACAACGCACGTTCAATCTTTTCCGTCTTACTGTCCGACAGTTGGAGGCCCACTTTCGGAGGCCATTAATAATCAAGACAGCTGGCGTTGCCCTCGTTCAGAATACCCTGACCTGTAGAAAACCTTTTAAAATGCCCTGACCTGGTACTGCAGACCCCTTTTAATGGTCAGAAACTGATTGGCGCTGCTATTTAGCTGTTATACTCCAAGTTACTATAATGCACAGGGAATGAGTCCTTTCTTGATTTGAGTACTGGGAAGAACTGGGGAAAGGGTTTGAGTTGAATTATTTTTGGCTGCTCATTTATGGAACATGCAAGTGAACTGGGTGAGCTGAAAATCGAATTATTTAAGTTGTTTTTTCTCACACCAGTTCGAGCATCTCTTAAATCTTGATCACAAAACTATATTTTACCAACAGCCAACTCGCTTTCAAAGGAAGGTGGTGCTAGCGAGACTGAAGTATTTTATTTAGATATTGCAATAGAAAAAGAAAAAAGCTTGATCTGAAAATAATTTTGCACTTCACGCTGAAAAATTTGTATTCTTGCGTAGCGTAGGTAGTGAATTTTGAGCAGAATTTTGTAAACATCAAATCTGACGAGGTAAATGGAATTGAAAATACTCAGCAAAGTTTTTTGAGTAAATGATACCTTACCTGCTGAGGGGCAACAGCTTAATGAAATAATCAAGTTTTTCTAAGCACTATCAGTTAGTATGTGTTTTGAACTTACCTGAAAACAGAAAAAAAAAAAATTAGTAATACGTTTACAATGTTAATATTATCATTAAGATGGTATACGTTTATTTACTTCAGCATCAAATCAAATTAATCTGGAAGTTAGGAAATAAAATTTGTTACTTTATTTATTTTAATAAACCCGTGATAGTTGAAGTATAAATTTAAAGTCTAAGAATATTTTTTATTCAATAAAAAGTTCTTTGAATTATTCATGGTACTATTATACTTCATAATAAATTACGTTAGTCCATGTACAGTTTTTTGCTAGGAACTGAATTATAATGTTTTTGTTTTTTTTTTTTGTTTTGTTTTTAGGTAAGTACGTCAAATAGTAAAACTGAAGATACTCATCATTTTATAATATTTTGTGGACGAGGAAAAAAGAGACGAGAAATTTGGACGGCTATAGGAAGTAATATTTTTCTCTAAAACAAGGTAGGTACGTATTGATTGGAAATTACTACATTATTTTCAAATTCATTGGAATGAAACTCGATTATTATGTGAAACGATATTTTTCGAAGTAGGTAAATACTAATATCCACGAATATCGATATAAATTTTCCAATCCACTCAACCGCTTGGGTATGGTTATACTCGTACATGTACATAACATTGTTCTTTGTGTCATAAATTCTGTCAGAATGAAGTGTTCGTCCAATCACTTTGTGTACCATTTTTATGGTAGCTCTAAATATCCTCTACTATTTTCATGTTTTCTGAACGATCTGCCTTTGATATAATTCACTTTTCACAGTTGAGTGTGGCACTTCTCCATAACTTGGGGAAATAGAGTGTACTGAAGTTGTTAATGAACCCAAAGTACTTGAGAAATTTCCAGTAAATCTCTTGATTCGGGCATGATTATTGATAATTAGGTATAACTTTTTTTTTTTTGATTTGATAGTAAATAAGAATGGCGAACTATTGCATTTTAACAGAAATAAAAGGGAATTTTGTCTGTAAAAATATTATCCCTTCGTATGGCCCCCACAATAATTCTGTCCACCTGCTACCTATTTCCTTTTGACCATGTTTTTGTGCTTACTACCCAAAAAAAGCAATGATGGGTGACAATCAGTTACAGCCGGGGAGGGGGCGGGACTTGGAAAGATTGACGTATACTTTGGAACTTCCAAAAACGGTGTCGAAATTTTTCTAACGATTTTTTCCCCACAATTATTATTGTTAAAAATGTTAATCACCATTACTGTTGCTCCTGAAATAATGGAAGTTTTAGATCAGACAAAATGAAATTTTCTAATTTGTGCACTCGAGAAATGACACTTAAAAATTAAAAAATGCGGCAGGCAATTTTTAGTCCAAGTAATGAATGTACCTACACTGGACGGAAATGCGGATTTATCTGTGGTCAATGTCATGTTTTTACAAACTAGTTACTCCACTTTCCTTTGTTTTTGTTTTTTCTTTCTTTTGTTTAGTATTGTTCCCCCATTTTTAAAACCTTCTTCCTGGTGCTGTATCCACGTTTATTTTTCGATTAAAATTTTTAAATGCAATAGTGGTCACATATGGCCTCATTAGTCAACGCAAATAAAATTGAATGACAGTCACTTATTCAAGTCAGAATCATAGAGTCTGTCTAAAGTTGTTGGTTGTAAAATCTACATAATGCTAATTTTACAGCAGCTACCATGTTATAAGACTGCGTTAATTTTATTTGAATGAATTTTTGATGTTTTTTTTTTTACTTTTTTCTGTCTTTGCACATTTTTTCCAGTACATATATGTACGCATGAGAAAATGATAGGCGGACGTTTGTATTTGATCGTGCATAGAATTTGGTTCTTTTCATTAATACACAGTGTTTGGCGGCCGTTTATTGTGGAAAATTTTCGTTTTATAGGGCTTCAAGCGCACACACAAAACCACATAAATGTAATGAGAAATAAGCAGGTTTTCAAGGGAAAACCTGCTAAAAAACCTATTTTTCACTCTTAACGCGTGTATAGGTGTATCAGTGTTGCCTGAGTAAGAAATAAAAATGTGCAGGACCTTACTTTCTGAACACCCTTCAATCAAATTTTCGATGTTGCAATGAAGGTTGCGCAATGGTTTTTACCATTGGGAGAACCATGTATGATGTGAGCTTTTTGTTTGAATGAAGCGCTTTGTGGTGACTTCGTATTATCTGCATCTAAATATTATTTCATTTTAAATTCTGTGATAATTTATATTTTCATTCCTCCCAAACATGCAGCTCGAAAGTTTTGGAACTATACCCTTACAAACAAAAGATTATCAAATATTTGCTATACTGACTATTCTCATCCTCGCGTTACGCATTTGTATATGCAAAAAAATGTGGTTTGACTTCTGGCATTCAAGGGTATAAATGGCAAGCCTGCTGAAAAAAAAATGCAACGATTGAGGGGTGCCGTCGACGATAACAGCCGGAGGCGCAGCGTAACCACCTTTTTTTTTCTATTTTTTTTTTTTTTTAATAGAAATTAATCCAAATTCACAATTTCTCCGTCCTCTTCTTATCCGATGCATATTGCTCGCATCACTTCCGCACATCATGCACAAAGTATAGTAAGCCCCTCGCTCTCTAATTCAAAATATCCAATTAACAGAAGCCAATATGCCTGGTAACCATCTCGGGGGGAGGGGGGAAGGTGAATCGCATTTAACCAGTTGTCAGCAAGACATCACTGATGAGAGTTTGCTGAATGTGTGGAAAAAAAAAGAAGAAAAAAAAAAGGTTTGTCGCAATTCAGCTGTTGCGTGCAGACACGTTTTGCATGACGTGTGTACCGAAAATATGCAGCCACACATGAAAGATGCTGCACCAAGTCTTCCTCGTCTCTCGCCTTCTATGCACCTCTATGTGTATAAGTTGCTCATTATCTGCACACTTATACATACATAAAAAAGAATGCCCATATGTCTGCCCTTACCATTTTTTTTTCCTTCTACGTCTGCCGTTGAATAATCGTTAGTTTCGGGTTACTTAATACACGACGGTTTTTTTTTCTCAGTACGTTTACCGGCCTGCTGCAGATAGTGTGTGCCCAATATACGAATTTATTCACAAGTCTGTGTGTAAAAAAAAAACGTATGCAAGTGTTTGTATGTTTTGACGGGGGAGGCTAACGAACTGAACGACCGGCGATCGTAAAATAAATGAATAGGCGCGCGTGATTTTTGTATATTTTTTCCCTCTTTTTTTTTTGTGAAGGACGCCGACGGCTGCACTAGGAGATGGTGATCGGTGGCGGTAGCTGGGTGCCAGGCAAAAAATATGTAGGCCTACGAAAGGAAACAATGCGCTTAGCGCGTGTGTAGCAGTAGGAAAATTATAAGATACTTTGTGCCAAAGAGCAGCCTACGGGCCTGAGAAGGTCGTCATCGTGCGATGCTGGCCTGTGGGCCTGGGCTACTGCTGCCACAGAAATGCTCCGTACAACGAACTTTGACAATAGCGAATAACATATACATAGTAAATGGGCGAACGACATCGACGTACGATTCAATTTACTAAATTTAATTACTTCGCAGTCTGCACTCTACGTGCATTATAATGGAATGAACTTTGGGGCTTCGGATAGAGAGTACAAGTACGTGATATACCCGTTTAAATTACTGAGTCAGAATTTCTTAACACCAGAAAAACCATGTTTTATTCGATTACTGTAAGGACCAGGTGGCGTCATATTCGACTCAACAGTAAAGGAACCTCAAAGGACCGGAGAATATCATGTATGATGCCACCTGGTCTTTTGAGGAGTGACGCGTCCAAATTCAAATGGCGTCGTATAATACACGACCTGGTCTTTCTAGTGTTGAAAGTACATTTAACACTTGAAATACCAGGTTTTACTCGATTACTCAGAGTAACCTCAAAGGACCAGGTGGCGTCGTATGACACAAGTCAGGGGTTCTCAAAATATTGGTCCGTTTCAAAATTTAGTGTGGTGTCGTATATGACACCACCTGGTACTTCTAGTGTTGATGACTCGTTAGGAGCCGAAATTCCCATGAGACTTACCAACCCATTATACCGACCAATATAGGAATACAAAATTAAATATCTGTAAGAGTAGATACACTGAGAAGTAAAACTGAACAAAAAGGCCAAAATTAGACCCTGTAATATGTATAATCCAAAAACTTGACTTTTCATTTTATTCGACTTTATTCATATAGACAAAAAACATTACATTTTTTATTTTGGCCCCTGGTGAAACTGGGGGAGACAATTTTCATGGAATACAATCCGGCTATGGACCTTACCGTAGAAATTTCAAGTCTCTACTTTCCATACCGTTGAATGTCTTCATTTTGTACATGTTCAATTATGTGCGATATGATGAAGCAGCCCTCTAAAACTGAGATAAGTGGAATAATTCCTTCAATCATAGCCCATAGTGCGATCAATTTCACCGCACACTGGCCGAATGATTATCAATGAATAAAGTGTGCATTGGGAGGGGCTCACTCAATTAATTCTCCTTGCCTCAATTTTAGGGGACAGATTTATCACATCGCACACCCTCGAACTTTTTTACAACAAAGACATTCAACGGTAAAGATCCATGGTAAGGTTGATTAACATAGACAAATATTTTTCGTGGAAATTGTATCCCCAGTGTTACCAGGGGCCAAAATAAAAAATTTGCGACATTACTTTTGGGACAGTAGGTAGTCTTTGTCGGTTACTAAATGCATCAATAAAGAAGTGTTAATCTGTAAAAGAGGGGGAGAGGGTTTCATTTTGTGCCCTGTGCCTTTGATTTGCCACCTTAGGAATTTGAATTGCCCCCTACAGTATTTTGCTCTAGCTACGGCTCTGTATTTCCTTGAGGAAGAATAATAATTAACCACGAATAAAAATGTAAGATAAAGAACGGCTTCTAATCTTATTTTTTGTACCGGATATAGTCTTTGATCGTACATAGATTTTACCAGGTACTCTGAAACCCTTTCAAATGCCGAAGAGAACTGCACATTAATATCCATTATCAAAATTTTGGCTTTACACGCTTAATGCGGTCAACTCTGTTGCACCAGGTGCATGCGTACTACGATTCCATATACAACTTTTGAAAAATTTCTTCCAACAAACACCATACAAACAACCGGTGACAAAAATAATTATCTGTGGGACGGTGTTGAAGTACTATCTAACAATATTCTTATATTTATCAGTTTTTTGTTAAGCATCAGTTGGTAGTTTTTTTTTTCGTTTTCGAAAATAAAATTGAAAAAAAAAAACCATTATTAAGAACCTAATTCATGTTTTTAGTTTTACATTTTAGTCGGCATGTTTCAAAGTAAATTTTCTGCTCTTTCCTCTGCACGATCCTGTATGTTCCGCAGTATATTGTGTCAAAAATTTGAGTGCGTCATTAGCACTCTCTTATTCCTCGATATAATTATTTGTTGGGATTAATGCGGAAATTTGTCAGAGCTGAAATTATATGTTCTCTAAACAAATAAATGGAATACCTGAAGCACTTCCATAATAAACAATGAGTAATTATTTCATTGAACTAGAGCTGACGTGTCCCCAGTAAACTCATACCTAGTGTATGTAGGTTAAATACAATAATATTCATTTATTGAATTGATCTCACCACACCTGTATTCTGTAGTACCAATTTAGGGGAACGCTATGTTTTCTGATTTGTATGAAAATGTCGTTTTTATCGACAGTAATTTTTGTTTTTGTTGGGTATGTCTTGAAATTTAATGTTTGCTCATACTTCAGTTTTTCTCTTCAATTATATCGACGATTTCGTAAATTCTCGGGATTTTAATCCGAAGTTATTGCGTTCAAGCAATCAAGTTGTTTGCTCACCATTACTTGATAATGTTTTGAGAAGAGGTTATATATATATGGTGATGTATATTCATACCGACAAAAATCAATATTAACTTGAGAGAAATTGTTAAAATTAGTATCTATTTTCAATCATAAGCGGCTTTTGTAGATGAGAGGAAACCAACTTTTCGCCGTGGAGAATGTAGAATGAATCATTTTTCTCATAAAATGCTACACTTGCTCTCTCTGATGGTGAAACCACTGGTTTAAAAGTATTTTTTTCGCAGCCCCCAGAAATATAGATGCTAGAGAAAGATCAAACCTCATAGAATTATTCTAACCCAATGTTTTTTGGTATTTTGAGGATGGGTGTTGAGAAGGGGAGGTGGTGAAGCCTAGAGGCTTTCATCTACCGGCCAAAATCTATTCCACCTCCTATATCTGCTCTCGAAGTTATTATTTTGGGCTGAAATCTCCTTTTTAAAATATGGGTATTCTAATTTAAAATAGGTAGCTGAAAAATTGCGCAGCATAAATAGCTGCTGGGCTTCGAGCAAATAACAGAAGTTGCTGAATTTAATAAAGGAAATAGGTTGGTACTGAACAAAAAAAATTGCTCAGGACTTTTTTGAGATTAGCTAAGTTTGTGCATTTAAAATGGGCTTTAGACATCATAAAAAATTTGAAGCATTAGAACTTGAATGAAGTAAGAGTTATACGTGCGTTTAGTAACGAAAATTTAGTTTCTTTTAATAGCTTTATGCTTGATTGATAATATTGATTTACATATCCTTAACTTGGTTCAAAACTAAACTTGAATCTTTTGCGAATGATCAAAAATGTTGTAAAATTCTTCAACATACTTATCGACTGATAAGAATGGCGCACCTATGCACCGACTAATACTAAATCATAGTTTGTAGTTTGATTCCTATATTTTCTTCACATTACTAAGGTAGGCTTGAGAAAACGTTTGATCTAGATAAAAAACTAACTTGTCTCTACACATATACTGACTATAACTGCATCTTAAAATTCATAAACCTAAATTTCTTGTGAGAAAAGGAGAGGAAAGGTTAACACGTTGAAAATTCTTGAAAGGATACGAGAAAAATCTCGAAAGCTCCCATTAGTCCGTGTGTCCAGTTTATAAAATTAGAAATAACCTTCGGAAAATTCAGTTACTCGATTTACATGTATATATGCGTTAAATATCAACGTTGAACTGATTACACGAAATGAAAAATACATTTTTGGTTCGTGAAGTTGTTCACGATCCGACGAATAAATTAAACTAATTGTAGTTACATTCGTACAGGACAAGATAAGAGCTGAAGGAATCGCGTATCTTATCTTATTCAGATAAAATACGAGGTTAGTTTTTCGCCTAGTTTTGACCGGGTAATTCGTCTTTAGAGAATTTTTCGGTTTCAATTTTTGAGGTTGACTTTTTCTGGTAAAATCTGGAAAGTATAGAGCTGCACATTTTTGAGTTAATTCGTCTTTCAAGGCGTGAATATTTCTCGAATTTTGATTTTAGAGGAGTACGGAGTGCAGTTGGTCGCATGGTATGGCATTTAGCGTGTTTTTTCATTGATGGGCCATGATCTGCTTTCTGGGTAGAAGACAAGTTTCGGAACAGGAATAAAATTGTATTATTACTAATTGATATCAGCTTATTCGTCTGTTCCAGTTTTGCTCTTGATTATCTTCTTTTTTGAGAAATAATTTGCTTTTCTTTGTTTTTTTTTTTCTCGGAGAAAATGATAAACTTGATATTTTGATGGCTATTGTGTCTCCTCGCAGTGGCACATTGAAAGACCAATTAATCGTTTCAAAATAGAAAAATAATAATGACGGCTATGTCGATCATGTTTCCAAACCGAATTGGATGTATTCAGCTCAAATTTTGTTTCCATTTGGTTGTTTTTGCAGACAGATGCTATAATTAAAATTGGCGCCTTATCAATTTTTCTGTAGTAATTAAATTTTGAAGGACCAATTTGAAGTGCTTTACGTTGATTCGTATTATAATCTACGGTGATAGTTGACTTTAACAATGGAAAATCGACATTCGTATCGAAGGACCAAATTTTTGTGTGTATAAATGAATGATCAAATGAAATTGCTTGCTGAAGAATTTTTCACAACTGAGTCAGAGGGTTTACAAAATCCAACTCAAAAAACTCGAGGGGACTAATAATTACGGTGTCTAATTCACTTTGTCGCTGTTCACGTGTCTCAGTCAGGTAACGTCCATCGTGAACAAAATGCATGGCTCCACATGGCCAGAGGCAAATGCCCTTTTTGGATTGCCATTCTTTCCAAACGATCACACTCTCGTACGTCTTCATTCCACATCCACCTTCTATCGGCTATTCACCACGAATTTCGCATATCTTCGGCATTCCTTTGCCTGTCCTCAAGTAGCACACAGAGGCCGCCGACTCCGCCTCAGATTGGCCGGAAAATCGCGGATTTGGCGTGTAATTTTTCTCGATGGCCTCGGACAGTTCTTGATCGGTTTCTCGAAGTGTTTTACGTGTGTTTTATGGATTTCAGTCTCTTTGTTTTTTTTTTTTTCCTACGTGAACACCTTGCCTTCCTTGCATTTTAGTCTCCATGTGAAGTCATTCGCGGTAACTTTGAAAATGTCACAAGAATTGACGACATTCACGTTAAATAACTCTCGTCTCTATAACAATCAAACGCTACATAAGTACCATCATAATAATCATCAGTGTGCCCAGATTCTATGGTAGGATATCGTCGTCGTTATCAGCACAATGGGAAGATTATATTTTGTTCTTTTTGTTCATGTTGTATCCTCCATTCGCCGATTAGCAAGTTGATATGCATCGAGACATCTCATATTCTACACTTTTAGCTATAGGTATCCACCTGTGTAGCCTGTACTTTCTCATCGGATGCCCTGCACCATTTAGTACCCACATTTGAAAATTCACTCACACAAATACATATCGATGGCTCTGCGGAAAAAGGGCCAATCTGCATTTTTTTCCAAAGGGCCAATCTGTTTTAGAGGTTCCAATCAAGAAAGTACAAAGGGCCAATCTGCTTTTGACCAAAGGGCCAATCTGTTTTAGAGTTCCCATGAAGTAAATCCAAAGGGCCAATCTGATTTAGGTGTTTAGAATAGGGAAGTAAAAAGGGCCTATCTGTTTCTAATTTTGCAAATTTCAAAATAAAATATTATTTACAAAGAATTGTTTTACTTTTTTATGCACTTGAATTGTCGAGTTATGCAACCAGGATGTACAGCTTTGTTTAACAAGAAGTATAATGTTCAACTAATGATATTCAATTGAAGATAGAACATTGATAAGACATGATAAGGATGTAATGTTGATTTTGATAAATATTGGTGAGTGATAGTTGGAAAATCACTGAGTATTTGGTTTTAATTTGAAATTTTGAAATTATGGTTCGTAAAAGAGGTGGCAGAAACTCAAGCAGAAACTCCCGAGCAGGGTTATTAGTACGGAAAGCTTTATTTCAGTATCCAGCTCGTCAGTGTAAGTAATCTTCATAATTACTCGCATTTCACCATCTGCATAATTCATTGATAAACAATTAAACGTAGAAAAAACATTCCTGTGGATTTTTTACAGTACTGGAAGCTCTTAACGATGAAAATACATCCTCATCTACCAATGAAAGTGAAGACTTTCAAGCATCTTTTGGTTTACTGGTATCATCTCCAGAAATCAATGCTGAATCGAATGGTTAGTACCTATCTTACGATGCTTAAGTTTTCAATAAGGCTGATTATGATCTTCAAACTCTATGTACTAATGCAGAAGAGAATATTGAACACGGAATATTACTGTTGAAAGAAAAATGGCAAAATTATTATGATAAATATAATCGTAAGCATTTCAGAAACTCTTCCTGGTAGTGAAAAAGTTTATTTTGATTCTAGACCAACCCAAAATAAACTGAAAGATCAAAATAATTATTTTTCTGGTTTTATATTGAAATTAATTTCATAATACTTGGTCAATTACTTCGTTTACAGTTTACACTTACGCTATGTTTTTGAAGGGCAAACTCAAAGTATAGATTACACGTAGGCTAATTATAAAAAATGTAAATAATTTTGAGCCTATTTAATTTTGATTTATTGGTAGTCTTTCACAAAAATTGGTGAATTATTTAGCCTACTAATAAAATAAAAATGATTCTACATTTCAGATGCGCATCAAACAAAGTCTCCAGCTGAAATAAATTTTGAAGATCATGTTGATGCACCGATTGTGACTAAGCCTACTCTCATGGAAATCGATTTTGAAAAAGTTATTTCTATTCAGACTGATGCCTCTAAGCCTGGTTGTAGTTTTAAAGGTATATATTTGTAATAATTTCATTAATTCTGCTTATTATTTAGTAATAAATCTTCTACATGATAAATTTATTCATGTTATACTAACAATAAATCCTTTCAGATGTAAATCAAGTCAAGTCTCCTACCGAAACAAATGTTGACTATTGTGCTGATGCTCAAGTAATGACCGATTTTGAGAAAATTATATCTACGCAGACTGATGCCACTGAACGGAGCTGTAATTCAAATGGTATGCACACTATTGTAATTTGTCAGATAAAGGTATTCAGACTACCTATGTGATAAGTTTCAAGTCACTGTATTTAGGATTAGTTTTTCAAGGCAAGGGTAACATTTTATACCATAGAGATTCTAATCAGTGATTCTTGTTTCAGATGAAATTGTGCAAGAGTCTATATTCAGCGTTTTGGATAAATTACCAGACACGTATCAAATTGAACTGTCTGTTGATGTAAGCATGGCTACAACCGCGAGTGATAATTCAAACCCTGTTAATGCTATGGAAGAAAATACCAATCTACAACAAGCGTTCTCTGTAGAAGAAACTGCAACTACTTCTGTTGGAGGACACAAAGAAAGTGTTGTTGGTGTTAGTGGTCGGAGACAGAAAAAGTTGACTCCAAAGAAAATTAAAAGAAAAAAACTCAGAGCAGCAGGTAAAGAATACACTACCAGGGATGGAAAAACTATTGAAGCCAGAAACCTCAAAGATGCTTGTACTGATAGATGCCGGAGAAAGTGCAACACTCATTTTACATTGGATGATCGGAAAACCCTTTTTGAAGAGTATTGGAACCTAGATATATTGCAGAGAAAAGACTTCATTTTGAAATGTATGAGGAAAACAGAAAAGGGTCGAACAACGGTAGCTGGTCCTAGTAGGCGACAGTTTTCACGCCAGTATTTTTTATCAAAGAATGATGTTACTGTACAAGTTTGCCGTAATTTCTTTCAAGCTACTTTCGATATAACATCAAAATTTTTGCGCTGCACGGAGAATGACAAGTCTATTTTAAGCACAGCAACAGCAGACAAACGTGGTTGTCGTCTGCCTAAAAACAAGACCCCTCCGAGAAGTTTACAGCATGTTCGACAGTTTATTGAATCTCTACCTGCAGTTGATTCACACTATTGTCGTAATAGTAGTGACCGAAAATACTTACCTGAATCGGCAGAAAACTTGAAAGCTGTATATCGTCATTATAAAGAACACTGTGCTTCAAAGAAGTATTTGCCGGTATCAGACTTTGTTTTTCGCAGAGTTTTTTCAACTGAGTATAACATTGGAATACACGTCCCAAAGAAAGACAAGTGTATTACGTGTGTTAAATATGCTGGTTTATCGCATCCTACTCCTGAAGACGAAGTGAAAAAAATTGCTCATGATGTTGAAAAAAATGCCATAAATGGAGTATACTCTGAATGTCAGAAACGCAGCACAGAAGATAAGTCATTTTTAACCGCATCGTTTGACATGGAAAAAGTACTGTCAACACCACATGGAAAATCGATATTGTTTTACTATTCTCGAAAGTATGCAGTTTACAATCTGACTTTTTATGAAAGTTTTACCCGTAATGTTTATTGTTATATCTGGGGCGAAGCCGATGCAAAAAGAGGCTGTGTGGAAATTTGTTCTATAATGGAGAAGTACTTACTGGAAATTGACTCAAGAGGTACAATCAAGGAAGTTGCTCTTTTTTGTGATAATTGTGCAGGGCAGCAGAAAAATGTTTCAATGATTGCTATTCTGAGTCACTTCATCAAAATATCTAAAAACGTGAAGAAAATTTCACTCAACTTTCTCATGGCTGGACACTCACTCATGACTGCAGATTCGGTGCATGCTGTTATAGAAAAAGCTTCACAGAAGAAAACCGTATATGCTCCATCCGAGTGGGTTACAATCATCAATAATGCAAGACATGAGCCCTTCCCATATAATGTAATCAAACTAAATCATTCAGACTTCCGTGATTGGAAACTCATTGGCGATAAGATGAATATCAGCATTGATGGCAGAGAAAAGTTCAAAATTTCAGAGGTCAGAAGAGCTATTTTCAGCAAGACTCTTATTCAGAATATGCAGTTCAAAATCATAATTTCTGCGGCAGATCCTGAAGAACTTACAGCCAATATTAAACAAAAACGAAAGGTACAATTTCAAGAACCTCCAACAAAATATTGTAACATGTTACCGATCACTGACAAAAAATTCAAGGACCTTGTTGATTTGTGCTCCAAAAACGCTATACCTGAGCATTATCATCATGAATATTTGAGCCTGCCTCATACTAACACAACAAGGGACGCATTACCTGAACCTGACGAGGAAGAGGATATTGATGATTTGTAGTTGTAACTTCACTTTTTTTTTCCACCACAAATTTGACTTTCATTTTATTTTTGTTACTAAGAATCTATAATAATTATTATAAAATCCAATGTTCGTAAACAAATTTTTTTGAATTTCAATTTGGTCTCATTAGAAAGAATAAAATCTCAGAAATAATAATGATGATGTAGGTATAAATCTTTTTGATTAGAGAATTAATTTTACTGCTCATGATGGAAATATTTTCAAAATTTGTGAATTCTTCTACAATTCTGTTCTACGCAACATTTCAAAATGGAGTGATTTTTATTCAGTCATTTCATGATAACGCATAATTTGAGCCGAATTAAGTGTAATTTGAGCAAGATTGAGCAAAATTTGAGAAAAATTGAGCAAATCTGAGTGAAATTTGAGCAGATTGGCCCTTTGGTCCGGACAAAATAGGAAAGGAACAAAGGGCCAATCTGCCATTTTTTATATATTTTTCTATATTTCCTCAATACAATTTGATGGGGAGGGAGATTTTGGGTGAAATAGGATAGTAAGAGGTTGTAACTACCACATAAAAAACTTCAAACAAAAAAATTTGAAATCAGTTTTTGGGAATTTAACTTTGAAGTTTACAAACGCCTGAAAAAAATGCAGATTGGCCCTTTTTCCGCAGAGCCATCGATATTATGCACATGACGTACGTCCACATGTATAGGTCGCTCAACAATATTCATAGGTACATCTATAAAGTCTGCGTATATGAACGTGTGCAGGTATTATGCTATCATCTCACCCTCCTCTTTTTCCGAAAGTGAGCATGTGTGAGAATACCTGATCTTATGCTTGATACCTATGTGTGGTGTGTACTGCGTGAAGGTTTTTTTTTTTTTTTTTCGTCTTCTAATGTCGTGTAACCATGCGCCGCCGACTCTATATATGTATAAAACATATTCTTTTAAAAGTGCATTCACCTTCGGGGCTAATATCATTTGAAAATATTTTATCTATTGTCAGTGACTTTGTTTTTAAAAACGTCGCCTCTTGAACGCAAATTCGTTACGTGTTTTATAGCTAGACGGGCGTAACAAGACGAAGCGAGTGAAAATCCTACCGTAAGCTGCCGAAGAAAGGTGTCCAGTTGGGGGCTGGGGAAAGGGCGAGGACGAAAGCGAAGGGGAATTGATGACTGCATAGAATGAGAAAAGAGAGTGAGAGTGAAGCTGGTGAGGAATGCGAGGAGACAAATCGGATCGTCTGTAGAGCAAAAAAAAAAAAAAAAAAAAAAAACAGAAAAAAAGAACGAGGTGAAAGGTGGACATATGATCCACGACTACGTCATAGTCAAAATCGCATGTGCTACCATCGAGATGCTTGGGTAAAGTTGGGAATGCGTATAAAAACGTAAAGTTATTTTACTTCCATTGTAGTTATATGTATAGTCGGCTGCAAATGGAAAGAGGAGTCTCGATGGCATTTCTTAATTTGAAAGGTTAGAGTAGAGATGTCGATTTTTCAGAATTAAGAAATCGATTTTCATCAGTTTAAATTAAGGTCGAATAAAATCGATCAAATTGAAAATCGGCTGTGGAAAAATCAGAAATCGATTTTTGTAGGTACCTATACTTCTTGTTTTAGTCGAGATTTAGTATGAAATTTGATTTGATTTTTTCAAGTGTGAAAATTCACTCACGTAAATGACACAAATAATACAAATTCTGACTTTGAGAGTACCTATACCATGTTGATTTCAATTTTTCAATTTTTTGATTATTGATTTTTGATTCGTGATCAAATCAAATTTCGAAAAATCTATCAAAAAAATCGATTTTTCAGGCCCAATTTAATCGAAAATTAGTAAACCGACAATCGGCATCCTTTGGTTAGAGCATTATTATGGAAAATGTAATTTTTTACGCTGAAAAAAATTTCTGTAGTAATTTTTACAATTTTTATGAGAAGACTGGAACAATTCGAGATTTATAGCTGAAATCACCACAAACATAGTAAAATGTACCATCTAAAATGGTGTAGAAGGTACTACAAATGCTAAGAATATCTACAATGAATCTTGAATAGTCCCTGTTTTCCAATAAAAAATAGTAAAAATCATTATTCATTTTTCTCAGTGTACTTTTGTAAAAAAAGAAAGTGGAGGAAATTAATGTAGATTAATTGCAGCTTAAAAGCATGAATTGAAACCATAGTCCCTCTGATAACGAACAAAAAACCCAAAGCCTTGTGAATAAGGCAAATTCCAATAAAAGACAATATACCAGCTTAATGGCATGAATTGAAACCATGGACTTGGTGCCTCTGATAACGAACAAAAAACCCGGAGCTTTATGAATAAGGCATTTCAGTTTAAGACAAAAAAATATATTATAGCACAAAAACGAGCATTCTACATAAAAGGTTTTAGGTAGATAATATTATGTTTATTTACTTGTCGAAGTACTCTGGGGTCAGAAAGATATACAGATAAGAAATTATCTCACAGATCAGTTCGTACTTCATATTTATGGTAATATAACTAATGTACCTAGTCTAATCTAGCTTAAAACTACATTTTGTGAATACAGAATGAAGGGAGGAAAAAAGGTTGCCAACTGATAAAGGCTAAAATTCTACGTAGGAGCAATTCGGAACGGTTGAAAAATATTCATGCCAAATTTTATCTAAAAGAAAAATAAAAATAAATGGTACTTTTAAGTAGAATTTTGAGAAATTCTTGAGATGTACTATCGGAATTTCACCATAAATTCTGGCTAAAATATGGAGAATTATTTCTTTACAAAATAACTTATACAATCTGTCAGAAAAGGTCGTAAATCTGTGCAAGAGTAAAATCTTTATTTTTTGGAGCCAAAAAATCTATCCTCGTACCGACGAATTTATGCAGCTGACAACCCTTGAGGAAAAATTTATTTGCCAATATAGCCCTTATAAAGGCTTCGCTTTTTTGTATACGAGTATACGATACTATATTAAATAAGTAGATTTTAGTTAACACAATAATTATGTGATATACTGAGAAGAAAAAAGTGTTTATTAGTTTATATAGTGCTTATAATTCAGTTTCTTTTATTCTTCCTCTAATATTAGCTCTACGATCGTTACTTATTTTCTTTGTTTTGATAAAATTATTCTATCCCCTGAAAATCTGGTTTAAAGCTTCTGGCGGTACAGTCTAGCTCCAGATCTGCGGGCACATTTGTTTTGACCATTCAGTTTATTTTCTATATCTGATTGTCTGAATAGAAAATAAAGAACATTCTCAAAAATTTTCAGCCTCAACAACCTGTGGGAAAAAGAGCGTGCGAATTTTCGAATAAAAAGTGAAAAGAATTACCTACGTTCAACAAGTGGTCGATGATATCGTCGTTTTTTGATTAATCTGTTGCACCTTATATACAACTCGCACACTGTGTATCGAAATACGAATCCCTTTTGTCAGCTATCGAAAAACACCTGTATGATTTTTTTCTCCCCTTTTATTAATTCGTACCTGTTTTCTTTTCTCCTTCTTTTACATACTTTTCGAAGTCCTCTTCAAGTTCCTATATCCATCTCTGTCCAACTCGAAAACCGTCTCAATCGTCTTTTCTGGATGTTTTCCATACACCTTTTTTTTGTTTTTTTTTTGTTTTGTAACCCCTCGTCTCTCCTGCCCACCTACTCGACTAATAACATCGTAATCGGAAACATAGCACCGGCTATAATTTCTTATAAATTTCATAATTGAAATTTATTATCTACCTTGGTATGCCTGTATAGTATACTTCTATCTCTCTTTCCAACTTTTTTTTTTTTTCATCTATCTTCGCGAATGCTGCACTCATGATTTATGAACGTTTGTAGAATGCGAACAGCGGCGGTGCCCCCCTCTCGAGTCTTTTGATGATTTATGTGAACACGCTGACATTCGACAAAATATAATTTTCCTACGTCTTCCACCATTTTTTTATCTCCGTTTCTCAAGCATGTAGAGAGACTTGAGGATGAAGTGGAAGGTGAGAAAAAATGTTATTTTTAAAAAAAATTTTAAAAGTTGAATTAGTATATAAATTTTTAAGCGATTTGATTTATAAAATTGAAAATTTTCGTCAGCTAAAAAAATTCTGGTATCGCGTTACGTTGACCTACTTATGCTGAATCCGGTTTTTCATTTTTGTTGAGCCAAAAACGGCTATGTGTATAGTAGGCGAGTTTACAGTGTGGCTGCGTATTCACGTAGGAGTCAGAGGGGGGTGAGTAGAAAAATTTTCTAAACACGTTGGTGCGAAAGAGTATCTAGTATAAAGCATTGAGAAAAATGTATAAATGAATGCAGTACGTTTAGATGGGTTTGCTCGAATGTGGCGTGTTTTTCAATTTTTTATAGGTTTGGAAATTTATTTCATTTAACTTTTTTCTTCCCTCACACCTATAAAATGGTGGCAGTATTAGCACTCGTCAGTCGAAGATAAGGAACTGGAAACGAGGAGGTGGTGGAAAGTGCGGAATGAAATAAACTTCTATTGTTCCGCTGAAGGAAAAAATAACAATTTACAACCGTCCATTATTGATACGACTTCCTGTTATGAAAATATAAAAAAATCTCATAATGTAAACGAGAGCTCATTGTTGGAAAACAATAATGTGCCTGTGCAGATGGGCTATACAGAATCATAATGGCGAACACGCTTATAGTCATCAAATTGTAAAACCATTTGCGAAAAGCCGAGAAAAAGAGGTTTAATTTTTAGTAGGTACACACCTTGAAAATTCTGTTCTTCGCTGTTTTGAGGGTCAAAATTTTAAATCTCCGATATTTTACCTGTCGGCGAATATTATTTTTAATTTTGCTAGTTCAGGAAACCTAACTTTCATGACCCTTTACTATCCCTTAGGAGGAAAACAAAGTTGGTACTGTCATATTATCAGCTTTTGGGAAGTATAGGTAAATAATGAGCATGCGCAAACGAACAACTTGAATGCAATTCTGTACCTTAATTCAAAAAGGGCCAATGTCAAAAAATGCAGTTTTGAGAAAATTGAGGTTGAAGTATTTGTGTTTTTTTTATTAATTTAGTAAAAAATGAGTTTTGATGCTATCGTTTTCCAACTTGAACCATTAAATTTCTTTATTCTTCTTCTTTCTATACGTTTTTGGAGAAAAAAATTTAGCTTCAATGTCGACATTGGCCCTTTTTGAATTAAGCTACTGACATTGGCCCTTTTGTATTTTTCACTATATCTGGCAAATGGATCAAGATATGACTTTTATCTTAGTCCCATCTGAAAGAGCTTATTCTTCTCATTTCAGTGATGTATCTAACTCAAAATCGCCAAAAAATGACATTGGCCCTTTTTGAATTAAGGTACAGAATTATAAATTGTGTTTCAAGTTTCATTTTCTTATCGTATTGTACCGGACAAAGATTCTAGAATAAAATAAATTAAATGGCCGTTAAAAGTAAAATTACCTCTAATCATATAAATGTTTTGATTTTCGATCTTTTAATATTGAATGGTTCGTAACGGTAGAAAATAGAATTGAAATTTATATACATTAGACCATCGTTTATTTCCTCTCAGAATATTTGTCTAAATGTGATAATACTATTATCAAGTTCGGGATAGAAAATAACCAATTCATACCAACATTATTAATGTAAAACCGTTTTATTACTCGAGATGCAGTATATTAAATCCCATTTTCACAATTCACAGTTTTCGAAGGTCGAACATAGTAGATTATTTTATTCCTAAAACCTGCCAAATTAGTTCAACTGCAGTTCAGTGCATTAAATTCAATGAACTCAAAAATAAATGTCAAATCGAAGTATCTGATCATCCTCAACGAGTCATAGAATGAAAAAATTGACTAAGCGTGCTTTTGTGACTATATTTAATTTAAAATTTTCACAAATAGACTAGCGGTTGAGAAATGTTTGTGCAATGTATCAAAAATACATACAAAAAGGGCCTATTTTTTCCTGGAAAGTTATAATTATGTACCATCCCTATGGGCAAAATATTTTGAAAACGGATCCGTTTTATTCCGGGTTATAATCTGTTTCTGGATTATAACACGGAATTTTCCTGTTTTCCGGCTTCTCAAACGGATTTCGAACGGATTGTAATCAGTCTTGCCGGAAATGAGTCCGGATTATTTTCCGTGAAGGCTGTTTTGGCCCGGGTTATAATCCGTGAAACCGTTTTACAAACGGATTTAGAAAAATTGCCCAAAAATTATCACTGATTATAATCAGGAAATCCGTTTTACAAACGGATTTGGAAAAATAATCAAGATGACAAAAATATCTGCAAATTTTCAGATCCGATGGTCGAAAATAAAAACGGACTGACAACAGATAAAATTCTCATTTTCCGGATCATTTTCTCATTTTTTGCCCATCGGGATTCCTAATGTAGTTTATCCGGTGTTGAAAAAGATTTACTCAAATCATGCAAAATGCAAGGCAAATAATAATTAAAACTCCTTTTGGGAAGAAAAAGTTGGAAAATTTTCAACTGTGACTTTTACTGTGAAATAGGACATACTGCTTTCAAAAATGCAAGCTTTTCTATATGTACGTTTCAAAAGCTATTATTTTTAGTAAAATAGTAATGATCTACACAGCAAATGCTGTAAAAACTTTATCATGCAGAAAATGATTAAAATTATTGGTTACCGGTTATAGCTCATTTATTGAACAATGTTATCCTCCTTCGCTCACAATTTTTTCTCAAAAGAAACATTATAATTGTCAAATTAAATATTTTTACCGTTTTTACTGCTGTTTGTTAACTCGGTTAATGAGAATTGTCAAATTCAACTTACCTAAAACAGAAAAAATAAGAATAATGTAAAGATTAGTCAGATGTAGTTAATATTAAAAGTTCTTATGATACGCAATAATGTATTTAGTATGAAACGACGATTAAAATAAAAACCATAAAATTTTTGTCGCATTAAAAAAATGAATGTCAAGTTTGGAAATTAACTTTCGTAAACTCGTTGCTGAGCGCAATCGACTGCGTCGACAGCATTTTTGAAAAATACATCTTAAGAAACATGTGATGTGAAGATTTGAAGTTTTGTATTTTCAAAATATCATTTGCAGTTTGAAGTTGAACTATTAAGTTTAGACTTTATTATTCTGTAAAGATAGACGCAAGCGAAAATTTGCTGTCGAGTGTTGAGTCAAGTCATTTTATTCGAAATTTCATTTTTTGAAATGACCTGAGGAACGAAACAGAAAGTTTCAATCGACGACGTTTTTGAAAATATTAACATAAACATGAAGTTTTTTTCCGTTTTAAATTTGCCCTCACCCTTTCCTTAGCCTCCCTCCTCCTCAATCTTCTTCACGTAACTCTACTGCTTACCATTCAATGTAATCAATTGCCTTTATTGTCGTTAAATTTCATCCTGAAAACCAGGCTGCACTTGAAAATATAGATCTGCTCAATTAGAATACGCGATCGAATAAAGGTCACTTGATAACCTCGACCTTGCTATGCATCCACATGTTTAATGTTCTTTATTACCTACATTATCGTGATTCACTTCATAATCATTATTATTTCACTTAGCCATTCTTAATGCATAACTTATACTGCTTCGTAAAAATCGGGAGCACATGCATTACACAAAACATTACCTAATAAGAGTTCTGTTTATTTTCACCCTCAAAACAGACGTCTGTCAGTTTTTTTTTTTTCCATTCAAAGTTGAAGAAAAAAGTCAATTCCAACTGAAAAAAAAAAAGCTTATAAGATAGAAAAACTGAAATTTAGCTTGTTTTTTTTGGTCTAAACGAACGACAAAATATTTTGTTAAAATAAAATGAAATTATAAGACCAACTAATGTTAATGATCGCCTCGAGTGAAAAATTTGCAAATTTTAACGAATATTACATAAGTATATAATCATCGTTGAAGTTGTCCAAATTTTTTTGTTGCCAAAATTATTCAACGTTAATGATTTCACTTGCTGGTTTCAATGAGACGAATAAGTAGGTATCTAGCGTTTAGCCGCTATATTAATTGGCTGAAAGTGGTCATGAGCGGTTTTAGACGATTTTGTCTTTTCAATGAAATAATTAAAAATTTTCTTCTATTTTGAATTCGTTTACATCCTGGTCAATGTTGGAAATTCAACACTACCTCATGGGGTTATATGATATGACGGTAATATTAAGTATGTATCTTTAAATTGAATCATTGCTAGATGGTATTTTTTGTTTATGAGACATAAATTCTGAGAGCTAAAAAATTTTTTATAATGGAGAATTGCTTCATTTTTAGAATTAAAATTTTTCTTTTTCCTAATTTAGCGAAATTTTCTCGCATTCAAGTAATCTAATTTCTATTTACTGCATTGAAACGATTGTTTCGGTTTTCGTTAATAATGGGATACAGGCCTCTTCAATCAACGATTTTAATACAATGATATCATTGAACCTCGTGTCTTTTTTCTATAACTTTTAAATTAAACTAGGAGATATAAGAAGTAATGAACAAGATAGTACTATTCAATATTTGGACAGTCGGTCAATATAATTATTTTCTTATTAAAATTCAAAATAAAATGATCGAAAACTCCCTGATCCACCTTAACAATAATTTCAATCACTCTATGCCCCTGTCAAAATTTCTCAAGTAATTGTCCCTGTCCTTCCAGCCAGACGTACCTATGTCTGATTATTCGTCTGTTTTGCTGAATTAAACTAGAAGGTTGATGACCTGAAGTATTCTAAAAATTCGTATTGTGGGTGAGTAATTTATTGTAGCACATATTATCATTTTTATGGCTAAAGTTACCTACGTCAGTGCCTCCCTCTCTGTAGCATCGTAATTTTGATGCGAAAAAACGAATCGGAAGTGGATATTATAAGTTTGTCGACAAGTTGAAAATGGCAAAAATTGTCAAAGCGATTGAACTTTTCGCCCATGAAAATGTACGTCAATACGTTATTTTATGATTAAAAATATTCATTTTTTTTTAGCAAAAAAAAAACCAAGGAAAAAAACAAGTCTTTACTACGAAGTACGAAGACTACGAACCAATTCACAAATTGAGCTTCACATGTCATATTTTTCCTTCCCACACTGCGATTATTGCGCGCAATTTATTGAAAAATTATATGATGAAAATATGATTTGAAGGGAGTGAGAATAGAATATTTTATGGTCTGTATCATCAAAGAATACCAAAACTTTGGCCATTTACATTTAATTTCGAATTTGGCGAATCTTTTTTATTTTCTTACTACCTCATTTCATTCATTACAAATTAAAAAAAACAATTTTGAATAAATAAAAACTAAGAAATTTCTGAATATAACCTTGAAAATCGATGAAGAATTTTTTAAAGAAACTATGTGATTCAGAGCAGAGATGAGCTAATTTCGGATTTACATTCCATTTGTAGAGATTTACTCTGATTTTTGCATTTATTAGTAACAGTGCGGAGAACTTTGTCTGCAGATGAGAGTTGGCGTATGAGACTGTTGTTTTTGTTCGTCAGTTCGTGTGTTGTCTAATTACACCCAAAGCCATAATTGGTTAAATTGGAATCTCAGTTAATACCAATCTGCACTTTCCTAAAGAGTCTCTCGTTGGTACACAGGTATTAGTGTCATTTTCGCGTCAGTAAATGTTTATCGTATTTTATTCTGGGCTATTTTTTTAACCTCGAGATAAACGCCTTTCAGCTCGATCTAAATGTTGATTGTATAAAGTAAATTAACGTCATAAAAATAATCAAATTAGTTCATTATAAAATGTTTCAAAGAATAAAAGAAGATCATTGCACAGAGTGTACCATCATAATATTATCAAGTTTGACCCGTGTATTGTGGTGGTCGGTCCAAAAAAAAAGAAAAAGAAATGAACAAGACGTTAAAAAGACGAATGAAAAAAAAAAAAAAAGGAAAACACATCAAGAAAAAAAAGAGAGGAAGAAGACTTCGACAACGACGAACGTGTGTGGAAAAAAGAAAAAAGAAGAAAAAAGTCTGGTTGTCTTTTTTTCTTACTTTTTCTTCCTTTTTGTTTTTTTTTTGTTTCTTGTATGAGGAAGGCTGTGAACGAAGAAGGAGATGGACCGAGTAAAGAGAATGAATGACGTAAGAGGGGTAAAGGGTGAGCTCACACACATACTCACACACACACACACACACACACACACATACATACCCAGCAAAACGTTGATATAAGTAATGAGACGCGGAAGAAGGGGCTAAAGTACTCCAAGAACGATGGCAAGACAGAGGGGGCAGGGTGGGGAAGATGGGGCGAGGTCGATTATAGAGCAAGTGAGACAGTGAGCTGGGTCAATGACCACGCTTCAGTCAGAAAAAGCACACACACAGACACTTACGTTTATGTACGTATAAGGTATACCTATATCATACCGATATATATAGGTATCAACATCAGCCGACTCAAAACACTAGGACCCCTTTTATAAAACGCGGTACACATACGTGGTTTTTTTTTTTTACTTTTTAGTTATAGGTACAATATACTCACACACGTAGGTTTCAATCGCGTTTTTCTCGCTTCTTTACTCCTTTTTTTTCGCCCCCTTCGCCTCATCTTTTTCTCCAGTAAACTCTCTTCTTTCTCCCAGATACGTATGTGTGTAATCGATAGGTATTGATTTGGGTGAGGAGAGTGCGAGAAAGGCAGAAAGAAGAAAAAAAAAGCACAGAGAAAAAGACCATATTATATATATTTTTTTGTGCCACATCTCGAAGAAAGAATGAAGAAGAGGAAGAAGTCGATCCTTTCGTCCGATGAACACTTCCAGTGGGCACCCACAAAGAGCTCTCTGTTTAGCCTACAGTCGGAGATGCCACCGACAACCGGTTTTGATTTTTCCTTTTTTCTTTTTTCTCTTTTTTTTTTTTTGAATTTGAGCGGCCAATACACTCTTGTAAGTAGCCCCACATCACTTACCTACGATTTGGCTAATTCGAAAAAAGTTGAGAAATTTCGATCTAGTATGAAGTTGACTGGAAAATGATATGTTTTTATGTGAAAGATTTCTGTACATACGTATCACCTGTTGATCGAGTTCGGGCTGGAGACTTGAACGAAGGGACAAGAAACGATACGATTTTCTCTTGGCTCGCGAAATTAGTGTCTGCAGAATTGGGGAAAATAGGAGGAAATGGTGTAGGGTTGGTTACTATCCTTTTTTTTTTTTTTTTTAATGTCACCCACTAATATATTATTGTGAACCAACAACCGATTACAGGGTTTCGAATTAAAGCTCTCAATGAAAGGAAAGAATGTCAACACATCGATGTGAAGAAAAGAACAAAGATAGTTCTGTTAATTTTGAAACTTAAATATGTTATTTAATACAATATGCTAAAATTGATGAGGTGCACCGCAGGTTATCAGGGGTAACTTACGAGTTTTCAATATTTTCTTCATTATCGTAGTTCTAAATCTTTATATATCTCCATATTTTCCTACGTACGCATTAAGAGTTGAGCACCTTTTACCTCGTGGATTCACCTTTCTCGAATTTACAGCTCCAGCTTTTTTATTTAAAAAAAATTAAATTTAAGTTGCTGCTAATGGATAATTAGGCTTTAAATTAGTTTGAAACACAATAAGCAGGTTAATTTATCTCATCTGGACGAACCAAGCTCCTGGAAATTTAAATCACTCCACCAAAAAGCATTTTGAACGACAGGGTAAATTCAACCAAATATGCACTTAACCGGTTAAAATCTGACGTGCAGATATACCAAGAAAAAAAGTGAGCTGCAGCCAAAGAGTAGAACACATTATACGATGGTCAAGGTCTGCAGACGGTAAAATACATAAAATATACGTTTGATAAGAGAATTTTCGGCCAGTCCCACCAAAATAAAACGGGTTCAATGAACTGGCGAAATGTGGCGTAAGATTATGCAACAATCGCTACGCCTATTTCATCAAATTTATGCTTCGAAATATTGGTTTTGGAGTTGCAGAAATCCCATCACAATATATTAGTAGGACCTATAAAACCGTTCGTCATGATTCCTGTGAGTTAGTAAAGTGTAGAGAAAAATTGTAACGTTGGGTTTTGTTTGTTGAAATGTATGGTGAATTATGAAATCATTCCGCATAAATGTAGCGATATAATGAGACCACTAGTTTTGAAATACTCTCAACTTGAATTAGATTTAGCATTTTCATTAGATCGATAAATAATTTAGCTAGAAAAAATGATTGAGCATTAATCAATTAGTACTGCTGTACCTACAACAAGCGATTTTATAGAATCAGGAAAGACGAATTGGTTTTAATTTTTGATTTCTTCTTAAGCAGACAGGTATAAATACTTCGTGGCTTGAGAATTTTATTCCGTATGATGACCACGAGTACAGTAAATTTTGTGATAATTTATCTACATATTTTATAGTTTTAGAGGAGAAAAAGAAGAAACTCTTGATTACCCTCCATTTTGTTGATTAAAATTTGAGAATGATGCGAGGACAGTTTTTCCAAATTACAGAATGCAAATAGCCTATACTCCCCTCTTACGAAGAATTTTTATGCACTTGCTTCGAGTTTTTAATCAAATTTCCAATTTGAAGGGCCCGGTTGCACAGTGCTTGTACTCAGAGTTAACTCTGACTTAACCCACCCATTTCAGTGGGTTTAAATGAGTTAACTCAATGTCACGTCACGGAAGTCAGCACTCAGCACTGATCAACCGATTCTAACAAAGTGTGATATAACTGATTTGGTCCTAAAATCTTGAAGTTTGCGTTCGAGTGAAAAAAACAGTATGCTGCTTATTATCTAACTAAAAGACAATTTTGCATTATGAGAAAAATATATTTAAAATCACATAGGTACAAAAAGATCGTGTATAATATCGAAGATTAGTTCACGATTGTTATAAATTGAAGTACTTGCCCGTTAAAATTCATTATCCAATGTAGGTACATTTATGTATGTATACTCCACACGTAAATATTTAGTAATTTTTTGTTGCTATAATGTGACGATAAGCGACATATACGAGGTAATAAATTTTGATTTATACTCGTACTTTCGTAGACATTTTTGAATTTTGTCACTAGCCATCGATATTTTCGTACCTTTCTCGAGCACCCTGTATACTTCGAATGCCAATTTCTATAAGTCGTCGATATCTTGTTTCAACCATGTGCTTGTTCGATGTAAATTATAATTTCATTAATTTTTTTTTTGTCTCCAAACTGTCTCTTAATTACACCGGTATAATTATATGTTCACCCAGTACGAGAATTTCATTCGAAGGGGAACGCACGCGTACGATTACGAAATCGATAAAATTTACATACATTCTCAAACTTGTTGAATAAATGCGATGTCATATACCAACTCGATTGTGAGTTTTAAAATGTCGTTTTTCCGACTACTTATTGCATGTCTCCGTAGAAGCTCTCGCGGTCTGTGTTCGCCCCTCGCTCGCCCTCAGCGTCGACATCCAATAACCCCCGCCCCCACATTTTCTTTTCCTTCCATAAAGTTCGGCGTAATTTATTAAAATTAGAATTTTTTACGAGCACGGTTCTTTTTCTTCATTTTCATTTTTTCCCCTTCAAATTATAATCGTTAAAGAAAAGAAGAAAAAAAAAAAACTGCTCAAAATCATAATGGAGTACGATTGTTATCGCTATATCGTTCTTTTGTATTCCCAATAATACGTTTTCTGGTTCTTTACAAAAACACCTTCTGTAATAGAGCACCTTATAATGTGCTAGTAAATACGCATTTCAGAAGAATCATAAGGTGTTTTTCTTTTAAACTCACCGAACCCTCCGTCTACAACCGAAAGCTTCTTCCATTTATATGACGCTATATATATGTTTTGAAATCTAAAGTGGCCCTAAAATATATTCCTATATCTATTTTGTGCCAAAATGTATTAATATTTTTTCTAATCTATACAGTTAAAGGGAGCTAGAGGACAATGCCTCCCTGATGGATTCTCTTTTCATGGGTATTTCTTGTTGTAAGAAAGTTTGCACCTCTTTATGGCTAACTCTTTCTTTTGGCAATGTTGTCTATCTACAAATGTTCCTGAAATTAATTTTTCAACCGGAAATTTTTGACCAAATTCTTGTGGAAAAAATAGAATGACTTGAAAAGACATCATCATGACATTTTTGCAGCAAAAAAAAATCTATTTTATACTGGCAAAGAAAAAACATGGAAACAACTTCCCTGCTGCCTCGTATTGAAACAAATTCTGGTATCCGGCGATGAACAATAAATAGAAATAATTACTAATTCCTGCTTCAAAATTAGTTGTAGGAGTGACCCATTCAGTACTCATACGGCTCATACGTGACTCATCGAATTTTTCTTCCTCATACAAATTTTTGCTCTTACACAAAAAAGTCACTTCTGTCTGTGCTTATACCTTGGTAATCGCTTTTTGTTTTTAGCAGGTTTTTTCGATTAAAATCAAAGCCAAGTTGTTATTTCATTTTGGGGCAACCTTCTTTTACTTTCTTTAATGTTCCAATCGGTTCCCTTTATCAAACATGGAAGATAATATTCCATTCATACCCTATTTACTTTGTTAAGGTACATCATCTAATCAGCAGTCAGAACGCACCTTAATATAGAGATGATAAGTTGAATTCTGTTTTGATACATTAATATCGAGAAACTTGGATATTATTGCAGTTGACAAATTTATTAGCATACGTACCGCTTATTGCGTTATTTTTTCTTTGGAGTTATCATTACTATTTAAATGAGAGGAGGAAAAATCGTTTGCATAACTATAGGGAGTTTTTTTATCAACTTGAAACACTTGAAATACTCTCGTTATATATTGATGGGCTCTTTAACTGTTACAAGGGCAAATAGAATCTTAGATTTTAATACTGATTTCGTCTCATATTTCAATTTTTTTATACCCGATTATGCTGGAAAGAAATCAAAAAACAGACTGCATTTTTTTTTTTTTGTTTCATTAATATTTTTTCTCATATTTTACTCCACGATTATTTTGTAGCTTGAGCTATTTCAAGTAAAATACAATTTTTGTTAAGTATTTTAATAATAATTTAAACAAAGTGTGTTCAACATTTAGTCATTTCAAATCGATTCATAATCGAATTAACGTATATAAAATCCCCCGTTGACGAGAAAGACGATCTTAATTGGCTTAAGTGCTAGACTATAAAGTTATGTTGAAATATTTTCGAGTGACTAAATATGCGTCATTAATTTCAAAATTCAAAGTTGTTGAAGTGAAATCGAAAATATAAGTTTCGGAAAGGAAGTTGGAGGGTAAATCTAAATTTAGTTGCAAAAAATACAAACAAATTCGTTGATTTAAATGGAAGTTTCCTTCAGAAACCAGAAGTTTCTCCTGTTTTGCGGTGGCCGAATCCTTTCAAATGGATGATTAATTTATTCAGACAAACAATATAATAAAAACAAAGTCATTTATGTGCCAACACCAAACCAAACTATACTCGTATTCATCCGTCGTGACGCCAGTATCACAGGAGGTGAAATTAAATGTCGTAGCACTATACGAAAACACGTCCCAAAAATATTATTCAGGCGAAATACATGGACGAGTAGTATATAATATCGAATTCAAAACCAATCAATTCAGGTTTTTGTTTCGTTCACAATAACGTGCTGCATATTGCAGCCTAAAGCTTTGAAAAACAGGAACGCTGAAAGAAGTTATAGTAGCCATTTTCAGCATTTTTTATGGGAAAACCAGGGACAATTCAACATTTATTGAAGCTATTCTTAGTATTTGTAGTACTTTTTACCATCTTGGATGGTATATTTTACTATTTTTGTGGTAATTTCTACTACAAATCTTGAATTCTTCTTATTTTTCCATAAAAGTAATGAAAATTACTACTGAAATTTTTTTTCAGTGAACTAACAAGGCTTGGGTGATTTTTTTCTCCCAATACTCAACAAGCAAACCAGAATTATTATTGTAGAAAGACTTAGTTCCTACGTGAAGTTTAAAGTAACAAATAACTGATAACAATCGATTTGTCGTCTTGATATTTCAAATACTATTTTCAGTTTTCTATCTCATGAATATGAATAGAATTTAGAAAAGAAAAAAACACTGCATTCTCTATTCATGCAGTCATAGTTGTAAATAGTAGCTATAGTAGCCCATTGCATGATGGTTCTCACAATAATATAATTATTACTTTTCTCATGATCATCAATTCTGGACTTGAGAACCAGAAGGATCAAAGTCCCAATTCATGAGCAACATCAGTGTAGTTATACTTTGAAAACTTTAACTGCAGGTAGTTGAAAACTTGGACTAGTGCCCAAATTAGATAAGCTAATGCATAAGTCGATAAATTCTATACACATAAATTTTGTAAGGGAGCCTGCTTATGAATGCATATTTTATTCGAGAGAAGTTGGTCACATTGTCAACATAGAAAAAGTAAATATTGTTTTCGAAACACTGATAAGAAATTTCACTTGTATTATATAATGTCGTTACAAAATGTTTTTAATTTCAAACAGTTGAAAGCATGTGCACTCCCCATTCTAGGTACAGTAGCAAAAATGACCTAGTCAAATTAAACAATTTTTCAATCATCTTTTAAGTAATGATATTATTTCTGTATATTATTCGATTTTTGAAAACATTTTTTCTTTATGAAAGAATAAGACAGGTGGCCCAAATTTTCTGGTATAAGTATATTAATAAAGAAATGATGAAAATAGGAGTTTTTGTATTCCACCTGGCCAGAAAATTGTGCACAAAACTAATTCTTACAAATTCAAGTTGTTTTTAATTCTGTAATAACGTGCTTCACTCTCACCCACCTGCTACTAATTTCGCGGTTATTTTGAAAAGCTGAAAAAAATCCCTAAATTCAGGTACTCTCGCAAAAAAAAAAAACGTGTATTATTCTTTATACGAGTGGCAAACAACCGTGTACAAGTACCTACAAAAAGCATGGATACAAATTTTCTTTGAAAAGAAATTGTGAATAAAATGATTTTTGTATTTTGGACACGTTCCATTTGGCTAATTGCCGATAGTAAATTTCGGATAATATAAAATACGATTTCCTTACTGCATTCGCGTGTTAGAATATCATTTTTTTATGCCTTCTTTATTTTCCGAATGACTATTACAATATTATTTACTTTTTATTTCTGCAGGTGCAAAACCATTTCCGGAATTATTATTTTCGCATGAGGCAAATTATGAAAATCAATATGACTATCCTATAAAAATCGAGTAGACCTACCAGCTCGTGAATAAAAAAAAAGAACATTAATTGTTGACTACATGCTATACATGTCTGAAATGTCAAAATTGTAGTTTGCCATTTTATGTACATGTAAGAGTTGTTTTTTTTTTTTTTGTAACCTGTTTAAACTTTTTTTTGGGCAAATTGCGTTTGTTAGTACATGTAATCAAGTTTGTAAAGTCAGATAGGTTGCTATGTTCTAGAAGGACATGGAAAAAAAAAAAGTAAGCTACCCGAAAAAAAATATTAGGCTTGTAGACTGCGCAGAGACTTCGGGTGGATTAAATACAAACAAAAAAAAAAGTCGAAAAACATTATGACTATAGCGCAGCTAAATGACGTGAGAATAGATTAAATTGGAATGAAGATTATATAGTCTATGAAAGATTGATATTCGGTTTTGTTTATCGATAGTTTTCAGTATCTTCATCTCTCAGTCATAGTTTATGTTCCCTGGACTGTAGGATTTTGAATATGAAATTGTATTTCAAATCTTTTCAAATCGTTCTCCAAAGTATTCTGAAGAATTTGAATTAATATAGGAGCAAAACTTCGGGTGTGATTTGAAATTTAGACATTGTACCTACCTACTATATTTACAAAGAAAAAACATTTCAATTAAAATGTTTTATCTTCTATTAAAGAAATTTTTTTGTCTCAACATTTTACTGAAGATAGATGAAAATCTTCAAAAGTATACGCCCTCAACAAAGGCTATACAGATTTAGGAGAGGATGAGGAGCCTTGAAGCAACTACATATAATATTATAATGTATGTCCGCAAATACTGCAGATTTGAAATTAAGTGTGAAGTATTGCGCTTGTTGATACAGATTGAAAAACGAAACGTGTAGCCTGCGAGCAGGTTGGCAGCACTCGCTTGTTAGCTACACAATTATTCTCTTTTTTTTTCTTTTTTTTTTTTTTGGACACACGAAAATCAAAGGTTTTTGCGAGGGTTGTTGTAGACTGGAAGAGAGGAAGTGTTAAAAATACGTCTCTCGTTAAAATTAGTTTCATGAAGGGTCATGCAATACCCCTAAAAATATCATTTTTCACCATACGGGCAGAGTGTAATAGGTTACGTGTGGTCGTTTAGGATGTACAGCATAGCAGATGTCGTTTGCTATAATAATATAAAAATACCGCACAACGTATACATATATTTTTAATACTCGTACTTCGGTCAACGAATGTAAATTTTTAAATATTTTTTCGTTAATTTTTGTAAATCTGCAGACTTATTGCTGGGCGAGTACCTCCTACAGTTTTCTCGAAGCATGCATACGACAGTTTAACGTATAATTGTATTTCCTGTTGCAACAAGTTCCAGCGTATTTCAACCCACAATATTATCTATCAGAGAGAAAAAAAGAGAGACCGAGAGAGAAAAATGATAATCCACGTTAGTTTCAAGTGGTAGATATAGGTAGTTAGCGTGTATAAGTTAATGCTTTTCAACGTTTTGTCCACTTTATGCATGCTTCACATACAAATCGAGAATATATTCCTTTAAATTTCATTGAGGAAACTAAAACTGCGGGTAGCTTTGTGAGATGCAGATGCCCTGGAGTCAATTGTGAGTTATAAAATGTGCGTTCATGATTGTGTGAAGCTACTATAGAATTGCACTTCTTTGCAATTTGAAATTTTTTTGAGGATGAAGCATGTTTCAAACGATTTTATGTAAATACCAAGTTGAAATGAACATTTGTATCAGCTCGAAGATGGGTCTACCTCGTCATAAAATGCAAAAAGGTGTTTTCCATCTAACCGTATGAGGAAAATTTGAATCTCTTCAATAACTGGTACACCTCCTTCCCTCCCTTCCTCCTACTGACAGTAAAGTCTCCATTTGTAAAATTTTTTCGACGTAGTTTTATTAGAAAATATAATAAACTGCCTCATAAACTGAAAAATTTAAGAAATTAGAATGTGAGAACGGTCTGTGAATTTACAAGGGGGTGGGGGTAACACCTTGAAATGAAAATATAGTCATTCTGCCATTGTAAAAGAAGAAGATATTTGAAGAGTACGTATAGGATCTTGGAATTTTCAATGATTCTGCTCGAATAGAGTTATTAAATACCTCAAATTCAATAAAATTGATTTTTCAAGCAACTATAATCGCTTCAAAATTAGAATATGTCAGATTAAATAATTAATTGTTAGAAAGCACATGCTTTTTTTTTTGAGAGAGAGGGAGAGATCATCAATGAGAATAATATTTACTGACAATGAGAATTTTGAACAGGGAATGATAGATGAATTTACGAATGCCTGAGTTATAAGGAATCGAACCCAAGCAACCAATAGCATGCAGCAAACTTGATGTACCCACGTTAGTGAAAAGTTGGTGAAATTATTAATCAACATCACGTCCCAGACAACACAAAGACTCACTCATCTGATTAAACCTTTATTGAATGCATAAAGAAAGATAAAATTCCATTTCTAAAAGAGAGAAAACCAGGCTTAAATGTACAATCTTTCAACAGGTTGTGGGTGATCTGCACACATATTTTTTCGTTTGAAAGAAAAAAACAAATATCATCTTCTGTGCAGAGATATATGACGTTCTCTCATTGAATTTCATGTGCAATTTTTTTTCTTCGACTTAAACGAATAAACGTTGCTTTTTTTCTTCTCACATCTATAATATTATGTTTTTTTTTTTAGGTACGCTTAACCTCGTAACACTTTCACTAAATATCAACTTAGTATTTATCTTCTCCTTTGCTATTTTTTTGTCGTGTCCGTGAGCGAATTTCTTGATGAAATTCGCGAAAGGAAAAAACATTCTCAAGTACCTACTCTTAAAAACATGTGCACATTCCTCAAGTAGTATACTATGACTTTTTTGTTTTCTCATCGTTTCCTAACATCGGATGCTAATGACGAATAGGCCACATTCATTAATAAAAATGTTCGACCTTTGCTTTGTTTGAATTTAAATTAGGAGGTATATCTCTTCGTCACTAGATGTTCAGAATGATGCTAGGATTATTAGAGACGATGTAGTCATTTAGTCAGAAGGCTATATTATTAATTGGATTTGGATTAGAGTTTTTAAATCCATGTTTAAAATGATACTACCTATATCTGCATACTAACTTGAGGTCGAGGACAATTCAGGTTTTGTATGAAAAATATCATAAATTTATTAAGAATTAGTGAAAAATATTACAAATTGATACAAAATGTTGAAAATAAGTGTGCTGCATATTAAAATTTAATATAATTATTTTGAATTAATTTTTCACATGAAGCCTGAATTGCCCCAAAGTTAGTATACAGCATATACGAATTTTCAATATTTTTTCTCTGAGTTCAGAATTCTGTTGTCAAGTTAGTGTTGACGTGACCAGTAAACGTTGCGAGAAAGGCGAATCCGATTTTATCATTCAAAATTTCCTAAAAACTGAAAAATAGAAAATTATCAAGAGTAGTCTTTTCCAACCTAAATACAGAAGCCTTGCATTTATCTGTGAATTTCTAAACCGTTTAAACACTGCTTGCACCTTTTTTTTTTTTGATCTCATCATATTTTATAGACTCCTTAAACGTTTTATAGTCTTTTTCGCTCCATATACTCCCTCTTGTTCAGCAAAGTAAATAATTAAACAATTATAAAACGAGTGAAACATTCCGCAATCAACGTAATATATTATTATAAAGCAAGATTTTTTCTAAAAAATCACGTTTGAATGCAAATTAATGAAAATGAAAAGATGATTACTTAATTAATTGGAAAAATCAGTAAATTTTATGTTATAATTTTACATGCTCAGTTTAAGGTCTTTTAGTTACAATTTCTTCGTACGATTCCACAAATAATTACTACATGCAAATAAGCAAGCAAATACAAACAGTTGAGTTGGGATTGGGAAATATAACACGGGAGCCTCCTATCGCCCTTTCTTCTTCAAACAAAAATTTATTGTTTTTTCAAAGGACTATAACTTTAAACTTCTTTTATTTTTTCCCGCATGAATCTCAAATTTGAAATAGTATTTCAAAATGCTGACAATTTCTAATAAGTTGAACAAGATTTTTTTAAAGCTTCATTTATCAGTGTGAGGGTGTGGTTTTATTCCATAAATTTGGAGGGAATAACTTGCTGATTGCTGGCGAGTTGAATAAAAAATGATTCATTTGTTTGATTGACTTACATGTATAGTAAGTTGTACAAATCAGAAGTATGATTCGTCATGAAATTAAAAAGTTGAAATTTCAAAACCTTAGTTATCCTTCTAATGTGAATATCATAAATTATAATTTCATCCCTTAATTCAATGTTAGATGCAAAATCAATTGAGAAGGTTAGTTTTTGAAAGATTTAAGAAAAACTTAATGCAAATTTTTTAATATGTCAGAAGGATGAAAGATATCCAATGAAATTTAAAATTTCTCAATCATTCAGTTGAATAGAATTTAGAAAAAATCTTGGCATGAAAACAGTCAGGTTTCAACGAAATTTTCATTCGTGATACTTTAGTTTAAAATAATGTTCTGCCTTAAAATTGATTTTTTTGTATCCCGAATCCAGCATTGAAAATTTTGATGAAAATATATCTCATATAAAACGGAAATCGATTTTTTGCTTCTATAATGAAAAATATTCTTGAATAAACCTTTCAACTTGAATATGCTTTGGTCTAAAACTAGTACATGCAGATGCAGAGTTTCTACAAAAATGGCGAATGTTATTCTCCGAGATGAAAATATAGGCTCATATTCTCGTAATGTTTTGAACTTGAACTCTATGTGATACCATTCGATGTAACTATCTATATTTCGGTTATTTTAATCAAATTTTTACACCCAAAAATTGTTTAGAAAATTCGAAAGATGCTGGAAATATCGTAGCATGAAAATAAGCCTTACTCTCAAAAAATTATAAGTGATAAATGATGTTGAAACTTACGTTTATTTCCACGTGGAAAATGGGCTGACTGAAGGAGTCTTTTTAGTAGACTTCAGTGGGGTCCAATTCATTTTCGTTTTTCACTGGATGATTCATGGTGGCTGTTTTTCGGATGTGTGATTGGTAGAAAATACGAATTTCAGCGGCTAAAACCGGCGGGGTGGCTCTAAAGGCACCGAATTTGGCAAATTTGCTGCTGCAAAACTGCTGACGTTCTTCAGTACAAACCAGTCGGATCCAAACCCATTTTTGATTGGTTTTCGGACAAAATATATTAAAAATTGAAAATCAAAGAAAAAAACTCGAAGTTGAAAAATTCAAAATATTATTAACGAAAGTGCTCTCGACTCGTTTCGGATCGATCTTCAGTCGAATTCGAAAATATAAATCGCAAAAATTATTAGCGAAAAACGGAAACTGCGAATTCGAATATTGCGAACTACGAAAAATAAATTTTTCGAAAAAATGAAAACACGAGAAAAATGCGTAAATATGGAAGATATGAAAATTAATCGCAACAGATATACAACGTACAACTGCTACCGTCACGAACTCGAAACGAAATAAGTGTTGACCGTTCGATTTTATATTTATATATACCCTCTATGAAACTGTTCGAAGCCAAAAAAAAATATGTGCAGCGAAGACCGGGAAATTTTGGAAAATGGCGCCTCCCAATTGGTGGAGACTTTTTTTAATACGCGTACGACTGACGACGACGATCAGAAAAAAAAAGGGAGGAAAAAAGAACGAAAATATAGAAGAATTAATCGAACCAGGGTCACGAAATGCACGTTAAGACTGTGAAAAACTCCTGGCCGTACAATATTTCTTCGTACCCTATTGATCTTCATCGAGCACGGTCGCATGAGTGTGTAGAGGTGTACGTAAATACGCGAAGGTTGGCAGCAATGTGTGCGCAGGGCCGTGTAACCTGTTGGATGCGCGCGCACCTCCATGTGATTCGGTCGAATGGTGGGGGAGCGATTCGGTTGCACGCTGTGGCGGAGGCGGGTTAACCGGTCACTCCCTCTGTCTCTCTCTAGCGTTGGCCGTGCACAGCTGATTTTTTTCGTCTCTTCTTTTACCCCCTAACCGTGTGGATGCGAGGGTGGTGGAGGTGCGTGCGTGCGTTCGTTCATTGATAATTGATTCATAAAAAGTTTTTCTCTCCTCTTTTTTTCTTCGTTTTCTTTTTTTTTTTTTTTTTTTTTCGCATTCGCAGCATCTTCCTCGTTACGGTTTTTGCGCCGACAGCTTGGCTCTTGCTGCTACAATTTTTTGGCGACGAAGAAAAATTTTTTTCGTTTTCGTCTGCTACCGTCCTTCGTGGAGGCTGGTGGTCAGCAATTTTTTTCCTGGTCCGTGTTGCGAACAGGATGTAATATTTCAACGATAATATCGGTCAAATGGAGTTTGAAGCAGGGAAATTAGGTACCCTAAGCAATTTCTAAATTGTGTACTAGTCGATTGTGTTTAGTTGATTTGAAAATTTGAAACTATTCCGTTGGTTTATAAAAATTTTCATTCAACTCAAAGCTTGTAGATTGAAAATGCGATTCGTTGCAAGGACAACAAATTAATGTCTTACTATATCGTGCCATTAGTTTTGTGTAACTTTATCGATATCATTCCAGATAAATATAAGAGAGTTAATATCGAATCACCTCCACCCTAATCTCAAACGGCTAAAGGGTGATCACGACTTTTTATTTTTATTAGTCTGGACAAGTCACCCACCATTCGGAAGCGGCGATTAGAATTAAATCGTGATCAAAAACTTCATGGTTAAATCATCAATCACGATTGATTTCCCTTGATTCTCACATCAATAATGCGATTGCGCTGAAAAACATTTCGGTTGTAATTTTTACAATTTGAATGGGAAAACTGGTACAATTCAAGATTTTGAGCAGAAACTACTATAGAAATGGTAAAATATATTATCTAGAACACCAAGAATGTCTACAGTATATAATAATAATCTTCACTGGGATGAGAAAAGTTACCTACTATTCTGTTTATATAATTTCATAGTATTCATTTTTCTCAGTGTATTTCTCAAAAATCATAGCTCACTGTTGGAAATTTTGCTTTATCCTGTTTTCTAGACAATCTCAAGAAAAAGTCGAAATTATAGTCCTTACATTCGAAATTTTTCTCCAAAACTTTGTCTAAAGGAGTGAAAAATTCACTCGCACTCTCATCTACGCATAAGAAGAATTGGCGCCTCTATAATCCATTAGCGCTTTCTTGTTCCTATTATTCGCATTAATTGGAGGCTATAAGCATAACATCTATTGAATAGTACCTAGTATTTATCGACAGAAATCGACGTTACTAATTGTCATTTAATATTCGGTGTGGTCTAATTTTCGAAAAATCAGTAACCTCTAATTTCCGGGAAGAGTTTTTACCTGAACATTTTTCTGCGAATGCAAAAATCTCGTTAGAGTTTAGTTTCACGGCAATACCTATTCAAAATTATTCTCCTACTTGTTATCTGATTATGACGCCTTTAATTACATCCATGGACGGAGAGCACCTGTTATGGACATATGTATTTTCCTATCCAAAGTAAGGAAAATTGCAACGCATTTCTCTTAGTGTATAGTGCAATATGTTTCTCTTTCAATGCCTTATGTTGTAGGGAGCCTGAAAAGTTGTTGAAATAAAGATGATGGGAATTTTAAATTTTGCTCTTGTTTTTTTAATTTGCCAGAATGTTTCGCTCAATATTCATTCCTCCAACATCTTATCGAATGATATAATTCTTTCAGGTATTAGAAAACACTCTCCTTGACGAATTTCTAGATCCGCCTTTATAAATATACATGTCCTTTCGATAAGTACTGTATCAGGTATCTGTTCTCCTATATCGAGCAAAATTTCTTTTACAATGTCATTCACAATGAGCAAAAAATGATCTTCGCGAATTCATTAGGTAGATTTTTTATTCTCCACCATCCAAAAGTGAAAAAATAAAATCAATCAGTTTCACATCAACTAACCATAACGAGAAAACACGTCATTATTTCGCTAGTTAATTTCACGATTAGAACGACCAAGCATGCGAGGGGACACAACAGATGCAATGAAATAAAGACGAATACATGAAGAAAAAAATTGAATTTTTCCAATGGCAATCATCCGATCACCAACGATTTCGTCAATTTCGCTAAATTAAAAAGAAAACTGATTTAGAAACTGACTTTTTGTACGCCATAATAGTTTCGATAACGCCATTTTCTGTAATCGATATTACTTTGGAATTACAATCACTTTCTTCTTCGACGAGAAACACTTTCCGTTAATCGTAAACCATCTTTTCATAATTGTGGTGCGGCTATTACTACCATTCGCTGCTACACGCGGTGCTGCTATATTCTCGCATATATTATGTGAGTTCATCTCTCTGCCATAATAACTAACGTCAACCGCAGCAATTAAACCTTGGTCAGTTTTTCAACTTGAACCATCTATGTATGTACTTATACATCAGTTCTCTGCGTAGCCTTCTAATTTGGTATTACAAGTTTCTTGGTAGCTAATAGAATTTCTATATTTTTTTCTCTCTTTTCTTTTCATCTATTTTCTACTGTATAATCGACATGTAACTTTATTTCTTATTACGAATCGATGACACGAAGCCTATTAGCAACAACTTTTATCGATTGAGGATTTTACAACTGTTGTATGTAAAACAGCGAAAAACACGTCGGCTTTTGGTGCAAAAATGTAACATTTTCTCCATCTTCTTCTTACACATTTTCCTCGTGATATTAGATGACCTACGTAAAAGAAAATAAAATATTCTTACATTAATTTTACCAGTAGATCTAATTAGTATTTATAAGTCTATAAACTTGCTATCCTAAATTATTCAAATTTAAAATTGTTCATTTTCTCTGTTGCAGGTATGTTCCTATCAGATGGTATAGTTCTACATATATTGGTACCCAGATAATATTTTCAAAGATCAACTGGAAAAAGTAATTATTATCGCTTCTGATAATGTAGGTAGGCCTAAACTTTATTTTCTTTCATCTTCCCACATTTAGTAAAATTTGAACGTGGAAGTCATTATTATATAAGAATGAGGTTGTGGTTATCTGTGTTTAAGGTTGTCGTATAGCTTTCAGTCAAAGTTCGTTGGGAAGTTTTATTCGTTTTTTTTTTCTTATAAAATGTACTTTTAAACCTACGGCTCTATAATGTAAACCTGCTTGTCTATAGTGGAGCTTGCTGCGCTAGAATATTTTAAAGGATTTCTGGGGGGCATAATCACCTATCACTTTTTAAAGTTTGCATTTGTGTAGCGGTGGTAGTGAAGTTTAAAAAGTTTAAAAATTGCTATACAGATATGAGATGCGAGTAACTTTAGTGTCAGTTGGCAGACTGGTTACCGCTGCTCATGTGTTTATGACAATTCAAAAGTAATATGTTTTTTTTTTTTTTGACTATTCATCGTTTTTGCATTCGAATATGGATCTGGTAACGAAAAGCTTTTAATTGGTGGAAAGTTTTTTGCTGTGTGTAACTGGTTACAGGATGCCTTTTTTTCGTACAATTTGACAGACAAAGTGAAAGCTCATCTTAGTGATTTTCGCTCAGGTATATAACTCTGAGCACGACGACGAATAATCGCTGGTCCGAAGCTGTACGGCCTGTAGGAGGGGAGAATAAAAAGCTGGCTTTGATGGGTTGAGTAACGTCGAAGTTTTTAATCGGTTCCGATATTGAAGCATTTCGTATAGTGCATTAAACCGGACGTGTATATCTCAAAGTTGATTATCGTGCAGAATTTTTTTAAAGGTCTCGACATAAGTGTATGGATGGGCATGGGTACAGGTGGTACCATAGGCGATAGAGGTACAGCATATTATATACATGATGATGGTGAGGACAAAACGAGCATAAGAAAAGTGAAAGTTTGCGACAATGAATGAAAGTGGTATTCGGGTACATGCTGGGAATTGAACTCAAGTTGATGAACATGTTGACGATTTAGGGCTTGGCACCTATTATTGTGTGTGCGAACAAATTACGATCAAACTATCATAGGTAATGATAATATTATATTATAGGCGAGCATTGTACGCGCAATAAATGGCTGACGGTTATTACGCCGCGATTCTTTGAATAATTGACATTGTGACAACATTCTCTGCAATTGTATATGGATGCGAGCCTGTAAAAATATTCGTGCATATAAAAGTGACGAGGCTTCGGGTGTGCTCTGCATCTCCTCAAAGCGTCTATATTTATATATGCGCGAACTTTCTTTAGAAAATGCGAACCATGTTATTCACCTTTGAACGCGTCGAGGGACTTTGCGAAATCATATTTCAAGGGGTTGAATGTCGTCGATATGCGGCTTCATTCCATATAATTCGTTCAGTATGATCGCTTATTTTCCAACTGATTGGTGGCGAGCCTTCCAAAATGCCTATAAAACCTTCAACCATATCGTACGTACTAGAAAGCTTATTTTTGTAGCGTGAATATGGCTTATAATTAACTCATCAGTAATAGTTGGAGTTACGTATCCTTAGATAATATAGTCATGGATAGCTAGCGCCCTATCCTTGCCTTATAGAACGACCCTGTCAACATCGCAAAAATATCTCAAGTGCAAACGGTACATCGCATGCGCAGAACAAGAAAATCGAACAAAATCTTCGGTTTTGTAATTCTATCGAAACGACGCGAAGCGAGCAAGGTGCGCAACCGCATCAACTCCGTAGTCAACCGTTCGTAAATCGTATCAACCGACGCTAACCGACTACCGTTCTGCGCATGCGGTGTACCGTTTGCACTTGAGACGCTTTTGCCATGTTGACTGGCCGAAATTTCGTTCGCTGGCTATCCATGCTATATTATCTAAGTGCGTATCCAAAATTGAGAATATTTCCTGAATTAACCACCTCAATGGCGTCAAAATAACATGATCGAATAAGCTGTCTGCTGATTCAAACGAGTATGAGGTTGAGCAAAATTGTATACCCCTAACTGCAACTGAGTCTGTTCAGTCTTACTTACGTTACTCATCTATCAGAAAGTATGTATGTGTAGCTTGCATGTTATCCAGTACTACTCTGAGAAAAATGATAGTATTTATTATTACGAACAGAACTTAATATCTCATCACAGCTGTAAAAGTGTCTATTTATTGTTGGAATTCTGAATATTTGTATGGTACTTTTTACTATCTTAGATTATATATTTTACCATTTTTTAGTAGTTTCTGCCACAAATCTTGAATTGTCCCCTGTTATCCCATTCAAACTGTAGAAATTATTACCTAAATTCTTTTCAGTGTAGTCAGGTGATCAGGTTATGGTGGAAAAACCTACTTTTTCTCAGAATGAAAAACAAATAGTAAAATTACAACACCTATTATAAAATACGATTTTTCTAAATTTCTCTAGAATTTAGATTAACGAATCCTCAGTTATTTTGAGTTACCTATAATTTTATTGATGAAAATTCTGATGAATTTGTTGAGCGTGTTTTTAATTTTAAAAAATTGGTTAAAAAACAAAAATTGCAGGAAAATATTGAAAAAACCCAGCGTTATTTAGCAAAGGTTTTTATCTGCTATTTGGGTCCAAATGCCACAATTTTCGTTTCCTGTTTCCGTCATGAAATTAGAACTTTAGTTTCAATTTTTCAATCGTAATTATCTGGTTTCAAAATCAAGAACTGAGATTTTAGTCAAACTTAGCTGCAATATTTGGTGGAGATAAGTCACTTTTTGCTAACAGCATGCCAAAAAACCGTATAATTTAGTCAAAAATCGAGGAATAGACGGTTTAGTAAGGGTATCTTTTAAACACTAAAATGAACCGGTGAAGCGTAGCCTTCATCGTTCTGATTTTTTCTCAGGTTGCAATGAAAATTGATAAGTCATACTTTAGTACTGGTCAGACTAGCTTCTAAAACGACCGACAAATATATTATTAAGAATTTTTCTTGAATTTGATCCTCAATTGCTCTTTTTCAAAGCTACACTAGGTTTTTAACTTTACTAATAATTTTTATATTTATGTACTGCTCTTAAACGTTTCTCAGAATCGCTATTTCATTACTGTTCCCTATTTGAGTCCATAGTAAATCTCATAAGCAAATCCGTAGAAAGAGGTGGTTTTAGTATAGACTCAACTTTCAAAAGATATCACTTCGCTGGTCAAATATTTATTTGTTTCAGCTTGATTCGAATTTTTATTGTCTTAAAAGTACTTCAAAAGAAGTTTCAAAAATATTAACCCCTCAGTTGGCATGATTAGATGCTTACCTAATCAGCAAGAACCGAGTCTGTGTTTGAGTTTTAAATGTAATTGAATTTTGTGAATCTCAAATTTTATCAAGTCTGCTTAACTCAATGAAACCTCATAATCGTATTTATTAATTTTTTTTAATTGATGCCTCGTGTTGTAGGCTACTTTTTTATTGTAAAATTTTTCATAGCATCGCTATACCTTTGTTCGATTCAAAACAATTGATGAAAGGAAAAAAGCGATTCAATCATGTTTAATAAAATTATCTTCAATTAACGAGCAGGTCTTAATCACAGCTTTAATGATGAAAAATAAAAAGTGTTACAAACAATAAAACAGACTGCTGGAAAATTATTTATTGTAACCTCATATGCGAGTATAATATAGACGAGTATAAATATTCGCCAGTAGATTAGGTATATTCAATCCTACGACAATAAAGTCACATATTTCTCTGTCACCATACCATAACTGTAAACAGTAATTTACAATGTGTATGACGAAAAGGAGAAAAAAATTCATAATAGTGAATCCGAGACATATAGCGTGGTCTATTGAAATAGAGATAATAAGTTTATGGTATGGTGCATTTTGCCTCGAAACTACCTTGCCATGAAAAGCACAATACCCCAAATTCATCAAGTAGCAATGAACTAACTTGAATAGCATGTATTAGGTCACACTTTTGCTCACATTGGTAAGACAGTTTTACACGTGCTCTTTATAATTTACCTTGAGCTTGCCTCTGAAAAATGACGTCATTGTACGAAAGTGGTGGCTATGATAAAAGTGATAATCGTGTGAGTGAATCTATTAAAAGTATATAGGTTTTATGTGAAAGGAGTATGCCACAATATTTACTTGGACTTTGCAAATTCTCTTCCCAATGTAAAATGAATTTTTTATAAATCTTTAACTTAATGAATTATCAATAATTATTATGAAAATATTGAAATTGAAACTTGAAATCTAAATTAATTAACGATAAAAATAATTCTTAATCTTTTCGAACCAAAAAAATACACCTACATGAAAATAGATGAAATCCAATCTAAGGTGGAAAATGGTAAGTCCAAATAAGCTCTTTCTGAGAAACACGAATTCAAAATTTTGGTATCCCTTGGTGTTGTCTGTTATTGTATGTTTTATCAATTCTTTCTTTGGTTGCTGTCAGTCATTGATGCAATGGGCAGAGTTTAAAAAAATTAAAAAAAATAATCAAAGGTAAAATATTGATGATGATAGGTCTCTTTTGAAGAAAGTTGAGTGTTTGGCAAACATACATACTTATTTCGTCTTCTCCACTATCACAGCAACCATCGTGATTTTTCACGCGGTCTTTTCTCTTTTAAATTAGATTTATCTCATGTAATACGTTGCATTGCGCATTTAATAATTGATCCTCCAACCCTGACGTCATTATTCCACAGTGGTAAAAAGAACAATCCCATTTTCTTACGTCAATTGGATTTTCATCAGAAAATTGAAAATTCGATTCAAGGACTGATTTATATAGCTTAAATGATAGATTTAAATGTCCCAATTGTGAATATCAAGTTTTCATTCCATATTTATCAACTAATTTCGAAAAAGTAACTTACCAAGCGATGAAATCCTTATATCACAAAACTAATAATTTCGAAATGAACACATTTTCTCTCAAATTGTGTTTTTTTTTTTTTTTTCAATATTAGAAGATTAGAATAATTGAAAATATAATCAACAGAATCACATGCTATTACGAGTACAAATAAGTAATGGAAATCTTCTTTTAAAATGGTCAAATTCAACAAAATCTGACGTCTCCAAAAAGTTCTAATCTGAAACCGATCACACATTCACTGTGCATAGAAACACATAGATTGGTGTTCGGTCAGGCGCAGGTCACATGGTATGTGACGTAGGAAATTAATTGTTAAACTTGAACAGCAAAAATTTTAGAACTATCTCATTTCTCTGAGCCCTTTTTTCTAAGGCTAATATAAACTCAAAGTAGACTATAATTATAATGTAAAACACACAAAAACGTCTCAGCTCTGGTCATTCAAAATGACTTCGTATGGAACAGTCGTCTAAAATATTCTGGTATTCTCAAAATGTAAGAAAATATATGCAATTGCATAAAAACGGTGCCCCTTTCACGTAAAGTAACTCAGTCGGACTCATTGCACGATAAAAATTCAGCAGTTTTAATTAGCTAGGTATTTCCTACTCGTTCAAAGACGGTGCAATTATTCTATGCGAACTTTATACGTTGTAATTAAATTTACAGCGGACCTTACATCAATATGTACGATTAAAATATGTTATATGAACCCAAGAACAGTGCACAATTATACGTTTTAAACACAGCCTAGGATGAGTTTTCTCACATTTAATTAATAAGAGGAAGGGGCGAAAAAAAAAAAACAAAGCAAAATAAAAAGAATTTAAAAAAATAAACAAAAAAACTGAAACATACACACACACAAAAACAGGAGGAAAAAAAAAGATCTCGAAGAAGAAGTAAAAGTAAGAATGGTAATAATGCATAATATATTAACAAAGCCTGGGCGGATTTGAACTTCATCGAGGAATTATTTTCGGGGGTCGTTCACCTCTGAGGCTGGACAACCCGAGACTTGACCAAACTGTAGTCGACCTCCTAGCCTTGCCGATGTTCGCCGTCGCTCTTCTACCCAAACTCTTCCTTATCTGTGATTATATTTCCCCTACCATTTTATATTGTCTGTAATATTAACTTATGGACAAAGCCTTTATAATAACGAAATAAAAAAATAAAAAAAAAAGTAAGAGGAAAACAAAACAACTTGGAAAAAAATCTAAACAATAAAAAAATGAAATAAATTGAATAAATAAAAAAAAAAATAGACGTACGAAAAAAAGTTAACAAAAAAATGGACGAATATTAACATTGCTAATCATCACGAAATTTCAATAATTTGTGTTAACATAGAGCTCATCGTCGTCGTGAACAGGAAAGAAAAAAACGGCTGCAAAAAATGAGACAGAGATAGCCTATACGTGATTGGATTTGTCTGGAATACATTAGCTGCACAAGGCGTTGTTGATTAGGTGTACTTTTCTCCTCTTTTTTCGTTCCCCCTGCCTTTAAATACACGTATGACTTCCGTATGGCAAAGTTATTTTGGATAATCAATAACGGTTTTATGGTGCGCGCCACTCCATTATTCGCAAATATTAGAAGAAAAATTTTGGCATGAAATACCGAAAGGTAGAATGACGCACTTGAAATAAGTGTTCGAGCTTATTTCGAATTCCAATTGACGGAATAATAAGAAAATTAATGAAAAAACTGGAATGAAGCATTAGTTGTAGCACTTAGTACTCACAAAATCTAATTATTGGTTGATCGAGGATCGAGTCTTCGGTTGTACCTTGACCCCTCTTGGAAACGAATTGTTATTTCGCAGGTTCCCAAGGTTCATTTATGAGAGTGGAAACAATTAAAATACAAATTCTTCTCAAAATGAGGGTGTTCCATCCCTCAAGTACAGCAGCTGTATGTTAGACCCGAATTATACTGTATTCTGCCTAAAGTATTCTTATATTATCTGATTAGCTTTTTGTCTTCTGCTCATTTACGATGCACTCTTTGTAGGAGACATTTAGTTGAAATTTTTGTACGTCCGTGCGTAGACTATAGCCGTAAACTATCTCACGTGTAGACTATATCCGTAGACTAACTCTATATCTTCTTGGTAAGAAATGTAAAGAATTTATGTAGACCATCTCGGGTGTAAACTATGACCGTAGACTATCTCTATATTGAGAAAAGAAATGTAAATAATTGATGTAAAGAATGGTATATAAAGAATGTGAAGGATGTAAAGAAGTATATTAATACATTCTCTTTAATGTAGACAAGGATAGACAATATTTCAAATAATTATACAAGTAGATATTATATTAGAGAAATTAAGGTAGACCTTAACTTCATGACCTTATCCTTGAATTTATTACTTTTACCTCGAATTAATGACCGATATCTACCATAATATCGATATTGAAGATCAAGGTCATCATGCTAAGGGCCAGCTTAGAACTACCAATTGTAAAAATATCATTTTTGTTGAAAACAAATTATTTATGAAAGACGTTTGGTCAAAAATAATCTGTATAATAAATTTATTAATAACATTAAAAATATTAATAATATAAAAGAAAATTAATTTTTGCCTTCACGATACTTTTGAAGGCTGTGGCTATTTTCACTACCTGTCTTTTCTCTTCTGTCTCATGTTTCATTAATCTCTATGCTCTCTTTCTCTAATCTGATTTGGCTTTTGCATATCTATTATTAAAGGCACGCTCGCATCCTTGACAAATTTTTTCATAAATAAAGAGAGGTGTAGGGAAATTGAGCGCTAGAAGTCGATAGTTGAAGATAAACATAGTTGTTTTTCAATTGAATATTAAAAACTTGTTTATTCAATTACTGCTTTTTATATTCAGTTTAGAAATTAACAAAAACAACCTATATCAGCTCGAATATTATTTATTTAGACTGATTAGCCAAATTTTCCGCTCAGCTAAATGAAAAATATAGTCCTAGATAAGTATTTGATGCTTACTAAGAATGTACTCGTATTATCAAAATATTTCAGTTTATGATAAAATTTTCTTGAATAAAATGTAGTTGGTGAACCTAGTTCCTTTTTCCACGGACTGATGAAGAGTTCTGTGGGCAAGTAAGAAATTTACTTTTGATTTTGTGAGAAATGAATAAATTTGAATGATTTTATTAGACAAATAATGCCGACACTAATGGATATAACTATGTTGGTGATATTTGACGCTAAGATAATCAGTCTGTTGAGTAAAATGTGTATTTAATAATACCATATAATACCAGACAAAAAAATAATTTCATTTTCTTTTGAGATTTTGAATAGCCCCACTAATATTTCGAATCTTTTTTCCATCAAAATCTCAACACAGGTTGGTTATTGTTCATTTTTTCATTTTTTTTTTTGTTTTGTTTACATCAGTTTCTTAGATCAATAAACGAAAGCAACGTGTAATGATTTGTAGCAGGAAGACAAAAAAAAGGCGTATCGGTTGGTGTGAGAGACGATTTTCATTTACTTTATGCAAACGAGTTTTCATAATTTATCCATATCGACCTTTTTTGCTGTGGGTATGCATTGTTACGCCTCAGGTATATTAATGCGAGGATGTTTTCCCTAACTAAATGCAAATGCGGTTGTTGAAATAAAGTTGGAATAAAATTTAAAACGAATGCATAAAATCATAATGTATTTTGGTTACAGACTTACAGGTAAATAAAACTATTTGACTATTAAGATTTTTTGCATTTGGAATATTTTATTGGCGGGTGGGGTGGATTTTGCTCCAGTGATGAAAAGTTGAAAGTATGGCTCAAGATAGCTTCAGTCTGGAAAATACCAATTTATTTACTGGCTAATTGATGTTTATAAAGAGATGCGTTTCACCCTATTAAAAAAAGTGGGTGAAGGTATACCGAATTCGCGTGGATAGCTACGAGTATATCACATTTATTATTTTCAATTTTCATTAAAAGATTGAAATATTTTTTTTGAAAAATGTGAGCTTCTGTATGAAAATTCGATTAATTCTACCCCTACTGAAAATTGGTGGAGCTGGGTGAGATAAACAAATTTTAGTTTGATAATTATTCATTTTCCTTTATCTTAGCGTGATCTGAGGGGATTACGCCCTGTCTTACCCTCCTAGTCCCAGGAATCCATTGCTTGAGAACTTTCGAATATTTATTCATCCAGCTTGAGAGTTGAATTTATATTTGCCTGTATACGAGTATCAGGGACTTCTCTACTTGTGTTTCCTTACAATAGCCTTTTTTTATATCCTCTTTCTTTAAAGAACTGTTACAAATACATAAACTGTATTTTACCTCCATCAAAATAATTATCAGTGACCGCAAGTTCAACTCTCTAACTTATATTGAAGTCGAGTCATTATGGAATTACCCATAGAACTCAATTTTGAATATAGATTTTAAAAATTTTTTCAAAAAACTGTATTTCTCATTTATTGATTTAAACAAGCTTTGTTCTAACTTTTTTCTTGTCAAAATAACCGTTGACTTCATCTTTTCAGTGAGATTTCCTAATCTGTATGTTAAGACAAAAGCTCAGAAAACATTTGATTACCGTCGAATGTGGCGACTTTACACACTTTTTTAATGTTTTTCAACTTTGTCCTTCAATAACTCCTCCAATTTTGAAGCTATTGAAGTGAATTTGGTTTTAAAATTTAGGTCTAACATTTCTCAACACAATTGTAAAAAAAATTTTGAGTTTGCAGCTTTCCTTCTATTTTTTATGATTTTTCAAAAAATTTGTGTAAAGTCACCCCTCAATGGGGCGACTTTACAAAAAAAAGTTTGAGTTTGCAGCTTTCCTTCTATTTTTTATGATTTTTCAAAAAATTTGTGTAAAGTCACCCCTCAATGGGGCGACTTTACAAAAAAAAGTTTGAGTTTGCAGCCTTCCTTCTATTTTTTATGATTTTTCAAACAAATTGTGTAAAGTCACCCCTCAATGGGGCGACTTTACCCATCAATTTGTTATTGACGGGTTATTGATGGGTAGGGAGGCAAAATTTGAGGATGTTTGTACTCAGACATACGATTGAATAGAAACTAGTTAAGTACCAACTTCAACCATGTGAAACCGAACTGAATATTTTGAGTGTCTGAGGTTAAAAAAAAAAAGACGAATAAGAAAAAGGAAAAAACCATATCGCCGCTTTATTTTCTTGTTCTGTTACTGGGTGAAGTGAGGTAGGGGCGGCGATCTTTTTTTTTCATTTCCTCCTTCTACCTGCTTCGATCCAAATCGTATTTCGGTTTTAACTTTGGCCTGGCAATTTATTTATTGGGCTAAAACGAAGTGGGTAAAGTCGCCCCTTGAATGTAAAGTCACCCCGTTTGACGGTACTTCATTACTACATGTACTCATAGGTACCTACATTAATTTAATCTGAAAAATTCTTGCCTTGAAATGGGCGGACAGTGTTCGTATCACGTGGCTACTGAATCACGTATCTCTGTACATCAAAGTTATGTTATATTATATATTATCTTTGGCTATTTTCTTTTTTACTCATAACTTACTAATTAATATCATCCTAATTAATAATAAATCCTAATAAATGAGAACAAGAAATATTTTAGCTTCGGAAATATGTGAATTGACAGAAATAATTGATACACATCCAAGTTTCGCACAATTGTGACGTCAACATTATATTTAGTTAATTTAGGGAATGTGAATATTTGACATGATGCCATGAAGTATTCGCCAGATCAGTTACATAATGAAAATTATTTTTTTCCAATTTGCGTTGTTGACGATTGAGTAATGAGATTTAGGTGAAGAATTTTTTCAAACCTCGATTTTATTGTCTACAGTCGTATGGAAAATAGAGGCGTTCGTAAAATTTAAGATGTAAAATATAACGTGCAAAAAAAAATACGTGCAAAAAAAAAGATTAGATACGTAGATATTCTCTTGTTATTTGTACGTCACAACGTCTGTAGGTAGGTAGGTTGAATATTGTGGTGAAATCAAAATTATACAATAACGTTATTTCCAAAATTCTGTTTTGTAGCTTGGGGTAAATTCTTCATCATACTAGGTACCATTCTATTATAAAAATTCTGACTGGTGATAATCCAATCCTAATCCTAATTTCCTACTCAATTGGTTTAACGACAGTGACTACTCGTATTTCCAGATTTTATGATTTCATTTTTTATTACAAACTTGGAAAGCTTCTGTAACTTGATTCGTTGTTAGTAGTAATAGTGAGTATTTTGGATAAGAGAACGCAGGAACAGCTCGTGATTCGTAGTAGAAATTATTGTAAAAATAGTAAAAATATATATTATCTAAATTTAAACAAAATTCTACAAACATTAAGAATATTTAAGAGCTCTGATATCAAAATGTAAAATGGTATCCAAAAAGTGAAGTTTTCAGAAACAGCAAAAAACTGCCTGTCTTTGCACTACTTGCATCAAATTTTATAAAAAGTATCTCAAATGAAAGATATTTCCTTTTATGATATTTGTGGATGCGCCAACGTACGTCATTCCAGTCATAACTGCAGGTTTTGCTTTCCGTGATTCCAGCTCTGTTCGGACGCTACCAGGCAACCTGTAATTACAGTTTTCCTGGTCTGTAAACTGGCCCAAGTACAGGCCAGGAAAATGAAAGCGTACGAACAATTTTCTGGCAGATTCAACACTCTCTACCAAATTAACCAAGCAAAACTTTTTTCAAATATTTGTGAAGAATAAAAATATGTTACTCTTCTTTTCTAGAATGTACTAAAAATCAAAGAAAGTAACGTCTTCAATGTTTTCCATAAGTACAAAATACTTCCTTGCATATTTGATTATTAATTAACAAAATTAGTCAACTCCTTGATTTCTTTCATAAAACTTTTGACAATAGTCAAAATACCTACACTGATAAGTGATGAAAATTTTCAAGATAAACGAATTAAAGGTGAAACAATTTTTCCTGGTCCGTTACCAGGACGTTTAAGCTCCTGGCGAATTATTACCAGGAACTGTTTCCTGTAACCTTCCTGCTAGCGCCCGAACAGACTAATTGTTTACCAGGAAAAGCGTCCGAACAGCTTTCTGGCATATTTCGCCCAGTACTGGCCCAGGATTACCAGTCCTGGTAGCGTCCGAACAGAGCTTCCATCAGTGCAGCTTACTATTCCAGGCAGGACCTGTTAAATATAAACTTGGTTGAAATTACCTTTTTTTAAAACTATTTTTTGTGCTACACATACTTGATACCCTGATTCCGTCACGCATATAGTGTTAGTTCTTACCAAAAAGATAGAAAGTACTCAAATTAGCTTATGTAAATGGTAGGACTGGTAGGACGCATGGTCCTGCTTACAGTACGTTAAGGCATTTATGGCTGAATTTTCGTTTTGAAACTGACAATGAACATTTTTCATTTCGACCCAGAACCCCATGCGATAAAAGTATACAATTTTACATCAAAGTGCAAATTTTTTTATACACCTAGGTAGTTTTATTTTCGGTATTGCTTGACAGAAAAAAATTCGTCAAGAACCAGTTTTCATCGCGAGTAATAGTATATTGTTTTACTACAATCTAAAATATTGAGGGAAGCAAGTTATTTCATACGAGTGCAAAAATTGTTGCCTGTAAATTTTTACACAAGTATGAAATAACTTACTGAATGAGCGACGTACGTGAACTATATCTTTTGCTACACATATATAGTTTTTTCATAAGAATTAAAATGATAAGATGTACACATATTCAAAAAGTAACTTTCATAATTCAAGAAATAAGTGATAAAAAGTGCGGAAAAGTTGAGGAAAAGCAGTGCTAAAAAGCTTATCAATAAATCAAAGAGAAACGTATGGCCACGTAAAAATACTCGTATTATCAATGAAGTGCAGCAAAAATTATGGGTATCAACCTGCCAGTTTTAAGTACAGTGAAAAGAAAAACAGAGTAAATATAAATTATGGGAAAAAAATGCCAGATGCCAGTTTCTGTCGGAAAAACTGGCATGTTTTCCCCTACTTTTCTTGCGTGCGTTGTGAAAAGAACTTTTTTCTATCTCTTTTATATTTCTCTTCTCGAAGTCGACCTATAGGCATTTCTTCCTGATGGCTCTCAAGTGTGAGTAAAAAGAAACGTACTGGTGCGTGTTTATGCGTATCTATGTGTTGGACTTTTATAATGTATTATTCGACTTCGTCTCACGAAGTTGAAGAATTTTTGTCTGAGACAAACCTGAAATACTCGGGAGGTTACGTTCAATAGCGCGTACAATAATAGAGCATGCGAGTATAACCTCTGCGCTGGTGTGCGAGTGTGTGTATGAAAAAGAAGTCTCTTGGTGGTCGCCACTCCAGTGACCACCTCATGGTCAATAACCTGAGCCGCCCCAGTTCCACACTCTCAAACCACTGACGTCACATCTGGTTCCTTATATTCCATCTGTTTCCTTCCTTGTTTCGTCTTTCTATTTTTCTATCACGGTATAATATGTATATTTTTTTTAGTGTTCGAATTTTCATCTTTCTTTTTTCTTTTTTAAATATTATATATGGTCGCTGTAGATGTTCATCCATTGTTGAGTGCCTATAGTTGCTTTCAAACTTGCTCAAATCAATAACAGCAGAATCAATTAATAACCACCACAGTGCATACTTTCCTCCTCTTTATGGTTAACCTTTTTTTTTTTTTTTTTGTACGTACATAACGTTATAGCTAATCTATTTTTCTATCCCTCCTCCCCCCCCCCCCTATTTCTCTTTCACAGTCAACGTTCTGGTGCATCGTAATGATATAACGGTACATCCATATATCATACTCAAGTATTCAACTATAACTCGTACACCTAAATACGCTTTGGCCAACAACAATAATAGAACTCACACTTTTTTTCAAGTTGACGCTCCTATAGCTGCTGTGTGTGCTAGTAGTGGGAATACGTCGAATAAAAGTGAAGTGTTGGGAAGTTGAAATTTCCAGAATGACCCATGTAGCCAATAGAGGAAATTATATTTTAGTGACGAGATTCCATTCGAGAGAGGAAGGCCTGTAGCTTATATGAATTAACTCGTATTGGGTCTATTTCTAAAAGAAATGGAAGGTTTAACGTTTTTCCTTTCTACAAAAAAAAAATAATTTTCTTCCTCACGAATGAAGCACGAAATTGTATCATGGGGTAAGTGTCTTGTTGACCTGTTGATGCGACAAAAGGGATATGATCTAGCTCATCTTTGAGCGCGTATACTACAGATGGAGGACTAATGCTATTTTGTTTATTTATGTTTTAATTTAACCAAAATCTGAGAATTTTGTACATTTTATTGTTTCACATTGAAAATGAACAGTGATAAACAAGAAGGGGATCAGTCGACTTTTTTCAAAAGTTGAATTCATTTGAAGTTAAATCGTATATTTTGTCATTTTTTAATGTTTATAATTGTTTAGAGCACTTGAAATCCCTCACTGACTATATAAGGTAGAACCCGTCAAGCCAATCTACAGGAAAACCCCGATCAGGTACTTGATCTACTATTTGAACTTTTTTCCCTTGAGTCTTATCTTCTTAAATGCATTGTTATAATTACATCTTACAACGGATGCCACTTGAGCATGAAGTCTTAAAATGAGATTTAAACTATTTGAGAACATACACCTCAGCCAAAAAAAAAAAAAGATAGGAACTCTATAGTATTTTAACGCGTCATTTTCTTACTCTTGTTTCGTTTTTTTAAATTTAATAGTTAACTAACCGGTCCTAAACCGCCCTAAAATAAAGAGATTCTCTTTTTTTTTTTCTCTTGCAGTACACCTTTGTGTTTGCAGATTCGCCCTTCGGGTACATGACTTGGTGTCGGTAACCGGCGTTTAGTATTTTTTTTGCACGATTCTCAAGTTCTGCTGTCTTGAAGTATAAGTTCCTCGTAAATAAAAATGGCTGGTTGTTAAAATATCGCACGAGTTCAAAGACATTTTTCACGAATGAGTTAAAAATAATAACGTGAACTGTGCTTGCTAGACTGGAGTTATTCGGAGAAGTAGCCAAGGGGTAGTACGAGGGTCATGGTCTTCCTGTTGGTTCGCAAAAAGTTCAAGAACCCCAAAAAGGACTGATATTTCGTTCCAGCAGGATCTTGAGAATTTATTTCTGTTGATAACTTGATCCCAGCAACAGGTTTTGGTCCTACCATTTGGCAGACAAGTTAATAAGCTAGGCATCACAGAAACAGGGTACTCAAAATAAAGTTCTAGCCATTTTGGACTGGTTAAGAAAGGGTTAACTCGATCCAATGAAGATCTGAAGTTTCTTGAATTTCTTACTTATATGTCTCAACTCTTAGCCATTTCCCTGTTGATTATACTTTAATTTATGAGTTGTGACAGAGTTTATTTTAAAATTTGATAGGTTTTGCTGAAGATAAAAGAGCAGTATCTGCATTTTTTCGATTTAGCCGATGAATTTTAGCTTGTTCAGGATTATTATAAAAATCACAGAGAGACGTCATTTTGTTATACCAAGCATGTTGTATTATTGGGGTTAATTTTCTCGATTCTCATAATGTGTTAGATCCATTGGCGTATTGTATGGGGTGACAGGGGAGATATGGTCTCCTAGAGCTGAGATTATAGTCACCCTCAGTTCAATGATAATTAATAAAATTTTGATTTATTTTTACTAAATTCTGATAAACTTTTCATTTTTTCACCTTTTTATTCATCTTACGTCTGATCAAGTATTTTTTCAGCTGGTTTTCGATAGCAGACAACCAGTCGTTTTTTTTTTAGCGATGAACAAAAAAAATTTTAGTCTCTGCCCCCCTCAAACACATCTAGCAAAGTCCGTCCACGGCTAGATCTCATTTCATTCATATTGATAGACCAAGAACTCACTGCTGTCATTCACTTATCTTGAATTATGATTTATTATTTGTTTTTACTGTGCATCCAATTTGTTTTGGAGACGCGTTGGTTGAAGTTATTCGATTTTATATTATTCGTAATATTTAATTAATCTTACCTATTAAAATATGTATAGAGTCATTACATCGGTACTCACTACTCACTCAAACAATCTGACCTTCATAGTTTTATGAAGTAAGCCGTATTTGGAATATTCTTGCCTAATTTCATTTTTCATTGAGGATCTAGTATAGTGCTTGGAATAAGCTCTCTTTTTCAACATAATATCGGGTTGAACTAGAAGACTCTTGTAAAAAGCTTCTCATCTCTAGAATGCTAAAATTTTTGTGAAAAAATGTCTCAAATTTCTTTTGTAGAGGATAGCCTTTCATTCAAAGTACATATACTCGTATTTAGCTTCGTGATTTATTTTATCATCCAAAAACCCTTACATTCTCGAAAATGCATTCAACGTCGATCTCTATGATGCCTCACGTTAGTGGCATGCCCAAAAAGTGCCTCAAAACTCATCATTTTGCTACAGTTTATCTCTTCTTTTTTTTGTCCCGGCTTCGAAACAATTGTGTGAGCATCTATTTATCTGAAGAAAAAAAAAAGTTAGCACGCTCACGTTGCGTTGCGCGAATATTTCGTAAGGCTTTACGTAATTGGCTGGCCACACTGGGAAGCACTGAATGGTCGAATTTTCTCGGTCATTGACTGCATACGGTCAAGGAAGGAGATGCGTAGAGGTGGTACTAGTTGTAGTAATAGTAAACACACACTGAGAACACCGGCAAAACGTCTACACACAGGTATAAAGCGGTCTTATTTAATCATAAGCAGAAGAATTTTGCTCTTCGTTAAGTCAATTGCCTCACGACATAAGTAGTCTTTACACGGAGTTGAAAAAAAAAACAAAAGCAGAAAAAAAAAGAGAAAAAAACTATTTTAGGAATAGAGGCGACTATGAACTTGCCATGGTGGGCGTAACATTGTTTTAAATTTTCTTATGTTTTTTTCCTCCACATCAACCCTGATATTTTTTCGTCTACTTTTTCTTTTGAAAGAGAAATAATTAATTTAAAAAAAAAAAAAGTGTAATATTTCGTGATTTTAATTTCGAATCTAATACCCGTCTTCTGGAATTTTATGTTGAAAAACTTTTAACGTGACGATACTATACGTGAGTCATCTTTGACATGGTGAGGGGTGATTGGTCAGTTGTTTGGATGGTAAAAAAATGTTATACTAGGTAAATACCAGACGATGATTCAATATCCAAATTTTTTTTCTACATCCACAAGTATCTTGAGAGTATTATCAAATAACGCGTATTAAACGAGTTCATATACGATCTCATTGAGTGGGTCTCGAGTATGTTCTCATGTTAGGTCACCAAACCAGTTTCAAAGCTTGTACAAGTTGTTAGAAAAAAGATAAACAGTAGGAAAAAATGATGGCCTGAGTATAAAGGGAAGAAGAGAAGCAAGAGTTGCATGGAGAAGGAAAGAGAAATGGGAGAGAGCTAAGGAGCGATGCAGAGTATTTTGTTATGGGTCATGGGTATATCGTAACGATCTGATGATTTATTGATTGATGTAAAGGTAATGCGTGGTGCTAAATGTATTAACTTAGTTTCGGATTGGTATTTTCCTCAAATACCATGACCGCCATACCTTCCGCATATTTTTTTTTCCTTCAGAGGCAGAGGTGCGAATTAACATTTTTTACATGTATTCGAACTTGTGGATGTCGACTACTAACGAAGTACAGGGTGCTTCAAAAATGGCTAGAATTTTATAAGTAATTTTTTTTTCTCTTCCAGTTTTTACAGAAAGTAAGTCCTTTGTATCATAGATTTTATCTAGCACTAGAAAAAGTTATCGAAATTTTTCATCAATAGATTTTCCAAATTTTAATTAATTTCTATAACTATGTTGGAAATAACTTTATGGGGTCATTCCTTTGATGAATTATTTATGGTTTCATTGAAGGTTACTTCCACTCAGGCCAGTTAATATCACTATAATGTCAAACTATAGTTAGTGGTACTCAGGTTATGAGCTTACAGGAATAGCCGTAAGATATAATTCCCGCGGACACGTTCTCTAATGCGGTTTCCCTATGCATACTTTTCCCTAATGGACAGTTTTCCTGATTTTTCTTTCCCTAATTTCCCCCTTCCAATACCGTTATACCTATAATAGATTGATTCCCTAAAAAAACAATATTTTTAAACAGGACTCCTTCATTATAAGTGGTTGATGAGTGAACCAAAGAGGAATTTACTTGGAAATATTAAAAAAATTACCCCCACTCGATGCCTCTCCTGATAGAACCTACACCTATATCTCCCCGCCTTTACCATTTACTTTCAGTGGACGGAAAAGGTTTGATTTTTATTAAAAGAAGATCAGGGATGGCAACTGCAGAGATTATTCGTTGAAACAAAGGATTTTTCATACTGTCTTGAAAAATGTCCGAGATAAAACCAGGGATTTTTCGGAATTTCAAGGAATTTTTCAATTTTCTGAGTTTTTTTTTTGAGGACTTAAGTATTTTGTCTCAATTTTCTAATTATTATTGAAATAAGAGATGATATTATTTGGGTATTTTAAAATTTGAATTTTTCCATTTTTTTCTTTTGTAGTGACTAAAATACAAATTTTCAATGAAAAAACTGGCTTCAGTCAATACGGAATTTTTTTTTGGCTCGAAGCAGGTATTTTTAACTATATGGGTTGGCAACGCTGAAGAAGATTCAAATGAGAAAGAAAATGTTGGACTGTCTGTCCTTACATAAAGGTGTACTTAGCTATTTACGTGTAATTCACCATCGCAACTATACTCGACATTTTTTTTATGCTCGTAATTTAACGCCGAAGAGTGTCCCAATATTCTCTCCCCAAAAATTAGGAATACTGGTCTGAAGGAAAATGAATTAGCTGGCTTACTGGTATTAGGAAAAAACGATTAGGAAATGAAAAATTAGGAAAAATGTTCACTAGGGAAAATTATATTTAGGGAAAACGGATGAGGGGAAGTAGGTGGGGACCGTGAGATACAACCGGTTCGTCCAACTGAGGACACCTTGTTCAAAGGCCAGCTCACCGGCACAAAACAATAAAAAAACACAGATGCCAAAATGACACCTTAATAGGTAGCTGTGTTTACATGTTGCACATCGTATGTACTTCAAGTATATTATGTAAAATTTACGAACTCTTTGCGCGGTTTTCCGCACCCTGCCTCGCCTCTTGACAACCGCAACAAACGCACGCTATGAGGTCATATTAAGGCGAAAAAAATGAAGAAGAAAAAACCTTCAATATCTTTATGCCATAGAGATACACTCGGTATAGGTACACTATAATATAAAGAAAGAGAAAGAGAGAGAGAGAGAGAGTGAGAGAGAGAGTGAGTGTGAAAGAAAGAAAACATAAACGAGCTTCGGGCTATCTCATCGCATGTGCATGCATAAAGTGGATGAAGATGGGGCTCGGTGGTACACTGTCCGCCTCTCTTTTTTAGTGTAGGCGATATGACCTAAAAAACTGCAACAACTCTTCCTGGTTCAATAACACCGCAGCATTTTTCAAGTCAGGCCAAACCTGTGTGTATAGTGCTGCTGCTGTATACACCAGGTTGGATATGTCTTCGTCGTCGTATTTTTGCTTCTCGTTCCTCTCCTCTTTGGGCACGGAGTATGGACTTCTCTGTTCGTATGCAACTGTGGATGTACGTACCTGCGGCCATCAAGAACGAATACAGCAGCGTAGATTATGTGTACCTCGTCTTGCCCCCCATCCACTCCCCCTTCCCCTCCAGCCATTTTGCCACTTCGCGAACGCGACTTTGGCACTTAAATAGTCGAAGGAAGGTAATGGTTGCTTTTCTTTCTCTCTGCATTTCTCCTTTCCTTCTGCTCTGGTAGGCTGCAGTTTATTGTGGTGCGATGGAACGCGACTGCTGTATATGGCCACCTATTAGAATAATTGTCGGCAAAAAGTGCTTATCAGTTAATGGTTACGTAAGTTGGCCGTAATTATATTCAGGTGCACTCGATAGGTAGGCCTATGAGGTTATTGTGATAATTGGGTGCAGAGGATGTAGGAAGATTTGTATTCAAGGAGCTGTACGTGAGCATATCGTCGATGAATTCTATCCTTCCATTTATGTAGGACTTGATGGTAATGTGACCTCTACATAAATGTGCGCAATCTGGATGTACATAGAAATATCAGTACTGCAGTGTAATTATTGTTTCAGTGGTAGAAGGTAAAAAAGTGACATTACAGTCAAAAAATAATCCCTTGTTTGTCCATTTGGCACTGAGTTATATTATTTTGAAAGGTTTAATTTCAACCTTTGAATATGGTTAGAAAAATAACTATATAGTTCTCATTCAATAAGGAGATTATTTTATTTATGGCTTAGAAATCTAAACATGGAGGTCACTTGAGGTGAATTCAAATTCTAACCTCAAAATTTATCTAACAAAATCTGTGAAAAGTAAACACCATGATGCCTTAATTCAAAACAACGTCGACGCTGCTGAAGTATTTTTTACTTAACCTCCTCTGATCATGAAACACAAAATGGAAGCTAAACATGCGGGTCATTGAATTTACCAGCTTTATTAACAGTTGAAGCAAGCGAAGTCAGTAACTTGAATGACTATAAAGCTATTGTGGTCGAAAGTAACTATAACCCTTTTAGGCAATATCAAGAGTCTAGTGCAGAATTGTCGAAAGAAAGTTCAATAGAATAAGAAAAATATTTGCGTCAAAATCTTATTTACGTTGTGGGCGAAGGTTATCGAACCAATGAATTTTTCTTTCCATTGAATTGGAAATTGAGTAGAAATGCTTTCTTTCGCATTCACCAGCGAAATAACCATGGTTTGAACATGGTTATAATCGCCATTGTCACTTCTATGAAATGTGGATCACTCATGAATATTCCAGATAAGTCCGTTGATGATAAATTGATCAGCCTATCCACTAAAGGTGCAATTTTTCTCATCGAAGAAGGCATTCGTGTTGCAAGTTGTCGAGAAATGACCGCATCAGGTTACGTTGGAAAAAAAAATTCTTGTAGAATGTTGTTTTCTTTTCCTTTCTTCGTCGACTGTTTTCGCAATATTCAAGAACGGAGTGTTCTGTGTGTAGTTTGTAGCCAGTGAAGCAGCCATACAATTTCCATAAGGAGAGAGTAACTGGTTACGGATAAATAGTCGTGTTCAATTTTCATATTTTCACTTTATATTATTTCTTACTATTTAATTTGAACCGAGATTCTCTTTGTTGGTGTAATCATAATGTTAATAAGGATTCTCTTTCGGAGAAAAAAAGTTTAACATATCGAATTTAATTCAAATCAAACCTGAAATTTCGATTTTGATTCCGAGGTCTGGTTGGAATAGTAGTTAAATACTCAACACTTTGATCCAAAGTTTGTACATCTGAGACCAAGTTGTTTTTAATATTATAAACCCACACACATTTATGTAGATGCATCTCAAATATTTGTATTATTGTAGTATAATTTGTTCTTGAACCAATCCTTCAGATGTAAGAGATACCGTTTTGTTTTCGGTGGATGATCCATCATAATGAACAGTAGATATTTAAATATTAAAATCAATTAAAATTAGAACTGGAAAAAAAAATTCAGCCGAAGGCAAAACAATTTTTTAAATGCTAATTTATGTAAGTAGATACGCTCTGCTGAATTAAATTGAAGATAAATTTTTTTTGATTGTAAGTTTCAATCAAAATAGCACACTGTATCGTCTATATTATGATTATATATTATCCTATTATGTAGTAGCATTGAATTCTTATGATCTTCAGCTATTAAAATTGTGCTCAAACTTCCATTGAATTTCAAAATTTTGCAAAACCTTATGAATTTTCATCTTTGGATACCCTACTTGAAAATTTCAATCGGATGAATGTCGAATCTCATTATTGTAGCTAAAACAGGTTGTATATTAAAAGTTCAAGGGCTTTCAATAATAATATGTTGGTGAATAAACATTCAAATATGATTATACCTTATTCTGTTTGAATAAATTATAGTGGTATCATTGACGCGAAGGATTCTCAAATATGATAATATATTCAATGATTAATTATTGTAGTTCATCTTTAGTAACATCCCTTATCTGCCTGCTATTGAACAAACAAAAAAATGATTTTATGATGGAATGCTTGTCTTCCCAGATATATTTATTAACAATGATCCACAATTACAATTCTTTGTTTTTAGTAGCTGTTTAATTCCTTACAATAAAATTCAAAGAGTTATAAGGTGATTTCATGACAAACATCTGTTAAATATCCAGCTATTTTTTAAATTATTTTCTTGAAAAGACTCTCTCCCTTTCAAATATTTTTACGAATTCAGAATATCAGTTTTTATTTTTTTAAATGTTTTTTACGTATTTTAGAAAACTTTGTCTATCAATGATGGGATGGTATAATATGAGTAAAAAATTTCTTAGACCGAGAAATTGAAATTGAATCGCCCACAATTTGAGATTGAGACGAACCTAACTCTGTTTAATATTAAAGCTCAAAAACCACTCCTTCTACGACGGTGTGCTGAATATAGTCTGGTCCACTTTTTGTTATACCTAGTCTTAATACGGGCTTAGTGAGGTAGATTCGAAATGATTCATCTGGATCACAGGTTAAAAGAAAAAACCTAATATACTTAGTGCTCATTTGCCTGTGCCCTTTTTTTCACCTTCCACGGAGTGCAAGTCATGTATGAATAAACTTATCAGATTTTGTGGCTTCCGCTTAAAATACTTTCAATTTTTTCCACCATTCGAAATGCGAGAAAATGAAACACGGAACTCGATCGCGATCCAGGACCTGCCGCAACACCCTCATCCTTTTGAAAGTGTTATTATAATTAAAACATTATATTCGTCCTTGATGAAAAATACGTCAGCATGTCAACGAGTGATCAACGATTTTTAAAGGTACAAAAAATTTATGTATCCCGTACGATAAAAAAAAATAACGAAGGTATTTCACCAGTTTCGAGATTGAAATGCAGATTTAGATTTTCATTAAATCGATGCTCGCTCTTTAATTCCGTCTTCGAAATCTTAAATGTCCTATATTCTGTCGTCACTGTACAGAATTTATTTGCAAATTAATGTACCTATGCTAATGATAATTTTGTCGGTAGTCGGTTTAGTTTTTAATTTCCACGTTAAAAAAATAAATATTTGCCTGCATTTTAAGAAGTGTATAAAAATTTGGCATTTATTGGCAATCCTTTTGTTTTTTGCATTAATCTATAATTTTGATGAAATTTTTTTTTTAGCGTTATTAAAAAAGTTGTTTTGGGGAAAAAAATTGATTTCATTGTTTATGCGAAAATACGAGTAATTAACTCGATCCTATGTAAACGTGAACTAGCATTACTAATTTGACATGTGCGACACAAATTTCACTATCGCAGACCTTGAACGTGAAATTACCAAAGTCGTGAATTCGTGAAAGTTTTGTTTATTATCTAGGACTGCTGCGAATGACTACCATGCATTATGTTTATTTCGGAATTTTTTTTTTTTTTTGAATAGGTATACCTTAACTCTATGTATTCATTCTTCATTAGCAAAAATCGAGCGATTGACCTATTTAAAAAATTTTAAAATTTTGCATATGAATATGAATGCTTCACAAGGGGCTGTTAACCCAAACCCATAAGCTTTGAACTCTTTAACATTGTATCGGGCAAATAGCATAATATTCGAAAATTGGCACCGAAGTTAGAATTAAAATTTTGCATACCATAAACTGATGATGTGGAGAGAAGATTCTAGAATAAAACTGAAAAATTATCTCACGATACTGTGTGAGAAAAGCGGTTTTCATACAGCAGATTTACATAATAGAATTCGCATTAATTGGCCAACACTTCAGGTAAAACCGCATGTAAGAACAGCGTCATAAATATTGTAATAAACAGCAGCATCAGTATCCAAAGTTATTATGGGGTATATTTATACTAAGAAGAAGTCTTAGTACCGGCATTATTCGCAAAAATTTCTTCAATTATTTAAAAGTCAGAGTTACAATGCGATATCGCGTAGCAAAATTATCTCAAAAGTCAAAGTGCTACTTCCTAAACAGGAAACCGAAAAATAGTAGACAAATAAAATCACTAATCATTGAACTTTATGGAAAAAAGTTACACGCAGTTCAGAAAATGAGCAATAAATGTACAGCGTATCTAATTATAAAGCTTATACAGAATAAATTTAAATGACCAGCTGCTTTTGTTTTTAGCAGGTTTTCAACAGAAAACCTTTTAATTTTGGTCTGATTTTTACGAATAGGCTTGGAACTTACATACTCGTAGTTGTTCATTTTTTTTATTTTTTATTATGGTTTATTTATAGACGTGTTACGATATCAGAGGTCTTTCACATCTTGGGTGGATGGTTGGAGTTTGAAACTGTAGGTTTTGTAGGTGAGGTGGAACTTGTGGTAGGGGATAGTGCGGGGGTGATTGGAGAGTCTCAGACGCACTCTTTTCAGGCATGCGCCAAGTACTCGTGTCGGTCCCCTGCTAGATCTTGGTAGGTGGGTCAGGTTATGTCGGTGATGAGTCTCAAACCTAGGACTTTTATAGTGCAAGGCTGAGTACTCTACCACTATGCCACACAGACCTCTAGTTATTTATTTCATGATCTCAGGATTCCAAAAATACCCATCTGGCATTTTAGTGTTTGTTTCTTTTTTTATGTATGTATGAGGACGGTTTCTTATGCAATTAAAAAAATTAATGTAGCCAGTCATTTTGCCTCACCCTGTATTTTTAAAATATGGCCATTGATTGTGAGCAATATTGGTATCTATTTCTGGAAAATTATTTTGAATTTTCAATCATACAATAAAAATACTTCCAATGGATGAAAGAAAAATGTTAGTTTACTCGTATATAATCTTCAGAACTTGAAAAAAATAATAAAAGACAAATGCTTGAATCAGTTTTTCATATGTTTGAAAAATGTTAATTATTGATTCAATTAAGTAAATGCCATTTTATTGGCACCGCCTATCTTCAAAATAATCGCCACCTAAGTTCGAGTAAGAAGATTGATATCCACATGATTCATCTTTTTTTTTTATTGGACTATTTTTTGTTCATTTCCGCCAGCTGAGTTTATACGGAATTTTTGAAAAAGATGTTTGCCAATTAGGTGAGCAACAATTTGAAAAGGCAAAAAATTACATTTTACTGTAATAATGATAGTATCGACTTGGATCTTAGTTTTCTCTGTTGTCATTGAAAAATGAAAGGCTCTGAATTTTTGAACCACCCGTACTTTTAATATCTTGCCAAAAGGAATATGAAGTTCTAAACGTTTAAAATTTAGTACATAATTATTTGCGAAAAGTCGTATCTTTTTAATCTAGGTACATTAATGAATAACGATTTCGAACTTCATTCGAATTTTTTCTAAATCATGGAGACAATTTATTTTTTTCTTCACTCAACAGTCAAATTCCTTATAGAATGAATAAAAATCAGACAAACAAAAGTTTTTTACTTCAAATTTTTTGGTTCAAATTCAAAATTTACTACGAGTACCTATACTGCTACTCTATACTCTATGATTACAAAATATTTATTTTTATTTTTTTGGGTCGGATTTAATGGAAGCAATTAAATACTCTTTTACGAACAATCTTCAAGTTTCACTTCTGAAAAGTAGTTTATGAAGTTTGCCAAAACTCAAATACTTAACAACATGCTTTTTTCTGAAGTGTCTCATTTTGATTTTTAATCAAAACATTTTTGCATTCGAACTCCATTTAACAGAGTCAGCTTTTAATGCAATTTATGTCTGATTTTTCTCTGTACAGGTTCGTTTGTTCTTGCATTTTGATGATTTGTAAATGGAGAGTGTGGACAAGAGGGTGGTGAATGAGTTTGGTATTGTTCCCATTTGGTCTTTTTTTTTCTTCCACGATATTCGCTTAATTTTTGTAGACGATCGAATTGTAAATTTTTTATTTTTTCAAAGCCAGACTATCATTTTTTGTGAGCTAATCATAAAGTATAAATGTACGGTTTAAGTCGGCTTGAAGAAATTAAAAAAAAATATAATAATGTTTCAGGAATTGGGGAGATACACCCGGTGCCAGTTTTTTTTTCCTTCGAAAATTTTATTGATTAAGCTTCTGCCAATGAAAAACAAAAAAAACGTCAATTACGAAGAGCTGCCAATTTTGTTTAACAAGTCTAAAGTTGTGGATAACAGTATAATCTCTAGCTTTGGCATCGCTTCCGTTGATAATTAAGAAGCTTATTCTTCCCAGTTGTTCTCTTCATTCTCCATATCCTCATATTAAACTTCAAGCAGCTGTTAGAACAAAATAATACTCTACTTGAAAAATTTCTCTCAATTCATTCATTCCGGCAAAAAAAAAAACCTTTTATTATTCAAAAAGTGAGAAATGACCGATAGCTTGAGGTATACTATAAGTAATGAAATTTGACGACCAGAGTGAAGAGTTCAAATCCATTTATATTTGGCACCTATTGAGAAAACTTGGCAGGAAAATCATTGTGATGAATTTGTTGGAATCAACTACGTAGGAAAAGTTCTTGTATAAACATTATAGTGATCAAATTTTCCACCTACCTTCATCAGTGATGAGTTTCTTAAAAGTTCATTTTCAATAATTCATTAAAAATTGGGTTTGCAGAATTTTCAAGTGCATCTTCCAATTAATATTTCTATTTTTTTCTTCATACTCATAATATTTTATTTAGTTCAAGTACTAACCAACCTCAGGGATTGTGGTACCATTGCCACTAATATGTCTTGTACTTGCGTCACTACAGTGTGTTCATATCAAGCTCAGGAATTCGGGTCTGTGCCACCAGATGTGTCGCAACCTGTCTCTAAGACCTTGAAAACCCAAAAGACCGCAAACTGTACGAAACATTTTAAGACTTGTCTTCATCGAAACCGATCGAAACAACTGTCACTTGAATAACTGGACTCCCCTAAAGTAACCGTCCTATATGATTTCTAGGCAATTAATAAAACATTCTCTTTCATATTTTACTGCCCTGTACTCCTTTTCATCGAACACCCTTGGGGCCTAATTATATGATAAGTACCTAATGATTAAAATGGTCCTTATTTATCACTAAAATATGGTGAAATTGTTTTGTAATTCACGCTCTCACCCCTCCTAGTGGTTCCATTGCAGAAAAAAAAATTCTACTTGCACTGAGAGAAAAAATATTAAATTTTAGTAGGTATGCAGTATACGAATTTTTTAAATATTTGTACTATTATTTTGCAATATAATTATTTACTAATTCCTAATAAATTTATATTAATTTTTCGTATAAAATCTGAAGTTTTGAACTGATCGTGGGGAGGGGTTGGAGCAGGGGAAGTCTTTCTGTAACAGTCATTCATTTTTTTTTTAAATTACATCCATTCGTAGTAATGAACAAATCATTTTTTATTCATTTAAAAAAAATTGTGATTTTCCAGTTGTCTTAAGAAGTCTCTCAGATTCCCCTTCCGATCTATTTTCCTCACTGGGTTGTAGTGTATGTTGAAGGAGAAAATACATATTTCTATGCAACGCTGATTGTACAGTAAAATAATGCTAATTTTTGCGTGTACGTATTTTCAACCCCCTCGAGGCACCCTATTTTTTTCAACCTAGGAGGCTGAAAATTTTATGCTGAAAATTTCATGGATTTTTTTTTAAAGAAATAAAACCATTCTGCAAATTGTGAGTTGAAAATTTCAAAATAAGGACCACCGTAACTAATTATTATGAATTTCGAATTTTAAATTTTGAGTTTATTCTATGCGCTGCAATTTTAAACTGTGATAACTCGACCAGTTTTCAAGATGAGAAAATGCGATTTGCTCCATTTGGTAGAGATGTAAAACTCTCATTTTGGGGGTAGGGGGAGTAGACAATTGTATGAAAATGTGAGATGAGTATTTTTTGAAACAGTAAGAATCTAATTTCTTTAAATTGACGTAACTCCAATCGGGATTTCTCTGTCAAAAACCTATTAAAAAGAAGAACGAATATGTCCATAATAATTTGAATTATGTGCTTATAAAGCTGGTGAGGAATTTTTTAAAGCATAAAGAACGTTTTCGAAATTGATAAAAATCTGAATTTACAGTGTGAATCCATCTGCTACACGTTGGGCTTGGTGTGAACATCTAACGTAGGCTATAATGGTACACCTCTACTTGGCACAACTTTTTTTGCTGTATTAAAATTATATGCAAGAAAAAAAGAAGGCATAGGACCATAAATTTTTTTCCTTTTAATTATAAAAGCCCACGTAAATTCAAAACCACACATTCTGCGGCACTGGTGGAAGCTTGGGGCAAAACGAAAAGAAATACAGTAGGTATAAAAGAAAGGAAGGTCGATCTTTATAAGTCCAGCAGACTAGCGAAAATGACAAGAGCACCGGTAACAGAAAAGAACTTTCATTTACTTTCATTATATATAATTAGAATATATCGAAGGTAAAAGTGAATTTAATGTTTATACTACGTTAAAGAATAACATCTCCAAGATTTTCGTAACCTTTCACTCGGACACAAAATAAATACGTATACCTACACCAGACGATACTTTGAATCTTGTCAGTGAAACTTCTCTCGTCGAACTATCGCTGTTTGGGAGTCGTTTCTAGGGCACCAACACCACCATCGATATCAGATTTGAAGTGTATCTGCTGAGTCGAATCGATGTTGAAGGAAAAAAGTGAATGAATAGAAATACGATCAGTATATTCAATCGATGACGATATTGCCAAGTAAAAATTAATTTATTCAGTGGTGAAGAAAAGTAGCTTGGATTAAAAATTTTCAAAGGGAAAAGTGTAAATTTTATTGTGTTACTCGAAATTTTATTATATCAAGATCGTCGTTTCACATTTCAAGAGTAAATTGTATCAAAAATTAGGTCTTCGGCGTGGAGAGAGATCATTCGGATGGTTCATAAAAATATTATAATCAACCAAAAAAAATTTTAATAAGTTGGCGAATACATTCACACGTGAATCGTCGCATCCTTATTATGCACGAATGTTTTTCAGTATAATTTTTTTTTGCTTCCTTTTCGATTAAATTAGCTATGAGTACTGTTGACTGCTACGGATTCCATTTGAATATTCAATATTTTTTAAGAAACATATTTTTTAAATCAACATTTTTTCATACATTCATCCCTGTAGGAAAAGTTTTAAAATTTATCTTACATTGAAAGTACTTAATCAATTTTTACTAATTAATTTCCTATTAAAAGAAAATTTAGGAATTCTATTTTTGCACTCTATTTATAACTTTGGTATTTGTTTTATCGGTCTTAACAGAATTTAACATTTATATATTTATTTATTGTCAATTAGAAAAGCACGTATGACTACATTATGAGATACTCCCCAGATGCACTTGATAAGTTCACTTTGAAGGAAGAGGAGAGGTGTAGGATATAAATTAACCAGAATCTAAAAATTTATGAATTCCTGACAAGACTTAACGTTGTTTAACTCGACTGTATCGATACTTGAAAGTGAAAAGGTGCTATGTCCGTTTGTAATACATAATTTGCGAAAGAAGAAAAATTATTTTATGCATTACTTTGGTTGTAATCAGACACGTAGAAACTAACAAGTCTCTCCACCTTCAATAAAACCAATGTAAAATTGCAATTCCCAAACAGCCATCTGAGTGGAAGCGGGTTTGTCCTTCTGCCATCTTAAGATTTTTTCCCCTAGTAGTTTGCTGGTCTTTTAGGTTAATTGCAGATAACAGTAGCCAATATTTTTATTGGAAAATTTCAAAAAAGTCGAGTAGTTATTTTAAAAAGTCGATTAAATATTTTACCTTTCATTATAATAATAGGTCGAGTAGATTTGAGAGGGTTCGTAGCTACCCTTGAGGTACCTAACTAAAAAATCACCATTATTTTTAGTTGAATTAAAGATGAATAATCTATTAAAAAAATTCTTCTCCTGCTTCAATATCTATCCCCGCCGTCAGTTTAAGAATTCAATTTTGCGATAATTTTAAATGAAGTGGGGCTTTGCGGACTCCGCTTCTAGTGAGCGGGCTGAAACTTGAGTAGAATTCGTATTTTTCATGAAATGGAGCCACTTTGAGGGGGGCTGCGAGCAGAAATTTAGAAAAAAATTTCACCTTAGATGAATATAAGGACCACCCTATTATTTACATTGGAAATGAGCTAAAGTAATCAGGTGTCCCGAAGCCAGAGAAGTATCATCTTTTCGAATCTATTGTATCTATAAAAAGAAAAAAATAACCCGCGTTGGTAGGTGTACACTGTACAGTCTATAATGTATTTGTGGCTTAAATAGAAATGCTGTCAAAATCTTCTGATTGTTAACGAAGAAAGGTGGAACCCGGAAATTTTGCCTCACACATTATTTAAACGAAAAAAAATATTATTCTTGCAATTACGGTGCGAATTTAACGGTTAACGAACAACATTTTCGACAAATTTTTCGTCCGAGGTCATTGACTTGAATTTCGCTCATTTCAATCGCATTCAATGGCTCATTTCTTCGTTTCTCGTTCAAAATTACGGCACGAAATAAATGGCGCCTGCGGGTTTCCTGCGGTAACATCTGCAATTATCGTTTTTCAGTAGAGTAGATACATGACTTTTTCTCAGTTGCGCTGGCTGAAACCTTTCCCAGTAGTTGAGGAATTCAAAACCAATGATTTATATTTATGATCAATGATGAATAATTGTAGAGAAGTTTTAATTAATTCGAAATAAATTATACGGTAATATGCATCAGGCTATACAGTGTGTGATTCTTCTAGTACGGTGGGGGGGGGGGTCCGATGAAAACCTTAGTTTATCTACTACTAGATCTCGACAGCTAGTGGAACTTTCTTACAGATGGACGCTTATTAATACAAGTATATAATATGAGTTGGTGCAAACGTGGCCGAACCAATAGCTGCGAATACTTGAATGGGTAATTGCGGGATGAAGATCAATACAAAAACGTGGTTGACACCAAATAAGTTTTGTCAAAAAACTATTTGTAACGTGTCGCAAAAAAAAAAACAACAAATTTTCAGGAGAGTTGAAAAAAAAATGATTCCCCCACATTGAGATGCATCCCACATTTGCCGGTGTGTGGGCACGGGGGTGTGTGTACTCAAGTGTAATATCACTCGGCTTGTCTGAAAGTAAATATTTTATATGATTTTATTTTTCAATATTTAATGGACTGGCTGGCTTTCCTCATGAGGCCAGAGCGAACATTTCTGCCATCATCATGTCTTTCCTGCATCATGTCTGTCAACCACTATCTTCTACCTGCATCATGTATGTTCCTATTTCTTTCCTAAGTTTCTCCACTTTGATGACGTCATCAAGATGACGTCATCAATAATAAGCAACGATGACGTCATCATCATAGTTGGTTTGTAAGTTCAAAGCAAAAGAGACATATCACAATGTTGACGTCATTATAATGTAATTACCTCTGATGACATCATCATCATTATCTTACGTCGATATTTTGCATTGGTCTTTTATATTTTACATAATAGTCGATCTTTTATATTCCACGAGGATGTATTTAAAAATATTTTATAAATCGATATTTTATACTTTACATCGATAGTTCACCTTTTATTTGGCCCGAGAATGCGATTTTTTGACTTTTAATTTTTTTTCTAGATTTATGAAGTAGTTGAACATTATTGCAACCATAAGTAGGTACTGTTTGACTCTTTTGTTTCTTAGTGCTTAATAAAAGAAGGGGTTAAAGCAGGTATCTAAATTGTTGTGCACCATACATTTAGTTTACTCGGTGAGAAATGTTAGCTTTTTTATTCTGTTAGGCAAATTATGACGTAATTTTAAATTCATCCGTTACTTCCTCGCTACTCTTTACTCTTCACCTGAAAGAAATAGACGAAATAATTCGCGTATGTCTGTATACTTATACACTGTCGAACAGATTCACCTAATTTAACCGTTAGGTAAAGGACTGTACTCGCTATCTTGTATACATCGCTTTGAAAGTGTCCTAAAGCCAATAAAATTTAATGGCAATAACCTCAAATACTACGCACCGCCTATGTACCTATATCATGCAGAGGCAAAAAATGGATAAATTGATGAATAAGATGAAAAAGTTGGAAAAAAAAACGAAATACAAGAAAATGAAAAAAAAAAGAAGAAAAAAAGAATGCCGGCTTGAACTTGAGTAAATCGCGAAAATCGGTTAACGGTGTATTTAAAATGTATCACGGTACAATTTACACGTTCTTCACTCTTGGCTGAAGATCAACGATACGTGAAGAAATAACGTGACTGTAACTTTACGGTTTTAATTTCAAATATCACACATTTTATACAAAAACTTGACTTGACAAAATTGTCTTCATAATTTTAGTAACTTGCCTTCGGCATAAACTGGAAATAAGCAGGTTTTCAAGCTGGAAAACCAACTAAAAATGTTACCAAAGTATAGTTGAGTCCCTTCCTCAGACCCATTCGCCAGCAAACTATATGTCAGTAAGAGGGTAGATCAGACTGTCGCCGATTGTTACCAGCATGAATAAAATGAGAAAAAAAAATGAAAATAAAGCCTGTAGCCAGGGGCCTATACTGTGGGTGTTGAGCGCCTCTTTGACCACGTTGAGCCCTCCTCTAGGTATGAAACATAATTGGGGGCAGGGAAGATAGAGGGAATTGAGTAGCCTCCGCGCTGTGCCCTAAATGTACCACCCCCATTTATCTTGGCTGTGGGCCTGCCCTTCCTCAGAACGCGAGTATTCAGTTGTAAAAAAAAAAGAGTGGCTAAAGAAAATACGAGAAAATAAACAATAAACGTCGTCACTTATAATTTTGCGTCCCTTTCCTACTGGGCGTATTTGTGCACTGACTTGAAAATCAGTTCCTTTTTGATGAAGTATAAAACTATTTTTTTAATTTTCAACTTGAACAATTTTTGAGACAGAGAAAAACTCGATAAACTTGTAAAAAATTCTTTTGAGATTATAATCGTATATTATCGGTATTTTGTCGTAATAGAAGCGGCTGGATTTATATTTCCAAATTGTTATGGACGAATAGAAGAGACGGAAGATGAAAATTTGTTAAGAAAGATAAACGAAGCCTTAAGGAAGAAGTGATGAGTGGAAAAAAAAAAAAAGAAGGAGAAAAAAAGTCTAATGCATTTTTCTCCTATTCTGACTGAACCAGTTCTTTTAAGAGGACTCGTAAAATGCGTGCTTCAATTACTCGTTAACGTGTAACGAGTTTTGATGGCACTTGTATACTATTTCGGTTAATACCAACATCATGTACAGCGGTATCGAATTTTTTAAGAAAAAATAAAGAAGAAAAAAAGATGATAATATCATTATGCGAGAGCCTTCGTACCTAATTGAAAGAGGGGAAAAATTCGTTTTATTTTTGTCTGGAGATTACCATGAGTTCAATTTAAATAGTGGGTTCGAGCAAGGCTAGGAGGGGGAACGAATGACTAGTTGAACTTTGTAATAGCTTCCAGTATTTTTCTTCTTTTTGACGTTCGTCGTCAAACTCCACGAAATTTTCGTACTCGTTGCGTATTTACGGCGAACTAGTTATGCAATAATGCGAACACGTCGATAGGCAGGGAAGAATGGTGGAAAAGACGTAAACGCACGAAGGAAATGGTTGGTGACCCGTGAAAACATTTTTTGAGCGAATTAGCTGTAGAAATTCGATAATCATCCTACAAATTTGAGATTGATTTTATTTTTGTTTCTCCTGTGGAGACATTTTCGAGTGTGGCGATTGGTATTATAGATTTTTAACGATATTTATTCTTATTTTTCGGAAAAAGTGACCTGCCTCTATGGAGAAGTATGAAGGGTTAATTCTACGAGGCTGGTTTCAAGAGTGACCATAGTCACATATTCGCATTCACAATTGTAGTGAGACAATTTCAATAGTTTTTTTTTTTTTTTTGTTCTTTTATTGACCTACCTTGAAAGGTGAAAGACGAAATTTTCCGTAGAGCCGAAAACAGACGTTGGAAGGTCGAAATTGTTGGTTTTTGGATTTTGTCAGAAACATGTCCCTTATATCCTGAAGAACATTTTTATGCAAAATTTTTACAAAAAAAAAAATTGTGATTTTGTGTTTTTAACAAAAAGACAATAAAAATAGACTAAAAAAATTTTACTCTTCAAAATAATTGAACACTGAAGGTGCCATTCTGTGCAATACGAAGAACGTATTATCCATCCATTTTTCGCAAAAGAATATCAAAAATATTGATCTTCCATTTTTTCATAAGTCTGAGTATCTACTCTTTACCTCAGCTCGCGTTTCCAAGAAAAGATACGTAAAATAAGAAAAAGTGCTCTTTTGTCCAAATTATGTAAACAATTCGAAATCAGCCATTAAAACGTGTGAAATAATATATAATTATTATAGGTATGTTATGAGTTACAATTTATTAATAAATCTCTTGAACGAGGTCCCAAAAATATGCTCCTACGCTAGCAGAAAATAAGAATCAAATGTTGTTATTTGTGTGGATTACCGCATACTTAGCTGTATATTGCAAAAAAAACAAAAAAAAAAAACAAACAAGAACGAAAAAAATATTACTTACCTGATTTATGCCATAGGCAGAGAATTTATGACGCCATTATTTTTCGGTGGCATAAACGAGCGTATAGTCGATTTTTTGAGATCGTAAATTAATTTTCTCGACTAATTAAATGGAATTTTTGATGTTTTCCTCGACGTTTTTTACTTTTTGGGTCATGGTTTACGACTATTAACAAATTCTAGTAAATTTATTTGCGAGTTTTCTTGCTTTTGTTGCTGTTTGGCCGTTGAAAAACATAAAATCACAACTTTTCTGATTAATCGTCTATTTTCTTAAGTATAATTTTGCTTGGCCTTTTTCTCGGCATTGTTATTTACCTAGTCAAAGTTGTTCTCACTCGACAAATTTTATTTGGCTTTGTATCGCGATGTGGTATAGGTACTTGATTAATACAATTGAATTTATTATGCAGAAAGAGAGGGAGGCTAGTTATTAGATCAATTGTTGACTCGAAACTCGTTTATATTTGAAGTACATATACACTGATTTTGGAATTTTATTTTGTGATTATCAGGAAAATAGTTTTCATGTTTGTTATTTTATGAAAAATATTGATTTAGATAGTCACCTTCTAAAACTCTCCAGTCGTTTAGTCTTAAAAGCGAACATGTGTTTACCTTAAAATGAAAAGATGGTTGATACAAAAAAGTTCTCCATGAAAAAAACAAGAAGCGGTTGCTCATATTATGGTTGCTGTGTAAGGCATTTTTTTCTTCTGGCTGCTATCGGCCATGATACGCTCTCAGGTCATTGATGACATTAAAAAGCGAATTTTATGAGTTTTTAAGGTCAAATTTCTGGGTACCAATTTTCCCCTTTCAAATGAAGATGTTCACTTTATCTATTAGTATAGGTAATTTATGTTTTGAAGGAATGTGAATCATGTAAAAAACTATATTCATCTTAGCCTTCCCGTGCATTTTCAAGGCCTGCAGCTATTTGTATTATTTTTTACTATAACTTTGATAATAGGTATATTTCACTATTCTTGTAGCAATTTCTGCTCCAAATCTTCAATTGTCCTTGTTTTTCCATCCAAATTGTAAAAATTACTGCTTTAATTTTTTTCAGTATATTATATAGGATTTCGAAATAATAAGTAGCGATAGATGATGACTACGTTTGTTAATATACATAATGAAATTATTATACGTCAATATAATTCTAAATTAGTTATCTAAGCCATTACGGTGGGTCGAATTCCTAAACTATTTTTGACATTTGTTCGTCGAAAAGTACCATTTCGCTTTAACAATTGCTGTACGAAAAATTTTCCAAAGCGTTTAATTATTTCTTATAAAATGCACGTCGAAACTTGAATAGAAAATGGTGTTTTCTGCAAACTGACATTTTTACTAATCCCTTTTGAGAGGTGACTACCTAGCTGACATTTTCGGGTTGTTACAATTCGTGAAATCAATTAATATTTTTCAGCTAGCATATACGCAGTAGGTAAAATAGATAGGTACGCAGATAGTTCATTTTCCAAGTGACAGTCGATTAGTGTGAATATTTTCTGCATGAATAATATCCTGATTGTTTCCAATTGTGACGAATGGTTTTGCGTGCATTTTCTCCGGTTTAAAATGATTTGACCCATTAGGTTATCTGTATTTAGCTATCTCGAATACTTGGAATATTTTTTTCTTTTTCTAAAACGATATTCGACTTTCGTTTATCTCGCAGAAACGGTGTGATTTTACGTGTTCTTTTGTCATCCTAATCACCTTCAATAATGAGCCTGTGGTATACGTTTTTAATGTCTATGGAAGTGTCGTGGACTCGTGGTGCGATTACGCTTGTCCATCAAACAAGAATATTTACATAATTTATTTCCCAGATTTAGCCACATCTCCAGAATGGTCTTTTTATTCTTTCATTTCGCTTATGTTTCCTGATATGGAGCTATTGTTGATCTCAAGTTAAACAATAGCTGACATTCAACCAATTAACAACAGAATTAAGTAGTCAGTAATATTGCCAATGAAAACCACTGATTAACTGTACGGTGCATAATACGCCATAAATTTATCGGTAATAATTTCGTAATGTTTTCTCCCGGAGAGCTAAAAATTTATTTCATATTGCCCAAAGTAAGCAATTTATCTGCTTATCAGTTTGTTAAAATGTTGTCAACTTAGTTAAAATCAAATACTACCCCGAACTGATGAAAGAATTTTTAACAATCATATTTTTCGACAAAATATAATGAAGTTCAGCGGATTACGAGGTATTAGTCGAGCGTCTCACATTATCAAAAAGGGCCTCGCAAGTGTAATTATTTATCGATTTTCGATCTCACAAGTACCCGAAAGATCTGTATATAATCTTATCTAGAAGGTAAAAATTTCCCCTTCCCCCTTCCTATAGCATCCTCTAATATTCCAAAAAAGGTCAAGATATGGTAGTCTGAGAAATTTCTCAATTGATGGAACACCATCAGTGATAATTCGACCATTAGAATGGTGATTCGATCATTTGGTCGATAGTTATAATGGGAGATGATGCGGTGACGAAAAAGCGCAGATGGATGGTATAACGTATATATACATTGGCGATGAGGAAGCAGATGAACACAGAAGGTTCACACTTTTTACAGTGGTATCCAGTGCCCATACCGTGTATATACACGAAGCTGGTGACTAGTTGTGGCTGCGATGTGGTTCACGACGAATGCAAATAAATCGGTAATATATCAAAGCCGGTATATCTGGAAACCGTGAACTTAAGTTCTAACGGTACTTGGGCGCTTACATAACTTTGCTCAAACTGATGATGTTGCTCCGGTCGTCGTCATCGTGGGCTAACCTATGTGATGCGAGGTGGGGCTGTGAGGGCGAGAGAAGGGCACTAGCATTGGAACAGGAAAAAAAAAATTATAGATAAACCATCATAATATTATGCGTATATACACACGATATAGCATTCACACACTTAGATACGAATGCGTATAAACGTATAAATGGTCGATGGTCAAGAGTAAAGCGAACACGAACTGGAAATGCTTGCCTCCAGTTCGCAGCGGCCTCTGGTAGTATCGGCTGCCGTACTCGAATGCCTTCCAACTTTTTGGAATTGTTCTTCGAGAGGTCGTAACGGTACTTTTAACTGAACGTCGAGGTAGAACGCGAAAATTTACACGAATGAGCCGATGCAATGGCTGCCGCATAGAATGGGCAAGAGGTCGCCGTGCGTCGATGGGAAACTCCAAATCAGCCAGTCAGATGAGAGAACGCTGTTCTTGTAAAGTGGGTTCTAGAAGTGGGCACCTTTGAAGAGAACGTGTTCGTTTTGCATTCCGGCATCTATACTCTTTAGTACAGGAGGCATATTCGTCATATCACCTTCGTCTTTTTGATTTTCTGAGAAGCTATACTTCGATCATTACCCAAAGATTAGCTGTGACTCATTTACAGGTTGCTTATGCAAATTCTGTCGGGAAGATTTTTGCTATACAATAGACTAAATGAGTGTCTGGGTCTTGATAAAATGTAGGCTCATGTTTTTTTTCTGATTTTTTCCCCTCCTGGCATGATTAGTTCCTAACAAGAACCAAAAGTAAGGCACAGCGCTGTATGGGTACACTGAGAGAAATGGATAGTATTGATTATAAACAGAATAGCAACAATTAATTTTCCCATCGCAGTTATGAAAATTACTGTATTTATTGTAAATACATGTATTCTGATATTTGTAGTAATTTTCACCATCTTGTAAAAATTACCCCCGAAATGTTTTTCAGTGTACATTATTTGCATATTTTTCTAAACATACATATATTTTAATAAAAGTCCCTTATTGCCTGTTACTGTACTCGAACCCGGTTTTTTGAAGCTAGCAGCATTCATACCATTTGGACAGTTATCTCCTTGTTTAAAAACATGGACTATTACTATGTCAGATATTTCGTTCATTGTGATAAGATTTTGCATTTTGACAAACTGTGCCCTTTGATCGTTGTATGCTGTATTAAATTTTATGCAGGTTTTTCTATTTCTGATAATCCCAATCAAATTTGAATTTGGTTAACATGAGATTTTGTTGTGTTGGGATAGGCGTAACCATTCAGTTTTAATGACTACGAAAACAGCAAGCATCGTTGCTTAATATGGGAGCTATCTGAATGATGGTACAGTTTTTGTACTCTGACTGAACAAGCCAATGGATTCCGTTCAACTTCTTAATGATAAAAGACCTCACCCCAAGAGACGAAACGTAACCTGCTGAGTTTAATTGTAATATGTACTCGTATTTTGTGGAAGATATTGAAAAACCTTGAATTCGTGGAACCTACTGCCATTTGTTGTTTCATCAGAACTGAATAAAAATGGCCGTAGTATTTTTTACATTTTGATGCTCATCGATAAAATTAAGTTTATACTTACTACCTAAAGAAAGCGTGACATTTCTTAGTGTCTATTTATAAATTTCTTAATTAGCTGAGAAGTAAATGAAATGGTGATTAATTGAGACAAGTGAAGTGGTTAGTTGAAAGGTCAACTTCATCTGGATGTATTTCACCAGGCATATTTTAATACGTCTTATCGAAGAAAAATATTTTTTCAACTTTTTGAAAAAAGCTAAACCCTTATTTTATAAAATCCTTAACCCGTTGTGTTTATGGGTGAGTTTAAATAAAAATTAGCATGGAAAAGGAAAATGTCCAAAAAATGGTCTTTCTCGAAATGAAATTGGTGAAAATAATCAAATTCGAAAGTAATATTACTGTCGGCGAAGGGAATATTTAACCCCCTACCCCCTGCTATAGATCAGTCTAATGGCAGATTTACCAAAAAATTTTACGACAACGTATATTAATGCTTTTCGAAAGCATCCTCCATCAAAAATAGATAGAAATTTTTTCTAACAAATATGTATATATTAGGAGAGAGTAAGAAACAAGATTCATCGTAATTATGTGAACGACCCCTGCGTAAATGGCATCTTTTTTTTTTCTCTGAACTTGAGAAGTTTGGAGCCAGAATGTGTGAAGCCAAATGAAATCGAAAACATAATTTTAATGAGGGAATCCGAAAATTTCGAACAACATCGATTTCTCTCCTTCTGTTTCCTTTTCACTTGGCTTTTTCTTCCTCATTCTCTGGCTTCACTTTCGTTAACTTGTCTTCCTCCTATATGCCTTCACGTTCGAGATTCTTGATTTTTCGTACTTTCTCTAGAAGGTACCTACTACTAAATAATCGGTGAATTTATTTACATTTCGTTCGATTTTCTTCGTTTCAATTCTTTCTTTTTTCCACTCGTCATTCCTATTATGTGAGGCACTTACGCGGTGGCATAATTTAACAGTTTTACTCATAACTATGTGGATTCCATGCTCATTGGTGATAGACCAACATTGATAGATTTCTGTAGAAAACCTGCTAAAAAGTAAAAATTAATGTGGCATACCCTCGTTACCTTTACGGGTCAATGTATACCAGAACTCAATTGTCGATCTGTAGCAGACATTTCCTTCATGCGACAAAATATAGGTAAGGTGTGAAGGTTTCCTCTGGCACACTTGCATTCTGTTGGATTCATAAAATAATAATATGTAACTCGAAATTCATAAATAATAGCTTTCATTACGTTTTATAAAACAATTTCTCCACCAATTTATCAACTTTCAGGCAACGATACTAAAATGTTTCCTTCAAAAATTTCTTTTACATTGGACCCTCAATTTTCTCGAATTAGCGAGTTGATAAAAAAAATTTGTTGTTCAGTACGTGTTAGGGCAAGTGTTCTGAGAATGTCGGGAAAACGGTGTCGGGAAAACGATGTCAGGAAAAAGAATGTCAGGCCAAAGTAATTTCAGGAAAATGTCATGTCGGGTGGATGTAATGTCAGGAAAATGTGTTCAGGAAATTGAACCGGAACCGTTATTTCCTCATCTCCCCTAATATCTGTAAAATACTGCAAGCGTTGCATTAATCAAATATCCTGCACTGTCCATTATGATGCAAGTTTTTTCACGCTGAAAAATTTTCATCTAACGTGAACACAGCGTCGTAGAGAACGAAAAAGAAGTAGATATTATTTAACGTTTGTATTTCTTTCTAGAAATTACAGAATTCGTCAAATGAACTCTTCGTAATCGAGATAACGGTACTATTTACGCACCAGCCTACAAAAGTGAAATTAAAGAGCAGATTTGTAGGTTCAAAAAGTAACTTGGAGAAAAGAACAGTTAGAAACAATGTGAGTGGAAGAAAAAAAACACTAAACTGTATAAGCGAAACGTTATACATTTTTACTTGAGGTCAATGACTCCTGTTTTCGATTCGAATGACGATATTATATGCTCGTTGACGGAAATTCACCAGTTTATTTATTTACATTACAAAAAAAAAAAAAAGTAAGAGAGAAAGATACATGTTTGCTATTGGTGTGGAAAAAAATTAGCGATGTTTTTCGATTTTTTTTTTTTTGCATGAATGCAGTCATCGAAACGGTATTTGTACCAGAAGATAAATTACTGAAAAGGAAGGTCAGGAAGAATATTGATAAATTTCTTGAAAAACTGTGTTAGGATGGTTCCAATAGGTACAATAACCTGAACATGAACCGATAAAAATTCCAATCGTCAATGAAAATATTTTAATTTTAAATCTGGAATTTTTTCGTATAACTTGTGTCGAAGACGTTTCAGAGCAATAAAATTGTTGAAGATCATTTTGTTTTCCCAAATGAACAGCTTATTTACTTTCAGAAAATAATCAACAGAGGCCCTTTTATAATATCTGCCTTTTGTTAAAAAGCAAACTTAGCTGTGGTCAAAGTGTATAGTATTTTGACTGCTTTCTATCAGTTTCAAGGAGTATTCATATTTTTTTTACAATTCATTAAAAATGGTTTAAAAAGTTGATAGAACCGTGCCCCTCGAATGGTCTTCTAGAAATTTTTATTCAAACGTCGGCAGATGTGTCACTGAGTATTGACTGAGTAATAGTTGGCGATCTACTGAAATCATTTCGCTTGATTTCAAAAGAGAGAGTTTTGAAATTTTCTAAAATTATCTCTTCGATCCTTACCTACTAGTGTCAACTAACGACTTCCTCCTTTTGTCCTGGTGCGAGAGAAGAAATGTCGGTGGAAGGAAAAAGAAAAGATCATCGGATATAAATATACATACTGTGACTTTTCTGTTGTGTTTGAAATTTCGGCATTGAAATGGCGCTAATTTTTACCAAGAAATCATTGTTTCGTAAAGAAAGGTTTCTTGGCTACACTTTCAACTCACAGGATGTTTCCAGGATTTAGCTGAAATAATCTTTTGGTGAAAATGAAAGTGAGTCGCGGTTCGTTTGCAAGGCATAACATAAGTGAAACCAAAAATCAGTCATTCGAAGATGAAAGATAAGCTGTTTAGAAATTAAACAATTACTAAGTCTGCATACTTAATCTTTTGTACGACAAATCAAACCCGATTTCCTTAAACTTTGTGATTTGTGTTACGATAAAAATATATTCTTACCGACATTGATAGAACTGTATTTTGATTTTCCATTATTCTTAAACTAAACATGGCACAATAATGCGTACATTTTGTTTAGTTAGACAGCCAAAATTTGAAACTTTATCAATGTGTTCCTCAATGATACCAGAGTTGATTCTTTTTCATTTAGGATTCGTGTACATCTCTGTTTTCGTATAAGAAAGTGTAAGAAAGAGTGAAAAAGTGTAGTAAGTGAGAGTAAGAAATAGGGTAATAAGATTGTGTAAGAAAATGTAAGAAGGGGTAAGAAAGTATGAGGAAATGTAAAAAAGAGTAAGAAGGAGTAAGAATTCAAAGCTTTCAAGTAATCAAAGCTGATATTGCTTAATTGCTCAACTTTTTATGACTTTGAGCTCATATTTATGACCTTGATCTTGACCTTATGACCTTGAAATAGAGATAACATTGGACACGTACGCACATACAAAATTTCGACTAAGAGTCTAGTACATACAAAGAATTCATCTTTTCTTTCATAATTATAATATGTATAATATAAAAGAAAATTTATCTTGACCTTCACAACACTTCGTAAAAGCTGCGTGTACATAATTTTATACTACTTTTTTTTTTGTTCTCCCCACCTCTTCAAGTTGGTGGATGTGGTGAGATGGAGTGATTTTTATTTTTATTCTTCTTTCCTCGTTTTTGTTACAAAATTCATATAATGTGTAAACACAGTTCGAAGTTTTTGGAACAACATTCCTGTGAGAACAACTGAATCTAAATCTAATTCCTCAATCCCTCCGCCTTCACTCCGCATGAAAGTTCTGTAACGACAGCCAGAATCGATCAATTGCTGACAGGTTATGTTGAGCTGTATGCAAAAAAAAAAAAAAAAAAAAAAAAAAGAATTTAAAAAAAGGTGCTAATATAACGTTATAGCATTCATCAAAACGAATATAACGTTCATAAAATTATTAACGAAGCGAGATAAATCAATTTTCATTGAGCTTATTCGCCCGTGTCGCAAGCCTTTGCAAACATTAGGCCACTGTCACGCTCTCAGAGCAGCAGTTTCAGTTTATAATTTTCCGCATCTCAGGTTTCTCATCTCTGCACAGTTTTTCTTTTTCTCGTTTCTTTTTTCGCCATTAGACTGCGAGAGAAAAAAAAAAAAAACCAACCACATTTTACTCATCACGTTCTTTTATTTTTTATTTTTTGCTTCTTTTTCAGATGATCGAGAAATTTTACACGGTGGTCGAAAAGTGCGTGCGAATTTTATGGTAAGTACCGTATAGTTCGTATACCTTCGTTCCAGATGTTGAAGGTTACCCCGGAAGACGTCACTTGATTGCAAAGTGCAAAGAACCAAGTCAGTAGTAGAAGAACTTCCATAGGCGCAGTTCATTGACTCTCGTGTCCGTCATTATGTACATTGACTTCGGCGGAAAAACAGGTCATAAATTTGGCTGATGCTGCCGTATAGTTGCCCGGTTACTTCGGTGTAGTGTGTTCTTGTCGATGTTGTTGCTGTTTTATTTTTTTTATCTCTTTACTTTTTTCTTTTTTTTTTTTTTTGCTCTTTATACGCCGGTTTTACTCACGCTAATATCGAATCTCTGCTCTCGCGACAGAAAATTGTCTTCCGCATTTCTGCTTTTGTAATCTCCTTAAAGGTGTTGGTGATGGAAAAAAAGCTGTAGAAGAATGTCTGAAAGATTACAAAAGCTTGAAAGCTCAACTTTCTAACCAATTGGTTGTTTTACTGCTAATTAATATATTCGGGAGCAAACCTGTTGCGAAAATTCAATATCGCTACCTTGAAGTACAAAGATAGTAATTGTAAATTTTTAGCAGGGTAATACTTCATAGCTTGCGCTAGGTGTTATAATTGAAGAAACTTGAAAAATGAGGTTCTAACGAACATTATTCTTAGGTTGATTCTATAACTGCGCTGAAAAAATTGGAATAGTAATTTTCATTGAGAAAGATGGACAGTTTATGATTGTAGTAGAAACTAGAAATCACAACAAAAATATTAAAAATAACTTTAGTTTAAGAGGTTTATATTACTGTTATTGTAGTGATTTCTTCTACAATTTCATAACTGTCCCATTTGTCTCATAAGAAATAGTGAAAAATCTTCATTCAAGTAAGCAAAAATATAATTATTGTGTAAATATTATGGCTGTATACTTAATGATTTTTTCATTCTTCACCGCTTGATTATAAAGTTTTCAACAATGAAATACTGAGGTCCTTCCGTAAAACGTATTTACATCAGTTATATCCTTTCTCATCACTGAAGTTATCATCTCCTTCTTGCACAGTAACACAACCTTTGAAGTATATTTTCTCAGCGACTATTGAGTTTTGGGATTTGATATTTTTACTTTAAAATAGGGCTCGATGGATAAAATTAAACCCTGGAACTCAATTTTCGAGAAAAAAAAGTGGATTTATCTCTTTTTTGCATACCACTGCTCAAGTATAAGGAAAAAATAGAACAAATCTATCAAAATAATTCAAGCAATTTCACTGCGTATATTATTTGATTTGGATAATTACGAGTATATGAGGAATGTATGTACTTTCATTACACCACATTTTCTCACATTCTTCAGCTCGTATAAAGTTCACTCATGTAGACCTTTTTGAGAACTATAAACTCTTTAATGAACAGATTAATTTCTGTCGTGGACCCGTGGGTCCATATTTGAACGCATAAAGTAAGATTGGTTGATTTTTTAGACAAGTAGGTTTACATATATGTACTGCTTTTAGTCGAAATGGAAATCCAAAAATCGTTAGAATGGATGAAAAATAAATAAATGAATTAACGAATGAAAAGCAGTCCTGTCTATATAATCCGAGAATCGCGCTTAGTCACATTTTTGTCGACTTCTCGGTTCGGCTGAATAAATTCTTATTTAAAAGAGTTTATTGCCTTATAACTGTGTCTTTTGTTTTTTTCTAGTTTCCTTATTTTGTTTTTTTTTTCAGTTGTATTTTCTCTCTTTTTATTGGTATTGGTTCACTCCACTACATTACTATACCTACACGTAATAATACCTGCATATAACGGTTCTTTGTTAATAACCTTGCTCACTTCCCACCAGGTTTTTTTTTTTTTTTCTTAAACACATTTAAATAACTCACGATTCGTCTTTATGCTTTTTTCGCTTCTTTCTTTCTTTTTCACTCGCTCTTTCTTCTCGAATGATATAAAATAGTTAACGAAAGCACGAATTGCATTATTCAAATTCTGGTCATTTTTTTCCCTTCATTTTTGTGCAAGGAAAAATAACAGTATTTGCTTTCTTCGTTCGGTCGACGGTTTAATTGGAAAAAACTCCGCAGCTTTAGTTATTTATGATTAGAGTGGAAACTTTCGAAATGAGAATAAAAAATAAGTTTTAGATTCTATTGTCTTTCATATCATTCACCCTGCTCATATACCCAGTTCCTGCCCCATAAAAATAAAGGCAGTGACTCACCAGCTTCGCTCATAATTTTAACAGTATAAATAATTGACGGATTTCGTGTGACATTCGAAATTTTGACCAAACAGTATTGCACTTGGACTAGAAAAATTTCAAAATCATTTGAATTGTTTAGTCTATTGGTGATTTATGTTTTGAAGGGTTGTGAATCATTTAAAAGGGAATTCCATCTTAGTCTTCACTTACTGCTTCGTAAAGGCCTGCAGCTAATTTTGTGACAATCTGTGATTTTGTTGAAAATGTGGAGGAAATTTCAGCTATAATGAGCTTAATTACTTAGTTGGTCACAAATTGCTCGTTTAAAAATTCTGTACCAGAATGTTGCTGAAATCGGTCTGAAATACAAATTACTCATAGTTGGTTCCAAGCCGATTCGGTTATATTCAGGTTCAGTTGTGATAAAATGTAGCCTTTCAATTACTTAATCGTTTGAAGGTCAGGTAGAAGCAGATGAAAAATACTAATTATATTCCACTTCCCCACTAGTGAGGGATTCTCGATCAATCTATATTTAATTTCTTGAACTGGAACCACCTATTTGCTAAGATCCTATGGATTTTTACTAAATCGATATACGCGTGTCTGTACTTATCCCTTTCTTTTCTCAGGTGTATAATTTGTTTCACCAGACACTGCTCCACATTCTCATGACTCTTGATCAGCTCGAGCAGGTTCTGTCGTTTGGTGAAGTTCGCTGATGTTGTCCGCCACCTCAATGATGGGCCTGCCGAGTGCCGAGATTGGGAGCACTTTTTGGTTAGGTAGCACGCAAAGCTGTCGTAGTCGAAGGGGTACATGTCGAAGAGGTTGGGGCTGCTTTGCCCCCAACTGCCAGTCACCGGCGCAGTCTGCTTCCGAGGGGTAGAGTCCTGCTGCGACACCTCCTCACTTCGACTAGTTGTGGATGCCGGAGTTGCAGCAGCGACTGGAACCTCAAAGGAAGCAGTTGTAGTCTTCTCAAAGGTTGATACGGCTTCCGACTTTGCCTTCAGAGGCAACGACTTTGTCGACGACGCGGTCGAAGCTTTTATAGAGCAGGTATCTGAGATGAAGGTCTTCGAGCAAGTGCTACACATTTGCACATCCTGCACACCAACTTCACCATCGTCTTTGCAGCTGGTCACCAGGCTGTTTGCATGTTGGTCCTTCGACTGCACAGCAGGCCACTGTTTTTTCAGCTCCTGACATTCTGCTATTACCTCTTTCTGCTCCACCAAGTTGGAGTTGGTAGACGCGTTGTTCACACCAATCTTGCGTTTGTGGCGACTGTTGGCTGCTCCTCTGGAAGCCTTTGGCAGATCTGCGCTTCGATCGGCTTTGCGGATGTCACTCTCGAAGTTACGGTTTTTGGGGGCTGTTAACCGACTCGGGTTCATCATTTTGGAGAGGGGCACCTTACCGGACACGTAGGCTGCAATTATCGACTTGACTTGGTCTCGTCTGCGTTTTTGCTTCTGATGTTGATTCTTAATTTTTGGGCGTGTGCGACGTTCGGCACAGTCTTCCATAATGAAACGTCCTTGTAGAGCAGAAACGTGCTGAGCAATGCAGCAAAGCAGCTTGTAAATTCATTTTCCACGTCATAACTAATATTTGAAGGCGGGTGGATGTACCAACTCTGCCAACAGTTTGTGGCTTTATTTACTATGGAAATTTATGATCAGTCGCAGTGGATGTAGAGAGACCGAATTTCGGACAATATAACATCGGCATTAAAGGCTGGAGGGTTAGCGATGCGTGCTCAGCTCTGCCTAGCAATGAGCATGGGGTGGGCATTTCGTATGGCGAGAAAAACAAGAAATAATCATTGGTTCAGGTTCCGGACTCCAAAAGCATGAGAATTGAGTTTTAAAATAACTTTTAAAACTATTTTTAAAATACTACTAAAAATCTAAATTCAAAAATCAAAATTGGTTATAATTTTGATTCTGTCTTTTTTATCGAGTATCAGTGGCATTTGTCGGCTGCAGGACTGCCGTCTGCCGATAAAATTTCGTAGAAGATTTCATACACTTTTCCACTGGCGGCAGATGATGAAATATTTTTCAAATTTATTGCAGCATTAACGCTGCAGGTGTCCGAAACGTCAACTATGCATTACAATTTTTTGAGGGTTTTAAAATTGGCATCGAGTTGCTTATCTATTCTCTTCCGTTATTGATAATCTATGGCAGTGAGTTACCTCGAGATAGCTTAAAATTTGAAGTAGTGGAAAATCGATACTTCTTACCTTAACTTTTCCTATTTCGCTTGGTACACATTACTACTCGTACGTAACAATTGACCAATTTCATTATATCGTTATATTAATTAAAAATAAAATATAAATTCGATAATAATTCTGCTAAAGAACGTACATCCACCATCTGCTCACCACCGATTTCCTACGATTTGTAAAATAATGTTCTTCACGTTTCGACTCTTCTGCAAACCTGCCAAACTTGCTTTCATACTTGGAATTTTTTTCTCGGCGATAGCGATTTTAAAAGGTTTGTAATGTTCGGTATTTAGTTTTTGATGCCCAAGCAGGGGGTAAATGAATGCAAGAATCGCCAACGACTCCAGCAGTTTTATAATAATTAGAATAAGAGGGGAAAAAAAAAGGAAAGAGTAACCTTCGATCCTTATCACGACAATGGCAAACAAAAGACATAAGTGCGTGTTTATTCAAATGTTAACCCTTTACAATTTGAATAACCACAATAAAATCTGAAAATGAACACGTACAGTAACCTAGTTTACTATTTCGCAAGAAGAATTCCACTTGCATTCTTCACACTTATTGTATCCTTTTCTGCTTTCAGGTCACTTCTTCATTTTCCTGGAAAAGGTCTGCCACAAATGTTGCGAGCAAAAAAGAAAAAAAAGAAAAAAAGGTAAGCAAAAAGATACATTGTAAGTCCACGTGAAAAAAATGAAAGTGACGATTTTCTATCATTCCAGCGTATAGTAAAAGTAAAAAAAAAAAAAGTGTAGACGAAACACTTCTCGATAGGAAATAAAAAAAAAAAAATTGGAAGTGTGTATATGTAATACTGACTCTAGTGCTGGTAGGTTGTTGCATCGATGCGGCCAGTTATTTCTTCACGTGCTACCCTTGAATATCTTCTCGCAGGTCATGTTTATAACATTGACAAATATCTAACGGGACTTTTTTACTTGTTAGGTCATCCAGTTTTTCAAACACATACACTCACACACGCGTATCTGACTGCTATACGGTATTCCAAAATGTTCATTGTTGCGTTAGACAAAAGGCTTGGCATGACAAAAAAACATTATGTATTCTATTTTCGAGTATATGGTCATCCATCCACCATTAGGTGGTCGATAAAAAAATTATATACACTACTGGGAGCGTTGTGTTTATTCCGCAGCCTTTTGTTATTCAAAATGGAAATAACAACAACACGAAAAACAGAACAAAGTCGTCTTAACGTTAATACCTAGTACAAACAATTTGTGCTTAAGCTTAAAGCCTGCTGCATACTGGGGCCATCAATGGCAACCACATATCTGAAAATGCGTGGAAAAATAACAGATATTTTGAAAAATTTCTATGGTTAGACGTAACAATATGGCGGCGTATTTTGGAGCTATAATTGAAAGACAAAAAAAAAAAAAATGCTACTTGACAGTTACGGCTCTTTTGATAAAGGGTATATATGCTTCCTGTTCGAGAGTGCAACAGTTTTTCGATTGTCCGGCTTATTTCCAAGTCAATTCTTAATAATAGGGCAGTATTTTCGGTCAATTTTTTTTTTTTTGTTATTTTTCATTCAGATCGTTTACACGAGGGTAAAAAGACACTGACCACAACGACGGTTTAATGGAAATTAGGGTTTGTTGTAAAGTTTTCTTGGTTTTTTCAACCGCTCTTTAGCATCGACTGGTTTTAAATACGCTTTGGGGAATATTTAGGGGTTTAAACTTGAATTGATAATTCAAAAAAAAGTGTCTATCTATAAAAGAATCAGTTCAAATGGTTTACCTACTGACCTATAGGCACTGATTTTTGTTTTTATGGGGGTTAGCCGATGATATATTCCTTTTATTTCATTTTTTTTTTAGCTCATTCATTTATTCCTTTTTAATCTTGTCCTACTGTTTGAAATTTATAGCGCAAAGGTTTTTTTTCTGATATTATAAAAATGTTTGAAATCAGTGAATTTGAAAAGAATCTCTTACTGGTCGCAGCAAGTGGTGCAGACTGGATAAAGGGATAAGAGGAAGGGTTTGACCGTGAATTTGTCATTCAAAAGAAAACATTTTTTGTAAATATCGTTCAAGTAAGGAAAATATTTCTAAATGAAGTCCTTTTTAGCTGTGGGAGGAGAAGAGAGCCATGAAACAGTTTAAGTCACGTGCTGAGAGAAATTTCAGTTCCTAATAATTTGCATTATTTTGGATGAGAAATCAAGATTGTTAATAGAAATTCCTCTGAAAATGGTGAAATATATTGCCTAAAATGGTGAAAAGTATTACCATTATAAAAGTTATACGTATTTTTGTAATTTTGATGAGAAAAGCGACTGTTCTATTCATGGTAAATACTGTAAACGTATTTCTCTGCGTGTAAATATATGTTTTTGCAGAAGCAATAGTGATGAAAACTGAATTTTCAAAAATTTTAATGGCTATTCAGTCTTTCCTCCAAAATTGAACTTCATTATAGAAATAACGCCTATAGATGTCTTCAATATTTTACAACTTCAAAATGATTCTGAATAGACCCCCGTAAATCTAATACCATCAAGCCGATTTATTTGTTTGTTTTGTATGGTACAAGATTAAATGGAACGAGGAAGAATTTAGGAATTATCAAACTTATCGTTTGTCTATTCTGTAAAATCATGCACGTACGAAAATTGCAATCGCAAATCGATCACCATCGTAGAATTTCAATGTATATTTTCAACTTGTTTTAAACAAATAGGTACATAGGAATCCGGATTTTTCTGTTGCCAAATAAGAGTTGACTTATTTTTTAACTCGAGAAAATTTATCGAATTCGCTCGATTTTGGCAAGTATGGCGAATATTGTTATTTAAATTTTGTAATTTCAAGGTTTATAGTTTTCAAAAATAATTTTAAATTATTCGTCTTATCTGTTTTCGAGTAAGATAATTAGGTATTGATTTTATAGTGCCGAGTTGAAAAATAATTGTTTTCCGGGTGATTTTTATTCTGATGAGTTACCTGTTTTTTCTTCTTTTTTTTTCTTTTTTTTTGCCCTATTTATACTTTAATAACATCGAATTTACAGACGATGTATAAAAATTCAATTGAATGATGTGATTTCCATATCTTATTATGCTTTTAAAATGTAGATGAAGCATTCTGACGTCATTTTATCAAAAGATTTCGAGCAGCTTTTTTGTCTATAAAAAGTATTTTGGCGCTTGACAATTTTTGTCATTGGTAATTTTTGCGGTTATTTTTGATCTGTGCAGTCAAGATGATGATCTATAAATTTATTTTTCACCTAGGATACTAACAAATCCGTATCACGACTCAACTATTTTCTGGCTTCAAAAGTTGATCTTTATTAGTTTAAATTTATGTAATTACTAATTAGTTATGTAGCCAATCCTCTTTTCTGTCCGAAAATAAAAAATTGAAAATTGTTTTAAAAATAAGTTAGAATTATCTACTTTGCATTTTCTCTACTGGCTAAGTACACTATATATACATCGCATTTTTGGTTCTCAGTATAATTAGACCCAAATTGTTTAGGACTGGTCAGTGATTTATAATTATTGTAATATTCAAAAAGTCTCCAAGTATGCTGCTACATCTTGCTACAGTTGATTGGGGAATTACTAATTTCGTTTGCTTCTGCGAGTGGTGACTGGTGAGGCTTTTCTCTTCCTTGAAAGTTCGTCTTTCATTAATTTTGCTGTATTCTCTATCAGTAGAGAAGTAACTATTCAATTTTCAAAATGTGAAAAGGAAGTTTCAAAAATATCAAATCCTTGAACTATATTTTATTTTGAATTCGATGAAACTAAAAACTGCCGCAGCAATTGTGCTCTCGAAATCTTTTTGGCAAATTTTGGGACATAAATACACGTACATGGCCATCGAAGGAGTATTGAAAGTTAATGGAATCTTGCAATACAAAAGCAACCCCGAGCTATTGAATAATTTAATTTTGGAATGTGGCGCACATGAGAAAGAAAAATAAATTTAATTGTATAAATTGGGTAAAACCAGTTTCACAACCCTGAACTATGAAAATTTCAGATTAGAATCGTAAGTTAACATTTAGGTACTAACATTTTTGACAATAATTTTTTTTGTTTTTCACGTGAAAAATTTGGGAGTGTTCTAATTTAATTGGCTATATTCAAAAAATGTTTTCTATTTTAAGTTAATTTAATTTACATTTGTTACATTTTTCACGGTCTACTCTGGTTTTTTATGGGTTCTTCGTGACACTTCCCCATTATATTTTATTGTATCGGCTCCTGCTATAATGTTACATCATTCAGTGGTGGAGATGTCAAGTTTCATGCAACGGATGATGTAATGAAAATCTGTATAATTCAATAGGATGTGTTCGAAAAGAATTCTTTGGCATGGTTCATTCTCGGTGTAATTTCTTAGTCCTTTTTTTGTGCCACTAAATTATTAAATTGTCTCCTGCATTACGTGATTAGCATACGAAATAATAATTCGTATATTATTCTAATTTTATCAACTGCTGCTTCATAATACAATTAAGTAGAAAAATTTTTCCAAATTTTATATCGAACTAGAAATCAACTTTTCATGATGAAAGAATTTTACGTGCGAATCAATCATTTTTCAAAAAGTCAAAAAGTGTGCATTCGGTATTGACGAAATAGTAAAGTTAAACAAAAGCACTGGAAAAAAAAAATGATACGTGGAGACAGGAAGTAAACTATTGAATGTTCAAAAAAAAATTGAGCATATGACTCCTCACTCGCTGGTTTCACTTGCAAAACGGTTTTTTGTGAACCTGTTGGTTTCTATACGACATGAATTTCTAAAGGAAAAAATAAAATAAATGAAATGAAAGGAAATGAAACTGAGAGAGGGATAAGAATCGATTACATTTTTATCTATTGAATGGTAGACAAGAAGGTTATTATATTGACTATTGTAGTCGACCTGCTATACCTATCTATATCAGGTGCATTTATAAACAAGAAAATACCTGTACTGCGGGTATTGTTCTACACAGTTTTTTTTCTTTTTCCTTTTTCTTCAAAACAAAAATACCAACTTCTATTTACAGTCTACTCCCTGTCAAATGGATAAGTAATTGGAGGAGGGATGCATCCAATCCATAATTGCTGTTCTGTAAATTCTGTCCTAGGAAAATTCTTCATTTCGAAGTCTTATTTTGGAAATGTGAATTCGTTTTCAATAGTTTGGCTGTCAATTACCCTATGGGCAAAATATTTTGAAAACGGATCCGTTTGATTCCGGGTTACAATCCGTTTCTGGATTATAACCTGGAATTTTCCTGTTTTCTGGCTTCTGAAACGGATTTCGAACGGATTGTAATCAGTCTTGCCGGAAATGAGTCCGGATTATTTTCCGTGAAGGCTGTTTTATGATATTTGTTGGCCCGGGTTATAATCCGTGAAACCGTTTTACAAACGGATTTAGAAAAATTGCCCAAAAATTATCACTGATTATAATCAGGAAATCCGTTTTACAAACGGGTTTGGAAAAATAATCAAGATGACAAAAATATCTGCAAATTTTCAGATCCGATGGTCGAAAATAAAAACGGACTGACAACGGATAAAATTCTCATTTTCCGGATCATTTTCTCATTTTTTGCCCATCGGGTAACTTTTTTCCCGTCGACTATAATGTAGATTAATGATAGTTATTGGGAAAACTTAATAATGTTGTAAGCTGCATTCAGTCATGTTCGTCTTCTTTTAGATGATGGGCTTACTATAATTTCAAAAATCTTTTTTTCAAAAAACTGAAACTAAATATCTTGAATTTGCATCTGTTTATAAACAAATTGGGGAAAAAAACAAAAGGCGATAGAATTTTTAGAGTTATGAATGTCCAAATTAACTATTGAGAATTACACTTTTTTACTATGAAGGATACGTAATTTAAGAAAAATTGATAATTTCAATTTAATAAGAAATGTACTGAATTTGAGAGATTTTCTTGTTTTTCTGAAGAATAAGCGGAATAATTTTCCAAATGAATTTTTTCAACATTGTTCAGGTAAAAGTGAATCGAGGATATGAAATCAGCGTTGGTGAGGATTCTGAAAGAGAGTATAGGTATACTTGAAAAATGTCCAGCAGAGAAATTATCAATCATTTGTTGTAGTATGATTTTTGTATTTTTTGGTGTTTTCAAAAATGATTCTCACTACCTGCCCATTGATTATTGATGATATATTGATGAAGGTAATGGCAATAAAAAAATTTTCCGTAAATTGACTTGGTGTGAGGTGAAAATTCGCGCGCGCCCACTCTCCCCCTTGCTGATAAATCTAAGTTTCATTTAAACCTCCCACGGTCCGTTACCTGGACGTACATAACTTCTAAAACATTTTTTATGCTCAACTCGAAACTCACCATTTCAAATTCTTCTTTCTTGATTTTATTTGTTTGTTTGAAAAAGTTTGTTTTCTTCTCAATGTCTCTAACCATTAAGCAGCTAGTAAGTCTATTTTTATGTATTATCAACATAACTTGAGCAATTCAGTGTCTCTTGGAAGTGCGCATGCGCAGTAGTTCAAAAGTCCCATATTATGTGATTTAAACGTCAGGACCCTTTTCTTGTATTAGGTTTCATTAATATAGTTTGATACAGATTACTTCCTCGTCACTTATGTATGGTCCCATGTAATGAGAAATTAAACAATTCTTTGCCTTTTTCTAAAAGTTTTTGCTCACTTATTTCGTCCTACTTATCAATATTTATATTAACTCAAAAATACTTTTTCGAACACACTATATTAAAAGTTTTCATGATGATTAGAATTGACCAGCCGGCTCATAGAATACCGGTTTACCAACAGAGTCGATTCATCTTTTCGTCTCGCTTACAAAGCCCCATAAACAGGCACTCTTTACGCCTACCATCTCGTATCAATTTTGTAGTAATAATGAAGGGGAAAAAAAAAGGTTCATATACAATACGGAAAAAAAAGGGAGCTAAAAAAAAATAAGAAAAGATCTTGAAAAAATCTAGCGATAATTTACTTCCTGGTTATGAAGGGAGAATCCCTTTTTATATTATAAATTTGATATTCTCCAGTATTCCAGATTACCTTTAAGAGGACGGTCTTCTACCCCAATCGAATCGAATGACCTAGCAACAAGAATCCCGTTAGCTGCTTATTTTTTTTTTCATTTCTTCCTTCTTCTTCACATAGACGAAGACTAGCATGACCTTCAGTAACAAGTTCAAGGGTAAAGCGTTCTATACGAACGATATTCGTTTATCAGATTTTTTACGTTTATACTATTTTTCCCCCGTATTTATTGCTGCAGTACTTTCCTTTTTTTTTTCTTTTTAGTGTAAGTAAATGAAAGTGTGAAATTATGGTTTTCTATTTGAAATCGAAAATTTGGAATTTTTTTCTCAAAAAAAAAAAAACAAAACAAAACAAAAAACAAAAAAACAAACAAACAAACAAAACACCCGTAGATAGGCATTTAAAATAATTTGATCACTTAGGCCGCCAGTGTTGCCACATAGTGATTTTCAAAGTAAAGCATTTCGTGAAGTAATCTTCTAATTATATTGGTGATTCAGGCATTTTTCGAGGCGAAATATATTGAAAGTGGTTCAATTATTTCTTAAAGTTTGGTTCGTCTTACTACAATTCAGATTTTCTCAGGTTGAAATAATATTTTTTTGTATGGATTTCTGTTGGTACAGGTTTTTATTAATTTCAAGTTTTATTAGAGTTGAATGCAAGAGTTTGAAAAATGCTGCCAGTAGTACCTACTGAAGCTGTTTTTCGAATTTTCTTGATGGATGGATGGATAGAAGGCTTATTAGAAAAAATTATCGTAAAATGTTAACACGTCATTAAATGTAATCGGGTAACTGAAACTCGAACTTAGTCTCCAAGTTGAAAATTTTATTTTGAGGTAAATATCATTTCAGTTGACTGATCAATTTTTTTTTTTTACTAATTCAGCTCAGGCTTTAAAACATAATTTGAACCCAAAAATGGGTGATAATTTTTTAGAACTGAGCAGGTTTTGGACTATGGTTTTTCCTATAAACTCAAATTCAACTCTTCTGTACTGAAATTTTCGTTTGATTAACTGTAAGTTCTACTAAGCTATTTTTTTCCCGAATTCGTCGCCTAAAATTTTTATCATTTAAAATCCATTCAAAGTCGAAAGAAGTCGTAGACATTGTTTTTGAACGACGACGTAAATGAATTTCTGCTTTTTCCACACAAGTGCATGTTTAGGACGTAAATTACCACCCGGTAGAGGTGCAGAAAAAGGTGAAAAAGAGATTTTTGACAAAACTCGAGTTGAAATGAGTCACAGTTGAATTAATATGACTTCTGAAGATTAATTATATTTTGTTTACTTTGAATTCTTAAATACTTTGCACAATCGTTTACTTGAAAATGAGTTTTCTCTACTTATTCTCTCGTTTTGATTTTTTTTTTTTAACCAACACGTAATTTTTACTCAAATAATAACAATCTAAAACAATGGGTTACGCTTTTAATGACTGCATTTTACGCATTACTTATAGTGCTTCACTATAGCGAAATATTAATTACGTTGGTGATTTGGTTTGTTTTGTTCACTCACAACTAGCATTGGAAAATTGAAAAGAAAGAAAATCTTTTAGGTTAGTAGAATTTGGGTGCTCGTTTAGATTTACGTAGTGTATAACCCATGGTATTTCCAAATTATTTCGTACTTATGAATTTTGTACGTTTATGTAACTAAATTTGGACAATCATGTTCTGCGAAAGAACTTTTTGAATGCGTTCTAGAGAAAAATCTTATAATGAGTTTATTTTACAAAAAAACACGCGCATAGAACTGGTTTTAGTTGCATTCACTTAATGTACCTATAATCTAATTGACGTTATATTATAATGTAATTTTAATATTTATATGTGAAGCAGATTTCACGTGCAACAATCATACAGAAATTTTTAATTGAAGTTTTTATGTAGAGAGGCAAAGTTAATTTGTGCAAGTTTTGAACAAATTTTTGTTTTCAAGTTTGCTGTACAAATACGTAGAATGATCTTATGAGAGTTTCAAATTTGTTGTTTTTATCAGCAAAAAAAGTCATTACTTTTTTAGATTTTTTTATTTGGTAGTATAGGAGTACAAGTATTATAGATGAATTCCTTATGGGAACGATTTTCGGCGAATTTGTGCATGCGTTTATCCGTCGATCCGCGTAGATTATTTTTTACAGTTTTCAGTTTCTCGAATTAGTTAGCATCCCGGTGAAAGTGGAAAATTCAGAGAGCACGTAGTAACTAAAATAGACTGCAGCGAAGATGAGTGCGCATATTTTTTAAATGGCAGTTTTGTGGAGAAAACTACCTAATTTTAGTTCGTAAGTGAAGATATCTTGTAAAAATCGGGTATATCCGCTAGATGGCTTATATTAGACGTCATGACTCATGGCGGTGAGGAAAATGGGGTGTCAAGGTATGGGTATCGCAAATTTATATACTCGTAGAATTGGATTATGTCTAGAATGTGAACTTCAAAACAGAATTATTCCACGGTCAGAGAGATACAGTATAAAACTTACTGAAACATTATACTCGTATATGACGAGTTGCATCGAGAAAACTTGCGGTGTGGCATAACTTTTACGGAATATGCCAAGCAAAAAAAAAAACGAAACAAATCAAAGCACGACACAAAGAAAGTAGGTTTTATTCCCTATTCTCCTCGCCCCCCTCCCCCAAATCAAATACACGGCAAAAGCTGACTATAGTCATTTTCATTCTTACCATTCAAATTAATCAGGTCAATTAGTTACAAGTGTCAATTACATCAAATTAATTTTAATTAGAAGCTCCTCCTTCCAATAAAACTCATCGAAATCCTAATCCACTGAAAATTAGTAAGAATCCATGAAATTAGAATCCAAATTCAAATCCAATAAAAATTAGATTACGAATATTTAAAAATTCAAAATTAGGTAGGTACGTCCTGATAAATGATTCATAATCGTAATTCTCTGAATCTGAGAATCTTGAACGAGTTTTGAACTGCTCAGCTCTGCAGAATCTGCTTGTATAGAGCCTATTCAATTTCGTTAATTTTAGAAAAATATTTTCAGAACCAAAGCTTTTATTCAAAACTAAGGTAAATACTAAGAGATTTTCGACCACTGAAATAGCTAATGGATTATTATTTCGAGAAATGTTTTCATAAATTTCGAGTAAAGTACAGACTAGAATTCGTAATCAAACATCGAAGAAAGTAAAATCGAAGAATGCATATTATGCGAATTCGAATGATAATAATTCTTCGATAGAATTTAATGATTTTGGACGTAACCGTAGGCTCAATAGAATGGTTCAAGCGTCTGAAAAACATATTTTCTTCGGTTTCTCGTGTAAAGAAAAAACAGTTGAAAGTTGAAATTACTCGTGGATTACTTGTAGCCTTCATTACAAGACGTTGAGAGAAATGTACACGATCAGTTATAGTTTCCTGGAAAACTAAAATCTTCCATTTCTTCGGAGCTGTGGTTCTACTGAAACCGGTAGACCTGCAGACCCAACTAATGTGCACGAAACCAACGAAGATGATATCCTGGCATTTGAAAGGTCACACATATTTCCGATTTTAAACTGGACACGAAGAGTCGAAGGATTAAAATACCTTCGGCTGACCAACGCAATATACTGACCCGATTCACATACCTCGGCTATCTGTTATTATGTAATAGGTCAACCTTGAATAAGTTCATATATTTTACTCAGCGTGATCTAATCCAGGTACCAACCAGATACGAAGGATTAGTCATCGTTTTAATTCATAGTCTGAGCTGATTGATTATTTGGAAATACGTATAATAGGCCTACCATATGAATATGAAAAAGAGTCAACGCTTAGAGGCTAAAAATTCAGTCATTCAGTGGGTCAAATGCCCTTAGAACTACAACACCGGACCAAATATTATAAATTTAATAATGCTATAGATATTTAGGTTGAGTAGAACAACACATCAAAGATCACAACTTTCTCATTCTAAACGCAAGCCGCCTAAAACAGTTGTGAGAAATTTCTTTTTTCATAAAAAAATTTTTCTTCCATGTCATTTTATAGAACAATAATTTCAATGACCAAAATAGAGCAGCGTCATGGAGAAAATTTCCACTTGAACCTCCTTTTTCGTGTTTTCACTAATTTGAGTTATACACAATAATACCCGATGGGCAAAAAATGAGAAACTGATCCGGAAAATGAGAATTTTATCCGTTGTCAGTCCGTTTTTATTTTCGACCATCGGATCTGAAAATTTGCAGATATTTTTGTCATCTTGATTATTTTTCCAAATCCGTTTGTAAAACGGATTTCCTGATTATAATCAGTGATAATTTTTGGGCAATTTTTCTAAATCCGTTTGTAAAACGGTTTCACGGATTATAACCCGGGCCAACAAATATGATAAAACAGCCTTCACGGAAAATAATCCGGACTCATTTCCGGCAAGACTGATTACAATCCGTTCGAAATCCGTTTTAGAAGCCGGAAAACAGGAAAATTCCGGGTTATAATCCAGAAACGGATTATAACCCGGAATAAAACGGATCTGTTTTCAAAATATTTTGCCCATAGGGTAACCTTTCTGTAGATGGTGCTGTTTACCGCACATCTCGCTATCAGCAGTCAATTCTGTGATATGAGCAATCTAAAAAATGTTCCTCAATGTTATTTGCTTTTTCATAGCTATGTTTTGTCCTGGTGTTGTATTAGTGAGTCATTTTTTATAAATTTCGGCAGTTTAGTTTCATTTTTAATGACGAATTTTCAACAATTTTCAGTCACTCGATGGATTAATATTTTGAAAGGAGATACTCTTGTCGCTTTCTACTGACTATTTGAAAATTGTATTTTGGCTGAAATGCTTTTCTTTCGTGGCACTACTTAATTGTTTACTTCGGATGATCTTGACTAATCAGAAAATTAGATAGATATTATTCAGTATCTCATCATGGAAAGTTCTTCCATTACAAAGTTTATGCTACTAAGTTGTCGAATTTGGAATTCTTCTGGTGGAGCATATACCCATAAACTTGTTTCATGTCTCACCTTCGCGTTCACAAAAGGTGTTCGACTATACTCCAACACTTTTCGAGGTTGCAGTCGCTGTATATCTTGGCGCCCTCAAGTACACTATAATGTTGCTTTATAATTTGAAAATAAATAAAAGTGTATTCTCTCTAATTACATTCTGCTGTATCCGAAAATATGAAATTTTATCGTCAAAAAACTGACCATCGTCACGCCTACACCTTTAATTGCATTCTACACCGCAGTTTCTATGATTAAGTTCTAAAAAGGCTGTCTGATTTTCGTCATTATTTTGTGTGCCCCGTCTATACACCAACTGTTTCCTTGTTGTGCATACAATAGAATCTGCCTGTGTTTTTACAAAGAGGGTGAATACGTTAGTTTGCTTATATTCTGTTTTTTTTTTTTTTTTTTTTTTTTTTTTGGATAAGTGGAGAGAGGAAGATAGAGAAACGCGCAGACACACTGCACTGAAAGTCTGAGCGGAAGGGAAGATGGTGTGTAATACCTGACAGGTATATAAAACGCAGCGTGCAGACTAACGGTACTCATTTCATAATGCGGTGTAGGCGAATGTAACCTAAGGCTAAATAAATCATTTAAAAAGTATACAGGATGGACCAATCAATCGTTCGGTATTTTTTGGTGAACCTTTTAATTACAAACGCGTTGGCCAGGGAGGGGTAGACTTTTGGAGGGTTATTTTTTGGTAGTCTATCACGCGAGAGGCGGAAATGGCACCAGATTAGGCCTCCGAAAGTGTGGTACAGGCTTATGCCGTTATCTTTTGAGGTGTTCCGACTCGAGCATCGATGCACATGTCATGAATAGATTGGGCGAAAGAAAAAATTTATATCTGGTTTTGATCGTGGATGCCAGATTGAAAACAACCTCCCCTTTTGCGGAGACGCTATTGATTTATGTGCCCTTTTTTGTGTGGTGCTTTTGACAAATCCGTGTAATGAACGATGATGAAGATTTATTTGTCAAATTACTATATATATATACATGTACGTAACTAGAGTGATGTGGATTTACGGAAGTGAACGTTGAAATCTGTTTTCGGTGGCGCATTTGAGTAAATATACTGAATCTTTAATATGCAAAGCTAGAAGTTATAGAATCAGTGGGACCCTGAAAACTAATCGACTTTTTGTAATTTATTCATTGACTTGTACGTACATATACGTTTAATTACTCTCACATCGTTTACATGGTTGAGCACCCTTCTTCGACTTTATAGTTTGAGTCGCTTTTCTGATTTTTTAAAATGTTGTATCGTAAGAAAAAGTTGAAAAAAAATTCGTGTCCATAGAATCAAAGAGTTGGATTCATGTTTGAATGAATTTCAGTTTGCCGTTCATACTTTTAGTGTTTTCTTAGTGTTTTTTAAATAAGATTTATAAATAAAAAATAAAAATCAAATTTTACCGAGTAAAAATTTTTACAAAACTGAAAATGGGAAAACTTGGAAAAAATTTTTACGGGAACTCATTTTTTCTATTTTCATCCTGAATTTTGACTAGTTTTGGTTTCGCATTTTTTGTCCCTCTTTTTTGAGAAATTTTTCGATGTTCAGTGTTTGTGTTCTTCTCAGTCTGACAATCCTGGCACCCACAGTGAGCCCCCAAAGAGTCCCCCTTAACAAATATCCCGACTACGGGCCTGCTGCCAGGATCACCTTTGTGTTTTCTGTTACAGTAGATAATAATTTTAATATTACAGGTCCGTACATTATTTTAAGAGATATTTTGTATTTCACTTATAAGTTAAATTTTAAAAATATTTTTGATACCGTTGAATATCTCGATCAATTTAAGTATCTATCTACTACCTATACTTTACTGAACTTGAAAAATGAACAATCAAAATCACATATTAACTCAATTTTTCCTATTCAATTGAGTGAAGCCAATAACCAATGCGCCGTAACTTATAATTTTCTACTTTCACTATTTTCTTCATCAAAATGTATTAATTTGATAAACGATAAAATGAGATTTACAAATGTTTTAGATTGGGTCAGAATTCATTTTAATTTTCATATTGTAAATGATATCTTTGATATGTATATAGTAAATGTAGTCTTATTAAGGCACTGGTTAGGTGCTTAGCTTTGCGACTTAATGGTAGCGAGTTTGAATCAAGTCGTCATTTGTTTTCTTAGCTCGAGCTGTATTCTTTAATTCGCACCACAAGCGCAAATATCTGGTGTTATGCTCGTATGATCCAGTAATCCCTTTCCTCGAAGAGGTGAGTAAAGAGCCTTGTAGTTAAAGCCCATTTGAACATTCAAAATGAGAAATTCATTTCATATCAGCATGTGAATATCGGATATGACTTCGAATAGTTATCATATTTTTAGAAGAAATTACTATAATAAGGACATTCAAACTCATTTATTGATCAAAAATATAATGTCTCAGGATTGAAATTGACATTTTAAATAATCGAAGGGATAATGCAGCATTTCTGTATACGACCTCACCCACACTTTTTAATAATTAATGGTTTAGGGTTAGTACATTCACAATCGAATGAGAAGTTTCTCAAATCACCTGCCCCGTGTTTTAAATCTTATGTGAATAAATTCGCATGAGAAAAGCCAAAAAAGTCTACAACAACTGCATATTTAGAGCTTGCATCCCACGCAATTCGGTAAATATTGAAATATCTGTAAGTGCTGGGTGCTGCTTATTAAAAAGGAGAAAAAGTCTGCCTGCTTTTTTTTTTTTAAATATTTATTTTGTATTTTCCCCCTTTTATTGAAGATTGACGAGGCGAATAAAATGCAACCGCGAATATATTATTAAGTTTCGACGTGATAGAGGGTTATGTAATTTTTTTTTTCTCCTAAACCATCGGTTCAAGATCTCACCCTCAAACACGGAAGATGATGGGATGTATTTTTTTTGATTGCTTTCCATCGCAGACGCTAATATTTTTTATTCGATGCATCTGCGGGGACTGTTTTGCCAGTAGGATGTTTTTAATTTGCCATATGATGTCGAAAAATTGATTTTGTATTATGAAAACTCCTCAAGTCCCTAGATTATTGTTTCTTCTTCTTTTTTTTTTTTTTTTTTTTTTTTTTTTTTTTTGTAATGAAATGTTGACGAAGATGGCTGGGTCTCACTAATGTTAGAATAAAATTGTTTAATTTTGGATCTCCAGTCTTTAAAATAGGATGAACCGTTCATCCTCATTTACAGAATTCCTATTTCACAAGAATAGAAGGCTGAGTTAAAAAGAATAACTATAAAGATAATCTTAGTTCCCGGACCGTTTTCCAATTCCGTTTTTCCGACGAGCCATTTTCTTGGAATTTTTTCCCAATTCCTTTTCTCAAGTGGACTAGTCCCCGCAGCTCTCAATTTTTGATTTTCTATAAGTGTACCCAATGCAAGTAGTGGAGAAGGAAGAGGAAGGGGGCGGAAGAGGGGTCTTATCCAACATTTTGTGCAGGCTGAGTATTATTAGTTCATATATTCCGGACGCAAGAAGCATGTAAATTGATTTTGAGAAAAATATTAAAAACAATAGTGTCGGTGCTCGTATTTCTAATTGGACTTGAAGAGTACCTATAATTTGAAGTCTTGGTTTTATTTTTGGTTCAATTTTGTTGTTGTTGTTAGTATTTCATCATACTGGCTTAGTTCCACACAATCTTTTAATTGAGATTATTGTCTACAACCTTATAATTATTTTGTATTCTACTAAAAACCAGTGGCATAGCAATAAAGATAGGGATGGGTTCAGTCATATCCATCGCATCCCATCTCTCAACTTCGAGACAATTTTCCATAGTAAAGTTGCGAAGTTTGGGCTGTGTTGGAAAATTCCCAGGAAAAAGATGCTAGTCTAGCTCTGCAGAGGGCATAAGTCCGTGACAAAGAAAAAAGCCCTTATTGTCTACTAAAGCCCTTCTTCCACTTAACTCTTCAAATCAAATCATCTCACTCGCGTGCACCTTTGACAACAGTCTTAATGACGTATGGCCAGCGCACATTCAACAGCTGAAAAAGTTTCCAGCTGCACCCTCCCCCAGTCGTCTATTATTAGCACTTTTTTTTTTGGTGGCATATTCACGCGTGGCAAAATTAAGACGAGAGCAGTCGATCGACGAAAAATGTACTATTTTTATGAGAGGCGCGACCAAGTCCGAAGCAACAAATATAGTAGTTATTTGACAATTTTTTGGTCCGGCCATATGTAAAAGAATTTCGGGTGCCAAGGCTCCCGCTGAGATTCAAACCCCAAAAACTGGCGACTAGAAGGTGAAGCCGGTAGAGAGGGGAGAGGAGTAGCCAGCGGTGGTCATTCGTCAACAACTGGCGAGACACGTGTCTGAAAAACGCCGGCAAAACTGACCACCTACACAAGTAAAATAATGAAAATGCATCAATGCGTTCATACAATATACGAGTATAATAACGGTGTGTACTTTTTCGCCTTTAATTTTTTTTTTTCGCCTCCATTGAAAAAGCTTTAAGAAAAGAATAGAGCATTTTTTGACGGGGCCGAGGTTCATTGTCGCACATTTCGTTTCAGTTTATTTGCAAAAAAAAAAAAAAAAAGAAAAAAAAGAAAGAGAGTAGCTGGACGAGCTGCTTGTGTGATGATATTATTCGACACCACCTGCACCCCCTTTTCATTCTCCAGCGTGGACACCCTAGGCGACGACGAAAACAGAAAGTAAACTCTTTTTTTTTGGCACCCTTCAACTTCCACATTCGTCTTATTTTCCTTCGCTTTCTCATCTTCTCGGCTAATCCATTGTCGTCGCCTTCGTCACCCCACAAATCGTCTAATCGAAAATTTATGATTATTTAAATCGTCATTAATCATGTTGCTTTGGGTATAGTATGGCACGTATGTGTAAATAAGGATATGGCGAATTTCGCTGTTTGTATGCATTTTTTTACTTTTTTTTTGTGTTGGATTTTTGTTAATGTAAGCGATTAAGAAGACAGAAAAAGAAAAAAAAAAAACAAGAAATACATGAAATTCGATCTCTATAAAAGTAATTTAAAGCAAGCTGTACGATAAATTTTTTGGAGGAAATCTGAATATCCCAAATAGTGAGATTTCGTCGAGATATAGGATTAAAATTTAATAACGTGTCTACCTAAGAGTAATCCTATGGGTCGCTGCGAAATGGAGTTGGGTTTGAGACGAAGAGAAGAATAATTTTGTATTCGTTTCCGCCTATCGATGCTCAAGACATTCATAATTGCAGAAATCTTTAGAGAAGTTAATATTTTGAATTTGATTCTTAAAATGTGTTTTCATTATTCTGGTACAGGCAAATCGTATAATTTAAGCATTTCATGAAATGTCTAGTTACTTTATAAAAGGGTATAGCTTGATAGACGAGTGTCTATCTGTCAATTAATTAGAGTCTATTGAGCACTTTTTATACTTATGCATCGGAAGAAAATGTTATACTGTAAATGTGGCTCACTATACTTGGAGAACTGAATATTATGCCAACAATTAGAATAATAACATTTTTAATATTTAAATACGTCTTGTAGATTGAAAATTATGGGTATTGTGCCTCTTATTGAAATAATTGATCTCCAGATGCAGCTGCCTAATTTTTAAGTCTTTTTACTCAATGTATATTGCGCAGTATTTCCTGGGTTAGCTATAGAGTAAATTTTTTTTTTTCAATATTCTTTATTTCAGTTGTTAAGTACTCGTATATCACAACTTTTCTGAATCATATTCACAGTTCAACATAGAATTGAAAATTTTTCCATATTATCTACCCTGTCGGCGGCATCTTTTCTCTTTTTCTTCCTGCCTTGCGTATGAATAGCCGCGTGTACACATAATGAGATGAGATTCACGAACCTTATCATACTAACACATACACATAGTAAGAATGTGTAAAAGTGAAGGATCAAATCGATTTACAGAATACATCGCATCCCGTAATGCAGGCTCTGTTCGAGAAGAAAGGAACATTAATCAAATACTTACGTGATTGAATCGCGAAAGATTGAATTTTTTAGTGATCATAATATGAATCAATAATTCTGGTTACCTACATGATAATATCTGCTTACTGCACCCTTCATCCCTTCTTTTAAAATAGTTTCAATTCTATGTATTTCCTTTCCCACGTTAACTTCTTTTCGCTGTTGTTCTGTTACTGCATTTTTACACCTCTTTTTACAACACCGACAATAGAGTCTTGACAAATGTCATTACGTTGAGAAAAAGTGCTAATAATAGCCTGTTCTACGAGAATGAAATCTAATATCTATTAATAATTATAAAATAATAATACCAACAATAATTGAGTGCTGATTATATTAAAAAAGGGTCTGTATCAGTCGTAAAGCCTTTTTTGAGTGTTTGCCTCAATGTTTTTAGTGGGTGAATTTTTAAATGCCAATCGAGACTTACTTCCATTAATCCAGCCGCTTCTTTCACGACAATTGAAATTCCCACTAAGCCAGCCCTTTTTTCGCAAATTCCAGAAAATTTAAATTCCCATTAAGCCAGCCAGCCCCTTTGATGTGGAAAATGTAAAATCCCCTTCACCAGAGCTAATCTCGTAAAAATAGTTTGAAAAAAAAATTGAAAAATCTCTATTTGCGACTTGTTAGTCTTATTTGCCGCTGGTTAGTTTAATTTTGGCCAGCTGATTTTTTCCCGAAAAATGAAATCCCCATTTGGCCTGGATGATTTTTTTCCAAAAATTCAAATTCCCCTCAAGCCAGCCCCTTTTTTGTGGCAAATTTAAATTCCCCTTAAGCCAGCCCTTTTTTTTTTTCAGAAAATTGCAATTCCTATTAAGCCAGCCCCTTTTTTCCAGAAAATTGAAATTCCCATTAAGCCAGCCCCCCATTTTTCCTGAAAATTGAAATTCCCATCCATCCAGCCTCTTTTTTCCAGAAAATTGAAAGGCCATAATTGCATTTTCAAAAAATTAATTATATAATTATGTAAGTACCTAAATCTTAATCACGTACTTTTGTAAGAAAATTAAGTAACCAACTCGAAAACCTCACAATACATAAGGCTCTCATATAAATCAAGATTCAAAGGTATAGAGATTGGTTCTTGTAGATGTTGCGTAAAAGGTGGTGAATATCATGAGAGGGAATGTTGACAAAAACAAATGTATCCTCAAAGAGATTCTAAAATTATGTCCTTCCAAATAATCTGATATTTACGGATTCACATTTGTTTTCAGAATTTCACGTTAAATCATTCTCCGTACAAATTGATAATAATCGTCCAATATTTTTGAGGGTGAATATACTCTACCATCTTAACACCCCCATATATGTTTTTTACCTCCTTTCCCAAAAGGCTGTACTTCTATTGTGAACGATTTTTTTTTACCTGCTGATTCGTCTGTCATATTTTCCTGCTTGTTTAATCTTTTATCTGATTATCGCCCACGTTTTGTGCATGTCTAGACATTCGGGTAACAATTTGCACATTAATCAAGCAAGGCTATCATTTAACCCTTTTTTTACTGCTGCTGCTGCTGCCGCACTTTTTTGTATTCTTTTTTATCCTTCCTCGTGAAAAAAAAAAAAAAATGAAGGAAGATTGCTGCTGAGATTACATATTATTTTTTTTCCTGGAGAATAAAAACGCGAAGTATTCGAGCAATTATAACCCTTTCCTGCGTTCCATCCACTCATTTACAAAACCTGAATACAAAAATCATGTTACAATTTCACGTAGTAGGTATAGTCAAACGATGAGGGTGGAAATTGCTCGTTATTTTTTTCTCGACTTTTTTTCATCTCGTGCAGTCGTGCCAAAATTGATGTACCTACCATCTTGCTCACGTCCAACATAATAAATCGATGATGACGTACGGCTATAATGTATAATGAATAGCTGAATTTCGAAAATGCCGCTCAAAATTGTTCTCAGAGAAAAAATAGGATCGTGAGCCTTCCAACTGGTTTCGTATATGCAGCAACACTGGTACATGAAGCAATTACGTAAAATGTAAACGACACATTCGTAACTTTCAAGTCAATAAGTCAATATAAGCTTTTTATATCGAGCTTTTGAAAAAAAAAAAGCGTTGACAAAGACTTACAAAGATTGACACGAGATTCTTTGAAGATATTTATTCAAAAACAGGAGATATATACAACGAAATAAATAAATTACCCCCCCCCCAAAATGCCCACGCAGGGGCGAGTCTCACTGGTAAATGAAGCACCTTAATTTGCAACATCTCGTAAGTGATGATTATCAGATTTTAATAATAACGTTATTGTCTTGGGTAAAGAGAATTTCGTATTTGCGGCGGTCAAGTATGCAACATTCGCGACATTAGTATTTTTCACTAGTCGTCGTATACGAGTAATTGGAAATTAACTTAACGATCAAAGTTGAAATGAAAAAGAAATAATTATAAAAATGCATAGTAGAATCCTGGAAAAGCAATAATATAGATGAAATATAGAATTTATGATTCTGAAAATAACCAGAAATTATATGGAAGAATTCCTATAGAAGAAGCAAGTTTTCTCCCAAGCACCACAAAAATTGTTTGTTTTTTTTTTCAATTCTCTCCATAAACAGCTTTGCCTTATCTTCTTCAGATTCACATTTTCAAATTTCAATGAAATGGCGATATTTTTATTTAATTTTTTTGGCTGCCGGAAAAATTTTTTACTCTCATCCCGGCTTGACGAATTTCTGAATCCGCCTGCCACGGCAAGAATGCTTGAAGCTATTTTCAGATGGCATTTCGAGATTTGATTTTTTTTTGTTGGCTGTCCTCGGTTGTATCCTTTTTGTGTGAAAATCTCTTTTCTTGTTGACGATTAGACCCGGTGTAAATTGTTTTTCCAAAAAAATTTAATGGCCGAACCGGTACATTTTTGTGGAAAGTACCTATTTTTTTTTTCTCGTGTATTTTATTTTACTCCTCATTTTATGTCTCTGTAACATCTACTGATGCCGGGAAGAAGAAAATCGATTACTTACGTATAATTTGAAGTGTGCCACCATAACCGAAATAGGTACTGTTATGGATTACGAGAAACCAGTTTTCGCTCGCTAAGAAACCTGCGCAGACGCATTCAGCCGATAGAAATTTGTTGATGGTGTGTGCACAACTACTTGTCCATCGAACGGTACTCGCGGTACTCTCGTCTTTATTACGCCACGAAACCGTTTTTATTAAATCAGATAAAACGGAGACGATCCATTATGGTGAAGATAGGCAAAGAAAAACAAGAAAACTGTTCGAAGGGACCTAACCTAGTCGTCGGAGGGAGTTTTTAATTTTTCTTCTTACCATTTTTCATTCATTCAGTTATTTTGTTTCCGAAAATGCATGATTCTTTCACAAAATTTCGTGGAGAATCTAGCGGTAGCATCGAATTTCCGATTTGAACTCATATACATATGTATACCGGGTGGGTTAGTTTGACACCTTCCATAGAGAAAATTCATTGTGAAAAATGAGACTGATAAGTCGCTCCCATCAGTGTACCAGCGAAATATTGTTTTCCAAAGTAAATTTTTTTTTTAAAATTAAATTATATGATTAAGTAATAAAACATCAGTATAAATTATTTGAAAAATGAAATTAATATTTGAAGAAATCAATAAAAGCTGAAAATGAAATAGTAAAACCAAAAAATAAGAAAAATGAAAAAAAAAGTAGAAAATTTAAATTAAATCGTAGTTGAAGTAAATAAATTTTAAAAATGAAGAAAAAACAATTAAGTAGAGAGAAAAAAGTGGAAGAGAAATTGGAAATGAAAACCAAATATCAAAAGAATAACAACACAAAAAATAATTATAAAATCAACAACAACAAAAAATGAATAAAATATGAATAAAAGATGAGAAAAAAATTCTAATTGAATTAAAATCAAAGAAAATAAAATTTTAAAATGAAGAAAAAACAACAAAGTGGAAGAAAGACTAAAGAAACTATTGGAAATGAAAAGAAAAAATAAGAAAAAAACTAAAAACTAAATAATGTGGAAAAAAAACTAAATTAAAAATTAAATTGTGAAAAACAAAGTAAAATAAACGAAAATCATTCCCCCGTAAAAAAATACCTTTAGAAGATAAAAGATAAAACAATTATTTATTTTTTAGTTTTTATTTCTTTTTCATTTTGATTTTTTCTGTTTTACTCGTATTTATTTATTTATTTTTACTTCAAGTCTTTAACATATTTGTTTTATTATTTGAATATTTCATTTTGGTGTTCTATATTTTAATGAGCTGACCTTTGAAAATATTACCATATCTAATCGAAAATCAATAAAATGTGGCAAGTATGTTATAAGGTGATGTAAATCTGAGGAAGGATATTAATTTTCTGCCGAAAAAATGTGCATTTCCCTTTCGATTTAATTCAGAACTGTCGACTAATTCGTTCTCGAAATGATAATTCTACGACAATCAAAAGATGCAATCACATCATTAATTATCGAAATAGGTGTAGGTACGTGTTTGCTCGCTGATTTTCATTTTCATTTCTCCAGCGCATTCGTCGCACCTTTTGTGCCTGCATCGTGTCGGCCAGAAAACCAAAACTCGCAACCCTTAAAGGGGAAAACATAATTATATTGGAAAGATAATCTTTTTGTAATGATTGGTTATCAACGAGCTGCTCGAATTTTTATATCATCCCTTGCACACCGAATTCACAAAACAAAATACCCTGAGAACCCAAGTGCAGACTTCCGCGTTCCCTTTCTCACTTAGAAAATAGAAATGGAGAAAAAAAAAAGTGATGGGAATTTTTATTTATTTATTTTTTTTTTGTAGAGGGTGAGTTTCAGACCAAGTTGTAAGGTAAATTATCGCAGATGGTTTTTTTTTTTCTTTCTCTTTTTTATTATTATTTTATTTTGCTTCTTATATGCAGTGAGGAGTCGAGCGGTATCTGTAAAAAAATCTTCACAAGATATTCGAAACCCTTATAATAGTTTTTGTATATATTTTTTCTTCCTAGTATCTCATATGCAGGAAATGTTGGCGAAGAGTTTTTTTCATTATTATATTCTTTCCCTTTCATCTTAACATGAAATAAAGGACAAAATATTTGTAATCTGAAAAGAATAATTAATGTTGACGGGAGATAGCTTTTTTTTTTTTTTGGTCGATCCTATCGGAATAATTTTACTATTTTTATTACTTGTATGTAGTTTTAAGCCTGTTGTTTTTTTTTTGTAGATTGTAAAATATTTTGAGCAAAATATCAAAACAGTTATGTTGGATTAAGAATGAGCTGTGGCAGATGTATGCTCTAAATATTTACGTTTGGTTTTCAGAAAAATTGTTATCCTACCTATTTTATTTCCATTTGCGCAGAAACTTTTTTGTTTCAGAAGGATGATAGGACTGATAGGAGTTGAAGACTGATTTTTTTTTTTAGTACACAATCCGAGCATAGTGTGAATGAAAATTTGTTATAAAGACAGGCATAACCAAACAAAATGTACTTAGTCACGAAATATAAATATTTTGGTTCTAAAAAATTCGATAACCTTGAGAATTCAACTTTTTTTTTTACTAACGCTGACAACACTGCCGTATGAAATTAATAAAACTTTTTGATTTTGTTCAACTAAGAAGAATTTAATAAATTATAAACGCTCAATCGGAAACTTATTCAAGGAAATTGAATTCTTTTGTAAAATCACACATTATACAAATATACGTAATACATATATATGATATGCTTTCATGTATTTGAGAAATAAAACAAAATTTGTGACATTTTCATTTAGAAAAGGGACCACTTAAAGTTGTATGCATTTGAAATTCAAAATATGTAGGTAGTTATACTTAATTATTGCCATTATTGATATTATTATGAAAAAATTTCATATAATCAAAACAAAATTTTCTAGAATGGTTATAGAGAAAGAAAATAAAAGTACTAACTTTTTTGTATTTTTTTTTGTTTCAGGTAAGTTTTATGCTGACGTTATCAACTTGTGTAAAAGTTTTGGAAGGACAGACTTGGATTACCGTTTCTCTTCCGCCAAAGTATGTACATATATGTGCAGAGTTTTATTGCTATTTCAAATCCAGCGTAGCCCTATATTTTCTTCTTTAAGTTAATGTTGTCAGCTATGGGATTTGATAAGAGTCGCTTGTGGGATGACGTCATCGGACGTATCTCAATACCTGTCCCTCGCCATCCTCCTTCACCTACCTATTATTCGTGAATTGGTGCGTCCAAAATAGTGGAATTTTTTGCTCATTAGCTAAATAGACGAACTGCATTTCTTTAAATAAAAGTTTCCTCCTTTCAGTTGAATGTCGATTCCGATCCGAATTCACCTTCCTTTTTCTTTGTATTATAGTTTCAGTTTCAAATATCCACACTTGTCCTTTATTGTTCTTCTTTCATCAATAGGATAAACCTTTTATCTAGTTTCCTGGCCTCATTTAAATAATCTCTGAGCTCTGTGACTCGACCACCGTATACATAAATATAATATCGTATACGTAGTTGTGAAAAGTACCTGCTCTCTGTAGTCTTTTGCTGGAATTGTGTGACTAATACCCCTCAATTGGCACTTAAATTCTCTCTTAAGTGATAACCTATACTCGTTCATGTAGCCGTAAATGCTTCCATAACCTATAGATCATTGTCATCGATAACGAATGTCCGTTTTCATGTAAACAATAAGTGAACATGATTTTGTTTCTGTATATCTTTACAAACATCCACAAAAGATGCGTTGTCTCTATTGCTGCACCACGAGCTTCCGATATTCTTTTCTTATACTCAGGCTTTTGAAAGAATCTTGTAATCTCTCACTTAACGCCTGTTTCAAGTGGCATCGTGTTTTATGAATATCACAAAGGTGGACAAGAAGAAGAAGAAGAAAAAAGGAAAGTAAAATATAGGGATTAAGCTGTATTCAAAAAATGCTGTACCCATGCCGACACAGATGGCTTCTTTGGTAGATCGTTGAAAAGGTGACCTCTCCTCTAAAAATACCACTTCATAACTTAACAAAGTTATTATGTGCTATTTTACTGACCATTAGTTAAAAGTGGCTGTTTACAACGGATTTGCGAAACCCTTTCGTATTTTTTTTTTCTCTTTTTGCTGCAGAAAATCAGAGATTTTCGAACGACGACTATATATATTTCTTTGTAGCAGTTTGTTACATTCTGGTTTACCCCATTCGCTGTAGCAAATATGAATTAAAGGGGCAAAAAAAGGTGTAGAAAAGGTATATCTTGCAATTTACGCTCAAACGAATCCTTTATATTAATGGCGTTCTCATTCATGAACTCTTGACCGCTGGCTTTTCGAGTGTATTTTCGAGGAAACTGAACGCTCGTGTAGATTAATGCGAGCACACAGGATGCTGGTTATTCGTGTTCGAGCGCGAGGAAACTGAACGCCTGTATGAAGTAATACGAAAATGAATCACACCTATTTGTATGTTTGTTAAACCCCTTTAGAAACACTAAAAAAAGAATTTTAGCATAATTTTCCTGAGTGGTGGGGGATTCAAGGGAGGCATCTGGATTCCTTGATTGAGTTTTTTTTTGTTGCTAAATTACGAATAAAGTGCAACGAAATTATAAAACACGAGATCTGTGCCTATCTAAATTATTACTCACTCACTTAAAACTGAGATATTTTTTAGTCGTTGTAAGGGTCAGGTCCACTGTGTACATTTGTAAAATTAGCAATCGAAAATCTGATTCCATAGAGACCTAAGTTTAACATTGAAGTATGACATATCCAAGAATCTCATCTTTTTATTCATAATTCAAGCCAGAAACTGTCAGGAAAAATTTCTTACTCTAAATATTTTATAGAAATATTTTTCTTCTATACTATCTCGTTTCATCAAAAGCAATTTGATTTCAAAAAATCCTTACTTTTTGATGGTTTTTGCTTATTACGAAGTACGAGTATTTTCCTATTTTTCATCATCAGAAGTGCCTCAATATGAAGATAGTAGCTTTGTTCGGACGCTACCAGGACTGGTAATCCTGGGCCAGTACTGGTCGAAATATGCCAGGAAGCTGTTCGGACGCTTTTCCTGGTAAACAATTAGTCTGTTCGGACGCTAGCAGGAAGGTTACAGGAAACAGTTCCTGGTAATAATTCGCCAGGAGCTTAAACGTCCTGGTAACGGACCAGGAAAAATTGTTTCACCTTTAATTCGTTTATCTTGAAAATTTTCATCACTTATCAGTGTAGGTATTTTGACTATTGTCAAAGGTTTTATGAATGTAATCAAATATGCAAGGAAGTATTTTGTATTTATGGGAAAAATTGAAGACGTTACTTTGTTCAATTTTTAGTACATTCTAGAAAAGAAGAGAAAGATATTTTTATTCTTCATAAATATTTGAAAAAAATTTTGCTTGGTTAATTTGGTAGAGAGTGTTGAATATGCCAGGAAATTGTTCGCGCTTTCATTTTCCTGGCCTGTATTTGGGCCAGTTTACAGACCAGGAAAACTGTAATTACAGGTTGCCTGGTAGCGTCCGAACAGAGCTAGTATAGCTAACAAGTGGTGAAGTTGAAGTCTGTAAGGCAGCATAATATATTTTTAAAGTGCCGATAAATTTATTAAAGTGAAAACTCGCCGATAAAAAATGAAAATAATTTTTTTTTAAAGCAAAAGTAGTCATACAAGCTCCTATTCCCTCTCCCTTCGATAATGATTACAATTCTGCATTCATGCGAACATTTTTACTCGACCACTGAGTTCGATTCACGTATTTGACCTTTGATGCATTCATTTCGAGTCTGCAGTACTGGTTAGATGAGCATACCGAGGTCGTTCACCTCGAAGAAATGGAAGAGAGGGGAAAAAGAACAATATTAAATAACCGCAACCTAGCCAAAAACTCGAATTTACCATCCACCATACACCAGTTCATATCCTAAAAGTTGATAAAATGAACGTGTATGTAAGAATTTTACTTTTACATGATCTTCACCGTACATTCTGAACTATAATTTATTTTATTCGCCAAAAGTGTATAATGGTTATTGCGTTTACCGCTATGCGCATATAATGGAAGCAAAAGAAAAAAAATGATGGTTCACACGTCGCCACCGCGGCTATATATCTGTTATAGCTTTTTGTCGGCTTTTGCAAAGTTATAGTTCAAAGACCACGAAAGAAAATTGATCGAAAATCAGCTGTTTTTTCAACCAAATCGGTACATGTTGGCATGTCATAGCGAAAATTGTAAATAGATATCTCTTTCTCACTTGTATAATATGTATATTTTTTTTTCTCAATCTGGAAGACACGACGAACGAAGACGGCGCAAACGGAGAGAAGAAAGTGCGAGAGGAGGTTGCGGCGTACGTTCGCCAATAATCCACCCGAGTGTGACGTCACCGGAAGAAAAATCTTTGCGACGTGACGTCACGGCCGTGTCCTAGTAGTTATGAACGTTTTGCCCAGCATGGGGTCGACGTCCCAACGTCACTATGACCCAGTATTCAGGTTATTACCCCTTTGCTCGCGGTCTGCTGGCTACACTGGGTCGCTCACATCACACAGTCCTGGCTCTTTTCTTCTTCTTTTTTTCGTTTTTGTTTTTTTGTTTTTTTTTTCTTTCAATGTATAAATTCTCTCTTTCAAGCCACCCCCCTCTCCGCCAGCTTGGCCTTCTACATCTTGCAAGTTTTCTTCCGCATTTTCGACCACTTCCACTACTCTCATCTGCTTTTGTTGTTTTGTTTTGTTTTTTTTTTATTTTTATTTTTATTTTTATTATTTATTCTCGTCTTCTTCATTTTTTACCCTTCGGTCTTCTCGTGATTCGCTTGCTTTTTTTTTTTCGTTAATTTTTTTTACTTTTCGTTGTTCTGCTGTCTTTGTCGTATTCGCGGACACACGTTTATGGCGAGCTGACGGTATCGAAGATGGTGTACCTATAAAGGAACTAAAAATTAGCCTTTTCCGCGAATTTTCTTTTATATAGAGAGGAGTGGGGGCAGAGGAATTGTGATTTTGCATCGGCTATCGAGTATTTTTTCACGGCTGTCAACGAATCGCTGGAAAATGTACAAAAATTACGAAATTTCTGGGCAACGATTTTCTTGGAATCGGGAGGATATATGAGAGGCATGACACAGAGGTAAGAGGAGAATTTTTTGGCGAGGAAATGTGATATTTAATCGAGGAGTTTTGTTGAGAAAAGTACAAAAAAAAAATAATTTTATCGAATTGGATATTGTTTGAACTGACGTTTCGCTGAGTGATCAATCTCTTTTGATTTTTTTCGTGAAAATTTTTAGCCACTTTCCAAGCATTTAAAAATCTGTTTTGTTTCAAAACGCAAACAATCGATGGCATTTTTTGGAAAAGCTTTTGAGCCACTTTCCAAGCAATCGAGCAGATTATACAGTTGTGTTTACAAAATGCAACAAATCTCTGCGAGTATTTTTTAGTAAAATTTTTGAGCTACTCGAACGATTTTTAGAGGATTATACTATTCTTCAGTCAAGTTTGGAACTGATAACTCTGACTCATCTTTTGTTGTTTACAATTTCAAAGCAAAATTTTCACGAATCATTAAGTTAACACACTATTGTTCATTGTATTTTTTTCCTTTTTCGAAGCAATTTCGTTTTCTTTTCATCATTACCTATTTTCTCTTTTTATGGAAATCCATGTCCTGCGGTTCTTTTGTTCGGGCATATATAGTTATAATATTTAGGGTTTAAAATCATTTCCTCTTCATTTCATTTGAAAAGTAGAAAAGTAGCCCCGACTATTTTGTCTTTAAGATAAAGATCTATTTATTTTTTTGAGCAGACGCACTCCGCTTTCATATCTACCACACTCGAATCAGGTGTCAGCTATTAATTCCTTTTGACAAATATTTTTGCAACCGGCGATAACTACACCTTTCGTGCGTTGAAATTCTTCGAAGGTGTTACAAATTTCACTCTCGCAGCCTTCAAACACAAAGGCTATAACGCCTCCAAGCCTATTCTTTTCGAAAAAGTGAAACCAAAGCTACTCCCAATCATTAAAATAATTCTTGACATGGGGTTGTCTTCCAACGGAGTAATGTGCCTTTCATTTTTGTGAAAATTTATCTAACTGGCACAGGAAACGTAGGATTAGCAAGGTTTTGAAGTGTGGTAAACAATACCGTCGGCCTCGAATGTGGCGCTATAATTCGCAAAAATATAAACTTGGAAGAGCCAACATCGTAATACCAAGTATATGGTGAGGTATGCATGGTTCAGCCCATCTTGCCCTCTGACTGAGATCCCCACAAAAGAAACTGAAGCTTTCTATTCGGGCTTTGCCCAAAATACTAATACTAGGGTTTTTCTAGGAAAGAAAAAACAAAGTCTGTAATTTGAAATTTATTTTTATTTTTGAATACTTCCAACGCACAACTGTTTCTAATAATATTTGTGTATTATGTAGGTTAGCATTTTCCTAAGCCTGGTCTCTATTCGAAAATTATGAGTTCTGACTTATAATATCATTTCCTTAGCACTAGGTAAGTAGCTAGATTTATTATTGGTTGGCATTCATTTTTTTCAGTTGAGTATAAATTACTAATCACTCATTTGAAAATGGATTTCTTGCACTTGATGCACTTTGGAATCTGTATAGTTTCTGTTTAAAATAATTCGATCCAAGATTTAGGATTGAAAATAAGTACATCGAATTGTAGGCTTGTTGCTACTGAAAGCTCTAAAGGCAGAATCAAAATAGATTTCGAGAAAAGTGATCATAAATGTTGAAGCAGTGAGTAATTATGTAGATTGAATCGGATCACTTACATATTTTGACTGTAATTTCATCTTATTAGGACTTTGCTCGCCTGAGGACCTCGCTACCCTTTCCAGCGGAAAGAGACCTTTGAGTGTAAGGCCGATATTACCCTAAAAGTCTTGAAATTTCTTCTATTAAATAGGAAGATATGTTGGTTTACTTATACATATTTTGCAATGACACATTGTGTTTCATTTTGAAAAGGAAACCCGTTATAATGTACTTACAGAATATATTATTATGTTATAAACAGTGCCCAAAGAAGTTTCGTCCCTCTAACCCCACTTGTCCTAGATGAAACAAAACGATCACTTCGTCAGTTAGCAGCTTTTTGGGAAACTGTAAAAAAATATATTATTGATTTTCAACCGAAATTGATAGTTTGAACTCGAAGTCTCTCATATTAAAATCTACTGATACTATTATTAGTGCAAAACAAGTTCAACTGATAGCGCCACAAACCACGTCGTAAAATAACAGCAAAGGGACAATAGTGTTGTTTTTCTTCAATTGTGATTATTCAATTTCTTAGCTTTGACTTCGCAAATTTTTGATGTAGGAAGGTCAGGTTGATTTGATGGTAGATATTATGTAACTTGATATGCTATGCTTAGCTCATTTTTCATCCGACCTACCTACAGTGGTCGTTTTTGTTTGATAATACCACATTTACACTTGAGAAAGGCTATATTATTGTTTCCATTCAACAGATTTTATTAAAAAAATTGAAACAATTTTTTCGTTATTAGTCGTTGTCTGCGGATAAAAGTAAATCTGTGCTTTGATGCTATTGCTCGTCTTCATACAAAATTACGTACACCGTTTCACTCGTTACAGCTGAATTCGTTTTCGATATATTATGTCAGCTTATCAATACAACATCAAAGTGCATCAAGAGATGGTAGAGGAAGGAAAGTGAATAGAAGACCAGCGGTGGGGGGGGGGGGCATATAAAAATACGGGTACCGGAGAAAGAGAAAGAAAAATAAAAGTATAAAGATGTACTAGAAAAGAGGAGACAAAATGTGGAAGTAATGAGGGGGGGGAAAGAAGATAAAAATTATGGGAATGGAAACAGAAGGTGTATATGTAATAGCTGCACACAAATAATCAGTTGGAATATAACATCGTTTAGCCTTGTTAGCTGTTATGTTAATGCGTTCGAAGGTTCAACAAGATTTGGATGGCCACGATTGAACTGGAAGGTTCGTAGCTGCAGCAAGCACAGGTCATTGAACTCTTGGCCTGGAGTGCGACCCTCTTGATGACCGAAGTGTTTGACGTGCCTCTTGCATCTACTCGCAACAGAATACCTGTTTACAAGATGTGATAATTATGACGGAGTCATTTTCAGTGTGCAGTGAGCTCGAGTGTGCATGTGTGAGCATTTTTTTCATCATATATACCATGTGAGTGTACTATACGAGATTCTGCGTGAACATTGATGATCATAATAATGATTTAGTTAACTGAATTCATTTTTTCGTCATAATTTTTGGCGCAGGCAGGAAACCCCCCGATGGGCAAAAAATGAGAAAATGATCCGGAAAATGAGAATTTTATCCGTTGTCAGTCCGTTTTTATTTTCGACCATCGGATCTGAAAATTTGCAGATATTTTTGTCATCTTGATTATTTTTCCAAATCCGTTTTGTAAAACGGATTTCCTGATTATAATCAGTGATAATTTTTGGGCAATTTTTCTAAATCCGTTTGTAAAATGGTTTCACGGATTATAACCCGGGCCAACAAATATCATAAAACAGCCTTTACGGAAAATAATCCGGACTCATTTCCGGCAAGACTGATTACAATCCGTTCGAAATCCGTTTTAGAATCCGGAAAACAGGAAAATTCCGGGTTATAATCCAGAAACGGATTATAACCCGAAATAAAACGGATCCGTTTTCTAAATATTTTGCCCATAGGGGGCCCTTCATCAAAATTAATTAACGAGCAGGATTTTTTTTTGAAAATAAGTAAAGTCAAATCGATCAGTATTGATGCAAGGGTTACATTCTAATCCACCTTGATGAGAAGCTACTATACTGCATAGGTGAAATTTAGAGGGTCACAGGTGGGGCTATGGCCCCCAGAGCTGAAATTAGGCCCCCTACAAAGAAAATAGAATTAGTCCCCCACAGTTCAACGAAAATTAACAAAATTTTGATTTATTCGTCCTGAACTCCGATCATTTTTTCATTTTTTTCCTTTTTATTCCTACTTGTCTTATTATGTCTTATCAAGTGTCTTTTTAACAGATTTTTGATCGAGAAGTAGTAATTTTTTTTTCAAGCGACGGACAAAAAATTAGTCCGCCTAAACACATCAAACCAAGTGCGCTTATGAGAGATAGCTATAAATCTTTAATTATGAGGGATCTCCTAGTTGACAAATAGCAGTATTACTACCAAAGTAATGCGTATAATAACGTATCTTTTCTCACCTCTTGCAGACTCATATTAACATGGACATTGTATCTTTTGGCGCGAATAGGTATCGATATTACCCATATTTTGAACATTTTTTATTCTGAAAAATTTCATACCTGATTCTGGGCTAAAACCTGGACTATATGGTTTGTAAACCAGTATTCATACCACTTGATGGCAAATCTTTGATCCATTACGAAATAAATACATTTCATGATTTTCTACTAATTTAAATAGAGACTTGCTGCCAGTCCTCCTGTTTTCAGTTACGCCTCTTCTATTCAATAGTTTCTTTTCCAGATCCTCTATCAAGAATTACACTAAACGATGGCAAAATTTGCATATCTCTATTTGCCTCGTGTGTAAAAAAAATCATATATATATAACATTTTAAACAGTTGAATTGTACGTTCATTGTAGCTCACACCGAATTACCTCTGGTTTTGATTCGAGTCAATGACCTCGGAATCGTTTTTTACTTCCGAAAATATGCGTGAAAATGTTCACAAAGAATGACTCCACACATTCGAGCTGCTTTGAAGTAAGAACGATTGTAGGAAAAGAGGTTTTACAGAAAACTGCCAAAATATTATCGTGCTGTTACACGTATTATTAGATCTAATTAAAGGAGACAGAATGAATGTTCTGGTATTATTACGATACTATTAACGTTCTGTAGAAAAAAATTCATTCTGACAAATTTGTGATATCTACGAACTAATGACAGTATTATGATTTGTAAAACCACTTTGGAGGTTAAGAACTTCTTCAGCATGAAAAGTAACTCGAAATTTTCCGAGGGAAGGGATAAGCTAATGGAGCGAGGATGATTAATTGACCAAAAATATGAATGTCCAGGGAGGAAAAAAAAAAAATTCAAACCGTTTCACCATCGCAAATCTTTTGATTAGAAGTAACATGGGTAAAAAATTACACACTATATGTACGCGTTTTCTCATGTGTAATTTCTTACATATTACGAGTATGTTACCTATAATGAAATTAAAAAAAAAAAAATGCGAGTGTGTAATTATTTACACACGTTATCCTTTACGGATTAGTATAATTGTTTCTCATACTCTCTGTATGATGTAGATTATACTAGTAATGAAAAATGAGGTTTCAAACATTTTCTAATTCTTCATGCTTCATATAACCTTATCTTTTGGAAAGTATTTTTTTTTTAATTTAAAAACTACTAAAACAATTTTATGATTTTTTCAAGATTCTTGTATTTTTCCTTCTTTTCAAAATATCACGAGTAGTTGAATGGACAGCCGTCCCCGATTCATTTGTTTGACATAACGTTATGAGACAGAGATAGGTATATTATATCGATATCATACCTCTAAAAAAGCCTGTTTCAACCGTTGAAAATCAAATCAAATGAAATCTTTCTTTATTGGAAATGCGAGACACCGATAGGAGCACTAAATAGCCATCGAAAATTGATAAAATGAAAATATGCAGATCTTTGATGATTTTGATGCGTATATTTATGGAACAATGCACAATATTATATTTGAAATTTTATCCGCAGATTAGTGGTGCAGTTGCCCTCTCTACCCAATGAAAATGAATGGAAAAAAAATCATTTTCATATTTTGATTTTGAATTTTTTATGTCAATATTTTTATTGAGATTTTTTTAACGGTTTTTAATGTTAAGTGTTTCAAAAGGGTATTCTCATGCTTTTGGTGTCCTGAACCTGAACCAATGATTCTTCGTAAGAAGTGCCCACCGGTGTCCATTCCCTGGTCTTTTTATTTTTAAACTACAAACTAATCTCTCAAATTACTCAGCATTCTAAAATTAATATTTTTTGTTTTTTTAAATAAAAATCTTGAAAAAAAAAAAATATTTTGCGGTATTGGTTATTGTACTCGTAGATGAAAAGGTGAAAATCAAAAGTGAAAAATAATTCAACGGGCCGATTTTTTGTCGAGCTAAATTAGAATCTGGACATTTTGTTATTTTTTTGAGGATTGCGGTAAGAGAGCATTTTTCTATATTTTCAAAGCGCAGCTGTTGGGGTACAAAAAAAAAAAAAAAGAAGAAAAATGAAAACCTGCTGAGAGTTTGCTTGTAGCAAGTTTTTCTGTGTAAGTACTCGAGTATCATATGTATATACTGCGTTATACGAAACAGTCTTAATCATACAGTCGCACAACCAGACAGAAATTATGATGAACTAATCTAGAAGAATGTTGAAGCGTTTTACAACCGCATAACAAGTGAATCCAAGTCTGGTATCGACTACATTGCTGAATACTGCTAGTGTTATTGAACTCTGTAAAAGACGCACGTAAAGATATACAAACTGAAAAAAAACAACAAAAAAAAAACAAAAAAAAAAAAAAAACAACCTCAGAAAAAACTTCCTAAAATCAAACAGGAACACCGGCTGTTGCATTCGTAATTTGCACATGGTCCTCGCCGAATTTACGCTCTCGTTCCTGGTATTTATTCGCACAGAATACCAAAGAAATATCTGCATTCTTTTTAGGCTTCGGTGCAGTCGACAGGTTTTCTGACAGATAATCATGAAAAATATTATGTTGGCGGCAGTAGCTCGATATTAACATAGACTTCATTATAAGAAGCCCACCTTTTAGATACAGACGATTACAATTCCAGCAAAAAGTAGATTGATCTAATATATGAGTCTCTCTAGAATTTAATAATTTCAAAAATCCCTCCACTGCATTATTTACGAGATGTGGCAATTTATACTGTGGGAACTTTTGGATTAGTCTCATTTGGCAAAGCTATAATATGTTGATATTACAAAGGCTTTTACACTTCGAAGGAAACTTATATGTACTCACTTACTTCATTTTTTTAAACACTATTTTTCTGAGTATATAACGAATAGATTATTTGATAATCTGGTCGCACCTAACTTGTAGAAATTAAAAAAATTGAAGATGAATTTTCTTTGTAAGAGACGTTTAGTCGAAGATTGTCTGTGTGTCTGTGCGTTCGTTCGTTAACTATCCTTATACTGACTTAACGAATGTTCAGAATTGATGTAAAGAATGTAGAAAATTAACTTTCTTGAAAAGTCGTCATCACTTCCAACTCTTCAACACTCGGAGAAAAAATATTTAAAATTAGTATGCTTCTTACTAATTTAGGGACAATTCTAGGTTTTATGTGGAAAATTAATATAACTTATATTTGATAATTTTAGTCTGCAGCATACTAATTTTAAACATACCTATTTATACTAGTTTTCAATATTTTGTATCAATTTTTAATCTTTTTTTAAACTAATTCTTGATAAATTTATATTAATTTTTCACATAAAACCTGAATTGTCCGCTTGAGTTATTATGCAGATATTAAAATTTCGTTTGCAATTTTGTCTCTATGAAGGTCATATAGGGGCATTAATCTCCTTGAAAAAAGTTTGTAAATGCTATATTCAAGGGTTTAGTTTCGATACGCTGAAAAAGGAAGCTCACAGGAATGCGTTTTTGTCGCTTTGTTTTGCACCGATTGATATGAAATTCTTTCCGACCTGTTCCTCAATGATGTTTCCATAGGGCTCGTTTCGCGGAATTTTGAAGAAAATTTAAAATCCTATAAAAATATTTATACCTTGAGGATTATCTATTTTTCGTACTTTGCATTAAGGTACAGCATAAAATACTTTCTAATGAGGGCTACTTTCATTACGTGACCGTATTTTCAAATTATATCAAAATAATATCAAGAATATTTCATAGATTGCTTATATTTTGGAACTGAAAATTGATTACAAGATGTAGTAAAAAAACAAAACCACCTACAGAAAGATAGGTAGATTTAAAATTTGTAAAAAAAAGAACTCGAAAGAGGGGATTTTTGTAGAAATGTGTTACATACTCGTATTTAATAACATTACTCAATTCGCTTTTGCATCGATTACAAAGAAAATTAATCAAACTTTACTTTAGATTGTTGTGATAGACGTGACTAAATATACGTAGTTTTATTCTACCAAGTTTTCCTAAGGGCACGAGAAAGCAAAAATACATTTATCCTACCTCAAGGCTCTACCCTTTTTGCCTCTCAGATGACCAAAGTCGATGACACTAATCATTATAAATAAGGTAGCTGAAGAGCAAATTTTCTAAGAATAACAACTGCAAATTACAGAGGATACTTTTGTATCGAGGCTACCTGTTCTTGTAATTATTTGAAAAAGTTTTCAAACCGTTTTTCTCATGTATACTGGAAAGTCGTTGTAAAACGTTTTCATTATTCAATTGCCACTGTACCTTCGTAATAACAGTGTACTGTTATAAGAATAGATGGAGAAAAAAATCTGCTATTAGCAGAAGGAAAAAAAATCGAATGCCACTGTAACATTATATGGCCAATTCTGTAAAGTCTAGTTAGACGCCATCACCACCAAATACTTCTTCCTGTATGCGTTCATCGTGTAAATGAACCTTTTATTTTTTTTCATTTTGTTGTTTTTTCTTCTTCTTTTTTTTTTTTTTGGTTTTTTTCCCAAGTCTAGCTCTTGCCTTCTGTCTCTCTTTGTCTTTGTCTCTGTTGCATTCTGTTTATTATAATATGTGTCCTAACACACCTGGAAGTAGCCGTAAATACTCCATATTATGGTAATGCTGGTTTAGGTGGTACCGGCGTCCTTCATCTTCAAAGATAAATTAAAAACTGATTCGACAATTTGTGTGAAGCGGTAGGTCGTGGATGCGTATAATACGAGATGGAGCAGGAAAACGAACGACCAAATAATGCATTCCAGTGTGCTCATAGTATGGTATATAGGTATATCTTTAATGTGTAATGCAGCATGGCCTAAAGCAGCATGTTTTCAATTCCTCCATATAATGAGGAAACATTGAAAAAGCACATAGAAATTAGATTGTTGACTGGGAACTGTGTATATCTAAAGTTCTAGAGAAAGGGATAGTGGGATATATAAAGAGAAACATAAAACACATCGATGCCCATTTTTAATAATTTGCAAGTGGTGAGAAATGAATGTTATTACACGAATTACATACTTTGGTGGCAAACTGAAATTATGTATTTAATAAAGGAAAAACCTTTTGTTTTTTTTTTCTTTTTTGTTTAACTTGAAAAACAGCGTTTAAAAAGAATAACTTCAATGATTTCAATAATTTAAGAAGAGGTAATAAATAAAAAATAGCTGTAGCCTTCACTGAAGTTTCGTGAAGGCATAGAAAGATGAATTCTCTTTCACAGAATAAGTTTACACAATGGTTATATCCATTTTTGTATCTGGTTATTCATTTTTAGTTTTTTTTTAACTTTAATTATTCGGTTGTTGAATTTTTTACTGGCCCATTAATTTATGTTTATTTATAGTTTCCAACTTTCTATGATTTTCAACCGTCACTTTAATATCTCTTTTTTTATTGCTTTTCTTTCTGATATTTTCCACTAATGGAAATGTTGAGAATGTATAAAATTTGGCAAGCATCGTTTGATATTTCATTTTTCACGAGAAAAAATAAAATAAAATAAAATAGAAATTTGGCGTTGGTTTCTCCCAATTTAGTATTAGATTTTCATTAGCCTCGTGTAAGAAATTATTTTGTAGCTCTATATCAAAGAATAAAATTGGGTAATGCTTTATTAATTAATCGGACTAAAATGGAGATTACTGGAGTATTGTGAAAAATCAAATACATTACATAAATCAATAGTTCTGGGTTGGGCTGTAAAGTTTAGTTTAAGTTTTCATTTTTCTTTCTTTTCTTTTCTTCTTTCTTCCTTCTTTCCTTCCTTCCTTCCTTCCTTCCTTCCTTTTTTTTTTCTCCATCAGAATCGATTTTGGTACTTAATGAATATAGGTTACCAATACTAATAAATGAATTTTTAATAATCTTTTATTTATAAAATTAAATTTCAATAATTTATATCAAATGAAAATACCATTACAATATTAAGTATAATATATAGGTGCCTATTAAATTTCTAATCAGGCTAGATACAGAAATCATGTAACGTGCGCAAGCGCCATAATCTTTTAAAAGTCGTTAAATTGGACAAAAAAAAAAAAAAATGAATCAAATGCCAAATTATCATAATTCGATTCAATGAATTTCGACCGAAAGTACTTGAAAAATTCAAATAAACTTTTTTTGCACATTAAAAACCAATTTGTCAAATTTTTTATTTCTTAGAAAAAGCCAAAAAAAATTTTTTTGTTCATGGTCAATTGGTGTTTTCTTCAACCACTTCTAGTCTACTGTGCGAATGTGAATGGTTGCCAATTCAGTTGAATACTGCAATAAAATGAAAATTTATAGTACGCTAAATCAAGCCGGAATTATATATTTTTTCCTACTGTGAATGAAGCTTTTTTTTTCACTTTTTTAAATTAAGCAGGTACGATTTCGTCTGTATGGCATGTTCAATTGAATGAAATATGGTCAAATTAATGATTCGATTTCTTAATGAAAAAGTAATTATGTTTCTGGCAAATTACTGCACCTATGGATTACCTGCTTATAAAAAATTCGAAGAAAATAGGAACCGGTTTGAAAAATGAGTGAAGTTAAAAGTACACGTCACATAGATTAGAGAGTAGCCTTTAAAGAAAAAATATGCAACTATTTTAACGTACGAGTGAGAACTTTGAAGTAGTTGTACGTAGGTACAAAGAATTTTTAAATTTTGGCTCCTTTCAAAGTGATATGCAAAATGGTGCAGTTGGGCTGCGATTATCTTCATGGCACGTTTCAAGTTTTTTTTTTAGTTCCACTCTTTATGTAGTAAAATTTCATCATGATGTAAATAACGGCGACGTGTCACAAACTAAGATAACTTAGTATCAAAACACAAGCTTTTCAGGAAAGCTTTTCAAAAAAATTTATTCTCCAGCATTCGGATGCATTTTCTTGCGCTCAATGATAATTTTAGTCACTCTTAAGATTTTTTATTGCATTTTTTCGACAACGCCATTTGAAAGAGAATTTCAATCTTAGTCTACTGGGATATTTACAATGTACCTACTTTTGCTTTTGTCTTCAGTTTTTGCTATAGGAGATGGTCTAAGGCAAATGACAAAAGCAAAAGCAGTCATTTTGAACCGACCCATTTGATTGTTTTATTAGTTCAACTTTTAAAGCAAAAGCAAAGGACAGTAGTACATTGTAAACGACCCTTAATTAGTGGAAATCCACCAAAAAAACAGGAATCGGGGTTTTCGATGCTAAGATCCCTATTATTAGAACACGTCACAGTTAGAGTGGTTTTTATTTTGAAGTTCTGAATTTTTTGCCTCCTATCTTCCAAAATGTGTTAATTTCATGAGAAAAAAATTTCATAAAAATTTCAGCTCCTTTAGCCTTCTCATTTGGTTACTGAAAAGAATACCAGCCGAGTTTAGAGTTGAAGTGAATGCCAAAAGTAAGAATTCTCTGAGATAAATGAAAAAATCGCTAAAAGCAATTTTTTGGATTACAAAATAGCAGAAAAAATTTCCCTAGTCGGTATTAATTTAATGCATCCGCTGCATCACTTTTTTTCGAACTTTCAATAACTCCAATTAAATTTTCAATGGCAACCCTCTATTCGTTGTCCAATTTCAATTTTTTCTTCTCATCTATGTATAGTTCTCATTATGCAAATTGCAACAATTTTGAGCCCGTGGCAAATTTTTTGCCATATTCAAGGTATACTTTTTTTTTTTTTTAATTTTATAAAATTATTACAACATGCACGATAGGAAGAAAAATTAGCTTTTTTGTACATTTCATTTTACATTTCGCATCTTTAAACTAAGTCTTTACGAAAAATTATTGTATAATTTTTATTCATTCATCCGAAATTGAAAAATCGAGTTGAAGATCGTTCGATTAAAAAATAATCTGCACCGAATAATTAGAGGATGGAGCATTAATAGAACGTGTTTCATGCGCCAATAAATCGTGTTTGCGAAATTTGTATGCGAATATTCCAACAAAATTCATAATTAAGGGGGAAGAAAATTTAATCGCACGCATTTAATTGTGCAGAGAAAATCGATTCCGGTTTTTGGAACGACGAAATTTCGGTAGCCTCATGGAAGAACAACCCAAAAAAAAATCTCGTAATCCTTGGTACGGTTTTTAAAATACATAATATCTATTTTGGGCCGCAGAACGTGTAAAATAATTTCTCATTAGTTTATATCTCTTAGTTTGCATAGGCAAATTAAAAATTGTTTTTCGCAAAATTTCAAATTATTGAGCCTCGAATGCGTCAAATTTTCTCTTTAGTTACCGTCGAATGACTTTACACACTTTTTTTTATGTTTTTCAACTTTCGCCCCTTGAATGTAAAGTCACCCCGTTCGACGGTATTGTAAAATTAGAGCTACCAAAAAAAAATCTTCAAAAAAAAAGTCTCTATTATCTAAGATAAAGACGCTATTACCATTCAATTTATATTTGGCATAATATATAGATGTCTAAAATTTATACTCTCAGTCTTGCAACTACTGAAATTGAAGGTATGAAGGAAGTTCGAAATTTTTTGGCTCCTTCACTACAGTCATCTTTAGGATGATCTCAGTTTTAGGAATCAATAAGAATTGATAGGAATGAATATATGAATGAAGATGGAATAAATATGAATTAATTGGAATTTTTACGAATTAATAGGAATTATGTGGAATTCATTGGAATTCATTGGAATTAATGCGAATCAATAAGAATTTTTAGCAGGGGTGTGCAAGACGTAAATAGTCTCCGCAGTTTGCGGTGGCCCCAAAGTGATGGCGAGGAAAAAGTTGGGGTGACGAAGAAAAATTAAGGACGTCGAAAAAAAATTGCTGCGAAGGAGGGGAGGCGGTAGAGGGCACTAACTTATGAAAAGAGGGCACATAAACACGTCTCTGCGGAGGCACCCCAAATCTCTTGCTCGCCCTTACCAAGTTTTGCCAACTTTCACCAAGTTTTACCAGCTTTTGCTAAGTCAAGTTTTGCTGGCATTTTGATAACGTCTTTATTTTCATCGAACTCGCGACTCAATCGCCCAGATGAATAGAAGTACCTAATTGAATATAAATTACTAGGATCAGTAATTTAAATTTATTTTATCTTTTTTTTTTTTTTTTTCCCATAAGCTCATTCAGTTCTTCTGTAATATTATTCTCTACCTAGAGTGCCCGCCATACCTTCAGTGGCATCATTCATAACCTAGAAGAATACTTTCACTTATAGATTTAACCTTGAGCTTCTTAATTTACATTTTATTTGACATCTCATTCGGTATATTTATCCCCTCATCTTTCAGTATGTTGTCCGCAGAACATTCAGACGTCAAACGTAAATCGTTTTTCAAAAAAAAAATAAAAAAAATAATAATAATAATAAATTGACCAAAAGAAAGTGAAGTGCAAAAAGTAGAATCAAGGTCACCAACACACACACCGGAAGTCTGCGAAAACTTTCATTTAAATTATTTTTTCGCATTCAACTATAGGCATATTTGCCATTTTATTTTTGCCTTCTTTTTAACGTACACAAACATTAATCGAGTTTTCCTCTCTCTCTGTCTCTCTCTCTGTCTCTCTTCCTCTCTCTCTTCAATCTGTATTCCATCGGTTGAATTAACTCTCACACGATGAGTATTGCTCAAAACGTCAAACCCATAAACGAGTCATTAGAATTTTGAATTACGTTCTTTTGGATATGACTGCGTATAAAAGTGAAGACAGAAAAATGGCATACGGGCAAAGGAAGAAGGAACCACAGAGACGAATAAAAATAAAAAATGCAAATCTCATGAATGACTCTGGGAAGCTGAATAACAAGCGCCATACTAATTACTCGCAAATTTTACTTTTAAATTTTCGGGGCAAGTCTGCGAAAGAGTGGCAAAAAAAAAAGAAAAAAAGAAGAAAAAAAAGTGCAGTGAAAAAAAAAATAGCCACAAGGCTCGGAGCACTCTCGCTCTCTCTTGGTGTCCGCCATTCAGAGACTAATATATTTTAAAATGACCTAAAAATCAAAAAGACAGATAGGTACGTATTGAATTTTTTTCTCTTCTTTTAGCACTAACAAAAGGTTGCCCTTGATAATGAGAATCCAGTTTATTTTTGCATGGAGCCGAAAAAAAATAAAAATAAATTTTGATTTCATTCGTTGGAACTCCCTATGGTCCGGTTATTTTTGTTTTCGTTCGTTGTTGTTGTTGTTTGAACCTTTTTTTTTGTCTTTGGTACTTCTGAGCAAAAGTAATCAGTCTACTACTTTCACCGTATTAGACGATAGTGTATGTATTTTCAGAACACGTTATTATGACCGACAAAAATAAAATCAGGCAAAACAAAAAAAAACGTGGTGACTCGTTTGTTTATTATTCCTTATCGAATATAAGCTAAATTTTTGACAATAAATTTGGTAAATGCATTGGCAAATAAGATCAATATTTACTCGTACTTGATTTTTGGTAGCTATAGTTATAGTTTTGACGTTGTATTTTTCTGCGATTTTCTTTTCTTCTGATAACTTTCCACAGTTTACTAATTCTTTAAAGGTACACACAGATGAGGAAATGGCCATTAGGTGAGTGATAAGTGTTATCAGTTATTTTTTTTTAACGAGTGTTTTTTCTCGTTATGAGGCAAAAACTGGAAGTACTGAGGAAGTGTGACCCGGCTTGTGAAAACTCGCTTTAGATACGTTTGAATAATATTTTTTATTCATTTTTTAATAGCAGGTTTTCGTCGAATAATTTTTACAGTGATTTTGAATAAAGCAGAATCCTTTTTCTGTAAGAAAAATTCTGCACCCCTTATTCCCTTTTGTAGGGAGAATAGAATTTGAATAATATAATAGAAAGCTTGGCTGATGTGAAGATGGAATTGGGGGAGTCCCCTCAGGGTGCGTAAAATCGAAAATTTTTGTATCAAGTAATCCTTTGCGAAAAATGGATGAGTGATATTTTCTCGACCGAATTGTAAAGAAAACTAATTTTTGCATTTTTTGTAATACTGTACTTTAAAAATTGACATATCCTTTTTTTGTAAAAGGCTGCTCCGATTCTCAAAATGTTTATTATAAGCACCGTATTTATCTGCTTGTAACAATGAATGTTCTTCGAAAACATATTTATTTATTTACTAGGAGGTTTTGCCCCTGACTTCCCTTTGCTTTTTGATCAATAATCTCCCTTCCTTCTGCCTTGGTCTAATTGCAGGTTTCCAAATGAATACGTATATTCCCTGCAGCTACAAGTAAAAATGACGTATGAAATGGGTACGTTATAATTACTGTACTTTACATATTTGTACATTTCCCGAAAGTAGTCTAGCAAGTTTTGATTTTATAATGATTTTATAATATGGAGAGATAGAAGGATATATTTATTTATTTATCCATTTATTTCTATATTATATTTATTTATATATTTATTTATTTATTTAATTAAGTACTTATTTATTTATCTATTTATTTGTAGATTTATTTATTTATTTAGGTATTTATTCATTTATTATTTTTAATTTTAAGAAAATAAATATTAATTTTCACAAAAATATACAAAGCTTTGTCTGGTGCTGGCAAGTAGAGTAGATATCGTTTTTTAATAGACGAATAAATATAAAAAAAGTAGATGATGGGAGTTTCATTTTTTTTTCCCCTTCTTAATAATGAACTTATTTGAGAGTTCGTGAAATCTAGCTGTAATGGAGAATTTATGCCGTCCGTGTGATTCGGTATTATTCTGTATTCGACAGTTTTCCTGGTGTTTTGTTTCTATAACTCTTATTTTATTCTTATGTGCCAAGCTAAGTTATTTTAAGCAAGCTACAAAACTCGTTGAATTGGACGGATTATTATAGCGAGTATAAAAAGTAAAAGAGGGTCGGCATTACAAACACTGGTTACTGGCTTAGCGTAGCATTAAATATAAAAGTTTGATTGTTAAATTGTTCAATGCTTTATGAAATAGGATGTGCGGAAACACCCCCTATAAATACTCAGAGCCAAGTAGACAGAGACTAAGTATAGGTATGTATGTGTGGTCTTAGCTTCGTGTAAAAATCAATCTACTTTAAATGATTTTATTCTAACTTACATGTTCAAATACTGAACCATTCATGAAAATATTTTACATGTACATTAGCTGAATGGTTGCTAGCTTACCTGCCAAATACCTATACATTTCTTTAGCTCAACGACCATTATAAAAATATAGTAAAATTTTAAAATTATTTTTCTCGGATTTACCCAATAGCTGAAATGTCGGCTTGGGAAAAAAAAATTAATTCGAGGAAAATAACCGGAAATATTTAAATGTCATTTCGTCTTACCAGGATCTTTTAATTAGGCTAGGTAGCTAATTTTATACAACTTCTTTAAGGATATACTGTACAGCCTGCGTATTTGGTAAAAACATCTTTTTAATTGCGAAAAGGTTTTAATTAGTAAACAAAAATCGAAAAAGCAAACAAAAAAAAAAACAAATTTCAAAAATAATTTTTTTCAACGTCTTCAAAAAATATAAAATTCGCCGAAAATATTCTCAAAATTTCATAATTATATTTTTAAACTGAAGGTAAGTTAATAAAATTTTAATAATTTTCTTTATCTCGACTGAAATTTATATCCTCTTGAATTTCATTAAGCGGTGGCAAACTGGTGTTCAACCTACCCGGAACCATTTTTAACTTTTGATGTAATCCGCTCACTCGACAAATTGTCAAGAAAAATGACCAATTTTTGCTTCCCGAATGAAGGTCACATTTAAGTGCTCCCGACAATATCTTACTTTTGCTCTTAATTTCCTATTACAAGTTCAGTCTGAGTGAAAGTGCTAACATCAGTTATTTCGTACCACCATAAATATTCTTTGAGCAAAAAACAAGAAATGTTCTTTTTTCCTTTTCTAGGTCACTTTCATTATGTTTTATGATATGGCAGCCTATGTACCAAATATAGTCGAATGTGTTCAGAACCATCGGAAAGTTTGTAAAAATATAAAAAAATAAGTTAAGCAAGTGTAGATGAAAAAACATTAATATATTGGAAAAGTAACAAAATTATAAATCATTTAGACTTGATTTATTCTATTTTCAGTCTGAACTCTGAATAGGTATAATATTTTCTTGGAGGGGGGATGAAACTAAATTTGTGTCAGTATATTTCTAGTAAATTAATGTATTCAATACATCAAACATAATATTCTCATTCAAAAAAAAAAAAATCTCCCGATTCACGTTCCGATTAGTTTTTGCTCGTGCATTGTAAAAATGAAAACTTTTTTCAATATTCAAATTAGAAATGATTAAAATATAACAGCAACAACGAAAATTAATTATTCAGACTTTTTTTTTCCAAGTCGATTTATTTTTGTGGTTTTTCAATAGTGTCTATATGAAACCAATTCCCCATAGATTTAGGTATGCATAATATCTTTTCTGTCTGATATTCGATTCCAATTTGCTTTTTTTTTTTTCGTCAGTGACGAAGATAACATTTCGACATTTTAGGTTTTAATCTTTTAATCTGTATTATTTAAAAAAAAAAAAAAAAAAAAAAAAAAACCTTACAGAATTAATACTTATAATAATTAAGTATTGATTTTTTTTTTTCGTCTTCTGGATTCAGCATTTCTTGGATCATGCTCAAGAGTAATTTCTGTTTTTGAAAACTTCTTAAAATTTTTTTTTTCAAGGTGTAGAAAATAATTATACCAAGTTAATAGTTTCTCCAAATACATTGTGAGTACCCACCTAGTTTCTGAGGTGTGTAGTGTAATCATTATAAAGAGAATTTTGGCTCGAAAATTTAGAATAATAGTATTTATAGCTGATTATAGCGGAGTGCAGAGGAAAAAAAATTTCAAACCCAGTTCCGTTATAATAGATGGAGGAGGAAAATTCACAATTTTGGTGAGATATATTTTTTCGTAGCCAAGTGCTTGAAATTTTACATAATTGCCTCATTATTCGATGAACTGAACAAAGAATTAAAAAATGTTGCCAATCGTTTTTAGCTACTGACGTTGCAACAAAATAAAATAGCGCTGTTTTTCTCTTTCTGTAATGATGTGCTTACTTATTTGCGAATTTGATCCATGAAATTGAACTATTCTTACATAATAATTAACGTTTGCCAAATTTTCAATAAAATTTCCAAAACTTGTAATCCGTTAATCTTGGACCGTTCTATTAAGGCGGATGTTTGAATTTTAGGTTGCTTGGAACTGCTTCAAGTTTGATATTTTTAGGCTGTAATTTCAAGTAGATAAAGAGAAAAGTGTAAATTAAACTTTGAAATCACATCGCCTCTCATCAGGTATCACTCCTCACACTAGCAATCAAATAAAATTTAATTCAAAAGGCTGGTTTATTATTGATTTTACTCTCATTGTCAGTTCTCACCCTACGCATTCCTCTCTGCACCCCATCATGTTTTTCTTCTCTAACGCCGAAAAAAAAACAAAGACATCACGATCAAAGAGAATTTTAATGATCAAATGTATTATGCCGATCGAATTCGATGGCATCAGTCGGCGTTATAAATTGAAAATTAATACATATTATTATTCATTTTTTTTATTCATCAAAAACAATGCATCGCTTAAGATGAAATATAATTTTGTAAAAATTGAAAAAGAATGAAAGAATACAATATTGTTTTCCAATGTGACGTTTTTGAGTAAACAATACAATATTATTAAGAAAAGTTGAAAAATGTTGGAACATTATATCTTTATAGTAATATAAGCGTAAATTACACTTTCAATCATTATTACACAACGGTCCTATCATACTGAATCATGACCACAGTAGATATTACATATTAGTACGTCACAAAATAGCAGGCCATTATTTCAGCCAACAATTGACAACCGACAAAAACGGGCGAAGAAAAGATGTTTCAGGCATCTCTCAAAATTACTAATAACCAAATATTTTACCTTATCCATACGTACAAATTCAAAAAAAGTTTTAACTTTCATAAAATGAAATGGGGATAACAAACGAAGATTCGTAACAATACTTTTCAATACAAACTATAACAAAAGACAACTAAGAAATATGCAGAAAAATCTCAAAATTTTAATTAAAATACACGTTGAAATCCGAAATTGAATACGTACGATTACGTACCTACCAGAGTTGGCTCACAATTAGACAAGTGCCTAGGGAGAATCGTGGAAGTTCGTTAGCTGAATTTTTTAATTCAAAACTGAACGTTATGACACACATTTACCAATGAATCAAATGTAAGACACGAACTGCACTTTTCTTTTTTATCACAGATAACTTATTTCTAAAAAATAAAAAAACAAATCTGACGCGAAATTAAAAATTTGTTTTACGAACATAATACCTCGATGTATGTTTAAATGCTGGTAATCTTATATTCGTGCCGCAATATAATAAGACGGATTTAGAGAAATGGGAAGAAAATGAGACTTGCATGTAATGATAATCATCATCTTAGAACTGAAGATTCATTGCAAAACACGTTGTGCAATTCGAAATAAAAAATAAAAAAATGATTTTTTTTTTTTTTCTTCAAAGGACATAATTATCGGTTAAAACGAAACAAATGAAAAAAAGAGAGACAAATGATACGGAGGGGAAAAAAAAAAGAAATATTTTCACAATAATTCGACAACGAGAACTATTCGCCTGTAGTGGATGAAAAAATAAAAAATAAAAATAAAATAGTAATAAAAAACGCCTCCAAAAGCGATAACCGAACATTTTTATTTTCATGCAGAAGCCGACAGCGATGCCACTCGATGAAATTTTGGTTATTCTCCCGTTATAAAAATTGTTGATTTTTTTCTTAAAACTGGTTCATACGTCACGAGTAACTATGTTTTTAATAAAGATCTTCACCGTAGTCACGATCGCCAACATTGATACGATCAGGCGCAGCGGTGACGTTGAATCCCAAGAAAGCATTATCCAATCGTAACATTGGCTTTTTCTTGTTTTTCTTCATCTTCCCCTAAACGACGATAAAAACAATAATAATATCGATCACGTTATTTTTCAATTTTGATGTAAATACAGCTGACAAAATGAGTCAAATTTCACCCTTAGGAGAGTGAAAAATATCAAAAATGTAACACTACCAACAATTAACCTCCTCATATTTACGTAATTTATCCAAAAGTTGGTAATTCCGAATAAAATTGTTCATTTTGAGGCAGTTTTTGAAAATAAAAAAACGGTTCGCGAATAGATTTTCTCGAATCTTGACGCGAACATCATCAGATTGAGAACTACACATTATCCAAATTTCCACTCAACAAGTCAAGAATTTCTTGTATCAAGTTACAAGGGAGGAAAAACCAAGAGCTTGGCAAAATTCATTATTATAAAAATATTTTTTTTCAAGTCTTTAGCGGCTATTCCTGATTTCATTATTGGGATAGGCTTTCCATAAGAGGGGACCGGGACAGTGTTCTCACGACTACACGAGCATTCGATATTTACAGACGGTTGATTTTCTCCAAAGGAATAAAAATAAAAATAAAAAAGGATAATTACCTTAACTTCGGTAAATTCGAGAGAATTTTGTTTACTAGCTGGTTGCTTAACTGGTTCTTTCGTAGTATTCGAAGGAATTTCCTCGGATTTTTTCTTATTTTTCTTAGCAACACTAGAACCCGACACAGTAGACGTAACAGTCGCGTTGAATGTAACAGAAGCCGATCCAGCAGGCATCAAAACCGATCGTTTTTCCAAAAACTGCTTCACAAAACTTTTAATCTCTTTGCCGTCTCCCAAGTAGTCGGTTACGTATTCCATCACGTCGTTAGGAGATTCAACTTCTCGTAAAAAGGCGATAAATGTAGGAACTAAAAAAAATTCAACAATAATAATACGAGTATCAGATTTTAAAATGGGTTTCTCATCCATTCCCTGACAGCAATCATATTGTCGTTGAGCTTCGTAAATATAAACAACTAAATTTTTCAGACGATGCAAAAACATGTTCAAAAAAATTAATTATTAAGTAATATTTTTAAAATTTGAATATCTACCCTCAATATACTCGAATTGTATAAATGCCGTTTCACTCGTCAACATAAGAAAAAGTTTCCTTAAATATTTTTTGTCTCGCGTGAAAAATTTTGTTATTTGTATTTACGAGGTTTTGTCACCAAAACGACGATATTTCCTACTCGAATAAAAAATAGGATGAAAATAGTTTACGAAAATATGAAAAATATTTCGAGTATGATATTATTCAATTTCATTCGAATTATTACTTTCATACCTAAGGAGACATAAGATACATACCGTCCACTGAGGGTTTCAGGCTACTTAAAGCTTTCACACCCCATTTCGATAATTCATCATTTTTAGGAATGGCTAGCGTCAAAGAAGCCGACTTCTTGCTCGCAGGATCTTCTTTTTTCTGTTTACTTTTGGAACTGAGAGTAGTTTTCGCAACGGCATTTGCGTTACCAGGAGCAGATTTATTTGCAGCGTTAGAGGCGGCTGCATTGGCAGTGGTTGGCTGATGCTTATTTACAGAATTTGCAGCCGCCGCAGACGTAACACGATTTTGCTCGTTCCACGCTTTCCCAGAAACAGGTGGCTCGTTCTTGTTGTTAAATGCTAAGGAAGAAACGAATGGTTTTAGAAATTATTAGACTACATCTAATTGCGTTGCGAAGAGAAAAGTTCATTTTGTTACATTGAAAGAATTCAACTTGTCGTTTGTTTTATTTCGTAATACTATAGGGGTGTAATTTGCAAAAAACGATAGAGTTTGAAAATTGAAGTTAGCGACTTCAATGAAGTTTAGTGTAAGATAGCGCAGCGTGATACTGAGAAAGCCGCTTTAGGTGATGTCAGTAGATAGTTCAAATCCAGCTGATGCTTAATATTTTTCCTTTTGTTTTTTACCCAATTTTATTTTCATTTTTTTGGTTTTTTGAAGTTTACAATAAAGTGTGATTTTATCAGTGGATGCAGATTCGAGGGTGCAAAATCTGAATTTTTAATCAACGTTTAGCTACCCACTGCCTGTGTAACTGAAAAATTAGCGAAATATAATATGGCTGATTTTCAAGAGTGATACACTATTAGAGAATTTTATAAACAAAGTCTATTGGTTAAATGTAACGCAGATTCGTCTCCTCTTTCTTGTATCTCTAAATGATGGAACTTCATCATTCTGTGTATAAGCGTCGAAATTCGGAAATACGAAAATGCACAAAGGCGTTTGGATTGCGTCGCCCGCTATTTTTCATTTTTCGAACCGCCAATAGTCAATAATTGGTACGCAAAGTGGCCAAAGGACAAATAGAAGGGGAAAAACAAATTGAACTTACTACTGGAAGACGAAGATGAAACAGCAGACGTCCAAGTTGAATTTGTTTTCCATGGTTGATTTTGCGAATTCCAAATGTTAACATTCGCTGCATCTTTAGCTGCTTGAGCAGTAATCGCTGCTTGTTGCTGTTGTAGGAGGCGTTCATTTCTTTCTTTTTCAATTTGCTAAAATCAAAAAAGATTTTACGTTGGGGGAATGCACAGCTCCACAGCTCAATTTTTTATCGGAACAACACGCTTATTTTGAACGTTTGTTAGCTAATAAACGGTCAATAAGAAGCACACAAAAAAAGAGTGAAAATGAATAATTACAAATGGCTGCTTGAAATTGTACAAACTACACTCAAGACGTGTTCTTAGTTGCGTCTATTATTCTATAATAAGCTTCCTGGAATCATACCTTTGCTAGTTGTTTCTGTTCTTCAGCTTGAATTTCAGCTAACGATTTAACATTGGTAATTTTTTTCTGATCAGCCCATGCACTAACGGTAGTATTATTCTTTTCTTTTTTCTTCTTTTCCTGAAAAGAAAAAAAAAATTGTAAAAAATTTTCAATAATCAACTCCGAACAACAAATAATAATTTTTGCACATGAAGCCAAATTTTTTTTTTTTTCAAAAATCAAATTATTTATCGTTTTCATTGTGACCTATGAAATAGAAGCCATTATGATGTATATTCAATAAAATGAAGCTATGAAATTTATTAAGTTCGTCCTTTTCCCTATACAAAACACTTCGATGTTCGTCGCCATCAGCCAAGTGAGTTATTTTTCAAGCTTTCGTTATTATAGTAGTTTTTGGAACAAACTCTTGAACTGATGACAAGTAAAGTCGTGATTCTAGTTTCAAAGAAATAAACCAAATTTTATTACTTTTTTCTCCGCCTCGGACGTCTTCTGACCTTGGGTTGGCACCGAAGGCGTTGATTTCGATTTGGCAAGTTGTTTATTCACACTGCGATCTTCGGTTGTAGGTACTCGATTACACTCTGCATTTTGTTTCTTGGAATCTTCAACGATGCCAGATTGCGATTTTGAAAGTTGTTTGTTACCGCTACTAGCATTCGCGGTTTGTTTCTGCGCTTTGGGTTGTTGATCAGTAGAAATTTCGACAGTTACAGCTGACTTGGAAGATTTGTCGTTAGCAGTCGCTGTTGCTTGTTGCTCTTTGAGACGACGTACTGCATTCGTTTGTTTACGTTGCACATCCTCTGCCTCTTTTCGCTTTTGCTCCAGTCTACAAGGAAAACAAAATACCGCATATTAAAAAGGCGAAATTAACCAACTGTACAACGAAAGTCAATTTGATGACTTTATAGCGAGAAACAATAAATTGAAATACATACTTCTTTTTTTCCTCTTCTGCCTTGCGTTTATGTTCCTTTTCTTCCTCTTTCTTGCGTTTTTCTTCTTCTTTACGACGACGTTCCTCCTCACGTCGCTTAGCATCCTAAACAAAAGTTCATGTTTCATTATCAGATTTTGTCTTAATATTTTCAAAAACTTTCAAATAGCTACTTCCGATAAGTAAAAAAGAAGGTCAAAATTTCTTACTTCTACTGATTTTTTCCTTTGTTCTTCTTCGATTTTACGCAATCTTCCTTCTTCTTCTTGACGTCTTTTACGTTTCTCTTCTTCTCGTTTTGCTTTCTTTTCTTCATCTAATTTAATTTCAGCTTCTCTTTCTTTTGGAGATGTTACCAAGGACGTTTTTCCAATCTTCGATGCAATTTGTCTTCTGCAAATAAATAATACAAATGAAATGTTGAATAGAACAAAACAGAAATCAAAAAGTAAAACCCGGTAAACTCGTTTTTCAAGCAGAGATTTCCACAGAAAAATTTTCATACCGTTTAGCGTCGGCAGCCTCGATTTCTTTTTTACCGTCGTCTTGTTTACGTTCCATATCCTTCATAAAGGATTCCTGCGGGGAGAAAACGAAAGACAAAATATGAAGAAAAAAAAATTATGTATCTACTTTTTCAAAAATTCGAAGTATCATAATCGTACTTACAATTATCTGTTGTTCAGTTTTCATTGCTGTGGTTGTAGGAACGCCTTCAGTAATCCATGAACCACTATTGGCAGCATTGGTTGGTCCAATGCGGCCCACTTGTGAACACCACAACTGAGCATTAAAGGTGTTATTTAAGATAGGTACAGTGGATGAATTACTTGGCCCCCAAACTGAATCAATTTGCTACGATAACAAAACAGAGCAGGTTAACGGTAATGCTAGCAAAAAATAATCTGATTAGTCTAGGTCATTTTATTATACCTTCGATTGCGTTTCACTGATGCCCAATTGTTTTAGAAGATTATGAATGGCATTACTTGACTGGTTGTCGTCGGTGGGAACACTAGGAGTGGCATTAGGTTGAACAGCATCGGTAGAGAGAGACTGAAGATAATTACTAACTTGGGGCTGACCGAGAGGAATTTGATTTGACGTAGATAAACTATTCACTTTATGCATAAGCTGCTGAAGCGGATGTTCCACATGCGACATCAAGTTGCCTTGTACTCGATCGGACTTTACATCCTGCTGAAATAACCCACAATTTAGATTTATTAGGTTTAAAAACGAATCAAAAAAGTAGAAACGCCCGAAAAAAAGGTACCTACATCAATTTTATAAATGATTTGAGAAAGTAAAATCAAAATAAAATTGAACAATGGTATGCAAGAACGGGATAAGTCGACTTTATTAAATTTTACAGAAGAGAAAAAAACAATTTCATGTTACGTATCCTTCTAATGGAGCACTCCAACTTTGACGTCTATTTTCTCAGTTTAAAACAAATTTTCAACTAATGCTGATGGTGACTAGAACTAAACAATAGTGTGATAAGTGGAAGGTTTACATTACAAAAAAAAAAACTTCATTTCATCATCGTTTACATTTGATAGATTTTTATTGAAAAATTATTTGGGTTATTTTACTCAGTCGCTGTTCATTTTCTCACACTCTCATTTTCATTTCATAAATCAATCTATTTTAAGTAGGTAGGTAATTAATTTTTTATTTATCGTGTACTTTAAAATTTTCTTCATTGACGTAAATTCTATTTCTATAAGACTTAGTGATAATGATGAAAATTTTAGATAACAAACTATTATATCGAAAAATGAATTCGTTATTAAACCTGCGGTGATTTTTGTGTCTGCTGTTGATGTTGCTGAGGCTGATGAGCAGATTGTAATGGATGTTGGAGCTGATGCGTCTGTTGTTGATGCTGCTGCAGCTGTTGTTGCTGAAGTCGCTGCTGCAGTAAATGCTGTTGCAACTGTTGTTGTTGCTGCTGCTGCTGTATCTGATTAAGTAAGAGAACTAAAGAATGACTGTTAGATGGTGAAGGTGGAATGATAGGATGCATGAAGCCTGGTACGAGTGGTGTAGCTGCCGGAATGGCCGAACTGGCATCTGCGCGATTGCCCACATGCGATGAAATAAGCTGTGTAACATAAAATCATTATCCATTTCTAGCAAACAAATACTTTCAGCAAAAAAATATAAACTCACCCTTTGCTGCTCATATATCGATTTCAGTTCATCAACAGTCGGAGGCAATTGTCTTTTATTGGCAGCTAACGCTTGCTGTTGCCTACAGTGAAAGTATAACGGAATGATAATATGTATTTCGAAACAGTACTCTAGACAATGATCGAATAATTTTTATATAGGTACCTAGCGTATAGAATATCATAATATGGGTTTGGTTGAGATAATAACAATGCATCATCAGTCATATTTGCGTGAGGAATTCCATCGCTTCCCATTACATTTACAGGTAATCTAGGTGCGTAATTCTGCGAATCACAGAATCCATTACATAAACGTATCAAAATTATATTATATCGAGATCATTATTATTGTACCTACATCTATATTTTGCGACGTAACATTTTCAAACGGAGCATTTCCATACATGGAGACCAATTTTTGTAATGGATAGTAATTACTCTCGCATGCTCTGCGAACCAGCAATGAGTTATCGTGAAAGTATCCTAATCTATACCATTCAGCCATTTCAATACTAGTGAAAGGTCCTGCGCAAAGACCAAACCGCGAGTGAAATATTTTCAATATAAAATAAAAATAATTACTCCTTCCCATTACAAATGATTTACGTACCCTGAACAACACATTGCGGGTCTCTGTAATACCATCTATTCATATTTTTCAGCCTTTTTATATCATCAGATTTCTCTTCTGCCAATAATTCGGAAACAACATCGCCAACAATACCACCGAGTTCTTCTTCTTTTTCTTTCGGCCCGACATTAACAGTTGACAAGTTGAAGCCTGAAATTGAAAATAAAATTTAAACGGAGAGAAAAAGTGGTTTTTCTTTCGTTTTATAAAATATTGGTGAACTGTATTATTCGCATGAACTTCAAAAACTTCAAAAAGGCTGCCCAAATGTGAGGTGGAAGAACGAATCAATTTTATTAATTTTTTTTTTTTTTTCTTTGGTAGAATTCGAGTTTTCGTAAAAGCTACTTCATCGCTGAGTTACGGATCCATTACATTAAATTTGCATGAGGCACAGTAAAATATACCTTTAAAGCATCTCCATATTTTTTTCGTTCTGTATTCTGATTTTTCAAAAACTTTTTCAGAGGCCGAAAAATTGAGATTTTTAGCCTGTAAGGAATTCGAAAAAAAGGACCTGCAGGCACCCACATTTATTAAAAATTCCATTTAAATCAGGAAAACATAAAATAAAAGAAAAATACGCTTAGTTTTGAAGTAAAATCATTTTTATTTTTACGGAGGGGAAAAAAAAAAAAAAACAGTAATTTTCAAGAGGGGATTCAGTCCATTTTTTTTGAAAAGTGAGTTCTACAGGCTGATTGTATTTATAGAGTCCAACTCACAGTAAAAGCATTATACCCCAAAATGCAACCATTTCTGAGAATATAGACTACAAAGTTGAAAACAATTTGCAAGAAGGGTATACATGTAAGTCCTTCCATTCTACCTATTTATCCCTTTTGCTACAGAAGTTAAGATGAAAACACAATATTGGTATTCCAAAAAGGTATGCTAGCTTAGCTCAGTACAACTAAACTTCACATGAAAGTGTTTTCTTACTGTCCGAGTAAGTGTGAAAGAGTGAACTTATCCCCCTTCACGCGAATCATGTTCGAGTGCTTTTGGCATTTTGGTAAAATTTACCGGACAAATTCTTTCTTTTACCTTTATCGATACTATTCTTTTGCCTTAATAATGAAACTTCGTGACTGAGTATATCCATCGGAGTCATTAACATTCTACTATCTACATTGGAGACACTGCTCTTTTCTCTATTTAAGTTAGGGTAACCGGATTCGTTTGAATCGAAAGCACTACTACTAGCTGCTTCAAACTCCAGATTACACCGAGATTGGGATATCGCGTCTTGGTTTTTCTGTTTACGTATTTCTTGACCAGAGGATCCATTCGTATCACTAATTTTATCTTTTTTGGAGTTAATGTTCAAGTAATCATCGGGTGTATTTGGAATAGCTTCTTTACGATGCTGCACAGGGGGTGAAGATTGTTGCTGTGATTGTTTCAACTGCTGTTGTGGCAACCGTTGCGGAAGTTGTTGAGGCAAAGTTTGTTGTTGTTTTTGCGATTTCGGTTCATCCGTAACTCTTGTAAAACTTTCACTAGCACATTCTTGCAAATAATTTTCAATTTCATCGATTGAAGGACATTCTTGCAAATCGGAAAGTTCTTGATCCTTCGATTTTTTAGATGTGTTTCTACTGGCCACAGAAGATTTTTCTTTCACTAAAAATTTTCAACATTCAAAAACGTTAATTTAGAAAAATGTATTCAGACATGACGTGTCACAAACTGAAGGACCTTAGCATCAACAAACCAGTTTTCACTTTTCGGTTAATCTCTCCAGAAAATTTTGTTCTAATGCTAAGGTCTTTTCGTTTGTGACGTGTCGCATGATTATACGTCTACACACGTACACCTACTTTTATTTTTCTTTTGGTCATTAACAGTTTTCATGTCATTATGATCAACACGATGCGAAACTTCATTGGTCGCGCTGCTTTTTTTACTTTTGCTATGTTCATTTTTAGGTTTCTCGCATTCTTTTTCTCTCTATGAAAGAATAAATTGAAAATTTAATATTTTTAATTAATACGAGTCATTAAATCGGTATAATTCAACTTTGATGCCACCGAAGCTAGAGATATGCCAACAAAAACGCGCCTTTGTTTCAGATCCAAATCCTATATACCTGCGAGCTAGATTAAAAACCATAATATAAATTGTATGGCTAGGTTTTAATTGTTGGAATGAATTTAGATAAATCTCGCTGGACTGAAATAATACTACGTAATACCAATAAATGATGATAATCGATACTTACGAGAGATTCTTCTTCATCCGAATTTAATCCATGAAACGCACCCGAAGAATCGAACGAACCGCCTATTTCACTTGGAATTTCGGTAGCCCTGAAAATTTTTCGAACAGAGTGAAAGAAAAATTTGTCTCATTTTCATAATGACCGTAAAGGTAGCTAAATAATAATGAGTATGTTATCACCATTCGGGTAAATTATTTTCCTTATTCTCAGAATTCCGCCGATTTGTTTGCGAGTGCATGCCGACAACTCGCGACATCCAACGTCTGTCCTTATTCGGTTCTGAGCCTTCAATATCCTTTTCTTTTTCACGATCTCGTTCACCTCCTTCTCTCCAGTTGGTATAACCTAAATAATTTGATACAGAAAACGAATGGAATAGTTCATGGTAGGTCAATTATACCTACTCAAAAATGGTCTAATTAAATTAAACGTATAATATCAGATTATTTCATCAACGTGTAATACTCAACATCATAGATATTCACATGGAAAAGAAAAACATGTGAGTTTTCAAGTGACAGCCGTCGAATAATTTAATTATTTCTAATGAAATTATTAATGAATAAAATGAAGTACATAATTTCAAATTAAATTTTTCTAAGTTCAAATTTCGGGCCCAAAAGAGAGTGGAAGGAGAGATAACTAACCTCGTCCATGTCTAGATGATCGCCAGCTGTCATCTTCATCTTTTCCGGGACGTCTACGCCAGTTGGTATCTTTTCTAGATGTTACACGTATGTTAGAACCAAAATCTTTCCTTGGGCTAGTGGAAAGCCCGTTTTCGGCATTGTTATTGTTATACCCATTCCAGTCATTATAGTCTGCATTACCATTTCTTTCGGACCAATTTCTTTCTGAGTTGTGACTCTGAAATTCAAAATTATAATAATGGCAGAAAAGAAACACTGAGATTACGCCGTGTATAATTCTATCGGCCTTAACGTATTTCTAAACTGATGGCCAAATGAAAACTACTCACACGAAATTGTAGATTCGGTTTGATTCACTTGAAGCCATTATGACTTATTATTCATTTCCAAAAGTTATTACAGAAAATACAACAATTCTTTTATTTTTTGATGGGTAAAACTGGAATATACTCGCCTTCCTTCCTCATGCAGTCTCAAACTGACAACCTTTCACAAGTTCTAAAGGGGCCAACTTCCGCAATGTTCGGAGAAGTATTTAGTTTTATAATTCAGATGAAGATAGCCAAAGTAAAACTTTCAATACTAAATGTAATTCCTCTTCTGAGAAGGCTTTCATCATCATAAAATACTCATGGTGTTTCATGTACTAACGAATAAAAATACTCACTTGACTTCTGTCAAAAATTCTGGGCCGGCCAAATGCAGTGTTCGGATTGGAAGGGTCGGTCCCCTCTTCAGAAAAGTTTCGATTATTGTAATGATAAGTGCCACCACGAGTACCACGTCCTCTTCCTCTGTCTACAGATGTTCCACGACCACGTGATAAACCTGTATTGCCACCACTACTCATCGAAATCGGATTTACGCTCGTCAAATTATTCGAAATACTTTTGGAGAGGCCTCGAGAAATATTCTCCGTCACGACTGACGAATTCCAAATACGCTGCAAAAATTGCGCACCCAAAAAATCATGAAAATTTCTTTCAAGACAATTAATAAGTACAGAAAAAAAATATGTCATTAAGCCCAACTATACGTACAGTTTCTTCTTCAGACATTTGGATTAGTGCCAAAGGTGACTGGATTTTTTCAACGTAGAGGGCGGAAATTGATCGTAGTGGCTCGGGGGCAAACATACTCTTATCACGCAACGCCAGCATTTCTTCTCGACCATACCGGTGCTCTGCCAACTGATACTTCGGTATAGCCATATTATTTTCGTTGGCTTGTTGTGATAAATTACGTAACCTATGCAAACAAAGTCACCAACAGATCGATTAGCAAATTATTCACATAACCTACTTTTGCAAAATAAAAAAAATAAAAAAATAGAACTAGTTTCATAAGTAAGCAAAAGAATTTGAAAATAATTTGATAACATGTGCTACGGTCTAGATTCTAGAATATCGAAAATAATGTAGTCTGAAAAATCTTTTTCATAATGGCATTTAAATGGTACAGATGGAGAATAATGTTTCATTGTTCGTGTACGTGTTTTGAAGTGAAAAATGAAACAAAGATGCATCTACATGAAATACAAATAATTGATGAATGCCCTGAAAGTAGATCAACCACAATATTCGAACAGAGAATGAAATACTCACATCATTCTATGAGTTAATTTTTGTTTCTTAGACTGCAGATTAGGGAAAAGCGAACAAACATTGTTGAATAACTAACAGTAGATACTATTAATAAAATCAAAATGAAGGAACGGTACCCATCAAAAATTATTTTGTTGGAACTTGCAAGGGTCGAAAATCATCATTACAAAATTTACTGATTTAAGATCACTAAATTCAGGGTTTAGCAAGACAAGTAACTTTAGGAAAATAGAAAACTAGAAACCGAAGTTACAACCAGAAAAAACCATGGAAATTAGGACATTCAACCTCATACGTGGAATGAGAACACATTTTTGAAAACACAAACTTAAACTTTGCATCAGATACAATAACCATGCGATCGTTGAGGAAATCAAGAAAGAGTACCTAATCTGCTCTCAAAAACAAGGCGTACAGATTAAATTTACATGCTGGACGAAATAATGTATCCATTCATTGAACCAAAAAACGAGACAATGAAACATATCTTCATCATCCAAACCAACATTCCGCGCAACAATCGTTGGAAAGTTAATGGGAGAAAAAATCAATAGGAAGGTAGACAATAGCGACATTTCGAGATGACCAACGATGAATGAAAATTTTATTTACCATTCCGGACCAAACTGCATTGAATCAGTCATTTTGGCTTCTACTTATTTTTCTACAATTAAATCTGTAAAAATACCAACAAACCTATTAATATGCTTGATATTGTTATAATGTCACAAATAACAGTTGAAACTACAAGTCGATAGAATTACATACGTGACAGAAATAATTTACCTTCGAACAAAAGACGAATAAAGTAATATAAAATTATAAATTTGAAGTTATCGAACCAGAAACAGAAACACCATCGTCGCCATACTCAAATATAACGAGATAAGATGGCGATAAGCCACCAAGGAAACGTTTACAGAACATGGTTTTTGCGTTTGCTGGATATCTTGATTCGTGATTCGTGATTCGTGAAAGTGCAAACGTGAGTCGACGCTTAAAGCTCAGAATGCGCTAGTATCGAATCAACTGATAAGCTTGAATTGCTGTTGTTGCTGATGCTGAATGCCGATTGCGGTCTGCGAAGTCCGCGAAAGCGAAAAGCAACTTCAATCTTGAAAGTGAAAAATGAGAGAGCTGAAAAATGATTTGACGAATGAGACATTTTTTTGATTTTCAGTTTCATTTTTGTTACATTTTGTGAAAATCGGTTATAATTATAAATTCATTTGATACTTTGATATTATAATTCGTTTAAAGATTTCCTATTGTGTAATTGAATCATGTTTTTTTTATATCTACTCGTAATGTCATTTTCAAAGTACCAGCGATCCAAGGTGTATTTCAGTCAGGTGAGATTCATGTTTCAAGATTTTTTAATACTTATTTTAAGCAATTACATTATAAAAGTGATGAAAATTGAAAATACTTATGCCATTGCAAATGAGTGAGAAATAAGGATAGAATAGTTACGAAAATGTGTGCATTTAATTCCGAAATTTGGAGAAAAATTGAGATTCGAGTTGAAATAATTTAAAATGGCAGATAAAGATGAAATGAAATCGTTTTGCATTCGAATGAGAGCGTAGTCAATAGTCACCATGGTAGTCACTAGTCACTGTAATCGGACAGATCATTATTGAGAGTATGAAAAATGATGGTTATTGTGAAACTGAATTACAAGTTCTATGGCGTGTGATTTCACCGCAGTACTCCTTTCTGTAGACTCATTTACATTCGTGTGATTTTCAAATAATTTACCTTAGGTAGCAAAGAAAAGCAATGAAAATATTTTAATGAGAATCCCTTCTTATTTTTCAACGCAGTTTTAAGCGAATTTCGCATAAAATAGAGCTACTTTATTACGTTTATTTTTTCTTTACTAATAAATGAAGGTTGTAATTCAAAAACTGCTCGATGAATTTATCAAAATTTGCAGGATACATGACGATCATGCGCAAGATCATAGTTTTTTAAATTTTTTTCAATATTTTGTGTACTCATAATTATTTTTATTATTCTTCAAGTTACTTAGTTAATTTTTTTGTTTTAGTTTATTTTTGAATTGGGTTTGTTTTTATATATTTTTTCAACGTGTTAATTTTTATTATTTATTTTATACAGGGAGATTGATTTTATTAATATTCGTTCATATTATTTTTCCTGATTAATTTAGGGTTACATATGAAAAATTCGTTCGAAATCCATTCTGCAGTTTTTGAGAATAAACTTTTCATATTTAGCAAATGATTAGGTCATTCAAACTCGAAATTTGATTTTCTTAAAAATTGAATTATCACATTTAAAAATTAAAGTTGTCATATTTCAGTTAATTTTAAGCTGATAGACAAGATTTCTTCTGTAAAATACTCAAAGTACCTTTTTCTATAAGAAGCAATTATCAGCTTAAATATAGTTCTTCGGGCTTAATGATACCATTTCATAGATCATGTCACATTTGAATTGAAAAAAATTTTTTGCAAATATTAACTCGAGTTGAGAATAATAAAAAGTTTGTAAGCTGGGATAGAAATAGCAATTTTCTTGAAGAATTATCCATGCAGTGTCAGCATCCGAACAGGAAGCATTCAATAAATGAAAAATTCTTTAGTCGCCATCGTGCTATATTTGTAACCATACAATCACAGTGCTACGAATAAATTATTTCGTATGTACAAATAAATTAATTACGCTTCTTCTGAGTCGATTTCCACAAATTAGGAGTTGTTGGCTCTACGATGAACTGGACGACGTTGACGAGGACGAAGAAGAACTGCTGGGTTTATAATAGGCATTGTAGGCCAGTTGTTGGGGATCCCAAATTTTCGAGTAGGTATTCGACGATGAGGCACTCGGCTCCCACGAGTTCGGCTCTGCATAGTTGGAAGCTTGAGCTGACGCTGACGCTCCGTAAGACGAGGAAGGTTGCGATGGAGAGCCATAAGAGGAGGATGGGGACCCATATGAGGAGGATGGGGACCCATATGAGGAGGATGGAGACCCATACGAAGGAGATGGAGCTGCTGGTGGACCATAGGCAGGGGGTGTGGTCATCATAGACATTGGCATTTCCATCGGAGGGTGCAAAATTGGCAAGCTCATACCGAGTTTCTTGACGAACTGGGAGGCCATGAATATGGTAACCAGTAGCAGGGCTAGTTTACTCATGACTAAAGCCTTGGTTGCTTTGATGCTCACCAGTGTTAGCATAATTGGTGTGATCATCTTTAGCTTCATTTTCAACATCATCAGCAACGGGAGTAGTGCTTTTTGTTGCATCATATCGCGTGCTGTTGGACAAGAGAATCAAAAATAAAATCAATGAAATACTCTCAAAAGTGAGCAGGTCAAAAACACTCGTATTTAGTACACGGTTGAACTTTGGTAACTTGAATGTGAGAGAAGAGAATTCTTTCTCTTGTATTACAGAGATAGTCGAATTATAGAAGTTTGAAATATCAAAGTGAAAAATATAAATTTGAGTAAGAGGTTGATGAAGAATTTACATAATTAAATAAACATGTTACAATCCATTGTGAATCCTTGCAAAGATTGACAATTTTTTGTCTTTTACATTTTCCCCATTTTCTTCCATTTTCCTTTTTTTTTTTTTCGCGAGTATTCTAATCTACAAATTTTTTTCGCAGAAATGTACTAAAAAAAAAAGAGCATCTAGAAGCCATTCGAAATTTTTTTACTGTCGCTTAAAATCTTTTAAAACGTTTTTTTCGAACTGATGAGAAAATTGGAATTTGAACTCACCTGCTGACATTGATCTGTCTTCATTTTCTGATACTTTTGGGAAAACTACGTCGAAATCGGTTAGAGATTTCTTGGGGCTGAATACTAGGGTAGCTCCTTGGAAGAAAAATTCTGGTAACTGAACACGGACTTCATTATTTTTCATGTACCTTTGGAATCGTTTGACCACTAGTCGATCAATTTTTTCGACATCGTTTTCGGACAGTGAACGTGGGTTTCCAATACGACCAACATCGTAGTCGAAATAATGCAAAACCTGGGAGGAGGAAGAAAAAAAATATTTTAAGCGTTGAAGCCATCAAAAATTCGTATTTTTCAATATTTTCATCAAAATTGTTTCCCTAATTTGCATTTTCATTCTCCACAATAATGTTGAAATCAGAATTTTTGGAATTATAGGTACCCTTCAAGGTTAGATTATGAATTGAAGCATTGAAAAATCGACATATTCTGTCATTTTTCAACTTTCAGTCTCCAACTTTCTAAATAGAAATTCTTAATTGAAAAAAATTTCTTAATTTGAAGTTGAAAAGATATTCTTTTTAAAAAATGTGACGAAATCTGAGAAAACATATCCACGCTCAAAAACGTTTTTGATGTGTTGACATCTTTGTTTTCATTACGCGGAAAATAATTCGAAAATTTAACCCGAAGTTAAAAATCGATAGTAAACATCGATAACGTATAACAAAATATAATGATGCGCGCGCCGTTGTCAGTTTTCATCGAACGGTGTTCTTATCAATAAGGTTTGAATTTTGATTAATTTTTTTGGTGATTTGTTAATTTTTGTTAATTGCGGTTTTAATTTTCCAATTGTCATTAGTGTATCATTGTAGTCATTTTTTACGCGTTATCATGAGAAAGATGTTAACACGTTAAGGATGTAAGGGTGATTAATTGAAACTTGTGTTTTATTTTATTTTTTTGCAACAACCCAAAATAGGTTAGTTTTGAGGTCAAAATTATTGTTTTTCTAATTGTCATGGAAATTTGTTATTCTCAGTCTAATAAGAACATCATAGAACCCCTGAGTTGCCAGTTAGAAATTGTTTACACCTTATCCCACGCGAGTAAAGCAAAACATAGAATACTTTAGAAATTCCTATAAATTCACGTTTTTCTCACCCAGTTAGAATTCTATAAAATTGGAGAGTACTCAACGGCAAGTGACCAAACATCAGGTTTGCTTTTTTTTTTTTTTTTTTGCTGTAGAAAATGCTAAATTTTCCATCATTTACAGAATAGGTACGTAGTATTAGTTCCCAAATTTTGAAACCTTTTTTCTCGAAATTGTGTTTTTTAATTTTCAATTTCCAAAACCTCTATCATCCCAAATTTTATTATAGAAAACTGCTTCTTAGACCATTGGATTTGTTGTTCAATATTGAATTTTAAAAAGTAAAGAAAGAAATAAACTATTAGATTTTCTTCACTTCAAAGTACAATTTTGACATTTATCAGGCTGACCTTTAACCATAAAAAATATTTCTTACCTTCAACTTCAAGCAGCTGCTCACGGAGTCAACTTGGCTATTGATGCAATTATCCATGAAATTCCACAGGACATCATCTGATTTTGCCTGTCGTCCTGTATCCTCTACATCTTTTATTTTGTCGATATTCTGCGTCAACGCCACTATAAAGTAACTTGAAAAGAAAAACACAGGAAAAAGTTTCATCTCGCCTTTGAAAAATGTTTTCTTCAACTAACTCACTTAATCACAACTGTCTTCAACTATCGTCTTTTAATAAAATTCATTTGGTGACCCTAGCCGCACACGCCGTTGACGCTTTAATGGTAAGGGAAAGGACGGGTTCAGAAGTTTTATATGCTTTTCTTTTCCTTCCACAAAATGTGGCACCGATCGTTTACAAATTAAAAAAAAAAAAAAGAGCAAATGAAACCGAACGTGATGACATTCAAAACGTAAATGGAACTACAATTTGTGAAAATAGGTACCCGCAACTAAAACGTTTGGAAAGTCTATGGAGAATTATTTTTCTAATTTAATATTCGTATATCGTAACTGATATTGTGTGGCATGACAAAAAAAATAAAATAAGTGAAAAAAGAAATGCATCCTGTTGATGGGCTAATTTCAGATATAGGCGCACAGTGAATGATAATTGTCAGACGAGCCAGGAAAACGACAGTTTGAAGGTATTTATGAAGATGCCATTTATGTCTTTGGTTCACTCTAGTAAATGCAAAAGAGTAGGTAGTTATTTGGATTATTAATAAATTGGTTGCTGGAAAAGTCTATTTTATAGAAAAAGTATAACTATTATCTGCGTCTTATATTATTACTTTCTTATTTTTCGATAGTATTTTCTTCTTCCTGGTTCATAGAATTCTAACGTGATTTGAGGAAAGGAGCTACGCATTCCCTGATAGCCTGCACAATTTTTTGATACATTTCAAAAGAATAATAATCCAGCCAAAAAACATTTTGCGAAAAAATATCACGAAGATTATCTCCTCCAGAATCACCCTAGAAAGTCCCTTAGAATGCACCTGCCGCAACCTTCCTGGTCAAATTTGCCTTTTTTATTTTTTTTTATTTTGCTGGAATTGGCAAAGGGTAAATCTGTCCTTTTTTTTTCTGTACAACTGGCAAACGGTATACTTTATGAAAAAATGCTTGGAATAAAAAATATTATATCTCTCTATAATCGTATTATTATTCTCCATAAAATTATCAACAACTATTATCGTGTTTAGCTTCTTTTTTTCTTTTTTTTTTGTATCTGTCATAGAATCGGAAATAGAACCAAACCACAAATAAAATTATTAGATTTGAGTACGAAAATATGCCGGTTCCCTCAGAAAGTATTTATTATGTTTTAAAGAGGAGAACTGTGGGAATCAAAATAGTGAAAAAATTTTCTTAATCAATTCAATTAATACATTTTAGAAAAATTAAACCGCCTGCTTCGTCAATATCGTCACGCTTTTCTCCTCAATTGTTGGAAAAATTTGTTTTCAATTTAAAAAATGCGTATCTTTGGCGCTTACTATCTCTGCTTTTAGGATGGGTACGAATAAAAAAAGCTAAATTAAAGAAAATTTGGTGGTAAATATTTTTTATTTTAAGCATTTTTACAGAGCATGAACCGTTCGCGAGTTATATCTAAAAAGCCAAAAATGTGGATATATTTGCTCCCTTTGGAGGGAGGTTAAGGCAGATGGATTTCAGGGGTCTTGTTAATGGAGATGGTCTCTGACATTTCTGCGCGACATTATTTTCTGCAAAATTTTTTTATCTGAAACTCCCATTTGCCCTGGACTCTGTGGTATTACAACAATATTTCTAAAGCTTGGTTTACTGTGAGAATTTGCTCTTGTTTTCGATTTTATTTTTATTTTTTGGTAAACTAATCAGTCACTCACAGAAAGACTCTTCAGATAAAGAGAGATCTCACATTACTATCCACGTAATAATTATTTCCTTGGTACTCGTACTGTATATTATTTATTTTGATGTACCTACGATTTGTAATATTGTGAATTTTTTAAAATTATCCGCAATAGAAACATCCAGTTTTGCTTATTTTGCTTGTCCTCTAAACATTCTACTTATTATTAGGAAAGAGAATTTTGCTCATCCTTTGTACATTGTATCCAGCTGTTGTTATAAAATAATGGGAGATCTCTGTTTTTTTCGAGTATTTAGTTTTTAGATCATAGAAAGCATTATCTGCTCGTCTTTTTTGAGTTTCTATAGCGTTACATAAAATGGAGCACCCTTTTTTCCTTATCTCACTATGACTATTCACTTAACATGAAAAAGTGAGCATTTTTCGTTCGATCATTTCAAATATCCAGCTCCCAGAAAATAATGAGAATTTTTTTCTCGTTCTTCTTCAACATACACCTCAGTTGATATTAAAGTTTTTTTACTCGTCTTTTTTCAACGCCATTTGTTGTTTTTTTTTTTTCAGCAAAATTAAACACCAATTTAACCAGCTTCTACAGAATACGTGTACAAAATGATGACGCCTTCTTCAAATCCTTCTGACATCGTGGAACTCTTGACTGGAACTGACTACAAAATGGTAAGTCTTTTAAAATGCTTTTATTAAACTACGATGTGCAGCAGAAAGTAGACTTCACGTACGTATGCGGGAGAAGAAAGTTTAATTCTTTGACATTTGAAAACAATATACTGCTGTGCGCATGAAGATGAAATCATTTTCATGAAAATTTTTTTTTAATTTATATCATTTTTTCTTGTCTCTTCGAAAATGTACGACTTACTGAATAATGTAATTAGCGTTTACTGAGCAACCCTTTCAAACTTCCAGCCTCCATGAAATAGTGTGAGATTTTCCTACTGGTACGATATTTATTCAGCGAATGTGGAAAACCAGTATTGATCGAAATTATTCCGCTGGCATAAAGTAGTAATATACCCTGGAATGATGCTCTTCCATATTATTTTCTAGTAATGACTTCTTGTCAGGGGAAAGTAAATTGAATCCCCAAACTTGAAATTAATTGAAGTGGAGGTTCATGTTCCAATAGAAAGAGTAGGACCGAATATTAATTTGTAGATTACATTACCTGACTTTTTCTGTTTCATCGCCTGATATTGTTTTTTGCATTTGTTGAGACTTTATTTTTGCTACGTGTAGACTGTTTACTATTGAAACAGGCCAGCGCCAGCCTGAATAATTTATAGCCAGTTATAGAAACATTTTAAAGTTTAGTATGTAGTTTTTGCCTTCTTTAAAATAGCTTCAGTATTAGTTGGTAAATTTTGCTGGAATTCATTTATTACTACTTATTCAATAAATGCATTGAAAAATTTGAATTTTGATAAAAATAATATAAATATAAAAGAAAATCTACTTTTATAATAATAACGCTCGATAAAATTATTTTCAATCACTGGCTTTGATATCAACTCGAAAAACCTGCTATTATAATTTTCAATTTTTTTGACGGCGTTCTGCATGGATTTGAAAAAAGTGATTTCATAGCTCATATTCCTACAAAATATCGGAGTATTATGCTGGTATCTTTTTCCAATCACCTCTCTGAAGTAACGTACAAAAACAGCCAATTTAAATTTTCAACGAAATAGTTTATTTGCACTGATAACCTTGAAACAAATACTGAAACTAGCTTTCACCTTAATGCTTTAAAAAATACCTGGATTATATGGCAGGTGACTGAAGATTCCGAAAACTAAAACAACTCTTTTGGACCTGAAATGGAGTGGCGAGGAGTTGAGGGTCTAAAACTTGAAAATAATTTTTTTGTTCGTCACGAGAGCAGGCCACTTTGACCATCTTATTCAGAAATAACCCTTAACTATTTTATTGATTCATCTTTGTATTTTCAAGGCTACTGGATCCGATGGCATCATTATTTTTTCAATAAAAATTAATTTATCATTTACGTTTGCTGATGAAAATATTTTTAAAAAAAATTACGAAGAACGCCAAAAATATATATCTATGTCAACTTACATCTCAACATAATTTTCTAACAATTATTTATTTCAAAATAATCATTATACTTTTGATAATTGAAATTTTATCACAAAAAAACAAATATTATTAAACAAATTTTTTCAAAGTACTTTTTTTGTCTTTTCCAAAATTGCTCTACGCCACAATCAAATGCATGCTAAAAACAATTTCAATTTTCAAACCACAAAAATGCGGGAAAATGTTGCTAACTTTGGCAGTTTTTTTACACCAACTGATTGTAGGTTGACCTACCGTTCAGAAAAAAAAAAAGGCTCATATTATCTTGCTGTGAAAACCGAAAAATGCTGACTGGTTTTTGCGTTTTTTGTTAAATTTTAATTTAGGATTGTACGAGTAGTGAGTTTTACACCTACACAAATCAAATTTTGAGATAATATGTTGTTGATGAGGGTTCACCTGCTTACGCTAAGAATAGGAATGAGACATTTCATTCTCCAATCATAATATTACCCTATTTTTCAATTTAAAAAAATGAAAATTATTTATCATTTATCTCCGAGTGTAGATACGATTTGCAATTAATTTATTTATACATTCACCTGCATCCCATAACAGTCTCCTTCTTCAGCGTTTTTGCTGCTTTTTTTTTTTTTTTTTTCTTAACTTTAGATGATTTATGAAAATATCAAACACTTTAATTCTGACTGAATGTTTAATGTCTCGCACAAAATTTTACAAAATCAATAAATAACGAAATCCGGTTCGAGTGTGCGAATAGCATAAATAATTCAGGGCTTAAGTTATAGTAACAACAATTTCAAATATCTTCATCTGAATCTCAGGTAATCGTTTGTTGGTCTTTTGAGAGATCCTCTTTCAGCTTGGCTCACGATTGTTTGGCATAACTGCTGTAGGCTAAATTGTGGGCATCGACGTCAGAACTGTCATCTGCAGGGCTGGGCTGGTCATCAATGAAATTCCTTGCGTAGTGACTAGTTTCGAAGGGAATGTGTGCAGCGATTGGCGACCCGTGAGAGTCAGCGGCTACTTTTTTACACAGCTGAAAAATGGCCAACGAGATTGAGACCAAGAATGAGATGAAGGACAGCTGCAAAGCGTTCCAAGCCTTCAGACCGAGAACTCCTATGGCCAAAGGAATTAAGGTCATCGCCTTCAGCAAAACGAACACCAAAATTGGGATGAGGATTTTTCGAAGTTTGCTTTTGCGGCCTGTAACAAAAATTTTCAACAAATTTAGTCATAAATGAAAGAGTATTCTCAAATTATCTGAAAACACACCTCTCTTTTCTAAAAAAAAAAAGTATCAATTTTTTAAAATAAGTATCAAGTTGAAAGGCAGCTGTCATCTCAAAATTCTGGTTTTTTATTTTTCATCAAAAAAGTATTAATTAATTAATCAACCCCTTTTATAATACATTAAGAATGTAACAGTGATTAATTGAAACTTGCGTTCAATTTTTCATTTTACTAACTATACTATTAAGCAGAACTGAAAACCCTATAATGTTTCGACTTTGACTTTACTAAGTGCTGTTTTACTCTTTTCGCAGATTTTGATAAAATCCAGTTATCTATTATTGGTCTAAAAATATGCCTGTCACGTTTTTATTTTCATTTTTTTATCCACCGTGGCATATAGCCAGCTATTGGCCATACCACGTATAAATGGGTCAACAAAATTTTCAGTTCATTTACCTCGGTCTTCGAACGCGTTGCTTTCATCGTCTGTGGGCAGCTTAACACTCATGTTGAGTTCGTTTTGGTCCAAATTGCGTGGAGACATCTTGAAGGAAGCACCCTTTAAGAATCCTTGAGGGGCTTTTACGACAATGTCGTGACTTTTAACGTATTCTTCCAGCTGATCGAGAAAATCGGCGCTTGAGCCACGTCCAGTTGACTTCTCTTTGGTTTGGTTTTCGTTAGGAACTATGGATACGCTGTTGTTTACCTGCGGGGTAAGAAAAATTATAGCCGAGATGCGATGAGAATGCTCACAGAATTATAAAAATATGATGTACAGTTTAGTGGAGCGAGGATGAGATAAGAGTAAAAAGTGACTTGAAATGAGAAGAATTGAAAGTATAAATTGTTGTACCAAATATTAGAAATTTTGCACTGATTGAGATGTTTTTTTTTTTTTGAAAATTTTGCAAGCCCATAACTCCGTTACCGTTGAAGATAAAGAAATTTACGTCAGAACATTTTTCATTGGGGATTTAATTTTAAAGCTTTTTTGGCTGAATATTTTTTTCCTAAAATCGATATTTACAAAGATATAAACGAAAATTTGAATTTAAGTGTATCAACCTCTCGAACTGAAATCCCTGAGGGAGAGTGGAGACTTAGTACGTTATTCGGCGTGACCCAGCCAACAATCCTAGGGTGTAAAGAATCGTGTGTCAAGTATTATTTTTTGGTTTCATTAGACTGGACTTGTATAATTTATTGTGAAATTTTTGAAAAGTTGTTAAAGTCTCTTCATCTATTCAGAAGTTCTGAGGTATTTTTATCATATTAGAAACGGAGGAAGTCAGATACCAATAAGTATATGGTTTACCAAATATTTTAAAAATCTAAAATTTTCTGATCACAGATGAATATGTAGTTACAGGAAAAATTATTCATTTTATTAATTTTTGAAATGAAATTCAACTTCGAAAAACCGTTTTAACTTTTGAAAAAGCTCATCGTCGTAAGTCAAAATTATGATTTATGACTTTAATTCATACACATGCCTCTCAAGGTCGATATTACGAACAGTGGTTATTGGTTCAACGAGGGTGGTATTGTTTAATGGTCTGTTAAACTGATAACCAGTGCTTATAATACTGGCCTTAAATTTAATTTATTGCATTTTGATTTTTTTTTTTTTGGAGATTTGAATGTATAAATTTTAGCACTACACCCTATATTGTCAGAAACTAGGACCCGTACAAATTACAATACAGAAGAAAGATATCTGACATCTACCTTTGCTGTATTTTGGATAAACGAATATTACTAATTTTGGAATAGAAGTGGTTCTGTTGAAGAAAACACCAGGAAAAATGTGTATCTTAATTTGTAATCAATCAAAGACAAATCAAAATTATATATTTTTGTACGGAAATTTTCCCCAACTAATTGTACCACGAGTTCTAAACCAAAATGTGTGATTTATTGATGTACTCGTAAGTGTCAATGTTCTTAAACGTTAAACTTATAGAGATCTATAGACTTGGTTTTTTCGTTTTTGATCTGGAATTGCTTCAAAATATGAAAAAAGTTGAACTGATTTTGACCCTCTCAGTGTCTGAAATATTGGCTGTTAGAAAGTGTTCGTCTAAATGTTGATTCTATAGAATTTCAAGTGTAAAATCAAAACTTCATATTTTTTTGGCTTAAAATCATAAAAGCACGATTAGCTGGAAAAATATTCTATTTTTCAAGCCTGGTGTAGAGCCTTCACTATGATGACATATCTTACCTTGGACGATTCCTCCTTTACTAGATCACGAAATGAAGTCAAAATTTTGTCTTTGAAACAAGAAATGCTGTCAGGCTGATGTACACAATCCCTGGCGATTCCTTCCATCGGGGTGTCCTTCCATATTGAAAGTTCACCTTGCAAATTTGTGTCTGCGATTGGCTGAGCAACGGCCACACCGATCAGTAACAAAACTAAACTCAATTTAGACAACATTATCACTAAAATTAATTTTCACTATCACTGGCTGATATGCAAAAATGTTCGAATTCAATTTTTTTTTTTGGTTTAAAATTTAAAGTATAACGATATAAAAAATAGTTTCACATTAAATTTTTCGGTGTTGGTAGCGTCTGAGACACAAATGGCGAATGCTTCTTGGACAGTGGAAAATAATAATTTTATATTGAACTCATCCCTACCTCTAACCACCAGCCATTGGATCGTTTTCAAAACTTTTTATTTCGAACGTGCTTCCATTTTCTCCGGACATCCCAACAGGGGACATGGTCAGGGTCGTCTTCGTATCCGCCACAAATTTTGACACGTCCTCTGGCCATCAGCTCTGCCGAATGCCTAATTAATACACCAGTGGAGTACGACTTAGCTGCGTATGATGGTTGGTGCAAAGTGGAGGAGAGTGTAAGGCTTCTGCAGTAAATTGGGACAAAAAGTATGCTAGAATCGTGATCAAAGTGTTTTTTTTTTTTTCATTTTCATTTTTGGTGACAGCAATTAGTACGTTAAGGTGTCTGAAAGTAAATTTAGTTCGAGTATCGATATGCTGGAGCAGTAGGGCAGGTGACATGGAATGCAGAGTGGAGAGAAAAGCAGTCTGTTGTGCGGATAACTTTCGATTTTGAATGCTTTATGCTCTGTCTGAACGGTAGTAGAAATGTTTTCAATAGATGTTAGATGAAGTGAGGTATTGCGGCTAATAAACTGCAGTTTTTGGCTTAACCATTTCAAACTTGTGGGAGCAGTGCGACGATCACCTTTTTTTGAAAATGCTCATTTTAAATTTGAGTGTGCTGTGAGCAATGACGCTTGCCCTTCTTGAAAATTGTGATTTTAAAATTGGGGAGCACTGACGCTTGCCTTTTTTGAAAATGACCATTTTAAATGTGAGTGAGCACTGACATTTATTTTTTTTTTTGTAAATGACTATTTTAAATTTGGACGAGAAGTGCGGGTACTGACGTTCCTCTTTTTCAAAAATTATCATTTCATTCTCATCCCAGGTGAAATCAGAGACAATACTTATGGCTGAATTTATTTCATATTAATAGATAGATACCGTACATCATTATTTATAAAACGAATAAAATTTTCTTATAAAAGTAGTTTGCCAAAATATCTGAAGAACCAAAGGTCGCTTGGGTTATAATTTTTGGCTTTTTGCTAAAAATGTACCTATTAGTAACATCTTTGTTTCGTATATATAAGCCCTTCTATTAATACATTTGGTAAGATACAATTAAGTCAGTATTCGCCGCATATACGTTTGATTAGGCAAAAAGCATTACGAGAAAACAGGAAATTCGTTTCGAATTGTTCCATACGAGTTTTTAGTTTCCCATTTTTACAATAATTGGTTGGCATTGGTGCCAGGTGTGAATCTACAGTTTTGTTCAAATAATGAAAATTATTACGAAAATTTCATTAAAATCAGTTCAGCAGTTCTCGGTAGTGGGGGGGGGGGTGTATTTTTTGTTGTTGAAAATAGTAATTCAAACTTCGTACTTTTCAAAAGTAAAATTTTTTGATTAAAAAACTCAAATCGTCATGATGTGTATCTCAGTCACTTTTCAAACGATTGAGATTATTTGATCTCATTAGAATGAGGAAAATCTCAGAAGTATGATGTATAAATTTTTTTGATCCGAGATTTAATTTCACTGCTAATGATGAAAATATTTTCGAAAACTGTGAATTCTTTTCTACACTTCTACACATTTCAGAACGGAGCAATTTTCATTTATTCCATTTCACGATGAAGCGAAATTTTAGCGGAATTGGAGCAGATTTCTAGCAAAATTTGGGCGGACTTGAGAGACACTTGAGCGGGATTTGAGCAAAATTTGAGCGGAATTGAGCGGACTTGGAGTGAAATTTGAGCGGTATTGGAGTGGAATGTGAGCGGAATCGAGCGAAATTTAAGTGTAATATGAGGGAAATTCGAGCGGAACTTGTACAGAAAAGGGGGCTTAGCTCCCTTGGGCCACGCTAGTAGTTTGTATATTAAATTGGAAGAAAAGACATTTGTAAGATGAAAATATGAAGAACTTTGAAATTTATTGACAAATTTCTGTATTTATGTTAACTAACATTCGATAGATCTGAAATTTTTACCAATCTATTCTAAAGGATATCTGCAGAAGGCTCCTTCGGTAGAATCTTGAAATTTTACTTTGCAGTAATTTCAGGAGGATGCAAAAATCGGCATTTTTCGGCATGATATAACTCACGAACGAAACAGAAAATCGCAATTCTGCCAAAAAAGCGTTCTGGAGACATCTTAAGATATCCTTCGAGAATAGAGTAATGAAAATTTCAGATTAATTAGCGCCACATTGAATGAAAAAAAAAACACCTTCCCTTTAGTGCATTTCTTACAAAACAAAAAAATTAATTTCGCTCTTATATCTTTCTTCCAATTTAACGTGCCTACAGGCAACTCATAATATTCCTTATGATAATTTTTACCCCAAGTGACTATAAGATACAGTTAGCACTTCGCTAAGTGACTAAATATTACTAGTCCGATGGCGTAATGAAAATTCCATTACATCATCTGACTGCACTTCGCAGTGCCAAATTATGCTAAATAGCTACGATGTACATATACATTCATAATATCCTCCATGAATTTGGAGATATATACGTTTGGACGCTTGAATCCAAAAAAAAATTCTCAATTGAACAATATTGAGCGAAATGGTGTTTTTTGAACTTTGCTTAAAAATGGCATACCTATTATAATTTGATGAAACGTGGATAGAAGCCTTGGTACTGTGATTTGAGTGATTTATGTTTTTTATGTTGTTTCAATTAAAAATATGTTTCATCCTGCCCAATCGAACAAAATATACTAGGAAAGTTACATTTCGTGTAATATTTTAAAAATTCCCTTGAAACTAATTCGAATAATTTCTGTTTGTTACGTTTCCTTTAAAACAGCTCAGTTGCGCAGAAAATGGTGTAAAATATTTTGTTCGAGTATTTTTTGCTAATTTAAGCATGAAATAACCGACACGCACTGCTCCTGCATGAAATAGAAAGAATTTTCTGCTCCTGTATTTTGTAGTGAGCATTTTTTTATCATTTTGACTGAAAATAACAAGCATTTATTGGTCCAGAATGAAATAACGAGAATTTTTTCTACTCGGCTGCATTTTATGATGAGCATTTTCTACTTATTAATGTATAAAGTAGCGAGCTTTTTCTGCTCCTGCATATTTTGGTCAACATTTTTTACTCATTTAAGCATAAAAAAATGAATCTACGAGTAACTATAGTATTCAATTCTCATTATATATTTTTGATGGAGAAAACTGGGACAGTTTCAAGGTTGTAGCGGGAATTACTTCAAATTATCGTAACAATTACTTGCATTACATTAATTCATTTCTGTTTTTTGTTTTTTTGTTTGTTTTTTTTATTTATTTATTTATTTATAGGTATTTTTTAATCTGGAAATTTTCTCAGTTCTTTCATACAAAAATACAAGTCTTCAGGATTTTTAGCGTGGTTTGACGAAACATTTACATGTTATGCCTGCTAAATGGCCAATTTAACTTCAACGTTCGAATCGTTGCCGAGCCTTCTTTTATAAGGAAAGGTAGAAGTGAACATTATTTGTAAGTGTAAACTTCACTTTTGTTCTTGACTTTATGAATTCATAACTCATCAATACCATTGTTCTCGATCGAGAATAATCAAAATATTAATGGATAGTTTATTTTACGGATATATGGTCCAATATGTCAACCGTAATTTTTTTATTTAATTTTATTTCTAATTTTTATATTTTATTTCATTATCATAAGAGGTACCTACCAACCTATACGTTATTTAAGCTGTACTAATAATAATAATATTCAACCTAAATTGTATGTTTATTTTGTTTTTTTTTGTTTCAGCTAATACGACGAAAGGGTGAAATTCCGTTGATAATGCCGGAATGGATGTTGAACACTAATAATCTATTTGAGCTATTGTACAGATTTAATGCAGGTCCATAAAACATAATTCAATGAAAAAATGAGAAATGGTCCAAAATGGACTTAAATTGCGACGTAGAGTAAAAAGGGCTGCAGATTCGGATTCAGCGTGAAAAATTACCTACAGTAAATTCAAAACTTGGTGTTATTAAGTTAGTTTCTAGTCTCTTATTTGTATCTCGTATGTGATAAACTGAAATTTAATAAATTGTTGTTGCAGATGTGATGATGGAAGCGGTTTTGCTGCGGTTTCTTTCAAAATTTGAGTTTTCACTTTCCAGTTGCCTTTGGGAACATATTAGCCGGATGGAAGAGAGGTGATTATTTGTGTAGCTGTATAATTTCAAATTTCTCTGTTTCATTTCTGTCGCATTATTTCATAATCAAGATGTACAGTCAGTTTGAATTTTTCAATTTCTATCCTGCAGCTTCTTTTTATCAATTTTTTTTTCTTTAATTTTTTCGAGATCAGCACTGGTATGAGGGTTTTCGAGGTCGCTGAACACGGATCTGGAATTTGTTTTTTTGGCGGCGGCTCTGCTAACCGAGATAGAGTCATAAAAAAAAAAAAAATGGTCGAAAATGGACTTAAATGGCGACGTAGACTAAAAAGGGTTGCAGATTCAGATTCAGCGTGAAAGAATACATACTGTGCATTCCAAATTTGGTGTTCTTCACTTAGTTTTTAGTCTCTTATTTGTATCTTTATGTGATCCACTAAAATTTAATACATTTTTGTTTCAGCTGAAAAGTGGGAAGCTGTTTTGGGTCCAGTCAAAAGACACGCTCGATATGCAGGATCGATTCCGCGTATAACAACACACTTTTGCCCTTACACGATTGGAGTACCAATGTTTAAGATCCAGTCTAAAAACCATTTTCTCAAAACATATTTTGAATCAGTCAAGATTTATTGTAATAATTATACATTCAAAACTTGTATTTGCCAATTATTTAGCCAACTGTGAATCTCATTTAAAAAAAAATGAGATGCTGAGAAATGTAGCCAAATTGAGCTAGATATCTCAGTTTCACATTTCACAGTTGACTATCGTTTGATCGAAGCAAAACTGCTGAAAATTCGGAATAATGCTGAAATTTCAGACTGCACGGATCGGGCTGAAATTTGTTTGGGTGGTAAGTTCCTTGATTAAACAAGATTACCTCCTCCCGGACGATGGGCGGTCCAAATGTTGCTTATTTTTTCTAAAAAATGAGCCGTTTTTGATATATTTGGCTTTAAGAAAAATATTTTGGCCGCTGCAAAATTCGATTAGCTTTTGGAATTTTGTAAATTCGTTTTTGTTGAGTCTGCGTATTCTTTTAATCAATTCTCGAAACGTTTTTGATTCGAGAGTGCGTTGAATGAGTGCGCAACTTGAGTGAAAACAAAAATTACGATTTGGGGCAAGAAAGTAAAATTTTGATCTCAGTATGCATCTGGCCGTCTTAGAGTACGGATCAAGCAAATATCCATCCGTATGACTGTGCCCTCTAGGACCTCCACGAGTGGTCGCCCCCTGGATTTTGGATCTCCCCGCAGTAAGCTATGTCTTTCGGTTAGTCGGGTGAATGACAATTTCTGCGGGGTGGCCGAAAGTGGAGGAAATGACTAGATGGTGCGAACTTACGAGTGGATATTTCTAGATAAGACATACATTTGGACAACAGAAAAATTTGTCTGGGCGAAACAAGCCGTTGGCTGGTAGTACTGGAAAACTCGCTGATAATGTTGGTTAGCTAAGAGGATATAAGTGCGATGCTTTTGGCACCGATCCGATTATAGATTTCGCCCATTCGGGTGACGGTACCCTCTTAGCAGGGACCGACCTCCAGGAGTAGCCTGCTCCCGGATCTTGAATCTCCACGCAGTGAGCTCAGATCTCTCGGTTAGACGTGTGAATTCAATTTCTGTGGGGCGGGCGAATTCGGAGGAATCTACTCTTTTTGGTATCTAGTTGGTTGCTAGATTAAGTGCAGCATATTGCTGCACTTTTTTTTAAAACTCGCTGACAATGTGTGTTCTTAAAAGTACCTCAGTAAAAAGACCGATCGGGTGGGTGGGAGGGGGCGGACGGATGGATGGAATTTTAAAAATTCCAAACTTGTAATTCTGAATTTTTTATAGTTGCGAATTTTAAATCGTGAATATTGAAATCCTGGATAGTTTGTATTTTATTATAGTGGGAATTTTAAATTATTCTAGACTTGTAATTTTGAAACTTATATTCGTGAGGAACCAAGTACCGTGAAGATAGTTGTTGTTGAAAATGTACTGTAGCATATTATTCTACGTGTTTTTGAAACTCGCTGACAATGTGTGTTGTTAAAAGTACTTAAGTAAAGAGCGACATCGGGTGGGTGGGAGGGGGTGGCTGGATGGACGGACTTTTTTAGATTCCAAACTCGTATTGTTTGAATCTTATATGGTTGTGAATTTTTTATTTGAATTTATCCTGGATTGTTTTGAATTTTAATTATCGTGAATATTCCTGGATAGTTTGAATTTTAAATCGTGAATATTAACCAACGACTAGTAGCTTAATTAAAATTCTAGACTAAGCAAATAATTAATTAATCGTTGATTAATATTCACGATTTAAAATTCAAACTATCCAGGAATATTCACGATAATTAAAATTCAAAACAATCCAGGATAAATTCAAATAAAAAATTCACAACCATATAAGATTCAAACAATACGAGTTTGGAATCTAAAAAAGTCCGTCCATCCAGCCACCCCCTCCCACCCACCCGTCGGGTGGGTGGGAGGGGGTGGCTGGATGGACGGACTTTTTTAGATTCCAAACTCGTATTGTTTGAATCTTATATGGTTGTGAATTTTTTATTTGAATTTATCCTGGATTGTTTTGAATTTTAATTATCGTGAATATTCCTGGATAGTTTGAATTTTAAATCGTGAATATTAACCAACGACTAGTAGCTTAATTAAAATTCTAGACTAAGCAAATAATTAATTAATCGTTGATTAATATTCACGATTTAAAATTCAAACTATCCAGGAATATTCACGATAATTAAAATTCAAAACAATCCAGGATAAATTCAAATAAAAAATTCACAACCATATAAGATTCAAACAATACGAGTTTGGAATCTAAAAAAGTCCGTCCATCCAGCCACCCCCTCCCACCCACCCGATGTCGCTCTTTACTTAAGTACTTTTAACAACACACATTGTCAGCGAGTTTCAAAAACACGTAGAATAATATGCTACAGTACATTTTCAACAACAACTATCTTCACGGTACTTGGTTCCTCACGAATATAAGTTTCAAAATTACAAGTCTAGAATAATTTAAAATTCCCACTATAATAAAATACAAACTATCCAGGATTTCAATATTCACGATTTAAAATTCGCAACTATAAAAAATTCAGAATTACAAGTTTGGAATTTTTAAAATTCCGTCCATCCATCCGCCCCCTCCCACCCACCCGATCGGTCTTTTTACTGAGGTACTTTTAAGAACACACATTGTCAGCGAGTTTTAAAAAAAAGTGCAGCAATATGCTGCACTTAATCTAGCAACCAACTAGATACCAAAAAGAGTAGATTCCTCCGAATTCGCCCGCCCCACAGAAATTGAATTCACACGTCTAACCGAGAGATCTGAGCTCACTGCGTGGAGATTCAAGATCCGGGAGCAGGCTACTCCTGGAGGTCGGTCCCTGCTAAGAGGGTACCGTCACCCGAATGGGCGAAATCTATAATCGAATCGGTGCCAAAAGCATCGCACTTATATCCTCTTAGCTAACCAACATTATCAGCGAGTTTTCCAGTACTACCAGCCAACGGCTTGTTTCGCCCAGACAAATTTTTCTGTTGTCCAAATGTATGTCTTATCTAGAAATATCCACTCGTAAGTTCGCACCATCTAGTCATTTCCTCCACTTTCGGCCACCCCGCAGAAATTGTCATTCACCCGACTAACCGAAAGACATAGCTTACTGCGGGGAGATCCAAAATCCAGGGGGCGACCACTCGTGGAGGTCCCAGAGGGCACAGTCATACGGATGGATATTTGCTTGATCCGTACTCTAAGACGGCCAGATGCATACTGAGACGAAATTTGACTCTTTCTTGCCCAAATTATGAGGGATGTTGGTAGTACAAAGTTCGACTCAATTTGAGCAAATCAAAATACATCTGCCGATCTCTGATTGGTCCATTCTCGAAAATTTCTAAATTTCGTCCACATATAGCTATACATATGTGCTCCATTTTCGACAATTATTTCTAAATTTAGTCCGCGTATAAATAAACGCATCACGTAACAAAAATTTGATTTATACAAAAATTTACAAATAATACGAAAATTAAAATTTTTCAACGAAAATGTACAAATAAATTATGAAAATTACAATCGCGTGTAGTTAGGCAATAACAAAAACAAACAAACAATGAAAGTAAATAATTAAATATGAATGAAAATAAAGAAAGTCAAGTTAATATCTTAAAGGATATGGTACTCAGTACCTACCGCGACTGTACATTTTAATCCTAAATAAATTATTGGCATTATAAAAACATAATATTATTGCATTAGAATATGAATAACTGTTCTCAGCGTCAGCATCATTTCTCAAGTTTCATCTCGTAGCCATTATCTTTACCTATTTTCTTTTGGATATGAATAATAACCGAGTTGAAAAGCAAATTTGGAAAAATCCAAGTTTACGTCACTTTTTTTTTTTTACATCATAAAAGAAATTATAAAATTCCTCTGATTTAAGAATAAGAACTGTTTATAAGAATTGCAAAGAAACTTAATTTCTACCTATTTCACTAGTTATTACGGTTTTGATTCGAGCGGGTATTGAAAATATTCTACAGTTTACATAATACATAATAGATAACGATGACTATGATTGTAACTTTGTACATTTTGAAATACCTACTTACTTCTAAACTAAGAAATTTGTACAAAAAATAAATAAATACGTCGTTTCAAAACATAAATAAATATTATTCTAAACTAAGATTTTTCATCTTTGAGCAATTTTAGGCGTGTATTGAAATCTGGTACACCACCACAAAATTAAATCAACTATTCGTAGGCTTTTAAAACCTACCGAAATTGAAATAGGGTAATGCTTCAGCATAACTGGTGTTACGTACTATAAGTCTTAAAAAATATTGTCATATTTCGGTGGCACAGTGTGTAAAGCTGCGGCTACATAGCTACCATCATATTAGACAGTTGAAAAAAATGGTCAGTTTTTTAACAGCATTAAATTTGTTTGATTTTAATGGATACCTTGCTGAAGACGCACAGTTCATCTCTATTTTTATTCCTAAAGCCGTTCTGTAACATTTCTCTTAGTATTTTGTTTTGGATTTTTCAGCCCATTTTCAACTGACTGGGGTTGTAATGTAGCCGCAGCCTGAAAGGTCATAAATATTATCTCCAATAAACAAAACAAATAAAATTCATCAGAGAGGTTTGAGTGTATCTTAAATTTTATTCCTAATGAGGACTAACTTACTCGGTGAAAATAAGTAAAGTCATTCGAAAAAGCAGAATGAAACTTCCTTTGAAAATAAATTGATTGTGAGCAATGCCGTGAAAAAAGAAAAGGATTTTTTCCAAAATTTAATTTCAAGATAAACGTATTCAAAGTTTACGTAGGTACCTATCTATAAGGATTATGAATTTTTTTTTCATAATGTATTTTATTCAAAACATATACTTGGGTACAGGGTCGTATCTGAGAACTAGGAAGCAGCTGGGGGTACACCACGGATTAATGGTGAGGAGGGGGGAATTAACGGGGGCGACTTGAATTAAAGACTAACACTAAAATCATTTGATCTGATGAGATTTGGAATATACTCGTATACATGGGTTAATTCATTAGAATGTTTCACTAAGAATGAAACAGACTGTTAAAATTGCGAAATAAGTGTACAAAAAAAAATTATCTTTTGAAAAACGTTTTTGGATACCCCACATTTAAACTGCAAGTACAAAATCCTATCAAAATGATTAAATCTTGGGTAATATTTCTCGCACGAGCATTCTGGTCGAAATACGTTTCTCCCATGGCACTATATTATACTGAGTTGAGAAAAAGAAATTTGAGGAAAAATGGAGGTACGACCTTCAGACACAGCGCCATCGATTAACTAGAGATAGAATATTCATCTAATAAAAACTATATCGGTGGTTCGATGAAAATATTTACACTTGCGAGCTTCCAAACTATGTGCAACCAATTTGGAAAAGATGGCCAATGAAGCGAAAAAAATTATACTTTTTCTTTTCGTTTCAATGACCTATTCGCTCACCCATCCTACTGATAAGGTTAATGAATTTTTATTTTTACAGCATTATATTAAAAAATCTATAATACGAAGCCATTTTTGACGATATATCTGCGTATCTGCAGGCAGTCGGCATCGATCAAATAAGAAATTCAGCAGTTAGAGGAAAATGCTTCCACTGTAGAGGTCCTTCGAATCGTTATCCATTTGGTAAGGTATTCAAATGAAATATCGCTTCATTTCCATTCGCCTATAAAAATAACAAAATTTCTTTTAGTAATTATTATTCAATGTAAAAAACAAACGTCCAAGTACCACTGTCTTTAAATTGATGCATAAATATAATATTTTAGAACAGAAGCAACTGTTTTATGGCTCAAAGGCAGTAGATACGTATTTTTAAAAACATACCTACCTACCCTTAACTAAGTCACTAAAAATGAATGATAAGTTTGGTAATTTCATTTTCACAAAGAGTCTGTAGCTGTAGCCTTCACTAAACTTTCGTGAAGGCCGGGGATGAATTCTTTTTTTCAGCATTAGTTCATAATAGTCTTTTTTTAAATATTTTCTCCTATATATTATGAAGGAAAAAAATATGTATTAATGGAAAAATATCAACACTGGAAGTACCAGGTGGCGTCATATACGACGCCACTCAAAATTTTGAGATGGATTTCTCAAAGGACCAATATTTTGAGAACCCTGACTTGTGTCATACAACGCCACCTGGTCTTTTGAGGTTATTCTTGTGGCGTCGTATATGACGCCACCTGGTCCTTTGAGTAATCGAGTAAAACCTAGTTTTTCTAGGGTTTATATTTCGAATGGGTAAGATAGCGTAAAAACGTGTAAAATGCCAAAATCCCTATAAATACGAAAAGAATCACATACAATCCTAAAAAACCGAATAAAACCGCCAAAATTCCTTAAAATCAGAAAAAAAATTACCAAAATTGTAACATATCCGAAAAACAGAGCCTTAACTGAAAATCTGATAAAATCGCCAACATTCATAAAAATCCACAAAAAAGAGCACATATTCCACAAAATCCAACAAATGGCCAAAATTACTGAAAATCCGAAAAAAAAAGAAGAAAAAACTCCTAAAAATCAGAAACAAATCGATAGAATTCCATACAAAATGGAAAAAAACAGCTAAAATACCAAAGAATTTAAAAAAAAGAGCAAAAATCACTGAGAATCCGAAAAAAAAAAAAGCCAAAACACCAGTACATCCGAGAAAAAAATCCAAAATACCTAAACATTTGAGAAAAAGAGAAAAATTACCTGAAAATCCAAGGAAAACAGCCCGAATACCGAAATTTGCGAAAAAAAGAGCAAAAATTCTGATTTTTTGAGAACAAGAGCCAAAATACTCGAATTTTTGAGAAAAGGAGCAAAAACCCTAATTTTCGAGATAAAGAGCCAAAATACTAGAATTTTCGAGAAAAAGAGCGAAAATCCTGAATTTAAGAGAAATAAAGCAAAATTACTCAAATTTTCGAGAGAAAGAGCGACAAACCTGAATTTTCAAGAAAAAGACCCAAAATACTAGAATTTTTGGGAAAAAGAGCAAAAACACATAAACATTTACGAAAAAGTGCCAAAATACCTACAAATCCGAGAAAAAGAGCCAAATTACCTGAAAATCCAAGACAAACAGCTCAAATACCGGAATTTGCGAAAAAAAGAGAAAAAATTTTGATTTTTTGAGAACAAGAGCCGAAATACCTAAAAATTTACGAAAAAGGGGCAAAATATCTACAAATTCGAGAATAAGAGCCAAGATACTCGAATTTTTGAAAAAAAGAGCAAAAAACCTAAATTTTCGAGAAAAAGAGCCAAAATACTGGATTTTTCGAGAAAAAGAGCCAAAATACTAGAATTTTTGAGAAAAAGAGCCAAAATACCTAAAAATTCACGAAAAAGTGGCAAAATGTCTAGAAATCCGAAAAAAAGAGTCAAGATACTAGAATTTTCGAGAAAAGAGCAAAAAACCAAATTTTTAGAAAAAAAGAGCAAAAAATCTGAGTTTTTGAGAAAAAGAGGAAAAATATTAGAATTTTTGAAAAAAAAGAGCAAAAAACCAGATTTTTAGAAAAAAAGAGCCATAATACGCAAATTTTTAAGAAAAATAGCCAAAACACCGGAAATTTCGGGAAAAAGAGCACAAAATCTGAATTCTCAAGAAAAAGAGCGAAAATACTCGAATTTTTGAGCAAAGGAGCCAATATTCCTAAAAATTCACGAAAAAGAGCTAAAATACCTAAGAATCCGAAAAGAATAGCCAAAACCCCTGAAAATATGACAAAAAACCTAAAAATATGAAAAATATCGCCAAAATCCCTTTCAATATTAAAAAGAGAGTGAAAATATCTACGAATCCGAAACAAATCGCCGAAATATTTAGAAATCTGAAGAAAAAAAAGAGCAAAAGTACTCCGAAAAATCCGGAAAAAATCGTCAAAATCGCTAAAAAATCGAATAAAAGATCAAAAATCTCAATTTTTTGTCAAAGGGTGAAACTTGAATAGATTCTTTTCCTGAAATGGAACCACTGGGGAGATGGGAAAAATTTTATCCATAACATATTATAAATAAGAACCGTACCCTTGGTGGCTCCCGTGGCAACGAGATGCTATACTATAAAGGTCAAAGAAAGGCCATAAACTGGTTTCATCAGTTTTTATCAAGCTATGCAATATAAATTTTACATTTTCATCAGAAATATTGCATACTACCAACGAGTGATAATTAAGAATAGATTTTAGACCCAACATTCTCCGTTTTTCTAATTTAAAGGGCTACCCGCTACACAAAGTCCTACTATAAATCAGGAAGACTTGATTAGAGCTTACCTTATTCAGTTTTTACCACGCAATCAGGATATATAGCTAAGCAATCCTTTTGTGACTGTCCGTCTCTGGCTGCTTCCACATATCGATAAAATCTGACCGCTGCTGGATTCGATTGAGATGGCCTTTCCAATTCTGCTGGATCCCTGCGAAAAGAATAAAATCAATAGAATTAGAATCAACAGCAAAACTCGTCATAGAAGATTACATTTTCAACGATTTGATTCGGAATTTTTCGTACTATCATCTTGGGGAGGGATGTACCCTCTGCCCTCCCTCAAACCGTTTGATGATGAGGCAGAAAAGTCTATGCCCCCGCTATAATGACTTTTGATGAAAGTATTTTTGTAATCAATTATTTCTCATCATTATACCTTCTCGATATCATTCGCAGTTCCACAATGAGCGTAAAAATTGAAAACAAAATATGAAAACCTTTGGGCTATAAAAACGAACATATACAAAAAAGGGAAATGGCATGCTGACTCGCACGCAATTAAAATTTTTTGTCGGTCATTTAATAAATAAGAAGTCGAAGTTCAAAGATAGTAGGTATAATATGCGAATATAAAAAATGAAGGAAAAAAAAATGTAGAAAAAAAAAAAAAGGAAGAAGAACGATGAAAAAACTGAAAATAAAAATAATACTTAATAATAAGGAAGTGGTCGGAAGAATGTTTTCGTCTGGTCACGTTGAAATGCGTAAACAGGTTATGGTGGCTATGCACAGCATATGCCATGCCGCATGTACTCGAGGTTTGGGAAAGTAGGCTAAACCAAAGCTTTGCGACGGGAAAAAAAGAATAGTCGGGCACAAAATTTTATCTCATTTTTGTTTTTTTAGTCTTTCACATTTTTCTTTCTTTTATTGCCAGTTATCTGATGATTATACAAGGTTACCAGCTAAAATTTGCGATCAAAGATCATACCTACTTATACAGTTTGCTATCAACAACCAGGGATAGGGTCTCGATGAGTCATTGAAAAAAACAATACATTTGAGAACTGTTGACATGACTTTTTTTAAATGAAACCTTGACTATACTCTGTTCAACTTAAGAATGCCTAAAACGGAATGTCCAATTCACATTTATCAACGATATAAAAATCGGATGTGTGATAAGAAACAAGAAAATAAAATTGGAAGCGTAGCCAAATATTGTTGCTGAATGTGAACGAGTACCTTTTCCTCTCCCCGGAGCCCTGCAAACTGCAATCCGTTTTAGGCATTCTTAAGTTGAACAGAGTATAGAAGAACTTGGCAAATCCAAAATTTCGGAAATCTGATTTGCATTAAAAAAATTTCTTGTAAGAATTTCATTCGAAAGTTTTCAAAATTGGCAGGGAAGGGATAATCAATAAAATTAAGTCCTCGTAGTTGGGGCAAGTCTAATATTCATTTCAGAATGAAGGAATCGCTAGAAAAGTAAAAAAAAATAATCGAAAAATGAAAAATAAAATGCCATTTTGAAGGCACCATAATAATATTTAAACATAAACATGCATGCACCTGCTGAAAATCATCAGAGTAATGAAAGTCCAAATTTACTAATGAGAAGATTTTATCCAGGGCTGCAAAGCTAAAAATTAAAACTTCAACTTTCAGTTTACCTAGATATACGCTTATTATGACCTGCATAAAAATTCGACTTTGGCCTTCAGCTTCAAGATTTATAATTTTTGTCTATTAGCTTTTTCGCTTTTCGAAGTAAAAACAAAAACATTTAGCTTACAGTTTTCGGCTCACAGCTTTTAGTGTTAATTGTTATGTTTTTTATTTTTATTTTTCTGAAAAATTGATATCAAAAAATTATTCTTAGTTTTTACAAATTTTATACGATCTGAGCAGCTACCTAGTTATGTGGTACTAAATTGTGTCTACGTCAAGGTCCTCCTAATTCTTTGGAGCAACGTACACGTGCTTCCTCCACAGCATAAACATATTTCATGTCTTACGCACAACACTTTCTCGAATCTAATAACCTAAATCGGTTCACGTCGAAAAACTGGATTTAATTTTTTCAAATGAAATTCACTCTCTATTTTGCCCGTTCGGTGAATTAAAAATCGAAGAGATATTTTGATAACGTAGCTACAAAATTTTAACAGAAGAAAAAATGTAGGATCAATTTCTTTTTTCTTTCTATTTTATTTTTTTAAATAAATAAAAGGGAAAAAAAAGAAAGACAAGCCCCAGTTACTCGCTTACAAGAAATTCAATTCTTGAAAAAATTTGTTGTTTTTTTTTGTAGGAAATGAAACATCAAAACGATTTCAATGGTGCTGGAGAAAACCGGAGATTATTTCTCCAACATAATATATTTCATCGGATACCAATCTGCGGAGTTGTACTGAGCTACCGACTTATTAGATGTTATGTTCGTATATATTATGTTTCGATTGAGGAATTTTCAGAATAGTCATAAACTGATGATTTTATGAACAAATTACCTATTTGGATTTAGCGAATTTAATGAGACCAGTATTCTGTGATTTGATCATTTAAAAGTAAAACATTCAGGGAGTCTAGAAAAGTATAATTTACATACATTTTGTTATATTCGATGAGATATTCAATAGATAGCCGAAACTTTCAGAGTTTTGGTCAGAATCTAAAGTCAAAATTTTAAAAATAACATATCCGTCGAAAGGAGCGACTTTACACACTTTTTTAATGTTTTTCAACTTTGTCCTTTAATAACTCCTCCAATTTTGAAGCTATTGAAGTGAATTTGGTTTTAAAATTTAGGTCTAACATTTCTCAACACAATTGTAAAAAAAAAGTTTGAGTTTGCAGCCTTCCTTCTATTTTTTATGATTTTTCAAAAAATTTGTGTAAAGTCACCCCTCAATGGGGCGACTTTACCCATCAATTTGTTATTGACGGGTTATTGATGGGTGGGGAGGCAAAATTTGAGGATGTTTGTACTCAGACATACGATTGAAAAGAAACTAGTAAAGTACCAACTTCCACCGTGTGAAACCGAATTGAATAATTTGAGTGTCTGTGGTTGAAAAAAAAAGACGAATAAGAAAAAGGAAAAAACCATGTCACCGCTTCATTTTCTTGTTCTGTTACTGGGTGAAGTGAGGTAGGGGCGGCGATCTTTTTTTTCTTTTCCTCCTTCTACCTGCTTCGATCCAAATCGTATTTTGGTTTTAATTTTTGCCTGGCAATTTATTTATTGGGCTAAAACGAATTGGGTAAAGTCGCCCCTTGAATGTAAAGTCACCCCGTTCGACGGTAAGGTAAATTTTAGAAATAACATATAAGGTGCTCGACTAAAATGAGAACTAAAAGTTGGTTGCCACTCGTTTTTGTTTTGTTTAACTCAAAATCATTGAAGATATTATTATGACGAGAAATCAAAAGATATAAAAGAAGACCCAGTGTCAATGCAAAACTGAATCTGACAGGCAACAATAAAAACGTTACCACATTAAATAACACAGAAAAAAAAAATTATTTTTGACTAGATCTTGCTCTACTAAAAATATGTACCTGTATTTTCGGTATCCTATGAGGACATGGGCTTTCAATAATTACAGAATGATTTCAGAGCAATAGCTGCGTACCATTTTGAAAGTATTATGTTGCTAATAAGATTTCACAAAGCTTTACTGCTCTAATAATTTCCATCAGACAAACATTTTGTTCAAAGCCTCGACAATAGTTGAATACTTTAGAATGAAGTGTACCAATACTTAGCTGCAAAATCAAGAAAATAATCAAATTTTTCACTCGGTTTACGATCCAATTCGACAAGATTTAAAAATTAAAAAAAACATTTTAAGCTGATTTCTAAATGAAAATTGATTACCTATTTGAATATTTTATACTGATAATTGAGTGGAAATACGTCAAAATTAATGATTTTTCTCTTATTTAAGAGGGATATTGTCTACTTTTTTGACAGCATTAAATCAGACATACATGAATGAAAATTTTTTATGGATAGTGGATTAGAGGTAGGTTATAACTACTCTCGTTTTACATTTCACATTCCTCAATCTCCTTTCTACCCTTCCAAAATGAAAATAGAATTTAAAAAAAAATAAAAAGAATGGAAAAACTGCAGATATTCCCTCATTATTGACTGTCTGAAAAATGTACATTATATGATTGCAGAAGATAAATTTAACTAATCAGCAGACACTCTCGCAACTTTTTAGAGAAAAATTTGAGGGCTCGTATATTTCCTATAAATTCGGGGTATCCAGTACTTCATATTATAATGTACAATAGCTACATAAGAAACTGCAAAATACATCACTCTTCATTTCAGGAGTGCTCTAGTCTCCTCCTCTCGTTGACGAGTCTCCCTTGAATAATGAAAATCCCCCTCTCCCACTTAAAAGAAAATTATTTTATTCGGATTTTTTTTTTTAGAAGACTTTTTCTTCCTTCCCTAAATCGCCATGGACGAGTGACTCATCAAAAATATCCTATAGTGTCAGGGCACCCTCTTTTTCACTGTCTCATCAAAATGTCCTTGACTCGCATACCGCACAGAGTCGACACCTAATTTGCATAAGTGAAATTGAAAATGATCGAAACGTTATTCAGCCACCCATACAAAATAGTTTCCCCCTTCTATGACTAAGACGTCATAAGTATCCAGTATCCACTTTCTTAACCACATAACTGGTATAGGTGACTGTTATGTGCCAAATTTTTGCAAGTATAACGACTAGTTTTGATCTCATTCATAAAACATGCCACCTTCCGCAACAGCTACGAATCCATAAATGTCACAAAATAAAAACGAATTCCATTTATGCTCGGCTATATCGCATCGGTCGCAGGTATATTTGAGTCACGTACCTGCTGAGTTCTGTAGACAATAAATTACTATGAGGACTAAATCTAACTGGATTCTTGTACATGCTGCAGATGAGTCTCTCGCGGCAACCTTCTTCGATGAAACCGAGTTGCGTGAATATGCTGTCTATCTTCTGTAAAATGGGACTGTAAAACGAGTCATAAGGAACTAGAAGCGTGTTTTTACTGCTACCTTGGTTCCCGGATTTCGTTTTCCATCCGCTACTGGAGGACGCCTGAAAACAAAAAAAAAAAACAAAAAAAAACAATTCACAATTAAAAAGTTTCGACTAAGAAAACGATTTTATGGAACTAATCCATATCATTATAGGTACATATATATATATGTATGTATGGGCTTGATAAAACCTCCTATAATAGTAATTTCGACGAATTTGAATCAAAGTGCTGGAGAGAAAGAAGTCGATGTCACGTCGTATTATACATCAAACAAACCGGCTGACTGGACAACATTTGAGACACGGTCGCACAGGTCGAGTTTTTTTATTACCATTCTACTCGGCAGCAGAATGCCACAAAAATGTCATTAGGGCGACCAATTTCTCTCACAGTCTTCGCAATATCCAGTAAATACGTTTCACTCGACTGGAGCTCCAGTCAGTCAGTTCCTAAAGAAGTTCCGAGGATCTGCCGAAAATGGGATTGATTTATTTAGAAGTAACACATTGTGGGTTTAAAATCACCTTTACACGTGTTTCATTTTTTTTACAGTCCACTCATTTTTTTGAACGCCAGTAAGCAATTGGCAACCTACCTTTTTAGCCAATAATATAAATTTTGCCAAGGCACTACCACTAATTCGAAAATAATATTGTAATATTATGCAAAGATAAGTAAATGAACCCTTCGTATCAAGATTTAACAGAAATTTAAAAAATACACAATCACAATCAACATAACTGAAAAGCACATAGAACCTAATGGGTGATTAAGTTATTATACGTTCGTCATAGAAAACCGCAGAAAATAAATAAATTACATTTTCATGATAAAAATTATCTTTCCACAGCTCCATAATTCTAATTTAAAGCGCCCCCCCCCCCCCCCCCCGCCGCCGCATAAATACTGCAGCTTAGCGGTGCATTTTCAAAATGAAATCAAAAATAACGCTCTTAAAAATATCTAATACAAAATGCACGGTAATTCATATTTAAATTAAACGAAACAAAAAACTAATAAATTTGCTCTAAATACTGGATGGTACTCACAGGACCGGAACAAATCTCGATATGATAAACCATTGAAGAATTCAGCAGCACAGATTTAATAAGTTGAAATTAAATTCAGCAAAGAGTAAAATTGATAACAATTACTCCAACACTCCACCATTTTGACACCAAGATAAACAAAGTCAAAGATTGATTCAAAACTTAACCCACTTTCCAAGGTCTATAAACGTCCTTCGAGTTCGATCAAATCCAAGAAAAAAGTCAAAAAAATTTTTTTGTCAACATCTTTGTTCCCACCCTCGCCCCACCGCCAGTGGGCATGGGGCGTACATTTCAACTGATCTTCGAAAGTTATTTATCAGTTAATAAGAATTGATTTGATTTGATTATATCAGAGTTTGGAAGCTAGCCGAAACCCAAAAGCTAAAAGCCGAAAGCCATTGATTTTTGAAGAAAAAACCGGTAAGCTGAAAGCCGAAAGCTTTATCAAAAAAGCCAAAAGCTGAAAGCAAAAGCCGTATTTTTATGGCTTTTATACGGCTTTTTAGGTTTTTACAAAAAAAAATCACAAATCAGCAAATCAGTGAAATAAAATCTCAAAAGTAAAGTGTAAAGTGCAGAGTTTGGAAGCTAGCCGAAAGCCGAAAGCCGAAAGCTAAAAGCCAAAAGCCATCGATTTTTTAAGGAAAAACTGGTAAGCCGAAAGCCGAAAGCTATATCATAAAAGCCAAAAGCTGAAAGCGTAAGTTTTATTTTCAAGGTCAGAAGCTAAAAGCCAAAAGCTAAAGCCATGTCTTACGGCTTTCGAACTCTGGATTATATGGGAGAATAATTTCGGAAATTCAACACGAAGTTAAAAATCGATACTAAAGATCGATATAACATACAACGAAACTTAATAATGCGCGCGCCTTTATCACTTGTTATCGCACGGTTTTTATTAATAAGTCCTTGATTTTAGATTAAGTTTCTTAAGGTGATTTCATTTTCGTTAATCGTTTTGAATTTTTTAATTTTCTTTATTGTAGTATGGTAGTTATTTTTTACACGTTATCACGAGAGATGTTATCTAATAAATTAGATAAGATTGTAACAGTGATTAACTGAATTTTGCGTTTCATTTTGAACATACTCGTAATTGATTGTAGCGCTGTGTTTGTCTGTATACAAAAGATTATAATATGTAGTATTTAAACAACAGTTTAGAATTTAATTTAAAACTGAAAACTTTTGACCTTCTTCTGGATTTGAACAACAGAATTTCAACGTTTTAAATAAGTAACCTAGGTACACCAATTTTAGCAAGGTTGAGCATATAATTAAAATTCTACCGATATTCGAAAAAAACAACACTTATGTTAGCCTCGTTTATAAATTATTAACACCTTACTTATAAGCCCTTTACAAAAAAAAAAAAAAAACTTCTATAAAACTGAATCTCCAGAATGGCTTATCTCTAAGGGGAACTAGACTGAAACCTTTGTATCAAAATAGTTGAAATTATATTGGAAAGGACCCGATCAAAAATGAAATTTAAAAAAAAATTTCTAGGTACTTAATATTATTTGAGTTCACGTCAAATATTCTTCCCAAATTCATCCAGCCAATGAGGGGGTGGGGGAGAGTTCCATTTACCTGACACGGACAATGCCGATCATTCAAAAAAATTTGAAAAAATTTCAGTACTTATCCATTAAGACAATTTTTTTTTTACTCAACGAGTCGGTAAAATTAAAAGAAAATTTTATACCGGTATCCCCCCTCCATTGGCCAAAAACTGGCTTGTGCCGCTTAAGTGGTCATAAAATTTTTCCTCCAATCGTCAAAATTCCCCCAAAAAACCTGCTGTCAATTGCCAATTTTATACACTTTTGCAAATTGCGTGGAGATCATTTTTGCAGTGTAGGTCAAATTCGATGCGAAAAAAAAAAAAAGGAAAAAAGTGGAGGAGCATCGACTCGAGATTTTAACCATCATTCACAAACTCTGCACCGATAGACTCGAAATCGAGCAATATTAATAACGATTTGAGGAAACTGTGTCAACAATAACAGATGATATAAACTGTACCACGTCGAAGCGAATTGAGTAATAATTAGGTAATTATGTTACCTGCGACGTAGTGGAACCCCCTTTTTTTTTCTTCTCTTTTCTTGCAAGCAGATGAGACACGATTTAAATAATGAAGAAAATTTTTACGCCTATATTCACGGTAATTTGAGTTCTTTTTTAACGATTACAAGATGCTTGGTCTCGCTCAATTGGTGTTCGTTTTGCTGGGTGGATGCAGACACTGACGACGAAGTAGATAAGATTTTATGCTCAATAGAGGTGCACGTTTTTGTTGTATACTTGTCAAGTGCACAATAAATCCAGATTTAGTTCTCATAGCTATATAACGTACTATGGCACAAGAAAATTGGTGTTCAAAAAGGAAAAATTTGAAGCTAAAAGCTTGGACTGTAGTGGGGATAGTCTAGGAAATATGTGGTTCAAAGTCTCCAGCCCCACCCCCGGCTCCTCCGCACTGGTGGGCTCATAGGTGTTGAAATTTCACGTTTTTCCGTTATAACTTGAAAATCATGCCAGATATCCTCTCTGGAGCTTAGTAAAAGTTTGTTCTCCATCGAATTTCCTATCAATTTGAAGAAAAAAAATGACTTCATTTGATACCATAGAAGTGCAAAAAATGAATATTGAAAATGGGACTAATTTCCTTTAATTTTCGAGTTATTTAGGGAAAACACTTGAAAAGTTTCATTTTTCAAAATTATAGATAGATTTTCATTCTTCATTTTCTGCACTTCTGTGGCGTCCAACGAGGTCTTTTTTTTACACCGATAGGAAATTTATTGGAGAACAAAGTTTTGCTGAACTTTCGAACGGATATCTGTCATAGTTATCAAGTTATAGCTGAAAAATATGAAATTTCGACACTTATGAGCCCCCCCAGGTGGGAAACACAGGGGGTAGGGGCGGAGATTTTGTAACATCGATTCCTTGAACCACCCCAAACACATTCCAGGCATAAAATCTTTCGTACCAATTATCTCTTCTCTATTTCCAACTTTTAAGACTAATTTTCCTGAGCTGACCAGCCAACCGAAGTCTTTTTGAACGCGAGAGAATTATTTTAAACTAATGGAAGTAGATTCCTGTATCTTCTTTCATTCATTCTTCGCAACTATAGTTACTTTGGGAGTCTATTTGATTCTTCGTTTTATAAATTTCCAACTTTTTTTCCTTCATATTTTCAACTTGAGTTTCATTTTTTTTAATTTAATTTCCTCCACCCTACAGGCACTACTACAGATAAAAGGGTAAATGTGACTTAGTTCAAAAATAATTTCTGATTACTATAATGATGTGGCAGACCTAGTCCCTCTCTATCGCTCTATCGCTCAAGAAAATGAAATGAACATGAGACAAAACAGAATTGAGAGATCCGTGTTAAAAATAAAAAAAAAAGACTAAATCCCAAATAGAGTCGTCAAAAGCAAACTAAAATTCGTTAATTACATTGATTACCAATATCAGCAGGTAAAAATGGACTTAGGCTGGCTGTATATATAGCCACACTAAGTGGCGGATTCAGAGCTCCATTTTTTTTTTTGGGGGGGGGGGATCCAAATTTTTTCAAAGCATGGTAAATGCTAAAATGGTGAGATTATGTTTCTTTCAGCATAAAGGCAGAGGGGTTCAAGAAAATTGATTTTTTTGTGGATTAACGGTCTATTTTTTTTGGATGGGGGATTTCCTTCTTCCCCCCCCCCTGGATCCGCCACTGGCCACACTATAGGAGACAATTCATCCGTTAGTCTAATCTCACAATTTAGGTGCCCTATCAGATAGGAATATTTTGGTCCGCCCTTGCTACCAAATAAGTTGAAAAAAAAATTGAAGTGAACAAAATTGGAAGGGAGCTTCTTTGCTGAAAAGAGCCCCACGAGTGATCTGGCACCTCCTATTTGAAAATACGTGTGCGCCACTGATGGGGTTCATAAGAGTGAATCTAACCGAAGTTTCACTTCAAATCTTTGTTTTGGAACTCCTGACAATTTTGCTGATGTGGAATTTTTTACACATATTCAACCGTCAATAAAACGATTTGACTTTTGTCACTTGAAAAACTAATGAAACACGTTAAAAGTTGAAGGTTCTCGTATAATAGATATCTACATGTATACTCGTATTAATGTCTCTCTAGTACTTACTTTGGTCTTCTTAAACGGATCCTTGTAAATGGTCTGGTGCTTATTCGACGCAGATCCCTGCAACGCTTTGTAATTCTGTTCGGCGAACGGGCTGAAAGCCTGTGCCTGAGCTGACAGCACACCCGGTGACTCGGTGCTGGCGTAGAAATCTTTCAGACCCCAACTGGCCAGCTCGTCGCCATGTTGGTTGGTCATATCGTGACGCGTGAAGTACTCGGGAGTACCGTAAGATGGAGACGGGCCCTCGTACTGTGGTGGGTGAGGCTCGTGGTCGAGCATGAATGGACCCATGCCTTCGTACTCATCGTGTGGCTGGTGCACGTCGTAATGCGAATGCGGCTTATGCGCGGGCACTGGCACTGGTACTGGTACAGGAACTTTAATATGATGATGGTGGTGCTTAATCTACCAGATAATTGAAATCGATTAGACGTTTCAAATTATAAATCTATATTACATGTACCTATTTATAAGTCTGTCTGCGAAAACAGACCCTCAACGCATCCAGAAGCAGGGCTAGGAAGTAAAATACTTGTTTAACCCTCTGGTGGCCACAAGTGGGTCAAAATGGCCCAGATGTTGATGCGGTTGCCCATATTCTCACCAAATAGGGAGGCGGGCTAATTCTGTATAATCATCGAGGACTACCGGAGTAACATAATTAAGGTTGGGTCAAAATGACCTACTTGTGCCACTTGTATTTGTACATAAATTACCTTGTGCCCTTGGAGGGTTAATACAGGGTTAAAATCACAGGGAAATATAGGGTACATTTAGGAGCCATTCGGCTAGAATCACTACATATTAATATTTGAAAATTTATCTCAACTTACATTGTCGTTCCCTGGCAAATATAATGTAAAAAATAATCAAACAGATCTGAAAATGCGTTTCGAGTCCAGAATTTGATATTTTGTTTTTGAGTTAGAGCAGTGTTTTACAAAAAAGAGAATACTCGCAAGTCTAATTTTTGAAAAATATAAAAAAGACTAATTATTATCGACATTTTCATTGATTTTTATAATACCGTCGAATGGGGCGACTTTATACACTTTTTTTATGTTTTTCAACTTTGTCCTTTAATAAATCCTCCAATTTTTAAGCTATTGAAGTGAATTTGGTTTTAAAATTTAGGTCAAACATTTCTCAACACAATTGTAAAAAAAAGTTTGAGTTTGCAGCCTTCCTTCTATTTTTTATGATTTTTCAAACAATTTGTTATTGACGGGTTATTGATGGGTGGGGAGGCAAAATTTGAGGATGTTTGTACTCAGACATACGATTGAAAAGAAACTAGTCAAGTACAAACTTGAACCGTGTGAAACCGAACTGAATATTTTGAGTGTCTGTGGTTAAAAAAAAAAGACGAAAAAGGAAAAAACCATATCGCCCTTTATTTTCTTGTTCTGTTACTGGGTGAAGTGAGGTAGGGGCGGCGATCTTTTTTTTCTTTTCCTCCTTCTACCTGCTTCGATCCAAATCGTATTTCGGTTTTAATTTTTGCCTGGCAATTTATTTATTGGGCTAAAACGAATTGGGTAAAGTCGCCCCTTGAATCCCGTTCGACGGTACTTTTTAGAAATTATTGTTAAAAAATGTGGCTAATTTTTTTTTTCTTCTGTGACCCTAAAATTAGAGAGGAGACTAATTTCAGTAAAAGAGAGGTTCAGATTTCTTAGGGCCAGTATTACAAACACTGATTACCAATTTAACACAGGCTCAAATACTACTACTTTAATGCTCAGTGCTCGTATAAGCCAGTTATTAATGACTGTACGTAATAAACCAACTCTTAAGGTCACCTTCAACGATTATTTCTAAGATTATTTTCAAATCGGCTATCATATTTATTCGCACCTGCTTGAGGGGCCTTCTGGATACGCCAATAAAATCGAAATTAGAAAATCGGTGTCAATATATAGTACGTTACCTTATGGTGGTGGAAATGTAATTTGGCCGCATGAGCGTGATAATATGTACATAATTTGAAGAGATGTACCAATGGCGGGAATAAAAATAATAAGGTTTTCAGAAGTAACTTTTTGGCAGCGTTCACGCCGATGATTACTGGTAACACGTACATTATTTTGATCTTAATTAATTTTATAATTAACAATAATGCCAGGAAACTGGTGAGTAGCTTCTTCTTGAACATTTTATCTGAAATCAAAGAAAGAAAAAAACATAGTAAAATATGATAATTATCAACGTCTGAACTAAACTGATAGAAAATTATTTGCATCGATAGAGTTGGAAGGGACTTCAAACGAATTTTAGTGACTTCTAAACACGATTCGGTCTACTTTACTCATTAGGCCCACTTGGCTTTGTTTTGTTGGTGAATTTGGCATATAACTTGTTTCCAGAGTTATGTAAAATCAGGTCGGGTTGGTGGATCACTCAAATGCTCGGCTTTGCAACTCGAAGGTTGCGAGTTTTAAACCCTCTTACCACCAAACTGGCTCCTTTAAAACAGAGAGCATTCAATTATTGTCAAAGTCTTCCTGTGTACCTACCTGGTTTGAATTAGCAAAGAAGTTGAAGCCCATTGAATATGTTCGACAGAGGATTCAATCTTCTTCTGTCACTTCAACAATCCCCAATATTTTTGATGTTTTAACATCTTTATTTTCACTCACCCGGGACTAAATTCGGAAATTCTCCCGAAACGGATGAAAAAAACCTTAGAAAAGATGTTAACATATTAATTGTAGTGCAACTAAAATTTCCACCAGGTGTGTACATTACTTCAGAATTCACACTGATATAGTCAAAATTTTTTTTTTTAAATTTGAGAACCCCTGACAAGAGAAAAGTACGGATTTTGAGCCACCTATGTAATAGGAAAATTAAAGATGCAAAATAAAGTGAAATATTGTAAAGGAGTTACTTACTATTGCAAATATTGGGAAAGAATGAAAAAAGTGATATTATTTCAAAATATGGGAACAAAGTGAGTATAGATACAGGTATAATAATGTCACATTTTTTATACGTCAGATGGCTGGGTAATATTATGATGAAAGGCATGAGTTCAAGGTAAAAAAAATTAGCGTAATTATGTTTTCAAATTAACTTAGCTCAAAATTCATTCTAAATAAATCCCAGCTCAGGGGAAGACAATTTAGATACCTTCCACACAGTATTTGGAATGAAATTAATAAAAATAAGAACCTCTAGATTCGGATAAAAGTGAAATTGCATAAAACGCATTTTACACGCACAAAACTAGGTCTCGAAGAGATAAAAAGGTAAAAAAAAAAAGGTGAAAAACTCGCATAAAAAAATTATTTCTGGTTTTCGACAATCTCGATTTAAATGTCACCTCTTAGTGGCTTGGGAATTTTACTTGTTTTCATTAATTTGATATATATATATTAAAAAAAAGAAAAAACAGGATACAGCTAGGTCACTTTCCTCAAACAGAAAAAACAAACACGTGAAAATATAATTTGACCATATTATTTTCAAATTAGAGGAAAATAAAAATAAACCTGGAATAAGAAATTAATTTATCAAAACAAAGAAATAGCTCATCAAGTCTTCATACCAAAACTTTATGAAAAAAAATTGTAAGTCAGTCTTGTCTTAAAATTTGAAATACCTACCTAATTTTTAATTACCGAGTACGACATTTCACAGGCAAAATAAATAAAAAAAAGGCTTTTGTTGGCAAATTTAATTCAGTTCATATATTATAACATGTCCATCACCACCCTAACAATTTTTTTTTTAATCCAGTCGTGAGAAAACAACTATAAAACCTTTCTCGCAAGATGAGTATAACATTAAAAATGCAACAAGTTCTTTGAATTTATTACAATTTTTGGCTGCGATTCCGTGCAACGAATTATGAATTACCTAATTTATAGAGCTGTCAGTATGCTGATTGCACATTTTTGCTGTTCTGGTAGGTTGTGGAAACTGGGCTGAATAAAACTCACGAAAAATCCCAGAAATATGAAATACTGAAGCAAACAAATTTCATCTGCATTTGCAGAAATAATCATTGAATTACTCGTCTAATAAGGGCATTATCCTCAAAAAAAGTCGGTCGTGTCTAATATGAAATGTTGATATAGAGTCACAAAATATGATATTAAGGTCGCACTTTTAAGAAATGCATTTTCTCATAATCTCAAAACTATGTAAGAAAATGTAAGATGTTGAGTAAAATATTTTTTTCCTAAAATTTTTATACAGTAGGTTACTTCTGCAATAATTTGACTGAGTAAAATTTAGACTACAAATTCCTTACTTCTGCAATAATTTGACTGGGTATTTAGACGACAAATTCCTTATCACTTTTTTGATACCAGAATGATATTATGAGATGAATGACATATACTTGACCTATATTCAAGATATTTTCAGAATCTCAAAAAAAAAGATCATAAAATTTAAGGTGTCTGACATTATAATTTTGAATTTGCTGTTCAAAATAATGGCAAACAATTGTTACTTCTAGAATTTCTGGTATAGTCCGGGAACTCGTGAACAAAAAAATCACGTCATAAGCTACAAAATTTTTGACTATCACATTTGATGTGGAAAACTATAAATGTACTTTCATACAGTCTTTGTCTTACAAATGGGAGTGTGGGCTTTTCACCATTATTAGCCTCCCAAAATTTGAAAAAGGGCCAAAATTTCTATCATAACCTGCATGAGTGAATCTAGTGCCATTTGATGTGGAAAATAGTCAGTAGTAAAAATCCATTGAGTAAGATAAGAAATTTTTTGGTTTTTTGTCTTTAGTATACGTGTCACTCTAAAACATTTTTTAGTGCTGAGAAAATATAACATAAAAAAAAACAAAAAATTTTCACAAACAGCAATATTGAAGGCTTGATATTAAAACGCAAGATGTCCATAAAAAGTAAAATTTTTCGAAAACGTTAAAAAACTCTATCTTTGCTCTACGTACACCAAATTTTTAGTTAACATCCTCGGCTTCACAGTGACATACATTTACCAACTTTTGCCTCAATTCCATGACTAAAAATAGCTAAAAAGACGAAACTGTATGTAGCAGACAACAATTTTTTGAGAATGATATTGATGGCCTATAGACATCAACATTTTTATCAATTTCAATATTTTGGCAGATAATATCTGGGTATCGATCAACTGGTGTGCCTTATTAACCTTTTATCTGCCACCAGACTGGTTATATGCGCCTTCAAACTGGAGTAATGGAATATTCGTTTTTTCAAAACCTGATCAAATCGGTGCAAGGAGACTTTTTTTTTTTCTATTTTTCACAATCTGAGGACGTCAAGAGAATTGATACTTTTTGTTTTCTCAAAATCTGATCAAGTCCAAAATCCAACCGGTACGCGTTTAGTTATTTAGACAATGAGCACATTTATCAGATGTTTTGATATAAGTGCCTGTAGGTAAGTCAAATTCCAGACCTACCTATAGTGACTTGTTCTTTATACAGCTTTGGTTGGTGAAATCGATTTTAAAAGTGAAGTTCGACGAAAAAAACAATCGTGGCGCAGCCAGGTGACATATACATGTAAGAAAGAAATGAAAAAAAAAAGAAAAAAAAACTTTTTTAAATCGAGTCTCGGTCAATGTCACTAGGTATTCCCGGAACCAAAAGAAAGTATTGTACGGTTCAGGTATAGGTGTGCGAGAAAAGTACGTATAATATGTAAATATTTACGAATACGATGAGTTGGTATTCCTACATGAGAACAGTTACAGAAACATTTAGTAAAAAAGTAACACTATTTTATCTACAGTCTTCTAATTTATTTAGGAGTACCGCTTTCGTAGAAAAAGAAGAATTTGTCAGTAACTGCTCGCTGAATAACCGCAGATATTTTAGTTTATCGAAATCTTCAACATCGCTGAATTAAAACCAACAACTATAGTAAGTCCATGAAAATTACTACCAAATTTTTGTCGGGTTTAGCATTAGCAGGTGCTAGAATTATTATTCGCGTGAAAAATATTGAGAAAAAGGTTATTTAGGACTTAGGAGCTTTTGAACTTAGGATGACAATGTAATAACTTCTGCGTGAGATACAAATATAATTATTCGAAAATTCTGTAAACTGAAATTTAGTGCATTGAATTGGAACAAAAAAATTATGAAAATTAAAGGGTAAAACCTGTCGAGTTCCAATAATTTATCTCATAATCTTCTAAATTTGAATATGATGTTTTATATCTACCAATGCTAAATCAGCCCAAAAAAAGTGATAATTTTTTGGAACTTAGCAGGTTTCGGACGAGCTGCCAATATACGACTCATAGGTGAAATATACGTATTTTAAAAATTATCTGTACTAAAATTCAGCGGATTAAATATGAAAAAATATTATGAAAAATAAATTGCTTGCCAAAGTCACAATCCTTTCAAGTCCAAAACCTTCCAAGTCCAAAAAAGATTTATCTCTTAGTTTTTTCAACTTGAATGATGTTTTGATATCTGCTAATGCTAAATTAGCTAAAAAAAATAGGCAATAATTTTGGGGACATATAGAAGGTTTTAGTCTTTACCAAGCAAAATCTTAAAATAAATTAGCTGATAATTAGTCGAAGAATAATAAAAACTGACAAAAAACGTTTTCTTTGATTATACAAAATATCTGAATTTTTATTTGCATCGAAAATGTTTATAGAATTGTTCGACTCCACTGGTGCATCTAAAAAATGAAGTAATTCAAGCACTTTCTATTCGGATCCACTCTTCCAAGATAAATACCTCATATTTTCGCACTAAAAGATTATTTATGGCATAGGGCAAGTCCTAGAGCTAAATCATACATGTAGAAGATTCTGAGTCGTATATTTGGTCAACAATGACCTTTCCCTACCCCATAGAATAATTATCGGCAACACTTTCGCTGTTTTTATATTCGCAAATCACAAAATAGACAACCAGAGACCACCACAAATGACAGTATTTCAATGATAATATGAATGCTAAGCCCATAGAAATATAATGAGAAAACATTCTTCCAGCGGCTCGAATCGAATTGTCCAAATCTTCAGGATCACAATATTATCGGAGAGACGCGCACACCAAAACAAAATGCCCAACATTTGAGTTCATAGAAGTCACGTTCCAGTTAGTATTACAATGAAAACTGTACAATGGTCAAAATTAATAACATTTCTCCAGCTCTTCCAGGTCCCAGGCTATTTCATTATACGATTCGACAATATCCATTGGATATTCCATGGTCGTATATACAGAAAATGTAAGTCCACATTATAAAATCATCGCCTAATAAACCTCTGAGCATCGTTCCAATTTTTTTTTCTCTTTCATTTAAAAAAAAATACTAATTTGAACCTCCTTTGCAATTATTTTTTCTAGTTTTCAATCAACCGAACGCAATTTTTCAGCGCTACCAAAATGTAGATGGGTCAATGCTGCTATGAAATAAGACGAACTCGCATCGCAGTAGCAAATTGCAATGGGAATTAATTTTTGGATAGCCATCGTCATTAATTTATCGTGTGCGTGAATGGTTTGTGTGAGAAAAAAAAGTTGACATTGAATTTTCAACATGATATAAGGAAAGAGTAAGCATAGAGTATTAAATATAAAATTTTACTACCGAAGATGGCGAAAAAAAAAAAAATATTTTATATACTTATATGGCAGGTATAGGCATATATCTACAGGTTTGTTTTTTTTTTTTCGGAGATATATACAAGACGTGGGAGCCAGTTTTAATAAATTTGAACGAAGTATACGATAGAGATTTTTGAATGCGGCACATAATGATTCAGCCCAATTTTCTGACTATATGGATATAGTGAAAGCTACGACGATAATGCTTATATATTTTGTGATCTGCTATGTTTGAAATAGCAAACAGCAGTTTTACTGCTGTTTTCGCGGGCGCATTAAGTAGAAATTAACCACTGTTTTTGGATAATGATGTACTTAGTTCATCGAAATAGGAATTGAGGATATCTGTAAAACTTAATGAAGGCTCCAGCCCAATCACAAGAAAAATGAGTTCAAATAATTTCAGGAGGATGAAAGGAAAGTCCGGAATTTTGCTTCAATAGCTCCGAGTGGTTGACTAAGAGGGGTCCAGGAGGGCTACGAACTTCATTGTAAAATTCTGGATCCCCTCCTCCCCCCCCCCCCAAAATAAGAAAAACAAATTCACATGAACCAAAAATAACAGGTGGGAAAAAATGTATCATTTGAGGCAGAATGTATTGTAAATACTTTTTAAAAGTAAATATGTATAGTTAGTTAAGAATGTGACTTACCACTTTTTTTTGCTGAAGACTGTTTACAAAATTGTATTATAATAATTGAAAAAAATTTCGTAAATAAATTTCACTATTTCGAATAAGAATAAAGGGACAGTTCAAGATTTATGGGAGAAATCGCTACAAGAATTAATTTTTGAGTTTAATCAAATTGGCAGTTACTACATTTTTCATCTCGTAAGTCAACTGATTTATGAATTATACAATTTGTTCATGAAATTTCAGAACTTCATCAATTTTGACTGGACGAAATAAGAGGCTGTTATTTTCATGAAAAAAACTGTTCACAGTTAGTGTTCCTATAAAAATGAGAAAATATAAATTATCATTTTTATTTTTGCTCAGATCTTTTTGCTAGAAGATAGCTATATTATGTTTTCAATATTTTTATGAAAGTTTTTAAAAATTACAAATAAGCAAAAACATATTTTTTGTTCATTTACAGAGATGACAAAATTCTTATTACTATCCCTATGGGCAAAATATTTTGAAAACGGATCCGTTTTATTTCGGGTTATAATCCGTTTCTGGATTATAACCCGGAATTTTCCTGTTTTCCGGCTTATAAAACGGATTTCGAACGGATTGTAATCAGTCTTGCCGGAAATGAGTCCGGATTATTGTCCGTGAAGGCTGTTTTTTGATATTTGTTGGCCCGGGTTATAATCCGTGAAACCGTTTTACAAACGGATTTAGAAAAATTGCCCAAAAATTATCACTGATTATAATCAGGAAATCCGTTTTGCAAACGGATTTGGAAAAATAATCAAGATGATAAAAATATCTGCAAATTTTCAGATCCGATGGTCGAAAATAAAAACGGACTGACAACGGATAAAATTCTCATTTTCCGGATCATTTTCTCATTTTTTGCCCATCGGGATGAGACTTGAAGGAAGTACTATATGTATTTCAATTGCGTACAAAATGATTTTGAATTGCAGTTCCTCCTTTCGATGAAAAATGTTGACCAAAATAATCACTAATTTTTAATTTCATAGAAAAATTTTATAGACTCGAAACTATTTTGTTTTCTTTCAAAATATGGTGCACTTGAAATGCTACCATCTTGCAGCGTTACCAGTTATGTAAAATAATTTTATAAAAAGTAATCAAGAGGTGGTTTCTTTTGCCCAGTGGTTCCTTTTCTTCTACCCTCTCCTAACCTCTCACAGTCTCATTAAAAAAGAATAAGGAATTCACAAATCATTTCAAGAATTAAGAGAAATTTTGTTTGGTGACATTCCATCATTCCTAATATTCTAAATATATTGTCAAATAGCAAGGAGCAATCTAAACAGCTCAGTTCTTCAACCTTAAAAACCTTTTGAAAATTATTGTCTTTCAATTATTTACAGTAGGTAACTCCCTGCCATGCTAGAAACATATTTGTGCCTTATTCGGACTCATCAATAGTTTAGAAATAAAAAATCAATTAACAATCAACTGAATCCACAAGAAACCGTTACAGGATGAATAAAAATTTGGCGAAATTAGATAAAATTCTAATTCACTTTCATAGTACACATATAACGTTTCTACTTGCTAGTTTGGCAAAAAAAAAAAAAGAAGATACCATCATAACATTATATCTATTGCTAAACGAGTTCATATAGTAAAAAAATAACTGGTGACAATTTAAAGTCTGGCTAACAGCTATAACAGAATAGCAGATGAAAGTCTTCGAAAAATTTAGAGCCTTCGATGCATGCTAATGTCCTCCAATTTCACCCACCTTCAACAGTCATTGACATATTCCACGTATCTTCGGTTCGCAATCTGAATTTAAAATTGGACTTGGAAGAATTTAAATTCGAAAGTGAAACCGAATGCACAATTATATCGTTAATCGATGTCGCTTTCGTCAAATTGCTGGCAAATTATTACATTCTAGCTGGCCAAAGACTAGTCTTATCAGACCAGCAGAGTCATTCTATCATAATCCAACTCCCATGGTGGAAGGAAAGTTGCCATAAAGGATACCAATGAGGAGAGGAGAATATTAAGAAGAATGCACCTTAGGTAATACCTGTACATATTCCAATCGACAATATAATTATATTATTTAAAAAATGAAATTCGATCTTTAAGAAGTGGAAGTAGTTAGGTCGCCTATGTGCATCCAGTCACCATGAAATTTTTACGAAGCTTATCATTCACGGTGACGCATTTAAAGACACACTACCTACATATATATTTTGCATCAATCGGATATTAAAAATTATGTTTCACTACTGCAATTAAAAAAAGAATGCAAAGACGGAAAAGAAAATGTACGAGTAAATAATACCCTCGGTGGGTGGGTTTAAACGGATTAAATTGACCCACATTATAATAAATGCATAAACTAATTCAGGAAGAAAAAAAAAAACTATATTTTTGACCAAAACCTTGTTATTTTTTCATCTTTAACAATAATTGGACACTTGGATGACGTTTTTTTTTCTTCTTTTTTTTCACTAAATTATACTCCAAAAGGAAATTTTATGGGTGTTTTATGTTTTGTGCATGAGTTGGTAACACGTACTTAATTTGAATAGAAGTTCACAATAGAATGGTCACCGTCTGAACACCTTCCTGCAGTAATTAATATAATATGGTCATAAATAAAAGTACTTATATTTGCATACACAGTAACTTTTTTCCAACTTCCGTCCACCATTTTGCAAAGGGAATCGAATACGAAAATATGGACGAACGTCCTCAATTTATGGCATGATTCATTTACATAGAAGTTGGTTACAGCTTGCTTAGGGCAGCGGATAGCTAGTGGTGTTAAATAAACGATGAACTTAACACCATTTGACAGAAATAAAATGTTGTACACAAAAAAAAAAGAAAAAAAAAGAGAGAGTAAACGAGGAAGATAGATACGTAGGTAAATGACCCAACAGGCATAACATTCGTTTTTCTTGAGTGTATAGTGTAGTGTGCGAAATCACAAATCGGGTAATTTGCCACTTTTAACTCAAGAAAGGTCCAGAATAATAAGCCAAAAGAAATAAAGAAAAATACACTCGACTGCAACTGACTTCAGCCCCATCTCTCGTAACCGAATATTAGAAGTATAATATTTAAATTTCTAAAATTCTCAAAAGAGTCTCACCATTGCGCTAGAAGCTCCTAGATTCCCTCATTCCTTCGTTTAACCCATATTTAAGGACTTAGCCAAACATTCTCACGAAATAATATACAATGGCGCAAATCCAAATACGAACCAAATAGCATGTCCAGTCGTCATAATGGAACAATGCGTAAATGATTAAATACATAAGAAGGGATACAAATTCTATTAACACAAACCCATTCTGGAACTCAGCAGATCAGGAAACAGCATTAATTTGAAAATAAATCCAAATTTTAAAGAAATAAAAAATTAACGTTTTTCAGAGCATTACCAATTTTAATATATATTCGTCTCGTCTACAAACGAAGAATGACGCTAAGAGGAAAAACCGTTGGGGACAAAAGTACAAATTTTCAGGGGACAAACGTGGGAACTGGCGCGAGACATTCCGATAGCCAGCGATATCTTGATGGATCAAATTTCTTCTAGAATGTTCGATAAAAATTTTATAATATAGCGCAAACCTTAAAGCGTGTAAATTATGGGGGAAAATAATGAAAATAAATAATAATAAAAAAAAAGAAATTTTTAAATAGTTTGAATTTGTCGGACATTGGTAAGTCTCACTTTACACCTCCCCCAGGCGACTTTAAGAGAACGCGCAAAGGTCGACTTACTAATGAGAAAAAAAATACATAAAAAAAATCACAACAAATTTTCGAAAGAACAAAAAGAATACTTTTATTAGTAGAAACGAATAACAGCGGTGGGGGTTAAAAAAAAATATAAAAAAAATTAAAAATAAATCACAAAATTTTTAAGTCTTGAGGTTGACGAATACAGGAACGCGAGTTACTAAATCTAAATAAAAAAAAATCACAATGCTCTGTTCTTAATTCTAGATATGAAAGTAAAAAAAAATGAAAAACTTTGAGTGGTAAAAAAAAATTAACTTTGCGCGAATAAAAACGTATGTACAACTTATGAAATAATACATGCGCCAATGCTGAAACTTAAGAAAATAAACGAACTGAAAATATAAAATTGCGCAAAGTAGAAAAAAAAATAAAAACTTATATAATGATAGGTAAAAAAAATAAAAAAAATAATTAATTTCGAGGGTTACCACGGTGGCGAACCGGATGGTTCATTACCGCGGCAACGTTGCGGACATCGTTATTCCGTTTCTCCAACTCGTTGGCGGCCATCTGGTCAACTGGGCGATTCGACATCAACAACTGATCCGTTTGCCAGAAGAATTGATGCTCGCACTCGACGCCGTTATAGTTTAGCGCGAATCTCTGGCGCAAAACGTCTAATTCAGAGATGTATGGCGCGATGACATCCAGCGCAATTACGAGTAGCGGAATGGTCCAATCTCTGGTAAGTCCCAAGACTATTGGGATGAATCGTCCATTATGCGCTAATTGAATAACGGTGTGCGCATGATGGTGCACCATTTCAAATCTCGGATGCACAAAATGATAGTGGAGCATTTGTGGGCGAGTGTTTACGGAAATGTTACGTTCATTCCGGAAAGCACTGAACGTCGCCATGCTCGTTGCGCCAATTCGCGTATCCAGAACAACACGATGACGTTGTACTGCGGTCCTTGAGGGATGAAATTGCGCCGTTTGCAGAGGGAACATTCGTCACAAGCTTTGACGTAATCTCTGACTTCTCGCGCAAGTCCAGGCCAGTCAAAGTATCTTCTAATGACATTGACTGTTTTCACTACGCCAACGTGAGCAGCTTCTTGATGATAAAATTCGATGAATCTATGGCGCAATGGAAATGGAACGTATGCTCGAAATCTACCATCTCGATTTTGATAGAGGAGCACATTATCTTCTATTTTGAATCGAGTTAAGTTACCGCGCATCGTTTCTTGAATTAATACTCGGCAATCAAGATCGGCTAGCTGATGGAGATGAAAATTTTTGATGATATCGGCTACTTCCATTGCACCATTATTATCCCGAACTATATTCACCGCGTTGATCGAAGGCAAGTGATATAGCGCTGTTACATCTGGAATAAGCTTCTTATGAAAGCGGGATAATATGTCGGCAATCTGATTTTTCACGCCAGGAACGTAGCAGATATTCTCGATGTTGAAATTTTGAAGTTCTAGTCTCCATCGGTTTATTCGTTCCTTGAAGTTCGCTTCTGCTTTTACATGAAGGAGTGCCTTGTGATCTGTGAGCCAGTTGATACGGTGTCCTATCAACATGTAGTAAAATTTTTTGAGCGTATATACTAGCGCAAGTAGTTCGCGTTCATACGTTCCATAATTGCGCTCGGCTTTGTTGAGTAGCCTGGAGCATAGCGCAATTATGACTGGCTTAGGTTCTGATGTGGCACTTGAACTTGATGTTGAGGCAGACTTCGATGATGTCTCACCTCCCCCACGCATCTGATAGACATAGCCTCCGATTCCGTAGGCGCTTGCATCGGTTTGTAGGTAGAAAGGCTGAGTAAAATCTGGATGCGTAAGTAGTATTTCGTCTGCTACTTTCTGCTTTAGCAGGGCGAAGGAGCGTTCTTGCAAGTCGGTCCAAATATATTTTTCAGATGGACGAGTCAATCGGTAGAGTGGCTCTGCTATGATGGCGAAAGAAGGGATATGGTCTCGATAAAATCCGACGAATCCTAAAAAGGATCGGAGACCAGATATCTCTGTAGGTTGCGCCATATTAAGTATGCCTTGAACTCGTTCTGGATCTGTTTTTACACCTTCATCTGATATGATAAATCCGAGATAGGGTACTTCGGATTTGTAAAAGGTGCACTTTTTCAGGTTCAAAGTCATGTTGGCGCTAGCAATCCGTTCGAATACGAGGCTCAGGTGCTCAAGGTGAGTATCCATGTCTGGGCTGAAAATCAGCAAGTCATCGACATATAGGGCAACGAAGGTTTGCATTCCTGAGAATACAACTTGAAGTGCTCTGATGAATGATTGAGATGACTGCTGCGTGCCGAAAGGTGTTCTGTTGAATTCGTATATCTCACCTTCGAATGAAAATGCAGTAAATTGCTTGGAATTTTCAGACAATGGAATCTGGAGGAAACCTTCCTTGAAGTCCAGCTTACTGAAAATTGTTGCGCCATGAAATCGGGTTTTAAGTTCGGAGATTAATGGTACTGTTTCTCCACGAACTTCCAGCATTTTATTCAGTTCTCGAAAATCCACACATGGCCTTCTATCACCGTCTTTCTTCTTCACCATGAGGATTGGAGAGCGAAATTGGCTCGATGAGTGGCGAATTATTTCTGAACGAAGCCATCTTTCTATGATCACCCGAAATTTCTCTTTTTCACTTTGAGGTATTGGGTAAAATTTTACCTGGTAATTTTTCGCTTTTTCTTCTGTCAAAGTGAAATCGTGGGTGTACACAGAACAGCACCCAAAATTGGTCTCATCAAACAGGCGTATTTGATCTTTGAGCAACTGTTTGAATTTCTTGCGCAGTTGAGCTGGCATGCATATTGATTCGACGACCTCGTCGATCAGAGTATGCAAATCTGAGCTGGCTGAGACTTCATTGATGGTTGGGAAAGGAATCGTTATAGGAATCTCGAAACCTTTCAATTCTGGTACGCCGAAGGTCATGGTTGATGCATCGTAATTGAAATTGATTTTCAAGTGCGAGTAAACATTTCGGCCGAACATAATATCGTGTCCGAAAGTTTGCGGCATTTCTGCAATCAGGTCAAATTCAAATGTTGCGCCAGATGTAGATGTAAGTTTCACAGGAAACATGGTGTTCTTATCTACATTGCGCATGAATTTACCTGGTTCTCCTAATCCATAGGAGACAGGTTTCTGTGGGAAGCTGACGATTTTCAAGTTCGGGTTTTCTCTGATAACTCTTTCGACGAAGTCTTTTGAAACGAAAGAATTAGCGGAGCCGTCATCGCAAAATATTTCGGCTCTAGTTATTCCGACATGCGCAATAATTTTGCGCGGATGCAGAATCTGCGGTTGAATGCATAATCGGTCGGAACTGCCGTCAGAACTGGCGGTGAAAGAGCTAAGCGAACTGAGGTTGCTGCATATTGAACTTTCTTCATCTTCTTCTTCGTCCGAAGACCAGCATATACTCGCTACTGCATCTAAAACGTTGATCGATGCTATTCCTAGAAAATCATCTGCGTCTGATTCAGGTTGATCAGCTTCTGAGATGGAATTTAATTGCGCAACCGGTTGACTCATAGCTGATGATGATGAAATTTCAGCTACTGAAGTTGACATTATCGCGGCTTTGTTGATCTTGACTGGTTTCCTCGCCGCTTGCGTTGCGCTACTAAACATTTCAATTCTCTCGGATAATTGTTTAGAAGCATTTTTGATAGCTGCAGTTGACCATGTCAGATGTTGGTCGGCGGAAGCGGAAGATTGAACGGTTTGGAAATTTCCGGCTGACATTATCAGTCTTGGAGTGCCATCCGTACAAACAAAATAGAGGTTATTTTTGCGTTCTTTTTCTTGCGATAACCTTCCGACGGCTTTGAAAGTATCGAATAATAAAACTTTCTTTCGGTACGTTTCAGGCAGAACTGATAATGCTCGGTAATAGATGGTGTTTATAACGCTAAAATTGGCCCAGTATGTCTCTTCTTTTTCAGGTAGTGGAAGAGGTTTTGCTATGACCAAAATGTTCACCTGGTGGTGCTCGAACATTTCCACCATTAAAGCTTTTAATTGATCGACAAGCTTTTCTTTATCATTCATTCGAATGAGTTCATGTCCGGAGAACATTAGCAAAAATTTTCGGCCAAATTTGCGCTTTGAAGTTCTAAGTTTGGCGCAAAGGTTATCTAGCGTTACACCATCTCCGCACAAGGAATAATCGAAAACTCGATTATTTGCAGAGTTGAAATTTGAATTACCGGCGTCGCCTTGGAAAAAGCTTTTCGCGAGAAAATCGCCGAAAATCTCGAAGTCTTTCCATTTGGGGGCGACTGGATCTGATGAAGGCTTAGCTATGGATGAAGGTTGCGCAATTTCAGCTACATACTCGATCGGAGAATCAGTGTACTGATCGTCTTCTTCAGGAAGCGGCTGGGCTAAAGCTTCATCATTTTCCATACTTTCATGGCTGGCTAAGTCTTCATGAACGCCTTCTGCGGTGAGCTCGTTCACGGAACGACGATTGAAAAATCGAAATGGCGGTTTCTTTGCTTCGGTGGTGGTAGTGCTGGCGGATGCAGAAGCGCTTGCAGTTGAAGTGGCTTGAGGCTTGTAATTTGGAAAAAGATTGCGTTTGACAACCACGCCGACTCGAAGTGATTGTTTGCGCAATTCCTCGTGTTTTCGTACTTCCGGTGACATCAATTTATCCATCAGCACCTTGTATGAAGAAAAACAATCAGGTGTGAGAATAAGCGCCAAGGTCGAGGGGCACTTATGTTGGAATTCTTTGATCAGTTTTTCTTCTGATACCATTCTGGTATCTCGTAAACGGTAATATCTTGATGTCACATAATTCGAAAACGATTCAGGGCCTGTGAGAGAATAAACTTCTTGCTTAAAACGCATCCACACTTGGTTTCGTGTGTCTTCATCCCAATATAACTTAAGCAAGTATTCGGCCAGTTCAGCATATTTCATGCTGACAACATATTCTTCGATGACCCAACTACATGCCTTATCACAAATATTGTTGCGCAAAATTTCGCAACGAATATCGGAATCTTCTAATGAGGTGTAGTTGCGATCATATATTCTCAGGAATTCGCAAACAGTTCGATGATCATTTTCGCCTACGAAAGGGTCGATCTTCTTTTTCCTCATCATGAGCTTCGTCATGTTTTCAGCGATCGAGGAACCGATGTCGATGGATACCTTCTTAAAACTGAGCGACAAATTTTCTTCTCCTCTGAAGTACTCAAATACGGTACGAACTGCTACGCGATTTGTTCGACGAGACGGAGGAGGATTGCTCATGCGTGGGGGAAAATTTTGGCGCGACGAACGGCGATCATCGTCCGAAGAATCATCGCCGGATGAATCTGGATCTGGTGGATCCGGCGGTGGAGGATTCGTACGCCAGAAAAGACGATTCTGCGATTGAGGTGGATTCGATGAATTCGTTGTCTGAGTGCGAGAGTTTGACTGTGACGAGCGAGATTGGTTAACTTGCGCAAGGCCCAACATATTTGTACTCATAGTATTAATCTGTTGCGCTATGGCAGTTAAAGAAGAATTAAATTGTGCTACTACATTGGTGAATTGAGCTGAAGTTACAAAGTCAGAAACGTTCGAGTTAGTAAGGTTCGAAGGTTGATGATCATCGGCTTGGGCATTAGGTGCAGGTATATTCTGCAACAATCTCGGTGGTATGATCATTTCTGGAAGCGTCGTCGACGCGACGGTCGAAGTAGCAACGGTTGAACCTGCAGCAGTCGAACCTGCGGCAGTCGATGCAGCGACGTTCGAAGCCGCAGCGGTATTAACGGATTCGGTTTCCATCGCGTTACCGGCGTTCGAACCTTCACCTTGTATAGCAACATTTTGATTCTGGCCAAAAAGATTTGTGGAACGGGTGGATTGACGGGTACGCTTAGCGATAGGGCTAACAGGCGAGTGCTGCACTAAAGGTCTCGATGTGTCTAAGTTCGGATCGTTCGGACACATATGTGGATTGTAAGGTGGACCGATAGCGCAAATGCGACAAATTACTCGCCGACCACGTCTAGCAGAAGTAGGAAGCGGTGGCGAACGGGTCGGTAACGGCTCTGAATGAGTTTCGTTAAGATCGTGTGGATCATCGGACGACGACATTGTAGATAGATGATAATACTTATGGGTTTGCGCAAAAAGGGTCTGGGAGGGTTTATTTAAATTTTGGCGCAATAAATAGTATCAGGGACTACAAATTATAGGACAGTAAACGAAGAAAAGAAAAATAATTAAAATTTTCTTACTCTTTACCTTTCGAAATTACGAATCCTACGGTGTACAACTACGATGAACGAAAATGATGAGAACAGACAAAACTCGACAAAACCTTGAAAACTAACGACTGACAATTCGAATAGCGTTGAACGATCTTCCTAAATGAAAATTAGAGATGAATAAATACTATCGTTAGAATCTACCGTAGAAATCGAGGTACCGGCTACGACGCCAAACACAAGATTTATAAGATGGAATAAAAAGATGAATTTGACTTACGTGAATATGCCCACGGTAACGATGACCGAAAAACACAACACGGGAAAAACGAGAAAAGACAAATTAGCGCAATTAGGCAGAATAATTAACGATTTTCGCACAAGACTTACTTAATTCGCACGTTTACGACGGAAGACAATTTCTAAGTGCGTAGTAGAATGATAACAAGCAAACTACCTAGCGAGACCTACCAGAGCAACGTGCGACGTGATAAGGTGTGCGGACGTCTAATTGACGTAATAAAAGATAGAGCGCGCTAATGTCGCGGTGATTATTATGATGTTTATATTGGGGGTTGAATTGTTCAACGCTACTTGGGTTTTCCTATCAGAAAAAGAGCAAGAAACTCACAATCAAAATTAAATTAACAAAATTCAGATTACGAAACGTAATAAAAAAAAATTCAATCGAAATTCAATTAAATTCAGAGAAAATGGGTTAAACGGGAAATGGAATCTAGGAACGTGCAATGGTGTTTCAAATTGGTGAGTACTAAATTTATTTACTTTAGTTAGATGAATGAGAAATAATTACATTTATTTAAATAGCGCTAGATATAAAATATTCCTCAACCAGGTAGATACTTTATTCTAACAAGAAAAGAGTTATGGTTTAAAACTCTGGAAGGGACATTTGATAGATATTACGTTAATTAAAAATATCTAAAATCTCATCTAGCGTCATAATTAAGCTAAGTAATTTAATGTACGTTAAATTCGATTGGGGTACTCACGAGTTAATTATTGGAGTAAAATAAAAAGAAAATTAAATATTGTTTTTCAAGAAAGATTTTACTTGCGCTAACTTCTACGTTAAATTATAGATGTAGTAAATTGTCACAAGAAATACAAAGTTTAAGAAAATAAATGAACCAAAAAGTTTAATTAATTTTTAGCGCAAATATTGATGTAAGGTGACAAAAATTCGAAAATTTAATTCGGCTAAGAAATTAAATTCCAAATTTTTAAATTAAAGTTCGTTACGAAATATGGTCAATCGAATTGCAGTCCTGTCACGGTCGCCATGATTTGATTTGTAAAATTTGTAGTGTGCGAAATCACAAATCGGGTAATTTGCCACTTTTAACTCAAGAAAGGTCCAGAATAATAAGCCAAAAGAAATAAAGAAAAATACACTCGACTGCAACTGACTTCAGCCCCATCTCTCGTAACCGAATATTAGAAGTATAATATTTAAATTTTTAAAATTCTCAAAAGAGTCTCACCATTGCGCTAGAAGCTCCTAGATTCCCTCATTCCTTCGTTTAACCCATATTTAAGGACTTAGCCAAACATTCTCACGAAATAATATACAATGGCGCAAATCCAAATACGAACCAAATAGCATGTCCAGTCGTCATAATGGAACAATGCGTAAATGATTAAATACATAAGAAGGGATACAAATTCTATTAACACAAACCCATTCTGGAACTCAGCAGATCAGGAAACAGCATTAATTTGAAAATAAATCCAAATTTTAAAGAAATAAAAAATTAACGTTTTTCAGAGCATTACCAATTTTAATATATATTCGTCTCGTCTACAAACGAAGAATGACGCTAAGAGGAAAAACCGTTGGGGACAAAAGTACAAATTTTCAGGGGACAAACGTGGGAACTGGCGCGAGACATTCCGATAGCCAGCGATATCTTGATGGATCAAATTTCTTCTAGAATGTTCGATAAAAATTTTATAATATAGCGCAAACCTTAAAGCGTGTAAATTATGGGGGAAAATAATGAAAATAAATAATAATAAAAAAAAAGAAATTTTTAAATAGTTTGAATTTGTCGGACATTGGTAAGTCTCACTTTACAATAGAAACACGAGCGAAGACACCTTGAAAATTTTATAGGTTAAAAATTCTGCTGGTTAAGTTAATAAGCATAGGATTAAGGCTTCAATGAGTAAATGTTGAAAAGCTTTAGTTCCACGTTTTGAACCTGGAAGAATCTACGAGTATAATTGAGCGTTGAGAAATGAGATTGAAAACACAAACATATTTACGTAGCCAATTGAAATTCCTGGACATAAAGTGGTCCAAGTCCATTTTGAAAGAAAATCAGGTAAGTAACATTAAGAATTGGTATTTTACAAATCCTGTTGAATGCGAGCTAGTATAACTACTTGAATTGTACAAAAACATTGTAAGTCCGCAAGAGAATTCATAAATTCTGATCAACAGATGCATAATTGAATAACAAAAGTGCATTCACATAAATGCATTCTCCCTTTAAAAATATTTCAAAATAATTTCCGGATAAAAATCAGCATCAGGTACCAGTCATCAAATTGACCCAATACGTGTTTAATTTATTCAATTTTTCATGCTGAATCCGAATCTGCAGCCCATTTTGCTCTACGTCGCGATTTAAGACACATTTAGGAGCATTTTCTACTTTTTTTTGGCCACATCTCGCCGGGAGAGAGTCGCCCTCAAAACGGGCTACCGTATTCGTGTTCAGCGACCTCAAAAACCCCACATACCAGTGCTAAACTTACAAAATTTATTCCCTGATTAGATGTAAATGCAAAGTTTTTGAATATATTATATTATAGGAGAAATTTTGGTTCAATCGAAATACGAGTATGTTAGCAAATTATCGAATTATCTGTCTCTACAAGCTACTGAGTGATGAAAAAAATTTGACTAAAAAAAGCAGCGTTCATTCGCACATTGCATAGTAGTCTGTTCCGAAAATTGTGATCATCTTTTTTTTTTGTCGAAAATGAAGCACCAAAATGGCTTTATAATAAATTGCCTCTATTCGAACATTATTTCATTTTCTCTGATTTGCGGTCTCATTTTCCACAAATGTACACCCACACTATGATTTTCGATAAAATCAAAGAGAATTGAAAACAATTTATAAAAGAAATGATTGAGTTTTCTAAAATTTCTAGTGACAGAACATAGGAATATTTGTAACCACACCCTCATTATGATTTTCAAAAAAATCGAAGAGAATTGGAAAAAAAAAAATGTACAAAAGGAATAATTGGGTTTTTTTAAATTTCCATAGTGACAGAACACTTTATGGGACCTAAAACCTACCAAATGTTTCTGTTACTACATTCCACAGGACTGCGTTCCCGTATGGGAGCACTGATAAACCGTCAGTCTAAGATTCCAGTGTCATACTCAACAGTGGTTAAAAAAATCTTCTCTCGATTCTCACAAATAAATTTCAAATTAAAGATGTCATCAATTAATTTCGTCCCCATATCTATAAAATTTAAGACCTTGACCACCATTTGCGACTCCACGTCACAGATATATATTATACGAGCTATAGATTTATACCTTCTCAGGGAACCTCTGACATTCCAAACCGATGATCTGACGATCCATAAAAGCGAAACTTGCAATTTCCACTCTCACCCACTTATACTGCCAGAACAACAAAACAGACAGACTACAATTGAAGTTGCACTTCCAGATCGGAGGAAATCAAATAGGCAGGTACTCGCGTGTACATTTAGTCGCTATTAAAAGGCGTATTTTGGCGAAAATTGCAAACGAACATAGCGCAGAAACTGGTTTATAATTACGGTTAATGGTTTTCGTTGGTTAGAATGGTTGGGCACAACCATCGAGTCCATTCGCATTTGAAAGACTTGTGGGGATTTGACCATCGACGGGTGTTTATATACGAGTGGAATCGGTGGTGTGCAAAGAGGATCGAGTTTTTTCTTTTTGCAAATACACGAATCATTTCCTCTCTTTTTCATTTTCTCCTTTTTCTTTCGAAGAAATTATTATTTAAAAAAAAAGAAGAAAAAACAAGACTACTCACATTCGCCTAAAATACTCGCTCTAATTCGTGTAAAGAAAAAAGTAGTGTCAAGGTTAAGAACAGAGTCACCTGCCGGCTACAAGAAGTACACGTCCATTCCTTTTTCCAACACTTTATGAACTTCCTGCACTTCTAAGAAAAAAAACGATAGATATACTCTCATATACTATGCAGTCAGGTTTGTAAAGACATTTGATTTCTTTACCAGTGGGCCAATATAGCCACTATATGGCTTCCAAGACGACAGAGAGCCATCCATATAGTTTTCTATCAAGGTTACACCATTTCCTTGTCACGCTCGATGACCATTTGTATCATTTTTATGGTGCACAGTTTAATGCGGTATGGCATATAAGCCCGGTATTATATTCGAAACGAAAGCCAAGCGGTAATTAAACGGTTAATTAAAGAAAAAAAGAGGTGCCACCGATGGTGAGCATAAAGAAGGTGCTTGAAAAAAAGAAAAGGCATTAGATTATTGACACTGGGCCTGTTGTCGTCAAGTAACATCAAAATGAGTTAGAACAGGATTAGGGTCACGCTACGGAGTTTATATAGTTAGAATCGCAATTAGTATATGAAAAGTTGTCAGATAAAACTCAGTATGTCCACTTTTGGTGAAATGAATATGAACAGGTGATTTGCAAGAATGATTAGAGGCCAGTAAAAAAAAAAAATTTCATATAAAATCCCATTGCACTGGGCTAAGCTAGCGAATGTTTGGGTGTATGAAGGTTTAACCACCCCTGACTGTTCATAAGGAGGCATTGAAAATTCTCTTTTTTTGCTTGAAACTTGCGAACAGAGTCTTTTTCGACCAGAAAATAAGTTCAATTTTTGCTACATAAATAACTTCAACTTTGTGTCGTCTTCTTGATGATAATATTATTATAATGAATATTTTTGCAAATCTGAATCTTGATTCTAGACTTGAGAACTAAAGTGATGCAACTCCAAACTAATGAAACGAAGATTTTGACTATCTGCGATATAGTTTTTCCTTGCACTTTCAAAATTTAAGGGAAATGGATGAATTTTGACAATTTTGATAGCCAATATCTCAAAACTTGAATTTCGGACTTGAGTCACTTTGGTTCGTATAGACCCGATATCATACCGTGGAAAGGACATGGATCTTTGCAGAAGCTCAATTTTGAGCTACCTACGACGATTATGGAATATTTTTCATACTTGTTGCTTAACTTAGGGTCTATCTAATAAGCTATAATTCAAAATTCTAGCTGAATTTTACGTCGGCTACAGAGCCAAAAAAAAAAGAAAAACTTTTCCATGCGGTTTATGATACCTCCCGCGCTCTGTTTTCTGAGTTCAAAAGTAATCTTAGGAGAATATATTAACGCTAGAAAAACCAGGTTTTACTCGATTATTACTGAAACAACCAGATGGCGTCATATTTGAATCGACAGTAAAAGAACCTCAAAGGACCGGAGAATGTCATATATGACGCCACCTGGTCCTTTGATGAATGGCACATCCAAATTCAAATGGCGTCGTGTACGACACCACCAGGTCTTTCTGGTGTAAAACTCGAAAAAGGGTCATAGTCTATGACCATAATTCTTCCTTCCTATAATTTGTAGTTTTCTAGATACCCCCCTCCGGTTACCACCTGCCAAAATCATTTTCCAGTCTGGCACACCAAAATCCAAACGAATGATTGATAATATATGCTCCTTTGTACATCCTCTTCTATATGAACATCGAATGACCCAGCAAATACGAACAGAAAAATTAAAGACCCAGAGACTGTATGATAAATTACATTATTTATAATTCCGCATAAAACAGTTTCAGAGAAAATGATTTATGCTCTCATCAGGTCGTCGAGCCGCTAAAATAATAGAATATTTGATGAAATGTTCAAAACGTGAGGTCTTTATTAGAAAAAATGGCGGTCATATATCAAAGTATTGCATTTCATCTGCAAATGATTTTTTCAATATTTCGGACTGCATACAGTTTCTTTTTGCTACATGATATTGAGAGAAAAAAAAACAACGCATCTCATACAGAGAAACTTCCTACAGGGAAAAATTCTATATTTTGTAAATGCAGTTTATTATAGATGAACGAGAAAGAAGAATGTAAGCATAAGGAACTGGGACATGAGTTGTCATGAGATAATATAAGGACTCGTCTAAAGTTTGAGAGTTTTTATGATAGGTGAATTCTCAAATTCACTGTAGAGTCCTTCCGATTAATTTTGCTGAGAGGACTTATTTCATTATTTGGATCGAACAAAATTAATTTTTGACACTGGAAACTAGAACGTCAAAATTTCTCACAGGCTATTCTCATGCTCTATGACAAAACTTTGATTACACTCTCAAGCAAGATGAAATTCCACATATCAGTCAGATTTACCAATATTGGTGACGCATCGCCAGACTTGATTTATTTTTCTTATCTCTTTTGACGACTATGGGTGTTTCTTATGATGTTTTGTTTTATTAATTTTATCGGGAATTTCATCTCGTGTGTTCTTGTGTTTTTTCAAAATCAATTGAAATACACAATTCTTACTTGGGATTTCTGGGGAAAAAAGAAAAAGAAAAAAAAAACAATCAAAGCTATATAACACCTTCGAAGGGAGCTGCGTGGCAAGTGGATTCCAGGGGAATTTTTAGGGACAATTCTGGAGATAGTACTCGATATTTCTGACTTACGAGAGGGCTTGAAAATTTCTTATCCGCCCCTAAAAAAGAAAAAAAGTAGTTTGTTCTGAAAAACCTACTAGAAAAAACACTTGATAAAACGATATAAGAGTAAAAAAAAAAAAATGAAAAAACTATTTAGAGTTTAGTACAAATAAATGAAAATTTTGTTTGATTTTCAATATTAAACTGAAGGAGCTCTTGACGGTATAGCTTCCTTGTCACCCCCTCCTCCCCCCAAAATCCGCTTGTAATTTTTTAGCACAAATTGATTCCGCAGGATTTTTTGCAATCTCAAACATCTATATATCTGCGCAGGACTACATATAAGCAAAGGTTCCTTAAATAATTGGCCTTCATCGTATTAAAAACACGTCATTCCATACAGAAACAGAGAAACTTCGAACGAAGAAAAATCCTACATCCTCTAATTGCAATCTATATGTGTATTTATTACAGGTGTAAGAAAACGTAGAATATGTAGGCAATGGTACAAGGAACTTGGACATGAGTCGTCAATTTCGATTTTCGTCCGTATGACATAGACCTACTTAGTGAAATTTTATCTCAAACATACGTGTCTCCGTTGCAGGTAAAGTATTAATTATTTTTCCAGCTAATTTTTATCTGTACTCGCATCTCTCTGCGATAGTCTACACGACATCCATTCTTTTTTTTACGATTTACCTTCGCTGCACTCTGTCAAATACGCAGGTTCATTCACGTAGAGTAGACCGTATATATCAATGAAACTCGATCACGATTCGATAGGTAGGACTAATTTGCATTTATTTTGTTTTTTTAAATAAGCTATTATAGGTATACTGTGGTGAAAAAAAACAACAAAAAAACCAACAACAAAATCGACATCTACCATGAAATTCGATTTTGCCATTCTTCCACCCAGATGTGGTGCTATTCACTTTTATTTTCTACGTCTATTCGAAATCGACGTCTTGTCGTTTACTAATTGTTCGCCTGGGCACACATGCAGCATACACAAGCGGCTCTCGTTTTCATTTAAATTATCACGAGTCTTTATAAAGAAGGCGCTTTTTAATCGCTTTAAAATGGTAAATCTGCTAGTCGATGAACTATTTTTGGGGTAGACAGCACATATAATGGCCAATATGCGCTAGATGATGAGCACAGAATGGGTTAAGGTGAAAGCTGCCGCTAAAATTCGAAATTCTGGCTACTATAATTTATTCGCGTATTAATAATTTTCAGAGTGAATTGGAGATTTCAACGCGGGAGAGAGCTATGCGGCGAAAAACAAGTACCTAAATCCGAAGACAGCGCGAATATTGCAGATGTGCATTAGGAAAGATAGGTAAGCATTTCGAGTTGAAAAAAAAAAAAAAAAGTAAAAACAATAATGTGGCATGCTATACATATTATATATACCTAGAATATGTATGGGTGAAAAATGTAAAACAAAATTGCTTTCCATCTTTTGAGGACCACTTTTTGTAGTGGCTAATTTATAATGCGTTTACACGGGGCATATCAGTTGATTTAAATAAAATGAAGAACCTATAAAATCTAAAAGTAGATTTATAATAAGTACGTACCTAGGTACTGGTGAAGGGAGTGAAGCGATTTTTTTAGGTTGAAGGAGAATGATCAACAAAATTAGGGTAATTTGTTTATTTCGTCCACTTTCATCCTACTTCGTCCATTTTCATCCAATTTCTTAATTTTTTTTTCTTGTTCTAAATATAACACTGTACGTAGAAGGTTTTTTATTGTAATCCTCAATGTTTATTCTCGTTTTCGTATTTTAATAAAATGGCAAATATTTTGAAACCCAACGATTACAGCCTTCATTTAATTTCACACAATCATATCCTTTTGATTTTCCTTTTTCTCTTTTTAATTTTAATGCCTTCTTTTCTTCATAATACAAGTTGTACTTTCATGAAGAATATATAGTTTCTGTCTGAAGCATCTAACGACTTGGCGTTAAATTTTCCACACTTTACAATATATTCGAAAATGATTTTCGACGCGTAGAGGTAAATGAAAAGGACCACATGCTAGATATTTGAAATATATAAAACATGATCATGGTCATTGGTCTGCTTCACCCTACACAGAGGATAAAGGAAACCAACTTTCGAAAAATTGAGAAAAATATTCAAACGTGAAAATATTTTGAAATTTTAATGGATTAAAGGATATTTAAGATCTTTCATTTGAGACCAGAACAGTGGCGGATCCAGAGCTCCATTTCGGTTGGGGGGGAATCCAAATTTTTTCAAAGCATGGTAAATGCTAAAATGTTGTGATGGTGTTTTTTTCAGCATAAAGATGGAGGGGTTCAAGAAGATTAATTTTTTTGTTGATTATTGGTCTATTTTTTTTTTTGGATGGGGGGATTTCCCCCTTTCCCCCGCAGATCCGCCACTGGACCAGAACAGTATATTATACGACTGCGATTTCCGTAAACGAACAATTTCAGTCACGCTTCAGTCATGGCACAATCTCTGCTTAAAAATTAATCATCAACTTCGTTTTTATACCGCAGTTCTGCAGAGTGCAGAGATGTAGAGTAGACATTTCCTGGTTCACCGCGTGTCATTTACACCGAGTGAAAAAATAAAAACTTTGCAATAGTTTCCTATGAACTTGTTTCTAACAACCATGCAATATTTATTAAGTATAGGTGTCAAAGACGAGCAATAATCAATCGCTTTCAGAATTAATAATTTAGATCTGAAATTTGGATTTCACTTCTAATTTTATATAATTTTCGTCGTGCCACAGCGGATTAATCTGTGCACGATGATCGACGCCGCCATAACTGTATAACTTCCACAATTGGGTCATTCACCGAGTCGACACACATACGAGTTAGCAGACGTATTTATTAATGTTTGCAAAGTATACAGCCACATACCTGATGCTCGTCTGCGTATGCGGCTTCAATTAAGTGAAACAAGCCGAAGCGAGGCAATTGCTGCGTTTCCTGTTTTGCTAGGGAAGGAAACGATAACTGGCCTTAAGGTAAAGAGGATTTTGCGGAAGTCGAAAGTTTTCAACAGCAAGCAAACGAGAATTATGAAAGGTAAACAAATAGATGACAAAACATTCAGCTACAGCCAGAATGAAGGGACGAACTAATAAATGGAAATCTACGTATGATTTACACGAGGACTTGAAGGTGTAGTTTCAACATACATGCTCTCAATTCCAGAAAAAAAATGAAAATGCAGCTAAGGGACAGGGATACAAACAGGCTGGGATTAATCCCTGCAACCAGCGATTTTTTACTGTCAAAACCAGATTTTTTAAAAGAATTTTAGTAATTTCAGGGATCTTTGGAGTTCTCAGGAATTTTAGGGATTTTTTGAAAGGGTACCGTACTTTTTCCAGGATTTTAAGGATTTTCTCTCAATTTTCCAATTATTATTCAAATAAGGGACGATATTATTTGGTATTTCATACTATCCTCGTGTTTTAGGATTTTAATTTTTCCAATTAAAATTCTACAGACTATTCATTATTAATATACTTTTTTTAATTGCTATTGAATTCCTTATTTTCAACAAAAAAATCGGTTTAAACCGGTTTTAGGGGTTTTTAGAAATTTGCTTTGGCAACGCTGCTAAGAGTGCCCTTACGATTTATCATTTTTTTTTCACTGAGTTTAGCCCCTTGACTCCAATTTGGATAATATGACATCCTTGAACATATTTTCTACACCCAGACGAAGCTGTTTTTTCAATTTCATTTTTTTAAACCTTTTTTCAAAGCTTAATAAATTTCTCCCCCCCCATCCAAAAAAAATAGACCAATAATCCACAAAAAAATTAATCTTCTTGAACCCCTCCCCCCTTTATGCTGAAAAAAAACACCATCACAACATTTCAGCATTTACCATGCTTTGAAAAAATTTGAATTCCCCCCCCCCCCCACCAAAATGGAGCTCTGGATCCGCCACTGTTCTGGTCTCAAATGAAAGATCTTAAATATCCTTTAATTTCAAAATATTTTCACGTTTGAATATTTTTTTCAATTTTTCGAAAGTTGATTTCCTTTATCCTCAGTGTGGGGTGAAGCAGACCAATGACCATTATCATGTGAGACTGTCAAAAAAGTGCCCTTACATTTCGAAAGTCAAAAAACGGGCACCGGACATAGAAAACATCTTCAAGAGCAATATATCCAAATTTGAGTCAATTTAGTGCAAAATTCAGCGAAAAATATGGCATAAATCGTGAACCACTTGAAAAAAGCAAAGGTAGACTACACCCTTAAGGAAATTTTGAATAACAAAATTCGAATTAAGGCCCTATATCTAATGCAATTATAAAGTTACATCTCTTAGTGTGACCACTAATAATACGCTTTCATTATGTCCCGTTTAAGTTGAAATTGGACAATAAGATCCTTTCTTAGTGCCATGTTGAAATTAATCCTAACTTTTTTTCTTGGTGTTATGTCAGACTTTTTATTGGACGCTGAAGCACCTTTGTGTGATGTATTAGAAGATGTAATTTTAATTAATTTTAAATACATAATGTATAATCCAAAATACTCTCTTAATCTGTAGTAACTATTCACAAGGTTATTAACACACGAATTTTTTTCAGTGGCACACCCAAGGAGAGTTATAGGGGCTAAAACCCCTCCTTAGACCTCAAATCGCATCGAAAAAAGGCCGAATAAAACAATGTTCTCTATTTTCTGGAGATGAATTTAAGATTAAAAATTTTGAAAATTCTAATTTTTCATTTAATTCTTCATATTGTTTTTATTAGCTCGACCTTTGGAATTTTCTTCAAAGTCGATCAGTTTCAAAATACAATCTCCGAATTTATTCGAGAAATCTTGGAAACTTTTCAAGAAGAAAAAAAGTAGGCAAGCATTCTAATTTTATTATTGTTGTGGCTGTACAATTAAGAAAAAATAAGAGTTGATTAAATAAAAAAAACTTCTCATTTCACCCATGTGTTGCCATTGCTCGGAAAAAAAATTTTTTTTGCAGCAAATTTTAATAAAAATTACGTTCCGTTACGTTTCGTTAATTGATGACCCAAATATTAAAAGAAAAGAAGAAGTAAATGCTCCCAAAAAATTATATTCACTAAGCAGAGATATGTTACAAAAAAAAAACAAAAAAAAAACGAATTATACAAAACCGGTTGGAATAAGAATGAAATGGAATAAAATAAAAAATATCTAACTTAAAAAAAAAAAGATAATATTTTCCGCCTTTTTGTTTTCCACTCGAAATAATCGACACTAAGCCAGAAAAATTTCTATATTTTAATCTAACTTATGAAATAAAAAGCGAAATTCTGGCTGATTTGCACAATTGCGGGAGATGAGAGTTTTTTTATTTTTGTTTTGTTGTTTTTTTCCCTTAATATCATTATTTTGTTTCTTTGCTTTTTTTTTGCTTTTTTTTTTCATTACGTAAAAGAATTATCTACATTTTACGCTACTCATCTTCATTTTTATGGCAATCACTAGTTACAAATTGGCGAGGAAATTGTATTTTTTTCATGGAAGATTATTTTTTCCGTTACAATCAAATCGATTGACATTGGGTGAAAAATTATCTAATTTTAATCGTAACTACTGGACTCATACACTGAAACATTTCCACGAATTCAATCCAATAAATTTATTTAAAAGGGATGTTCTCATTTAAAGCGCGCGAAAAGACAAAATAATTATACAGCCACTCGCCAACAATTTTATGCTTTGATTCACAAAACCAGCTGGCACAGTCTTTTTACTCTCCAGATCTTTGACACTGGTTTGAAAAAGAAATTCTACAGCAGCGATAGCTCCTCTAAAAAGCAGGTTTTCGCAATACATTACAAATGCTCTGACGTGATTTCTTGGAAGTAATAAGACTCCCTTTTTAAAATGTAATTTATCCACAATTAATTTTTGGTCCAATATAAAAAAAAAACTCTTTACTAATAATAGGAAAAGAAAATTACATGGGGACACTAATTTGGAACATTGAGGTCACAGGTTGAAAGTTGAAAGTGCAAAAATAGCAATAACCCATATCACTAAATTTGGACCGGCATCCTATAGTTCTCAATTTTGAATAACTTAAGAGTCCGATTCCAAAAAGTGGAAAAAGTATAATATTTTGATGGCGAGAAATTACGTGCCTTTAAAAATGTCTTATCATTAAAGGTAAAAAAATTAGACCTTTTTCTAAGCAGTACAATCTACAATCTACACCAATAAGAACTGGTAGTGTGCGATATTTCACCAAAATGTTGCCAAAAAAAAAAAAAAACGTGTAAAAGAAAATATGATTTTGATTTTGTCAATTTTATGGACCTGACAATCATTTTTTACTTATTCCTCAAAAAATCGTTAACCGATTAAAGGTACCATTTGATAGATCACATCGCGTAATTTTAATAATATTCGTTATAGAAGCTCATATTATAGCCATGGTTATTGCTCCTGGTTGTTTTCTACTCTAATAATAATACGAGTATGTGTCTGGCAACCAATTGTAGTGAAGTGACACACATTTGTGCTCAGCTATACCATTTATTCGCCAGTGAGAATTACGTGTTTTCGTTTGAAATAGCATTAATCTACTACAGCTAACGATATTTTTCTAGGCACGATGCATTTGTACTTGTACAGAGAAATTCCTCTTTAAAAGAAACATATATTATAGTGACCCCTAATCATCTAACGCGAAATTCTTTTACCACTTCTTTGTTTTTAAACTTCTACTTTCTTCTTCGTTGCGCAATTTTGTACGTTTAAATCTGAAGCAGGTAGTAGTATAATTCACTTGATTTTTTTTGGAAAAGGTTCATTTCAAGAGCACTTTATCAAAACTGGCATAATTTTAGTGAATCAACTGAGAACTGGGGAGAACAGAATTTGCACCGAACGACAGAACTTGACCGATAAAGTAATTCAACAACTTGTGGAAGTGCTTCTTAGAGATGAAATGAAATAGAAATTGCGCTGGTACCTAGGTCTTAGAATTCTTTTACACGAATAAGTATATAAGCCAAAGTCAAATTTGCAGCCCTTCTTGAAGACAAAAAGTGTCGAATCGTGGATTGGACAACACCAGTTTTGCATCGTTTGGCTCGTTGATGGCTTATTTCACATACTCAAATCGCAAACACTCTTATAAGACCACATGCAAGGTCTTCATATATAATAACTTAAATTACCAAAGAAATATGCAAAAAATTACTTACGAAAATACTTTCCGATGCCTCCCCTCGGCGTTTCAGCCGGATTGAAGTTCACCTTCAGCAGAACGCCGCCATCTTCGTCAAAGCCCCTCGGCGACACCACCATTCTCGAGCCCCCGAACAGCATTTGCGGCATATCCAAATGCAGGTCGTGGCTAGACAAGTACGTCGTCGTCTTATCATACAGCAGGTCAGTCACCTTGTGCAAACTTCGAACCACCACGTTATCACTTCTCGACTCCTCTGCATCTTCCGACTCTGTCTCATTGGCTGGAACTGCAGTTTCTGTAGTCGTAGTACCGTTGGACGCATCCTGGCCTCGTTTGCTCTCCAAGTCCTGCTCGATTTGCTCGACAGTATGGACGAAGTTGGTGAATGCCGCATCGTCCTCCTCTTCTTCTGCCTTCAGCATCTCATCGGCTTCTGTGCTGTTGCTGCTACCCAGTCCATTGTCTGTCGTGTGGCTGAGTGGTGTATTCAAAGCCCTTTGCGACCGTTTGAGGATGGCTGCGGAGCCGTCTGCGATGTTTCCCTCGGGACTGACGATATCCAGAGGGCTGTTGTTGGCATCCAGCACCCTGTACACCCTTTGGTGCTGCCTGACGAAGTAAATACCCTCGGCCAGCCGCAAATCCGAGTCCAAAGTGGTGTTGACGTAGTCCATCAGCCGGCTTTGCACGCAGTGGAAGGTCACCCGATGGCCACACTTGAGGTAGAGCTCGTCCCACAGGGTGTTGCCGCTGGAGAAGAATCCCTTGGGGAGGAAGGCTTGCGCGCACGACACCACAGAGAGCACCACCAGCGCGAAATACGCGACTCGAATTTTCGTATCGACTCGAATTTTCATATCGATATCACCGAGCACCATCGTAACGTGAAAAAAAAATTGCACTAAAATAAGTAAAAAGTAAAAAAAAACGAGCCACTCGAAACGCGTATCAACTCGATGGCATTTTTTTACGAACTTTTTCACGAAATGTCGACGGAATAGAAAACATTTTGGCCAACTTTGGGGGCTATGGAATTTTTTTTTTGGCTAGAATTTACACACGAACCGATGGGTCACGTATCAAAATCGCACATCCGCCATCGTATTATGGCGACCACAGAATGGGTTCGAGAGGAAGTCGAAGTCGAAGAGATGAGCATGTGTTGTGGCTTATTCGAGGTTAGTGTTTTGGTCGCCTCTCACTCCACCCGTGGCTGATCTCTCCTACCAGCGGCACCGTGGAAGAACTGGTTTTGCCATCGCCGAGCCTTCTTCCAGCAACCTTCTTCCGGCCGGGGCATCGTCTTTTCTTGCACACAAAAAATTTATTTTAGCCATTGCCTTTGAAAAAATATCAATTCTCAGTTTTTTTTCTTGAGATATTAGAAATTCAAAAAATCTAAAAAACGTATTTTTTTTTAATAAGAAAGTAAACAGTCTCCAAGAAATTCTTTTCGTGTCGTACGATGCGGCAATTTTGGTCTTCTTTTAAAAATAAAGTTTTAAAGCACCCTTTGAAATAACATTTTTCTATCCAATTTAAAAAAAATTAAAAAGACGTTTTTTACTTCTAATTTCTCACATTTTTATTCATCATTTTTCTCTGCTTACTTCGAATGCTTTAATTTTTGAAACTCCAAGACTTATCTTACTCCCCGCGAGTTTTACGTATTGAGGAAAACGTAGTAATCCTTTGTTAGGATAATTTTTGGGTCGATAAATGGCAGTTCTATCATCACAATTTATTTCTACGAGTTTGTAGAATTACAAATACGTCTCATTTTACTGGATAGGTAGCATAAAACCTCTCGTTTTTTCAAACCATACCCATTTAAATAGAGAAATTGGCAGGTTCTAATTTTTATTTACAAATTGCTCTCAATTCATTAAATAGTCTAGGTTTGCATCATATTTGCGTTGTGTTGACCTGCTTTCTTATTATTGTGCATCAAAACCATTATCATCTTCACTCAAAGTACCATCACACATTGTTTAGTCTTTGCTTGATATAATGAATTTGCTTAGTGTCCAGTTTCACTTTCCATTCGAGTAAAAGGCAGCCACTTTTTAATTATTCTCCATACGCATTTTGGCTATAGTGTCAAAAATGGCCGTCATTAACTGGATTAAGCTGCAATGAAAGACATGGCCCAACTTTCTGCTGGGCTGATCGATTTATGGAAGTCAGATTTTTTTTAAGTGGCAGTTAAAACGTTTTTCACAATTTTCGACTTCCGGAATGCTGACCAATAACCAGTTCCATTCTCTTATTTTCGATCATCGAGAAAAGTATATTGAGATCTCTCAGTGGAGAAATACATAGTTTCATTTTTACCACATTATCTGGTTCGACTAGTCACCTGCAAATGAAATTAGGAGATTTGTACCTCATCGGTTCAGTATGAAGATGGTTAATCTTCATTAAGCTACATGTGAGACTCGCATTATTTATTACCACTTGAAAAAAAGAATGACCACCTTTTTAAGGCATAAATTAATGAAAAACAGAAATTAGGATTATAAAATATTCGACCTACTTTTGTGATCGTTCACAGAAAAATGATATTTTTTCGTGAAATAGATACCATAAATCCTACAACGCTTGTAAAAATTAATCATTAGAATAGAAAAATAATTTTCATCCTTGAAATGTCTTTCTTATTCATATTATGACCTACTATATGTGACTCGTCAAAATTATAAAAATCTATTTTGATTTTCAAATGTCGGTCCATAAAACGAAAAATTGACAGATTTGTATTTTGCGGCTTGAAATGAAGCATTTATAGTTTATTGAGAGTGGTAATAAAAGTATTCTAATCAAGATCAAAAATGTAATTTTAGGTGGGTTTCAGTAGGAAAAATGATACTTTGACCAGGAACAGATATCCAGCTGCGGGGTTGCTACAAGAGAAAGTGAGAAGCCTAATGGTCTTCATGAGACAAATTTTGGACTCCGGTTGGTGGGAATTCAAGTAAAAAAGTTAATTTTCTTATAAATGGGTAATTTTCAAAATCCACCCGATCCACTCTCAGATACTTGGAAAAAACAAAAAACTTCACCTCGTGTGAATTTCAAGAAGAAGGAATTTGTCATTTCATAAAATTTGTAAATATTATGTAAACATTTTTTAAAGTTGGATTTTTTATTTTGATTTTTCTAGTTGTTTTTCAAGTTTTTTTCAAAGTCTATAGTTCTGTGTTCATGCTTCTGATGGGTGCCCGGAGTATGAAATATGAACTATTAATTTTTTCCTCCCTTTCTCATCATAAAAAGTTTCCACCCCCTAAAGTTGATTTAAAGTATTTTATATTTCACTGGCATGTGTGATTACCGGTCAGTATGTAATTAATTACTATATAATAGAGTAATGCAGGGTTGATGTATTTTCCCAAGGTTTCAACTATGGGAACTCCTCACCAAATTTTTTCGTGGAATTTGAACTAAAATGCTTTTTGGGTGGTTATTTATATTATTTTTTTGTATCCAGTTATAAATAAATACCTAAAAAAGAATAAAAACTTGAATGACTGAAGACTGAAGGGTAGAAAGAGGTTAAAGCAAGTGAGCCTCAATGGAAGATCCAGAAATGTATAAAGTTGAAATTCGTAATTTGCGTGATAAAAAATAAATAAAAATAATATAAGTAAATAATGTTGAAAAATTTTTTTTTGTATAGAAAAGTGAATTTGGGAACAGAAAACAGTAACATTTTTAGAAACTATATGACTCATCATTCTCATATTGGTATCTTTTGGTGACTATTAAGGCTGGTAAAAATATAAAATAGTTCATATTTAAATTAATACCCAGCATCCATTGGCAAAGGCAAAGGAAACTGTTCAAACTCTTGCATTCGACAATATACTGTTTCTATATTTTTCGGAAATTGCTGGGAATAGGAAAGTGAAAAACATAGATGGATTTAACCCCCCTCCCTCCTTCCACCCAAAGAAAATTAAATTAGCCCCTCCAGTTCGAAGAAATAAAATTCTGATTTATTTATACCAAACTCTGATAATTTTTCCATTTTTTAAAACAACTTTCACCCTCATCTTATCATCTTATCAAGAGTTCTTGCAGCGGGTTTCCAATAGAAAAACTTGCTTTTGTTTTTTTCTTTTTTTTTTTTTTTTTTTCCTCTGAGTATATTATACCTCTACACATTTTTGAAGAAATAAATTCGAGTACATTGCACCGTAATTTATTTATGTCGATAAAAGACGGATTAAAATAGTGATCAAAAGTAAATGTATGCGCATAAGCTATGCTTGAACATCAAACTCTACAATAAATTAATTTTTTTTATTGGCTGAATTTCATACCTGGTCACTAAACTGAATAACAATAATGATATTTCTGAATAGAACTATAACAAACAAAGCCCTTAGAAAAGTAAATAGCTAAATACATTACCCGGGAGTGCCGGAGTTTAGAGTATCTACCTACTTTAGCGTTTTCTGTATTCTATTCGGAATTACTTTTTACGGATAAGGAAAAGACGTACCCACCTAATTTAATGGATATTTCTTTTGATAAATCATTTTTTCATCATCTTTTCATCCTATATCTCCATGTCGAATGCCTATCGTAATCGGATTCGAGAATGATGGCGTTGTACACTTCTTGGACTTGGAAAGAAAAAAAGAGGACGTGAAACAATTGTGGCACGTGATAGTAGTTACAGTTCTTTTTTTTTCCCATTATATTCCTCTGGAGTCTCCAGTTTTACTGTATAAACTAGCAATATTTTACAGACCACGCGACCTTCTGGGTTTAAATGCCACACACACACATATCCACATTGTGATTCAGAAATTCGATGGCCACTATTGAAGACAAAAGTAGATGAAAAAATGTGTCGTAAGTAATTTTTAAGATCTTTCTTGAAGGGTCGGGACTAGGGGTTACTCGATAATGAGGTGCAAAAATAATTTTGAATTAGACAGAATGCATCTTGGAAAATATTCAAACAGCTGGCCGGTGTACTTTACTATTATACTTCATGCTTTGACAATTAATTTAAATTTATCGCTGGCATAAATCCAAAACCTGCCAAGTCCCAACAAATTATCCTTCTTTTTTTGCGCTCAAATGAGATTAAAATGGCTAAAAAAATTTTTTGGACTTGACAAGTTTTGGACTCACACTATCGGCGATATGTAAGTCTATTTGTGGAAACTCACTTTTTTCCCCCTCCCCCTCTCTCCAGTAGCTACGCGATAAGTATTTGGCAGAAGAGGTAGAAGATCCGCAGGAAATATACCGACTAATTGAGAGCAACCTGATTATCGCATGTGAAGAAAAATCGGAACTATGCAAATAGGATGGACGATTGCACAACCAGCAACTTGTATGGCGAGTACGAAGAAAGTTGAGGAAATGAAAATAAATCAATGGCCTAGTAACCAGTGACCTTCCAGCGAACAACATTCTTTCATTGACATTGTCTAATGAATTTGAAATATGAAGAACGTATATAAATAATGGTACAATTTTATGAATGAAATTTTTTGTGATGATATCAGCATATTGGAAATGTTTTTTTCTAGGAGCCTGTTAAGGTATCAGAATATATCAATAACTCAAAAGTGATAATTTCTAACTCATACTGTCAGTGGTGCCGACCAAGGGGGTCAAGTGGTGCGGTTGCACCGGGCCTTACAATTTAGGGGCCCCATCAGATGGGAATATTGATCTCCCAATACTACACAATAAGTTGAAAAAATTTGATGTTAACAAAATTGGGAGGGGGCCTCTTTGCTGAAGAGGGCCCCACAAGTATTCTTGCATCAACTATTTCAAAACACGTGTGCGCCACTGCATACTGTTGTACCCGGGCAGTCGAGATGTCGTTAATGACGATTGTAATGGTACTACTATGTGCCCCTGACAAAATAAATGAAATGATAATATTATGATAATTTGAAACAAAATTTTGAAAATCTGCCAAACGAGCACCGTGAAGACATCCTTTAAGATAGGTGCATTGCCGGAGATTTAAAATCAGTTGGTGCATATAATTGAGTAACAAAAGCATACATAACCTTGTATTTGCAAACAGTGATGTGTCAAAATATTAATTACTATCGGTATTATATTGATAATGAGCCATTAAGAAAATTATCGATAGTGGCATTGACTTATTGATAGTATCGAATTTATGAAAAAAGAGGGAAAATGTAGACAATATGGCAGTGGCGTCTGCTCTGGGTGTGCAAGGTGTTCACTGCACACCCAACCAAATTCAAAAAGAGATTTTGTCTGTGATTATGGTGATAAATAATTATGTGTATTTTGTAAGCATATGGCATATATTAGATGGTGTTGTGACAGAAAATTCAACGTAATAAATTTTTATTTAAGACGACAGAGAAACCTTGGTTTGAAGTTCAACATAATAAATTAAATATACTGAAATGAAATTTATCAGAGACAGATGTAGTTTTTTTTTTTTAAATTTCTCCTTCTTTTGAAGTTGAAAAGGTTAAAACAATGATCTTTTTACTGAGAAAATATACGTATGAGTGCAATAGTGCATTATTGCAATAATTTTCAAGGTTACAGTAAGGTAACTTTTTTACCAACTGATGCAATTAATCTGTTCAAAGGTGACTTCTTAGTTAATTAGTGAAGAAAATACTGACATACAAAAAATGGATGATAAGATAAGTTAATCCTTTTGTCAAGTAAAAGCAGTGTAATAATATCTTATCACTAATTGTTCTACAGTGCAATGTGTGGTTTTTTTCATATTTTTGAATCCAAAAATGTTAGGTAAAACTAATTTATTGTGATTTTCACCAATTGGGATTTTGAGGAATTTTTTTCCGGAAAAATTCTGGATTTTGAGGAAGTTTTTTCCTTAAAATTTCCAGTGAAATTAAACTATAGTAAGGATTGGGATATTGAGGAAACATTTTTTACATAATCCAATTATTGGATTTTAAGGAAGAATTTTCCTCAAAATCCGGTTGAACACTTTGACATAACTGCAATGAGTAGAAATTATATCGAGAGGAAAGAGGAGTTCTTGTTAATAGTATACGGCAGGGTGTTCAGTCAGTGGATATGAACGTATTCTTGCATTTCTTATTTTTCTCCTTCCTTCAATTTTTGTTAGCAGCTGCAGATGGAGTGTGAGTATGTGTGGGTATTTAAACGGCAGTACTTCTTCACATTTTATCATAGCTTAGCCTTTCCTCTTCTGTTCTCAGTTTTGTATTTTCCTTTCTTTTTTTTAAATTTTTATCATTTTTTAGAGAGGTGGGGAGGGGGAAATAGGAGAAAGAAGGGTTTCATTTTTGCAGTTGAGCCTCAGAGTTGAACACCCAAAAATATTATCACGCGACGCTACTGCAATATGGCCCAAAAAAGGGACAATTCCAACAAGGCTCTAAAAAAAAGTCTTATATTCCAATTCGATAATTCCACAAAAACAAAAATTATCAATAATTATCGACATTATTGCTAATGAAAACATTCGACTTCGACTCATCACTATCGCTAATGCATTTTTCTAAAATTCAGAAACCATAAACCCTCCAGCTTTAGCTGTAATGCACTGGACGACCTCTGTATGTATCATTATAAATTCTTGATGATGGTGTAGAATTTCTCGTTACTTAGCACTTATGGTATCTGCAGATTCCTTTATTTTCTGATGTAAAGGAGGAAGAAAAGTACTGAAGGTGGTTGAGGGGTCATAAAAGCAAATATATACACTACAGCTCATCCACGTGAAATTTGAAAAGTCAGCTCGTATCATTATTTTTACTCGTCTTTATTAGCACAATGTACGATATATTTTACTGCACAAGTATTTTGAAGTCTCATCTCATTTGTAGTTTAGTCTGTATAAGCCACAGTAGGGGCATCTACTTCCAAGAGAAGATCCTTTTGCAGACCTGTTTTATCTAGGATGCATAGTCGTTTCGTAAATATTCTTCTCTTACTAATTTTTTTATTTATTTGTTTCTAAATCTCTTTTTTCAAACTCGAGTGTATGGGCTACGATGCTCGTATATGTATATAAAAATATCAAAAATATATGGGTGACGAAAATACTCGCGTGCAATAGGAACGAAGTTTGGCGGAGGGGTAGGGGGTTAAAATAAGTAACGTCGAAAGTAAAGACAAAACCAGTTGGCGTGCGGTAAGATGATTAAAAAAAAAAAAAGAAAGAAAGAAAGAAAAAAGGAAAAACTATAATAGGTACAGTTCTCATCGGTATTGTCCTACTTCCGTATATAAAGACTAAAGAGCTGATAAATTTGATGACATATTATTTCACTGTCAACCAAACAAACGAAACCAATGTTCTGAATATTAATAAACGAGATCGAATAAAACCGTTTATATACAGTGAAAAGCGAAAGAGAAAAATTATCTTTTTTTTTATCATGTGCATAATTTTTTTTATTTCTCTTCAAATCGTGACCATTCGGAACTGTCTTTTCTCCACCTCGCATTCACGGCACCTTAAGCATGTAGGCACTAGTGCTAATGACTTGCTTTTTTAATCGCCACGTGTGGACCCATCGAATATCGAGGATATAATATTAGTGGAATGGGCAGGACAGGATCTAATTCTACTTAATGAGATTTTCCGTTTAAATGATTTTTTTCAACAATCCAAAATGACCTGAATTATTATACGAGTGCTTCCGACTTTCGCCATGAAAGTGAAAATTCTCAATTTTACGATAAGTCCAAAACCTATACTAAATCCCAAGAAAATGGAAATTATTTTTTGCTGACTTAGCAAGAATATGCACTTGACGATACCAACGGTTGTAAAAGAGGGCATTTTCAACATGAGAGACCACATTTATACTTTCCATACAGAAAAAGCTGGGTTTTCTCCAAAACACCTTTTTTTAGCCTGAACAGTGATTTGCAAGAAAGGATAAGTTAACTTTTCTGAATTTTACAGAAGAGCAAAACAACACTTACATGAAAAATCCCGCCCATGCTTAGGTACTATGTCTTCAATATGCGGATCAACAAATAGATACTTCCTCAGATGAAAGAGATGAGGTATGAATATTTGAAAGCGGAATTTCATATTCTTAAAGTTGTTTCGGCATTAGAGGTTTCAAAAAAATTATTTTACCCACTTTTGGCTACTACAGACATACATAATTATATTACCCTCAAAAGTAGGTACCCTTCGAGTACCGACCATCACTTTCTTTTTGTTGAATTTTTTAATTTTCAAGCATCTTTTCAAATGTCCTTCAAAACATAAGAGTATGAAGTTTTACGAGTACAATAGAAGATCAGTGTAAAAAATTGGCAACGTACTTGTTGCATTCAATTTTAAATTAAGTAATTATTTTGGCAATGGGCCTTATGATCTCAATTTGAAGGCTTCTTATGTTTTTCAGCGGTCAGGGCCAGGGATAGTTGATTCTGTGACTCTGTGAGTGTTCATTTATTTATTTATTTATTTATTTTTTGGTTCACATATCCAAGTTGAAATCCATTTTTGTTATAATATTATAGGTACTGCAATAAACCCCCCAAAAATCAGAAATGGAGGCATTGTTAAAGTGAGAGAAAATTTTTAAAGAGAATTACTATGATATTTTAAAAAAATATAATTAATTTCAATAGAAACTACGGATGCACATATTTTTTAAAGTACATATCTATATTTTCTCAGTGCAGCGTAAATGACAAGGACGTACTCAATTTGTAGAATTTATCAATGTTGAAAACATTTCGCTGATTTCTTCTACGTAAACCGAATATTTACCAAATTTTTTCTATCAATTTTCCCGAGTTTTTTTCTTCATATGAACAGAATATACTTATCACATCCTGACATGTTCAAATTTTAGCAAGTTTTTGATAGAAAAATAGAAAACTATTTCCATTAATTATTTTGATCCTACTTTCACAAATTAGACCTGGGTTATGCGTTATGCCTAGTTATTCGTTTCATGATCTCAGGATTCCAAGAAAAAAAAAAACATCTGCAATTTTCAAATGTACTTATTTCTGTATTTGTTTATGTATAGGTAAGGCGACGCCATCTGATTGCACTTTGAGAAGTGCCTAATTACACCAAGTGACTACGACATGCTATACAAATTGAATATTTTAACGTTGAATGAAAAATTACGGGGAATCTATTTACAAAGGGGATCAAGCTGAAATTTGAACTATAGGTAGGTCTGAATGAATTGAGGTCGCCATTGCTGACCACTTGTCAAAAATATAGAGTCAAAGTATCCCTCAACATTTATATAAGATGTTACCCCTTAAAAATCAACACATTCAAGATAATATAACAATAATTTCTGAAACTTGAGAATTTATTTAATTTTTCTAAGCACAGCAAGTTTGAAATTTGACCAGTGAAATGTGAATTGACAATTTTAAAAATGAGTAATGATTACAATTAATTTTTAAACAACTTAGTTGATGCATTTTACACAATATAGGGATTAGGACAAGTATCATTCTGGCTAAGCATACCTCCAGAGAAATTGTTGCACTGTTCACTGAATTCACAGCTATTTTTGCTTTGACACCATCCACAGCCAAACTTTTTATCCAATGCTAAGCACATACTACAATTCTTGGCCATTTCTTGACACTTGTAAATGAGCACGTGAATATTATTTGGATTCTCCAATGGGCGGGACCCTCGCAGTGTAACAGAAAGTGTAGCAGTCATATTTGGCACATGCTGAGAGTAAGAAAACTTCATCGGATCACAGGTTATCTCATCATCATGGAAATGTAAGGATTTTGCCTCGACAGTAGTAATACGTCCTTCAATGCCAAACTCGCACCGTAAAATGTGCGTTGGATGAATGAAGCCACCTTCGGGGACAATAGGATGAAGGGCAACTGATATTTCTTTTTCAGAACCTTGGGCTACTAAAATTTCGCTTAAACCATCATTTTTTGCTCTGAAAGCAGGGCAATATTGAGGCCCTCGCGGAAATTTAGGTCCACTTTTAATACCGGTGAAGATAAGATCATCCGACTTGCTTTTAGTAGCGTTATAAGTACAACGATATGCTTTCGATAACCAATCGCATGGGAAGTTGGATGATACACAAGATGTGCAAGAGGTATATGCCTTACAAGCTGAAGTGGCAATGTCTTCATCAAAAATCTCTAGGTTGCTGTGATTAGGACAAGTATCATTCTGGCTAAGCCTACCTCCTGAGAAATTGTTGCACTGTTCACTGAATTCACAGCTATTTTTGCTTTGACACCATCCACAGCCAAACTTTTTATCCAATGCTAAGCACATACTACAATTCTTGGCCATTTCTTGACACTTGTAAATGAGCACGTGAATATTATTTGGATTCTCCAATGGGCGGGACCCTCGCAGTGTAACAGAAAGTGTAGCAGTCATATTTGGCACATGCTGAGAGTAAGAAAACTTCATCGGATCACAGGTTATCTCATCATCATGGAAATGTAAGGATTTTGCCTCGACAGTAGTAATACGTCCTTCAATGCCAAACTCGCACCGTAAAATGTGCGTTGGATGAATGAAGCCGCCTTCGGGGACAATAGGATGAAGGGCAACTGATATTTCTTTTTCAGAACCTTGGGCTACTAAAATTTCGCTTAAACCATCATTTTTTGCTCTGAAAGCAGGGCAATATTGAGGCCCTCGCGGAAATTTAGGTCCACTTTTAATACCGGTGAAGATAAGATCATCTGACTTGCTTTTAGTAGCGTTATAAGTACAACGATATGCTTTCGATAACCAATCGCATGGGAAGTTGGATGATACACAAGATGTGCAAGAGGTATATGCCTTACAAGCTGAAGTGGCAATGTCTTCATCAAAAATCTCTAGGTTGCTGTGATTAGGACAAGTATCATTCTGGCTAAGCCTACCTCCTGAGAAATTGTTGCACTGTTCACTGAATTCACAGCTATTTTTGCTTTGACACCATCCACAGCCAAACTTTTTATCCAATGCTAAGCACATACTACAATTCTTGGCCATTTCTTGACACTTGTAAATGAGCACGTGAATATTATTTGGATTCTCCAATGGGCGGGACCCTCGCAGTGTAACAGAAAGTGTAGCAGTCATATTTGGCACATGCTGAGAGTAAGAAAACTTCATCGGATCACAGGTTATCTCATCATCATGGAAATGTAAGGATTTTGCCTCAACAGTAGTAATACGTCCTTCAATGCCAAACTCGCACCGTAAAATGTGCGTTGGATGAATGAAGCCACCTTCGGGGACAATAGGATGAAGGGCAACTGATATTTCTTTTTCAGAACCTTGGGCTACTAAAATTTCGCTTAAACCATCATTTTTTGCTCTGAAAGCAGGGCAATATTGAGGCCCTCGCGGAAATTTAGGTCCACTTTTAATACCGGTGAAGATAAGATCATCCGACTTGCTTTTAGTAGCATTATAAGTACAACGATATGCTTTCGATAACCAATCGCATGGGAAGTTGGATGATACACAAGATGTGCAAGAGGTATATGCCTTACAAGCTGAAGTGGCAATGTCTTCATCAAAAATCTCTAGGTTGCTGTGATTAGGACAAGTATCATTCTGGCTAAGCATACCTCCTGAGAAATTGTTGCACTGTTCACTGAATTCACAGCTATTTTTGCTTTGACACCATCCACAGCCAAACTTTTTATCCAATGCTAAGCACATACTACAATTCTTGGCCATTTCTTGACACTTGTAAATGAGCACGTGAATATTATTTGGATTCTCCAATGGGCGGGACCCTCGCAGTGTAACAGAAAGTGTAGCAGTCATATTTGGCACATGCTGAGAGTAAGAAAACTTCATCGGATCACAGGTTATCTCATCATCATGGAAATGTAAGGATTTTGCCTCGACAGTAGTAATACGTCCTTCAATGCCAAACTCGCACCGTAAAATGTGCGTTGGATGAATGAAGCCGCCTTCGGGGACAATAGGATGAAGGGCAACTGATATTTCTTTTTCAGAACCTTGGGCTACTAAAATTTCGCTTAAACCATCATTTTTTGCTCTGAAAGCAGGGCAATATTGAGGCCCTCGCGGAAATTTAGGTCCACTTTTAATACCGGTGAAGATAAGATCATCTGACTTGCTTTTAGTAGCGTTATAAGTACAACGATATGCTTTCGATAACCAATCGCATGGGAAGTTGGATGATACACAAGATGTGCAAGAGGTATATGCCTTACAAGCTGAAGTGGCAATGTCTTCATCAAAAATCTCTAGGTTGCTGTGATTAGGACAAGTATCATTCTGGCTAAGCCTACCTCCTGAGAAATTGTTGCACTGTTCACTGAATTCACAGCTATTTTTGCTTTGACACCATCCACAGCCAAACTTTTTATCCAATGCTAAGCACATACTACAATTCTTGGCCATTTCTTGACACTTGTAAATGAGCACGTGAATATTATTTGGATTCTCCAATGGGCGGGACCCTCGCAGTGTAACAGAAAGTGTAGCAGTCATATTTGGCACATGCTGAGAGTAAGAAAACTTCATCGGATCACAGGTTATCTCATCATCATGGAAATGTAAGGATTTTGCCTCAACAGTAGTAATACGTCCTTCAATGCCAAACTCGCACCGTAAAATGTGCGTTGGATGAATGAAGCCACCTTCGGGGACAATAGGATGAAGGGCAACTGATATTTCTTTTTCAGAACCTTGGGCTACTAAAATTTCGCTTAAACCATCATTTTTTGCTCTGAAAGCAGGGCAATATTGAGGCCCTCGCGGAAATTTAGGTCCACTTTTAATACCGGTGAAGATAAGATCATCCGACTTGCTTTTAGTAGCGTTATAAGTACAACGATATGCTTTCGATAACCAATCGCATGGGAAGTTGGATGATACACAAGATGTGCAAGAGGTATATGCCTTACAAGCTGAAGTGGCAATGTCTTCATCAAAAATCTCTAGGTTGCTGTGATTAGGACAAGTATCATTCTGGCTAAGCCTACCTCCTGAGAAATTGTTGCACTGTTCACTGAATTCACAGCTATTTTTGCTTTGACACCATCCACAGCCAAACTTTTTATCCAATGCTAAGCACATACTACAATTCTTGGCCATTTCTTGACACTTGTAAATGAGCACGTGAATATTATTTGGATTCTCCAATGGGCGGGACCCTCGCAGTGTAACAGAAAGTGTAGCAGTCATATTTGGCACATGCTGAGAGTAAGAAAACTTCATCGGATCACAGGTTATCTCATCATCATGGAAATGTAAGGATTTTGCCTCGACAGTAGTAATACGTCCTTCAATGCCAAACTCGCACCGTAAAATGTGCGTTGGATGAATGAAGCCGCCTTCGGGGACAATAGGATGAAGGGCAACTGATATTTCTTTTTCAGAACCTTGGGCTACTAAAATTTCGCTTAAACCATCATTTTTTGCTCTGAAAGCAGGGCAATATTGAGGCCCTCGCGGAAATTTAGGTCCACTTTTAATACCGGTGAAGATAAGATCATCCAACTTGCTTTTAGTAGCATTATAAGTACAACGATATGCTTTCGATAACCAATCGCATGGGAAGTTGGATGATACACAAGATGTGCAAGACGTATATATGCTACAATCAAAAAAAGTAATATTTGTATGCCCATATTCCAGGTCATTAATCTTGACTGATAGCTTGGCAGTTATATAATCCATGCCATCTGGTAAATATGGCAATAGATCTGATGTTGGTGTGCGGCATTTAAATATAGAATCCATATGAGTCCCATTTGATGTAAGAACTGTGTCAAAAATAGTGAATACACATAAAAATTGGCCAGTCTGAGGTGGTAAATTATCTATATTTAAGTCGAAAGTAGTTGTTGCATTTCTTGGCAGCTGTTTAGGTGTTATGCTATTGATTGAAATGAGCTTTGCAGTCTCAGATGTATAAGACACAACTAAAAATGAAAGATATGAAGCGATGCCCAACCATGCGAATATTATCTTCAAGTGCAAAAGCATTGTTGAACTTGAAGAGCAAAAAGATTGGGTACAGTTGGTGTATGATACTGGAAGGAATGTATTCAACAGTTATTAAATGCCTCTCACATCCCCTTTTTGTTGGATGTTGCGTTTTTGCAAAATTACCTGAAAATCAGTCAAAACCAAAATCTGTTAAATTCTATGGAATATAAAAGAATAAGCTAATTTTTTTCATGTGCATTGGCGTGATGGTCTCTCCCTTAATACACCGATAAAATTCCCGAAGTAGGAAACATACAAATTTTTAACTTTATCCACCCCCAAAAAATTTCAACAGGCTTATTTCAAACACAGATAAACAAAATATGGCGTTGAAGTATTTGACTAACGACATTATTTATTAGGGCGGTTTCATTTGTGGGAGGGGGGCGTCGGATTGTTCTGGTGGTTCGCTTGTTAGTTTCAAAGAATTGAGTGCTTTTCTTCAAGAAGGGTGTATCCCTAAAAAGTACAAGTACGTTTTGGAAAAATGCATTTGAAATACTGTATTCAATAGATCGTAACTTTTTTTACAATGATTCAGAGACGAGCGTTTTTTTTATTATTATTATTACACGCTTTTATTTAACTCCACTTGCTTCGTTGATGTCCTCAAATCTTAAAACGTCAATTTAGGTCACTTCTAATTACCCTACATTAATGAAAATTCACATGAATATAGTTTGTCCATGACAATTCAATATTATGCATTAATCAGCTCAATTGGATCAAAATTGCACCTTCTACCACTAAAAACATTTTTTTACCCCTCCTCTCCAGAGAATGACTGGCTCGAGTTTCCATTTTCACGAATAAGACAACAATAGAGGGAGAAAAAAAGGAAGATGAATACTAGTTTCGTTTGAGAGGGATTTCATCGGCTTCTGTTGTAGGTAGGTAGCAGGTATCTTTGCTCTTCCTGTTCTCTCGTCAAAACAAAGTAGAAGAAGGAAAAGAAAACATGTAAATTAAGTGTCTCCTACTGAATGAATGAACATTTGATTTTAGAGATCGTCAGCCTTTGTTTCTTCAATATATTTAGAAAGAATTCGCAGAAAACACTGCTAAGTCTTTTTTCAATAGACACATTCCTTCTTTCAGCATTCTGTTGAGAGTTTACCTACTCAATCTTATACAATACATGACACAGTATTTGATATTGATTCTGGATAGGTGTTTGTCGTATATTTCCAGTTCCAAATTTTGCAAATCTAAATGCCTCATATAGATACTTTTTTCAGATAGAATTTTGTGTCGTTTAGGCCTTCTCAATTACTCGTGAATGTTGTACGCATTTTCTTAAATCTACAATAATTTGCAAATAACACCTCGCGTAGATAATTTTTAAAATATAAACTTGTGTCGTTGAGGCCTTCTCATTTACCAGAGAACGTTGTACTGCATTTTCTTCAACGTACTTGTACTCGTATATACTGCACATGTAAGTAGCATCAACTCTTGAGTTTTTAATACGATTAGCTGATTGCCTGATTTTCTTTTTTGGTAGGGGTGTGCTCAGAGTATTTCGAATATTCTCAATATTTATCTCTCACTGTAACTCGCATCATGGTAACTTTTTTCACAGCAATATAGGGGCACATCATGGTAATTTTCTTCACTGCCAGCAAGAATCTGGCGTGAAGAAAGTTTTTTTTGTGTAATTCGGGAAAAATGAAATGCGTAGGTGAAACTTGCAAGTACATATGTATGGCAAGTATGCTATACTGCAGTTCAATACGTTCGTAATATGCTGGGTATTAGAGCCAAGTACAAGAGTACTACTTGGCGAGTGTGCCGAGTGTGCTTGGGTATTCGGCTCGGCTCAAGACAATAGTGTGTTCGCACCTTCATAATTATGCTAAGATGATGGTATGAAGAAAATTACCATACGCGCACCCTTACCATGAGGAAAAAGCATGTACAATGACGGGTCAAAATAATTTCAAATAATTTTAAAACTAGAAAAACCATGTTTTACTCGATTACTCAAACGACCAGATGGCGTCATATTCGACTCAATAGTAAAAAAACCTCATCAAATTTTTTGTATCATATCTTTCACGTTTGTATACCACTATTTGTCTTTAGGAAATATCTAGATTGAAATCTTATAATTTTAAAGAACTACTGAGCATAAAAAATCATAATCGTAGAAAAATTCAAAGTACTCTCTAAAAATCAAATTTTTGCGTTATGTGTTTCATGTAAAAGTACTCCATTTTATGTTAAAATACAAGTTAATATTGTTAGAGAATCAGTGAATTTGTCTTTCATTATAGGTAATTTGAAATAATATACTTATCAACACTAAAAAGTACAAAATAAAATAAATTAATAAAAAATTTTTTTTTAAAAACACGCTTTCATTTAATATTAATTAGATCATTAGAAATTATAAATAAATAAATGAATAAAAAATGCACTAAAAAGTAAAAAATAATATTTACTTTCCAAAAAAAATTACCTACGAAATGAACTACCCTCAAAAATAAATATTCCTCAAATATAATTAATACTAAAAGCGTGGGGCGCTTAATACACATGTATAATCTGCTGTATAGTTATCAGTCTTAGGACCAGTTTCATGCAGCTCTCCATTTCTCTCTATTTTGTGCAAGTTCCTTCATTTCCAAATTACTTACATTCAACATCCTCAACAACCTGTTAATTAACATATTGAAATCTTGGATACATTTTTAAACTCTATAATAATTCAAGTATTAGATTGAGAAAAGTATTATATGAGTTATCAGAATATCTATGAGGCAAGTGTAAAATTTGTAAGATAAGAAACAACATTACTTATATTAAGCGCCCCACGCTTTTAGTATTAATTATATTTGAGGAATATTTATTTTTGACGGTAGTTCATTTCAGTTCATTTCGTAGGTAATTTTTTTTGGAAAGTAAATATTATTTTTTACTTTTCAGTGCATTTTTTATTCATTTATTTATTTATAATTTTTAATGATCTAATTAATATTAAATAAAAGCGTGTTTTTTAAAAAAATTTTTGTGTTTGATTGCTATATTCCTAATCTGTAAGTATTGCTAATGAGTCAGTGAATTAATTAGCCATGGTAGAAATAATATTTGCCTGAAGGGAGTGCTTAGATACGCCCTTCTTCACACTTTTAATGCCAGTATTTTATAGAATATGGAAGTTAATAATCCCACATACATGAAAAATGTCTGGGGTAATATTGCTAGTTACATGTTACAACATGGTAATTTTTATGACCATATAAAAATTGCTAATGTCACTTTCAACTCCATTCATAACTGTTGATGGAAACGTGGCTAATTGAAAATCCAAACTTTCCACTGTTCAAAATATGAAATTCTTTATCAGAATCCAAACAAAAATTTGATTTTTGGTGAATGTAACCTTAGTTCAGATTCTGAGCTTCCCTTAGGCTCTTCTTGAAAATTTGTATGCAATTAATTACAAAAATATGAGAATTTGTGCTACTTTTTTTGTAAATATCTTTACAATGACACTAGATAGAAGAATGCGATTTTCACAACCTGAAAGAGGAAGTATAGTAGAATAATTTTTTTGAATTTCTTCAAGAAGGGCGTAGGTATCTTCAGATAGATCCATCTTGAAGAAAAGCACTCAATTATTTCTCTCCACCTCTAATCTACCCGAGAGAAACTAAAATTCTGAATAATACATTTTTAGTCTGCTTACCTCATTTAAATTACGATCATTAGGCATGAACACATTTCTCTTCAATTATTTGTTTCTTCATTCACATATTTTGTGGTAAGACGAAAATTTCACTGTAATAAAATTCTCCACAAGTACAATAAATAAATGTTTCGATAAAAGTGAGCTGCATCCGACAAAATTTATCTGCCACTCCTAAATATATCATCGTCTATAATCAGCAGGCTACTAAAATTAGTAGATAATGAACTATCAGCGATCAAGTCGACTTCGAACTCCATCGCTTAATCATTTTCAGAATGAACAGTACCTACTTTCCATGGGAACTCGACTGTTACATTACAGAGATCGCCTAACGTTCATGTGTAGGCAATTTCTAATTATGAAATTCTGTGCCTTCAAATATTTGTTTCACAATTATTCTTTCACCTTAGGAACACGTATGCATTGGATATAATAATATGGTCACTGCTGATCCTTCGAAGTAATTTTTCCATTATTTCAAGTTTGAGAAATATGATTTTACTCCATTTTGGGCTATACGAGTACAAATAATATTTGTACTTACCCTCGAATACCTTCGAGTTTTGACCGTCGAGACAAGCAGAATAGGTACTGCTAATGCATGCATCAAACAAGACAAATCATACACTACAATATTAAAAATCACTACAACTTATATGGCTGGCGGTATCAACTACGCTCGATATGTTTTAAGATATAGGAGCTGGAGAAGTGTTTAAGTGATCAAGAGACTGGGAAAATTGAAAAAAAAAAAATAAAAGAAGAAGAAGAAGTTCAAGTATGTAATAGTTACTGCTTTAAAATTTTCACTACCTATATTGGGAAACTGAAAAAATCAACTTCAAAATACTCGTACGTTTTTGGTTAGTGCTAAAAAACAACTTTTGCACCATGAGATACCTCAATTATTCAAAAAGCATCACACATAAATGAAGAGTACCTAACTAACTGACAAGAAGGCTTACTTGAACCATTACATGGTTCCAAAATAACAAAATACAGTCGAAACTCAATAATTCGGAATTCGTCCTGACGAAAACTTTAATAAATAGAGAAGATTCGTTTGTTTCTGGGCGCATTCTCAGAAGCTCCCAATGGAAAAATATTTTGATAACTTGAAGTGGAAATATAACTCGAACTAAACTGTTACTTCTGTAGCTTAAATTGGAACACTCTTTTGGCTTTTACAATTCGAGATAGGTATCTTAAATTTAAAAAAACGAAAATTAAAAAAGGAGCCCTTGATTCATAATTTTGATTAATCAGTCGTAATCAATCGTAATCATTGCTCATACACTCAGTTAAAATAATTTTAGTCCACACTTTCATAACTCGAACTTCAATAATTCGACAGCCTCTGAATTCGAATAAATTGATCTCTCCTTTCAAGTTGGAATTACAGAGCTTCGACTGTAATATACTTCTCTACATACTATTATGTTATGTGACTTCTGATCTATGAACTTTTCTGAAAATAGTCAACACCAACGCGTACTTGAAATAGCAAACCTCTCTTCCACAGGCACTTCAACAACAATGACGCTGGATATTTGAAACTGAACCGAGAAAAAAAAGAAAAAAGAAAATCAGTTATTCAATTACCTAGCTAAAGAAAAAAACCAGAAAACGATTCTGATATAATCCTCTTTCGAAATTCTTTTATTACACAATTATTCAACATTGAATACAAATCGTACACACATAAAAATTTTTAAGTACAGATATGACAATTTTCTCAAATATAAACATTTAAAGGGTATGATAAAATAAAAGAGCGATTAACAAAACAAAAAAAAAAGATACAAGGTACAAAAACAAGAAGAAAACACGATATTCAAAACATTTTATATATTTGCGCGCTTAATACGCACACATAAAAAGGGGGGGGGGGAATTATAAATATTAAATTTAACTAACAAAAATTTATTATTATTTCTGTTAATCGTCCTTAGTATTTTCAGTTTCTGGTTAAAATGTTAACATCGAAAATTTAAAAAATATACATCAATAAGAGAGGGCATACAAACACACACAAATAAAAATTTCTATAATTCTTTGTTAAATGCATTTACCAATAATACGAAAATAATGAAAGGTTAAACGTCAATGAAAAAAAAAAAAATGTACAATTAAATACATCGAAACGAATAATTTATTATAAAACAAAAAAAAATTTTGAAAATCGTAGATAAAAAATTAATCGATATCTTTTATTTACATGGAAAGCAATAACACTTAGCTATTAAAAAAACAGTTGAGGTTGTATTTTGTTTTGCTTGGCACTACAATATGTCTGCCAAACGTCGAGCAAAATTTGACAGTCAATTTAAAAACTCAATTTCATGGAAATGAATGTTAGAAACGATTCTAAGAAATTTTGAACTTCAAAGGAGAATTCATTTGAGTACCTATCGAATTTTGAATGAAATGATTTCGATGAAAAATAATGAAGAGCTTTTGCAGAAAATGTAAAAATTGAGCTGCACAAAGGGTCCATTTAGGGAACCATACACATTCAAAATAACTTGGGCCTTTAGTATTGTCTAATTCAAATTATGTTTCAGAAAAAATAGATTTAAAAAAAAAAACAAATTAAATAGGTACTATGGAAATAGAAATTGTGGAAAATAAATGCTTGTATTCAACACTGTAGATTTTTCATTCTTAGATAGTACTGAAAATGACATTGTGTAGTTATGAATAATGAGACGAGGCTAGGTAACATTTCTCAATAAAGCAGTCTCGAACTCGTCTGACATAAAAATTCGAGCTATCCAGTCTATCAACAATGAATTAATTTATTTTTAAAATCATTAATATTGAGAATTTAAAAAAAACTAAATCATTTGTTCATTATATTTTTTAATTTTCATCAGTGATAATGATGAATGGAAAAAATCAAACAAGAGCGAATTGAGCAAAACTATTGAAGAAAATTGGGTTATGAATCAACAAACAATCTGAACTCATGATTTGCTTTTCAGTATATTTTATGAAAATTTTAGACTCCTAAATTTCGGTGAAGAATTATCATCTACTTATTATTCTGATCAGCTTACAAGTGAGGCCCCAAGTGACTAAAAAAAAAAAATATATTTCTGCCCGGATTTGCAACACAAAATAGAAACAGAAGTAATGACCCAAACAGTCCTTGCAAGATTTTCCAAGTACTATCCACTCATTTTACAAACTGAATAAAAATTTGTATTTGATGAGCGCGAGACATTAAAATATTTCAAAGATATGTCGAGATATGGCAGTTTTATATTCCACGAGACCACTTTCATTCATCAAATTCTGTGTGCCCTCTCCTTCTCCTTGTATACGGATCTAAGTTAATGACTTGGAGGAAATTTACAAACAGTACACAGTACCGACGACTAGAATTTACCAAGTCTGACAAAAAAAATAAAAAATAAAAATAGAATCGAAGAGGATCTTAACTTGTCCATGTCGACAGGAGGCACACTGTCAAACTCTGCAAACATGTTCATACTCTATGAAAAAAGCAACAGAGAAAATTCTTGCAGTAGTCTGATGAAATGAGTGAAAAAAAAGGAGAAAAATACGCCTCAGCCAAAATCCGTAGAGAGCTAATGACGACGACGATTATGCAAATTGATGTAAGATTAGCCAAAAATATGAGAATTTAAAAAGTCACATCAACCGGTTGCTGCCCAGTATGTATGCAGCAATTATTTGAAAATTCAATTTAGCCCCATGCTAATGTGTTAACACAGCTACCAAAGTTTTTGGCTCGACGTCACAGACATATTTATGATTTTTTTTTGTTGAAAATACAAAAAAAAAACAAAAAAAAAAAAAAAAAACAACTTTGCAGTAAGTATACAAAATTACATCAAGTTCGTTATTGCTCGAACAATATATTGCACTTAATTACAAACAACAAAACACATTGTAGATATTTATACTCGAAACTGTACAGAATTTATAAAAAAATACATAAATACAACTGCATGCGTGTTTGGAGACACATACAGACCAAAAAAAAAAAATAGAAAAAAAATAAAAAGGAACGAAAAAGAAAAATAACAAAACATTGGCGTACAAAAAAAAAAGTATCAAAGCTTAATTGATATTTCCATTTATTCATTACTTAAAGGAATATTAATGATGATTGTATTCGAGTAGACAGAAAGGAAAAAATAAGAGAAAGAATTTTTCATTTTCCCATAATCGATGGTTGCGATTCGGAAAAGAGAAATGATTTTTGACCAAAAATAAAAATTAATGTAAGTGTTACTTATTTCATTTTCATCTCCAATATTTTCATTTTTTATTATATATTTTGAAATAAATGTTTCCCTAGTTTCCTCTTGAATCATTTTTCGTTTTCAATTTAACACTAATTTTCATCTTCATTTAAAAAGTATACGAATATCACATATAATACCGCGTCCAGTAGAATGTAATCACGCGATCATATTATCACCAAAAATTAAAAAAAAAAAAAAAAAAAAAAAACTTAAAACTAATTTACTGACGAATAATAGAGGCATTCGAACTTTAAAATTGTAACATCTATTTTTTGAAAGATTTCAATTTTCTCAAGAACTCAATTAGTACATTCGAGTTGAAAATAAAAAAATTAAACAATGAAATTTCAATAACAATTTTTTTTGTCGAACGAAAAAATATGGGAAACAAGTTTGCAGCTGATGAAACCTTTCCATTTTATTTCTTTTGAAGACCCACGTAAAACAACAAAATAATCAAGACCAAAGAAGTTACTAAATTGATTTTTGTTTCAATTTTCCACATTTTTCCTTTGTCACTTAATTTTCAGATTTTCTGTTTGATAGTGTAACGTTGAATAGTTTTGATCGAAAAACAATTTACAAGGCAAAAGAAAAAAGTTAAAAAAACTTGACAAAGAGCAAATACTGAATTTTTGCTTTTAGTTTCGAAATATCAACATACTTTGTGATTTTTATTCACTCGTATTTCATATTGAAATTTTCACTGTTGAGTTGATAATGTTACAATTGGGAAACAATGAATAGAGTAAATACAATAAAAATAAAAAACCAAATCTCATCAAATCAATTATTTTTTTTTGAAAACTTATTCAATCAATTATTTCACAATTTGCTTTATAAAAATTTAAGAACAATTTTTCATACTTTTTGGGAAATATCAGGGTTGTCGAATATTTTACACGCTACCAAATGAATACTGGAAATTTTCCATTTTTCTATAAAACAATAATTGAGAATAGGTTTGGACATAATATTTTCTATATTTCTTTTAGAAATCCCAGTCTGCCACTGAATTTAAAATATAACTTCGATTTACCAAATTAAAAGGAGTTCTTCTACGTCAAAGTAGTTTAATTAAATTTCCATTGATTTGCTTATCATTGAAAGTCACTGTATAGATAGTATTTCCATCTCAACGGTTAAATGGCATCATCAAAAATTGATGAATTATTTTATTTGCCACAGTAAGAATTGACAACAAAAAAATTAATTTGAGAACCAATTGAATAACGACGATCGAATGCCTCTATTATCCATTTTCTCGACATAAGCAAAATATAAGTAAATATATAAAAAAAAAAAGAAAAAAAAAGGGTTATAAAAATATGAAATATAGAACCATATTTGCTATGCGTTGGTAGATAATATTTTTGGAATGTTAATTACTGGCGGAGTACATTTCGATACAGCCGAGAATGACGATGAAAAGGTACGAATTTTTGACTGGCGAATAATTTCTGAATTTTGGTATATGACTTTCCTCTATCGAACCGTTCGAGCCTCCCGCTCCCCAAATATGCTATCCAATTATCCACACCATTACCGGCTCATCAACTTTCGAAAACGAAGACTGATTGTAGCCACCGAATAACACAATATTTTGGCTTTGCATTTTGGCGTACTCATAATGGACAAGAGGCAGAATCAAATTACATATTGATGAAAAATGCACGAAACTAGGTTCACATTTTGGAAAATGATGTGAACCGCAGATAAAATATACTAAAGACGTGCTCGTAGAAAACAATAATTCGGAACCGGAAGGGGGCGAGACGTACAATACGAGCACAATAATAATGGCAACGGCACAATACCAGCGCCACCATTTTCCTCGACAATTTCACTTCACCCCAGGCTCTGCGAGCAGAGACGGTGCATACTCGTCCGTATGCGAAACCAAAATATTTATACGTTTTCGATACGATCTCACAATACATACACTCCCGCGTCCACAGAATATGCTATACCATTCATTAATGCGAGCCTAATGGGAAGAGTACCCAAAAAGGTATAATCATGATGCCCAAGTACCGTTTTCTAATCGGTTACTTTAGGTATTTTCGTCCGGGTCATCCATCGATTACCCGAAGGTGGCATGTATTGTATACAAATAAGAAACTTGTTGCAGAGTATAAAATGCATTCCTTCAATAGAGGAACTAGTTGAGTCGCTGAAGAAGGTTGAAGCAGATTTCGATGCCCTTCACTCTCAGGGTGTTATTTTCTTCAACATTTTTACTTTGCAAAATGATGGAAAATGACAACCTGGTCAACAATAATCAAATAAAATAAATAAGACATATTATTGGTTTGAACTTCATCCGATACTATGCAAGAAGGGATGATACTGAATTTACCCTGTAAAATGTCAAATAGCTAACAACGAAAATACAAATTTCGGAAATACTTCCTACCTCATCCTTTCGCCGAACAACAAAATCGATATTTCTTCAATTTACTTACACACGAGAAATAACTGTCAGGTTCGAAATATGAATTAAAAACGTGTCAGGATAGGGATCAAGAAATTTATAAAATAGAGTGGGTATAAATGGACCTCAGTGGAATAAAATAGTTCACGAGGTGAGAAAAAGTACAAATTAAGTACGTATTGAAAAAAGTAAACGATTTGCTTGTTAAGGGGTAACTGATTAATTTTAAGGGTTAGTTCTAAATCGGAGTATTCCTATTATTTCAAGCAAAGGTCAGTTTAAAACTAAAAAATTTCAGAAAAAGAAGCCATATAATACCTTTACAAAATATGGCATTTTAGTTTTTCGAAGTACCAATTTTATAAAACTAGTATACAATGTTTTAAAGAAAACATAACGATTATACAGATATTATTCGAAAGAAACACCACGAGTTTAAGTGAACTTTAAACTTTTTTCCAACTCCTTCATTTCCATCAGAAGAGTAGACGGTAAAAAAAAAGTCTCTAGGGTTTTAAAGAGCGAATTAAATATTTATGGTAAAAACTGTAGCTGAAAAAATCCTCGCTCATCACAAAAACTCACTTCTGACCGTATTTGCAAAGCCAAAATAAATATTCCCACGAAACTGCTAATTGGTAACGCAAGTTTTCCTCATTTCAACAGCCCAAATCGACCTACAAAAAGTTAGTATTAGTACAAAATAATTCGCCAGCCGTTGTGATAAAAAAAAAAGTAAATAAAAAATTGAGAAAACAAAATTATGTTAATGTCAAATCCAAAAATTAAAAAGTCGAATTCGAATGTATAAAAGTAACCCAACCGCTCTTCAACACATCATCTCTCAAAAAATATAAACATCGTAGAAAAAAATTATTAAATTTAAAAACTAATTACATTAAAACCTAATGTTCGAAGAAAAAAAATTTTTCAATTCAATTAACAAACTACACCCACAGACAAAAGTACGCGAATTTCTCGACAAATTTTATTTTCTTTTTTTTTCTCTAAAGAATGTATTTATGACTAGGATAGTATGAAATTAAAAAAAAAAAGAAAAAAAGGGGAAAAAAAAAGATTATTCAAAAGTGTATCAAATGGGTGATGTGTTCAGATTCTGTTGTATACGAGAGCACCACGAGACAAGAGAACAGTTTTAAAATCTAAATTTGCATAATTATAAAAAATCTTTCAATAAGAAAAAAAAATTAAATAGTGATACGCTGTATTCGATCAGTCGTAAACAAATAAAATGAAATATTCATCAAGTATCTCCGTAAGTTATAAATTTGATAATAATAATTGATAGTAAAAACGTCTTCGTTATGATTAAAAAAAGAAAAAAAAAACATTAGAAACAAATTAATTTTTTAAAAATCTAGTTTTAGTTCCAAAATTATAAAAATCCAAAATTTTATGAAATTCATATTATTAACGTCAAATACTTTTTTTTCGATTTGCAGACATAAAATATAAAAAAAAAAAAACATTATAAAGGCGTTGAATAAAATATCGATAGCAAAAATTATACTTTTACACGTTTTTGTTTCTCTTTTTTTTCTGTCTCTCTACCATCATCGTATTGCTAAAACATAAATAATGGACGATTTTATTTCTAAATATATTATTTTAAATTATTTCCCAACGAACTATACCGTCGAAAAATTAAAAGGCGATCACAGACACGTAGGAAGCCTTCGAGGAATGCTGGTTTTCACTATTTTCTAGGTTTTGAGTATTTGCAACCGAAAATCCGTACTCCAATACGACACGAATGTCGAACGCATCCAGGCTCTCGAATTGGCAGGCCGCTTCCAACTCGTAGAATTTTTTTCCCATATTTCATTGGCGCATCTAGAAAAAGAAGAACAAAAAATGAATAAAAATTCTAGTCGATTATAAGACGCTAACAACGAATGATCAATGCTTTACAGATTGTATTAAACAAGGAAATTGTGAGTCACAAACTTGAAAAGAGGAAATTGAATTAGACTTTTTTTTCTTTTTTTTTCTAATGGAGGCTTCTTTTTTTTTTTCTTCAAATCGTCTGGATGTTTCATTCACTCCTATCAGTCGAAAAGCAAACAATCAATTAAATGTTGAATAACTGCAACAATAAAACCGTTTATTTCGGTTTAAAAGTCTGTAATAAGGAGAAAAACCTTTAATTACTCGTTTCCTTGAGAGCCGAACGTGTGCAAGCTACAGAAAACGAATTCTTTGGTACTCCTTTATAATTGGTGAACGACATTTTTGGAAGTAATGGAAGTAGGTACTTACGTGGGACGGTGTAAATGTGGTCAGCGAAATGAACAAAGGAAATGATAATAAATAATATTACATACAGAAGGAGAAACACATGGAATAGCAAAAACGAAGAACACTTTTCAAATAAACAAGATCAGCCATCAGGAGCACTAGAAATTAAAATCGTTCTAAAAACAAATTTTCTAAAAATCAAGTTCACTCAAACATATTATTATTATAACACAATCACACACTTTCCGGGTTAATCAACTGAATTTATGGAGCACAATATAAAAACGTAATAAAAATTTTTTGTCATAAGAGAAACTATGAAATTAATGTACTTAATACCCATCAATTTTGTTGGGTATTCTTGAAAACTAATAGGTATGACCCGAAAAAATGTATTATTCAGAGCTTCAATCCTTTTGATTCACTTATTCACATTTTTCTGTTTTACAATAATACTCGTAACTACTCAAAAATATTCGTAAGCCAAAGGGCCAGAATTTTTTTGTTTTTTTCAATTTTCACCAAATCCACATTAAAGGAATTAGGAAGCACATAGATAGAGCCATTCCATCATAAAAATTTCGTAGCATTGTAGTTCAAAATCAAAATTGGAAAAAAAATAATAATTATCATACGTAACAAAAAATAATCCAAACACAATAATTTCACAAGAACATCTCCAAAATATAACATACTAAAACATTTTGGTCCCAAAATATGGCAAGAGGCATAAAATGAAGTAAACCAGAGAGAGAAAAGGACTAAATTCTCAAACAAGTTTATCCTATACTTTCAGAGAGAACTATCATTGTCGTTGACGACTAAATATGTAAGACATTGAGATTCGGTTTTCAACGTGTCCAAATTTTTTGCAGATTTGGTTTTATTCAGCTCGTAAGCATTAAATTATGAATAAATAAGTATTCACAACGTTGTCAAAACAGCTTATACATGAATACGTAGTTGAGTTCGTAAAACGAACGAAATAAATTTATGCAGGAATTTTGGTGTACTTCACGACACTAAAAGCAAAACGTACAAGGGACTCTTAGGCCCCCCTCTTTCTCACCGGAGCACACAGTCTTTCGTCGTAGAACCTCACAATTATCGAAAAATTCCTGCATTAATTTTATAGATTTATCAGGATGACAATAATAGGTCTATCCGTTATCTGTCAACTTCTACGCAAACACGAGTGTCGAATGAGGAAAATAAATTTTTTAGAGAAAATTATTAACATAAAATTGTGCTCATCGTGTAAGTGGAGCGCTAACATTTATATTTATATTCCTTTCCCAACTAGTTGTTTGGGGAGAGAAAGGAAAAAAATGCTTTCACTAGGCTACCTATTTGTGCAGGAGTAAATTCAATTTCTTGAAATCAAATTACATACTTTCTTAGGAAACAATGCCCTCTCTGTCAGTGAGACAACGATCAAGAATTCAATAACTTTGACTTCTGCAGTGGGTGATTCTGCTTCGTTTCAATTAACAAACATAAGCAATCGATGATGCTATAATTTATCGAACCATCAGATTTTTAGCCTGTGATACACGCCCGCCCGCCCGCCCGCCCACCCAAGTTCATTGAAAGGGGTTCGAAATCCGTCAATCCGAACATTTTGGACGAAAAATTGAAGATAAGGCAGGAAAAAAAAGGTGTAAAGATTTGATAATATAAGCAAATTTACCTTCAATTTTATCGGCGTCTCTTCTTCTACCAGCTTCTAGACTCATTTGGTTCACCATCAATGGTTCGGCTCTATTACCACCATCACATTGTGCACCTGCTCTAGCTTGTATGCCAGTCGTTGCTTCTGCGAAAACTCATCCTCCTCGAGAGTGACCATCAGCTGCTCGTTGTATTTTACAGCGTATATATAGAGCTCGTATAGTGATGCGTTTGTATTGAACTCGCTGGCATGTAGCCTCGACTCCTCTGCCAACATTGCATTCATATCCTGGTCGGAAATGGCTTGCATAATTTTTATGTCTGAATAATAGCGATCAACCCATTCTTTATAAACAGGAATGTCTTTGGCATAGAGGAGCTTTGAGCTGGGACTATCCTTTCCCAACCGATGATCCGAAGTTGAGCAGGAATCCATGAAGGTCTGCGCCACCACACTCAGACACGAATCCACTATATTGGACTTGTGAATGTCAAACACGAAGTTCGGGTTTTTTATGAGGTTTACCCAAAATCGCAGTGGTAGACTGTTGCTCTTCCACGTGTGTACTACTTCCGGATCGGTGATACCATGCTGCAATGCTTGGTCATCCAGAAAATCAAACATATACTTAATGGCAAGGGGAAGGGCACTGCCACGGTGGGCAGTGCTAAATATAGTCTCAAAGAGATCATCAACGAACTTCTGCAGAGTCCCCTTTGTAGCCAACAGTCTAGTAAGGTAGATCTCAGATACCATTTTATTACTGCGATCACCCTCCTTGTAATTGTCGTTTGAGTCATGGTGCTTGACTAAATGCCATGCTTTATAGCCAGTATCATTATCATGGGCTGTTAGTGGTGATGTTGTCCTGTACGGCGGACTTGCCATGTTATATTTAGCCAAATTCAAAGTTTCATATTTGTGCAGCTTTTCCATTTTATCTGTAGGCATAATTGAAAGACTATAATTAGCTGACTGCTTCACAGACACTAAATTGAGAAGGCCTCCATCTGGTACTCTATAATGATTCAGGGTATTTTTCTTCTTCCATTCATTTTCGACCTTCGAGGTACTATCATCGTCGTACAAAATTAAGCGACCAGACATGCCTGTCCGCCACTCAACATCCAGTTCACATGGCTTAGGTCTTTGACTATATGGTGTTGCCCGGAAAATTGTATCCAAAGCTTTCTCTTTGACTTGTGATATAGTGTCACAGTCTAGCACCTTAACTGGAACATTCTCTGTATTTGGATCCAGTCCAGTCACAAAGGCTGTCTGTTGTGAGATTGAAACATATACAGTCATGGCACGATAGTCTATCGATTGGCGGATAAGCTTCTCTTCACTCAGCGAATACCTGGCTTCCGAGGTGATTGCATCAACTGGACCCTTATTCACTTGCTGCTTGATGGCACGAAACAGCATGTAGAGTGGCTCACCAGCGCACTCTCTTAGGAACTTGTATAGCAGAAATGTAAACCATGCAGATAGCATTTTCTCTGCAACACTTTCAGTGCGCCTCAGTAAGAGTTTAGGATGACTCTTTCCTTCAATACACTTTTCAATTAGCTCCGCTAAAAGTGTTTTCAGAATATCAGTGCAGTACTCCATCTTACTTTGCAGAGTAATCATGATCACAGCAGCCACCCTGACTCGATCTTTCATGGAAAAATATCGGTTGCTTTCCAATGTCCGTATAAACAGCAGTAAAAATGTTTTGTTCATGACTAGTTGGCCAAACAATCGAAGGCCTTTCTCCTTGCGTATATATTCAGGCTTCTCACGATGAATAAATAAGCGGTCTTCCTGGTTAGGAAATAGGATCATTTCAGCATACATGCTATAGTCCAGGAATGGAATACCACCAGATGTTATATCAGATGTCAAGTCTGTCATCTCAGTTTGCAGTTCGGCAAATGCCTCTTTGCACTCTGCAGCTACTCTCAATTCCAGAATGTCCATCTGCTCTTGCATATTTTTCAGAACTCGAGAACTCTCAGTGGACTTCCGTCGATATGCAATGAGGAAGGCAACAAATATCAATATTAGAACTATAATTCCTACAGCACCTCCATATAAAGTGCTGTCACGAAATGGATTAGTATGAGCTGCAGTGGCTGAGTATTCGATTCTTCCAATACTTATCCTAAAGTTCTCACCTATCATAACAACCACCTCTGGCAATTCTGATTCAGAGTCATTAGCATTACCAGGAGGCTGCTCAGCGGGTGGCTTGCAAGTTAACTGCTGCTTAGATAGTGAAGTAACATTACAACGACTGTTGCCAATATGCACTGTAATATCAGATTCTTGACAAGCTCTGTCAATATTCATGCCATTTATTGTTAGGTAATCGCTCTTGTAAGTTTTTAATAAATTATCAAAAACATCAAATACAGGGTTTGGGTATAGTGAAAACTTTGGATAATTATTACTAAACGATAGATTTTGCACACTGGATACATTATCCATAAGGAAGCCATAATCCAGTTGCTTTGGCTTCTCTGGTTCAAGAAATGAATTAGATATATCTGGAATATATGGCGAGGGGCAAGTCATCAACGAGTCACTATGTACTTCACAGTCACTGAAATACTGCTTTGTTCTGTCTTCATTATACACATATAACTTTGGCCTTTGAATAGAGAGCAGATGTTTGCCTGAAATAGATATTTTTATACCACCAGCAGGAATGCCCTTAGGATGTTTATTGGTAACAGTTACACCAGACTCTAGACTTTCAATAGTTGGATCCTCGGTATACTCATATGTATCTTTGTCAAACAGTCTGATACCTTGATCAAATTTCACTTTGATCTTCCCTTCGCGCTGACGATTCGAAGCGCTAGTCAAACACTGGGTTTCTGAGGCATTAACACGGATGACTTGACAAAGTAGATCGTCTATATACACCTCAATAAGACTGCCTGCATTCATATGCTTGCCCTTGACTGAGAGTATAGTTCCTCCGGATTTTGGTCCACGTTTCGGAACAATATCTTCAATATGTGGATCTACAAATTGATATTCTTTCTTAGACTGTCCACGAAAATTCTCCACCTTTACTAGAACAGGGCCATGACGAAATTGTGATGTTCCGGGGCCATCTACTCGACAAACAATTTCTCGAGTGGTCTTGTATAAATGTTTATAGGGCTCACAGGAAATACCAGCTACTGTAATACCACCATAAATATCTTCAAATGATTTACCCAAATTAATACCTTCGATTGTGATATTAGTACCACCTTCCCATGGTCCCAATTGAGGGCGGAAGGACAATATTGAAGGATTAGGGCAAGTATCATTTGGGTTGAGCCAACCGCCAAAACCATTGCCACACTGGTCACTAATTTCACAGCGGTTTGTACTCTGGCACCAGCCACAGCCAAACTTCTTATCCAATGCCAAGCACATACCACAGTTATCTGCCATGTCTCGACACTTGTAAATAAGCACGTGGATATTATCAGGATTATCAAGTGGTTTGGATCCACCCCATATAACAGCAAATGTAGCAGTCATATTAGGGCCACGCTGCGAATATGTAAACTCCATCTGCTCACAGTATAGAATGTCACTAATAAGCTCTGCCTGGACAGTGGTGATACGTCCTTCGATATTAAATTGGCAAAGGAAACGTGTCTGAGAGAGGAAGGTACCAATAAGATGAATACGGACGCGTACAGTTTTTTTAGTACCTTGTGCCACTAGAATCTCCCCTGAACCATCAGTGGTAGCATTGATAGCAGGGCAAAAAGAGGGCCCACTGCGATAACTAGGTCCGCCTCTATTTACACCAGTAATGATGACATCATTTCTACAGTTTTCGGCAGTGTCGTGAGTACATCGATGGGCATCCACACACCAATCACATGGAAAGCTGGAGGATACACAAGGTGTGCAAGTGGTATAAGTGTTGCAATCAAAAAAAGTGAAGTTTGTATCCACAAAGTCTGGGTTACTACTAGTCTTCACTGATAGTTTGGCAGTGAAATGGTGTTGACCAAGAGGAATAGATGGCAACAGATCAGTTCTAGGCGTGGTGCAATTAACGCCAAAATTATTGCGAGTTGCATTGGTAGTAAGAACTTTATCAAAAATAGTAAAGACACATAAGAATTGACCAGTCAAAGGAGGTAAATTATCTATGGTCAACTCTAGAGTTCTAGCAGTAGTTCTTTGCAACTCTTTAGGTGCAACACTTGTAATTGATGTACACTTTCCAGTTTTATATGGTATCCAGGAAAGAGGATCACTTGCAGCATCTGTGCAAGCACTCCGCAAACTGCACTTATTCTCTAGTGAGCACCAGCCACAGTATGGATCCTTAGCACTCAGGCAGTACCAGCAAGATTCATATTTACTACAGTCTTGCACCTTGACTTTAGTCAATTTACGCTCTGTCATTACATATAAATAGTTCATACTGTTATCAAACAACATATCAGGATTGATAGGTGATTTCTCATCAATCACAATGTCATCATACTCGAAAGCATGATCTGAATTCTCAACCACAATTTTTTTCAGGTGACCCTTGTGTGTGCCGATGAATACAACGGTAAAATCGCCAGTTGATGTTGCTGCTACAGCTGTCAATCGTGTGTTAAAAGTTAAAACTGGAACTGCTGTAACCGGTATCTCACCTCCCAGGGGAGTATTCACATCAAGTCCACAGAAGTCTTCAGTTATACTCTCAATTTTGGTGCGAACACAATCATGCCCAAGAATAATGAAATCCAAACCACGAGTGCCTTTACCACTGAAGCAATTATTTATGTTCATTTTAAATTGCCTCTTGATGGAAGTAAGAGAGTAAATGCAAAGAGCTGAATTGGAACTAGGCTTATTCGCATTTTCACCCTCCATTTGTTCACTCTGCGAAAAAACAATAAAAAGTACATCATCTTGAGGTGTATTTCCAAGCAAAGCAGCTAGTTCAGATCCAGGCTTGCCAACAAAAGCGGCTTGGGCTAGATTATACTGCCGACCACCAGATCCAGTACACTCAATTGGTATCTCTGTGTACGAATAATAGTCCTTATCCTCATGGCAAATACGGATCAGCTTGGAGATATAGGGTGAATTGGGTGATGTACTCTTCATCTGAGTAGTGAGAAAATAACTGAAGGCACCACTGCTAAAACCATAAACATAATTGATGATATATCGTTCGCGTGAGAGGTTATTGACAAACATACGAGTTCCAGTTGTTACTCCCATCTCGGCAATTGATAACATACGACTGGTCTCTAAGCTTCGAGAAGCTACTGCAGGCACCTCAGATCGATAGGCTGAATTTCCAGTAAATGTAGTGCCAACATAAAGTACAAAAGTGGACATGGATGGTTTAATTGGACCAGGAGCAATGAAGGCAACTGTTGATGCGTTGGCATTATTAGCAACCACTGACTCTTTGACTATCTGCAGCACATCTGAGACATTTTGTAGTGAGTGCACGGTGCAGAGGCCCTGGAATACGCTGCCGCAGGCAATGAGTCGTGGATTAATATAATCGATGACAAGAGCCTTGTTATAATTATCTGTAGGCTTCTTCACCACATTGGGTGAACATTCAAGAACGTTGCATTCCAGGGCATCATCAACCGGGCCAGTAGTGTGGTTAACAACTGTATCTAGGTTAGCTGAAAGTTGGTAGAGGCGGTTCATGGCACCAACAAACACCCATCCGCGGTCCTTGTCGATGGCCAGATGGTTGAATTTGGTGGCATCGTCGGCAAGGAAGGTCTTGAAGCGCACGGTTGGTGATAATGTTGAAGGAGTGGTGGCGCAAGTGTAGGGCAATTGTAGCAGCGAGAGACATGATATGATTGCCAACCAAGTAGCCAATGTTCGGAAGCGTAAATACATGCTAACATTTCAGACTTCAAATGACTGTAGATAGTAAGCTGGACACATGGCACGAAATGGCTATGTGGTACTGAGCAAAATGATCTGAAAAAAAGAAACGATAAATATTAATTATATTCTACGGGGTAGTTTTACATAAAAGTAGATGTGATCTATGAAAATATGTGACCTCCGGTCGAAAATTCAATTTTCCAATTGACAATTGCTTTTAATTGAGAAAGGTTTTGTGAGCATTTTATAAAATATATATTTGATTGTTGAGTTATGACATTTTGATAATTTCAATTTAAAAATTCTACCTCACAAAAAATCAAATTATAAGTTTAAAACAGTTTTGAAAAATAGAATACTCTTCCTCAAAAACTACCGACTCGATTTTAATGAAAAATTTGTAAATTATTATACACATACACACCACCCTAAATGTATCCAACAAAATACACTAAAATTCATCAGAACGTTTCTGTATTGGTTGGAAAATTATTAAAAAATGAGGAAAGGTAATGAAAAAAAAGACTTTTTTCCACAAAATTCGTCTAAAATATGAGTAAGAGCTTAAGTGATGTAAAACTTCACCATAATGTTGGCAAAGGAATATTCAAAAAGAAAATAGGAAGACATGACTTTTTTCATTTTTTAACCAGACAATCATTTTTTACCTGTTTCTTAAAAACTTATTGGCCTACTCGAGGAACTTCTTTAAAGATCTAGATCGCGTTACGAATATAAAATTCAAGGCAGAGTTACTATGCAAATCTATATTATGAATCATATAATGGTTATTTTATATAAAAATTTGTATTGCAATAGGTAATTATTACTTTTGCCTGAGAACAGATGCTTTGGTCTTACAATTGGAATAATCCAACTCAATCAATTATTTTTGATCAAGGTGTTCCATTCTAATCAACTTGGTCGGGCCACAACTAGGAAATGGGAAAATTTGGGTAAATGTACTTGAATAAAATAAAATATTTTACTCAGCAAATTTACGTTGTTATATCACAGACTTATTGTGGACCTATAATGTTTTACATCAAAAACAACTCAACTTGCGGGTAGAGGAACAACCTCGAGGTGATACGGAGCCACTAACAGTAGGCAATCATATTCCACAACTTCAACTAAAAATTCGGTCACATATTGTGATATTCCAAGAGAAAGATAGAAATGAGAGACTAACTTTATTACACCTGCAAGAATCTAATTCACTTTCCACAATGCGTTTATTTTACCAAGTAAAATATTTAGGTTCCTATGATACATCATGTTGTCAACTCAAGTCCACTGCCAAAGTTCGAATAAAATTATTACCTTTCTTTTCGTACTCAAACGGTGTTTCAGGGCCAGATAATGCTAAATCAGCTAAAAAAAAGTGAGCGATCATTTTTTCAGAATATAGCAGGTTTTAGGCAGAGACAAGCGATATTATACCATTTTATACCTATATCTTCCCCCAAAAAGGAAACCCTAGACTGGAGGCAAGAGAGCAGCAATTAAAAACAAAATGATAATACAATTGCGACAAAACCTAATAAAAGCTTGGTGAAAATGCATAAACTTTTACCGAAGTCGGCATAAGCGGGTATATTTTCTACAATAGTAAACCTAATTCCCTTTGATCCCAAGTGGCATGTACCAGCGAATGTACGAGTAGCAAATTTCTGCCCACAGTTTCAATGAATGAAACGAAGTGGCGTTACATTATTTCAACATTTAAACGCCAGAATTTGTACAATACATACAACCCGAAAATGGCGTGGCATGTGCGCAGCAAAACAATATTCTCTCGCAGATCATTTACACCAATAACAATGAGAAGCAGTAAAGTATAAACAGAAAAAAAGCACGCCATATATCTAGAAGAGGAAGCAAAGGTAATCAATAACGGAAGTTGTTACTCGTACATTCACATTCGAGCAACATCCAGCACTTGTACGTCGAATCTCGATAAAGTGAACACAAATACGTATACTTTTGCTGAGAGGCGAGACTTGAATAATTTACGTGTGAACAATTCTCTTTTACACGAGGCAATTCCAAACACAGGCACATCAGTTTCATTATTGACCACATCAGAACTTGAAAACAGCAGTGCTACACATGCGTAGAATAACTAACGGCAGGGTTGGACATCAAGTGATACATCGGCATAGCCACTAAATAATCCTAACTTCGGTTACAAAATTAATAGACAAATGAGAGAATGTTCTCCATGACAACTTCCAACTAATCATGCACCCAAACCATCTTATATGACTGATTAAATGTTGATTGATGGACAAAACGAGCACATGGACACACTCTCCGAATAATGAATTTTAATTTATCGTTCTCGACGGCCCAGAAATTGTTGTATTTGGTACTTTTGCATCATCCATCTCGGATCAACGATTCCCCCCCCCCCCCGATTACATCTGATTACGTAAACTCGTTACACATTGATTACTCGTTGGGTCGGCATAACAATTGAAAATCACAATTAATAATTACGCTTTTCGTCTTGATACGGCCTTGGAGAAACGAGACATTTATTTCATGAATTTCTTGAACCTAGTTGTAGAACTACGCTAAATATATTCGACCACTTCTTCAATGAAGGAGCAACTGATCTTCATTTCGAGGACGATTAATCAAATCGTATTTCAACTTTTATCGAAATTAGGTAATTATTTCAGCAGTACATAAACAATAGCTTTAGACCGAATCCAGTATTTCAAACCAAAATTAATAATTTAAAAAAAGGAAATTTGGAAAATTTCTCGATTGTTGAAGGCGATAAAATTTTGTAAATATACCCTTTACAAATCGAGAAATCTTTTAAAATTAGTACACCATTACATACTGGGGAGCTGTTTGGCTACCATTTGTGGCGTCCGAGTGAAGTTCCACCAAATAACTCCCCCCCCCCCCCCGTTCACACCTCCAACTATCGATAAAATATACTTTACCTCGGTGAGGTTAAGTATTTTTGCATGAGACTATTGAATTTTTCTGAGGATAAACCTTGGAAGACTTTATCAAGAATTTCAATGAGATATTCACCTCTACACCGACCTCCTTATTAGCCACAACTGCGATCGATATTCGCGAACAGTTAGACACAATGTGTGAGCACATGCTAACATCAACATAAACAATTTTTTCGCGATCAAAATAGACGTGACCCCGAAAGTCCATTAATTGACTGCGTAAATTTCAATTTGTCGATGACTCATACACACATTGCGACTATACAAACGGCTATAATGAGCATTTCCATATCACTCGGCAGCCAACCGCGCACCATCGAAATAAACCTTCGCCCACTTTTCCTTCTTCATAGTAATATTATTCATTCTCTATGGTCCGCATTCTGTATACCTACTACATAATCGATAGTAAAAGTGAAATATTTTTGGTGCGAAGGTCCGTCGGGTCCGTCCATAATCGCGAAGACGCGAATGCGAAAATCGTTGCCCGCAGTCATTTGTAAAGCAAGTTCGAAATTCTTTTCTTTCCTTTTTTTTTTTTCTTCATTTTCATCTGCCAGATGGTAATTTGCCACTGTGCCACTGGCAATTAGCGTCAAAATCATAGACAGATATATGACCTTCTATCAATCCGTATGACTTGAGGTAAATTACAAACGTATTTTGCATTAAAATATGGCGGGCTTCGATGTACATTATGTAGAAATGATATTATACGTCTTTCTTTTTGCGAGAAACGAGAGATAATCCAAATACCTTTTACCATTCTCTCTCAACAAAATAACCAAATCGTTAAATCGTTCAGCGACAAAATTTCCTAATGGTAGGTAGTCAAAAACTAGAGCCAGTTTTTATTATTTTTTATACATTTCAGATCAAGACATACTCGTATTATTTAGTAAGTATGTTGAATAAACAATTTTCGTTGGACCAGCTAATCATTTCGATTTTTATATGAAAAGTGGGAAATTAAAATAACTTTTCCCTTGAATCAACTCGTATTATTTCCTGCTTTTGTTTCCTTTAATACAATCTTCACAGTCTCTCCCTACCATTATACTCGTATACGTACGCATGAGAGTCTCAGAATACACGTAACAATTATGTTATCACTGCCACCAGGTTCAAAAAATTAATAAAAAGTCTAAGATTTTATGAATTCTATGGCCTAAAAGCTTACGACAAATTGGCAAGAACGTCACTAAGAGAGAAAAATCTACCCGTAACAAGGTACATATGGTTCAAATTATACCTATAGGGAAAATGCGATACGGTACCAAATGCAAACACGATAGAACTCCTAAACTAACTATACGCCTCTCCCGATAGGGCTAAGTTATAATATAATTCAAATGTTGCCAGTTCGTGATCAACTTCCTCAAAAATTCGATGACGTAACTGAAACAGCAGCATTATAATGCTCTCCAACGTCGCGGACACATGGAAATCAAATTACTCAAACTTTATTCTAAGCACCGATCCAACTTTCATTTAGCAAACTAGAGAATATCGTAGCTAATATGTACAACAATTCATCGATGACAGATTCATCATTTATCTAATTTTTTCGACAGGTTACCTACTTGCGTATGCTATGTGCTCTATGCAATGCAAAATTAACGACGATGTGCTTTCTGTTATCACACCACGGCCATGATCATTTCCGACAGGATTTACAGACGCACCCTTATCAGCAGGTAATGATAGACAGTAAAAGTTATTTTTAAACTAACCAGACACGGTAGGAAATCGTCAGTTCCTCCTTCGCCATTTTTAATCAATGCATCATTTATAAAATAGTGTCGAGATGCTACGACCATCGAAAATCTACGACTCAAAATATGACATTCATTAATAAAAATGTGTTTTTTGCAGCGCACAATTTTCATGCAAGCCCTAATAATAACGCTGCTTCTGAAGAGAAATCTTGCACATCCAAACAAAATATACTATCATAGAAAACATTCTAACTAAATTTGTAGCAGCAGTACTTAATGGGTGTCTCACTACTTTCATGTATAGCGAGTAAAAACAAAATTGCAACGAAACTCAGTTGACCGACTTTCAACGTACAAAAAAGGTCTACCTGCCACACACGACTCGACTAAAAGCCATTTATGCGCGCCAAATCCAATAAAACTTCGGACTTAAACGATCTGAAAAACGTCGAATTAATCGTTTAATACTTATAATTATTTCTGATCGTTTCCACAGACATGGAAACTTTCATTATACGCAGTTAGACCTCCCACCATAAACTTCCACATATACGTTCTGAGTGACCCTCCATAATTTAATTGAAGAGTTTCACGAATAATATAAATACCATCGAGTCTTCGAGTGGCGTGGCTGGGTAGATGGGCGAAAGGATGGAAAAAGTCATCAAACTTTTAAAATAGGCTTTACATACACAAGGTGCTCGTACCCAGCGTTTGCGAGTGGCTGGCTATTAAATAATAATAAATTATGGAAGTTCGAGCAGTAGCAACAACAACATCAACAACGAAAACAACGTAACTACTCACCTAAATGAGTTTTAATCCTTTCTTTTAGGGAAAAAGGGCACGGTTGCTTGGAATCGTAGGTATTAACGAATTATACGCCTTCAACTTTCCGTAATTTCCACTCCAATTTTAAGAATCACCTGTGAAAAAAAGAAAACAAAAAAAAGCGAATGAATTATAAGGAAAACTTTAATTACACTCGAACGTTGAGAAAACTTTTTATCTCAGCTGATTGAATAAATAAGATGAGCTCCTACTCCCCTACAGTAGCCGGAAAAAAGTTTTTTCACGTTATCATCTCGATATCTTCATTCGAAAGTAACAAACATAAAAAAAAAGTTTCAAAAAAAAAATAGTAAATGGAGGATAATGAAAATGGTTTCTACATCTCTTTCGGTTCCTTTTCATAGCGTGAAGGAAGCAGTGGAGGGAAAGTTGATACACTTTCTCGCCTCTTTTTTTATTCGCTAATTCTGCAAAGAGAGTGAAAAAAGTAAACTTCAGCAAGCGAACATCAAGAATGTATCCTTTTTAGCAGGTTTTTTTTTTTTTTCTGCTGAGAGTAAGAAAAAAGCTTGAGGCATTTGTTCAGTTTTTAAACAAAATGAACCGATTGTTGTGCTGCGAAACTAAAATACACAATATGTTTCTCAACTCGTTTCGCATTTCGCGTACTCTACATAATACTCTACAGTGACAATGTTTTACACACGATGGCAAAGAAATAATAATTATAATCGTCGTTTGTTCAGTCACAATATAATACCTTCTCTTTCATCTCTTAGACACGTCATATAGGTATAAGTATACAATGGAATTGTGTTCCAAGACCAAAACATGTTCATCTTTGCGCCATGCACGAGCAAATCAAAAGAATTTGAGCATGGCGCGAAGATAATTGGACAGCAAACAGCAAATACAGTGGCTACGATGCTGGCAGATAAGTTTATAGTTTGAGAGTGAACCACCCGTATGTTACGAGGCGGAGCCGGGGTGTCTAGATAAAAATGAAAAATACAAAAGAAAAATCACGGCGAATCCGTATACTTTTTTCACTACTCTATTTCCAGTCCACGGACGAGGGTGAGGAAAAAGGAGGAAGAAAAAAAGTTGGAACAACAGAAAAAAGTGAAGTATTCCTAAAATGTAATATATTTGAACGACCGACCCATATAATATTGTAAAATCATCTATTATTCTATTCAAGAAATTATCACGTTTACGAGGGTCGAGGGGGCTAAAAGGATAGAATTAACCACCGAAGCTTCATTTTTTAGCTGTCTAGATATGGCAATATTGAAAAAAAAGGAGCGTTTTCCTGTACAAAGCGGCCAAATCCACACACATCCTGCGTTACATTCTATTCCTCAAATCTTAGCTGTTATTGACTAGTTTCCGCCTCAGAGGAGAGTCCTAGCTGAAATCGGATCGCATATTTGGGTTCATTTAGGCACCGGAAATAAAATAACACCTATCAAAATTGACTCGATTTTCTCAGCCAGGGTTGCCTGAACATCTGCCACATTGGTAGTAGATCTACTACTTTTCAATGACCTTTTGGTAGTCAGTCACATTTTGTAGCACTTTTGACTCAACTATCACACAACCCCTACGTTAAAAAAATTTTCTGCCACTATCTACTACATATGAAATAAGCACATTTAAAAAGTTTTTCATAGAACTTTGGAAAAACTACATTTTTACACAATTTAACCACATTTTCAAAAAAAATTTTGCGTCGACGCGACGCGCAAAAATTGTGGTAGCACTGTACTGATTTCATATACTCGTATTTCTACCATCATCAGAAATTTTGATGAGGCAACCCTGATTTCAGCCTTAAGGAAGGGTCATAGCCAAAACTAATTGCAAATAGTGAAAACGGCGACACAATGCACTATTTTTTGTAGCAAGCTGCAAGTCCTTCAGTTTCTGCAGCATTTGAGTTATTTGGGAACTATTATTATAACGCTCATAGACATCAAAAAGTTCAATGATTGAAAGAATGGCTATACTCCAGTATAACTTCTATCTATCTAGCTCAAAATCGTCGAATTTCAACTCATTTACACGTAGAAAATCACCGAGAGGATTCAATTCATTTTTCTACCACATAAATTGTGAAACGTTTCTATTTTTACCGAGTTTTCGATTTTTTTTGCCTGTTTTCACGGTTGGAAGAAAGGATAGAATGTACATAATGCGAGTATATCAAACATTTTTTTTTTCAGTTTGAATAATTTCATCCCACGCTACTGTAGGCCCTTATCAAATCTGATCACTGACCGAAGCCACACACTCAAAAATGGCGAAATAAGGAGGTGAAAGGAGAAGGGGACATCAAGATAATGAGAAAAAGTCTCTATCGATGCAAAGAAAGTTTGCAAAATTTCATTTACAAAAATACACTCGAAAAATGGGCACAGCCACTGCTGGTCTAGATTCCAAAGAAGAGATTGCCGACAGAGACACATCGTACACTACTGCACAAGTATAATATGGAATGTAATATACGATACACTATATCAGATAGGAATCGTATTTCTAGCAAAACACTGCAAAGGATAATAAATTTATTCTCTGGAGGGTGAGTACGTTAGCCTTGGCATGAAAAAAATAACAGAGAAAAATAGAACCTCGTACTACAAACTACATGGTTTCAACAAATACGACGAGAAAATTTTTATGAAATACAATATTCCCAAATTTTTGGAGGAGCTCTTCAAGTAAATTGGAAAACTAATCGCAAAATACTCAAGGGCTTACTCTAAACTGACACGTCGAAGAAGATTTTAGGGGCACATGCAAAAACAACATATTATATATTCTCTTCAAATTTAGTATTATGAAATACTGAATTTTTTACCACAAAATAGGTCAATGGCACAAAATGTTGCCTAAAATATGACAAATAAAATTTTTTCAAGAATCAGATACGTTTTGAGTTAAGAATTTTTCCAGTGACAATGTTGGTTTGAAGAACCGTTAGAAATAAAAATGAAAACTTCTGAGGAATAGACAAACAAAATATAACTTGAGCTTCAGATGATCCTAGTGCAAAAGTAGTAGGAAAAAAAATGAATTTTCCAATTGGACACAAATAATGATATTTCGTCCAACAGAGAGAAGTTAAAAGGTTGAAGTAAGTTTGTTCTTAGAACCAACTCTTGGACTTCAATATAAAGGATGGTCTGCATTAGAGGGTCAATGTACTTTATTGACCTCCAACCCAAACTTCAGTCATATTGTCTGCCCTGTATAAAATATCTCTACAAGATGGCAGCAATTTTGCTAGTAAAAGGGATTCCGAACATAAAAGTTAAACACGTTTAGCTTATTAATGATTGAAGGATCGCAAATCTCTGGGTCACATTTTACATTTGTTATTAGTATAATGCAAAATGATGCTCCGTTTGCTGCATTCTGCCCTTAACAGCTTACAAACATAACGCAGGTGTATTGCAATTCCTAAGCTGCGTAATATGGTGAGTAGGGATTCAATAAAAAATTGTTAATTTTCAGGCTGAAAACTCCTTGAATTAACACTCAACCCTCCAATTATACTAATTTTCATAAATTAAAAGTAATTCCTTCGCGTGTGAATTTTATGCGTGAATTCCATCCTACACCGAGAATATTTTCCCAGAACGCCTTGCATAAAGATGGAATTTCGCAGAATCGAAATTACCTCGATAAATTCAAAATGCTGACGAGGAAAACACTCGGTAAATCCAATTTCCTAACCCATACAGTCTTCACCAAAGCGTGTGCCAGATCTATGAGAAGAAAAGGAAGTAAATGGGTGCTGGAGGGATGATGGTGCGGGGAACATCCGTAGGTCGCTCAGCCCAAGTACTCGGAAAATTTTCTCAATTTTTGGGAACACCTGATACAATGTCAAGAGAGACAAAACTGAAAATTCGACTAATGCGCATACGACGCGTAGGCCGCCCATAAATACACCAAAGTAAGGTGAAAAAAAAACAAAACAAGAAATTCGCATTTTTTATTACCTTGCTCGAAACAAAACGTGGAATACGAGTATAATCTTCACTCATATGTGCACAGCACATACCGTCATCTAAAAATAAAGTCTCTATAGAATTACACCGAACATGCGAGTGAGCCCAGACTCTAAAAAAGACGACAACGAAGGTAAAACTCACGGTAAGGACATATAAATAAAAATTTGCCAAACCTAAAGAAAGAAATAAAAAAACAACAAATACAAACTGCTGGCCACTCCAAAAAGCGGAGAAGGCGAAACGAGCCCATTTATACTAAATTGTATACACATGTAAGTATTGTGTAATACGTGGTCAAAAAATTTTCAACAAAATCGTTGTAAAATTCCAAGTATGTTCTTTGGGCGCATGTGGGTGAGGGCCTTAGTCAAACACAGAACTGGTTTTCCGAAAGGCGTCTTAATGAGGGAGGGGGGTGTACGGGTCAAGGGTGAAAATCACATTTACAGCTACAGTAAGTGTCACCTAATATTCTGTACGAAGAAGTTCGAGTAAGAAAACAGACAACTGAAAATTCAAATTTCAAAACGAAGAAACAACTATACTCTATTCACTTCAACATAAGATTGCAAAAAACGGATTACAGTCTGCTGGGCACCGGTGAGAGGAAAGGGTAGTCGTTCACGTTCAGCAACAATAAATGGCTGCGCATCAGAATTTACTTTCTTGCTTTTTATCACACTAATCGATAATCATATATATTGTTGATGAATGTGAATTTGACGTTCCGTTTTCTGCAATCTTAAAATGAATAGAGTATACACTGTACATACATAATATAGAGTTACCAATGCATATTTTACCGCCGACATATACACTTGCATAACTCATTAGATATTTTCAAGAACAAATAAACGTCTTCATTTACCCGCAAACGCTGACACTAAAATTGCAACTTTTTTCTTCAATTGGCACTATGGATTCGACAGTCGCTTTCAAGGAATCCACTTCTGTTATACAAGACGGAAACCACCAAAACCAGTGCCATGTTTGCACTGAAGAACGATTACACAACGTTCCCAACGTGTAATTATATAGTTCTGAACCACATCGTGCGACCACAAGAATGCATGTCCAAGATCGTGCTGCCCAAGTTCACCCACTTCCAGTGCACTTGGTGCCACTTATATTGTGGCACTGCGATAAGAACCTACCACGAGCACGATACCGTTATCACAATCGCGGATTTCCACAAAATGAAACACCCAATGAGAAAAAAAAGTATAGCGAAAGAGATGCAGTAACGAAGAAAAAAAAAAAAAAAAAAAAAAAAAAAAAAAAAAAAAAACAAATAAGAAAATATTTTGACCCATTTTTCAACGGCTGGCATTTTTTCTTCACTTTTTTCGCCATTTCCACATTTTTTGCTTCTACTCACACTCTATTCCACTCTCCCACTTCTCTAAATGCGTCTCTTTCTCGCATTCCCTGGTACAATTTTTTGTTCACTTCTCACTCATCGCTTTCCTCGTTATCGCGCGCGCAAAAAACTTCGCCTCCTCAAGAATCGAGATCTCCGAAGATCACGAACTCCATATGCTTTCAGAGGCCAGCTGGAGAAGTGTGCAGAGTGCACACACGCCAGCTCCTCGCCAAAAGATATTTTATTCTGCGTGCCGTGATAAGACCATCCATTTCGGAGGACCGACAAGGAAGGTTCATTTCCCCGCTTCCCTTCCACACGAGAACATCTGAGAATGAGGCAAAATGACAAGAGGGGGATGTGGATAGGGGAGAAGGGGATGAGAAACCGTATAAAAGACTTCAGAGATCTAGATTATACCTCGTTAAAAAAGGAAAGAGAAAAAACGATATACCATAAAAACAAGAGACGAACAGAACGAAGTAAAATAAATAAATAAAATAAAATAAATGAGCAATTGATCTTGTTTTTCTTCTTCGTCCATTTTCTCAAGCACAGTAAGCACAAAATTTTCATTGCTTCCTTCCTTATGGGTTTCTTCTCATTCGCTCCGCCATCTCTTTAGAAAATTGCCGAAAGGATAAAAACAAAGGAAAAGGAAAAAGGTACACTAAATCGTACTTGTGTTATAAAAGGAAGTTAATTAAAAAGCTCGCCTCAAAACCCGTCAGTGACGACGTTATAACAAAAAAATTGAAAGATAAATAAAATGAAATAAATACGCAATCTGACAACATAAAATATTCCAAAAAAAAAAAAAAAAAAAAAAAAAAAAGAACTAACAGAAACTCAAGCTAAACAACGTTTCTATATTTCAGCACAAGTCAATGGTTTAAAAACCGAAGTTCCAGGTTCCTGAAAATCAATTCATGGACGATGAACGTAATATTAAATGCTTACAATTAAATCTTTACAAAAAAGAATAAAAATGCGAAGAGACGACAAAAGGAGAAGAGAGAAACCGGTCTAAATTCCAAGACTTGCGATGATTATGTGGACTACATGCGCTGACCAACAAAAATGGTAGTAAGCTTACAACAGATTTAAAACTGAGCTGCTTTTAAGGATTTTTTCATCAAAACGCTGAACCAACCAACTACTTTTGGGAGGCTGGGTAGAAATCTTCCCTTTTTTATTTGTCAATTTTCACAGGTGATGCACGGGCGGCCTTGCAACCCCCCCTTGCCAATCATGATTAAGTCTCTTCGTGGCGTATTGCTTTGGTCCTTATTCTGGTTGTGGAATCATTGGATAATATCTTTGATACTTAAAGCTGTGCGTTTTCCAACTCGCATGCAGTTGATCCAAATTTGCCAAAAGAGAATCATATGGGTCAGCTGCTAATTGGTTAAAGTAAAGGATTAACCTAGTTCCAAGTAGTTCGCCGGCGTACTCATGTATACGTAGGTTGAGCTCAGTATACGTATATGTTTGGGGGGGGGGTATTGGCTGAATACAATATAATATAATATAATATACATGTATGTACTTAATTCATTGCCTGGAAAATGGAAATTCGATGTGGCTGCATTTTGAGACCAGCTATAAATGTAGAAACTTACCTGAAGGTAACAAATTACCTTGAGGTTGATTTTTCTTCAAGCGAAAAATGTTTCTGTTAAAAAGTCTCTGGCAGCCAAATTATTCATCTAGTACTAAGCAACTGTGGTGATTTTCACCGTACCAAAGGTTTACATTGGAGAATATAATCCTCTTACATAAACTATTCGGTTTCCACACAACCAGCAGTTTAACGCGTTCGAGCAAATTCACCTCCGTTTTAAAATGGCGCCGAAACAAAACCAAAACAAAAATCTCACTTTTCGCTAGTATCCAGCGTGTAATTTCATTTTCCTGCCAGGGCGAAAAATTAAATAATAGTAAATCCCCTATTTTAATCTATTTTCGCTAAAATACGAGCAAAAAAAAAGGCAGCAACTAAATGAAAGGGAAGCAAGCAAAACTTAGTCGGAGGAGGTAAAATAAAAGAAAGAAAAGAAAAAAAAAGAAAAAAAAAGAAGAGTAGAAAAGACGTTCATTGATTGAACATTTTCTGCACCTTAAAAACTCACGCTGAGTAAATTCATCGCTAAATATTTCAGAGTTAAATTGGAGTTCGCGACTCCAGCTTTACTCACCCTTCAAGCCCGTCTCCACGCCCCTTTCGACTTAGAGAAATTTTCCAAAAACTTTTCTCACTTCGGCATGAAAAACGTTTTTCGGTTTCACCAAATAAAAACTTTGGTCGGAATTTCACCCCCTTTTTCATCGCCTGCCACGAAAACCGTTTTCTTTCATTCTTTCTCATTCTCTTTTCACCTTTCATGTACTCGTGCACAGACACACACAGGCACTCTCTACAGTATACTCAAGGTGTACATTTTATAAATACAGGGTGCCTTTCAAGTGGTCATAGCTATTCTACAATTTACACCAGCGATAAAAATAAAAAAAAGTCTATAAACGTACAGTCTAAGAGTATTTTGAATTTTAAAGGCGAGCTAAGTAGGCTTTCACAAATAAATGAAGTGATTTATTCAATAATAATTATTGTTCTTGATTCAAGTAAGTAAGTAATATTAAAAGATTATGCCAAGTGGGGGTCGTATTGTGAACGTGAAGTAATTATAGGTAAATCAAAATTGGTTACCGCAGGTAAACTATTTTGAGGCGAAAAATGTTGAAGACTATGTTGCACATGCTCATAAAAAATCATTTGATCAGATCATTAGATGATTCCCTGGAAGGAATTTCATCTCCATAAACCTATTAGCATAAAATTCATAGATTTTGAGAAAATAAGAAATACTCGTATATACTGTAATTATTTCATTTCTCTTTCAATATTTCTGTTGCTTCTTCGCAATGAAAATTACATACACGTATTCAACACTGGACGGAGCATGATGCAAACTTTATAATTTATTTTAAGATGAACTATTCAAAGGAGCAGGAGGCGTCATATACGACACCATTTACACGAGTTACCAAAATAAGAAAAATTTTTCATTGAATAAAATTCAACCTATATTCGGAATTCCAACAGCTGCACAATCCTATAGGGGGATACGTTTAGCATTCTGACTATTTTTCAGTCTCATTTGATTATAGAAAATTGCGCTACTAAGTCGATAATATAGCTTGAACGACCCTGTTTGTGTCATGACGCCACCTGGTCTTTTGAAGTATATTGGCGTCATATATGGCGCCATCTGGTCTCTTCAGTAGTGAAGTGAAACACGGTTTTTCCAGAGTTAGACAATATTTTTTTCTTCTCGTCATATTATGCACTATCTACAGGTGCAGCATGGCGAACCACTCAAAGAGCACCCTGTATACAAAATACCTTACGTAAACACTAAACACATAATCGTATTTTCCTTTAGGAACTACCTTCGCTCCATTCACTTCTCCAGACTCGACGAAGGGAGGCATTAATTTTACTTGACAGCTAAATTAAAGTATTCTTCGCTTACTGCGCTTAAGTGTCTCTCGTACAGCAGCTTTTTCTATCGTAAACCCTCCACCACACACACCCCAGCCACTCTTACCCATAACAAATGTGGTATCCCTTATCATTTGCCTGCGAATGCACACACTCTGATTTGAGTCTCTCTTACGTTAACCTTTCACCCTCCCTCTAAATCAGTACCTACTATTCAAACTGAAAACTCGAATTGTCTTAATTTTCGTAAAGTTTTACTCGTAACTGACACTGACAGTGCCTTCACGGCTCCGACTCATTTCATCAAAACGAATCATCTTTCACTATAAGTAAATTAAAAAAAAAATTCTTTACAAATTCAGCACATGTGTAATATAAATCACAATTTTCAAGTAGTGCAGTGCACACATCGATGAAACACGAAATTACGAATCTCAAGTACCAGTTCAATAAACTAATGACTTATTTCCTTTTAATCATTGCACATCAAACTGCAGTATAAAAATAAGTGAAAGTGAAAAGAAAAGTCCGCAGAAATAGTAGCAACATAAAAGGAAAAAAAAACACAAAAAAAAGTGGCAGACAGCAACTTTTTTAGCACTTAAGAAGGAAAAGAAGGGAGAGGAAACTCTCAGACTGAATGCTTGAGAAAGCAGCACACGTTATTCAGAAATTCAAAAATAATTTTTTCCTCATTTTTGGAAGCTCTTTTGTTTCCTTTTTGTATTAATACATTTTTTTTTTTTTTTCAGCAGACGACTCGAAGAGTACTTGTCGCCTCGTGCTTCTCAAGATTAATTAATATACTGTATAATCTAAGAAGAAAAAATTTGAGTGATTTCTAACGTCGAAAATTTTCAACACCATATAAAAATGCTACAGCAGACGGAATTTTTTCTGCATTGGCAAAATTTTACGATAAAAACTATATACTTAGTTCAAGTCTCTACTTGCATCATCGAGGATCTTATTCGATTTTGTGATTTTTTTTTAGTAACTTCGGGCTTTGAAAAGAGGTTTATTTATAGCGCAGTATCACAGCATTCCTAAGTTAATTGAACCAATAACTTAATTAACGTGGAAAACCTGTTCTAAATTTTATAGAGTTTAGAAAATGATATCAGAGAAATCTTATCGAAGAACATGAGGAAAAATCAATTTGAAAATCGACAATACCTTCCTTTCCCCTACGAATATCGTTCGCTTGGCTATTAAAATCATACATTTATTTTCAATTCAAAACTAAGGTTCGATGAAAATTCCATGTTACATTATATGCAACCACAACGAGAGAACAACCCGATCTGCGGCAAGAAAGTCATGCTTTCCAACTGTGTACGCGATTAGGGCGTAAAATATGACAAAATGGAGGAGTATTATACAACCAACCCTCCTTGATACAGAACATATTTTCTCTGGAAACGTGCGAAAACGGAAATATCAAAAGGAAAATTCTCGTCAAAGAAACCTTGGTAAACCCTTTTGCATCCTTGCCGCTAATGATGCTACAAACAGGATCGTGACGAAGGTAGATGCACGAAGAAAAGCGAGTATATAAGGGCTGACAGTTATTTATAAGTCGCAATCGAGACACCACATTCTTGTAAACCCACTCAGAAGACACAGAAAATATTGCTGATACGAGAAATGAATATTTTAGCAACTCGATAAGTACGAGTAGTACCAAGCACCGGACGAATATAGATGGGAAATTCTTCGTCACTACAAAAAATTGCTCGTGAAAATAGTACGTACCTATTTCGTCAATCGATTGCGGTTTCAACTGGAATGAAAGTCGTGAACAGAAATACGACAAGGGTAAAGGAGTCCACTCGATAAAATTAGTGATTATTGTTCAAGAAGTCCCGAAACACCAGTTGAGTGCAAAAAAAGTGATAACATTTTCAGGGACGTACGAGGTTTTGAGCTGTTCAATTATCATTATAACAACCATCGCAAGTCAAAATATAGCAATTTACTCTTTATATAACGTAGTTATAGTGAAATTCAAAAAAGTGGAAAAAACAAGGTGTAGATACACTTGGCTGCCAAAATCAAGAGTTCATAAGCTAAATGGAAGTAACAATAGCAAGGGTATGAAGTCCAAACTGATGAACCCGTATACAGAAATATGTCAAATATCGGACTTCCATCACAAATAATAAACAAAACCTGAACTTCAAATACCCACACAATCTCAACATTACCATCATAAACTACCGGATCAACTGGACACGTATTTATCTCTACCTACAGACCGCATGATTTTAATACAAATGAAAAATATTATCTTCGCGAACGCCATGAATCATGAATCGTAACCGAGAACCAGTCTGAACAATACCGCAAATGATTTAATCAATTATTCATTCTCTCAATCAGCGATTGCATCGAGTGAAAAGAGTATAAAAATAAAATAATAATTTTCAATTTTTTGCTGCGACAATAATAAATCGGCAAAAAAAAAACATCGAAACTTTTCGACCATTACAAAGGTGTATGTTCTCCTACCATGTGTGTATTATTGGCCTCAACTTTTTTTTTTCTTTTTTTTTCTCGCCTTCTCCTTCAACCAAACACAAAAACGTGTTTTTAAGCCTTAGGCATTCAATTGTGGCGTTGACGAAAGGGGGTGGGGGCGGAGGGCAGAGAGGTGTTGAAAAAAATCGACATAAAGCAAAGAAAAAACTCGTTACGTATTTCTCGCCAACAAGACGAGTAAATTGCGACCGAACAGCCGACAAAACTACGAAGGAAAAGTTTTTTCGTAGGGTAGCAGGTGAAAGTGCGGGGTAAGGAAACGTGAAAAACCCAAATAGGCGAGGGAAAGAACGGAGTTGACGGAACAAAAAAAAAGTAAGAAAAAAAAAAGAAAATTCCTCGAGGGTAGAAAATGATCGAAAAATATATTCGTTAAGTTTGTCAACGGTCGAAAAAAGTATACAATGCGACTTCTTTTTCTTTGCTGCGAATTTCATCAGGAAGAAAAGAAAATGAAAGAATTAAATTTAATAACGCAGCCAGAAGATGAAAAAGTATTGACCCTCTTCCACCACCCAAAAAATCAAATTACCCCTATCCCTCGCCCAAAAAGTAATTATATGAGCCTAGTGAGGTAGAATCGGCATCCACTGAATTTGCTCTAGATATAAGGTGTCTGCAGAAATTCAAGATTGATACACTACTTTACACAAAATGTTAATGAAAAACGTCGGTATGAAAATTAATTTTCCCAAATAGTCAAGGGCGTCGAGAAAAAAATACATAATGGGTATGTAAAATCATACTTTTCCAAGATAATACTCGTACATATCATTACTATTTTAGTAGTAATTTCTGCTACAAATCTCGAATTGTCCCAGTTTTTCGATCCAAATTGTAAAAATTACCTTTGAAATTTTTTTCAGCATAAAAGGAGGAGCGGTTGGAGGTGTTTAAAGAGTGTTAGAGTGATGATAGGGCTATGAAGTTAAAATCTACTCAGAGGGTGCAACACATATGAAGAATTTTCAATTTTTTTGAAAAATCGAATGGGGAGCTATTCCAATCCTCTCTGCCCTGAGAGTATCAATCTTCCCAAAGGATGCAATATTTTTCACAGGGAGCACTTGCACCTTTACACCCTCTAACTTGCCAGACCTGTATGATTGAGTGGACAAAGTGTAGGAAAAATTTTTTATTGGAGGACTTTTTCTTTGAACTAAAGATACCTACAAACATTTGTTAAGCATTACCATAAATATGCCTGAATCCTATAAGCAACCATACTGACGAGTATTGTATAACCTCCTCTTTCAAATAAAACTGGTTCCAGAATTCTGCATTGGCTCTTTGAGATTTTATAGAGGTGGCGAATTTAATTTCGGAATAGCCTTCGCATATAATTTAAAGTAGAGAGCTTTTTGGAATCAACACAACAGTGGACGAGTACTGGTGAACATCAAGATTATGGGAGACTTCGATATTCACTCTCTGGCCACCAGCATATTGTAGCAAACTCAAACCGCCTTTACAACGTCATCCAGTTTTCATTTCCCATCGGAATCAGAGTTTATGAGTTATACCATGGTCTCATTTTACATGTATTACTTTCGTTCAAATGGCTCTTTTGTTTCATTTTTAAAAATATTTTTCTTAAATACCGATAACAGATTTAATTGCAATATATTGCTCAATAATGAAAATACTACGATAAACGATATCATCGAAGCAGTATAAAATCATCATCATTATCCGTAATAATCGAAGAGAAACGTATTTTCAACGGCAAAATGTTTATCAGAATTACCATAACAATAATTATAGCTGATAATACCATTAGTCCATTACGTTACCGTAGAATTCGTTCGCCGGCATACCAAAGAGGAAAATAAAAACAATATAAATAAATAAAATGAAATAAACGGAATTTCTATTCTCGTACACAGGAAATGCTACTGCGGTCTATTTGCGCTGGTTGCAAGACTACCAAAATTGATAACACAAATTCATAAAAGCTGTAAGCGAGCAGCTAAAAGTTTGCGGTTGTAGGTGGCACCGAGCTGAATGAAACTGTTACGACCAAATGTTGCCCTCGAACTCGGCGATACGAACACGACCGACGTCGAAAAAGCCAATCTTTAATGGGTTCAAAAAGCGAGGAAAAACACAATTTCCTTCTCCCGTTTCGGTTTTTGGGTTCAATTTGGTTTATTCGAATATAAATGAACCGAAAATCGTTTCTGGTACCTGAATAAGTGGGGAGGACGAAGAGCAAAAACAAAAAAAAATTGCGCCTTCAGTTGCAATATTAGTCTGCTTCACAGCCAATGATAATCGAGGAGCTCAAAGTCAAATTTACTTTACCCCACCTTAAACACAAGTTTTCAACGTATTCTGATAGTGAATTTCATGCTCTACAACAGAACATGATACTCTGCTCAGATGCTATGTTTCCTATTTTGTAAATGTGGATTCAGTAAAATGCAAGGATTAATAGTTGGTCGAGCCAATCTCGAGATGACATTATAAGCGATTTGATACATCTCATGAAATCAACACTTCAGCCAGGGTTTTTTTTTTTTTTTGAAATTCATTATTACTCGTACAAATGGAAGACGTTCAGCACATCTTCTCCACAGCTACTCAGAACAAATAGAAGCTACTACTATCGATCTGACTCACCATCAAAAAGGCCTCCTTTTGCACTTCGGATGTGCATCACTTCATAATATTTTTATAAGTCTCGATAAGAATACAGTAAAAAACCGTCCGAACGATTTCTGAAAAATCATTTTGAAATGAAAAATTTATAATCACGTGAATTTTTTGAAAGCTTTCAAAGTTCTGGTCAATACACCAGGATGTCTCAAGATTTTACAGTAATTTCATGTCCAGTGACTGGTAGACCGTAAACCAACTCAGAGAGCTTAAGATTACTAGTTCACCAGTGAAACGTCGAAAAAAATTAACACAACCTTCAAACGTAGTTTAGTAGATTAGTGCGTATACACATCGAAAAAAAAGTACATATACTGTCAAACTTTACAAGCCACTTCAGAACGTATTTTCCTCAGAACTATATGCGAGGCCACGATCGTTATATAAATATGCTATCTTAACATTAAATTGAAATTAAAACCAACGCCAGAAAGGGAAAGTTCTGGAGCACGCGGTTGGAAACAGCTCCATGGCCAAAAATATGCGACAACTTTGGAGTAATAAAAAATAACATTAATGCAAATGAAAACTTAACCGAATTCTGGCCAAGATTAACGTAAAAATGAAATAAACTCATATTGACATAAAATTGTACTAAACTCCGAACAAAGTTTCGCTATAGGCAGCACATTAAAAATGAAAAAGGACGAGAGGGTAGGGAGGAGCTAAAAAAAACACAATACACACATTAAAAAAACGCCCTCCAGTCAAGATAATAACGTTCGTAAAAACTTCGGCTTTTTTGTCGACACATTCAAAAATCATTTTTCACTTTCATGCAGAACGTCGAATAAGGAAAGTTTTCATGTAAAATGATGATGGAAGCGTTAAAAACAACCGTAACGATGTCGGCTGAGATGAAAATGAAGACGATTATGATGATAATAATAATAATAATAATAATAATAATAATAATAGGTATAATAACAACGATAATCATTAAAATAATAGAATTATCAGACATTTATAAGAGCTCAGCTGCCAAGTCGAGGATGCAAGAACACAATTTTGAGTCTGTTTTTGTTCAAATGATGACAAAAAATTACATGAGAGATTCAGTTTAAGATAGGTCAGTCACCATAATTATCTATTTCACTGATGCTCAGCTGTGAATACTACGAGTATAACGAAGATAATTCATTTTACACAACTATAGGTCGAGTTAAGTTATTTTATCATAGCTTGAAATTCTTCAGACAACCTAGTTATTTAAAATATTGCACTAACTTAAAGGAAAAGTCATTACGACTTGCTTCACAGGTCTCTCAAATCTTAGGATTAGCTATCTACAACATTCTGAATGGCGCGCGCTAATACAAAATTATTGATTCGAATATTTCGTTTACATAAAAGATATATACCGTACGTCAACAAGGGAAAATTTAGATATGGTATTCTGAAAATTAAGAATGGCAGACGAAGAATGAAATTTCATCGATTTTGTGAGAAAAAAATTCAACTAGATATTTAACACTCCTCCTCGTTAAAAAAATATTTCCCTCACTTTTAGAGTTGAAAAAAGAATACCTAGTTGTCGAAAATCAACTGAAACTGAGAAAACAATCGTGGATAAACCGATATTTAAATATGAACTTCGGATACGCTAAGTTACCCAAACCAAACTACCCTTCAACCAATGAGGCCAATTAAAAGAGCGCTTGAACAATTTTCCTGATGCTATAAATTCGTAGAATTTATCATTCGACTTATCATTTCGCTTCACACTTAGTTTTAAACATGTTTTTATAATAATTTAATAACTTAAATGAGAAAAATAAAAAATCTAAATCAGGTATATAACTGATTGAATTTGCATGTTTCAAATAATCATCAACAAAGTTACGAATATCTTCAATAATACACGCGTTATACATTTTCGCGTTTCAAATAATTTGCCCCTTCACTACGAAAAAAATTCCATAACTCGAATATTAACCACTAAATCGATACCTTGTGTGATACAATCATAGAAGAAAATAATCTTCGGGTATTCTTTAGAAATGAAAATACAAATAAATAAACTCTAATAATAAATGACGGAGCCTCGTTAAACGATTATTTCAAGCATGGCAAAACAATGGACTCTTGAAGGCAAATTACTCCAACTTGATCACGATACAGCAGATGACCTGTTTGATGGATACCATTAGAAGAGTATAGGTATATAGGTATACAAAAGGCTCAAGGAAAAGCTGCCTTCTTGGTTATTATCATGATTTTTTTTATATTTTTTGTTCAAAGTAACCTTATAAAAAAAAGAATCCAAATTTAGGTTTATTCTTTCTAAGCACTGACCGGATAAACTAGTCACGATGTGATAGAAATTGCTGAACCAAGACGTGCCAAAGAAAACTCCTCATCGCTGTCAAAAAATTCAAACAAAGCCAAACTGCACGATGAAAAACGTATATAGAATCTACAGTTCACGAATCAAACCAATAATCAGTAGCAGATGCGAGTGAAGCGAATTATAAAAAGAAAAATAAACTAGAGATTTTAATCCTACTACCACAGATTTTTAGTAAGTATTTAATGAAAAATTAATTTTTCCTTTCACGTACTAGATAGCGGTAATGCCATCCTAAAACTTTTATGCACTTTTCAATAAAGTGATGAAAAAAATGTACCTACCAACTATTTTTAGCATATCATAATGATGTATGTAAATCAATCTTAATCTGTAATAAACATAACCCGTGGTCTCATACATGTATTATCACTCACTAGTAGATATAGAAATGCGGATTATTGTCAGTAAATGAGTCGAATGACTTGCGTATGTACGGTAATTGTTTTATCATTTAGAGAGAAAAACAAATAAAATCATTAGCTACTATGAATAAAAAATGTATTTGCTGGCTTCTGGTATCATTTCCAGGATCGCATCGCACATGACCGATCAAAATGTAAAATTTTCCGAAACTCTCTCAAAAGTCGAGTTAAATAATTGAAGAAAATTTATAAATTCGAAAGATTTTTCAGTCTGCAGCGGGTACGTATTTCATTCTACCCGATAAAAATCTTTTTCCGCGCCACAAGACTCCACAAATTGGAATTACCCGAGTCTCAACTTTGGTACGTCACCCAGCGAACAACAACAGAATAACAACAATACAAATCTTAAACCAGCTAAATCTCGAGCAGATCTTAAAGAGATAAACGAGCCAAAGTTCGTCGGTGAAATGCCAGGTAAGTATCTCTAGAAATTTCTGCGCGCTCTCCCTCCCCTTCCTTCAAAATGCCTCGTTCTGGCAGTTCGCGTTGACAAATTTTGGTAACACGCAAAGTTTACCTTCCGCAACAAACGACGATATTCGCCTTAAGAGCGCCGTAACCGAAGCTAAAGCTACCCGACGAAACTTGTGTAAGGAAATTTTACTAAATCACCCTTCACACTCCCAATGCAAACTTGGAAAAAAAAAAAAAAAAAAAGAAACACGCGACAAGAGCCTTCGCTAACTTATACGAACGAATATATTAATACTATAACTCTTCTCCTCAGCCCCACCCCCAACGCTCTTATCCTAAAAGTACTGCTCAAGATAAACACAAATATCTGCAGAGCTCTTTACGCCCGACGGCGTGGCGGGAAACACAACCGAAATTCAAACAAAACGTTGAAAATTTTGTAATAAAAGACGACGACGAAAGAGCCTATAGCCTACGTATATATATCCTTTGCCTCAGCACACAGTTTTCCGTAATAGTCGGACTTCGACTGCGAGGGGGCATAAAAAAAAAAAAAAGGCTAACGAGGGGGTACACCTTCAGCGTGCACACTGCGTATGTGTAGGTATTTTTGAGATTTACAGGAGCAAAGCTCCCTCGACGCCGCACTCTCGCCATATTGTACGGATACAAAAGCAAAAAAAAGAAAAAAAAAAAAGAAGAAAGAGAAAAAGGTAGACCTTATTACGCCGACGAATGTGACAGGAATCGATGTATGCTAATGGGGGAGCGAAGGCTAAGCGCTTTTATCCCCTCGTCACTGATTCACGCGGGTTTTGTTGGCATAAGCTGTCCGGGCACCGCGCGCCATTAAAATTTTGCCACACCAACGACGACAACTTTTGAACAAACTGCGGCCGCATCACGCCCGACCAGCTCATTTCAAAGACGGCTACCCAAAAATATTGTGGGCCAACACCTGCGCGATTATTACGCAATCGATAAGCATAGAGACTTTTGTACGCGATTTGAACGTATTATATATTTTTTCACCGCGGCGTGTTATACTTTCGTCTCAACTTTCTTTCAATCAAAAAGCCATCACTTATCGGCATTTTTGTATGGACGTAAAAACTTTTGGATCTGAAGAACGAGTAAATAGTTATACCTATACACAACACAATAGTAAAAGAGCCCAAAAATCAAAAACTGTTACGCCTTGTTTGGGTAAAGTTGAGTTTTCACTTTTCAGCGCGCTGTTTGGAATACAAAGTTAGGTCATACTTCAAAAATATATAAATTAAAAAATTTTTTCGGGTAAATGCTTTTCCTCGTATCTTCATGCGCACTCCAATTTACTGTTTTTCAAGTCTGAGAGTACAACTTTTTTCTCCTGCGCACTTCAATTTGTTATATACGAGTATAACGTCTATACTTTCTACTCCGTTTTGCAGTTAAATAAAAGCATTTAACAAAACCCAATGGGCAGAATTTTAGCTACATAGTTTGTATAATACAGTAGTACGATATCATACCGATTGACGGTATAAAAATCTATTGTTGTCCGATTCAGCGTATAGTAAAATTAGTGTTTGATTATGTGAACAAACACACGACGAAGTCTCAATGTATGAAAATATTTCTATCCGAAAGTTGAAAAAGTTATAATTTAAAAAAAAACTCACGAGTCGCGAAGGCTAAATTCAACAGTTTCGACATCAAATTTCAGTACTCACCTGAAACATAAACAAAATAACGCAATCATTAGAAGACAAATTTTCAATTAGTTTGCAATATTTTACTCGACCATAAACCCAGCAATATTCGAAAATATGAGTATACCAATAATTTTAATTTTGTGAACGTGTAATCACCAAACTCAAGGTTTTTGGTGTAACCAAATACGTACGCCGATAGATGAGATGAGTCAACAGGTGTTGGTGGGTGAAGTGAGCTAGAAGTCAAGTTCGTACGAAAGACAGTAATTACTTGTTAATTTCTTCCTGCCTGCAGCAGTAATGATAATTTCAACGAAAATTAATTTTTTTCTTTACATCGAAACCGATACGTTCCATAAATTATTTTACTCTAGATTTTTGAAGCAGATTCGAAGTAGCTATAATTAATGTTTAATAATTCATGGCTGAAATTACGACTTTTTCTTCCTTCTTGAAATGAGAGCATTTCATTTATGTCCAGCTCATGTATCTGGCGACCCCATTTATACGTATTATACATACTTCAACTCACGCACCCGAAGTTTTAATACGTCCAAAATTCAATTCGATTATTGGTTCGAAGCGAGAGAAGGGCATTGATCCTTGAATTCGACAAGTATCATGTCAAGAGAAAAACACTCATGTCACAAAATCGATATCTGCTACTCCAATACCAATAAATGTCAACTCTCTTCCCCATTAAATGAATAATATATTGGATATCGAAAAATTTTTGAACATTTTAACCATCATCAACCTGCTTTACGCCAATAACAATTCTAATAATATACCTGCAGTGGATAAGATGAGTGACCTTCACATTTTCTCATTTAGTTTATGGGCTTATTGATTTTTTTCGCCTGTAATGAACTTATGTTGATTGATGACCAGTGACGATTTTCATTTCGTATTTCATTAAGCGAGACAATTTTTTTATACGCTTTTATTCAACTCATATAACTTAATTAGCTTCTCTCAAAGACCACAAGGCCTTTTACAGCGCTACTCATCATTTTCATTTTCATTCTCATGAAAAATCAGTGTAAAGACCTGTTGATTATGATAAAATTAAGAAATACGATTTTATGTGAATGCCTATGAAAACATTCGCATTTTACCAGTTATTGTACGCCTTCCTCCAGGAGGAAGATGACTGTTGAATAGTTGCCCATTTTAAGCTTTAGAATGGTTTAAAAAAATAATTCAAAACCAAGAAAAACGAAATAAAATAGTACTCGTAGCAGGCCTTCAGGAAGCATGTGAAGACTCTACTTGTTGTATTACTTTAGCAATATTCATAATTTATCTTTTTCCAGAGAAAGAATTTTCCTTGCAGGTGCTAAAAAAAACCACACCCACACAAGCTACAACATAGTACTACTTGTGTAATATATTTACAATTCATGAGAATCTATATTTCTGTCAAAAAGCAGGGAGTTAGATGAAAGCTTGTAAAATTGGCAGCTACTTTTTGGCAACATTAAATCGTAGTTCAGCGATATCAGAATAGATACAAATCATCCCTATGGGCAAAATATTTTGAAAACGGATCCGTTTTATTCCGGGTTATAATCCGTTTCTGGATTATAACCCGGAATTTTCCTGTTTTCCGGCTTCTAAAACGGATTTCGAACGGATTGTAATCAGTCTTGCCGGAAATGAGTCCGGATTATTTTCCGTGAAGGCTGTTTTATCATATTTGTTGGCCCGGGTTATAATCCGTGAAACCGTTTTACAAGCGGATTTAGAAAAATTGCCCAAAAATTATCACTGATTATAATCAGGAAATCCGTTTTACAAACGGATTTGGAAAATTAATCAAGATGACAAAAATAACTGCAAATTTTCAGATCCGATGATCGAAAATAAAAACGGACTGACAACGGATAAAATTCTCATTTTCCGGATCATTTTCTCATTTTTTGCCCATCGGGATTCAGATGAACTGCAAGAAATATGGGCTCTAACCACTTACGAATATGGGTTCTAACCACATGACTATTTCACCAAGTATTTTTAAAGCCAGTACGTTGGATGTTTGACCATTTAAAATCTTTGAATACGAGTATAATCAGTAATATGAGAATTTCAACTATACAGACCATATATAAGATGGTCTTTCTCGTATTAAATACTAACTTAGACCAGAGTCGAACTCACAACTTCGAAGTTCCAAAGCGAGACATCAAACTACTGAACCAAGTGGAACCCGATACTTAACAAACTTCTATAGGTATTCTATCAATAATCGATCTTTTTCTCAGTGCCACTCTACTATAAGCAAACATGTTTCAAGCACTATAATGTGCTTATACTTTCAAGCCATCAATGTTAATTCTCCCAGAATAGAGGGGTTCTCAAAGAACAGATCGCATTTTCATCATTTTCTAGCACAATTACCCTTCAACATTTTCAGACACAAAACAAAACTGAAAATAGAAGCAAGAAGCTGCAAAAACAACGGTGTTATTTCGGTAATAAAAATTTCTCTCTTCAAGACACAAGTGTTTCTCACCAACACAAAACACATCATAAATTAAGTTAAGAAAAACGCAGCTGGAAAATATAAACAAAATAATCCGAGCGAAAAATACATTCAACTTACGAGGAAAACCGAACATTTCGAGAAAATTTAAAAAAAACACCAACCCTTATCGAGGAAAATATTTTTCCAGCATATATAGGCCTACGTATTTGGCTTCATCTGCTGGAATAATGCAATATTTACCACTCGACTGGGTGAATTTGGAGGGAATGAAAATGAAATAAAAAAAAAAGAAGAAAAAAAAAAGATGTTTTTATTTTCTGCTTCGTAGGAGTTTGACGGGTTCTAAAATATTTTTCTACTGACAATTTCAAGCTAATTTTCTTATGTAGGTACTTTACTCGTCTCATTTTAGTGCCACCAACAAACAAGCTTTCGGTTATTCAAACTCCGGCATACGTTAGCGAACAATCAATAAAGATAGTTTTAAAGAGGTGTTGGAATTGGACGCACTGTGTGAAAGTCAATATACCTACGTGGTTACACTGTGAGAAGGTGGAGCTACGTAGATGCGTGAGTCTTTTGAGCTTTACAGAGTTGGTGCGTACTTCTCTGTACCAGTTCACCAGTGCAGTCAGTCTCTCTACTACAAGGCCTTGAGTAGGTACTTCTAATAGTACAACCAGCTAGCTAATAGAGACATGGGCCTTAGCACAGGAGCTCTAATAAAAGTTATTCAGTCTAAATACAGTTTCGTTATTTTTGACTAAGTACATAACCAACGTGAGATAAATTGGATTCGGGGTTCGTGTGAGACGCCCCAATCCAACAGGTTATGGGCCCAGAGCACGCTGTGTAAACTGCGCGATTTTGCCAAAAATGGAGTGAGACATTTTGGACTTAGAAAAATTTTCGGACTTAGAAAAATTTTGAGTGAGAAAAATTTTTTTTGCATGAAAATTTTTTTAAGGAGAGAATATCAATTCGCGAATTTTTCTGAGCATTGTGAGAAGCTTAAAAATACTTCGAAGTGAATTTTTCATCAGAAAATTATTTTTTTTGTGAAAAATTTTCGAAGTTCAGAAAAAGTGGTGATTTATTTTTACGAGGTAAAAATAGTGTTTATCATCTTCTGTACTCCGGACTACAGGTAAAACTGAATAATTATTCATGGGAAGTGAGACCCAAATTAAAGTGAGTAAATTTCTTCAAGTTCGAAGAAATGCATAAAATTTTACAAAAGTAAAATTTATGATGGCTAGCCTGAATTTCAAGAGAAATTCGAATTAAATGCATTTTTCTTAAATGACATGTCAGCCTTTAGTTTAAGGTGAGAAAAATCAATTCTGATCAAATTGATTTTTGTGAGTTATTTTAAGTTGCGCAACTATAAAAAGTCGACTAATTGAAATTTATTTTTCAGGAAATAAATTTTACATGTAATATTTTTTTTTACATGTTTGTATTGTGCACGAATTATTTTTCAGCATAATATATTTTCGAAACTGTGAGAATTTTCGAAAAAGTGAAAAATTAAAGTTCTAAGTCAATTTTAATTTTTTTTGTGAGAAAAATCAAACACCATTTTTCGTAATAAATTAACAGTGAGCTTTTCTTATCTTTTTAAATGGTATGGCTTTTCCGCCATTTAAAAATAGTGAGAGGCATAAAGTGAGTTGCCGGATAAGAAAATAATTTGTTACAATATTTCTCAGTGAGTTAAGTGCAAATGTGCGTAATTTATTTTTCCATAGTGCTGGAAAAAGGTTCGTCTGCGTTAGATCAGGTAGTTTTTGTCAAACTATTTTTTTGTATGTTTTAATACAAGATCGTCTGTGAGAAATCGAAAAGAGGGTGAATTTCTTTCTCACAAGGGGAATTGAACTCGGAGGGAGTGTGTACAGGCCGCAGTAAGAGTGCCTTTTTGCCCTCTATTCCCTACGCAGTAGAAACGAACCGCACACACACGGGCTAAGTACAGTCGCGTTCAAAATGTCTGTAGACATATGTGTGTGTTAGAAATTACGTCGCAGCAGCATTTGCACGCGCCGAGAAATAGAGAAGAGTTCATGAACCGGTTCGTCACTAGAGAAAATGCGTAGAACCTTAACCATAAGGCCTGCATTTTATGTGACTTTTATTGAGTGCACGTGCAAGTACACAGTCACCTCCAAACAACCCCACACGTGTTGAAAAGAACACTTGTCAAAGGGTTGTAAACAGAGCAATAAAATGCTATGTTAATTGAGGCACATTCCAAGAAATAGGCTTTTTGACAGTTTAGAAAACGTCGCACTTTTAGGCTCTTGTGGTGACGCACTTGTAAAGAGCCAGTAGAATTTCGAGTTAAAAATAAAATGGGAGGTACCCAACATTTGATTGGAACCTCTGGAGTGGCTATGCCTGCGCAGATCCTTTGTGGGGACAAATGCTAGCTGAAGTCAGAGTTGAAACTAGTTGGAAGTTCATTCCATAATTTTGTCTGGAAGAGTTAACTTCTACTTTTTTCGAGTCCTCAGAGAGTATTGTGGGACTTAGAAATATTTTTGGTGTTTGAAATATTTTCTAAACTCTGGACTTTGAAATTTTTTCTCAAATTCTCAAGTGAGAATAATTTTCGAAAATCTTTTTTCGAAATAAAAGTGCTTTTAATTTTGTTTTCGATAATAACTGCACCTATTTTTCAATATTTAATATTGACTGGAATCCGACCTCAAATATTTTGGAGAAGAAAAATTATTTTTCGAAATAATTTTTAAGTTGCAACTAGTGAGTGTCTACATTGGTACCAATTTATTTAAAGTGTAAAAGATTGCATGTAATCATCCTAAACAACCAAATTATTTAATTTTCGAAAATATTTTAGTGAGAAAAATATAAGTGAGAAAAATTTTTGAGGGAGATAAAATTTTTTTTCGAAATTAAATAAGCACCGAAAATAATGTTGATCATAAGAATGAACATTATTATTAAAACTTTCAAAGTGAGATATTTGAATAAAGTTTTATTGGAGAAAAACACTTTGAGTCTTGTCAGATCGAAAGACTCTTCTCCATTGATAAATAAATCAATGTTGAGAATGTGTGTCATTTTCAAAATAAATTTTAAATCAAAAGCTGACTAATTTATTTTGAAAAATCAGTGAGAAATACTTATGTTCGAGAACATAAAAGTGAAAAATTTCCCAAGTGAAATTTTTCAGGTTAAATTTTCGTCACAAAATTTAACAGACACACATCAGTGAGAATTTTATTTTAGTGAGAAAAATAAAAATAGATGGAAATTCTTTTTTCGAGATATTTATTTTGGTTCCTCTTGAGGAGAAGTCGCGAGAATATTTTCAACGAGGGGCTCAGATGAATTTTCTCTTTAAAAATTTTCACAGTGAGACATCTATCGAAAAATTATTGGTGAGAATTTTTCTTTGAATTTTTATGAGTCTAAATTCGAGAAAAATGAGTGTGGATAATTTTTCAGTGAGTTTTATCAAGAAAATGGAATATCTTGGCGACGTTATTCCCATTTTCGGGTGTTTTTCTCCTAAGTTCCGAATATAGGTCAAGAGTGAGATTGACCTAGTGAACAAAATATATAAGTTCAGAAAGTAGGTCAACATAAGTGATTGACCCAGTGAACTATATATGTATCCTATAATGGATACTGGTGCACATACTGAATGGTTGTTATAGGTTGCTAAAATTAATTTGAACGTTCATAATATTCAGTGAGTTTAATGGCCATTTTTCGAATAAAATCTCAAATGCCACTTGTGAGTTTTCGAATTCGAATTTATTTTCGAATTTTTATTTGGAGATTTTTACAAACGCTAAATTGTTTAAAATTTAGTTAAGTCGACTCTGATATAGTTGACTAGTTTGTATATAAAGCATGGTTTCCAGTGGAAGCGTGCTGGTTTTATTCGAAATTAATTAATTTGAATCGATTCATTGGTGTCTCTCAGTTCTACATGAATATGTAGCGGAACTGTAAAATATCACTGCTGATAGAAAAACAGTTGACTGGGGTGATTCAGTTCACTTATATTATTTCCAGTTAGAGATTCCCACGTATATTTTTCAATCATTAACGGTGAAAATGATTCCTTAAGGTTGAAAAATTACAAACGTAAAATCATACCAATTTTCAGTGAGTTCGTGAGTAAATTGGTCAGTGGCATTAAATTTTTTTTCGGTAAGAGTGAGCTTATTTTTATGGTGGAGAACTTCAGGGTGTCCAATTGACTACCGTCGTGCTGGGTGTAGTTTAGACACCTCACGGTACAATAGTTCATCTGTGGTTTGAACTTTTACTTTTCTTGGGACTTATGTGTGCACGCATAAGCTCTTAACCTAAATTGACAGTGAGAACTAACGTGAGTGTTATCAATTTTAGTGTTAAAAACCAAGATTAGCTCCACTTATAAAAATAAGAGAAAGAGAGGTCCAGTGAGAAGAATTATTCGGCTTGATAACCCGAAAATTCGGCTGATTTACATTGAAGTTTCAATGTTATCTCCAAAGTCAGTTTTACCTTCTTTCAACAAAGCGTCGCCTATTGTTACAGAAATTGTTGAGGCCATCGTCGTATAGAAAAGGATCAGACGACAAATTATGGATAATCCTCAGAAATTTCTTGATGGTGAGGAGGGTTACCGTGAGAAAACTAAAACTTTGCCGAAAGTGAGACGGTCAAAGAGAAATAGTGGTACTGTTATTAACTTGAACACTTCCGATGTGGTAGGACTTCGACCTGCTGAGTGTGAAGCACCGATGTTGGGGTCGAGTATGCCAGTCGTGAGCAACGTTTCGGAAAGTGCGTCCGAACATGTGATTGTGGAACCCGTCACACAAACGTTAGTTCAAGTGCCCTATCAGACACTGGCGGATATGCTCAATGCGGGCATTGAGGTAAATGCTAATGATACAGCAGCATTATCTGCTCTTTATGAGAAGATAAAATCGGTTCTTGATAAGGCCGAGAAAAACCTCGAGGAGGAAGAGGAGGCTTTACTTCGTAGTGAGGACGAAGGGGATATGCCATCCGTGAGTAATATGGCTACCCAAAGGGATACGCCATCGGTAAGTAATGTGGCTACCCAAGGAGATTCTCTGCTTGCAAATTTAACTCCTGAAACGGAAAATTTGCCAAGTACGTCCAGACAGTCAGACTTAGCCTTTTTAAATTCTGAACATTTTACAGAATTAGTCCACGCTGTAAGTGAACAACTCGGAGGGAGTAGATCACATCTGTTTCCAAGTACTAGGGAAGGCAGTAATATCACCACAGTGAGACCATTAACAGAGTTAGATTTTGGTGGTAAAGATAATATTCGGAGGACTTATCGTTTATCTGCTTCTTCCCGATGGGACCTTTGGTACGATTGCCTTATCAGTGAGTTACAGGCAAAAGGTCTACGGTACATAATTGAGAGGGAGTCATTCCCGCCTATGCCTTCTGGAATGTTAGAACAGAAGAAGCAGGCGGTACGTGACATAATCATCAACCGGATTGATGATCGATTCCATACGAAAGTAGTTAACGTAATGGATCCTAAGGAAATGCTTAAAACCTTAGAAACGTACAAGAAACGTGAGATAAATGTCACGTCGTTTAACGTGAGGAAACGACTTAATAATTTGAGATATGACCCCAAGAAACAGACAGCGGCTCAGTTTATTGAAAAATTTGAGGATTTAATTCGTAATTACGAAAATCTGGACGAAAGGCACGACTTGTCTGAGGCAGAGAAAACGGACGCCTTCTTTAATGCTGTTAAGTGGGGTATTCCCTCACTTATTGAACAGCAGTTTAATTATAGGATGTTAACAGAGAAGTCTTTAACTAGAGACCAAATTAAATCATACATGTTACAAAAAGAAGTAACATCTACTCCTCCCCCGCCAGTTAAGGGCAAACGTGAGAACAGTAAAAGTGAGATAAATACCACTACAGCCCTCCTCGTAACTCCATCTAAAGTGAATAAACGTAAGCGTTTTTCACGAAATAGTGGGTCTTTCTCTGCTCCTCCTCGAAAATTCCACAAAAGGAATACAAAGAAGAACCGAAATTTTTCCCAGGCGCCTCAAAAAGGTTTTAAGCAGAAAAATTCTTCTTCTCAGCACGGTCAGGCTGTCGGCAGAAATGTGCGTTGTTTTAACTGCCAGAATCGAGGACATTTAGGCAGAGACTGTACCAATCCGCCAAGGCAGAATGTTTGTTTTCGGTGCAACCAAAAAGGTCACAAGGCTGCGGACTGTACTGTTCAGTTTAATCAGGTTAATACTCAACCTCAAACGCAGCGCCCGAAAAAGACAAACAAACCAAGGACCGGACTCATACCCCAAGGCCAGGCTATGATGGTGCGACCTGCTGTGGAATATTATCAAGGACCAGCAGATGTGTCGGCGTTTTATCCACCGGCTCCATCGGCACAGTTTGTCTCACAAACTTCTGTGTCAGATGTAACTTATCAAGTACCTCAGTATGCGCCGCCTTCGTCTTCCATTTATGGATATGGTATGACGCCTCCACCGGTGTTGACTCCAATGTCACCCGTAGCGTATGGGAATTTTCCCAGATGTCCGCCTGTGAGTCCTAACTACTGCCTACCAGCTTGCGTCTCGCCCGCTCCGTGGAATGGTTATAATACTTCCATTCCTCCGCCACCGAGTCCACACGTCATACCGCCTTCGGCATATATGGTACGCAGCCCTGGTGCTGCTAATGTGGTACCTGGCAATACGGATGGTAAGGGCTTCTACGCAATATCGTTTATAATCGATTCTGGTGCGACGGAACATATCGTCAAAGATGGTGAGATTTTGACGAACATGCGGAAATTCTTTCAGCATGTAAACAGTGCGAATAAAACTGCCTCTCTGTGCGTTCGAGCAGTTGGTGACATCCATGTGAGGGATAGTCAAGGTGTTCATATGTGTTTACAGAACGTTCTGTATGCCCCAGCCTTGTCGGAAAATTTATTTTCCATCCGTAAGTTCACGGATAACGGTTTTAAAGTCATTTTCGACAGAAATACCTGTCGCATATATGATCCATATCTACACAAGATGTGTTTTGAGGGTCACTATCGGTCACCCACTTGGGAAATTACCTTGAGATTTGTGCCACCAGGAACAGCTTCAAAGCCCAAGTATACTGATTCGATCAGTCAAATGTATCCTCTCGTTACCACATCTGGTGATAGACCGCATAGGGGTTTCCACATTTCGCATTTGGAGGGAGGATTAGTGAGCGAATCTTCTGCGGAAAATGATGGAGAGAGTGGAACCGGGGAAGTGAGTACTGTGAGCACCCCAGCTGTGAGTCAGCAAAACGTGAGATCTGGCACAAGTTCCGCTCATGGAAATGAGAAACAGTTCCAACCCCCTAGAGCTAAAAAGTCCATATTAGACCGCGTAAACATGGAAAATACCATGAAAATCACAGGCAACAAAGATGACTCAAATTCTGAAAGTGAGGATTCAGAAAACAGTGAGAATGGTAACTACAGGGAGAATAGTAACCAAATTGCTAATATATCTGAAGGGATGTACTGGCATAATAAGTTAGGACACGTATCCTTAACTTATTTGAAACAATTGAGTCGCAAATACACAGAACTCAAAAATGTCAAGTTTGAGAAAGACATTTTGAATTGTGAGATATGTATCTTAGCAAAAATGGCTAAGTTACCATTTAAGGAAATACGAACTCGTTCAGACAGACCTTTACAAATTATTCACTCTGATGTGATGGGACCTATCAAACCGATAACCCATCCAAATAAAAAGAGGTTTATAGTCATATTTGTGGATGACTATTCTCGAGTAGCAATGGCGTATGCTATCAAGAGAAAAAGTGAGGTAGGTTCTTGTTTCGAAACGTTCTTGAAAAATGCACGGAATGAGTTGGGCTCCGATGCAAAAGTGTGCTTTCTAAGAACGGACCAGGGTACCGAGTTTACAGGTGGAAAGGTGAAGGAAATACTAGACCGTGAGAAAATCAGTTTACAACTCGCCCCACCTGAAACACCAGAACACAATGGTGTCGCTGAAAGGTTTAATCGGACATTACAGAATAAAGTGAGATCTATGATGATAGATAGCAGATTACCCAAAACAATGTGGGATTTGGCAGTAACTGCGGCTGTACATGTTTATAATCGAATGCCTCATAGGTCGATTAATTACGAGATACCTTTCAAGCGATTCGTACCCAATTTTGAGCTTCAACTAAACTCAGTGAGACGTTTTGGTTGCATAGCCTACGTGAGGGTCCCAAAACAGATGTTAGTAACTGTTATTCGAAACTTGAACGAAAAACCTTCAGACAAATTCTCACAAAAAGGATTGAGAACCGTATTTGTGGGATATGTCTTTTCTGGATCTTTAGTTTATCATCCGGAATCAGATACACTCATTGAATCGAGACACATTCGTTTTAATGAAAATCTGGTATATGGTGATCTGTATAAGACACCTGAAAGTGAGACAAATAGTTCAGATAGTGGGAAATTTGATCTATTTGAACCGGATGATACTGAGGTTAGTCACAGTGAGGAAGAAGTAGTTCGTGTTCCTGGTAAAAGAGGGAGACCCAGGAAACGAATACTTAGTGAGGACGATATTCCACTAAGTGAGTTGTTCCAAACAAAGTCCAAAAAGTGTGTTAGAAGACCAAATTACGATTTGCGTTTTCAACACAACAGTGCGGCATTCATGAGTCAACGTGAGGATGAAGAGGCTCTTGATGAAGCTATCTATTTAATGTTAGCTGAGGTATGTGCGGATCCTCGGTCATACGCGGAGGCGATGGCATCTCCTCAAAGAGCGAAGTGGGAGCTCGCTATAAAAGAGGAATTGGACTCAATGAAGGAGAATTGTGTTTGGGACATAGTGGATAAACCTCGTGTCGATAGAGATGGCAAACGTGTGAATGTCATTGATTCTCGTTGGGTGTTTAAAGTGAAGAAGGACACCAACGGTATCGACAAATATAAAGCTCGTCTGGTTATCAGGGGTTTCAAAGATAGAAACGAGTACGAGCTCAAGGAGACGTACGCCCCTGTTGCAAGGCTATACTCGGTGAGAACATTATTGGCCATTGCAAATAAATATGATCTGAATATAATTCAGATGGATGTTAAAACAGCCTTTCTAAATGGTGTGTTAGAAAGAGACATCTACATGGAGATACCAGACGGAGTTGAGCTTGAATTGTCTGATCGTAAGAATAAAGTGTGTAAACTCTTACGAGCAATCTATGGATTGCGAATAAGTCCTAAGTGTTGGAACAGAAAATTCACTGGAGTAGCTGAATCTGTTGGACTTAAATCAGACGATAAAGATCCATGTTTATTTACCTGGCATGAAGGAGACAGATTCATCACGTTATTATTATACGTAGATGATATGCTCCTAACTGGTAATGATAATCGAAAAATAGACGATATCATTCAACAGTTGTGTCAAGTATTTAAAATTACTATACTCGGAGAACCAAAAGAGTTTTTGGGAGTTGAGATAGTCCGAGATAGGAAAAACAGAGTGATGTATTTACATCAAAAGACATATGCCGGAAAAATCTTAAAAAGATTTGGCATGTCTGAATGTAAAATAGTGAGTACTCCGATGGTGACGAGACAAGTGAGAAATCGGAAGTTAAAAGACTTCATTGAGGGTAAGTCTTCTGGGTCTAGTTCTGAACAAGTTCTAACTAAGCAAACAAATAAGCAAAAGTTATTTCCTTATCGAGAAGCTGTAGGTAGTCTTCTGTACTTGACTGGAGCTACCAGGCCTGATATTTCTTACGCTGTTAACATGATCAGCAGAAATCAAGAGAATCCGACAGCTGATGATTGGGCTGAAGTGAAACGGATTTTGAGATACCTGAGAGGTACTCTTGAAAAAGGCCTAACCTTCAAAGGTGAGAATGAAGAGTTGACAGCTTACTCAGATGCAAGTTTTAAGGACTGCATCGTGACTGGCAGATCCACAGCGGGATTTGTTATTCGCATGTTTGGCGACACAGTCCATTGGCGTTGTATGAAGCAAAAGGTGGTTGCTACATCAACTTGTGATGCCGAGTATATTGCCATGGGAGATACTGCGAAGGCAGTGTTGGCAGTTCAATATATTATTGAACGTGTATTGCAAAAAGACGTTTGTTGTAAATTAAACTGTGATAATCGATCAGCGTTAGACTGTATCGATACTAGCGGTGGACCAAAGCTCATGCATTTGTCTTTGAAACAGCATTTCATAAGGTCTATCAGAGAGACTGGGCAAATAGAAACTTCCTGGGTTCCCTCGGATGAGCAGTGGGCTGATATAATGACTAAACCGTTGGCTTTGGGTGCTTTTGAAAAACTACGTACCCTGATATTGAATGATAACTAACAAATCGTTAATGTTTATTTCAGGACATCAGTGAGACTCCTGAGTGGATTAAGTGGAGGAAAGGACAATGCCAAAACAGAAATCCTTCCTCCTACTTCCAAAAATAAATTAACGACCGCACGTACGGCGGACACAAATTAGTACTGTAAGACTATTTGTATTGGAAACAATGTGTTCGTTTATATGTAATTGAGACCATATATGTAAGTGAGTACATAACAGAGTGTACGAACAATTGTTGTAAGTGAGTCATGCATTAAAAGCATTCCAAATGTTAGTTGTCTTTTCAGTGGTACGATATGAACACAGTTAGGTTTTTATGCCGATTGAGGTAATGGCTTTTCCTAACACGAATTTCAACAAGGGCGATGTTGAAATGAGGAGGTTTTTAAAGGAAGTGTTTCCTCCTAAGTGAGTCAGAGTTTTATCCTTTGAGTAAGGACTTTCTCTGAAATAGAGTTTTCTTCCAAGGAAGAGGAAGTTTCTCTAAAATACAAAGTTTTATCTCGTGAGTCGAGAATTTTCTTTGTAAGTGAGTAAACAGAGTTTTTATTCACTGGGAGAGTGAAGTTTTTCTCTGAAAATAGTACAATGATACTAATTATATCTGTTGAGATATAGGTGGAGTTTTTACCTTGCGAGTTTCTCCATCAACACAGACAATGGTCATAAAGTTGGAGTTTTTACAACGAGATTTTCTCCAACGTAGATGAATGCAAACATTCAGACTGGAGTTTTTGAAATTGAGATTTTTTCTCCAGAATACATAGTGCGATGGAGTTTTTACCAGACTTTTCTCCATAACAGAAATTGGAGTTTTTACATTGAGACTTTTCTCCAATAATAGTGCGTCTGGAGTTTTTATATTGAGACTTTTCTCCAGAATACATCGTGAGATGGAGTTTTTACTTGAGTATTTTTCTCCATAACCTAAAGTGAGTAGGGAGTTTTTAAATTGTGTTTTTCTCCCTAATGTGGAGTTTTTGTAAACTTTCTCCACAAACAGACTGAACTTTGTATTGTAAAGTTATTAAGTTAACTGTAACCACTCCGGATATTGAGGAGGGAGTGTTGGAATTGGACGCACTGTGTGAAAGTCAATATACCTACGTGGTTACACTGTGAGAAGGTGGAGCTACGTAGATGCGTGAGTCTTTTGAGCTTTACAGAGTTGGTGCGTACTTCTCTGTACCAGTTCACCAGTGCAGTCAGTCTCTCTACTACAAGGCCTTGAGTAGGTACTTCTAATAGTACAACCAGCTAGCTAATAGAGACATGGGCCTTAGCACAGGAGCTCTAATAAAAGTTATTCAGTCTAAATACAGTTTCGTTATTTTTGACTAAGTACATAACCAACGTGAGATAAATTGGATTCGGGGTTCGTGTGAGACGCCCCAATCCAACAAGAGGTATGTTGAAAAAAAATTTTTTTCAATACTATTTCCAGGATAGGATTTCAAAAAAAATACCGGATAAATAACGCAGAAATCAGATTTTAAAAATAATTGAAGAAAAAATACACGTTCCCCACTCGAATCCAAAACCTGCCAAGTCCCGAAAAAATCACCCACTTTCTTGAGCTCAAATAATGTTTGAGTTATATATATATGACTGTCAATGTTAAGTCAGCCGAAAAGTAAATAGGTATTATATAAGCGATAATTCTTTTACGATTTGGCAGGTGTTGGCTCTAAACTGTCGATGAATCCCTCACTGAAAATTAAATATGAACATGTAGTTGAAAGTATGGAGGTGTAAGACACAATTGTGGAGCTTAAATTAAAAGGACCACTTAAAACTGAATCGCGTTTGAGGTGATTTTTAGACTACATTCTTCATCTAGGTAACGCATAGTATATAATTGAGAATGGGTAGATTAAGTAATAATTCGAAGAATTTCAACTTTATAAGAAGGATGACTCAGAATCTCAGATAACACAAACCCCAGCATTATGAAATAAACGGACGACTGAATATTTCACATGATAATGATGACCCAAAATGAGGAACTAAACGACGCTCGAATTTTTGAAGCTGATCCTTCACGAAGATGGTGTACATTAAAACTCAGCGTCATCCTACCCGATTTCTCACATCAACAGACCCATACCTGATTTTCGACCACTCCAGCCAGCCGGCGTAACAGAAATCCGCGTGATACGGATTAGAATTAGAAAGTTTGAGCTCGACTTTTCGCACGACGACTAGAGCATGATCGCCATTGGGCACCAGCATATAAACCAGAAATTCGCCATCTCGGTACACCAACACACACGCACACACTCACACCACTGAACTCGATACGTACACCCACAATCCACACAGCAGCTTCTAACTATATACGCTCTCCTCTCCAAAAATATAAGTCAATATTTTACAATTCACCGCAGCCACACAATGGCCATTCTCGACCATAGAAAAGCTTCTCCTTTTTCATTCGTTTTTGTCTCCAGCTCGCTCGCACACTCTTCACTGGCTATCTCCACCGCCTTCTCGCACAATTTCTCCATCTTCTCTGTCCGTCTCTAGCTCTTTTATACGCCTTGTCCACAGCCCTCTCGCACATCATTTTTACCTCCTGTCCAATTTCCAATGCCTGTAAAACAGACACGAAACAATGTGACGAGAGCCCAAATCTGACAGCAGACGACGAAACGACAAGCCGCAAGTTACAGAGCAGAACTGCATTCGAAAAAAAGTGCACGCTGCACCGTCCATCGGCTGCCTCAGATTGAGCCACACGCCATCCACGGGATTTTTGACCCGCTCTACCCCCTTGTTCCTTGTTCACCACAGACAAAGACAGCAAACAACCCGTTCTACGAGCTGCGACCTACTACTACATGGATATTCCCAACGTCATTGTAGTACAAGAAAAGCTTGTATAGCACCATACCGATAGTCGTAATTTCATCAATTAAATACTCATCTATTTTAATACAACACGTACGTAACTCTAAAAATCTTACTGTAAGTATATTACGTGTAATATCGAAACAAAGATGATTTTAAATGACCTGATCAATTTTAAAACTATAAAACTGAATTGAAGGGCTAAACTGTATCGCGTAGCCGCTCAAAAAGAGCTTTTAAACTGGCTTAAACTGCTGCCGATCCTCAAGGTAAAATTTCAAATATCTAACGAGGAATATAACAATTTTTTTCGACACGTGTACAAATCCTCACAAGCCCACCAGGGGGCGAGTGTGAGGGGATTCGTTCATTTTCCGGCACTAATAGCACGTTGGAGCGTCCGAAAAAGAACACATGCGAGACGTACATATTAAGTTAACAGAAAGGTACTAGAGCGTAATTTTGTTGACAACGCCAACTATTTGGCAAATAAATGACCTACCACTTTGCCACTCCCGCACAGCTAAAATATTTATAAATTCAATACAGATTATACCCATTCGATGGTAAGGCTCTCCGACCTTTTTTCAATCTTCATATTTTATTATGTTGGTGTTTTTTTTTTTTTTTTCCTCCTTTGAACGGTAAAAAACATAATATTATAGAGACTAAAAAGAATGAGAAATAAAATCCCTCTTGGAAGCAATTAATGTTTCACAGATAACATATCACGAGCTCCAAACATAATGCACCGGACTAGGACAGGACTGTATCAAATATACTTTGTACCTATTTCATCATGATAAGTTGATTAATTTTCAAAAACCTCGCGTACCATACAGTTCGTTCTTTCGCATGGCTCATGGCTGATTCATCGAAAGCGGATCTCAACGCCGTTTCTGTACAAACATTTTTGCACAGAAACACACTTTTTTTATTTTTTTCTTTCTGTCAAAAGCTACCAAATAATTCACAACACAGAACTGTACGGTAAGAGCATCGATAATACTGCAACGAGGAAAATTAAAAATACATAATATACTCGGCTGTATGCTCTTTACGTTCTACTTCGGATACCGACGACTCGGTGAGTCATTTCAAACATTTTCGACGACGAAAGCCTAACCCATCTTCTTCAGCGTATATGTACAGTACGCACCAAAAATATCGAACAATAATGTAATATTGACGAGTCGACCATAGTGATTCCCAAACGTTGGCAGACAATAAAATTATTATATTTACCCATCGAGAGGCTGGTATTGGATGCTTCTATGCTCTTACCAACCAGTAGACTGCAGCTTCTCTATAGGTATACTCATATATACGAGTACGTATGAACAGTGATATGCAGAGGCGGATCCAGAGCTCCATTTGGGGGGGGGGGATCCAAATTTTTTCAAAAGCATGGCAAATAATAAAATGGTGAGATTGTGTTTTTTTCAGCATAAAGGGTGAGGGGTTCAAGAAAACTGATTTTTTTGTGGATTATAGGTCTATTTTTTTTTTTTTGATTGGCGGGATTTCCCTCTTTCCCCGTTGGATCCGCCACTGGTGATATGCTAGAATAGTCTACTTTTTTCAAAAATTTAGGTTCTTCTAAAGTTCAATTGCATAAACGAAGCGCTATACTTACAGTAAAAAAATATTGTGTCACAAAATGCAACCATCGCCGAGAAAAATATAGACTTCAAAGGTGAGGTGCTCCATTCTTATGGAAGCTATGTGACAAAGTGTATTTTTATTTTTTGCTATCCCGTAAATTTTGAAAAATTGCACTCATCCCCTTCATGCGTATCACGGTTCATATGGAAAGTACGCAGAAAGACTAAGAAAGATGTTAAAATCTTCATGTCAAGGGCTGCTACATATTAAAAATAAATTTTGCCATTACTCTCATTTACGGGTTTAATTAGCCTCTACTAAAATCACAAAAACTTAGCCCAGAACTACGAGTATCCACGGTAATGCCATAAACCTTCAAGTCTTTATAGAGCTACCTTAAAACAGAATCTCTTACATCATACAGAAATGTATAAACGAGAAATAACTCGGCTTACTTTCAACAATGCTTGCTCAATAGCGTCAAAAGGAAATCGCAACTATCCACCAATCGACTGCAACAATTAGCCATATCTGCCCACATACACCACACTCGGAAAAGCTCACTACACAATATTATGCACGAAATTAATTTTCAAAACGGTACACATATACTCGTACACAATTCACACGCTGGATCGAACTGCGACCATCACCACAGTCGGACGATTTTCGCAATATGCTTGTCAAACACTGAACCGAAATTGAGTGAACTACCTTCAGGCTGCATTCATCGACCAGCTTCTCCGTTTATCTGCCTTATCGCAGGAACGCGAAGAACAACACAAACAAACAACTAGCCACAATAATCGTAACGAAGCTGTTTAAATATTTCCACAATTTACATCGTCACAATCGAGAGAAGAAAATAGAATTTGCCATTTCATACACACGAACACGGAGCAGATACTCGAATGCACTTTCGCACATTAGCACGTTCACCAACTGACTGACGACTTGAATTTAGATGCACGACGAAGCACACCACGTCCAAATTCTATCAATAATGATGAAATTGAAAATATTATGACGAAAAAAATACACACTCTTGAAAAGATCACACGTTTAAAATGTGGGGGAAAATTACATGAGCTTCGACACTACGACGCCAGCGCATTTCTCTGGCTCTCCTTGGATGCGATAATTTGGAAAAATGAGAAAATCGCGGACGTTTTGGACGTTGTAAAAACTAAAAAGTACTCGAGACACATTCGGCATTCGGGAAACCAGTTCGATCTCGTGTGCGCGCACGATACAAAATGTATATAACCCGTTTCCACACACATTCGTCCATCCGGAGGGGAGGGGAGGGGGCTCGGTCGAGCAGGAGAGAGGGTCACACATCACGCTGCAATAAGAGTGACAGAATCAAGTAGTGGTACACGAGGTAGTGGAGAAATAGGGGGGGTGCGAGAAGCGCCAGCACAACACCAAAACCAGAGTTACCAGACTTATCCACACAAAGCAGTGTTGTATGAAGTATGAACTGTAGCTATCTGTGTAGTGAATTTTGTGAATGCATGCCTCCCCCGCCTCGCTCCTATGTCCCTGCAGATACGTTCGTTCTTTTTGCCTCCCCACCTTTCTTCGTCGAGTCGTCGTAAAACGTAAAGCCAAGGAACTCGCGTCGTCGTAATTTCATTGATAAAAATCTTCGCCTCTCTCTCGCACCCGCATCGAAGTCACTCGCGACCAACTCTTTTCCACTCGTTCGGCTACCACCGCTTCTCTTTCGTATGAAACTTGCATACACTTAAACACACACACACACACACACACACACACACACACACACACACACACGCACACAAAAATTCACCATTTCCAATCAAAGAAATATTTTTACGAATCCGGTATATCCACTGCCCCCCCCCCCCCCTCCCCCGCCACGACTCAATCATTGTTCGTTATGCGGGTGTCGTTGAAAATTCTATGAGATGGCAAGAAAAAAAAAAGTACATGCACATAAAAATGGAGAGACGGGATTTAATGAAAACAACTTAAGCAAATTTTCGATTCCGTACCTGGTTATGCCAAGCAAAGAAAAAAAACCACGAACACATATAAGTGCACACACCTTTCGCTATATGTGGTCATTTACTCGACGACAAGTAAACCTCGGAAAGGACGTTGTTAATGGATGGAAGTGGAGGAGGAGGAGGGGCTAGGACGATCACGGTCGTCGACAACGACGACGATGATGATGATGACGACGACGTCGTCATCGGAAGATTGCTTATTTATGTAACTGCCAAAAAAAAAACTTCTGGTGTAGCAAGTTTCAGCAGAAAATAAAATATTCTACAGAGTCTGGAGGTAGGTATAGTCATTTTTCATCACTAGAAGTATACACTCGATAGATTAATCTAGTCCAACGCTCTGTTTAGCACTGCTCCATAGAAGAGTTGACTTTTTTTTTGGATGGGGCGATTGGGCCAAACAGCAATTTGGTCACTCAATACGCCTGACTTGTGAACTCCCATTCCTCCAAACCCTCTCAAATTTTATAAAATGCTACCTGAGCAAGAAAAACAGATAATAATTGTTATTATTGCTTTGCTCCATAATGATCTCCGGTTACTCGGCTAGAACATTGCTAAAATTAACTCATTCTTATGACCATTATCATGAAACATTGAAGAATGGTTTGTAGATTCAACGATTCTGATTAGCTAATACGAGAATCTTTCTAGTTTATTCACTGGCCAATTTTAGTAAAATAATATTTAACCTAAGCCTGAATGGTGGATAAATGCGAACATCAAAAAAAGGTATAGGAATTTCATCGTAATTCTCTTATCGAGTCGATACTCGCGGATTTTCAAATTGGTGCAGAAAAAATTAGAACATGCTGAGAAAAGAGATGTCGATTTCAGTCGGCCTATATCAATGTGATTTGTGGTATTCGAAACATTATATCGAATAAAATGAGTGGAAAATCGGAAAAAAATTTGTTCAAATGAGCGTACACAAACACTTTCGCCTGTAATGGCGAACCTTAAAATTGTGTTTTCTTTTCAAGGCTTATAATTATTACGAAAGAGGAAGAAAAAAAAAATCATTAAATAAATGGCGGAAAATTTAATTTAGATCATTAGAATGGAGTGCTTGAAAGTAATTTACATCCTTTTTATAAATTTTTCATTTCGCATTAGCCAAGAAAATTTTCATTAATTTTTGTTCGACGGTTACGCCATCGAGCAATCTATCCTTCGCATTTTTTTTTTTTTTTTTTTTATAGAAGCATTTTCATATACTAAATATTGTGAAACATAATAAGTAATAACAAACACTACACACATAGGAATGGCGTTGATTTGTTGAAAGTATCGAAAGCACGTCATATTCAGGAATGTCACGCGAGGAATAAATTTCAATACTACAGTAAATATATTCTCGACTAGAAAAAACGCAATGACATAGGGAAAAAAAAATGAATAGTAATTTTTACCATTTTTAGATTGGGAAACTGGGACAATTTCAAGATGGAAGCAGAAATTACTATAAAAATAGCAAATATTATCACATTTTTAATAATAATATTAATTTTACTGTACGATGCTTATTACTATTTCCTTAGTACGAATAATGTCTACTATAATCTTGAAATTGTTCCAGTTTTCCCATCTGAAAATAATAGAAACTACTGCGTTCATTTTTCTCAATGAATTAACTGGGTTTGTACTTTGTACTCTCATCTCGTACATGCGAAGTGGATTATTTCGAGATAATTGCATCAAATTATATTGAAAATTGAAAATTTCATCTTACAGAACTATAGGTCCTTTCGGGACTTTTCAACCGACTTTACTATTTGTATTGAAACAGTCAAAGAGAACTCGCGGTACCAGATTTGTCTTTTTTCTTTGATTGTAAAGCGACGGGCAGATGGCGCTGTACATAATATCAAACCAAAGCTCTCCATGTCCTCTTCGTGTTTAGAAACACATATTTGACATTTCATTCAAGCTTTTTTTTAAACTGATTTCTGATAGGCCCAGTGGCTCTATCGTATAAGATTTTTTCTTATACAGCCATAAACATTGCCTTTGACAAATCCTGTGAACTTTCGATACAACTTCGTGACTTTTTTTAAATTTTGCAACGGATTTCTAAGTCATTAAACTTATGATTTGCATAAGTACATTGCCGTCAAAAATTTCAGCCACTCTTTCCTCCGGCCTCATACGGCCGCATAATCTCAGCGGCCATATCAGAAGTGCTTCTTAGATGACAGAAAACTATATTTCTTCACTACAGCCAAAGCTCGTTTTTTCACAGCATTCTACCACGACCCAAGAAAAAGGTCGTGAGTTGAACTTGGAATTCTGGAAACGATTCTTCCACCAAATCTCCACACTCGTATATATACGCACAATCGTCGGATGATCTCGCGCCCATTTTTTTCTGTCTCACTCCGTGCCATTCGTCCACCGTCATTGATCTTCCTCTCTCTTTTTTTCTTTCTCCACACGTAAAAGTTGTTTAAAGAATACGTGATACCGCTATTTTAGTCTACAGGCGATGCGATACCGACCATATAGCCATTTAATTATGGACTTATCCGTAAATAGTCGCGCATATACTGCACACTGGCACTGGCGTAATGCAAGGCCGCCAACCGGTAATGTAAACAACATATACATACACAGTATGGTCGCGCTCACACAATATATGTATTATAATGGATACATTTTTTTTTTCCAAGTCAAATAGGTACGTGTAATCGGCGAACACACGGTCGTGGAAAAGATTTCGACCCAATTGTTCACACGATTTTCATTCCATTTTACCTTTTTTTCTCTTCTTCTTCTTCTTCTTGTTATTATGTGTAGTACCTACACAAGAGAAATTCGACAAACCGCATTCCTGGATGTAAAGACCAACCGTGGCATTTAACTAGCAGTAACAAATTTTTATTTACTCATCCAAACATCAACTCAAGTTCATCTTCCAGACACCATGACTTACGGTATGCTTTCAAAAATAGCACAAAAGTGAGCATCTGCGTGATAAGTGCAAGTTTGCTGGATGAGCTACAGATGAGAGAAGTAAATCTATGAGTCGTATCAACTCGCTTTGGCCCTTGCTTCGAGAGATACTAAACACTGCAAAAGTTGACTAACTGATTTTAAATGAATTTCAGAGCAAATAATAATCATTATTACTATACTTACAAAGCTCGTTATCACTTCACCTGGCTAGAACAAGTATATCAGAAATATTACATCTTACGGAGTTCCAGTTGAATCTACAAGTAGGCAGAGTGCTCAATTCTTCAAATCGAAGATAGTGACTGACGAAATGAGTGATAACAAGCGTTGGATTTTCACACAAAGCACAGATTAGTGGAATGATTACACGCCTCAGAGATCATCAAGTTGAAGAAAATACAGAATACCAGAAGAAAAATCCAGGACTTGAAACAAAACATAATTGCTCACTATGATTGTTCCTCATAGCTTCGGAAGCCTATTTTCACACTACAGAATATGAGAAAACGCAAATCTGAACCTTGTCAAATCAATAAAATGCTAATTCTGCGAGGAATTTTCTTGAAAAATACTTTCCACAGGCTAATCAACATTCAACTACGAGTATATAGCAAAACTAAAAACCGTTATTCTACTTCTTCTTCCACAATTCTGAAATGTTCCAGCATCAAAGTAGCTTCACACTGAAAGCTCTTCATATATGATGAATTTTTTTTCAACTATATGAAAGTACTAAATAAAATATGAAATCCAAAACACTTGATCTACACGACCACAAAACTGGAAGAAATATAAGAAATATTGAGCCTTTAATTGTGTCATTTATAATCCCATAGAAAATTATGAGATATACATCCAAACTGCCACAGTTTCTCAGAGTACTCAAAGATATTAAATGAGAACAACCACCAATAAGATAATTCGATACGGCGAGTAAATAATATTGAAAATATTCGGAAAAATGAGGGCACCAAGATAAACACCAAACTGGTTAGAACATATTTTCATCCAAATACAAATGCCTAAAATGTTTGGAATAGGTATTACTAACGAAATATGAATTTTTCCATGAAGTTAACTCTTCAAACTTTAGTGGATACCTTGAAAAAAAAAAAAAATTCATTGAGCAATGTTGATTTTTATCACATTACTAATATTACATTTATCTAGGGATCTCGACTTCATGTTGTAAGACTTTCCACGTTGGTGGCTCCGCAGTTTCCCCATTTCATTTTTCAAGTTATTTATTTTTCCAACCGATAGCGGTATACCTATATTGCTCAGCTCAATACAACGTGAATATCCGTCTGAAGTAAATTTGTTGATAACCTAAATATGAAGAACATATTAAATCAATCTTCTACACAGCATAATGTTAGTTTAAGAAATTCGTCAATTCATCACCACGTAACAGATTTTATCTATTTTTAAGAAATTCAAAATGATGTTGCTCAGTTTTTTTCTTCCGCATTACCCGCCTGATAACGAAAACGAATTTCACGAGAACAGCATGAAGGCAAGACGGAAGAGAATGTTAGCTGAATCTGACACAATATTATGATTGAGCAGTTCCTCTTGAAAGTGACCTAAATTACAAAAAATCAATTTTGAGAAAACAGTCCTCAAAAAATTTCAATCTTGCAATCACACCACTTTGAGGAAAAACTCCTCAATTGCCGGATTTAGCAGATAGTGGGGGGAAAAAATTCAAAATGGGACTTGGGTTGTTTTTTGCTAATTTTGAAAATGGATTTTGAGTCTACGTTTCAAAACGAAACTCTTCAATTAAAAAAAAAATACCGCATTAATAAGGAGGGTCTACCAGAAAAAAGATATCATCTAACTTCGAAACATTATTCCTCACCGAAAAACAGAAAATAATGTCCGAAATTCCCGTTTCAGGAATATGGTGTTAGCAATGCGCTCTACCCAAGTTTTAAATCAACTGATATAAGCATTTAAACAACACCAAAAATCCACACATTATACTAATGAATATGCGAATAGTTCCCATTCCATCTGATACCAGCATCAATAGTAAGGAACAATATACCATCTACTAAAAGACAAAAAGAATGGCAAGCACAGCAATACGTAAATGACCCAATAAAAACTGAACTGATTGAGTTGATGCGGGGAGGTAAAGCTTTCGATGACTAACCCTTTGACACGTGAAAATCGATTAACTCTTTTCGTCTGGTATACCCATACGTCGAGGGAATTGAAGGCAGCAGCACCTTGATCCATGAAGCTGCCGCTGCGGATAGTTCACTAACTTCCTCGTCATTCATTCCACAAAACTCCGGCGGGAATTGCTCCTTAATAACTTTTTTTTTTTCTTTACCGCAATCGCCTTTGCAAAACGAATAAAAAAAGGACAAGACCAAATATGAAAAAGGACAGGGATGAAGAACGTAATGATGTTGTCATAAGCAGTACGACAACAGATTTGTGTCTCACGACAATGACGATTCTCAGTTTTTTTTTTTTAGAACTTATTTTTTTATTTTATCTATCGCCAAGCAGTCAGCTTCCGCAATTGATGCCAGTTGATGCCGAGGGATGAAACGACCCCAGGGTATTTGCGAACGTGCGACAGGGTTGCGAAACCCTTCCATTAACACTTTTTTATTCTGTCGAATAAAATCAATACGTCCACCTCGCTGCATTGTGTGTTACTTCATTTACTCAGGAAACTTATATAACGTTCACTCACTATTACAATGGAGACTGACAGTGAGGGTACATTCAGCAGCCCTTGAGCAAAAGAATTCATCATCGACTCAACGAGTTACGATATCTACTTGCGACAAAAAAAAAAGAGAAGAAAAATCACGCGTGGGGTTGATGAAAACACTCTTATCAGCAAAATTAATCAGAGACGCCATATTTAAGCAGTTAGTAGGGTTACATAGTTGAGGCGGCAGGGGAAAATTTCTCCAGCATAACGCAAGCTGATACATGCTGTAAACATATTTGTACTCGGGGTATTTATGTAATAGAATCCAAGAAAAAACACCAACCTTACACGTATGTTGCAAAATTTTTTCGGGGATCATGATTAGTCATAAAGAAGATATTTTAGGGGTGCAATACGCCATCGATGCGAACTCAACAGCTAAATTGGAAAATTAGCAATAAGTAGGTAACAATATCGTACATACAGGGAATTCGGAATAGACGAGCTCCATGTCGCTGGTTCCCCACCTACTGCAATTTGAAATTTTGACACATGTATTCGTTTGTGCTACGTTTATGCTGGAATTTTCATCGCTTGTGCTGCTTTCCCTTCAGAGATATTTGAAAAAAACATTTTCAAGGTCAGTGGGGAACTAGCGACATGCTCTTCCCCACCAAAGAGATATTGGAAATCCGAATGAGCCATTTTTTTGTGCTACGTTTGTGCTGCTTTGTGCTGCCATTTATTTCGTTTGTGCTGCTCCCCTCTCTCCTCCACAACCAAAACAAATGCTCATACCCTTGAATGTATGAAATTTTCAAACAGGCCAGAAAGGTTCAAAACTAGTACCATTTGTTTGTGCTACGTTTGTGCTGGATTGTGCTGACCTTTTTTTGGTTTGTGCTGTCACCCCCTCCCCTCTAGTGAGAGTGTAGGTGCTAAGAGGTTAGCTTATATAGAAGCAAAATTTGAAAATCACTGGAGATGGCTAAAAATGGAACCAATCCTTTGTGTTACGTTTGTGCTGGATTGGGCTGACTTGTTTTGGTTTGTGCTGCAAACCCCTCCCTTCTAGTGAGTGTATAAGTGTTTGAAAAATTTTCAAATTTTGCTTCTATATAAGCTAACCTCTTAGCACCTACACACTCACTAGAGGGGAGGGGGTGACAGCACAAACAGAAGAAAGGTCAGCACAATCCAGCATAAACGTAGCACAAACAATTGGTTCCATTTTCAGCCATCACCAGTGATTTTCAAATTTTACTTATTTATAGGCTAGATTTGAACACTTATACACTCACTGGAGGGGAGGGGGTGACAGCACAAACCAAAAAAAGGTCAGCACAATCCAGCACAAACAAATGGTTCTAGTTTTGAACCTTTCTGGCCTGTTTGAAAATTTCATACATTCAAGGGTATGAGCATTTGTTTTGGTTGTGGAGGGAAGAGGGGAGCAGCACAAACGAAATAAATTGCAGCACAAACCAGCACAAACGTAGCACAAACAAATGGCTCATTCGGATTTCCAATATCTCTTTGGTGGGGAAGAGCATATCGCTAGTTCCCCACTGACCTTGAAAATGTTTTTTTCAAATATCTCTGAAGGGAAAGCAGCACAAACGATGAAAATTCCAGCACAAACCAGCACAGACGTAGCACAAACGAATACATGTGTCAAAATTTCAAAATTCAATAGGTGGGGAACTAGCGACATGGAGCTGAATAGACGATTCGTCACACAAATACTTATTTTTGCCACTTCTACTCGTATTTCACTTTTCATTCTAAATATACTTACACAAGTGTTTTGGTTTATAATTTGTAAAAAAAAAAAAAAACATACTCTCGAAATTAAAATGTTTGAAGTGAACGACATTCATTCAACGGATAACAGAGTATCTACAATTTTCGTTTCCTTTATCTTTCTTATGACAAAACTTCACACCGGATATTAAAATGAAGAGTAAATATCAACAAAACTATATTATTGAAATTATCAGTTATATTTTTTCTAATTGATAGTGAATTTTCGATTGCTTTCATTTTATCTCAATTATAAATTGAATAAATTGATAATACGGGCTAAATGCTACACGTTTTCAGTTCAAAGGAAATGGACTCATCTAATTTCTCCGAACGAAGAGATGCACGTCAAAGAGGAAAAGCTTGAAGATAATTTCTATAACTTGACACCATCACAATACTGCAGAAGTTCAAGTCTTATTAATATTTACTAGAAAAATTTGAAAATTTTTGTGTTAAAAACTCTTAAGAGACAACCTACAAGCTACATGTCGATCCACTTTTCACATTTCTCACTATTTGTCAAATATAAAAATATGACTGCACGATTACTTTTGAGTAAATAATATAGTACCTAATTCAGTTATATTTAGTATTTGTACCTACTCTTATTCGAGTAAATACTATTAGCACTCCACATATTTTGATACACTTACTATGTTCTTATTCAAACTATTGAAAACTGAATATTGGTTTGTTTTAGCATAAAAGCGTTACTCATTTATATCTATGAGTATATAAAACAGATAAATGGGGTCACTTTCATCAATTCTAATGTACTTTGAATGGAGAACAATTTTCAAAATAGCAAAAGAACACCCCTCTATTCGTCATCTCTGAGTGAATGTGATTAAAAGTAAGCTCCATGTCGTCAGCACCCCCACCCCCCCAAAATTGGTCCAAAATATGCTTGAAATTTTGTACTCATTTTGTACCACAAAAAAATTTTGTACCGGCATCCACAAAGAGTTATTTAAAGAAAAGTTATGGGGTGCTGGGGACATGCTTGCACCTCTACTTCAACTGATCAACTTGAAACTAGTCTCATTATTTTGTACTCATTTTGTACTGTTTTGTACCACTATGAGAAAATTTTGTACCACCTCCCCTTTCAAGTTATTAAAAATATTGATGAAGGGTGCCACGGACATGCTAGCACCCCCACTGCAACAAAATAACTCCAAACTGGTTTCATTATTTTGTACTCATTTTGTACTGTTTTGTACTGGCAAAATAACATTTTGTACTGCTCCCCTACCTAGTCTCGGATAGGGGACTGACCTTAAAACTTGAGAGAATTGCTTCAAAATGGTCTCATTATTTTGTACTCATTTTGTACCACCCCCTTCCTAGTTTTTTTTTTAAATATTGATGAGGGGTACAAAGTGAGTACAAATGATGAGACTGTTTTCAAGAAATTTTCTCAAGTTTGAAGGTCAGTCCCCTATCCGAGCATAGGTAGAGGAGCAGTACAAAATGTTATTTTTCCAGTACAAAATGAGTACAAAATGAGTACAAAATGATGAGACCAATTTGGAGTTATTTCGTTGCAGTGGGGATGCTAGAATGTCCGCGGCATCTTTCATCAATATTTTTAATAACTTGAAAGGGGGGGTGGTAGAAAATTTTCTAATGACGGTACAAAATAGTACAAAGTGAGAACAAAATAATGAGACTAGTTTCAAGTTGATCGGTTGAAGTGGGGGTGCTAGCATGTCCCCAGCATCCCATAACGTTTCTTTGAATAACTCTTTGTGAATGCCGGTACAAAAATTTTTTTTTGCGGTACAAGACGGTACAAAATGAGTACAAAATTCCTAGCATATTTTGGACCAATTTTGGGGGGCTGGGGTGCTGACGACATGGAGCTGTGAAAGTATGAGCAATGAAAACACATTCTTCAAAAAATATATATCTAATGTTTTTTTTTCAACCAAACTTTATTGGACAAGCGATAAAATTTCTCATCTTCCTAGTACACATTTTAAATTTAAAACACCAGCTGTGCAATCGATTGAAAGGGGCTCTTCATTCTTTAATACCACTCTGGTCCCTTCCGACAAAATATTTGGCCAGCATATTAATCGCAAGATACATACAATTATAGAACCATTTATAAAAGCTATCTGTAGACTTTTCATTCAAAGCTACCCACTCATTAACGACAACCTCGATAATACGAAAAATAAAATAATTTAAAAAGATATCATTCATTTGGACGTATATAAAAGATTATGACAAATGACCCATCTTCTGCACAGTACTGTATACTGAAAAGTGAAAAAAAAAAAAACGAATTTCGTATACCGTAAGATACGAGTACTATACATCCTGTTATTGTAAATTCAAGTAACGGTACTAAATGAATGCATTTTAATATAATTACTTTTTTTCGGGTCGATTTTAATGCATAATTCAAACAACTGAAACCCAAAAATAATACAGATCATCGGCAAAGTACACATAAACCAATAAGACAATCGTAAAAACGAGCGAAAAAAATCATCAGACTCGGAAACCAGAGGTATAATTAGCGAAATAAGCTCAGTATGTATACGATTAGCGGTGTAATGGATACTATAACGAAACTATTAAATTCGAAATCGATAAGGATGAATATTAGCAGAAATAATAGGAGCTGGAGGCGAGGGGGAAGGAAAATTGTAGATTGCACGAAAGTCGCTCAAAACGGTAATGCAATTACATTGATTGATACAGTGTTATTATCTAATGTCAAATTGGCCATATTTTTAAAATTCAAAGGCAAGAGCCAAGAGAACAATAACAGAAGAGGAAGTTTTTTTCTGAAACCAAGTCAACACTGAAAATCGATATATGAGTCTATTCAAAATTAGTCCCAAGTTATGAAGATTAGGATACATGAATCGAAAAATTAGCGTGCTCTTCATTCAAGTTTAATAAATTATCCTTACAGGCATTAATTTAACCCCTATTAGCTAATTCTTTTTCGATAGCCACATCGATGTCACAATTTCGCTCATAATTTTTGGGGCCGTTATCAAGGTCATATAAAGGTTTATTTTCCTCAAATTATTAATTTTTTTTTTCCTCAGTGAATAAAGCCATCTTCAGCATGAAAACAATGCAAACCAGCCTGGAGATACTTCGAGATCAAGTGTCATCAAAAGTCACGTGCTGTTTTTCAAAAGTCCAAACATTGAGAAACCAGTAACTGGAATTGTTCACTGTTTGAATTTGAACGACCAACGACAAGGTGTTGGAAGTCCAATCCATTTTTTTTAGATACTGTGCATTGTTGCCCGAATGAAAGAAAAGTTGAAATTCAGGTTACCAACACAACTTACTATAAGTAAACCAAAGTACGAGTATAGTTATATGCAGTGCGTGTATAGGCGTCGCAACAGCCATTAAAGCCAGTTTCCACATGGTGAAAGTACAATACATCGTTAAGAATTTCTACTTTTAATAAGCCGTTTCGAGTATTGAGCAGCAATTAAATAATTATTAGTAAACTTATTTTGACTGTTCGGAAGAAAGGAACTAAATGCGTATAGAAAAAATTCGTCGTGACGTCTGGTAAAGTTGTACCTAGTACAAGACTAATAAAATTTAATTTCTCAAAAAATCAACGCTGAATGATAATTATTGATTTAATATGCTTCTAGTTAGTATACTTTCCAAAGTGAACATCTATTTTGAAAATAAAGAGAAACTGGGAATTCCAAAAAGTTTGCTCCCCCCCCCTCCAAAAAAAAAGTCTCAGGTACCAAAACTTCCTTCCCCCGCACATGCATAACCTACAGAATCTCAAAATGCCATTTTTCAAGTGGCCCATCCAAGCGTTTTTGGCTGGTTACTTCGGTATCCTCCACTGACTTCCTATCTCGGTAGCTCAAACTCAAAATTTTCATCATCACTTCCTAAATATCAGAATTACCACAAGTATCCTAATGTGAGGAACTTGTCTATGGAAATGCCAAAATAAAAATGGAATCGCACCTCACGCAAATATTTTCACGAATGATAAAAGTGCTAAAAATGCGCAACAGACACCAGCCAATAGCTCCACCCTTCACACCACTGACCTCACCCACGTTACCATTTCAATTGCATCATGTAGCATCTCATACTCATACACACGCTTAACTAGCTGGAGGTACGACCAAGTACTACTATGGTACATCTTAATTACAGAAATGAACCCGGCAACATCTCTTCCGCCGTAATTTGATTGGTTAAATAAATATACATAAATAAAATCTAATCTTTTTTCTTCTTTTTTTTCTTTTTTTCCTTCTTCTTCAGAAGAACGAGTGACTAAGCCACCTTGAACTCATTACCAATGTGAATTATAGACGGAGACAGAAAGGGGGAAAGGAACGAGACATAAGTAACTAAATTTATTCGCGCATCAGCAATAAATCATTTCAACATATAACCGTGTCAATTTATGCTGAACACAGATGGAGACAGAATGTAATAGGAGGAAGGGGGAAAGGTAATATTGATTACCTTTAAAGCATCTGCAACCAAAGATTTTACGCTTTAAAACGAAAATGAGATCCATAACTACGAATTTTTGTCTTCGTTCCAGAGTGAGACACGATTGATCGTGGGACGCTCAGTCGCCTGAAGAGAGTAACAATTTTCTATACTTGAGTATACATATTTGTATATTTAAATCATTTATTATGTCTACCCAAGAGTCTTCCGAAACATAGTCCTACACATATTATATATATATATATTTTTTTTTTGTGCGCCGAGTAGATATTTTTGAGAAAACCAATCACAAACATATACTCTCTTCTCGATGGCAATTTTATTACGCCATTTCAACTGCAAGCGCTGACCACACTTGTAACACGTTTTCCAAATTCCTCGAATTATTTACAAACTTTATTTTCTCTCCTCTCGTCTCCTCTTATCATCGCATTTGTACACAGCGAGCTAATAATGATTGAGGAAACATTTGCACTTTCATCGTCTCTGTTCACGATCTTACTTTTATTACTCTCCTTTTCACTCCTCCCTCTGTTTAGGTAGGTACTCGTATTTTGCCTTCTTGGCTTCATCGCAATTTCCATTTCTTGTACAGTTTGAATTGTGCAAATTGATGAACGCGATTGGATTACACTCTGATCAAATTTTTAGACTCTCTTTCATTTTGCGGACGAGCTATTCAGTAGACAAATTCTTATATGAACTTGTTAGCAAATTGAAAAAAATAATAATAATACGAAGACCAATGCAAATGCAACTAGAAAGCCAAAACATAATTAGCACACCTCCTATGATCGTGAGTAATATTCGTGAATTATTTTGCAAGCAATTACGTCACTACACAGTGCCAAGAAAACACATCATAGGCTATAATTTTTTGGCTTAATACGCATAACAAAATATTTAAAAATACGTACTAACAAGAAATTCATTATACATCTTCGAATATGAGAGCTTAGGGCATTGAGTCACACCGTACTATTCAAGTGCAACACATCACGAGAATAGAGACAACAGGAGAGAATAAAGATGCATAAACGCACACTAATACACAACTCATGGAGCAGTAAATATAAAAGAAAAAGTAAATTTCGTTTAATTAAAATCTCCGCATCCGAATGAAATAAATTTTTACAACGATGCAGAAGCAGTTCCCGCACGACGTCGCTGATGAAATGCTTTTATTTCAATAGAGGATTATTTTTTTTTTTTTTTTTCCAGTATCAATTTTCGAACATATAGTAGACAGCTAATAAAACCAGTTCGGTTGGAACGTGATACTTCCATTTTGTACTAAGGAAATTTTTTACAGATTTACTGTTGAACACGCTCTTATGCTTATTCTTTCAAAAGTGAAGAAAAGGAAAACAAAAATCACGACTAACGGGTCAAAATTGAAGCAATTTCTCAAATCACGAAGTTGAATAGAAAAGTTGGCATTTAAAATAAGCAAAATACGAATCAGCAGACCAATACAAAGCATATCTCTACTAAACTATGAAACAACTTGGGTACTTAACACTAGAAAATCCGGGTTTTACTCGACTACTCGAAGGACCAGGTGGCGTCATATTCGACTCAACAGTAAAAGATCCACAAAAGACCGGAAAATGTCATATAAGACGCCACCAGGTCCTTTGAGGAGTGACGCATCTAAATTCAAACGGCGTCGCGTATACGACGCGACGCCACCTGATCTTTCTAGTGTTGAACATACGACGTTATATGAGTTAACTGTATATAATGGTCTAACTATTACGAGGTCTTCTACGTAAATCTAACTGGGCACACTCTTGTAAGAATTAATCAGTGAGATTCAGGTGATATCACTCTTGTTTCATTAAAAAACAAAAATTTTCGGTTAACATGGCACTTAGCCCATGAAACAGTGTTGCACTTCAAATGTTGTTAATATTTTCGTTTTACAACATATTTTATAGTCTAACAAAACACTACACTCGTAAATAAACCAAAACCTCACATCCTTTAGCCTCCGATTGCCACTGGATATACTCGCGCATTTTTCGCGTTTGTATTTTATTTACGGACTAAACAAGTAGCTCGAACACAACTTCTTGAATAAATCTTAGTTTAAAAAACAATTAAAATTATGTAATCACACAGGGTATTGCTTTCATGGTATAATTATACAGAAACCAAGAAGCGACCGTCATCGTTTGATATTGCTTTAGGCCTACATTTGAACACGCATTTTGCACGAAACAAAATAGTGCCTTCGATAGGCCAAATTATACCATCATCACAATAATTTGAAGACGAAGAAACAAAATTTTTTCATATAAGTCCACTGATGAAAATCAAGCAAACAGATTCGACTTAAACGAGGATAAACAGGGGCTACTCACAGTTCACACGATTATTACTCTGCTTCAAGTTACATATAACTCCTGTACTCACCTGAAACATATTAAAAATACAAATTCATTAGGCACATTGGGAAGAGAAAATGAATTGAAAATCAAATAAAAAAAAACTTATTTTATAAATAATTATACAGCAAACTACAGATATCATGTATGTCTACGGAGCAGTTCTTTTTCACCCTCATATATCTCCCTTTTTTCATATTAGTTGCATCAGCTTGACTCACTAATTTATCGTTTTTCTCATCATTACTTACACCTTCATATTTCCTAATTAAAAAAAAAAAGTGCACTGAAATGTGGTAAATGACCGACATTCAAGAAAGACATTCCGAATCAAATGACAAGGTTTTAAGCAGAATCACTGATAATATATGGTAAATTAGATACATCAGTTATCAAAAAACATAGAGAACCATAAAATCAAGTTCACAGAAATCTAGATGAACGTATCTTTGTTTGTCTGATTTTCTTTGGCAACTTTCCCCAACAACTTTTCCGTTTGCGAATTCCAAAAATAATCCGCAAACGATTAAGAAAAAACGACACTTAAAACCTACACAACGCTGTAAGACGAAACACTTTGCATCGAATGCAAACTGGTTTAATGAGAGCATTGCAAAACAAAGAAATCTAATTCCAACGCCCGCTCCTCCCAGCGTGATCCACTATTGCCGACTTCTTAATTAGTGCTTTGAACCTCAAAACGGCTGCCCGTACCTATCAATTGGTTGGCAAACTTTTAAGAAAAAATGTTTCTCTCAACACTTGAAGCTGACAGTTCGGTTGAACGCCAATAACATCAACAGGATTTGGTCGATGCCAAGCAAGAATATGCCTTTTTTTTCCTTTTTTTTTTTTACAATTATTTAGAATAATAATATAGAATTAGGACACCATGCAACCTGTGAAATTTAAACCCAGTTCGGAATGCCAAAACGACTTCACACAGTATACTAATATAAAAAGAAATCAAACCACTCCACAACTACTGAGAAGAATTCCTAACGTAGATTCATTTAAATATTTACTCTTTCTAGCTGGGTCGAATTGACAGGCACCAAAATTGATTCAGTCATGTTACTTCATGGGCTAGAGTTGAAAATAATCACCGATACCTTAAATGAAAACTTTTTCAATGTCGAACATCAGGATTTACAAATGAAAGGAAATACCTAAATCATACAGGCATTACAATTTCAAAAGTTTGAGTCATAAAGGCCAGATTTATTGGAATATATAAGGGTACATTTCAATGTGTTAATATCTTCACGACATTCCAATTCTCTTGGAAACAACTAAAATAAGTTACTAAGAACTAAGCCAATCTGGTAAGTTTCAAACGAGCAAGGATCTGTAACACTTTTGTTCTCATACAACTCGATTTCTTCCATCCTGACATACTCGTATTTACAATTTAGAAGCACTTTTTAAGAAATCGGCCTTTCAAACCTACGAATAAATCAAGTCCATAATTTTCGATCTTCAAACTCCTATTTTTTCTCACTGATTCAATGTTGAAATTCGATTCGAAGTTTGGTCTACAGCGACCCAATTTGATAGCTGTGTAATTTATACACACCACACACATACAAATGCAATGAAGCCTCGTGCGTCAACTCTCATTCAGCAAACAATACATAGAAATTTTGTATAAATGGCTAAGCCCATGTACGAAATAATTTGAAAATCTAGATAGGTAATGCATATCTGCCAACATGTTTATACAAATACTTATATCACCATAAATATTAAAGCTCCTAATTCAAAAAGATAGATTATGATTAGTCTCATATGCAAACAGATTTTATGAAGAATGAATCCCGATGAGTTTTATTCGACCAAATTTTGCAAACAGCTGCTTTAGTAATTGAAACAATTTGGCATTTGTACAACTTCAACAAAAACAGTGGACAGTTTCCTTCCTGGGTCAACACCATGTTCTGTGGAACACTTTCAATGCCCTATCGTCGCTTCTCGTAATCTCGTCGAAACAAATTATTGCATTAAAGAATATCTCATTCTTAATGGCTGAGTTTCCTTCGAATATACGAGGGTTTAAATTTATTTGATGAGAGTAATTCTCCACGGCGAAGATTGGCGTCGAATGCGCAGCAGTAAACGACAAAAACCGAGAAAACGAATTTAATACGAGAGATTAGCTACGTCGCTCGACGAAACTAATTAAAAAGAGGAATTAAGCAGTTAACAAAACGGTTAACTAATATTGTGAACGGACATCATTGTACAGAAGAGACAGCAGCCAGGTGGGGGGGGGGGCGCAGAGACAATCGCACCTATTCTGGCAGAGAGGACACTCGAAAAACGCAGATCCGTCATTTAACGATTTGAAACAAATTTAATTCGTCACATTAAAGAGATTACGCCTGTGTATCTCTCGTCAGTGCAGAAAATTAGGATACCCTTCTACAACTCCCCCCCCTCCCCCCCGCCATATCTTATTGGCATTTTATTGGTGAGAAACACTCCGGTTACGAATGCTCACCCGAAATTTTGCCGTCATAATAGTCCTCGGATTAGTGTGAAAGTCCTCATTTCCGCTAGCAGTCCAACATCTTGCTCGAATGAATGAATTAATCGATAGGAACAACAGGCATAGGGTATTCCATAGATTTTTCTTTCTGCAGAACTGGGTAATCGCCGAGGATTAACAATTTTCATACCCGGCTGTACTCTACGATGTGGTCCTTATATACCCATAAATTATATGATGGTTTTTCTTATGTAATTCCCGCTCCCATCTTCCGTTGCGTCGTTCCTTATCACGAAAAAAAAAAATTGTACACAAGTTTCACCATCTCACTAAATGGGAAGCGGTGCCTCAAAGGCCCTTCTTTTTTGGAAATTATAGCAAAATAGAAATCTTCAAACTGATGATGAGAAAAATGGTTGGAGAGCAGGGTGCAGTCTTTTTTCAACAGATTAGTAATTTTTCATTTTTTGATTTCAGCCACTCACGACAACAAATAAATCATTTTTCTATTCAAAAAATAAAAATAGTGTTTTTTTAGTTACCTCGAGGTAAATTCTAAACCCTCACTGGGTTTGTAGTTGTAAAATGAATGAATAAATAAATAATTTAAATTAATGGAGAAAACACATACTTCTATGTAATGCTGATGATAAATTAATATAATGTTAGTTTTTGCATAATATGCTGATTTTCATACTCCTAGAAGCACCAGTTTTTTCCAACCAAGGGTGTTAAAATTTGTATGAAATTTTTATACACGAAGTAGAACCATTCTGCAGGGTGGCAGGCAAAAATTCCCAACTTCAAAATTAGGATCACCCTGTTGTACTCCGTGAACAATTGGGAATGTCGCAGTCAACTGGAGGCGCTAACACCATAATGTGACAGTGAGAGAAAATTGGGTAAGAAAATCACATTTTGTCGATGAAAGTGTTGATATTTGTAACACTGTTCTCCTGACCATTTCACAGTTAAACAGTGTAGTGTGAACATCAATATAAAAATTCTTTTCATTTCCTGTTGAGGCATTTGGTAACTACATTATTATTATTGAAAGAATTATTCATTTCTATGAAATTATACTTCGATGAAAAATTTTGAGACTACCAGCCTTAATAACACAAAATGAAAAAACTATCGAAATCAATACTACTAATATTATTAAATGAGAAAATGTAAAAAAATGAATAATCCTGCATTTACATGTACGAGTATATTATGTACTTTAATGAAGATCACACACTTCGACTACCGCAGAGCGCGAAAACTTTGGCGTTTTACATTTCGAATACTTCCTCTATAAAGTGTTCCTTCAAAATTACACCATCAGAGACCAGAGTGCATAGTAAATGAAGCGGAACGACGTCATGAACATCGAACCAAATGTATATGTACTTATTGTACAAACAAGACGATGTATGTATGTGGTAAACAAAATCAAATGGCTGTTCGACAATTTCCTCATTAATGAATTTTGTACATTCGAAAAACAAAATTAATTTGACAGGTGTTGCATCGCAGATTTTTTGCCTCATCGAAGGTGAGTGCCCGATTCTTCGTTAATAATCATTTTTGCGACGCCAATTTACGACCTGCGAGTTTACTTTCGAAATCCGACGAGCAGCTGTCATAATTTGTGAATAAATGTAAAGAATTTCTCCCGTTAACCAGTAACAAAACGTCGATAAATTTTCACCAATTAGCGAATAACGTACATTCGCAAGACAAACCAAAAAAAAAAATTTGTGACAGTAAAAAAAAATGAAAATATACTATCAACAAGATCGATCCGTTCAAAAAGTTGAATTTATTTTTGGTACCTATAGATTGTTTTTTTTTCTTTCTCATTTCCAAACTCCAGAGCAACGTCGAAGAAAAAAAAAGTTTACGAACTTTTTACGATCAATTCCTTTGAAACTCTCATTTTTAATTTTTTTTTTGTTTCGGTTGATGTTATTTCGAAATTCTTGGACAAGCTTTCATCTTTCAGCATTGCTACGCAGAATTCCGACAGTAGTCCATCTTCACCGTCCACGCTTTGAGAAAGGACCGATTTAATTTCAAAACGCATACTTGTATCCTCGAGAGAACAAAGAGACTTTTTCACAGAATTTTCAAACAAACATTTTGCGCTTGAATGAAAATCAACCTCAAGGTGAATTTTTACCTTAAGGTAAGCTTCTATACATTGAGCTCGTCTCAAAATGCTACCACATCGAATGTAGACGTACCCACACGGTATTCAGCCAATACGCCGACCAACATAACATACTGAGCTCAAATTGCGTTTACACGAGTACGCCGGGCTACTTGAGACTAGGTTAAGCCTTATAGCCTCACCAATAAGTAGCTGACTCATATGACTGTCTTTTGGCCACTTTGGATCAACTGTATACAAGTTGGAAAATGCACTACTCAAAGTATCAAAGACATTATTCAATGGTTCCAAAACCAGAATGAAAATTTTCAAATATTATTGTTTTGCATAATTATAGGTAATGCACCACCTGAGAAAATCAAAATTTTCCACCCATGGACTCTCTGAACCTCGATTACCGACTGAAAAGAAAATAAATCGACATTTTTTCATACCTCATTTGGCAACCCAGCAGTTATGCAGACTCAACAATGGCTGGCGAAAAGAAGGAAACGTCGCAAAATCTCTTGAAATCTTTCTCCAGACAATCGACCATCCCAGCGATCCAAGTGCTACGACTACAGAATATGACTGCTTAATTTGAAGTAATCGAATAAAACTGCGGCTTCACACATTGCCGACTATAATTATTGCTACGCATTCGATTAATTCGTATATTGTTTTTTTGAAAAACCTGATCACAGATCTTAACAAAAACTGCCTCGCCTTTCAGCCCTTAGAGGTACACTCAATCATGCATTTCCGAAAATCAATTTTGGATTTATTTGAAGCTCGTTATTCCTTCTTGCCCTGCGGTTCACGTCATTAATTAAATTGAGATTCACCCCGCCCTCCTCCCTTAGCTCCTTCATCTTTACCTCAGCCACGGTTGTAAAAGAGGCCCAAATTAACGTTTGACATTTTCGGTAAAGTCTTTTAAAATTACCTTCGACGAACGTAAGGCCGTGCATTTGATTTATGAGAACATCATCTGATATAATGTCACCTTTCCATCCACTCCATCCCATCTGTTTTTTTTTTTTTCTTCATCTATTCATTCATTTTTACTCGAAATTTAGATCAAAGAAATTCACCTACAGGCTTGTGCACACAATTCTGAAAAGGGTGAGCGAGGACCGAGAGCGGTTTACATTGTATGCGACTTGATGATGAGATTCTACTCTCGAGATGAGTTCGTTAACTAAATTAAGTTAAAGAGTATTTTCTTGAGAAATTTTGTGGTCGTGCGGCGGACTCGATTTTCCCGCTTTTTAAAAGCTTCGTCTCCAAAAGAAAGCGAAAAAATGGCAGAACGCTATGAAATTCTTTCCCAGAAGCGTATCTCAGAACATTATTAAGAGACCTTTGAAACGTTAGTTGAATTTCTAAACTCGCTTCGTAAGGAAAAATATCAAAGCTATACTGAGAAAGTGTCTACATCATGCTTTCGAGATACTGAAATTAGTCAACCGCTGAGTATAACCTTAATTGAATACTCAGTCGATTTCGGCAACAAAAAATATTTATCGTCAAAAAAGTCGAAGACTATACAGGCCTGGGTGAACTTTCAGCTCTGACTGAAATCGAATAGGTATATATGGGGAAAGAAAGTTGCGATATTTCTTCTTTTAAATATCGATATGTTGATATAGGTAATTATTTGACAGACGTGACGTAATTTTTCGTATTCCGATTCAAACAATGGAAAATTGATTCGAGTTAGCAATACTTCGGAATAACCAATTAGTAATAATTTCATGCTTTCTCGTGAAAGTTTGAGTTGAAGTAATACTTATAATATTTATGAACGATATGAATTTCAATATTAATTGATCATTTTAAAGTTTTTTATTTTGAAAATTACTAATTTTTAGTGCAGTGAATTTTAAAATTCAATTTTCAAACCTTCACGATTTTGGCTCAGGAGATCTTACAACTAAATCTCAAAAATCTTCATCGAAGGGTGTAGATTTCAGAAACAATCAGGTTCTCAATATTCACACATTTGAAATTAAGGCATTCAGAATAAGGGGTTTATAAAGGTTTGTAAAGACTGAAAGTTGTACTGACAATAATTAAAACAGAAATATCTCATTAAAAATAACTTCCTGGAAACCAAATCTTATGAAAAACGTATTTTGGAGGATATAAGTATCATTTTGAAACCAATTTTGGCGAGTATTCTCAACATTTTTAACTGATTATAATTCGCTTGTAAAGTTGACTCTTTCTGTATAAATTCTTTTGTTTGTTTGGATCACGTTTACAATAAATTTCATATGAAAACATCGATAAATCAGTATTTCAACAAAAAAAAAATCGAGTTTTACGTTCTTTATACCTATCGATCACATTCTTCAGTGAGAGATTCGAATACGAATAGAACCACTTATAGGTGGGGCTTTTTTTTTCAGAATTGTCTGAATTCAGCAAAATCAATTTCCTGACATATACAGTATAGTCAACACACAAATATCTGCAGCACCAACAGTTGGTCAGAAATTAAAAATCTGATATCACCATCATTCCTTCTATTTTTACAAATCATCCTAAAAAATTCGCAAGAATTCCGAGAGATGAAAGACACAATTCGCTCATTCCAAAAAGCAAGCGAAACAAAATATAGAGACGTAAAATATTTTGTTATAAAAAATGGCAGAGAGAAACACGTTTTAAACAGTGATGAGAGGAAAACAGATAAATTCAAATTGGTCGACCATGTGATTTTCTCACAAATTTTGGTTCCTATATTCTATCAGATTCGTATTACCTACTAATAATTTATTTTCGATAGCATTTTTCCCTTTCACAAATCGTCATCTTCATTTCCGGAATCTTGAACCACTTTCCAAAATGAGAGAAAAAATTTATACAGCATATTACAATGGCGATGGATGAAGGTCCAATATATTCGATTTCTTTGCCAAGATATCCGATGCATCATTCCATTTTTACGATACGATCGATGGTTAATATAAGAATCACACGTTTAAAAAAAATTGCAATCGCAAACAGAAATTTTACACTCGTTTTGCATCATTGGTTCTAAATAACCCACTTCGCCGAGCGATGGCTACCAAGAGCGAATTATGAGGACACACTCAAGAAGTCGAGCGATAACCAATAGGCAGATCGAAATAGTTCATTTTTCGGAAAAGTTTTTCAAAACTGAATCTAAGGTAGACGGTACTATACTGTAAAGAAGTCTACCATCACCATCAAATAAAAATATTATTGGTCAAATCTGAGGTAAAACTTTTAAATTTATTATGTTACTTGTGTTCGAGGGAATCAGTGAAAGCAAAAATTAAGCAAGTTTAGTCTCCTCACGACGAAGTCTTTTCGATGTTCATAATTTTTGGTAATGTTCAGTTCATCCCATCTTTATCTCACATCCAAAAGCATACTTGTAAAGAAATTGGAAAAAACCTAAAATCTTCTTCTGCACTCTTTCGCGTTCAACCATGTTTTATACTTCACCTTAAATTCTTCTCTTTTAAAATCATTCATCTAAAACTGAACTGCAACTCAAACCTAAATCACATGGTTCGAAAGCAAGAATTTTCATCATACGCTTACCCAGTCTACTATACAGTATAATATAACCTTTAGCCGAAAAAATAAAAAAAAAACTGCAATTGACACTACAATATCGACGCGCAATAATCCAGACAGTGGGCAGAAGAAAATAGATGACAGTTGAAAAACAGGGACTGAATTCACGACCAAAGAAACTGCAGTAAATATTTGCACGAGACCAACATTGCAAGGGAAACTAAATAGATTCTAAAAGGGTAAAGAGCACTCACAAAAAACCCTATTTCTGTTTACTCGAATACTACACATAATTTATACACTTTCAGAATCAGAAACGCATCAAATAGGAGTAACGACAAACAAAAGGACCACTATTTTCGAAACATTCCGAGTGAATTCTTCTTACTTTTGTTGGTAATGTCACTTGCATTCATACGCAAAAATTAAAATGAAAATATAAAAATGTCATAGCGATGGTCTGAAGCAAAAAGGCACTATATCTAATCTTTTACGTGCGAGTACATGTTTGAGTATAATTGAATCATCAACAATATGATTCTCGTACGAACTTTGAATCTAATGTAGAATACCGTATAATGGGAGTTGAAAATGAGTTATTCAGAGTGTTTCTAAACAATTTCTGAAACATATTCTAGTTTCTTTGCACAATCTTACACGTGTATACGTATTTTGCGTCAAAAAAAAAATGAAAATACTAAGAAACTCCAAAAACGTAGATACTGCCTTTTTGCGGAAGGCCATCGATAAAGACAAATGAAAATGCGAAAAAGATATTATGAAGCACTCGGAAATAATTAATTTAGGTAAATCGAAGCCGGGTTCATACTCGTACTTCGTCCTTCTTTTTCTGACATGCAACGCAACGTGTGGATTCGGCTAAAGCTTTTATTCGTTATAACGACCCAATTCAAAAATAAAAAGTAGGGCTAGTTCAGGTAGATGAAATGCACTAACAGACAATATAGTTGAATCAAAGTTTATACAATTTTAAAGAAACGAATTTATACTTTTCTTGAAATTCGTGTACAGAGAACCTGTCATAAATGTAATTCCAAGAAATTTAACAGTTGCAACCTGCATACTTGTTTTTCATAGAAACAATTGAAAGTGGGTCATCAAGAGCTTACACACCAATTAAGCAAAACGGTTTCTACTTTCTCAAAGTACCACCACCTTCTGTGTGAACGCGATTCACGTCAATTCGCAGATAAATTGAAAATAACTAGACCAACAGAAAGCAAAATTCATAATTTTAATGCAAAAAGTATGTTCTAACGAATTTCCAATTACATGTTAGGCTATACTTCTAAGTATGTACAGTGTTCTGGAGACTAATTTCTTCAAATCGTACAATGCCTATGTATACACATGTTTCGTACTCAGCTTTTCAAACACAATGAAAACGATTTTTTTTTCCCGGTATGTGAGGCCACTTTACTATACCCATGAATCATATCGCTATTTCTTCGGCTGGCAAAGTTTATGTTTTCGCAAATAATAACTGTTCAAAAGCGGATAATACATAGAACAGCGAAGAGTGGAGGGCGAGGAACGACTAACTATATGGCTTCGCCATAAAAATTCTTTTTTTCTTTGTACTTCAAAAACATAATTTCCAATGGGTACACGAATACTTTGGTAATTGGCAAAGATCATCAGTTAATTGATTTCTTCGACCCTAAAATAAACCGACACAATATTTTACGTCATCCGATATTTTGACGTTACTTTCATCTCCCGAGTTCTGAAAGACTTACGAAGGTTCCCAAAAACCGAACATCTATTGGGATCCTGTAATACAATTAGAGGATGTAATTAATGGCCGAGAGGCGATGAGAAAATGACGGGAGAGGGTGAAAAAGAGCCGAGTAACCGATTTCCGTACAACCACAAAAGCATTTAAATATTAACTAGATGAGAATCCCGAAAGTTCGAAATGAATACAAAGTGAGGCAAACGACTGAGACAAATTATTTTCAAAACCTTTGCACGAGCAGTGAACATTCGCACTGTGGAATGAATGAAGAAGTGTAGCAATTAAGCTCGCAATTTTCACAAAAATCAGCGAAGGTAGACTGTAAATCATCATTCACAGAAAACATTATAACAAATTTTTCAACTTGCATCAAGCAAAACATATGAGCAAGGTACCAGAAAAAATCATCCCAAGGAACTAGGAAGGGGGTCACTGGAAAACTTGATTGACTTTTATTCGAGTAAACCTAAAAAAAAGAAAATTATATGCTTTTCAACAACGAGTAAATACAGAGAAAACTCAAAATATAACTTCGAACGTCACAAAATTTCAACACCAATCATAAAAACACTCACAACACATGTCTCAATTCCCAGTATGAAATAATGTGATATTTCATTACCCGTGATATTGACATTAGGACGATTCTATATCGTCTAAAAAGATAATCATAAAATGCAAATTAAGTCATAAAAATGAGTGAATGTATGCACCGCACATCCTTTTCGATTAAAAAGACGAGATAAAGCAAAAAAATTAACAAACAAATTCATGAGAGACCTTTGTCCTCGATAATATGATAGGTAAGTTTCACAACCCTCGACAAAGCTGCGTCACAGAAATTTGGCGCAATCGATAATTTCAACGAGCCAACAACGAATGGCAGGCATTATAGAGAGAACAAAAACTTGAAAAAGAAGACATCAACTTCATTGCCGTCAACCCCCCCCCCCCCCCCCCGTTTAAAAGAAAGTAACGTCAATGTTTAAAAATATGTTGGCTCATTACTGGCTGAGCACATCAAAAGGTGTCTGACAGCAAAGGGGGAAAAATGAAGGGCGAGACATTTATGAATTCAAATAAATGTCAGCAAAAGAAACAGAGAGAAAAATGAAAGAAAAAACACACCCTAATGACCATTTTGCTCAAACTACTGTACACTGACATCCGACTCAAATTTCTTCAACCAGTGCACGTAGCTACTAAAGCATCCACCAACTTTTATACTCGTACACCTTTCTTCTTTCTTTTCAGTTTTCTCTCAAAACTAAAACTATCTCATATAATAATAAAACAGAAAAGTACTGATGAGGAGGAGCAGACGATCCGACCACAAGGCCAATCTGAAACGTGTTTCGCCATTAAAAAAAAAATTATTCGAAAGATTCGCAGCAAACTTTTCTAATTTGGATTCTGTCGAATAAAGGTAAGACTACGAGAAAGGAAAACGAAAACGAGAAAAAAGGCAGGGTATGACAGGACAGGAAAAAGAACGGAGTGAATCAAATTTTCTTCAAAAAGAATTGCAAAAAAGAAATATACTTGCTGCGACTGTATAGGAGCAGAAACGTGGATAAAAATATTTCCATCTTCGGTGCTCTAGGAGTGAATGTCTGAAATATCGGAGTAATAATAAGCCAACATGAAAGTTTCAAGTTTCAATCCTTTAAAACGAACATATTTCATAAGTTTCGAGTGACAAAAATCAAAATCATTTCATAAAAAAGATTATGCGTAAAGAATTACACGCCAGCATGTCAGCGGTTTTAAAAATGTCTATTATAGATTTCATAATTTTGAAAAGCAATGAAAGAAGTTTTCTGGCTTTGAGGAAACAAAATTTCATCAAAATTTATGGCCAGATCTGAGATAAAGGACCCAATGTTGATGGGAGGTGAAACGGTAGAGCATACATTTTTTTTAAACGTTATATTACAAAAAAATACTTCCCAATATTCCCATATGGCACGCCAGGAGTGGCCATAGGTACGTAAAATCGTACATCCCATATTGCCCCAAACTATGGTAATTGTTTTACACTTTTAAAATTCAACTTGTTAGATTACGAGTGTAAATTACTTTCTTGCGACTACCCAATCACTCGAGAGGTATTAGAAAACGATGGAAATATTATTTTCTCAGAATTTTCAAAGTACTCGTAATTTCGCACTCACCTCTGCATCCGATCCATGCAGCCGTCTAAAATATTCTCACTCGTCTACCGAAGGCACAATTATGATTATTGGAAGAAATCTTCGAATATACACGTCGTTAAATTTTTACGCTTTGAGAATATTAATTTTCATTTTATTTTTGTTTCACGGCTATTTTGCGATTTACAGAGGTCAAAAGGGAACGACGGGAAGAGGTGTATTACTGATCGTATCAATACATCCCTCTCATTAGAGTAAAAAATATCTGTGGACGGTTTTGAAACGGTTTTCAATATTTAACCAGCAACGGGTTAGTTCGGACTTCACGTATATCCAGTTCACCGACATAGTGTCGAACCAAAAGTCGACAGGAAAACCAGTTTTCTTTTTTTTTCATCATTTTTTTTTCTTCAAACTCCCCTCTACTCTTCACTTCCTCTCTCGAAATTACGGAGACTTAATTTCATAATGGTTTTGATGCGCGACAAACATCGGCGGGGTGGAGGCGGATAGAGGAAAAAGGAAGAATACGAAAATTCCACGCTTATCAGAGAAAATAAAAATTTGTGAAAATGCATAAACCAAAGAGACAGAAATCTGGTTCCTGCCTGAGGAGGCTGCGAGGAGATACTTGGGAAAAATGAGAGGAAAAGATAGGTTCTATGGGAGTTTTGAATAAATATATATGTGTAGGTATGTAAAAAAGCAGTAACACGAACAGAGAAATGGTCATTTTTTGGTGACTGACTACAAAATGCTGGCAGAAAACAGGAATAGATCATGAAACGATTGGAGTATTTCCAAGTAAAACTATGAATTAATCAGTTCTGAGTATATTTGGAAGAGCTTGTATCTACGCTGTTAAAGAGAGCATAGTTTTAGTGGAATGTAGTTTGAGAGGTTATTGTAATATTATTTAAATAGGTACCCAAATGAATGAATAGGTATGTCAAACGTGAACGATGAACTCTTCTCGAATGTAAACAATGATGGTTTCCATTTATCGGTAAAATTCAATGTTAGCAATATCAACATTATACTTTTATTTGTTGGAGTCATATTTCGTGCAATTAGATACATTCGAAAAATTTCAGTTTCGGTTTATTGTACAAGATATGAGCTTTGTTTGGCTTCCTGAAAATTTTCAAGGTAATCGATACGAAAAACTTGAGCACTTCTGGAACACATGCACAGTCCTCCATTTGAATCCCAAAAAATGTAAAGAATCTAGTAAATGCGTTTTCTAATTTGTTCTGTCATATTCGCACCGCATACCTAATTCTCATTTTCATGCTCTTCGAGAAGAAATCCGTTAGTGATCAGTCATCATATTATTTGAGTGAATGCGGAAGAATTTGATGTAACTCGATAAGTAGAAAATATCGTCAAACTTTTATAGGCATATTATGTGTGTGTGTCGAGTAGGGGGAAAAATCGTCTACACATACACAACCGTTAGAAAACCGTATTTAATCGTCACGGAAACATGCAAATCATAAGAAAATCAAACCACCATAAATGTGTATTCTCAAGAGTTCAGCAAACTCTATATCATTGTTGTGCAGCCTTGTGTGTGTTCTCTGAGCATTTGCTGAATTGACTGATTCTCGGATTTTTGCACTGGAAATTGATGAAATTTTTCTGTGAAAACAAATCCTGTTTATGATGTAACCACGTAATGTAATTTTATGTGTTACGATATGTCGATGTCGAGATTTTTTATTACTGAAGTTATTTCGTCCTAGTAAATCTAAAACTATAGATAGCTGAAAATTCCAACAGATGACAGACTCTCAGAAGTAATACGAGCACAGTAAGATAGTAATTCCATGGGCGGATTTTGCTTTATAATTCTGCAGTAGTAAAAATTTTCTTGTCCGTCGCTGGAAATAAATACCTGTGGCTCGTGAAGGCGAAGATGAATTTCTCATCTACGTCGATTGTGTACAGAAAAGATTTTATCAACTTTTCTTGAGAAAAAACATTCTCAAATCAAACTTGAAGCATATACAACTTTTCATGTTTTACATAAAATACTGAACTCAATTTGTAGCTCAATTTGTACGCTCAATTTGACAGAATATTAGACATACAAGAACACAAATGCTTGATAACGTCATCATACGATAACACTGGACACACACGGACACATTAACTACACGTCTGATAAAAAGAATTCAGTTTTCTCTCAGAAACCCGCTAAAAGATACTCGATAAGACAATAAGATGAGTAAAAAGAGGGGAAAACGAAAAAGTTATCAGAGTTTAATGCAAACAAAACTAAATTCTGTTAATTATTGAACTGGAAGAGCTAATTCGATTTTCTTTGGGGGGGGGGGTCTACTTTCAGCTCTGGAGAGGTATAGCCCCCGTGGTCCACCTATGAATACTTCACAAATTTAACATATGTATTTATAATTTACTTGCAGACGATCAAGATAGAACATTTTTCTGCATTCAGCCACAGAGAAAATTTATCGTGAAACATTTTAAATAACTTACAATTTGTATGTCTACGGGAGAGAGTGAGAGAGAGAGGGAAATAATTATTCCTTATCCGTATCATAGCATAAAATTATACGTGATATGTAGGCAGATACTTATAATCACTTAAAACACCTTAAACTTATCATATTATTTCCAATTTTGCCTGCTTCGAATTTTTTCTGTTAGGTTTTTCCGTGCAAAAAGAAAAAATTCTTTCTAGATACCATCGCATCACACGCAATGTTCGAAGCACAGCACAACTGCCAGCCCACCGAGAGTTGCGCTAAAGTAGGCAGTTTTGCAGGCAGGCAGAACAAATTGGTCAAATTTTATTATCGGCTGGTAATTTGAGTGTTTCAATGCGCGTGACTGTTGGCGATTGTTCTTCGTGATCGTCTGCTTGAACTATATGCAGCCAGCTCGAGAGTGTGTTGTAATAAAAGCATTCGACATAATATAATAGATCTAAACTGGGTAGGAGGGCTGTGGGAGTACGAAAAAGTAAATAGATTTGAAAAATTCTGTTCACTGACGATGGAGAGGTCTCCACACTTCTGACTGTTTACGGTTCTCAATGTTTCCTCATGGCAGTGTGGCTGCGTTACAATGTGTCGTCCCCAGAGTGCGATTTTTTTCACCCTCGCCATCCAACTTCAGCCATTTCCAGTTTAATCTGCCGTTCGTGCGTTTAGGTGTCTCGTAAAAAAAAACAGCATACAATCATAGCATACTTCTCTTCCGCTTTTCATCCTTCCACTATACAATATATGTCTCCGCTTCTGTTAATACGATGTTCTCCATAGTCTACCGCGACTGAATACATTTTTGCCAGTCTTTTTTAGCGGACACGAAAAAAACCTGAACAATGGAAAATACAAGTGGCTACTGTTGGCCCACTATGCTCATATATGGAAATATGTACGATTATGAAGACCATGACACCGTGACTTATGTGAAACAAACGAGCTTATGCGCCTCCAACCTCCCCCCCCCGCCTCCATGCCCTACATGTGCAGTAATTTTTTAAACTTCAAAATTTCATCGTTACTCAACGATAATTTTTTATTATGTTTATTCGACTTATGGCACTTCCTCTTTGCCATTTATTTCTTGATAAGAATATATATGCTCTTTATGGAGTTCGAACACCTCCACCGCAATTTTTTCTGTACGCACCTGTTAATTCTCGCCCAGCGTTCTAGTGCCAAGTGTACGGAAATTACACGGAACAGTGGGTTTATGATACACATACTACTCGTATTATGAGAGTGCATGACGTAGAAAAAAGTATATACCTACTTCGAAACCAGACCAAATTCGACGTAATGTGTGTCGGACGTGCTGATTCAGTTTGATGGCGTCAGAAAAGGAGTCGAAGAAAATCAACAGCCTAGTTTCGTGGCAAAGAAACCAGTAAATGGAAAGTAGGTGCGTGTGCATAGGGTTATAGCCACGTGATGGAAAATTCATATTTTCATAAGTTTGTACGTTATTCACTCAAATTTTTAGAGATTAACGCTCGAAAGACTATGTGGTGTCGTATACGACGCCATTTGAATTTGGATGAGTCACTCGATGGCGTCATATATGACATTGTCCGGTCCTTTGAGATTTCTTTACTGTTGAGTCGAATATGACGCCACCCAGCCCTTTGAGTAATCGAGTAAAACGTGGTTTTTCTGGCGTTAAACAAGTTGTTGAGATACCCGCACAAGCGCTGAAGGTATATCTGCCCCAAACCCATTAATCTTTGAAGTCTGGAGAAAAGAGCAATGTGTCAAGTTACTCAGAGTAACAGATCGCTCGAGTACATATATTATTGGAGAAGACATTTTCATTAGACACAAAAACTCTCTTTCACCCTACTAAACGCTGATTCAGATATTTTTCATCAACATTATTTGGTACCCAGTTAAAATCATGAGGAAATAAAAGTTCAAACTCTATTCTATATGTGTTTTCCTCCTCTTTTCACGGATTTTATTCTTATTTCTCAAATCCACGCTAAAGCTTTCTAGATGAAATATATTGGCGACAGAACAACCGTGAATGGTTCATGTTATATAAACTTCTAAAAATGCCAATTTCCCATTCTTTGGTATCTGATCGAAAGTACGTAGTCTGTCAGTTAGTATTTTGGACCACTCTGTTAAAATGTACTCTGAATGTATTACACCTGTTTGCTTAGTGCTATATATGGTGATGTGTTACATTTGAAAAAATTCTTTTTAGTAAAAGAAACGGCTAGATTTCGTAAGAGCAGCTTAGCGTCTCACTCGTGACACTTTTCAGCCGGTGCAACACCTTTGTTTTTATATCGATACGTTCTTCATTGACCCAATTTTATTTCGGTAGAAATAAACAAAACGATAAAATGAAACTACATATAGGTATAATCCTTCAAAATTTCAGTCTTCCCTTCCAATAAATTATGGTTGCCGACAGAGAAACTGACGAACACGTCGAAGAGAAATGAACTTCCTCGAACTTTGACGGAAGTGACACGTGAAAACCGGCGGCGGCGCTAATGAATTTGATCCAATTAAATGCACGATAACTGCGCGCGCGAGGAGAAGCAGATGGAAGCGCGATATCCGTCAGATAAGAGAGAATTCCAGGTTGTATGCTGGCGTATTTTTGGAATATATTGCCGACGAGAAAACGATACGGTAACCCATCGACCGGAGTTTTAAGTTCCGGTATTTGGTGACAGAAAAATATTAACTTATCGTTGTCATTGATTCTACAACGTTCTAACTTCGGATGAGCCCTTTGAAATCCCTGTCACATTTTCGAAATTGTCCTCCTCAAACTGGGATTTTTGGATTTTTCCGTTTCATCGAATCACAAATTGGAAATACTCAAGTGAAAAGCTGGACAAATTAGCAGAGCGAACTAAAGACGAGCTCAGCCATTGTACGATTCATTTAAATTTACTTCTCGTTCTTGCACGTTGAAATCATTCTTCATGGATCAAAAATTCTACCAATATCGAAAAATTTTTTTTCAAATGTATACACATATAATTATACACATTATACATATCTATTATGAGGACCGGGTTGATTTTGGAAATAATGATACACTTCAACTTTGACATTTTTAGCAGGTTTTAGACAGAAAATCTTCTATTAATTTTGGTCTGACTTTCACAAATAGGTATGGGACCCACATAGTTATTCGTTTCATGATCTTCAGATTCCAAAAATACTCATCTCGCATTTTCATATTTCTGTCTTTCTTTCTTTGCTTGAAATGGTTGGGCGGAGGGAGAATGCAAATCGCAAATTTCGACTTTAAAAGCCAATAACAGCAAAAATCGAGCTGAAAATTTTCACGGAACATTACAATTGAAGTCTTGGAAGTTTACCATTCAAATTTCCAGTCAATTCGTTCATTACGTTTGCAGAAACAGCAGACTCGAGAGGTTTAAATGAACTAGGTATGAGTACATATTTTCGAAGGTTTTTTTATGAGTAAACTCCTTCCATATACTAGATATTCAACGTTTTCAAAAAGTGACGAGACTTCCTTCTTTTTGACACTATCTTCATATCAGAGATTTCGTCGGGGAAATGCAACTATAAGGCGTTACAATTTCTACAGGAATTCCGGGCTTAAATCGGTTTGTATGGTATCGTGGAGCTGTTCAACTCGCAGTGAGTCTGCGTACACATAATCAACACTATTTACAAACCATACCAAGCATTGAAAAGAGTGCCAGTACTATACTCGCGTATAACCATCAACCAGTACCATGAAATTATAGGTTCTACACCAATGATCGTGTTTTGTTTTGTGTGCGTGCGCGATTTTTTCTCTCTCTCTAACGATTTCGTTCCTAATGGTATTACTGCCCGTTAGAGAACTAATAACTTACTCGTAAGCGTATTTAATTATTACATCCCTGGTACTCCTTCACAGCTTCCAGGCCGAGCGGTGGCGCGGGAGAACCGCAATTAATTATCAGCATATTGTAAAGCGAATTGGAAGAAAAAAAAAGTAAGGTAATATACCACACAAATGACGTCGCATACAGACCTCGATTACGGTTCGATGCAATGTCGGACGTCTTTTTTCCTCTGCCCTCCTCACCTCACCACCTTCAGGTGAGTGCTTTTTCTTCCAATACAATTCCCACGTTATGTAACTCGCTCCTCGTAACCATCATCGTGATTGGATATCGTTATTTCGAATCGGATGGAGAATTGGTTTTTCTTTTTATTTTTTATTTTTTTTTGTTTCAGCAACATAAATCCGCGCATTGCATTGTTGAATTTAAATGCGTTTTACACCAGCGCCGAGCAGCAACGACAGCAGCATCCCAACGCCGAACACCATTTACAGAGAGAACTCGAGAAGAATCGCCGCATTGTGTGCGAGACTGCGAGCTCCGTATCGTTGAGGTTATCAGAGAATGTCCCACTAACTCGAATTGAGACTCCGGCCACGGAACTCACCAACGGCTTGAGATGAAGTCGAAGATATCGGTCACAATTTTTCCAAGTCTGACCCATGGTTCAGAATTTCAGCCCTTTTATGAAAATTTCTAGCCAAATCCTGGGTGTAGTTCCAACGATTTTAAACTCCATCCATCATAGACTTTGAAACGAAAACGAGGAGTGAAAAATGTGAGAAAATCTGAAAAAATGATCCAAGAAGCCTCTCTAGCTCTAAAATAGGGTGTAATAGAGGTTATTGAACTTCAAAAATAAGGAAACTTGATTTTGAGAAAAAGTGCTTTCAAATTTGTGAAATCATCATAAAAATGGTCGAATATACCGTCTAGGATGGCATAAATAAGTGCTACAAGTACTAAGAATGTATACAATAGGTTTTCTATAATAGAAGATATAGTAAGAATGACTACTCTACGCATTTCTTTCAGCGTAACGTGAACAGACAAGAGAACTGGTTCATAAAGTTTTATGGAAAAAAGTTCCTTTTATTCGGGGAGCTGCAGATGAGCTTCGTCCCAGCTCTGCTCTTCAAGTCAACTATTATTCTGGAGGAACTTCTGCCACTGGAGCGTAGATTTTCGTCACGGTATGCTGAGTGGCTAAAATATATATTTTCGCAGCCATCTTCATAATCGAATTTCCGCATTTATGCGGAAAGCTACGGGTTACGTTATTATACAGCCATTCTGACCTTGCACGTCTTAATCGTATTTATCTTCGCTCTCGTAAGATGTCTTCCGTTTTTCTAGTCTCTTCTGCGAGCGTCTCTCTCTCTCTCTCGCGAGTAGATCACTCAAAGACGTGATTTTATTTCACCATTTTCAGTCGAGAACGCGTTTCTCAACCGCCACACGGAGCAATAAATTTCGACAGCGACCAGTTTTCTCAACTCTGCTCCAGTTAGAACAGATAAGGTGTCCTTTGATTTTCAAGGTTTTTAATTTTAATTGACACACACGTACACATATCCAGACACCGCCGGTAATACTATCTCACTAAATGAGTAATGGCGCCATGTCCGATTGCGTTGGATGGAGAGGAAACCGTTAACGCCTCAGACATATGTGCATCGATATATTAGATTTTTTCCCCCATTATTCGGGATCAAAATTTATTCAAATGTGATACAGAAGAACACACATTTGAAAGACCATGCAAGTACTCTAGTAATGTATTATACGAGATCAGTTATTTGATAACCTTATAAACCAGTGACTGTATTTGTTCGGCACATTCCAACAAAATATAATGGATAGACTGACATCGAACAAAATTTCATGAACATTTTATACGTAGGTTCGCACAGTTAATCCGTGCAATTAGACGAAAAAATGCAATATGAAAGCAAAAAATCCTGCAGAAATTAAATGTGTTTCTCCGAAAAGTCAAGTTTTCAAAAAAATAAAGGCAAAAACCAAGAAGCATATTCAACTCAGTATATTATAGTGTAAAAACGTTTCTCGTGAAGAAAGTGCCTCCTTTTGACGCTCTCTGTCTCTACCTCAGTTTCTATGATAGATCAGAAAAAAATTATGAGAACCAAAGTTGAGGATAATAATATTTAGATTGAAAATATTTTTTGTTTCGCAAGGATTTTTCCATCAAACGTACAGTTTGCAGGTAATAGTCAAAATAAGAGAGTTGCGGCGGGTGCATTTTGTGAGCCTGTTGCGGAGGGAGAGGTGATTTTAGAAGTGGTCCTTGATGTTTCTAGGCAAAAAAATTTTCTGCAGGATATTTCACTATAGGTACCTGAAACATCTATCTGCACTGGAGTGACTGGACTGTACTTAGTATGCAGATAAAATTAGGTACTAGCCGAGTGACTAGCTTAAATTGAAGCACGTGCACAAGCACTTTGTTCAAGTGCAATTACTGCACTCGTAAACGTCCTTCAAAGCTGAAAGAAAAGCTGATGTATCCTAGCTGACACCAACTATCAGCAACCCTCGGGAGAGAACTTACGCCACGTCATGCACTTGAATTTCCCACAAAAATGAATCGAGGCGCGACTTAATTATGCGGAAATTTGGCAACTGCAAATTTAATTCCTCCACTTTCGCGGCCGTACGGTGTGATTTATACACATTCTCAATCTCTTATTACCAGGCATTTCGCTCGCGTATGAAATCGACGCAACTTAATTACATTACCAATCAAACGGAGGGCAACTAAGCATTTCGGAGATGGCGAGAACCGAGAGCTTCCCTCGAGTACCATTGACGGGGAGCGAACGCTTTATTTTACTTGGCAACCCCTACCACCAACAGAAGGAGTTGATTGGAAGATCGACTCGAACACTATATAAAACCTAAAACGCTCCCGATGACACAATAAAATATAAAAAAAGAAATGAAAAAACAGAACTGTTTTGATACGTTCTAAGCACTATCTGATTAACTCGAATTTGGGAAAGCCGTATAGCTCCTCGAAACGACGACGAAGACTACGACGGTACCACGGCGGTAATTTCCACCCTAATGATTTAACACCATGTTCTGCTCTCTGTTTGCATAAATACAAAACCGATGTTCCAACGAAATCCAAAGCGTGTGTATATATAGAACAGAATCCTTCAATGTCTCTCTCTCTCTCTCTCTCTTTTTCTCTTCCTCTTCCTCTCTCTCTGAACACAGACTTGTGGAACAGTAGCAGCAGCACGGTATACCAATTCGTAAATGAGTGAAAGAGAAGGAGCAAACCTTTTCTGCTTGCTTTTTCCCAACTGATTTACCCAAAATTCAATCCTCTCAACCGTGCAAAAGAAATTACAACGATGGGGATTCTAAATGAAAGACCCCCCATCCCCCGCCAGCTTGATAATTCGTTCACCACACGCAAACGCGATTCCAGGCATTTTCGACTTTTTTTCGCGTTTTTTTTTCCTCTTTTTTTCCGCCTTTTTTTTCCGGAACATTTTGGTCGACGAAAATGAGGAAAACTTCATTCGCACGATGCATGAACCACTTAGTATTCGCTACAGTAACCATTAACGAAATGAGCGAAAGAGTGAGACGGCGAAATGAGAGAGGTGGAGTGCAACAGTGAGCGTATATGTGTGTGAGGGACTGACAAATCGGAGAGACTTAAGGAATAGCGAAATGGGGTGGCAATGAAGATCAGAAGAGTCGATCCGAGACTGAGACTGTGCGGAGATTAGGTCAAAAAACTCACCCTTAAATTCGTTCACGTCTCTCGCCGACTGTTTCCTCTCATCTTCCCTCAACACTCCTAGGCATACAGCACTATCTTAAATGCTTATCAACTTATTGGTAACCATGACAATGTTGTGCAACTAGTTGAAGCTATTCCAGGGTGTCTGCAGAAAAGTACAACAAAAAAATCGCGACTTTGCACGACCATATTTTCAAGTCTGACTACAGGCGAGTGGGGAGATCCCACATAAATGTTTAGTCTCTCTTTAGTTGTAGTGTCTGTACGAATGAATGAAGAGGCGTTTTGTATTTTTAACACGTTTTATTGGATTACTCGAATTTTAAAATCATTCAAAAAGGTTCTTCCCGAGAAAAAAAAATTGAAGAAATAAAACTGAAATATCAATATTCTAATTGGAACCAAAGTAGAAACATCAAAACTGAGAAACAGAGGAGACACGAAACACATTGAGGGGCAGCGTAGAAAAACAAAACACTAACAAGACGTATGGTTTGTCGTTCATTTCACACATACGGTGCACAACAGACCGAAACACACATTGTTTAATGATATTGTCTTCTTTTTAAATAGCGCTCATATAACGTACCTTCAAGTAAAGTGCGATTTTAGTTATAAAAGGAGAATAAATTTACAAAATTCGTGGCGAAAAGGCGACCAGACAGGCCCTTGAAAAACACCCACCTAATTACAGCGTATTTTATGAAAGCACAAAATAAAAACGACGACACCAACCCGAAGACCTGTCGTAAATCATCTTCTTCGCTTAAACAGCGCCACGTCTACCCCATTTCAAGCTCCTGCTCTTTTTCCCACCCCAATCTCCACTCATTTTACTTTTGTTGTTGTTTTTTGTCTTTCTGTCACACAAACACTAAGTGCTAGTTAAATATACCTGAATGAGTCGAGTGGAGAACCTTCCCAAGTCCGTATATATATGGGCTACACCATGCACGCCCAACCGAAAACACGTATTCAATGAATGCAAAGAGGCTCGTAATCACGAATATTTTTGACATACGAGAAAACTGAGCAGGGGAGACGCGACTAAATGCAAAATTTATTGAAATTAAACCCGATTAAACAACTGCGGGGGGTGTTCTGCCACAACTGCAGGACGTATTCTCGGGTCCGCGGCTTATAAAATATAGATATCCGTACTCATAAACAGTGAAGCTGAATTATAACGTCATAGTGGGCTTTAAAAAACTAATTCTAAATCAAATTTTACACCAGTAAACCCTTTTCTATTTTTACGTCCATCCAATTCTTCTTTTTTTTTTCCCCCTTCGTTTTTGAATTTAGCTGAGTGCAAACACAAAAGGCGTTAAAACGTGAAGAGCACACAGGAAGAGAAAGGAGTTGGTCGCCAGTCTCCCAACACACTTTTTACACGTATTATTCAAAACAAAAACCGGTCTAATATGGGGTAGCAGAATAAGAAATGGGGGAGAAAAAAAGAGGTTATTTTCCCCTTGAGACATTCCGGATACACGTTGACATATCGCAGACGCGACACCAACACCGCCAAAAGGGCTACCGGAGAGAAGACGTTCACTCAATTTTGGGAAACGACTTCCATCTGGGTTATTAGGAAGGGTAGCGAGCGATTTGCGAAATTCTATTATACTGTACATGTAGTAGCAACAGCAGCATACGAAAATCAAATTTAAAGCGTAAAAGTTTCGCTTCGGATGTCGGTTTTTTCTCACACAACAATCGCACAGCTCTAGGAGTATTTACTTATTTCACTTGAACTGTTCACAGAAATGCAGAGACATTCGCCTTAATAAAAAAAATAAGCAAAAAAATAAAAACTTAACCTAACATTTTCCCCCTGAATATCATTGTACATGACAAGAGATCAAGAACGAGATTCGTTTAACCTTCGTTCATCATTCAAACCGATTTATTCGTTCACTTCTACTCGAATATTGAGAACGATTTTAAACGGGTTATTTTCATCTTTCAACGTGATTAGTTAACCTCTTCCGAAAATCGTTCAGAAAATTCAAGTGAAACTAAATGAACGAAGGCATATTCGACCTATGACAAATGTTTTAACGATTTTGGTTCGTCATGAACTATAAATAATGCAACGTATGAAATCTTGAATCTACAATTTGCATGGAAAATAACTATAGAAACTGAAAGAGCTGGTTGAAGTACTCATATAATTACGGGAGAAACAAGACAATATTATTCTAACGTCCTTCGAGTTTCAAGTCCACTGAGGTGGTCACGCTGCTGTTGGCAATCGAAAATTTCCCATAACGATTTTCGTATTATAGATTTCGATTTCCTTCGTAAAGCTCTGTCCATATTGTCGTCTTCATTTCCCGCACCTCTATATTTCAATTCTTCTTCCCAAATTGAGGCTCCCAATTTAGATTTTAAATCCCTCGTATATTATATTGGGTACCGATACATATCATTCTTGCTACACCTATCAATTTCTCTATTCCACCTCCCCTTATTACCTCTATTCCACTCTTCTGGCTCTTTTGCACGGCTTATAAATTCCCTTCACCGAGCGACGCGATTGTCGAACAAAGCCGTCGACTCTTTTTGGGGTGAAGGTACGCTCGTTCCAAGGGACTCTATTTTCCCTTTCGAATACAATATAAAATGTCGCCGCTATTTGCAATGAGAGGAAAAAAAAACTTTCTCTGTCGTACATTAAAGCTGGCTTAGTACTGAGCCGATTTTCAATGGCGGCTTAAAAGTCGTCTAAGCGTACGCTGCTCTCAGACACGACCCAAAACCCACTTCAAAAAGCAGCGTCTCCACTCTCTCTCACCAATCTGTAAGGTTATTAAAAAGAAAGTGAAAATGCAAAAAAGAAAAAAAAAAGTATAATATAGAAGCGAACAAGGATAAAATTTGGTTGACAATTCGTTAGCTTGTTATCGATGCCTTTGTACCTCCAATTTTCTATGTTTTCCTTTCTCCTTTTCCAACATAAACACCAATTATTTGATTTGCAAGGTAAATACGAGTACGATGAAAAAATTGGAAAAAGGGGAGTTTGCCGAGTCAACGCCCTTTTTTATAGGAATCAAAACAGTTATCTCAAGGAGCAGCTACAACCATTTATTTTCATATGTACAATCACTATCATTGAAAAATCATTTTGATAAAAAATTGAAGGCGTATGAGCAGATTTCAATTAAAATAATCGACATAGATAACGCTCCCTTTATTACTGGAGTAGCTCTTTTATATGTTCTCTGATAATTATCCATTATGGTTGTATCGAACTAGAAAGCCAAGCATTACCATGTGTCTAATTAATGCTTACGTTTTTTGACATTTACTATTGAATAAAATCGTACATAACCAAAAATATATTCTTAATTCATGTTCCAACTGTTATTCAGATGGCGTTTATAATAAAAACTGATTTGATTTGATTTATTAGAACCCAACCACAACACACAGCATTTTTTCTCAACTGCAGTCAACAATTTAGTCAAATCTCCGATATTTTACATTTTGAAAAATCTTCATTGTTTACATTTAACAGATTTTTAACACATAAATAAGAGCAAATTAAGCAACAAGAGGGACCAGATAGATGAAACACCTCAGCAAAGCTCGTAATATCAAGTAAAAATAAACGTCACAGTAATACATACCAAAGGAATAATACGTAGCAAGCAATATCATACTATGTTATTTCTCAAAACCTAGATAACTATATCAAGCACAACAGATACCCACCATCAACTTCCTTTTTAACCCTTTTACTTTTCTAACCAGGCCAATAACTACCTACGGTAGTTTACTACTGCCTCGTTTGAAATGATGAATCCGTAAATGCTATTTTTGCCACTGCTGAACGACGTAAACCAGTTTCAAATATTTTGTGCACCCAACATACATGCGATACGATACGCGGGAAAATACAAATTCAACAGGTTACCCAGACCCAGTGATGAACAAAGAGTTAACAAAAGAATGTCAGAAAGAACAGGAGTAAAAAAACAGAATGAAAAATACTGAGGGAGCCGGAGATGAGAAAAAAAAAAAACAAATCGAAATAACTTAGATCTGTGACTAAATCGTCGACGCGAAAGTAAAAACTAGACGACTCCTTGAACCAGAAAATTGGAGATACGAATGTACATTCTTTAATCGAATGCAATGCAGCCCAGAATAATAATAATTGGAACAAGCGTGGCCGGAAATGTAATCCGACAATTCTATCGGAAATGAAAACAGTAAACGCAGTTTTATAATGGCTCAAAAAAACAAGTTTAATTGACGCCCAACAGGACGAATTTTTAGTTTCAAGGATGTACGTACATAAAACACAGAAGGAAACGTCTGACTTGTGGCCAGTTAAGGAAAACTAGGTTCACAAAGTAGATGGCAGTAAATAACAACTCTTTCAATTTTCTCACTAGAAAATAGAATTTCGAATATAGAATTTCACGAAATCAGTTTTCATTGTACTCAAACATCGTCAGTTAGTGAGTTCTTCCAGAGAACGGTCAGGTATTAGGAAGAATATAAAAAATATAAATGAAGCATTGAAGGTCGACAAATAACTGCCATGAAATAACATTTTACAAAGGTCGTTTTATCCTCAAATCAATTGATTCAAGTTTATACAAACAGAGTTGAGAAATTTTATTATGTATAAAAAAAAAGAAAAGAAAATAGGCAGGTTTCCACGTGAATCCCTCCGAAAATATATTGAGTTCAATTCAAAACTCCGAATTTCCGTAGATATGTAAATCGTCACTACAATTATCAATATGTTCAAATCGTTAATATCGATCGAAATATTTTTTTCCAAGTAAAGTAATTTTGAATTTCACTTTTTTCCACGAATAAACATTGCGCTCCAGATTGTTAGTGACCAAACGGATCACAAATACGAGACTCTAACTCACCAACTTGAAACACCCACTTTAATCTTAATGATCGATAATTTAGCTCAATTTAGCCACTCTCCAACAAAATGCTGCAGTAATTTATATCGCGATTTTTGATGACAAAAACGAGAGAATTATTTTCACTTACCGAATTAAATGACTCCAATTCCACTATTTCTAACAGCAAGTGAAAATTTCTTCGATTACATGCGAATTCGAGGAGCCAACAATATCACCTGTTCAAAACAAGAAAACAAAATTATTTTACGAACGTCCACATAATTACTAATTGTAAAGAAAGTGAACACATCAGATAACATGAATTCAGGCGTGAAATCAGAAATTATGAAAATTGAAATTTAGAAGGGTGACTTGCGAAATGAATTGAATCACTCACAAAAGTAACCGTTTTCAAGAGACACCCTATTCACGTGAATTTTCATAAATTTCTCGAACTTCAAAAACAAATCCTAGTGATATAGGCACTCTGTTTCCATGAAACTTGGATTTCTTTTATACATCTTTGGCAGATGATCAATTACCTATTTAATTCATCAGCCCGCATTATGAATCTGGAAACAAATACCCAGGAGCATCAATTTCCCAAGGTGAAGAAAAAAAGTAAAGAATGTGCATGTGCACACAATTAAAAAGATGTCGAGTACAAAACAAGAATCTGGATTCTTTTAGTATTATAAATTTGTTTTTCCTCTATATAATAGATGACTTTCGGAGAACTGCTATATAGCTAAAAAAGAGGAAAAGAGATGTAATTGAATTTTCTGTGATGGTGGAACAAATATCATGTTTTTTTTCTTTTTTCATAAAAACGAAAAGTCAGAATCGAAAAATTAAGAAAATGTCGGACGACAGAAAAATTTGTTATCCGAAAGGAATAATTTTTTTCCCCTTTGATCGAAAGAAAAGGATAAAAATCGAGTCATGAAGGAGAGGGCCAGGAAAAATATGTTTAAAAAACTCCAATTTACGAAATACGAAAGACATTTCAAAGCGCAGAATTTTGAAGCAACTTTTTCTCTCTCTCTCTCTTTAATGAAGACTTTCTCCATTTTCAGCGAAACGAAAATTATAACACATTTTACTCAAACTTTTCGGTCCAGATGGGAATTTCGGAGAAAATGAAGGGGCACACAAAGACAGAATAAGTTAGACAAGCATCATTTCTCTCTCACTCTCTTCCTTTTGCATTCGTTTAAAAACTGGAATCCAACAGCCAGCCACGACCTTGACTGGATTAGCGTAGAACCGAGTTTAATTTAATCGAGCCTTCCCTACTCGTTTTTCTTTTTTTTTTTTTTTCGAATGACTCTTTTACAAAATATTATAATATTCTGTTTGCAAATTGCCACTGAATTATAATCCTTTTTTTTTTCCTTTTTTTTTTCTTCAGAATCTGTCTTTTAGGGATAAATTCAAGACTCAGCTCCTCGCTCATTTTTGGGTGCGCTAGTTCAAGTCCAAAATCTGCTGATTGAAAATTCGTTAATTTTATAACAGTCGAAAAAACATAAACTATTTTTATTGATGCTGAATACAATCGACTGACAAACTAGACGAATGTCAATGATTTTAAGCATGCTTATGAAAGCATACAGCAGTAACTGACTAAATGTTACCAGGTTTCCCTGACTTCAGTCATTTTCTGTAAAATGTCATTTTGAATGGGTGAATTGACTTTTAGGTGGTTTTTACACATCAAAAAATAATATTCATTCTAGCCAAATCGGTAAAAAAAAGTATTTTCATTTTTTGAGACAAGGCGGGTTCTGGACTTGGGTCATCGATTTACTGATAGTCTGATACTATTATTAATACAAACACTTATGCAAAATCATTCAAGCTTCAATTATTGAAGACGAGACTTGGTCATTCGTGTTTGTGTGTTTATTAATTACTCATTATTACAGCCATGAGCAGGACGTAACTAAAAAATATTATACACCACACAAATACACTCGAATGAAACCCCATGTACGTTCCCATATTTTATAAACAAAATGTAGTTATCATTATTTTTCCTCCATTCAATATAATTTACTCGTAGGAGGATATCGACGTCTCTGTGTATTCAAAAATATAAAAGTAATCATTAATGGGTTAGTCTCGACTCTCGAGAGATGAAATTTCACATCATGACAGTTCCAGAAAGTCAAATTTTGATTTTCTTTCGAACCCTCTGGAGAAGCTGTATCGACGATACAAAAAGCATCCTGCTTTTATTATTCAAAACAAGAGACATTGAGACGATACTTGAAAGCAAATTTTTTTCGCATCTGGGTATAATATTTTCATAGAAATATCAGAAAAACTTGTCGTTTGTAATGTATTATGTATATAAGAGGTAGGTACTTGAAATTCCAACACCTGCAACTGATGATGATAGATGAGGAAAATATATTTCTGCACATTTACAAGTTCTTAATTCTGTATTCTATTCTTAATTCGAGTGCTTCAAAAAAAAAAAATCATTTCGTCTCATGCATAATGTTGTGAAAACAGAAATATCAAATCCATCAGGTTGTGTTGATTACCTACATTATTTTCTCTTTTTTTCTTATAATATTTTTTTCTTTCTTTCATGTCTGTTAATAGAGAAGCTCACGAAATATTACGAACCACTCCTTAGCTGTATAATTTGATGGTTTTTTTTCCTTTCAGTTGACACATGAAAAATTTCTGACATTCTAACCAACCGAAATACATATTCGATATACTGAAGTGTTTCAAGTAATTTGCTTTTTTTTTTTTTACAGCACAGGAAAAAATACATATACATGTATAATCGGATTACAGGTATATTGTATTTAATACAATTTACGTTTCACGTCAACTTTTTCTTTTTTTCATCTGTTAATGTATATTTTTTATTAGTCATCGTCGGTCGCGTCGATTTGTACATAGTTTTTCATTACAAATTCTTTCCTTGGACTATTGTTTCAATTATTTTTCCTCCTTCAGTATTCTATAATGCGAATGCGAAATTGGTTAATACGATTTCATGGCGATAACGTAATGAAGATAGGTGGCATACACAAGACAAAGATCAGGAAATGAGTTGAGAAAAATAAAATCAAAAGCAAAACGAATCGATTTTCATTTTCCCCTCTCAAGCTGTCTATTCATACATCGATAAGCTTATTTGTACCATTCGGGTCTGTGGCCGATTCATTTGAGGATAAGTGAATGACGTTGGTGGCGTGAAATATCAATCTTATCGCACCAAGTTTACTTCCTTTGCTATGTTTTTCAAAATATCATACAGCCCAAGAGTGAAATCAATCAAATCATCCATTTCAGTACATATTTACGAGAAATAATAATTGAAGAGTCCGATTTCAAAAAGTAGACCTACCGAGTGTATTTTGGTGATGAGAAATGATGCCTGTAAAAATGTGCCATGCAATTTGTCATATTATACGTAATGCTAGTTTAGTCGTGGTTTTGTCCACCCGAAAGTTGCATTTAGCACCTACCTATATTAGAATCACGTCGTAATTGTAGGTGTATTTATTAATTTTCAATTGGTTTTTTGCCTGTTTTTAATTTTACACTCAGGTAGCACTTTTCGGAATCGGACTCTTCAATTATTAGCGGACGATGGTACCCAAACCAAGTCCTCTCACAACATGCGGGCTAACCCCCACACAAGTCAAAAATAAAAACGAGCTGGTATTACTCCAGCCAAAAATACCAACTTCTAAGTAATCGCATTTTTAAACAAGTTTTCGCAGATTTCCAAAGAGCCATAGTGAAAATACCCCCAGTTTCATTTCAAATATTATAGATAAGGAAATCTCATTCCGTGAACAAACGAACGTGTGTGCAAACCGAAGTACATAAGCAGCATAATTATACGAGTACATACAAGCATGATGAATTTTCAAAAAAAAAAAAATCCATCAGCATACAATAGACTCTCTCTTCATGTCTGTGTTACTCTCTTATAGTGCACCATATTTCCGTATTACACAAGCCAACCGACGAATACCACCGGTCAAAGTTCCGGCAGCTCTGCACGTTTATTTCGCCGCCAGCCACGTAAATAGATTTTTCCACCCTTTTTTTCTTCTTTTTCGAAAAATAAAAACGTGAAAATCGTCACCCTCTTTGCTCTGCGCCCATATCTGTATCGATTTTCCCTTAAAATGATGGAAAACTGGATACGGCAGCGCGCAAAAAAGTGAAATAAAAAAAATGAGAGGGGGTGCCGAAGAAAAAAAGGTGTAAATTCAAAGCTCCTCGATTAGCAATAAATTCTTTTCGACTGCAGAGGGGTATACGCAACCATCGCTGAAACGTGCAGCCGCACCAAACAAGAAATCATTTCCAGCGATTCTTCAATTTTTTACAAAATTCAACCCCCACCCCACCCACAAAAAAAGTAATTTTCTAAAAGCAAGCAATTCCATCGTCTTTTCCTTTCTTTTCTTTTCTTTTCTGTATACACCCTCCACCTTTATACAGGTGTAGATACAGAGAAAAAAATTTTCTATTGAAAAAAAAAGAAAAGAAGAAAAATATGAGAAATCCAGCTCTTCAATTCGCATTGAATCAATTAGGCCTATAAAGGTAAGTATAAGAGTACACCGGAAAATTTTGAAAAACAATAATGATTACGGGATCGACTATCGACTGACTCGAAAGTCTTGCAATGAAAATATTTCAAGGTACAAATAAATCAGAGAAAACAGGCGTTTTATACCAATAAATTAACTTTTATAACGCAACAACAATGACGAGAAGCACTGCATCATTAATGTAGCTTTTGAAGGAACTAACATGTACTAGCTGAAAGTTGGATCTCCAAACAATCCAAGCAACATTTTTATTTTGGTATTCTTCAGAAAATACCTCTAATGGTAGAACAGATGCAAAAATCATTTTAGAATAAACGACTGACGTCATTCACCAAACAAAGGATTGAAACACGGAAAACCCAAAATGAAGGAAGTATACAACACTCATTATTCGAGCATAAATTTCCTCTAGTTGACATTAGAAAGTTCATCTCTTCCACATTTTCCACGACAAATAAATACGAGTAAAACAGTAACCAACTATCACTTTGAATTTGAAACGGAAGAAAATGCTAATCTTTATAGCATGCGATTGTAAACATAAACTCTAATCTCGGCGTTTGAGAACTTTAGGAGTACTTATCGAAATCTTAATGGAAAAAGCTGAACATGAATAAAGAGTAACAAACGTAAATTGAAAGGAGCGAAAACGAAAATGTAAAAAGTAAATGCAGATAAGTACAAATAAAAGATAAAAAAAAAAAAAAAAAAAACTATATAAAGGAGAGTAGAATGTCAAAGAAAGAAATATAAGAGCTGGAGATCACAAGATTCTAAATGAGAAAGGGGGGGGAGTAAGAACGAAGACTTGTAAAGGAAATACAACTGAAGCGACCCTATAACGTTGAATTTTTCTAAATTCAAAAAAGAAGGGCTGCTTTAAATGTTTGGTACTGAAATGAACGTGATGTCTTTCAAGAAAACAAACATTCATTATCTACGAAACGATATAGATACACATAAATCAAAGATTTTTGAACGGATTGAAATTTTCAGCCGAGAGAAAAATTCTGCAAAATATTTCACCAAAATAACAGACTGATAACTAAAATATTAAGACATTAATTTGTCGAACAGAAATCAGCGCATCTGACTTTCTTTATAATTCGTTTGTGCGAATGAAGTGCAATCGCATGTTACTTATTGTTAAGATAGGATGTGATACTCACCGTACAAACAGACAAATGAAGTGCGGTGAGCCAATTTGACTATAGTAACGAGATCATCGAGGGGAAAAAAGGAGAAAATTAAATCGTCCAGAAAAATTCAAACTATTGGAGGCACATATGGAAACATCAATGTCAACAAAAATCTTCAAGAAATAACTATCAGAAATCAATTGTTATCACGAAAATTTTGATTTGCTTTGTCATTCTAAAGCCATTTGGGAAAACTGATACGTACCATACTCTGAAAGCCACCTACACTCAAACAGCCACTATTTACAAACAAAGTATCATTCTGCCAATAGAACACAAAAAAATATTTAAAGGGGTCAACTTCATATAAACTCGACTCCAAATAAATAGAAGCATGTTTCAAAGTACAGGTACTATTCGTTATTTTTTATTAACTAAAATCAAATCAAATTGTCCCAATCTTCAACGTCTTTGAAAATATTCAACCAAGAGCTGCCAAGTTACATACATTTGTTAATAGTTTCCAGCATACTAACATCAACAAATAAAATACACGAGAAAAGCCTGTAAGTTAATGATAATACTAATAAAAATTATAAGTCAATAAAAAAATCTAGCACATAATACATCGACTCGACTGCTCCTGAACTAAATTCCATGCAATCGTAAAATTCGGATCATAAAAATCTGCTCGTTTGTAGATCAAGGAATATAAAAGCTCATTTTAGGAAAGGAGAGGGTAAAAAAAAGAGCATTTAAAAAAGTAATTGTTTACTAAAACAGTGGAAGAGTAAAACCTTAAATCTGTCGCAGTTATAACTGCTGCATTCTGAGGCAAAAACAGAAAACCACTTTTTGGATAGTTCACAACCACATACCAAAGTAGAATAATAATTTTCTCACACCCTAAAAATTTAAATACCCATATTATTCAACCGTAAAAACAGTTAGAACACAAATTTCCATCCTGAAGTGGAAAAAAAAGACCACTTTTTTCTCACTAATATGCTGCCTTATTTCGATATAAAATATGGGAAAGCCAGATTAAAACATTGGAGCATGTGCAGGTGCGTAAGTTTTTTTTTGGCTTTTTGAAAATTTATATACGAAAATCACTTCACTTCTTTCTCCCCCATTTTTCCATACATAACATTCACCATAGCCAACATGTCTGCAGTCTAGAGAACACCAACTACAAGGAGGTGTAATTCATTTCTTCAATTTTTTTTTTTAATCGTATTTCACGCCATTTTCCTTTGTTTTTTTATTTTATTTTATCGCACACGGATAATTAGTGGACAGAAAATTCTCGTAATAAATCACTTTTTACTTATCTCACCTTCTCCCCTTTTCTCGATTTACTGCTCACCATTACTGGGCGCCAGAATTAACCCTTTATAATATTATATTTTACCTTTTTTCCTCTTTTTTTTTTTCTTTCACGCAGCTGATGAAGGTGGCGGTTTACATTGGCGAAAGGGTGGAAATAGCGTTTTTGAAAAATGTCCATTTTTCCTTTTCACTTTTAGACTACTTTTTTACAGTATTTATTATTATTATTTTTTTTTTGGGGTTTCTTTACATTCCTAATCGAATTTTCAATTTGAACTTTCAGTTTCTCTCTTCATGAAAAAAAAGAGAAAAAGGTGTACCCTGTTGGTTAGAGTGTCGTTTCTAAAACAAAGGAAGGATAAAAACCTCGAAACCACGTCGCAAAAATGAAGGGATGAATTCCAACCCAGAGAAAAAGGGGTTGATTTTCTTTTCCTCAGCACCCCCTTCGTCATCAGCAAACAACAAATCATTTTCGCGTAGACACGTTTTTCTGGGGCTGCATTTTACACAATTGTCTGCTGAGCCGCCGCAACTGTTACCACAATTTCGACGTTTAGGTCCGAAAACATTTAATAAGCTTCGTCGAGAAAAATTAATTTTTTGGTTAATTTTAGGTCTTCGCTTTTCACGAGGGCACCCAGATAATATACGGACGAGCAACCGCAAATCGGATGAGTGGCGCACGATGGCACGCCTCTGTAGTGTATACTATGAGAAATGCGAGAAAATTTGCTAAAATATGCAGACAGAAATTAATAGTCATTTTTAATACATTTCAAGTACCATTCTATGATAATTGATAGTAGAATATAAGAATTATAGAAATATCAATAATTTCAGAGGACTGCAACAGCGATCTAATTCAACTATCAATACATTCGATAAATTGTAATAATATCAATTATGATTTATGACTAATTGATTAAACATCAAGTCGTGATTAATTTAGTCATCAAGTTTTATGTCCTTTGAGTGATCGAGTAAAACCTGGTCTTTCTAGTGTTAATCATAGTAATTTCAGTCGTAGAAAATATTAGTCCTCATTTTCATGATTGATAACTAATTCTTTTAATTATATTTTCTCGTTCTGTAGAGAGAGATGGAGAGACCAGAGTTGAAATATTACAAGGAAAAATCGAGGTAAAATGTAAAATATAAATTGATGGGTACGGTAAATGAGGTTCTTTTCAGTTTAGTCCTTTGGTTATAGTCACCAATAACGATTAATTTTTTAATCATGACTGATTTCAATCATTACTTTCTCTAATTAGTCTTACATAATATCAGGCATTTTAGTGCGAGTTAATGAAACCTCAAAATGGCTGAATGCATTGAGTCATGATCATCAATCATGACTATAATTTAATCAATAATTTTGCCCAGAACTATATTCTCAGTAGGTTACTGCGAATAATGCTTTGAAAACTCAATTTTGCTCTTCTTGCACAACATAAGTCGACATAATAATGGATTCGAATCGATTAAGAGAAAATCTCGACTATATTAGAACTTCCCCTTTAATTCAAACAAATTTGATCAGGACCATATGCCAGTCGCACTCCCCCATCAAATTCATGATGCTAGATTTTGGCATATACATATAGGCTATATACCCTCGGGCAAATACACAGTGAAATGCATCCACGTACACTTTCGAAACCAGTAGCCACCCCTAATATAGATTTCAACCCTGCTACATTTGCTGCTTCCTCGATTCTGCACTTTTTTCCCAACTTGTAATTTCTTTTCACGTATTTCTTCCCTTCGCTTTTCCTCATTTCTTATAAATCTTCTCTTTATTTTCCTCTTTCTGCTCTTAATTACTGGTTCATGGGCGCTGAAAACGAATCCAGAAAATATAAGGAATGGCTGCAGACACAGGATGAAGAAACATTTTTTTCCATTTCCCTTTACTCCTTTCACAATCCTTCTTCGTCTCCTGCAAAAAAAAAAAATCCCAACAGAAAACCTCCTCTTTATTAACGTTTATTATTCATCTTTCTGGGTGTACTGAGTCTTTTTCTTTTAATTTTTTCCTGCTTTTCTCTGCTCGCATTTCCCTTTTCCCTTTCACCACTCATCACTGGTCTTCAATTCTCTCTATTTGTTATTCAGCGAATTCTTTTTATTATTAAAAAGTGTACGTCTTTTTTTCCCTTACGCACACATTATATACGTGAATCGTCTCTCGTACCCAGTTGCATTTTTATAAACGCTCTCCGAATCAGTTCATTCTGTCCGAATGAGTTAAATTTATTTATCCGCATTAAACAGAAATTAACTTCATTCAAGACTCGTCACCGGGTGTACACGGGTTCAGAAAAATAAAAAAATTAAATCTAAAAAAAAAGAAAAAATTAATTTTGTCGGGACTTATTAAATGTTCAGACGACGCAGTTCAAATTCACAATTTGCCACAGATTTTACATACTCTTTATGGGTCGCACAATAGGGTTGAAAACTGATTCAATTTACGACGGTCAAGTATTTTTAATATGCATCCAAATGAGAGTGAGCCATGAGCACAGAATAATAGTCGAGAGAATGAACGTCTCTCCTGGCAAAAAAAAAAACACTTTCTATCTTTTTTCTTTGAACAATAATACACAAAGTATACTTATACACTTTTGGTTGGGTAAAATGTGGACGTGAATGTTATTAAATTCCTGGTTAGGTTTTGCAGAATAAGATTCGACCCGAATGGTGGTCCGTGTTTTCTGATGCGCTTCATTGCTCGATCCGCTCCGAGGAAATTTCATATACGAGTATATTTCATTTCCGAACACAAAGATCGCCACGTTACTTTTCTCATTCGAACCTTTTCTACTCGTCGGTGCACTCGACTTGGTGAAGAAGAAACTAGGTACTATTTATGACGCGCATTACCAAGCAGTGAACAAAAATAGCGACTGATTTCTTTATACTCGCTAAATTATTCTCGGCGAAATGCATCCCCACACCGAATCCCTTCATTCAAACCAATTTCTCATCAACTTCTGCAATTTCTAAATCAACCATAAAATCGAAGCAGATATCCCACCGTGGAAAACGTATTATTTATGGCATGCCAACGAGTGATAGTACACGTCAAAAATCATATTCTCAGTAGAGGTTTATACGGACTGGTGATTTTTATAGATCTTGATAATCCAGCAGTATGTCCATAATTATAATGTTGAAAAATCCTAAAAATAGTCCTGAAGTAATACGAACGATACAAAAAGCACTATTTTTCAAACTTCAAAAAATCTCTTCGCAAAAGCAATGATATCTGACCAATAATGTAACTCCCTGACATGCTAAATATCAATACGAGTATGAACAAGAAGTCAAAATAGAAACCAGCATGGCTGTAAAGAGAGGGAAAAAGTTACAAAAAGAAACTCTTTCTAGATATTTTTGAAAGCTTTTGTTCAAATCGCACCTGCAAGTACTTTTCACTATCTACAGCTGGACAAGGTTAATCGTCATTTTCGTTTCTTATCAGTAGAATAAAGTAAAGTACAGTATAACGAAACTATGATAAAAGCTTATAGTAAAAACACATTAACTTGCTACATTTTACCTGACCTAGTATTTTACATTTGCTGAAAATGGTTTTACCAGGAGCAAGATGGCGGTCAAGCAGAGGCAAGAAGGCACCTCAGAGACGCATTTTCGAGTATCGGGCCCTAAGCCTAAAGAAAAAGGCACTCCACAAAAATAGAGACAGAGATGCCTCCTTCTCGAAGAGGAGATACTCCCGAAGACTGGAGACGCTTTCATAAAAAACAACACCGCTAAAAAAACTTCACAATTTCTACTGCGTCATTGTTTTTATCAGTGAGTCGGAGAGATTAGTGTGAATGAAAATTCGACTTTTACTTTGCCCACGAGACTCAGGAAGCGTGCAAGTAAAAAAAGAAGCACCTCCAGCTCCTGATGCGCCTCAGAAGTTGAGGTCTTCCCATAGACCTTCGCATAGATCATCAACTATGAACCTGTTAACTTTCATCGAGTTATCTCTTATAGTTAAGAGGGAAAATGTACAATAATAGTTGAACGCAAAAATATCCAACTGAAACTTGCATCAAATTTGAAACAACTTCGGCTAATATAAGCTCATTTACGTGATACATGTCTGGCAGTAGTAAAATAGTTATCCGACATCCCTTCTTGAAAACTTGTAAACCATTTACGACAAGGGATTGTTAACGAAAGAATATCGAATAGTATTCGAAATCAGCGCTTCGAATGAAATAATGATTTCCCTTAACCCCATATATTTTTGCGATAAAATAACCCAAAACTTGTACAATACGACGACGGAATTTGCAAGAATTATGCGAACATCCACGAGGAAATGTGCACTATCGTCCTCCCAGTTATCCACATCTTTGGGGGACCTAAATCCTTCTGCATCCCAAATGCCCTATCGTGCGGTGCACCCGAACTTTGCCAATTATAACTATCGGTCCCTCAGTGTAAGCAACGTTTTATTGCTTTTTTAAACGAGAAAGAAAATGGAAGAAGGAAAAATATAGGAAAACGTGCAAGTATAAGAAAACTTCTTTCGTCTTCGTTCATTTTTTTTTTTGTTTTTTTGTTAAAGTAGAATAACTAAGGTAATCCTATAGAGAAACGAAGTATTCCTGGGTCCATTTCAAAGAGAACTGAATTTCGATATAGAATCGACTAATACACATATTAAACTCAAAAAAATAACGTCATAAGGTACAAGTATAAAGGGAATAAGCGCTTCGTGACTCATCGAACTAGATAATTTCTTTCTCAACATACATATAATTTTACTAATATAGTGTATAAAGTTCATAATGTTATACGAGGTCATTTTATAATCAAACCAATAAACTGAAACAGGTTATGAAGATAAACACAGGGAGTTACAACAAGCTTAATAACAGTTGAGTTATACTCCTATATATTGTCTGTATGGAAGAAATTCCGGAAAAATGTAATCAAGTGAGCATTTCCAAAACAGTATAAACATCTAAAAAACATGAATACATTCAGTTTATGGCCACCAAAATACTAAGGACAAATCTGGCTAAGTCACAAAAAATTTACCATCAAAGAGAATATTAGTTTTTTTTGCATTTCACCGATGGGAATCCATCGTTCACCTATCAGCTATTACTAAACTTATCACATATCGATTTATCCACCCATCATTTTGACGATAAATTTACACCAGTGAAAAGTAAACAATAATTTGACGTCATGTAAGAATAAAGAACTTAAATGAATAATAACAAACAACCAGACGCACAAAATAATAATAATTCAGATCTTAGTGGGACACCTTGTACGAAGGAATTATAATGAACTGCGACAGACGCTTCTTCATCTATAATTGTTCAGGAGCCAAAAGATGCTCAAGAAATTACCAAATGAAACAAAAACGGAGATACAAATATACGCTAGATGCACTCGAAAAAGAAAGCCACCATGGATGATGCCAGTATAACGGTTATAGTACAAAAACAAAACAACTATAGAAACACTTTGTAATTACTTTTGGTCAGTATAGCGGTCATCCGGCGGTAGGTTAATAATGCCAAGAATCGAATCGATAAATGCAAATAAAATACCAACTAACGGTAAAATTATGCGCGAAAATTAACCATCATACAAAGGCAATATGATAAATGAGAAAAAAAAAGTAATCGATCTCTTTCGCTTGAATGCCCGAGTCAGAAACTCGCTATTCGAGATTGAAGTACCTATTTTCGTTTCACAACTGACACATATCCATGAAAAATCCTTTCTATGTCAGAAGAGATGAATGCAAATAGAAGGAAAAAACAAATAGAATAGGTAGGTATATAGGTAAGCACAAAACTATTTATGTAAAAAGATACGCACAGAAAAGCAACAACCTGCTTCGTAACAATTTGGTGCATTATTCAGCCAAAAAATTTCAATTTAGACGACCAAAAAAATATCGGAGCTTTCTCATTTTAAACTGAAGCAAAAAATATCAAAGCATGAATACAAATGCACCCTGAAGGAAATAATGTCTAGTCTCAACTATATTCACGCACAATAAGTTTGGAAAAATGTTACCTGCAGATTTCTTCCTCACTAACAACAAAATATAGTATTACAGCTTCCTCGAGATAAGTAGACAATTTAAAGTACGACGCACTCGGGCGTGCAAAAATTACTTAGAATAGAAAATTTAATTCCAAATCTAATCTTTGACAGCCGGAAATTGATCAATAGAATGAGCAGTTAATTTAATATTAAAATGATATACGAGAAAATAAACATTTTAAACTATTAATTAAACAACGCAAACAATACATCACATAAACTGACAGGAGTTAGATGAAGAAAAGATAAAAATGATGAAACTCAAAACTCATGCGTTAATCTTAATTAGCCATATTTATGTTCAGTTCCCATCATCGAATATCATTTTCAAACAGATCGACAGGAAGCAATAACACATTCAGATAGGGAAAATTATTAGCTTTTCGAATAATATAATATTCAAAGTAATTTTAGTAATGTTTCCTCTAATATAACAGCTGTTTGAAATATCTAATGATTATCCCACTCAGAAAAGAAGCTTGAAACTCATTGGTCAAAACTGAAACAATCAATATTTGTGCCACGTGTACTGATACGATGTATTGGTAGTTCATTCAACAAAAAAAGGCACATCGGAACTTCGTCGTATGGATAGGTTTAGTCAAGTGGTCTTTAACCATTCTTTTGTGAGCCAGATGGTTTATGGTTTCTCTAAACTGACCCAAAGCGCATACGGGGATAAAGCTTAGCGAGGATGGTTTATGACATGTACATGAAATTTAATTTTGATGCAGCAGCTCAAGCAGGATAACACTATAGTTACATTATAGAATAAACCGGTCTCTGAAAAAGATACCTAGGTATATAGTTTAGAGACTCCTTCCATGTATGGATGGTTCAAGACCAGACGACTCTAGGAGTTACACCTCCACCCTATAAAAATTAAAGCAACCTCAAAATGAAAATGCTAGAAAACGAGCAAACGTAGAAAATCGAATTTTTGATAATGGTCTTTGTTACCTACTACCTCACAGAATACCAGTCATTTATAGGCTCTTTCTTCGTTTATACCGTCTAGAAATTTTTTCATTCTAAACTTGGAAATTCTTTTGGAATGAACAATCACGAAGGTAGCAGTCGAAGAAAAGAGAGAGAAAAAATTGCAGAACAATTACTCGTTATTGTAATTTCTGAGCGTAGGGACGTCTACATATAACCTGTTCCACATGAGACTGGCACATTATTTTGATAATTATGAAGCCCTCATATTCGTTCGGTTGGAAGAAAATAAAAGTAAGAAATAAAAAAAAAACTAACAAAACTCCGTTATGTAACCAGAAGCACACGCCCCAATATCGTTAAAGGCGCTAATTACCGCCGACATTAGCAAACAGCAAAAACTAATTAACTTTCGATTAATCTGTAGAACCATAGCATTTGCTTTTTGTCACGATTGTTTTCGAATTACACATAACGTGAAAATTTTGCATACTTTTGCATACACACACACGTGATTTTTATGTTACTTTCTACGAGAATATCTAGAGTGTAAAATCCGAAAAATAAAAAATGAACCAAAAAAGCAAATTTTCATCCGGTCACGCTGATAATTTTCCTTCGAGTTTCAATAAAGCCAAGTAATTCTTCAAACTAATGAAATGTAGAGCAGAATAAAATAAATAATAACCAATACAACAACGTGAGGACCTACTCCCACTTTCAGTCTGTATGAAAAGGACGATTCTTATCAATACTTCTGCACACCTACAGAAAAATAAAAATGAAAATAAACAATTAGGTATTACTCGATATTAATTTTTTCATCCGTCCAGAAGAATAATCAGTGAAAAATTTTCAAGTAATTTTTTTTTTTTTCAAGAAACCCCGTAAGGTCGCTTTATATAGCCTCTATTCAAATATTTTTCAATTCATTCTAAATTTTCTGATTCGCATTTTCATTTTCCACAAATGTTTAGAGGAAAATTTCAAGAATCATTTACACCTTGAGTAATTTTTTCATTTTAAAATGAGATAATAATTTTCAAAATAATATTGTAATACAAACACTTCCTCAGTAACAACAAATGAAGCAGAAAAAACATTTTTCTCATAATGAAACAACTTTTTCAACAGACTGGTAGAATAGATAAGATCTAAACGTAACTGGTATTGAATATTATTTTGTCACAAAAAAAACGCAAAATCATTCTTTTCGAGACGAATTTTATAATATTGTAAGTAAATCAATTCAACAATACCATTTTAACCACATTCATGCATAACCACACAAATATGCGTACCCACTATCCAACGTTACTACAAGAGTTAATCTAGCCTTCACTCTTCTTCATTACTAACATTTTAACAACACCTTATAGGTAACCATCATCATAAGACACTCCATCGTTCCAGCGTATAAAGTTCCTTTGAAATAGGATGAAGCAGACCGGCGACAACTTTGACAATAAAAACGAAGGGGCACGTGGTTTTCACCTTTCTCATATAGTTGTACGTAATCCGCAGATAAGATAGTAACCCTTTTCTTTAGCCGGCTGTCTCTGTCGACGACTCCGAGTCCGAGGCCATATAAATTTTCAATAATTCAAAGGTGAGCATTAAAAGAGAAACAAAGCAAAAAGAGAATGGAAGAGTGGGAAAAAAAAAGGTATCGGGTTAACGATATACATTTCATACTTGGGAGATATATCAAAGTTGAAGTTGTACAGTACCTATATTGCAAATACATACACATTCAACTACACCACACCGCATACGTGTCATCGGTCTCATCGTCGACAGAATTCCTCTCTATTATCGTACATACGAGTACAATATTTATAACGACACCACAACCACCCTCGAGGGTTGACGCTAATTTTTTCTGTAATTCGAAAACGAAAAAAATGAAGGGTGGAAAGAAAAAATTGTAGCGTATAGCAAGTTCCACTAAAAAAGCAGGTTTCCAATATACGATCCCAAAGTTAGGTCACTCTGACACATTCTTTCCTCGAAGTTTCAAGTATGACGATTGCGGGTGAACTGCAGCAGCAACTTTTACCAAATTTTTATGGACACATTTTTTCAGAAACAGCGATAATTTAAATTCCCAAATTTTGAAGTACTTACTAACTTTTTCTCAAAAAAAAAAAAGTTTGTTTTGTTTTTCACACATTGCACTGCAGAAAAATTAGTGATAAGATATTAATACACTGCTTTTACTCAACAAAAAGATTAACTTATCTTATCATCCATTTTTTGTATGTAAGTACGTATTTTCTTCACTAATTAACTAAGAAGTGACCTTTGAACAGATTATTGCATCAGTTGGTAAAAAATTTACCTTACTGTAACTTTGAAAATTATTGCAATAATGCACTATTGCACTCATACATACATATATTTTCTCAGTAAAAAGATCATTGTTTTAACCTTTTCAACTTCAAAAGAAGGAGAAATTTAAAAAAAAATACTACATCTGTCTCTGATAAATTTCATTTCAGTACAATTAATTTATTATGTTGAACTTCAAACCAAGGTTTTTCAGTGGCGCACACGTATTTTGAAATAGGTGGTGTAAGATCACTTGTGAGGCCCTTTTCAGCAAAGTGGCCCCCTCATAATTTTGTTCACTTCCATATTTTTCAACATATTGGTAGTAAAGGGCGGTCAAAATTTCCATCTGATGAGGGCCCTAAATTGTGAGGCCTGGTGCGACCGCACCATTTAACCCCCCAGGTGGGCGCCACTTTTTCTGTCGTCTTAAATAAAAATTTATTAGGTTGAATTTTCTGTCACAACACCATCTAATATATGCCATATGCTTACAAAATACACATAATTTATTTATCACCATAATCACAGACACAATTTCTTTTTGAATTTGGTTGGGTGTGCAGTGAACACCTTGCACACCCAGAGCAGACGCCACTGGAAAAAACTGATATTCCAATGCCAAAAAACTACCTTGTCCACCCTGAATTTTGGAAAACAAATTATATGGGTGTAATGTAGACTGGATAAGCTATCATCAGTGAAAATTTCAACTTGTAGACTCCATAGGGTAAGAAGCTCCAAAATTTTCAGCTGGAGTTACTGGAAAACTACTGGAGGTGGAACCGCAAAATTTTGCTGGTAGATAGAGCTCATAGAGGACTGACTACCATAAAAATTTCAAATCAAATGAACAATTATGAAAAAAGTTATGGGCAAAAAAGCTTCAAAATGGCCAAAACACATTTTCACTCCCCGGGAGGGGGCTGAAATTTGGGCTGAATTAGTTTTTCATCATTGTCAACCTGACCCCCAAGTTTCAGGTTGAAATTTAAAAAGGTCATTTCACCTATCTTATCCTGCTAGACCCTTTACATAAGATTTGGATCGAAAACCTGCTAAAAAATTGAAACGAAAATAACTTCGCGAATCAAAAAAGAATAGTTACATTTTCAAAATATACGAAAACCTTACGCTTACCCATATTTTCCACTTACATCCCGCCATTTTTACCCGACCACAACGTGGATTCGCGCGCACTACATGATATAGAATGGATGGAAAGGGCGGTGAACTTGATTTTTCTAGCAGCCATTAAAATAGCAAATTGGATTCTTTACGAAGAGCGGAGCAAAATACTTATACAATAATAACGAAAGAAGGAAAAAACGAATAAACGAATCGAAACGGGCAAAATATTATATAAATTTTCTCTCTCATGATAACACTCAATTTCAATTAAACATCCCCTAAATAAACGGCGCGGAAAAACGACAACGAGTTCTGGATTTTCCACGCTACTCTTCGCACCCCTACCCCAGACCATTATTTAGCATTTTCCTCTGTACTCATTTCAATATAATATTTTCACTCGCTGAAGAAAACAATACTTAATTTGCGAGACGAAAACTTTCGCAATTAATCACAAAATTTACACACTTTTTAACGGACGAGGAAAGGATGGCAGAGCCATAAAAGCTCGTCGAATTCAACGCAGAGGCAAAAATATTATTTTCGATGGCGAAAAATATTATAATGCGCAAATTATTGCGCACGATGAATGGAAATTGAAGTCTGTATGCGATAGACCAATTATTCCTTTTTTTTTCCTTTTTTTTTCTTTTTTGAAAAGTACCGATGCAGAACGCGAATTGATTCGACAAAAGGGAAAACAATCGGATTATTTGATGATGGCTACCATCAAGCGTGAAAATTTGCAACTAAGGTCGACGTAGATCAAAGCATGGGAACGTTTGAAGGATTCCACCAGAAACTACGAGTAAACGTTCAATTTTATAAGACAGCAATTACAGAAAGGGAGAAAGGTTAAGGTTAGATCTGAAATTTACGGACTATAAAAAATTATTTTGATTCGGAAAAATGTAAATGCAATATGGGAAATTCTCAATCGTACGATATTTAAATTAACTGACAAATACAGCTCTGAAGGGTGGTAAACCCCACATGACCGTTTTTATGGTCTTACTTTTAATAAGATATTGTCAGGGATTCGAACAAATACATAGAGGTTCAGCCTTTCGTGATGGCGAAATGGAATAGGATTTACGAATGGTATGATAATAAAATTCTTAGCTTTTAATAAAAATTCATCAGAAAGCGATAGAGGCCGTATTCTCAAATAAAAAAATTATATATTGCAATGAATTTAAGAGAAGGCCGAATTCGCAGCAGCCACAATTGAGAATAACACCCACATTGCTGTCGATAAGAGATAATTTTATTTCGAAAAAAGGGGCATCTACGCCCACCGAATGGAAAACAGACGACGGGACGAAAATGTGATTAAAAAATTGACAAGTCGGCAAGTTGTCGTCAATTTCTCGACAGTCAATTCCACAAGGATGATATGCACGGAATAGACAATTTTTTTTATACCGTCTTCTTCAGCTACCATTTCAGGTCGATCCGTCTTCTATTTTCGAGAAAGTCAGAAGACAGGCTACCTGTACATGGGGGTTCATAAGGCTCTTTTGGTACGAAGCGAAGAAAATTTTATTCCAATGAATCACCAGAAATCGATCAAAATGTAACTGCAGCCACCCTGCTCCACACAATCGAAAAACACTCTATTTTTATAGCGATAGGCTTTCTTTTCCGTTTCTTTTGTTCGGCCAGCCACTTCATCTTTTCTTCTACCCATACGAAATGAGCTGTTTCAGGTAGGTATTGACAATTTCCGAACAAAAGCTGAATGTCGACAATTTCCGAACAAAAAACCGAATATCTACGCTCCGACAGGTAGTGCAGGTAAAAACCTGTCCCACTATTTTATCTGCTCGCGATTGATCCGTCTAAACCCACAAACGAATGAAAAACAACAAATGACTCCTTCCATCGGGCTAAATCATGGAAACAGTGATTCAGAAAAATTTTGCACGAAAAACTCCGCCGATAAGATATAGAAATGTTGATTTTTCACGAGGAAACCTCTCCCACAAAAATAAATAATTCATAAACATATTCTATGTACAACCGTCGGAGCACTGACCGTCGAAACGATAAAATATTGATAAATGAAAACATTCCCTCCAAAGTCAATCGATAAAAACACAACTCCCAGCGACCATATGAAATTTTTCATGCGTGGAAAATCGCTGGATGCAATATTCATGAAATACACAACAAAAAAATGAAGTTGCTAAAAATAATCTTTACAATATAATAATTATTATGAAAAATTGCATCTCTAAATGGTGCCATTGTGAAGAAATTTTAGATGATGAGAATACTGGATACCCAGGTCTTATTGTTTCCGAGGTCAGCTTAACCAGTGATATAGGAGAAGATCGAATTTCATCGGACTACTAATAGTATGAAAGTTATACTAAGGGGAAGTATTTTCAATAAATTATCAGTTAAGTATATTTGAATTTCAATAAGTTATTGGAACTATTGTCCATTGGGGTATCAGTAAGATATCATATGTTAATAGAAAAATATTTTTAAGGAGCAATATTACCTCATATGAAAATCTAAATCATCGACATACAGCATTATTTTTGAAAAAATTCATGTACTCGTAAAGAACACCATTTGCTCGGAGGTCTTAACAAACACATAAGTAATAATGTGTCACCATTCCCGCTGAACTTCTTAGGAAAAACTCGAAACAGTTTAGAAGCTGCTGCTATTTCTAACTCTCATGCTAGTCTCGAATTCTCCAACGAAAAGTTTGCCTGACAAGGTGAATAATTACACCGAATGCACACAAGCTGAGTGGAAAAAAATGAAGGAAAACTCATTTTCTGTCTATCGGTGTGTGTAGGATACGGTAACAAAAAATGGGCAAAAAATGGAACTTTCTTTAATAAATTACCTAAAACTTTTCCTCCGAGAAATTCGTTTAATATCATTTTTCATATGAAAAGTTTCTCCGAAAAGCATGGTACAGTGAGGGTGAAAGAAATGTTACCTCCTCGGTAAGGAGTAATTTTACAACTTCTCTTCAAGATGACGATAAAAATTTACTGTATAAATTCGTTTGGCTCAGATCCAGCGAGGATTTTCAAAGAACTTAGAACAATGTAATCTTGAAAAGATATGGAATTTATAGTACCTGGTTCGGTGGAAATGACACGAATCATGAGATACTCTCACTAAGTGCTCCAAGTGCGAATAAAAAAAGAGGAGCATTCAAAGTATTTATCTCCATTAGATGGCACTTCTCATATTTTCTCACGATTTACACCTGCTGATCTCCAATATAATTGCATAAATTTTCTCCATCATACAGTAACGTTTAAAGTGATAATTTTCACTTTCAAATGAAACCCTGGTGAGAAAACAATTACGGGAGATTTTCAAGTTCACTGTTTTATTACCAACGGAAATTTAGACTAGAATTTCTCATCTCTTTCATGCAAAAAAATGAGGATGTAAATGCCAGGCTCGAACCTTTTCAGCGAGCATAAAAAATAAAATGCTAAGCTCAAAAAAAAAAAAACTAACTGAAAATCTTTAAAATATGCTTCAAATTGGAGCTTTCTAAAATGAATGCGTGGAACACTATAAATACGTTTTGAACATAAGCTTTCATCATAGCTAAGCCAAATTTATCTCACAATTTTCATTATAATGTAGTTTTACTAATCACAAATGAGATGCTCAGGAGCTGAGTATACAGCTGATACTTCTAAAGAATTCGGAATATGCACGAAAATGGGAAGTTGACAATTTTAAATGAAACTAACTAAGCAGCAGATCTACTTTTTTGAAATACATATTGTTTTTCATATTGTAAATAAATTGCGAGTCCAGCTACTTCACGATTTGAGATACATTTAGGGTTACGTTACAAAGTTGTAGGCCACCAAACATTTTTCTTCCCTCGTCTTATGCCACTCTAATTTTCATAAAAATGTCATTTTGAGCTGTACATACTCCGATATCCCTTGAATAATATATACTAGCTATCCGCCAGTGTCACAAAAGAAAGTAAAATCATATTCACACTGACGGAAACATGAGACAAAACCTTCGTCAACCAAATTCCAATCAGCAAAACCGATTAAAACTATACGTGCCAAAAATAAGTAAGCGAGAGCCAAAGTAGAATGTTTTAAAAGCAGAAATGGAAAACTTGGCTTCACCTGACTAACCTTCTGCTGCCACAGCCCTCTGCAGAACATCATCTATACGCAAGTATCGAGCGAGCAAAGCGAACCCACAATAAGAAAAAAAGTTCCAAGAATTTCTTGAATTTCGTCTAGCTGTACATATAAACCTATCCCCATGCCTTGAATAAACACACACATACACGTTCGTATACAACATACCAACACCTGATTCCTCAGTAATCACCAAAATATCGAATATCGAATGACGAAGGCGATATCGTTCGTAAATAACCTGTTTTTAACCTTTGAGAATGTGTGTATCGATGAGAAGTTATTACCATTAAGGATGCGGGGGTGAGGCTGGGAAAATGAGAATTAGAAAAAATTCTAGCGCTAGAAAAGCAGGTTTCCCCAACATCCCCAAAGATCTTTGTCAATCTCAGTTCGTGAATCGTCGAAAAAGAAAATTTTATATGCTGCTCTAGAAGAGACAGAACAGAGACCTTTACGAAAGTTGGATGAATTCATTTTCTTGCTCTTGTCGATCTTTGTAGGAAATTTAGTGAGTGTAAATAGAAAGAAAATTCCATTACAAAATAAAAATCTAGTTGTAGGTTGGCATTTCTGGCATAAATTACTTACGGGTTAATGGCGTAAACCAATTCATTCATACGATAAAAAATGAGGAGAGATTTTCAACTTTTACAAAAACAGATACAAAATATTTATAGTAACAAATGATTAAAGTCAGATTATATAGGCTAGAAAAATTCTTCAATTATTCTAGCATGATGCATTTCAATTCAAACTTTAAGATGAGTATAACTGGAATCCACTCGTCTGCGACCAATGCTCATTTTCTAAAATTCGAGACCACTCATTAGGAGGTTTTCCATCGAAAACCTGCTAAAAATAATAAAAATATCATATACTTTTATCTGCATCGGGCACCACATAATCAACCAGCGGAGATACTATAGTATTCGTTTTTTCCTCTCAAAAAGGTCGAAGAAGAAAAAGGTACCCTTGTGAGTTAATGATTTCGATATATATCAGCAGGTACAACAGAATGGATATAACTAATAGCACTAGAAACTAACAAACCGAAGACCGTTAAACGCAGGATTGCTTTTCAGGTAAAAAAAAAAACGAAAAGCCCCTTCCGAAAAAGTCTCCTCTTGTTTTTATCGTATAGCTGAAAAGACACTGAAACCTTTTCTCTTCATACATACAGTTTCTCCTTTGGTGGTGGTGACGCAAAGAAGGATCCGAAGAAGGCTATACACAGGTTGATATATACAAGTGATGAATAGCAACGAGAAGAAATGAAGCCAGTCCATCCAGGAACAATGGAATTCCACCTTCTTCATTTGTGGCTCCTACACACAAGCGTGACACCACCACAAGGAGAAAGAACGATTTGAAAAGAAACAACATTTCAATTTGGTCGGCTGAGAGACAAAAGAGAAATATTAACATTACATCTTCTTACATCCGCGTAGGTACACCAAAAGCCTAACCTAACAATCAGATGAACCACTACTCTTCTTTTTCAAATTTTCTACATTAGTAACGGGTTACCAGTTTTTTTTAAATCAATTTTTCTCTTACAACCAGAGCGTTTTGTAAGAAGAGTAACAACAGATTTGCACTACTGAATTCCAACAAGGTTGTATTCGACATACGATATACACTGAAACACTATACAGCCGAAAGCCTGAATATTTTTAGAATATAACGAGAGCTGAGAATATGCTTTCACAAAGATCCGGTACGATTTTACTTTGCAACATACAAACACACACATACACAAATGCATTATGTTTCAGTCCAGTGAGCAGCAAGAATGTACAAGTTTAGAAATAGGAATTCAAAATAGTGCAATATGCGAGACGTCTATACGTGGGAAACTGGAAAAATTAATCGGTGGTGTAGTGCCAGTAAATATTAAACGGGTTAATTTATTAATTAGGTATATTTGACACTACTCGAACTTGAGTGGTCCGAGATCCGAGCCGCATTTTCCACACTTCCAGGAAATTGATTTGCAAACTCGAAGGTGAAATATTTCAGGTAAAACGCGCAATAAATTTTATTTTTTACCCAAAGTGATATTCACACAGAACCTCACTATTTTTCATTTTCCATAAAACTATCGTAGCTCTCGATAAGAACATTTCTCAGGACATAGAGCATCGAAGCATTCTTGTACAAAATTGATCTAAGTATACGGAAAAATTTTCAAAACTAGTGAAACATGCTAAAAACAATCACCAACCTCCTTTCCGCCACCCTTTCATCACCAAATCGGTCCACAAAGGGCGAGGTAATGTTTTCATTTGCAAATAGCTCATCGTGCATTACCCTCTTTCACCAAGGTAAACATAAAACTAACTTGTTAAGTGAGCATAACCACACCTTCATGCTTCAAAGGTTACTTGAAAAAAAAAACTTTGGTTCAGCAACTTGCAGCCAAAAATTAACTTTTGAAATTCACGAAGGTTTCACAATAATTTATCAGCATCGTATTACAAAATAGCGTTTACCATCACGAAACTGTTTCCGTCCACGAAAATCTTTAAGTAAGGGTAAAAAATAAAAAATTATAAAGTTTTAAAGATCAACGATAACGATCAACGAATTTTCTGCAATTTGCATGCGTGAAAAATACATAAAAACCGACATTGATCAAAAATAGTCGAGTCTCGAGTCGAGATTTTCGAGAAATATGGGGCATTAACCTGTTCTAACGGGCATGCCTAGGTAAAAATTCTTCCGAGCTCAAGGACGACCAAGTTCGGAGTCACACAAGAAAGCAGGCATCGTACGCGCACACACACAGATAATTAAAATACAAATGTATATACGAACACACCAGCACACATGAGAACACACTACACATACCTGAAGATGAACGTTGAACACGTTATTTTATGTGTAGAAGAGCTCTTCGCCGAGGAATGAAATCGTTATCGAAGAAATAGAAGGAAAAAAACCTCCAAATTTCGAAGAAGTGTAAAAAATTTAAATAGCTAATGGCTCGAATAACCTGATTATGTCGCCACACTGTGGCACTAAAATGAAAATTGCAGGAAGTTCAATTGTAGATAGAGTCGAGTTCGACAGTGATGATTAAATAGGTGGCGGAACCAGCTTTTTTTTTAGGGGTGGCCAGGGCGGGCCAAGAAAAATCATTTATAGATGTCAACATCCAAAAAATTGATATTGAAGTTGTTTGTTCTTTTTAGATAATTAATCCTTCAACACTGACGACATAATTCAACAATGGTGAAATGAGCGCAGTCCTACTTTCATACGACAATATAGGATTTTTAATAGAAATCTTCTTTGAAAATGGTTAAATTTAACAAAGTTTTACGTTTCCAAAAGGTTCCACATCATCGAGCAAATACAAATAAGATTGTCACATGGTATGGAGCGCGACATACTTTTAGGGGGAGGGGCAGAAGCCTGGCCTCCTCTTAGTTCCGCCACTGTGATTAAATTTAGGTAAAAATTATTTTTTCAAAACCCTACAAAATAATTTCAAAAAGCTGGTCATTCGCTGGGTTTTATAAGTATAATACAGAATAGGACCTCGATTCTCAAGATACAAAATCAAAAGATGATTCACATCATAATTTAATCAGCTGGAAATAATTATCAGTTATATAGTTGAAAACTGAAAAATTCTAAAACCCTTTTTTAGCACACAACAATAATGTCCTGGATTCGCCAAATTCAAAATTTTGAAACAAGCTTACGGATAATGATAACGTCCTATACTTATCACATCAATGAATAACCTTATTTTAGGAACACCAAGACATAGATCAAGGGTAAGGGTCTAAATTTTCTTCTTATATTAATGACAACTTAGTTCGGTTTTTGTTACAATTAGGTGGAAGATCATTTCAGTGCATAGTGCATACCCTTTCAAGCAAGCGAATTACAAATAGTCGTAAGAACCAATTTTGGTTTTCCAGATACAAAAAAATCTCAACCCTAAAGAAAATCAAAGCATAAGCAAAATTTATTCTCTTCCTAGAGTCATTCATAATTCAAAAGAAGCGAATAAAAATGACAACTAGAATTATACCGAACGATGAAACTTCGCTGTTTTTTCCTTCTCTCAGTTCGAAATTTGCTTAGCTGATGAAACTACCCACAAAAAAGAAGGAAAAAAAAAGGAAGTTACTTTCTTACCGTTTTTCGAAGCACACCGAAGGGGAGCGAAAAGAAAAGTTTTTCGTGTATCGCTTAAAAGCTGCTCCACAGTATAACTGCATAAATTTCACTCAAATATGCATTATTTCTAATAAACAAGCTTTTTTATTACCGACACGATTGCACTATTTTATATTTCCACGATGAAACTTTTGGATAGAGTATATCAGATTTTGGAGAAAAAATCCTTAAAACTTCTCTCGCCATAAAATACACGTCGGATGAATGATGTACTTTCTCCCTCAGCCAAGTACATAAAGCTTACATTGTTGAGAATACAAAAATTAAAAACAGACACCATATACACCAACACTTGTACTGAGAATTGAAGAACACAGCGAGCTTGAAAAACTTCAAGATTTAAATTTAAAAAAAGAAGAGAAAAACGACACGCTTGAGATTATTTATCCAGCAGGGAAACTTCTCATTTATAATTTTGGGAGGATCTTGTTCCGTTGCTCAAGTTCTAATTATTATTACTAGCTTAAAAAATGAAGCAATTAAGACGATGCATCTCAAGTACAGTTATACAAGTAAACTTGCAAGAAAGATAAATGAAAATAATGAATTTCACCAAAAAAAACAATAATGTAGTACTCGTAAATAAATCCCAATTTATTTTCATGTTTTTCTACCATCAACTTAGTATCCTAACTAAACCTGATTATAATGAAAACGATGAAGCCTTTCAGAAATATTAACATTTAAGCCATCTGCTCATCAGTATAGAATTTGAAACATCAGCACTGTACTCGCAGCATTTTTCCCGTGACCATGCTCAATTCCAATATACAGCAAAGCGAGCAGGTCACTGAATTAGAAATCCTTTCATACTTGTAATAACAAATTCATAACTCTGGTGAAAAATAAAAAGCTACACTGAATGGAAATCTCATTAGAATTGCCTGCAAGCAGAATTCCAAGTCAACTTGCAATATGCAGGCATTAACATATATTCCAGACTAATCTGTGAATGTACCAGGCTACATTATAGCAGACGCATTAATTTACTTGGGATTCCAATGCACAGTACAAATGTGATCAATTCTGCCAATTAGTCGAACGTTTGAATAAGTGACAAGAAATATAGTTATGTAAAATAGAATGAATAACTATTTAGGTACTTGGAAAGTGAGAACTACTTCAAAAAAAAAAAAAAAAAATTAAAGGTTATTGATTCTTATTTCCAGAAGCTAAAAACCCGAAGGGTCATTACACCCAAGCATGTAGGAAAAAAACGGAGAAAAACATATCCAAAACACAAGATAACTGACACCAGTACATGCACTCGTCTCTTCACAATACTAATAAAATTTTTGAACGATAAAAATCTGAAAGTAAGTTGGAAAATGTGAAGTTAATTCGTATTTTTCAAACCGTATTACATGTATTACAAATTTAATTGAAATTATCTAAACGGGAATACATTTTTTACAGAAAAAAAAAATAGATTCAACACATTTCCTCAGCCATGTTTTAGGTCGGTGACACAATATTATAAAGTTTATTTACAAGATTGAAAAGAAAAATTTTCACCAGAACAAAATTGAATTTGAAAAAATAACTGAATGAAATTCATCTCTAAATAGTTTCAAGTGATATTTCATTAAAACAGACCTGAATCAATAAAACATTTTCAAGTAAGTAACTAAAGTAAAGACAAAATACTCGAATTTCATTTTAATTAAGTTTTTTATTTATATTTTCAGACTAAAACTGGCCTTCATAGTAATTAAATACTGCAGAAATGAATATTTTTTAATTTTCAACTCACCATCATAAATATTCTTAAGACGCCAAATTTTCCACAGAGGTATTCATGATAGGGTATCGGTAGATAACTCGACGGATGTCCTCATTAATCAAAAATAAAGTTAAAAGCAGATAACTTTCAAAATTTTTTTTTCTGCAAATAATGTCAAATCGAAATTAAAAACAAAGGAATTTTTAAAGCAATTTTTAAACTTGAAACTCTACTTGGAAAGATCTTTCAATTTTTCAAACAATAAAATAAATGGAATTTTACTTTAAATTCGCAAACTTGGTCCATTAACCACAACTGATAAGAGTTGATCATTCATCATTTAATGAAACAAAATTCATCTATCATCCTCAGACCATCCATGTTAAATACTTTAAAGCTTTCATTAATTAGATGATAAGGAAAACGACATTTCAATCTCAAATTAAAAAAAAACCACTGATATCTCATCAGACTACATCATTATCAATCAGATATTAATTGTACATCGCTTGTAAGAAATATAATAGTATTTTTAAACTAAATCAGTTCATAAAACTGTATTTTTATAGTCGAAGAATTCATCAGAATACATGATAGAGCATATTTTTGCGTATTTTGCTTTCGTTACAAGAACATCAAATTTCAAGCTTCAATTAATGAGCTCCTGTACACATTTTGAACTTACCGAATTGAAGTTTAGTCGTCGAAATTCATAATTTGGAAATTACATACATTGAAAACAAATTGGTGTTAATTTTTTATATTAAAAAAGCATCGAAAGATCATAATTTTACGAATTTCAAAACAACAAAGGTCAAATTAGTTGAATCATACTACGATAAAATAATATTTTACTGTTCCGCAGGCAATCGAATAATTCCACACAAAATTTATTGAACCGAATACTTTCAATAACGGAGTAACAGAAACACTAAAACTCATTTCCAGAAAACATAATACGTTGTAAAAAGCAGACGTTTCAAACTTTTTTCTCAACTGACTCAATTCCAGGATTGTTTCAACAAGATACTTCACACCGCATTCAATCGATAAACATACACAAGCATAAACACAACCAGCCCATACACCAAACCCTACATGAATGTAAATCCCAGAATAGACATGGATTCGTGGTTCCGATGTGATACCATGATCCTAAAGCACGACAGAATTCTGTAGAAATTTAGATACCTTAATAGGAAGACCGAGTATGGAACAAATACCTGTGGGACTCTGACATATCAATTTCTACAGCCTGTAGAGACAATATCGGTCAATAAAGAATAAACGTAAATTTTCAAAATTAATACTATTACTAATGCAAACACTCAGTGTCTAAAAATATTGGACATGAAGTAGACGAAATATTAGCCGGACATCATTCATTACTCACCTCGGGGACTAATCTCACCGATCTGGAACCAGGAATGTTAGCAATGCACTATTTCCACTAACACTTTTAATCGCACCCGCGAAACAGCACAACGTTCCTAATTAAAAGTAAATTCGTTAACGATCATGTAATCATAAATCACTAAAATCACTCGCGTTACACCGATTTTTAAAATAATTATTAAACAATCATGGTGGAAACACAAAACTCACGATGGCAGCAAACGAAGATGAAGATACGATACGAGCGAGCTCACTATATGGCTGGATGTGAAATGTGTTCTATTGGGCAGCTTGTATTCAGTTTCATCAGGGGTTCGTAAATCAATAAATGCAGGATTGACAAGTTGAATGCGAAAAATGCGTTCGCATTTGCAGGATTTTAATTTCATCTTCGTTGCATATTTTGCAATTCCATTTGCAGTTATCGAAAATATTTTTGATTATTTGTATTTTACAAGAAATAATTAATTATAATGAGAAGAGACGAAGGCATTTTTCTTTCTAGCAATCGTTTGCATCGTTGATTTGAAACGAAAATGTGCAAATGTCTTTCTGGTAACACTGATAAACAAACATTTTTAGTAAAAACCGGTGGCACAGATGAGATGACAGAATATTAATAAATATAAATTAAAAAATATAGCTTCGATTTTCATTAATTTAAAATCTTCCATAGTTTTAAAGGAAAACTTTCTCATTTTTCATACGAAACTTATCCACCATTTACGTTAAATTAATGAATTTTCTATAATCTTGTAAATCATACTTCAAAAGAATCCGCAGTTAGTGCACTCTATGTTTTCACAACTATAACAACAATAACATTGAAAGCTTTTCGTTCCATCCTTGGTTCCATTCGTCGTTTTTTCTGGTTTTTTCGCTGAAATTTTTGGTTAAAACTTGAATGTGGTCAAATCGAATTCTGTAACGTTTATTTACGAATTATTCATAATTCATATCAATTTTTGCAATTAATAATAAGATTATTCGTGTTGAATTAATAGAATGATCACTACCGAAAGGAAAATCAATATTTACGTCATTATAATCGGTAAGAATTTCATATTTCATTCATATCCTTCGAGTATAAATAGGACATAGGTAATGGAGGGATAAAAATCGCCGATTTCTAGAGAGGGAGACGTGCCAATAGTGGAGGGTCACTTGTTTACGTTTTCGTTGTAGTGGTGTGTAGATTATTTGTTGGTAGTGGTGCGATGTTCGCGTAGTTGCTAATTCCTACAATCAGCTGAAAACGCGTCAAGCACGTGTCTTCCTTTTTTTTCGCATGAAAATTTTTATAATTATTTTCATTTTTTCGGAAGTCTGCTGATTTTTTGTTCTTGTTGCGACGCGACTACTAGCTAGCGTCCGGCTTTATATTTTTCCCATTTTTCTTACACAGTGCAAAAATGAAAATTAATTTTTTTATTTCAAAGGATTTTATTGTCATGTCTTCATAGGTTTTTTTTTTAGTCATATTTTCACAAATTGATGATAAGAAAAGGAAGAGGAAAAAATTATTATGAATTATAGAATTATTTTCAAGTAAAGATTTGTTCTAGTTGAAACAAAAAAAAACATGAGTTTGTATACTGTTTTTGATCCTTTATTCTCTCCTAAACAAAAAGATTAGTTAGTCTAATTTGCCGCTGATTAATTTAATTTGCCACAAGAGAGAGAAAAGAGGCTGGCTAAATGGGAATTTGAAATTTTCGACACCACAAAGTTCATATCGTAAAGCTGTCGAAACTAGGAATTAGGATTGTCATTTTTTGAATGTCTCGAACTCTCGGCTTTCGAATTCTTTTACTTATTAGTGCCCAAATTCGAACGATACAAGAGAATACTGAAGATTGTGAATTAGCTTCTGATTGAAAAGGCTGAAAAATTTGAAATTGATCCATACTGGAAATGATTTTCACATCGAAACACTTGAAATTGATAATCGCTTAATTCCTCTAAATTTTCTTGCCGCCTCTGGAACCGTCATACCTTAATTAATTATTCATATTATATGTTCGAAAATTCTGAATTGTAAAGCATCAGTGAAGTGGTAAGGTAGTTCTAATTTATAACTTTGCCCAATAAATGCCACAGTCAGAACTTGCTTTCCAAAAATAGTAGGAAAAATGATATTATATGAATATTATAATTTGAAAGGTTGGTATCAGTGATAGTATAATTATGTTTTATGATTGCAAAAAATGGTAAAATTCAATAAAAATAATAATATTTCTTTTGATTTTAATTTTCAAAGTACCTTCTAGGCCTATTATTGATTTTAAAAATAAAGGTAGAAGTAGAGAACCATTAAGAAATGTTATTCAGATACTAAAAGTGTACTTAAATAGTATTTAGGTATTACATAATTTTTTTACTTTTTTTTCCCCCCATTTTGACGAAATTATTTTTTTATGCTTGATGATTAGTTTTTGATAATGATTACCTGCAGTTTTTTACTTGGAAGGCTGATATATATTATGAATTTTGAAACTAACGAAATTTTGTAGTATATTATATTTTTTTCCAGACAGGTATAATTTATGACTTAATAATTTGGTGACTTGGATTTTAATTTCCCATCTTCTGTTTTATTTATTTATTTATGAAAACGAAATACTCAGACCACATTAATTGGTATCAGAAAGAGTGAACCAATAGAACTTCTCATGAGATGGTAATTTCTATTTCAGAACAGCAGTAAAGTACCAATACCTTCTTTCGCCATTTCTAAAATGAACCAATTTTTATTCAAATGATTGTAGTATACTGAAATGAAGCCTTTAATATCATAAATTTAGTTTGAACAGTTTGACATGAAAACACTGTGAATGCTTCGAAGATAAAAAATATTTTAAGAATTTCATCATTTCCTAATTAGAATGATTAAATTTTCTGCATAAAAATTTTAATATTACTTTATAACTATTGTTCTCAGAATTTTCTACCTATCCATGAAATCATCAATTGACAATATCGTACGGATCAGTGGGTTAAAAGGATGGGCTAATCGTACGAATGACGTCTTGTTTGGATCCAAATTGGAGCCTGGCCCAGCAAACAGCGTTGTAGTATTCTTCGGAGGAGACATACAGGTCAGAATATTATAATTTTTATACGTAAATTTTGTTTTATCTTTTCTTAAGGGATGATACTCTTCGTTCTATCAAAAGAAATTCGTCGGCTGACGATCCAGTGCTGTATGGTTTGGAAGTTCAGTTTCAGTGAGGGCTTAAATATATAGTGGGGTCTTACAATCTGAGTGCCTCGGGAAACCCTCTGAATCTGGTCTTGGATTAGCTTCCACTAATAGACATTTAATATTTAGTACTGTTATTTATTTTTTATAATCAAACTTGAGGTCGATTTCGTCTATTTTGAGTGCAAAGAAAAAGTCAAGTCCTTCACACTCTTGTATTTTCGCTCCCCGAGTGGGTGCTTTTATTCAAAAAACCTTTTAGCTTTAAAGCTTCCTATCTCTCTTCGCTTTCAGCCTATATCTGACTTCGTCAACATTCAATCAACTTTTCTTAGCTAAGATACTCAGTAAACCAGCTTCTTCGCCACTTTTCAAAGCAGTTTATACTTCACCGCATAGAACTGTCTGCATTTGTTTGTCATCACACAATTACCATACTTTTTTTTGCTTTGCAAAATCAAACATGTTAGCATAAAATCAAAGTAGGACGCTTGCAGCCTTAAGTGCTTTCTGCGCCATTTTTTCGAGTGCGAATGCGAAAGAATTTTGAAAAGCGAAGCCAACCCCTGCTCCCTTCCTACCGCATTAATTTCCCGATTGCGTCAAAAAAGAGGGTGCAAATCAAATTTTTCACTGCTTTTCACGTCTCAATGTATGCGTAAAATGAAGATCGTTTGACAATTTTCCTTTCAATGCACGTAACAAAGGCCACTTTTTCTCACTTTTTCTTGCAAAAGTTTCAGTGCAGGATAAAACAAACCTGCGAAGCGTTTGAAAGGGGAAAAAAATAGAAGCTCTTTTGTTCTGTGGGTTTCTACCCTTCGATCTTATCATCGATTTAACTGATTTGCAAGCTGCTCTTAACGACTAGGGGCAACTATATATCCTTCCAACGTGTAGTAACTGTAATTACTTTGAGCTCCATGTGAACTAAGGAAAGAGATATTACACCTTGTCTCCAAATTCAATTCAGGATTAATTATGCAATTCGTTCGCTATAATTTTTTTTTTCAAATTGAATAAAATTGTGGAGGTCAGTCTCAGCATGACGTGGTTTTAGCTTTTTTTTTCTGATATTATTGTCTAATCCTGGTGACTTGAGAGAAACTGTGACAAATCAAGTTCTACAATTTTGAATACCTATCAATAACTTGCGTACTTCATTGAAATTTCGGTGGAAGATTGAATAACATACGAAATGGAAGACCCTGTAATTATTCACCTTGAACGTTTTCATTATTTATTCAGCGCGCAAATTCCGCTTTTCTTGAACAATTCTGTTCACATTTTTCGCTATTATGGGACTAGATGCCTTCCTCATTTTATGACCGCTGTTTCAGATGCTGACGTGAAAGGATCTCCCTGTAGCACTCTTTTAATTTTAATCAAATACCTTCCTTTTAACCGATAAAGGCAGAACTTTTTTAACAATGCATTTTATTTCACCTACACCACTTAAGAGAAGGCCCTTTCGTGCATTAACCGCATTGAGAGAAAAGGCTTTTCACTTTTGTAGCACCCGTTAGTTCAGTTTGGAAGTCATAAAAGGCGCGAATTGGGCTGTTAAAATGCGAACATAGAACGCATGAAATATTAAATAACTCTCGCCAGGCGAATCATAAAGCACACCTGAAAATTCCAACAGTAAAAATTTACGATTGATCATATTTTTCATTCAAAAAATGCCTTAAAGTCTCTTAAGTGAAATGGAAAAAGCAACTATGTATTGCTTTAATTCCTTAAAGAGATTTTCCTGAACTCATTCAAAGAAATTTTTTATTCAGAGGCTTTTATTAATTTTATAAACCACCAAAGTTTGAAAATTAACTCATTCTGAGCTGAGTGATGAGCATATCAATTGAAATTCCTTCAATATTCTTGAAAATCGCAAATTAGGTATCTCAGAAGGATAATCTATTTTCTCGTATAAGGACTGCGCTGTGTACGAATATTCAGTAGGATTTAAAAATTTTTCACTCCTCATTGGATGAGGTCCTCAATCACGTGAGATATTGCAATGTTTTTTAAATCACATTAACCGTATGGTTTTGGTCGCCGCAAATTCTTCCCTTTAGTGCAGACTGTTCTTAGAATAGTGGTTTTCCCTCATGCTCGTCTCTATACAGTATCAATAAAATATGAAGCGATAAATTCGGAAAAGCTCGACGCAAAAGGACGTAATTTTTTATTTGTTCGAAGACTTATAGTTAAAGTACCTTTTCTCCCGTCTCTTCCTCTGCTCCTGTTTCTCCTCTATTTTTGGTCTCTCTTCTACTCGCACCTCTCCTTCATCTCGACGTCGTGCCTTCGCTGGAGAGTAGATATTCTTCGTTTGGCTGGTTCCAGCGTTCGCCAACTTTTGTCTATAAAATGTTATGTCAGCTTAAAAATACCCAATCGTATAACACAAGTTGCCTCAAGGGGCGAATTATAGTTGTCGATGGACGAACGTGTAATATTGTGGCGGTATTTTTAAGCATTTTTACCAACAATGAATGAGAAAATTCGTTTCCTTTTTTTTTCTTTTTCCCCCGTTTTGGTGCTTTTTCTCTATTCGCTCTTAAATTATGATGAGGTTGAGTGCAGACATGAGATGGATAAATTACAAGCAACCTTGTTGGCGCGGAAAATTATGTTACCTGAACCTCTCATTGCTTGGAAATTAAATTGTCATCGTGAGAGAGGTATGATATTATCATAACCATGGGGGAAAATCGCTTTTTTTTTGTGCCAAAATTCGTACATTATGAAAATTTATGCGGGTACTGTACGTACTTTGGGCATTTTGTTCTCCAAAAGGTGCATATTTATGTTCTCAACGTTATTCGCTTTCGACGTTGAATGAGATATTCGTTGCTCATGTATGAAAAAAATGAGATGAAAGCATCGACCCTTTTGAATTTATTCCTAATCTTTTCTTCTCAAGTATTGAATATCCAATATTCTCTACTTGCTTAAGCTGTTCTGTTGGCTTAAAGCCCACTTCGATTGGAAGTACCTTTCACGTCTTTCCTTACGCATTTTTGGAATGAGTTGCCTTCTCAATCTTCAATTTCTCTTCAGAAATATGAGATGCATCCACCAATATCATTTTCTACTAGACTTCTCTACTTTTTATATCATTTTTTTAATAGTTTTTAATATTGTCCTTTTAAGAAATGAATTTTTGTACATGTACCTTAGATAGAGCTTGCCCCTTTCCATATCTGTCCCTACTAGACTGGAACATACATTCTACTTCCTTCACTCACCTAGCTACGAATAAGGATGATCCACTTTCCTTGCTCGTATTTTTCATCTTCAATACAGATATAGCTGTAGTAAAATTTGGCTGTAGGGATAAGGTTTCTTGTAATATGTAACATCTTGATCGTTTTTAAATTATTTTTTTGCCACTTGAAAATTGTGATTTCTAACGTTTACGTACTTTTTATCAAACCACAACGCAAATGGGTTGAAGTTTTGAACTTTTACTGAATTCATGACCCTTACATTGCCATCCTGTTTGTGATTTTTCTGTTTTTGAGGCCCCTAGCAATGTGGAACTGTGGGTATCATCGGAGACATGCACTTTGAATAATGAAAAATTCAAAGAACACCGCCCACGTGTTGAAGAATTCAAATAAAGCCTTGTAATATTATTTAAATAATCTTTTCTCAGAAGTAAAAAGTCGTAGGTAGTCAATTTTTAATTTTCAAAATACGCGAGTTAACGAAATTTGTTTACAACAAATAAGTTTCTAAAAACTTTTCTAACTGGAGCACTTCACATTATTAATTTTTCATTTTTCAAATTTTTATTCATGATTTTCCTTGTCAAGTCTTCTCTTCTAATTTTAGTCGTAACTTTTTTTTTTTGTATGTCAGTTATACAATGTTCCACATTTCCAATTTCCTCGACTTTTATTGACATAAGTACTCGATGAATTATGTGGAAAGTGGAAACCCACATATTACGTCGTCAGAACATGTCAAAAATGTACACTAACCTGTGGAAACGTGTAAGAATCATTGTGGGTGTGGTTGCTGAAGCAATGCGGCTAACGTTTACCCAAATTTTGGATGCGCTTCGTTAAAATAATCCGTACCCAATTCTGTTTTTTTTTTTTGTGCCGTTTCAAATCAATGTGTGTGAAATTGATCAGTCCAAACTTGCCTTCCCCCTTAGGGCTTATACTTGTAATTCTTTTTTTTTTTCGCTCGCGTAGCACTGTTCCAGAATTATGCAACCTTCCCCGCCTCCCCCCCCCGGTCTGTATGGAATGGATTTACCATTTTTGCGAGAGAAAGAAACGAAAGGAAAAAAATTTCAGCGGGGAAAAACATTCAAATCGATTCGTTTCACTTCTATCCACCCAGAGTGAGAAAGAGAGAGAGAATGAGTGCAAGAGGAAGAAAGGGGCAAATGGTGGTTCTTACGGCTGGTCTTTAGCGTAACCGAACCCCCTGATAAAATATTTTTCGAGCTCAGACGCCGACACGTTTTTCGGATGCCCTCTGCCACTGCACCGGTGTATAGCTGAAGAATTTTTTTTCACGTGCACGTGTACTAGCGAGTGCCCGTCAAAGATCTTGGCTTTTGTGTCCCGACAAGCCCACTTTTATCCCGGCTAATCTGCGAACAAACTTGATGGGGTCGCCCATCAGAAATTGGCAGCTTTTTGCGTTTTGCGGTGACCTTTTTCGTTTTTCGCCGAGGGTTTTCACTAATTTCTTTACATCCCTTTTTTTTAAGCCCGTCACATTCTCGCATTTTAGCTCAACTATATGAATGTGTAGCTTAGGAATGGAGTATTTTCTCTTTTCCAAAAAATTATACGTATCAGTTATCTAAGAAAGTAAAGATTTATTATTTTAATTTTTTTATAATTTATGGGACATTTTAAAAAAATATTCAAGGGCAGGTGATAAAGTGAAAAAGTATACAATTCAAAAGTTCAGCATTTGTGTACAACATTTTACGTTTAAATCTCAAGCCAATGGTCGGGGAAAACGTTCCAGTTTTTACTCTGAAATGGGTGTAATGGAGCATACTCTTAAAAGCAAAATTTAAATAAATGTCAAAAAAGCACTGTAGTTCGCAGAAGTTCCTCTTTCGATTTTTCGAGGTAAAACTCTTTGAAAATGTTTCTCATTTGAAAAAAAGAAGAAATGATCAACGTATTAATGTTTAATACTTTTGACCTAATTTTAGTCGAAGAGGAATGTCTGAGCTGTAAATTTTTATTATGCCCTGACTCATTATATATGATAATATTATTATCTGACAGTCAGAGAATTGCCCACAATTTTTAATTTATGAATTCAAACGTCCTGACAGTCAATGAACCATTCCTACTACACAACATGTGCTTCCATAGTTTAATATTTAAAAAAAATTAATATAAAAAAACTGCTAAAATTGGTCTAATACATACGAGTAAAAAAAACGATTTTTCAATCTGGTAACCATTTGCTTACAGTTCTAGAACAATTCGTATGGGAAAAATTTAAAAATTTCAATGAAGTATTGTTTTTATCTGAGAGTGAAAATAAAGTTTGAAATTTTTGGAACTTCACCATTCAGTTTCTGTTTTTTTTTTTTTCAATTTTGAGCCCGAAGATTTCCATTTTCTTTTTTTCATTTTTCATTCTCGCTCGTGGCATCTGTGACTTACTGTGCAGCCTGTTGATCGACTATATAATATGAAGTTGAAAAACAGAATTTGTACGTTGCCTCTGGAACAAAACTACTTCGTGTAAATTGTAGGCCGGAAATCGACCCTTGCCGAAATTTGGATAATTTTTTTCACAGTCGCCTGTTCGGACGCCCCCTCAAGCTACGCCAACGCCCCCGCCGGCCAATTTTTGTTCATGTTTTACGAGCCTGTTGAATCAACTTGGCAACGCGGTGCGAATTATTACACCGCCTAAATGTCTGTACGTATAGCTCTTCTCCGAGGGGTCGTTTCGTTTTCGTTTTGTATGAAATTTTGGTTTTTCCAGCCCACCTCTATCCCTTCGATGCCTGTCACTTCCTCCCTTGCGAAGTTCTTTTTTTCTCCACTTTCTCTCGTTTTCAGCCATTCGTTTGCTGTCTTTCTCTTCGTCCCATCTTCTTTCACCCTTATTCTCCCTTGTTATTGCCCCTTCACTCCTTCAAATCTTTATCACTTGCTCTTCTCGTTACAGCTTTCTCTTACTCGTTATCTCTCCATCTCTTCGCTATCTCCCTTCGTCTGTCATACTGCTTACCCTTTTTCTCTCCTCCTCCAACCCCTTCTTCACTTTCTTCATCTTTCTTGCTCTTATTCGTCTCTCCCAATTTCCTCTGCTCGTCTCTTTCCATCCAGTCGATTTCAGCCGGCTCTTTTGCAGAAGTGCGAGTGCAGATCGATAAACGCTTTTTGGGGAAAGCGGCTTCTTAACTTTTCAGCAGGATGTGTTTGTGTGCTCGTGTACACAACATGGTGACCATATTACATGAGCGTACACGTTTGCATGGTAGGAGGAACTCAGGGGTGGTTTTTTAAGTTCGTTCACAAATAACCACCCTTCCTGCTCGCGTGTTTCCCTTACTGTGTACCTACTCCCTGGGCGCACATGGCGCGAGAATGTGACGAATGCGCTTGCGCAGTGGAAAAAGCCGGCATTTGCCCCAGACAAAATATCCTTCGTCGCTTACAGGTAGCACCGAAACGGGAGACAGGAGAATGAAAGTGGAGATGGAAAAAGAGCCCTGGAGAAGGTATGAAAATGACGTGAAAGGTGGGGAGGGGGGTTGGGAGGAACGAACTCTCTTCATAGGTGTGTCAGAATGTATCCCCTCAGCCCAGAAAAACGCTAACAACATATTGGCATGTATTGCGAGGAGCTGCGAAGAGTGCTTCTCTAAAGTGTTTACTTTTACTCACCCCCATCGGTGGATTTGTCATACCAAACTTAGAAATTACGAGCTCGATTATTTTTTTTTTTCCTTTTCCTTTCACCACCACCGGGAAATACGCGTGTATTTGCTTTTTATTTTTTTTTTGGTGGCAGTAAATTTCGATGTTCGTGTGGCCCCTTGGAGGTGATAAATTCGAGGGGTTAGTAGCTTTCATGTATCTCCCCCGTGGAGCCGAAAAATTAGTTTATAGCTAATTTTAAGTAAGGTTTTGCTGCGTCGAGAGATCTGATGGAAAAATGCTGACTTTTTTCAATTCAAAGTTACCTTTCGCGAGCAAATTTAAAGTGATGATATTTTCTTATCGTGTGAATGGGGGCTCGTGGGTTTCTCACCTAGTTGACTGTTTCACCTTTTTATGTATTTTACTTTAGTGGCAGTGGCGCCCACGGTGGGGTCCAAGTGGGGCAGCCGCTCTACTTGATTTGGGGTGGGTGGTCTGAAAGGACTAAAGTAGGTTGGGAAAAATTGAGGAAAAATAGAATTTTTTCAAAAATAAAAATCGTCTTGCATCATAGGTGAAATAAGCTATTAATTTTAGGCTTTTAAGTCAAAATTGGGTGGTTAGTTTGAGGTTTTGCCCTACTTTATTTAAAATACGTGGGCGCCACTGTTTAGTGGTGGGTGGGGGCTATGCTCACCTATAGGAGGTCTGATATTGTTAATATATTTCTCTCCTAATATGCATATTATATAGTTATGATATCAAATTGAATTTTTATAAAAAATGACTGTATTACCTAATAAACGATTTTAATAAAATTAGCACGTAGAGAATGTGCTAACGTGAATATTGTGGAGTCACGTTAGCGAAATCTGAGCAAGTATTAGTGTATGCGAACGGAAATGAGAACAATTTGAGTGGAAAAAAAGTTTTGAAAAAATGAGAACTACTTATAGTTGTAGCGAAATAACGTGGTGGGTGGCATATAGAGAAACCTATTACGGTTCTCTTCTTTTTGCAGCTCAAGTTAAGCTTTCAGAGAAAAGCTTAGTTTCGTTTTTCAGAGGGTTATTGTGAAGTAATTGAATGTATTCCGTTCGAGAAAAAGATCCGTAGTCTCGATACAGGTGAAAAGTTCAGCTGTAAAAAAGGATTATAGCCGTTATAGGTAGACCTGCATAAGTCAGTAAAAATTTCTGGGTCGCTGGTAAATAGAGAGGGAGAGTTGAAAGGGGTATATAAAAACACGTAAAAAGTTCAGTTTAAGAAAATGTTTCTTTGTAATTGACTTTACTCAAATTGTTCTCACAAAGTTGAGCAATATCATAATTGGGTATTATTTTTATTTTTAATTAGCTTTTACTCTTCTTGAAATCTTGTGAAATGGTTTATTCTTTACTCAGCAAATTTCTACTTGGAAACATGATACATATTCTTGCATCGTGTCTGTCAAACTCGTTTGAACTTCCATTATTTAACTGCATTCTGTACTCCCTGACATAAGTAAAAGATTTTTTCTTATCCATTATACTCCGGTAGCATTTTGCGACCCCCACACAAAATAATTTGTCATCGTTTCTCCCACTAGCTGAACTTCAGTGGATATGTGAAATGATGAAATCTTGTTCAACATTCTGTAGGAGTGTATTCTACCCTTTTAGAAAAACTTGAGTACCTAAATGTGATCTTCTAACTTTCACACTTATCGTCTTTCAGACAGCAATTTTTCTTTTTACGCATTTTCTTCCAACCGTATATAATATAAGTAGAATATGTAGCATTGAATCATGAGAACCTGAAGAGTAAAGAGGAAAAAATGGAAGCAAAAAACTGAGAATATGCCCCTTCGCCATGAGAGAGGTGTCGAGGTCGCAGACGAGTGTCTCCTTTTGTTTTTTTTTGTTTTTTTTTCTCGCCATTTTTTCGCTATCTTCTTTCTCTATAGTACCTTGCATTTTAATTTTTATCTCCTCGGAGAAGGAGAGCTGGCTTTACAAATAGCGAATTCTTACCCGTAGCTCATTTAAATAATATAAATTTTCATTTTCTCAAGCGCCAGTAATATATTTAAAGGCGCTGTTCAACGTGACGACAAGACAAATAGTGGGATTTATTTTCTTACGCCGTGTATAACCTTTTTCTTCCTCTCTGAAAGAAGGGTCAAGAGTGGGAAAGGTTGGGGAGTGGGCTCAGGTCTTTCTTTTTCTTCATCTCTCGAGGAAAGAACGCGGCAGCAAATCCTACGCTTTCTATAATTTAACCTTAATTGGCGGACAGCTTTTGCTTTAAAGCAAAAGCTGAGTTATCAAAAAAAATAAAAAGTTGGGGAAAAGTTGTACTCTGAGAATTTTGAAAATTGTATAACGAGTATAAATATAGCAACGTAGATTCGAAGAAAAAAGGCATTTAATATTTTTGCAAAATTAATAAGACTTTTTTCACTCTTCTTAAACAGTGTTTGACTTTATATAAGAAATGCTGAGCTGCCTGTTGAAGCTGAAAATGTATAGACGAAAAAAACATGGTATTTTAATTGTTGCTAATCACAAATTTACATTTTCTTCGTAAACTTTCGAACAAGTAGTCGACATTGAAAGAAGTATACGCGCAGGAAAATTTATTAGAGTGAAGCTCTGTGTTCGTTATGCTGGCAGCTTTTGAAAAGTTTCATAATGTTGAATATTCACTTGTAAACTGAAATTCGCTTGTTTAACGAGTATCAACTTTATGCGCCACGGGTTAAAATATTCTGTGGTTTAAGTGTCTTCGAGTAATTTCCCTCATTCATTATTAGCTGCATTTCCAAAACGAAACAGAGAGACGAAATCTAGTTAAAGGATGTCAGAGGGAATAGAAGGTTCCCATTTTCCCTTCCAGTCGCAAGTTTGGTTGAAAAATTGCGACACTGGGTATAATTCGACGAGTATATAGATTTTTCAAGACTTTTCATGATATTTTTGTGGTCACAAGCTTATAAGAATGGGAGCACTGGCTCTCTTGTCATTTGCTTTGTCTGTTCGAATCTTAAGAACAAAATATTGACTTACTCTCATAGCATCAAGAGCAGGAGTGGTTTTGTTGTCATCAGAGATTAGAGAATGGAAAAAAAAAGACACAACTGCTAGTGATCAATACTATTCCTATTCATTTTTCTCAGTGTGATTCGAAACTTGAACGAATCCAAACTCGAAGTGTGAAAATCAGTTTCGAATTATATTCATGAATGCAATGCGGCTAAACAAAGTCACCTAGTTTTATTAAATAAATCTTGAACATCTCACCCGAATCGATAATGGCATTTTGATATTACCTGGCAATCAAAAAAAATTTTAATGCTGACGATCTCTCTGAGTTTTATTTATAAATAATAATCAGTTAGTTTTTCTTTCATTATTTATTCAAGTTTCAAATATATCAGCTATTTTATTTTTCTGAAAATTCATAGATCTACTTTTTATGATCCTCAAAGATTTTTGATAAAGCTTATATAAAGTATAGTCATTTTCCTACAACAATAAAATATACGTACAGTTGGTTATTCGCTTTGAAAAAGAATAAACGAAACATTCAAAATATTAACGTACGTATTTTCACATTTTTCATTGAATTTGTGAAGTCTCCTCCCAAAAACTGCTGTTCAAAATCGACAATAAAAGCACTTACATTGTTTTTGTTATTGTTTAGACTGCGTTTCTTTTTTGGCTGTTCTTACCTTATATCTTCTACTCCACAAATTTCTGTCATTTGTTTTGGCAAATTAAAGCATGTTGAAGAAGAAATCGCGTCAATGCTTTTGCGCTTCGAGAAATTTGTCTTTTTGTCGTATAGCGAGCTTTTAAGGGATTAAGTTCATCCGCTAAAATGTTGCTCGTACCCGTGCTTTACTGCAAGTCTTCATTTCTGTTGCGACATCATTAGGTGATCTTCTCTCGACATCATTTTTATCGTCTCTCTAGAAAAAATCCGCCATGCAAGTACTCGAATTGAGGAAAGTCAGCTTAGCCATTGTCGATATTTTCGTGTCTATTCAGAAAGTAATTGTGTATACGTATGAAAAGGACAATAAAGCCTTCGCTATAGTTACATGTTCTTGTCATTTTGATTATACGTGTATCTTCTCGTTATTTTCAGCAATTGTTGAAAAATTCAAGCCATATAATTCGTTGTAAGTTATATTTCAGTCTAATTATTTCAATTAGAAATTCTTGTATGTGAATTTTTAAACTTTTCGTATCATTATTAGCGTATTACAGGGGCGTATTTAGGGGGGGTCCATGGGGTCCGAACTCCCCCCTTGACTTTTTTTTTTTGAATAAAAATGTTTTGAATTTTTTCGATTCTCCAATTTTTTACGGGGGAGGGGGTGTGTGTATGTCGTCATTGGACCCCCCCCCCTTGAGATCAGTCTAGATACGCGCCTGGCATATTATATATGAAATTATTGAGGTTTCATTCACAAGAGCATATCAATTGATAAATTTTTGTTTTCTAAACAATTATTTAACTTTTAGATATATTTACAAACATTCCTGATTCCAAAGTAGATTTCTTTCTTTCTTACGAATCAGTTAATTTTTCTGTGAATGAATTACCTACTTATGTGAGATTTTAGTCAAATCTACTATAGACATATTTAACAGATTTTAATCAATATATTCAATGCTTGACATAGTATAGACGTATTTGGCTTTTAGATGTTGAAAGCAGCAAATATAACCTCGTTTAAGAAAATTTTCATTTGTGCGAATTATTCGAGTATAAGGCGAAAGAAGTTTTTTTGAAGGAAAAAAGTCGACAGTGATGAATTAAAGAATGTACACGACGAAAGAGGAAATTATTTCGACTTTTAAACATACGGCCGTCATCAACAATGAAATTCCTCTTATTTGTTCGCTTTTCCGTGATAATGGAAAAACTTGTTGTTTTGTTGCTTCCTCCAGCTTCGTTTATATCCAGCATATTATGAACTACTGAAATGAACACACGAAACATTCGTATTTACGGCGCATAAGTTATGCAATTTACGTGCCAATTTCCAACTTAATGCTTGAAACTTTTTCACACGGAGTTCGAGAGGTTCTTTTTCTTCGTTTTTGCCTTTCTTCTTCGTTTTTTTCTCCTCATCATTTTTCGACGCTTTTGAATAGACGATATTGTGTACATATATAACTTACGTGTAACGTGCATATATATGCGGATATTTTGTCGTAATTTGTTAAAATGGTGGAATAATTTACTAGAAAAGTTGTTAGAATTTTCAGTTATACTTTCGTGGAAATCGGTACCAGCGTGCAATTGTCGTATTCGTTACTTTTTATTTATAATCTTATATTGCATAAGTGGGGCAGCCATCCGAGGTATTCGTCTCAAATTCCATAAACACGTTTTCTTTTTTGATGCAACTTTCATATAATCTGACGTTTGCTGTATATTTTCTGAGAAGTTGGAAATTTGGTGGAAATAATTCGTGCCAACTTGGGCCACATAATTGGTGGACTGGCAAGTTAGAAGATGCAAGGGTGTACGCGTGTACCTCGTGGAAAATTTTTGCACTACTTGAGGAAATAGAAACAATAATTAAGCAGGTTTTCAAGTGAAACGATGCTAAAAAGTGACCCTCGAGAAGGAATGAAGAAATTGGTAAGAACTTCCCGTTTGACTTCAGAAAAAATGTTGAAAATTTTATAATTATTTTGCACCATGAATCACATGAGAAAATCAAAACCAGCCATCTATGGGTCACGTCAGGACCCTAGTTAACGGAGTCTGAAGTTTCCCAGAAAAATCTTTCATAAGGAGCGAAATGATTGGTATTTTAAATACAAACAGTGGTATGCAAGAAATTAGCGATAAGTCCACTTTTTCAAATTTTACGGAGAGCAACAAAAAAACTCTTTTGTGTCACATAACCTTTTTATGTAGCACCTTTACTTTGAATTCTATTTTCTCAGCAATGGATGGTTGTATTTTGTGATATAATATTTCTACTGTAAGTATGGCTTGGAGTATACAATTCAACCTGAGATGAACTTAATTTTTGAAAAAAATGGACTTATTTCCTTTCTTGCTAGTCACTGTTCGAAAAAAAAGTTTTGATACTCGTACATTTCGCTCTATCTTTCTGTTATACTTGTAAAGTAATCGTTACAAAAGATGTTTTAAAATTCGCGTAGCTGTAGCGTAAGTATAATTAATTAAAACTACATACAACTTCTTTCAGACTATATTTGAGTTATTCAAAATTTTGTTAGACTAAACCATGTTTTTAACATTTTCTTGTTCGTGCGTGTAGAAATTATTTATTGTTCTGTGATGTTTATTATCCATCTGTTAAAATTTCAATGTTTTTAGTGGTCGCTGAAGGCACTCCTCGAAACTAATTAATATTAATGAAGTTTCAAAGAATGATTGCAATTGAATTATAGTTCAAAGTAGGTGCCCTAAGCCTTCGTTGAAAGGAAAATTGTAACTATGTGGGTATTTATGGCGATAGAAGATTCCAACTTTTTCTTGCTATTCTTTTTTCTTTCACAGTTTCTCCACCATTTTGTTTGGGTGTATTTTCTTTCTCCGGTAGGTAGCTGCAGGTACTATCGAGTGTTTATCATTAGACATTTTTAGTCGAGCAACGAAAAGAGAGATCTTGAAACAATGGAATCACACATACAGTGAAAGTTGTAGGTATTTCGTAACGATTTTTGCTTCTGTTTTTTCGTTTTTTTAGTTCCCCCTATATGTTTTTTCCACCTCTACTTCTACGATCTACTATAGAGCTCTTTTGTTTTTGCCCGCCTTAACCACAGCAGTTTCTTGTAAATTATCTTTAATGACTCGAAAATGCTTTGAAATTTTGCACATTTATTCAGCCATTATCGATATGCTTATGCGTATTTACGATATAACTGTATTGAAGTGAACATACTGAATAAAGAGGTGGATGAAGTTAATTTATTGAGCTCCAAAGCAGAAATAGTCGAAGAACACCTGTTTTGTAAAATGATTTTACTCAAGAATTCACCGAATAGTGGATTTTTCTCTAACTCAGTATACGCTTCATAAAATATGAGGGAGGGATTTGGATGATGGTGAGAGGTATTTTAACCCTTGAATGTGTACAATGTATCTAATTATTTAATTGTGGGTGTTTATACAACATATTTAAAAGTAAAACAAAATTCTCCTTAGGATGAGACATTAGAAGACGTATTTATCTCAGTTGGGTGTTACGAGTAAATGATTTTGAATTGAAGTTCCCCATTTCAGCGATTAAAACAATAATTTCAATTTCACATAAAATATCTTATGGAATACCCAGATGCTTTCTTTTTCTTTTAAAAAATGGTACCCTCTAGGATCTGCTACCATCTTACGGTGCGTTATTAGTTGTGTAAAATATTTTTATGAAAAGTAATCAAAATGGTTCCTTTGGCCCGAACTCTCCTCAAGTTATTTTTTATGCATTATATCATAAAAGATGTTCACACATTGAAGATGTAAAAGTGATTAAGTGAAACTCGCGTTTTGTTATTTGAATGAACAATTACTGCAAAAAAAAAAAACTGATGTTCAGAAAAATAATAAATTTTTCCTGAAGACGTTCTATGGTATGATTTGACTGAAACGTTTCCATCATTTCACGAGGGATCACATGTTACGTTTATCCTGGGATAAGATAGACACTCGACATACTTTTAAGCAACAACCTGTCACTCTTTGCAAGTCTCAGAGGTGTGTGCCATTCATCGAGATGCGAGCCTATACGTATATATATATGTATACCGAACAAGTGAGAAAAATCATATTTTACAAGCCACATGTACTGTGTGTGAGTGTGTCAAAGAACTATCGTCTATTTGGCAGCTACTATAGTTGGCTAGCTACGAGCATGGGTGATCTCTCCTATTTTTTTCGACACGAAATCGCACATCGTGTATCAATTACTGAGAACGTAGAAACTGTTCAACGCAATAACTATGGCTAGCCAAAAAATAGAAAAACTTGGGAACTTTGCACGACGATACGGACGAAGAGAAAAACGAAGAGAAAAAGAAATAAATCAAGCAGAAATGGATTTTCTACCATTTTTCATATTCGTGGTGATTGAATGTGGGCCTACCTGTTGCGATGCAATTTAGTCCTATATGATTTTTTTTCCCTGGCGAGGAAGTTATTAACACAAAGTATAAACTTGGAGGATCAACTTTTTTTCCGCTTTTCCATGTCCCTGTCAAAATTGAACCGTCAATAAATCATTTTTACTTGTCTTCTCAAAAAGTATCTTATATACTCGTCGCTATTTCCTTTTTAGAGCCATTTGAAGGTTCTTTGTTTCCTATCTCATACCATGCCTTGTAATTATTTATACACTGTAACCAAAATCCTGTAAAGGAAAATAAATATAACCGACATCCTACGTCGAATCGAATCCTACGTAATTATTTCCTTTTGAAAATGCTTACTAGTCGAAATGCTAGTTCAATATTTACAATGTAGGTACGAAGTTGGTGAGAAAAAATTTTTCATATTTTTCCAGTTTGCGCTAACGAATCGTACCATTAAAGAAAGAGGGAGCAGAGAAAAGAAACGTTTAATCAAAATTCTTTTCAGATATTTTGAGAATTTTTCGAAAGCCTATCAGCGTGGGTTGGAGACAGATGAAAATCCGAAATGAAAATGGAGGGGAAAAGTATTTTCGAATGGAAAATGAGAAACGAGTTAATAAAACTGACGAAGTCGGTGTACAAGTGGAACTTATTTCAGTTGAAAATTGCATTACAATAAAAATTTTTCGTTTCCCTGGAGAAGTGCTGAACTGAATGAAAAAGCGAAATAAAAAAATAAAATAAAATGGTGAGATTTCTGCTTTCGCACTGTTCAGGATTAACAATGGCAAAACTTGATCGAACAAATATCGGTATATTTTATTATTTTCCATTTTCTCCAGGAGAAATTGAGAGTACTTACTATAGAAATACGAAGGAGAACTATATAGATAATGAGAAATGATATGAAAAATGCTCACTTTTTTTTTGGCGAATTGCAGTAAGTTATCAGTGCTGACAGAGAAGAGAATTTGCTTTGGTGCTCTTTGATGGTGTGACTGCCAAAAACCAAAATACCCACCTATAAAATAAGAATAATTTTCTAATCAAAGATGAATACAATGAATTTTGATTCTTAGTTTGTAATGACGAATTTTGAACTTTTATTTGTTGCAGAACTTCGAGGAGAATATGACAAAATATAAGAAATGGAGTTTGGAAAAAGTGGCAACATTATTACGTATAAAATTTCCACATTCATTTATTCTGGTGGTGAGACCCAACAGGTAAGATTCGTGGCAGATTACATAAGTGTAAAATAATTTGAATTGTAAAATTCAACTAAAAAAGCCAATATTTTAAACATTGGTTACTAATTAAACCAACCTTTAAAAGAGAAATTCCAAGGTATTTTCTGTAAACAAAATTTGTATTACTGGCCCTAATATCTATAAAACGTCTATTTGCTCCTTGGTGTAGCCTGCCTCTGACTAGGACATTGATCAACCAGTGTCTATTTCATCCTTTCAGGATTTGTTGATCTAATTGAAGGTATAATAAGCACGCAACACAAAGCACTATATGTCACGAAGGAAGAATGTTTTAATCGGCTAGATGTTGGCAAAGTTTTTTTATTTACGAATGAATTTTTTTTAACAATACACCCCGTCCCTCTCTTTGCTTTCAAGTTTCCGTTGCGGGACCAGATTAGGTAAATCGTCATTCGAAGCTAAAGTGCCCATATTTATAATGGAACTTAGGGTTGTAAATTGTGACAAGCTGACATAATAAAATTGTCGAGCAAAGATAGTATTCGCACTGGAAATCCGTAAAATGGTGAACGGTTCCTAAACCGGTTGCTGTCACGTTGTTTGGTGCTTACGTTGCAAAAATGACAAAAAACTTTGCGGGAGGTGTTTTGTTTTAGGTTTTATTTGCTCAGAACTCTCCAAATTAATATTCTAGCCAATAAATGCTATAGAATTAGTCGATGGATTAACATTTTTTAAAATTCAGTTTAGACAGAGAGATTGTGAATGGTTAATTCGTGCTCGAGCACGGGGGCCGAAACCTGTTTTGGCATCGTGCTGATATATTTTATGTACACTTTTCTCGATCTGTCTCCATTTCTGCAGTCTGCAAAATGGTAAATGCGCGCCAGTGCAATTATTTTCCTGCGCTTCGTGTCTTATGTCATCGCTCGGAGTGCGATCTGCTGCGTGAAAAATGAACGCATAAACTGTTAAGTCCAGTATGCAAATAAACGTGGTCGTTGGCCTTCCATAGGCAGGAAGAAGGCCACAGTAAAATAGCCATCGGTATAGTCGAACTGTCCTAATTATGACGTTTTAGGCGCCGTTAGTCTGAATTTATATTCTGGTATTTCACTGCTGGCTGCAGTCGTAGCAGCTTTATTAATAATCGCATACAAGTACTCTAAAGGGTTTATGCTTTACCAGAGGCAAAAAACGTATTTAAAATAACAAAATTTCCTCAACTATTTAAAAAGCCAGTTCTGAACAGAAATTTGTGATTTTCGACCACAGTGTACTTCAATGTTAGACTTTGAGGATGTGTATAGAATAAAATTTTTGATTTGTATCTTTTCTATTGCAATTGCTAAAATAAGCTGTCAACGTTACATTTACTTGGCACATCAGTAAAAGCAGATATTTAACTCAGCCACAAAGCGATGAGAAAAATTTCCTCATAAATATTTTTAATGAGTATAGGAAAAGTATGGGGTGTGCTACTGTAGGAAAAAAAAAAAAAAATGAGTGCTGTGATAAACGGAATGCAGAAATTTGTGGAGCTGGAACCTCACTCTCACTATGAAATTGCTATTGCTACGTCAAGAATCGCATCTCTTATAATCCGTTGGCACAGATTAGGTCTATAACCTATTGTTGTTTTCAGATATGACGACTCATTTAGCTGCTACGATAATTTTGTGCGCTCGAATCGAATTGGAGTGCCATCGTTTAACGAATGCCATAATGCTCTGACACACTTTAGAATACTTCTAAAAAGTGTTGAGCAATATCAACCTCTGCAAGTAAGATTAATTCATAAATATTTCTTCAATAAAATCGTTTTTAAAGGAAGAGGGTTTCTAATTACCTGACCTGCATTTTCGTTACGTTTATTAGCACTAATTGAGATTTGAAATGAGAAGAACGAAAAGACAAAAGTGAACGAGAATAATACCTCACCACTTATTGCCGCCTTCGTTCTAAAATGTTCTACGTCCCTAAAGAGAAGTAAGAAAAATTAATTTGAAAATACGTAATTCTATGAGGTTGGGTCTATCTGCATTACTTCTTCTTTTGGCTTAGTTCTTAGGGACTAGGGTGGTGCTTAATTGGAAGTTTGGTATTTTTTTTACCTTCTATCCTGTACAATTGTTCCACTTTAAGGGGGAAAAAATTGCATAAAAATTTCAGCCTTCTATATTAAAAAAAGATGGTGCCTCGAGGGAGTTGAAAATTCGTGCATACAAAATTAAGCATATTCTTACTTTATAATCAGAATTGCATCAAGGTATATATTTTCTCTTTTAACTTACTGCTAGGTGATAGAAAAATTGGTCGGAGGGATTCGAGCGAGTTTAAACCTATTCTTAAGGTCGATAAAAACTCACTATTTTTTATTTGTTGAATTAAAAACTAATTTATAAAAAAAAAAAAAAACACTTTTAAATCAGGATTTTCCCTACTCCATCGGCATCAGTTGAAAAATTCTAATTTAGCCATAATTCATTGAAGGGGGCATTTTCACTATAGCTATAAAAAAAGACCACTCTATAGGTCTTATCAGGAGTTAAAATCTGAATTACCCTGTAAACTAGTGTGAATATCTATTATTTACCTATCATTATATACTGAAGCTCCCTTTCAACCCTGAGAATACTATTTTGAAATCTTGTAATTTTTAGGAGGCTGTTCCAAAGGACGAATTAACTAGAATTTGCTCTCAGCACCGTTTCAAATTAATTGGCTTCAGTAAAGGTTGTGTAGTATTGAATCAGTTTGTGCATGAGTTTCACCACCTTCAAAATAATTTCAATCAAGAAGATTCGGCTGTGGTTTCTCGAATAGACGAAATGTATTTTTTAGATGCTGGTCATGCTGGTTCCAGTAACATTTGGGTGACAGATGCAGTGCTCTTACGAACTTTATCATCATTAGGTAAGCTTTCGACGAATAAAATGAGTCATTTGAATGAAAATATGAAAAACTGGTTCAGCCCCGAGACCATAATGTACCTTTTCGGTTCTCTATATAGATAATGAAAATTTTGAAGATGAACCTAATAACATGATAATTATTTTCAGGCATTAAAATCCACGTTCACGTCACACCGTATCAAGTTAATTGCACCCGCAGAAAATGGATTGGAAAGGAGGAGAAGATTTTCACCAAAACTTTACAAGATCTCAATGCTAATTTAGTTCGTCACATTCACTTCGAAGATAAACCTCCATCGATAGATTACCATTTTGAATTATTGAATGTGTTTACTTGAAGCATACTGCTCGACAAAACGTTGTGCACTATGGAAAGTCATGGGTCACTATTCTCTCACTAATCATTAGAAGTTTAAATTGGCGAAGAAGTACGTTTTTTTATCTATCTAGTTTTTATTTAAGGAACCTCAATTTAATTTAATAAATTAAAAAGTCCTGTTACATATCGATTGGTTTTTCATTTTAATCAGAGAGCCGAATATTTTATTCAACTAGTAAACACAACTAATGATTGGCATAATTCCTCTCATGAAAACAAAATTTTTCAACAAATTCAGCATTATTTCATTATTTACAATAATAATTCATGTTAACAAGTAGAAAACAAAAGTTTTCGTTCTTGTTATTACAAGCTTTCTAACAGGTAATAATAATAACATAAACTTCTTTTTGTAACTATGTAATCCTCGATTCTGGATAAAAAACAGATTTTAGGATAAGGGAAAAATATTCTTGAATTAATGTAAATCTTTCAGACACTTTATTTACATGAGGTAGCCTCTACTCTTGAAAAAAAAAAAAAAATAAGTTATCCAGTTGATGGTGTCTGGAATCGTCCTTCAATACCAAATACTGTATGTTGCTCACGCAACACTAGTATCAAAATTCTGGATCCATAATTATTTAAATATTTTTCATTTAAAAAAAAAAAAAAATAATATTTACTCTTGTTGACTAGAAAATTGAAGAAGAATGAAATCGAATGGTTATATTTAATATCAGCTTGCCATGGAAATGACAGAAAACAGTCTGAGAAAATATCACTGAAGTCATATCACTGAATGAGGAATAACTAATTAAAAAACTCGACGATACGAGTACATAGATCTTGTTTTACTAAAAATTAATGGTAACTTTTCACGAGTAAACTTTCGAGAGTATCAATAAATGAATACGTATCTAAATATAAGGTCCCAGACAAAAACGAACGAATGCAGTCAACATTTCGTTTCACAACTTTCACATTCAAGTTATATTGATGAAATTAATAATTCATCTACTAATAATTATTTTCTCGTATCTATTATTAATCACTGAAATTTCTGTTTTTGAAAACGCAGGTATTTAAGAAAAATGTATGAAGTCATTGATAATTTTCAAATCATTTCACCTCCTTTGTGGACGGTTTTCACCATCTTATCTTCGATTCATAAAATTATTGTGGGATTTTTTTTCTGTACGAAGACCTTTTTGTCAGCATTTATTGGGACACGCTGTCCGATAAGAACCTTTCACGCTTTCAAGGTATTCTGAAATAAAGATGAATGAAGTTATTTAAAATTGTAAAAATTTTTAGATCGTGAAAAATGGAAGAAGGAATTATTAGTTTAGTTCATTTTGGCCAAAATCTGTAAGAATAGACTGTAGAATATTTCGAGCATAAATAATTTTTTAAATTTAAAAAGTACCCGGCATGGCTGATGAAAAATTAATTTTCTGCCACTCGTCGGAGCCGTCGCAACAATCACAGATACCGTCATTCACTCGACTGGTCGGCATCGAAACCGCTGAAAAGTGAACAATTCACCGAAATTAAAAATGTTGCTTCTTTAAATTTAAATTAAAAAATAAAAATACAATAAAAAAAATTATGATATAAACGACTTGGAAGAAAAGAGAAACATTAATTCGAATATTATAATGCTTAACACGCGAGTAATTCCATTAAAATCGTAAATTTCAACCCTTTAAAGTCGCGTTTAAATTCGTGTTTTGTCTCACGCAAATAAAATGTCGGATATTATTATTTACAGTTTTAAATTAGAGACTCGGTATTAAATATTGCTTTCACCACTGAAATGGTGCTGCTTTTGTTCGCAGCGAAAGAACCAAAGAAAATTCACGGAACACACGATATTTCAGTCTTTTTTTTTTTTAAGCGAGAGAGGGGTAGTTTAGTTTTACTTCAAAGAGTTTATGTGAGTAAGGCTAGCAATTATGATTTGAAATGAGTATGTTTTGCTGTGTAATTTTGAAAAAGCTCAACAATGGCGATTTTTTGAATTACTTAATTTTCAGAATGAATTTCAAATTCGAGAATGTAATTCGTAGAAATAATGATGTAACTTTATTTTTGACGTACAGCTAAAATAAGTAGTGAAGAGGGTTAAAGTGAAACAAGCAGATAATTTTTTTAAATGAGAAATACAGATCATATCGTTGGAACTTGGCAAGTTCAGGATCTATGTCAGTGATTTTTGAATTAGCAGTCGCAAGTTAAATGGAAGCTTATCATAAATTAAAAGAGTAATTATTTGTTTTTCTGGTTTTCATTTTTTCAATACATTTTCTTTCTAATAAATAGTTAACTATCTATAAATAAAAATATCGTCTGTTGCAAAAAAGAAAAAAAGGTGTCTACTTGATTAATTTATGACCCGATAAACTTAATCTTTGATATCCACTTCAAATCAATTAGCCCATGTTCATTCTTGTCATGTTTCTATTTGACATTACTTTTCAGCAAATTCTAGTCGGAAATTTTCCACAAAATAATTTCTTCACTAATTACGTGATGAATGGCTGTTATTAAATTCCTTTCAAAATTCCACCTGAGGTTCATAAACACGAGGTTTTAAAGGGAACATATTATTTTGCTAACATAAATACACCTAACGAACGCTCTTAGAAGTCCAGAAGTGCAACTGAAATTTTCAACTGACAAAAAACTGGTTCTTACCAATGTGTACTGCTTACTTTGGTAAATTTTTCTAATTTTGCTTAAAATCAATTTGTTAAAAAAGTAACTTCTTGGAGCGCGTCAATTCTAATTGAGGATTCATTTTTTTTCAGAATAATGCTCTTTATTTAGGTGTACGCATGTACAGCTTAAACTCACGATTTTATTTTATCAAAAGTTGCTACAAAGCAGATTATACTTTGCAAGACCGAAGTTTACTACTTTGGGTCTGGGAGTCAAAAAATAAAAATTCAAAATACTTTGGCGGGTAAATGAAAGTAATTAACTCACATCAGAGATTATAACTACAGTGAATTTCTCAACTGTAATAGATATTATGACTACCATTTTGGAACCTATCTCTAGCAAAAATGAATTGTGACTTGAGTGTTTTCTTTCTGAGAGTAAAATTATAATGATGACATGAAAAAATTGAATTGTCGAAGTATTTTTCCATTAATAAAATTCCAAGTTTCGTCAATTACTTCAAAAAATGAGATGAAAAGTATTATTCATTTCTTCAAGTAATACCTAATTTTGTATTTTCAAAAATACTCATTCTGGCATAATTTTTAAATTTGGACAAATGAAAAAATTACTGAGCATTCTTCTTTTTGTTTGTTTATTCTCTATGGGGCATCTTTCTTTTATGAATTGAATAATTATAAATTAATTATTTTGTGTTTTAGGATCACTGCTAATCGATGGTATTACTTAGCAGCACTCACCATGACGTTTGTACATTTCGGATTCGCAATAAAATACTCCATTTGGACAGGCAGCAGTTCCTGGCTCATCGGATCCGTCATCACAGTCGCAGTAATCATCGTTCACCTTGTCGAAGTCAATCAGTTCTCGAGTGACTATACATGTGAATTTGTGCTCTTCGTTGGGACAATAATAGGAAGCCATCGTAAAGTGGACGCCACGAATGGGCAGGATACACGAAAATTTATTCGTAATCGATTCTTGAAGCCATTTCCAGTTGAGCAGAAGTAATACAGTGCTCAGAATGCATACAGCAGCGAAGACGTACTTGATTCGTATTCTGCATAATGCACGTCCCAGATATACCATAATTCATTTTTTTTTAATACACCTGTAAAGAAAAATGAAATAATGTGCAGAAAAATGTTTAGCTACATAATAAAAAACAAAATTAGGTAATAAAGAAAGCTATTTACGTTATTTTTACAAACTGTAGACTCTGTATTAGTGCTTTTCATCTCCTTCTGCCCCAGCAGAATAGTATAGGTACTGAAATGTGATAATTGGTTGGAATTCGTTTAATTGGTTGTAATGTCTTGTGCAATCACCAGGCAAAAGTGATTAGTAATAAAGAACTATTGGTTAATTGAAGACACGATGAAACGGTGTAGACGAATATTACGAACCGAGGAGGATAATTTCCACGAAATTTTAAAGTGACACAAATTTCTTTAGTCAGAGATAACTAGTAATTGAAATTTATTTTCTCTCGGTGAGTCTTGCAAGTGATTTTTTTGAACATGGTAGGGGGATTCGTTATAGATAAGAAAAAATGTGTCGTGAGCACTTAGCAGAGAACTCTATATAGTCGAGAGTACATAGAAACATTCACAATTACGATTCTAGTGGAGAATATTGTAGTTGAATTACAAAATCGATTTCAACAGATTTATATCGATGAACGTTCACCAGGGGAAACTACAGAATTCTTTGCTTGCTCTTTGAGTCTACTTCTAGTTTTGTCCTTCACTGTCGATTTTTCTTAATTATTTCCTCAAACTTGAATAAAAAAATTGAAACATTTTTAAGGTAGGAGTATTCATTGTAGACGAATTTTTTGATGTCATAAGACGAAAGGTTTTTCATTTCTCAATTTAGAAATGCTATAACAATTATTAATACATTTTCAAGGTAAAAAGGTCAGGCTGGTCTCATTTGATAGCAAATTTTATGTACTTTGACATGATATGCTCATATATAAACAAATTTATTAACGAACTAGAGCAGCACAGTCATATTCATATACTTTTTATCGTCTACTCCTGAAACACCAATGCAATATAGATTTTTCAGTAAAAAGTTCAAGGTAACATTCAAATCTACACATTTTTCATTTTAAAACCTCAATCTCTAAAAATGAGACAGTTCCCCAATTTTTTTTGTTCATCAGTCTCCTCTCCCGGCACCCTGTATCGAGTCGTCGAATGTTGGAAAATTCAGAACGAGTCTGGTGGATAGGATTACATTAGGGGGGTGGGAATGAGGGTGGAGGAGAAAAATCGTTACAGCGACGGTGCCTATTCGCCATGAGGTACAGCGCACCCCATTTCTGAGTCGCCACGCTTCCAAAGGTCGTGAATAAGTCGCATAAAAGCCGAATTTTCTTGCATCGTTTTATAATTTTTCAACAAAAATTCATTAAATTTAATGTAAAATTTTTCGGGTTGCTGTTCCAATAACAGTTCGTAAACATTATTCAGTGAAATACCGGCAATGGGATCAAACGTTCATTTGCCGACCATTGCGGTATTTTTCAGTCGAATGAAGTACTTTGAAGTGATTTTTGATTTGCAAATTGAGGGTAAGTGATAATTTTAAAAAATTTTATTATTGCAAATCCATATTTAACTTTTAAGGCTATAAGAGAAGTCTATGTGACTCTCATAAAATATGGCATTATTTTTAATTATATATTTTCCGAAAGTACTCGAATTGATACTGACCATGGTTTAATATGAAGAGGTTGGGGCTAACGCCCTCTTATTCTGAAGCCCCCTCCCTCAAAAAAAGTCTGTGTAGACTGATATGGATTTCCTCGAATATTTTAGTAACTCTTTTATTTTGACAATTTCTTTAATTTAAAAAAAAGTTACCTTTACCAGTTCTCTTCTGTTGAAGATAAGGTGTTGAATAATAAGCTGATGCAATTTTTTGTATAATTTACTTATCGATACCCTAAAGCCAAAAGGTGCTATGTCCATTTCATAAAATTTACGACAGGTTAGAAAAGAATTGTTATATAATTCACGCATTACTTGGTGATAATATTCGATATTGCTTTTGTCAACTTGGATGGAGACTATAATTAATTGTCTCGAGATCTTATAGTTCATTAATAAAGCAGTATTAGGGCCAAAAAATATGTATTTTATACCATTTCTCTCCTTAAATAAATGTGTTGAAAAGAATAAAACACTTTTTGGCTTCAAGGAATCTTTACTTGCTGCATTTAAAGTGTGGAACAAGTTTCTCGGGTTATTTGAAGTATAGAATCTTATATTCGAGTGTCTGGGTTTTTGTTCCAAATGGAAACTTCACTCTCTTTCATGTGGCGTGTGAAATTGGCAATTTTTTAAAACTAGCTTTGAACGTATTTGCGGCGCACAGGGTATGCAATTTTACAAACACGAAAAATACTTCGTTACAAAAACGTGAAAAACGATATTATTTTTGAAATTACTGACCTTACTCGTATTTTTACTTTAAGAAAAGCTATGACCCTTTGGAACATTTCATTTATTCATTTTCAGAAAATATTCTATACAGACCCAACTACTGAAACTTTGATTTTCTCACATCAAGTCTGTGGACGAGTATTTTCTTGTAAATTAAACTAGTAAAAAGTGTAATTTGCTACATGTGTATTTCACCCTTACGTTATGACAATTTTTATTACTGAGTAAACTTTATTTTCCCCTTCATGGCCTATCGTATGTTGTTTTATCATCAGTCAACAGATCTAATGAATTTTTTCATGTTACTAAGTAAACAAACTCAATACAACTATCACTCTGAGAGGGTCAATGTGTTTTCAATTAGAATTTTCCTATTTTATTTTCCATGAAAACACGTATCCTTTCCCTCTTCATTTTCTCACTTTTAGAGAAAATTTTTCATCTGTCAAGATAGTTGGATTGAGGGTTTATTCGAATCCAATTACTTAATTGATAATTTTATTACTCCACTCTTCTGGAACAATTCCGTCTATTTTATCTGAAAACGGGGAGTATTCTAATAAGCACGCCTCAACGAAATTAGTATTCAAAATTTTTCAACCGAATATTCAGGGTCATATCCAAATGTGGCCGAGCAGAAGCTTTTTACGAATTCTACCAAAAGGACGGGTATCGATTTTACATTCCTTCAATCTTCTTTTTCACACTCTTCGCTTCATTCGAATGTGACAAGCTTTTTCTGTATCTTTATAGATTGGAGTACTCACGGACGTCAAAACACGAAAGAATAATTGTATTTTTTTACGACTGCGATTGGAACCACCAAATGGATACCTTTCTTCTCTACCTGCAGTCGAATAGAAAATATGTCGGCTTGGTATTAGCAAATACCACTGCCTAAGGACATTCCTAGCCTTACAATTTCTGATTTCCTTCATCTCACCCTCTCTGTGATATCGTTGAATTCCTATATTCGATATAGCCCTTCCTCCATTTCGTCCTAAAACTGTTGTACCTTTTTCCATTCCGTCTTTTGGTTAATTTTCTTCGTAATTAATTGTTTAGTCATTTTTTTCTCATGCTACGAGTTTAAGCAACATGCAAGAATATTCTCCAGAACTGTTCTGGTTGGTTGTCATTAGCTTCGTTGTTGCATTTGCTTTGTCATTTGGCATCGGCGCCAATGATGTGGCAAATTCCTTCGGAACTTCAGTCGGTTCCCGAGTTCTTACTTTGAGAAGTGCCTGCATATTAGCTTCTGTCTTTGAAATCGCTGGAGCTGTTTTAATTGGTAAGTAAACGAGGTACTATAACTCAATAAAAGAGCAATTACAAGGAACCTACACTCTATGGAGATGTGATCATAGGGGGCCATATGTTCTAAGTCTTCCTGGCATAATCATTTACCTCCTAGCAAACTATACCCCATTTAGTGGTGCACCTAAGGGAGGCTAAATGTGGCTGAAGCCCTTCTTGGGCATCAACAAAAGGCTGAATGCAAAAAATTTTTAATGTTGTTTTTTTTGTAATAACTTTAAGAACCAGCCCCTCCCTCAGCAAATTTATGAGTACCCCAATGCCTCCTCAGCCCCTGGTAATGACAAATAGGTTATTGAAAAACTAATAGCCCCCCTGAATATGTCATTTGTACCGTCTACTGTAGCAACCTGGGTGCACACTTGTATGAAAAACTTCGTTTATAGTACAAATTTTATTGTTTCTTATTTTTCCTTAATATTTTGTGGTCAATCAATTAACCCGAAGCAATTCTATTTTGTTCACTTTCTCTGCATTTTGACGGAGTTATTAAATTTAAAAGAATCAACCAAATCACCCTGCTGCTTAATATACTCGTAATTTATTTTGATGTGTTTTCTTTCAGGATACAAAGTGTCTGATACTTTGCGAAAAGTATTAATTGATGTGAATGCCTATCAAGGAGCAGAAAAGCAGCTAATTTTTGGTTATTTGTCATCTTTAGGTCAGTGAGTATACTGAGTATATCGTCATTCGTCACCTTAAGAACTGAAAAAATGTTGTCCAAAAAAGTAGTTTTTGAGAGAAAGTAATAAAAACAGTTGGTATCCCTTAAGGTTGTTGCTTTGTTCAAAATTTCTTTCTTTTGGCCGTTATCGGCCATTAATACACATTTCCAAGCGACATAGCAAAAAGTGGATTTTATGTCCTCGAAATATCCAATTCGTAAAAATCTCATTTTTGAAAATTTTTTATATAACATCCTTCTTCTTGAACGGTGACGATCTGAATTCGGTTGCATAATTTTTAATGGTTTGTCACAGGTGGAAGTGCAGTATGGCTGTTAATAGCTACATCTTTTCGCTTACCAATTTCTGGTACACATTCCATAGTGGGTGCCACAATTGGTTTCTCACTGGTTGCCAAAGGCTTCCATGGCATGAAATGGTCTATGCTTTTTGGTATAGGTAAGATTTTCTTTTACATTCTCAAAAAATTTAAAAAATTTCAGAGGTCAATTCTACAATCAGACCATTTTGCACAGGCAAAAAATTGCTATTACTTTCCCATTTAAATTTCTTAATACTAATTCAAATTCTTATATACTCAGTGGCTTCTTGGTTCATTTCTCCAATTTGCTCGGGCACTGTCTCCGTCATCGTTTACATCCTCATCCGCGAGCATGTACTTAATTCATCAAATCCTGTTAGAAATGGATTGAAATCGCTGCCAATATTCTATGGCATTACCATTGCTGTAAATGTCTTCTCAGTAGTTGAGGGTGGATCAAAGTGTAAGTACTAATAAAGTAATGAATATTCAAACTTCTGTTTTGGACGTGTGGCTACTTTCTACTTGTACACCTTATAGTTTCCTAAAATAAACAAGAATTTTGATTAAAATTGTAATAATTTAATTTCAGTTCTCCATTTGAATGGAATTACTTTACGAACTTCTGTCTTGGCGAGTATCATCATTGGACTACTTAGCGCTGGAATTGTTTATTTATTTGTGGTACCCAAGCAACAAGTTGTTTTAAGTAAGTATTTGTATTTTTAGTTCTTCCATTGTTTTTGTGTTTTTCTTTTTAAATTTTTATTACTAATTATTTCCAAGATTAACTCCAATAAGTAATTTACAAAAGCTTTGTAGATCTCTTAGTAACTTGAATCACCATGCATTTATTATCATATACGCTTAAACAAATTAATTTTTGCCAACTTTTTATGGAAATAAAAAATTTCCAAGTGCATATCCTAGACTTTACTAGCATTGCGACAGGCTAGTGAAAAGGAAAGTGCCGGTTTTCTTCAATTTTTTTCTGTTATTTTTATTAATCTGAATCACATAGGTTGTCTACCGTCAATTACGAGGGAAAACACAGCAGATAGTGCTTTCCATGTTGCCAGGGTGGAAGATTATGGGGGCAACTCTTCCATTGCTACCACTAACAACAGCCCAGCCAGAAGAATAGATGATGACTTTTATATTTTACGTAAATACGATGAGACGACGTCTGATAAAATCGAAATGAACGTAATTCGAAATTCGCGAGTGAGTACTTGTAAAGTTTTGTGAAGATTCAAGATTCTCATCTTATTTTACGATAGGCTATCTACGCAGACTGTTCGTTCATTAATTGATTGGTATTAAAATTGAAAGCGGTTTGGTTTTGATGTTGCTAATAAAAATTAGGAAAAGGTTTTTGGAATTTTTGAATTTTATCTGCTATGAATGATTTGATTTTGCATTCTCAAGATTTAAATCTTTCAGGTACGAGACTCCTTCAGGGATGAAAATTTTATAAAATAAGTTTCTTGCCCGCACCGTTTCTACAGTTTTGAACTGAAGATTGTAAAGCAGGCTTGAGGCCCAGTCGAGGCAGAAAATTTTCACAAATAAATACAGTTGAAAAAGTAAATAAATAAATATGAAACATCCTACTAAGACGCCCCAATTTTAGCACAAGTGTAGTATAATTTAAATTCCTCCAGTAATCAATAAGACTGCGATTGGGTTAGCCACACCTAAATAGACTAAGAACACCTCATTAGTCTGGCTGGCCATGCAGATTGCATGCTTCTTTTAAAGACGGAAAATGCTTCCGACTATATTGACAGTAATTACGGTGGGTAATTCTAAGAATTTTCATTTTCACTGCAGGAACAGCTTAAAGAGGAGGCTGGCCAAACTTCTGGAACATCTGAGAGTCGTCCAAATGCACTGCCGAAGAAAAAAAAAAAGCGAGCAGGTAGACTGAAATTTTTGGTGCCTTTTAGCCAAAATGCATGTTTTTTTTTTTTGTTGTGTAACTAAATTCGATTTCTAGGGTTGAAACCGAATGCCAGTGCGGTGCCGTTAATTAAAATCGATTCGGCGACATCCGTGGTAAAATAAATTTTATTTGAAATCGAATTTCAATAAGAACCATTTGTGATTCGATGTTCTTAAAATAATTTCGCGATTTGCCCACATCGTTGCATTCATTACACATCGTACTTGCTCGAAATAATTATGTCTGAAAACGACAAAAATCAAAACCATTTTCACGACCCACATAATATAAAAAGTAAAACGGTTTTCTCTTCATTTGTTTCCGCAGAATATGGAAAAAATGCCAAATGTTGACGTGGAAGACAGTCGAGGAAGGAATACTCCCATTATGCGAACGCCAATTGAAACAATTTTCACTTTTTTGCAGATTCTAACAGCAATTTTTGGCTCATTCGCTCACGGGGGCAACGATGTCAGGTACGGGGTCAAGAAACTTCAAAATCCAAATTTGTAATCCTCTACACAAACTAATAAGCATTTAAATATGGGGTGTGATTAGCATAATTCATTATTTTTTCCCATGTGATACCGAGCAATACGTCACCATAGGCAGGTACTTCTTGATTTAAAGTTGAAGCAGAGTATTTTGTTTCAGACCACTCTTAATATATTTTTAGTACTCATCTCGAAATTATTTTCGCCCTCCAGACTCGAATAAATTTTTCTAGAAACCGAAAAAGTGAACTCAGTAATGTGCATTATCTTTATTATCTATACCATACCTACATTATTTCACTCAGTCATTTACTTCTATTTATTTATTTATATATATTGTTTATTAACCTTTATTTTGGTAGCAACGCGATTGGTCCATTGGTAGCGATTTGGTTGATTTATTCTGAAGGCTCAGTTTTGCAGTCATCGGAGACACCATTTTTTATTTTGCTGTATGGAGGAATTGGTATTTCCATAGGTTTATGGGTTTGGGGTCGGAATGTTATAAAAACTGTCGGAGAAGATCTCACTCAAATAACACCTTCAACGTAAGTGTACAAACATGCAAAATATTGAGAGTACCTAAGTATGTGAAAAACGAAAATTCATCATTTTCATGTATTTCTTATGTAGAGGTTTTTCAATCGAAATTGGCAGTTCGATGACTGTGCTCTTAGCCTCAAAACTTGGAGTTCCCATAAGTACTACCCACTGCAAAGTCGGATCTGTGGTTTTTGTGGGCTGGTCATCGTCTTCAGCTCAAGGAGTTGACTGGAAATTATTCAAGTAAGTTAATAGTAAGCGTTTCAATGAAGAAATGGAGGTTGGTATTTAAAAAAACGACTCGCTATGTTTTTATTTCCTGAGACATTGCGCGTACTTAGTGATTGCTGCTTGACTAAATTATGCAAATCTTCATATTATTGAGTTGAAGTGAATGCACTATAACAAAAATTTTGTGACTCATCTCAATGAACAATTTTATGCTTTGTTTTCATTAATATACTTTTAGCCTTAGCTATTCAATTTTTAAATATTGAATTTTGATTTCAGGAATATTATTTTTGCGTGGGTTATTACGTTACCGGTTTCGGCAGTACTCAGTGGCCTTCTTATGTATATTCTTCTTAGTTACCAAAACTTCTTATGAATTTCAGGAAAAATTTTCTCTTTTCCAGGAAATGATTTTTCAAAATAAATCTATCGTTGAAGAATTTAATTTTGTTGTTGAGAAAAACGAAAGAAAAAATTTAATTGGTAACTGGAATTTAGTTTGTCAATTATATCTACCTACACAACGTTCGAATGTATTCTTTTTAAAAGTTTCCTCTACCAACCGGCCTTAAATTTGTTTGTTTGTTGGAAGCCTGAAGCTACATGTTTTCGTTAGTATTATTACATTTAAAATAAATTAAATCCTTGTAGTTTTATAAAATTGATATCTTTGTACGTTATTTTTTGAACGTCCGTAAATAAATGGTTTTTGTAGCAAATTCTGTCTGAATAAGTGCTTGAAAAACTTGCCACTAGTGATGTTTTCTAGCTTTTAAACTTCAAAAACATATGGTAAACCTGTACGCTGTACATTTGAAATTTTGAGATAGGCTGTTCAAAGGACTAGGAAACGTCATATAAGAACATCGTTCGGTCTTTTAAGGTTACTTTAATGCTGAATCAACACCCAATCCCTTGACTAATCAAGTACAACCCATTTTTCTACTGAAGGCAACATTATCATGTTCTACAATTTGATGCCACCACCAAAAATAAATCCTACCTGTTTCAGTATCAAAAAGCAACGCGGCTACCGGCGTCATATATGACGTCACCTGGTACTTCTAGTGTTAATTTATTCGTGCATTGTCCATTACCCTCGTATTCATTTTAATTAACGAATTCATGACGCGGATAAGGGATAGACGGTGGTTGTGAGTGGCAGGAGATATTTCTGAAATTTTCCTCTTTCCAATAAGACCAAAAATAATCTCATTTGTTTGAAAACTGACTGAGATATTATGACGATTCGAGTTTTTTAATCCAAAAAGTTTACTTTTGAAAAGGTCAACAGTTCGAAGTTTGAATAACTATTTTCGAGTGAAAAAAAATCCACCCCCCCCCCCCAACAAAATTGCTGAATTGATTTTAAAAATATTTTCGTAATTTCAATTAATCGAACAAAACTGAAAATTCACACCTGGCACCAATGTCGACCAATCCTATTGTAAAAATTGAAAAAGTCGTATAGAACAATTCGAAGCAAATTTTCTGTTTTCTCGTAAATGGTTTTGGTCTAATCAAACGTATATGCGGCGAATACTGACTTAATTTTATATTACCAAATATATTAAAACAAGCGCTTATATAGGAAACAAATATGGTACTAACAGGTAAATTTTTAGCAAAAAACCAAAAATTATAACACAGGCCACTATTGGTTCTTCAGAAATTTTGGTAAACCACTTTCATAAGAAAATTTTATTAGTTTCATAAAAGTATGATGTACGTATCTATCTATTTATGAAATAAATAGAATTTTGAAACGAACTCTATAAAAATGCCGATTACTATCGGATTATGAATATCTCTTACACCTTTTGGTGAGTCAAGTAGACCCTACAATAATTTCATGGAAATTTGAAACGTTTAGGAGCAGAAAAAATATTTTTTTAAATAATTTCAATTCTGGCAATCATGAAGTCTGATTGGAAGAGTAATTGGGTGTAAAGGCTCTATGATACTACTAATACACGTGAATTACATACCCATAACCACAGTGCCGTTTTCTGGATGTGTAAATCGAGTCAACTACGATTAAAAAATATAAGCTGTTTTTCATATTTTCTATTCTCTTATTTTCAATTTTTTTTCCAGTTCATTTTTTTCTTTTTTCTTTACATTTTCATTTTTTTCAATATTTTCTTTTTTTTTTTCTTTTTTCCCGAAGTGCTCTCATTTTCTGTTTTTCGTACTCGTTTTTTTTTTCGTTTTTTTTTTTTTACCATCTCTATAGCTTCTCATGGTAGTATTTTCTTTTTAATCTCATCATTTTGGTCTAATTTTTTCATCTCTCCCTGCTACCGACCCATATGACAAATGCAGATAGAACTTGAAGTAACGATCACATTTACAGGATCTCTTCCCACAACGCACCCGATTGATTTAGTCTGTACGAATTTTGTGGAAACTGACGCAATGTTGCTCAGAATCAACTTATCGATAATTTTCAGCTTCATTTTTAGGTATCAAATGTCTTCAAAGAAATGCATCGCTATCATTGGAAAATGCACTCACCATTACACTTTAGGATGGCGCTAAAAAAATGACAAGCCACTAAAATTGAGGTACTCTTTTTCTTCTAATGATATGACATTACTAGCATTTGAGGAGAAAAGAAAAGCTGCTCAAAATTCAATTTTTTGAGCTGGAAGCCACTTGGTCATAACAGAATAAAAACTTTTTCAGTGCTGATATAGTCAAATTGTTTCAGAAATTCTCAAGGTCCAGCAAAGGGCAGTTGTGTATTTTTCAACAAAAATTGGTAGATAGATACCCAAATACTGCTCATTAGAACTAAAACTGATTGTAGAGGCCGAGCACATATTCAATATACTACTGCATTATGAAATACAGTCTATTAGTACAATTATAGAAACGGTACGAATATATCACACTGTATGTGAAAGAATATTATATGCATCGGAAGCTGAGCAAAATAACGAGTGTTTGGTCTTCTCGGACCAGTTTTATCAACCAATAGAGCTACTGTGACTTCCAGTCATCGTTAGAATAATTAATACACTCGCATTTCATCAGTTTGACAACAGTGACAAGAAATTAGATATTAACACATTTTGCTCAGTTGGATTATGGAATGGATGATGTTGCAGCAACTCAAGATATCCTCATCTGTGCTCATATTTTACTCGCTATATTATTTTTCAGCCAACTTCAAATAATACAACTAAGATGACAGCTGCATTTACTGGACATTGGAACGGACAATTTGCTATTACGTGTTATTGACCGTTTTAGGAACTTTAGAACGGCTGTCAAATGTTTCTGTTTCAAGCAGCCAGAAATAGGAAAATACAGTCAGCCCGAGATTCGAGGAAAAATAAGAACTTCTCGTAATCAGTTTATCATCAACCTCAGATGCCACAAAATTAAGATACCCAATTTTGTTCATCATTCACTAAAACTGTTCAAGATACAAAATAAGGTATAATCTAAATACACCATAGTAATGTCATCCCATATGAATTTGCAATAATCAATTAGATCAAGATCAAATAATGACCTGCGATTGTAATATATCACATTCTACCTCATGGGGCGATTCGTCAAGACATAAAATAAGCCATGCATAACTTTTAGAAGAATACCTTAGTTGATTCTCGACAGAGACGCCTTTTCATTTTTACTCATAAGTCATATTTTATTTTTATAACAGCCAAACAACATAGTTTTTAGTTCACCTTTTGGGACAAAGGCCTCTTTGTTTAATATTAACGTAAGGATTTTTGCTTGCTCCTCCTTGGCAACAAGCCATGGAAAATGCGTCAGCAGTTGGCAGAAATAAAGAGATAATGGGTCGAGAAGCTTGAGAGAGAAGGGCCAAATTAAGAAGAATGATACGAGAGCAAAATAATTAAAAGCTGATATCCAAGTCTAAAAATTTCCAAATCAGAGTAGTTGCGAGATCGGATCTGTGGTTACAGGCACATTTCAATTGATACAAATTCAATTATAAAACGAAAATATCAACATTGAAAGAAAATTCATAATTTCATCTTTTTGGGATATTTCATCCCAATATTTCAAAAGTAAGAAATACTATTATCCATAATAATGCAAAAAGCTTTGTCCAAAATCTGGCAGTTACAGTTTAATAATGTTTGGGGGATACATGATGGAACTAATTGACACCCCTACAATTCAAGTAACATTCAAAAAGTAAGAGCATAACCCACAAATTAATTGAGACTAATCAACGTACTGAATTATTTGGAAATTTATTTTTCCAATTTAACAACCAGAATTGTAAAGAGCAGATGAAACTTTTCAATTTTACTCCTACGTTTGCCAAGCACGAAAATTTTTTCCTACAAATAGCTTTTCAATATAGGAAGACATACAAATGTTTTGTTTCACGCTCACTACACTTTGAAAAGAATAAATGAAGCGAAAAAGATTACTTCTGATTCGAATGTTGAAAAAAGTAGTTTACAGAAAAATTAACCAATTACCGGAGGAATCGGACCTAAATTTTTGTACAGGAAGTGTAATGCTGTTTAGCTGAAATGATGACGGTGACGTCAAACGAAATAGGTCAATTAAGACTGAGCGGAATGGGAGTGTTGCCAGTATTGCGGTTTCTCGACAAATTTAATTAATTTCATTTCTAACTTTTCCAAACTTGCTGATGTATAATAAATCAATTGTAATAATTACTAAAAATACCAAAAATGGCGAGAAACTCGACACAACGTTATTTTTGCATAAAAAGTAGCAAAACTTCACAAGTTTGAGACAGACAATACAAAAACAAAACACTCATTCTGTACACGTTTTCACTTGTCTATGTTTCTCTGACATTATTGCTGACTTTCTTACTCAAACCATTTCCCAAGTTCAATTCAAAATGAGAATTTGCTTCTATATTTTGATTTTACTTTCACTATCAATCCAGTACTCGGTACAAGGCATTCTGTTACGTGAAGATATATAACAGCGATAAGTGTGGAGAGCGGAGTTTCACAACATGCTGATGGATTCTTTGGATCTGTGCAAAAATAGCTCAATTTATCATACACTGGAACAGAACTGGAAAGGGAATTTGGACAGTTTGCCAATCACCTTCCAGTTCTAAAAGCCAATGCAAAAAATTATATTCCACAAAATTGGAAGGTTTGTTGAAGAATTTTCCAATTATTTTTCACCCTTTGAACGAGAGATATGGTGATTTATTGTTTCGAAGTTTTTAGAAAGAATCAGATTCAAACAATGAAAGAAATCCCAACGAGGGTGGCACTTCATCAGCCCTCAACATTCTAATTTGGTTCACTAACTGCAACCATGCAGTCAACCAACTAACGCGTTTAAGGAATAAATACTTCACTTGAGAAAAGCATGATTACATCGATTTGGCAGACGGCGAGCGAATTACTTTCGGCGGGCTCGAATTCATTTTTTCAACCGAACGAAACCGTTCGTTTTCACAGCAGCGGAAGACTCGGTAACTTTCGGAAGGGGACAGCAGCTTTCGATGATACTTTGACCGGAGATTCTAGAGGAACTGATTTTGGTTTGTCGGTATAATTATGAGTAGACGACAACACAGCCTTTGTAGGAATGGTAGCAACTGTAAAACAAAAAGAATTAAAATAACCGCGGATAAGAACCAGAAACTTCACAAATTTGAAGTTTATGATTTGAAATACGAAATATTACAGCTGGAACGAGAAATTGCTAGAAACAACGACACAAAAGAAAGCTTGCAGAGTTTGACATCTGTATTCAATATAAGTCTCAAGTGAAACACCAGTTCGATCACTAAATCAGCACAAGAATAATAACAGAGTAAAATAGGTACTTCTCTTTTTGATGTCTCCTGCTTTAAGAGAGATTGAAACCATAATCACAGAAAATTTTTCAAAAATTTGAAGTCAAAACGCGGTCGAAACTATAAAGAAGATACAGTCACACTTCTCATGGAGAGCAAAATACAAAATTACCTTTGAAGTCCCAACTGCAATTTAATTCGAGAACGCTGTAGACGTTCAAGACGTTTTCAGTTCCTCCTATTGGGTTATTCCTCGAGCAAAACCTTCAATCGCCTTCAAGCCAGCTCTTCACCTTAAGGTTTACGATAACGAGTAGATGCGTTGAGTCAGAATTATCGAAATGAGATGAGAACGGAGATAATGAAAATGTGACAAAATTATGCCCTTGAAATCAACTCAGTCAGAACTTACTATAATAGTATTATCTCATACACACATAACAAATAATAATAAATAAGTCGACTTACTCTTTTTGATTCTTCCTGCTTTAGGTGAGAACGCAATCGTGAAAGAGTGGGCGAGACACATTTTGAGTTACTTTTATTATAAACTGCACGTTAATTACATTATAAAAATGAATAATTAAGATCGTCAATTAATTGGAATAAATTACATTTCATTTCATCGTAAAACATCAACATCGTAAACAGTACAACAACAACGAGACTATTTTCAAGGTTATAACCAGGTTATTATTATTTTTTTGGCTTTCGCCAGCTGAAAATGAGATGGCGCATGAGGCGCGTGAAGGCAGAGTGGGCGAAACACATTTTGAGAGTTACTTTTATTATAAACTGCACGTAACACGTTAATTACATTATAAAATGAATATTAAAGATCATCAATTGATTACTTTCTTCGTAAAAAAGGCACAACTGTTCCCTTTGAGCCTGTTGTTCATCAATGCTGAACCGCTGAACTTAGGGTCAAAATTAAAAAAAATGAAATAGCAGAATTAGCAGAGGTTATCATGTAATTCGGCAGGTAGCGCGTCAGTTTTCTTTTTGTGAACTAGTGATGCTGAAGTTTAAGACAAAAATGTTCATTTTTTTTTTCAGTTTCCTATTTTTCTCGAAAGACGAAAATCAAATAACCTTCAATTATTTAATGAAGAAATTAATTTTAAAGAAGGAACTGAACTTCACTTTGGCTTCAATATGTGCGCAATGAGAAGGTTTTCAAAAATAGCCGCAAGTCGAAGTCGCAGACTCATTTCATTATGTTTTGTTTATTATTATATTTCCTTGTAAGTCAACACTGATTTCGAAATTCTGATTTTTTTCATTCATTCGGTTTTTTCGTTGTCGTTTTGTTTTGATACGCGTTCCCTTTTGCTTTATAATTATATCCAACACAGTCTCTCTCTTGTACTCAGTTTCTGCAGTCTGAGTGTGCCGCAATCTGTTCAGTGAAATTCTGCTAGCTATTGTAAGTGTGATGAGTGAAATCGGATGATAATGCGACTGTAAATTCTTGCTAAATTGCTATAGAATTTGTAAAAACGTTTTCAAAATCACCCTTTTTCTCGTTCATGTAAGCGTAGTTTTGTTCGTGTAAATTTCGCGTTTTATCACCATTTTCTTCTCATCTCATCTAAAAAATTCGTCGTGATGTTCGAGTAGTGGGTGAATTGCATCCAAAATCCGTTTTCGCGTTTTCACACAAAAAAAATCATTAAATGCGTCTTTCGCGTGTTTTGCGTTTACTTATTTTGCTAAATTTTTGGTCATTCTAGTTTTTTCCCTTTCGAATTCGGTTTGACCCAAGTACTACATGTTGGCATCGTCGAACAATTAGATTATCGTGTATTCAGCATCATTTGGATCGGGTTATGCTATTCTCCTGGCGAAATCGTAAGTGCCTTCGCATTTGTTTTCTCCTTTTGTCATCTATAATTTTTTGTTGTCTTAATCTGATTTCACGAAAGCTTTTAAAAGCAAAATTTACCTGAAATATTTGAGTCTACTGTCATTATTTGTAATTTCTGTTTCACACCCGTGTATTTTTTTGACTATAGCTATTGTCTCACGTAAGAGTCATCCAACTTCGTTTCTGTATATAGATATGAAGGGCGAGGAAAAGGTAGTCATTCACAATAATTATTAAGTGGAAGAATGCTTTTGAAAATTAGATTATTGTTGATTTCATATCGGTATTTTCTTACAGAAATTAATTTATATTCCCCCCACCCACTTACACGCTTGCTCCCCTACTACTTATGGCTCGAGGGACATTAGTAAGGAGGTCGTTAAAAAAAATGTGTGCTCTAATAAAATGAGTAAAAAAATAAGGTTGAAAAAGAAATTCGTTCTGCAGAGTGTCGGAAGTATTAAGCAACCGGTTTCATTGAATAATACACAGACATACACATGATTTAAATGTTAATGACTCAAAAATAAGCGACGATAGAAATTCGAAAGTATATATTCAATACATTATATATTTTGAGAGAAACTGGAATGCGTGGCGTGAAATAGAAGAGGTAAGAAAAAGATCGAAACACTAGACTACAAAATATTGGGCTAAACGTAATTTTTGTAGGAAGTCAAGATACTCGCATTTCCTGAAACACGTACGAGTATACCTATGTATATTTTGTAACGATTCCTTATTTTATTCCATCAATTTTCTTGCTGGCTGGGTTTGAAAGTGAATGAGAACACCGCTGGAAACCATGATGGTTGGTAATCGATTATGTGTGCTTATTATTATTTTTGTTTCGACTATTTTTCAGGTCAGAAGGAAAAGAGAGGGAAAAAACTATTGGAATCTGTTTGAGATTTTCACTTTTGACTGTTGAATGGTGATTTAGTGCAGATTGACAGAAACGTGTATGATCTGTATATTACTTAAAGTCGTCAATGAATCAACGTAGTGTTTTTCTCCCACATTCCTTAATTACTTTTTCGATATAAATGCTGCTGGCATCTTATACTCAACTATGCGGAGAAAATCGGATAACCCTGTCGATATTTTAGAGGAATTACTTTTTTGTCTATGGACTGTCAGAAAGTCTATTTTCTCTGCTGCTGTTGATGCTCGCACACCGACATCGCGAACATTCGATTCATTCATCTTAGTTCCAATTCGATTTCTTCGGATTTTAGTCTTGGAATTTCTTCCGTTGCCATTATTGTTATTATTGGGCTGTTGTTTCGAAAGAATAACGTTTAATTCGAATTACGGCGTGGGTGTATTGCTTCTTCCTGGCAAATGGTTTTTACGTCATTAGACGCTATTCGCCGAGGACGGCTACAAAATAGTGATGCGAATACCACTCGATATTGATTTACAAGTTTTAATCTTTGATAAGAGATAACACTTCCTCGCCCTGTTCTTCAACTTCCACCGGCCAGATCGTAACCTTAATCAGAAGCAAAATCAACTGATGGGCTACGAACGAAACTTTCATTTGAAGGCACATTTTTTATTTCAGTCAATATAGCCCCGGTTTCGAGGCTAGTCCGCAAGTTCATGTTCCAAATTTTTTCAGTTATTCGGTGAAGCTGTTGATTATTTCTCATTAGTAACTACTTTTCATCATGTTATTGGGGAAACTTATTAAATACTTGTTAATATTTATTTATGAGAAAGTATTTGTGCTTTAAAAGCGAATATGTTATTCGAAAATTAATGGTTTTGCTAATTGTCGACGTGCATCAGTTATTGCCCGAGCGAGCTGATAACGCAACCTTCCATTAATTTATTTTCGTTTTACTTATCAGCTACTTCTAACTGACCGTGAATACATAGAGTTTTAGCATTTTTCGTAGCTTCTTATCGGAGACCAGAATTAGTTATACGAATTGTATGAATTACTTAGTTACCATTTCTTCCCCTACTTTTAATTTTTTATTTTTTAGTTATGTTTTACGGGCTACATTTCCTCTGTCTGTCATTTAAAATAGAGCTGTATGTGTGCAAGTGGCAGAGGAATGTATGAAATTTTCTCCAAGGCTAGAAAAAATGTACACAGATTTTGTGCGACGGACTGCGTAGATGTCAAATGTGGCATACTCTAACCTCAAATTTTAGGGGTTGGGGAATTTCCCCAAAATGCTAATAACTAATATGTTTCTGCCCCCCCTACTTTCGATTTTACAAAAATATATTGGATACAAACGTGCTTTTATGAAGTTATCATGCTCGAAATCATTTTCAGTTTTGGAATAATTTCAAAGAACTCAGTAAAGGTATAATACGTTCGTTTAGGTGCGGTTCAAATTTATAGTTGCTCAAGTGGGAAGAGGTTTAAGCGTTGAATATAAACAATTATTGTGAATAAGAAGCTGGAACTAAATAGGGTGCATGCCTCCTGAAGTAATTACAAAGGCCTTAACCCGGATACCTTCGCAATACATATGAAGAGATTATGGCGGGAATACTTGGAAGGTAGAGAAGAGGGATGAGTGTGGGGAAATATTTAAAAAAATAATAAATTACTCCCCATGAAGAGGATGACGGGTGCATATGTCATAGCTAGCGGGTACTTGACAATTATTCTAGAAAAAAGCTTTTGAAAATACGTTATTATTTAGCCACACGCGCCTTAGGTGCTTTGGCTTCTCTTAATTTGTCTGTTCTATACTATATAATTTCTGAATAAATACTGCATTGTACTGAACTGAACTGAACTGAACTGAACTAAATATTCTGTCTTTTTTCACAATTTCATCTCCCGTAAACATTGAGTTTTGGAAATCTGAACCTACACTCTTGAATTACCTGCGCATAATAAATTTGTGTCTATATGTAGCTTGACCTCTCCTCGGTTATTTTGATTCGATTCCGGTTTGTGTAAATGACATCAACGTTGACATGTGTAAGTCTTCATGGATGTAAACTATAAGTGTGCTACAACTTATAATTATCTTATTTGGGTGTGTGACCTTCACACCGTGTGCACGACTGTCCGTTTTTAATTCAGACGTTGAATTATTTCCAAAATTTTTCTCGCTGGCGGTTAAAATTTACAGAATTGAAAAAAAAAACTGTGTCGAAATCTCGGAATGCCTTGCGATAGATTTGAAAAATTTTTTGTCCGATGAAGTGGGGTAATAAACACGTGCTAAAATTTTCGACATACCTACTTCTATGCTATTCAATGAAACCAGTTTGAATTTTCTTTCGTTTGTTTCTTTTTTTTTTTCCTGAATGAATGCGCAAAATTTGGTCAAATTTTAATACACCGTCACTTTTTTTTTTTTTACTACGATTATACCGTACCATGTTTAAAAACTACGTCTATAATATGGTTATTACTATTTTTTCGTCGTTTCTCTTTCTTTCTTTCTTTCTTTTTTTTTTGACTTCTATTTTGTTAAGATTTTGTCACGAATGGACGGTCAACAACCAAAATTGTGGGAAGATTCCAGTTTGTGTTTCAGAGTGCGTGAATTTGTAGTTGAAATTGTTTAGTTTTATATTTTTCGAATGTTGGAAATTTTACGTGTTTTTTTTTTTTGGAAACTCCTTGGGGGTGATGTACTCATGTAAGTTGGTCCAAATATTTTCACTAACAAATTGTAGTAATTGTTTCCTCAATTTTCAGGATTTTGAATTTTCTTCAAATCAAAAAACTTGATGATACGTTAAGAATTGATGATTTAGCCAGAGCATGAGGAAGAGTGGGAGGAGTATATTCGCTTTTTCGCTTTTTGCTCCCACCTAGCTTTCTCTCCAAAACTGTTTATGAGATTTTCGGGCTGAAAATTTATCTGCTTTATCAGTCCATCTACGGATTATTGGTGTAATTTTATAGTCGAATAAGAATTAGCATTCAATTCAAGGGGTTGGTGCCACCGTTATTAGCTCGATGAACTCTTTGTAAATTGAGATTCACCTTCGTGTTCTTGTAATAGCTTTGCAAGATTCTTAGCGTCATCATTTTGGAGGAAATTGTTCCCTAAGTTTAATGGTAGTGTTTTTTTTCGAAAAAAGAAAATAAAGTAACTTAATATAGTTTTCCCGGAAATAGCCAGCTTAAATTCTCCACTCTTTGTCCTTGTATGTACCTACGTATTCACGCGTGTATTGTTTTGATGTCGGAAAAAAAGGTAGTAAAAATCATTTTTTCCCCATACATTTTGCATTTCCGTTTGGTTGGTTGTAAGGAGAAAAAAGAAAAACCCAGTACCTACGTTGATTGTTGAAATGCCTTGTGCAATTTTGCAGAACAATATAATATTCTTTCAAACTGTTGCACAGAAAATCGTAGGCAGAATTCTTTCGTCGAGGAATGTAAATTAAAAAACTTTGCATTATTTTTTCTTTTGTATCGCAATTTCTTTTTAACCCCTGTGTAAAACTGTGAAAAAAATTAATTTGTGAAAATCCAAATCAACAATTTTCTCATATTTCATTGAGCTGGCGTATTGACAAAGTAACTTGCGAATGGAATTTTTATTAATAAGTAAAAATACAGCGTACGATCCCAATCAATATTAGGTTACAACGTACAAACCTTGATTAGTATTAGAATTGTGACATATAATTTAAAAGCTACTCGTGTATGAAAATATTTTTATTTCAACGCAGCGATTTGAAGTTGCAAAAAGAGAAATTACAATCCTTGAATGTTAAAATTTATTTTACTCGGGTTCATGAAATTTATTCAAACAGATTTATCGAAGAAAAGGAAACGAGGATTTTTTAATGCAAAATAAAATCATTGAAAATCAGTATTTTGGCTGATTTTTGTGTGCAAAATAAAGTAAATTAATAATCATAATATGTATGTTGGCCATTGTATAGTGAAATGAATCTTAATTTTCTAGCTGAGTTCAAGAATTCTGTCCTCAGTAAATAAAAATGCATTATTATTTTTGCTTGTTCCTAGGGAAAAATTTTTGTTAAATGATAATTTTGTTTCATTAATGTTTAAAATAGGTAGTTGATTTTTTTTTTTTTAGGAGTACGATAATGAAATATTAATATTTCATGAAGCTCAGTAAAAAGTTTCACGGAGAATTTTTTTTTTCAATGATCTTGACATTTTTCAGCCTTATTAATTTGTTCTGTGAGCTTACCCTTAGGTATTCATTTCGCGTTAACAATAGTTTATTCTTATCAACGTATTGGTTGGGATGAAATTTTTTTTTCGTTTTGAAAGTGTAATGAATGAGATTGCATTAAGCGTTTTTGTGTCGCATTATAATAATGAAAAATGTTCTCAAGGTGGCGATGTGAATGCTGGATAAAAATAATATCATTAAATGGAAAAGTACCGTACTTTACCATTTTCTCCTCTGCTTGTGTGAGACTTGTCGCTTTTATTGTAAATCGAGAATACGTGTTCGGTTTTATTGGGGACTACATTCATGCGTCGCGTCGTCGTTCAAATGTGTCTTTTAAGTTTTGATGATTCTGCTTGATGATGACCGTTTTGTTTCCCGGGATTTGCCATGAATTTTGATCATATCATCGTGGAAACGTTACCGTTGACAAGCTTAATGTAAAGATTTTTATTGATGAATTTGCGACAGTTTTTATGTCACCTGGTTACTGTGAAGTGTGAACCTGTACTGACAGTTATGGCTGTAAAACTTGGTACGCCGGCTGCTTTAAAAAACATCGAATTTCAGTGAGGAACAAAATGTTAATGATTTTATCAATATTTATATACTTACTCGTACATCAATGACTGACTCATTGGTGACTCATCTGACTGATGTTCCGATTTATCGCTCTTCGATAAGTTCTGGCCATATTTTTTCAGAGATCTTTCTATTGTTGTTCCAGTTTTCAGCCGCAGCTTCTTATTTTTCGTATAAAAAATTGCTTGGCAGCCAATAAATAGCTACTGTCGCATTATATTTGCGATGCTATGAATTTAATTCTATAATCTAAAATCAAAAGGGATTTTTGTGACCTAAACCAGTGAACTTTAATCCAATATAGCCATATAGGTACTTCAGAGGAATTGCTCGAATTTCCTTTATAACGGTGTAGGTAAATATTTTTCAAGTACTTTTATCAAACGGAGTACCTACTGTAATGAATGTTACAGCAGTTTTATTTTGGTATCAAAAATTTTCGTGCTTTATTGATTTTTGTCGCAGCATTAGTCGTATATTGTGTCTTCCATTCGGAATTTTAAAATCATCCATCATCGTGTAAGCACATATTTGTACAGGTCTTACAAATGTAGTCAAACTAAATTCTACCCTGGCAGTCCTATTTTCGGATTAAAGTGGTTTCAATTCGTGCTCTAGAAATGGGTATAATATGGCTTCTGTCTCGAGGGGGTTCAACGAGCTTTATTTTCCGATTATGTTTACCTAACCTTTTATAGCTTTTAGCGAAATTTTGATGCGAGGTGAAACTCGAAACGATTGGTTTCATTTTGAAAAAATTATCGAATAATTTAAAACGCTCTAATGCTGTCTGCTCCTCGCCATTTTCCTCCAAAAAGGTTGTCTAGTAATCGTCGATTTTGTGTGTGCGTGTTTCTTTTTGTATATTTGATTACAATTTAACGGTTGGGTTTAATTTTTCGTAAGTTTTTTTTTTCTTTCTTTCATGTTCGTTAGTGTTTTTTCCTCCTGTAAATAACTATTTCAGTTGATTTCTTTATTCCGTCAATTTCTGAGTGTAATGAGTAGTTAACTGAACATCGGACCAAGTACAAAAAAACTCTGGTCCATTCTCATTTTTAAGGTCAACCAATTTTGTTGTTTGCGAATTTTATAGTAATTACCTATGGAGTCGGTAAAATTTATTTTCGTCATTTTGAATTTTGTTTCTCTTTGTACGTATCCTACGATTATAGATTTTTTTTATTTGTGAAATTAGGATGGTATGAACCTTGGCCTCATCCTTTATTACATGATCAATTAACTGCAAAAAATACAATCAAAGCTTATTGAAAACGGCAGCCCTTTATCTGAATAAATATTATTATTCCAAAATACGAGATTGTAGATTTTGGAACTACATAGTCTGCAGCCTCGTTTTTTAGAATGAGATATTGCCTTGAATACCGCCACCTATCTACTCATATTGCGTACTTTAAACTGTTCGCAAACTTAGCACTTGTACAAAATATTGTTCTTACTTTATTTTTATGTGCTTTTCGCTTCAAGATACGTATTCAAAATTTGACTATTCAAGACTCTTTAGTTCAGTTGTTGTGAGATAGGTAACTATTATGTCGCTAAACAAGTTTCTTATTGAGCCAATTGAAGAGCTTCTTTCCTCTTTTATCTCTTTCTCGCGGCTGCAATCGGACAGAATAAATGTTCATTTCCTGAAACTTCTACGTTATTTATGTTTTTAGAAAAAGGAACTCAGTCTCTCAGCTCTGTACGATTATGTACTCGATCTTCTCACCGGCAGTTCCGTATAAAATTTTCGCCTGTTTGTGTTATGTAATGCACTTGACCCATATTTTACCTACTTCTTCGTTTTATGCGGTGTGTGTGTGTGTATGTAAATATAGTGAAATAAATTCGGACTAATTATACACGTTCGTATATAGTTCTCGTAAGTTCTAATTTACTGCGTTTTTAATTATCGTATTTTGTGTACAGCATTCATAAATACATATTTTGATGACGTCTTCGGGGCGAAATTATCATACGAACCTCTGCTCCTTCTCTCGTCTAAGTGTACTCCCAAGATGGTTACGAGAGTTATTTAAAACTTCGACTCGATTTTTTTTTCGCCAACTTCATTCGTTTTATTTCCATACCGTGCTGTATCGTCTACGGTTCATTTGCAGACAAAATCATCGAAATTCGAGATTGTTGAAGGTAATTCGGAATTTCGGAGGTCGTTTGAGGGAAAGAAGTGGGCTGCGGGCGTGCGTGTGCACGTTTATGTGTTGTACGCTGTAGTGGACCAAAAGTGTGAAATTAATTCATAATAATATATTATTGTGGGATGAGGCGACCTTTTGAGCTTTTTTCCTCCATCTGCTATTACGAATTGGCGTGAAAATTTATAATATTGGCTCGCATTCCACAATATTGTCGGTATGATGGAGGATACGAACCGGCGCATAGCTGCATACTGAATGAATTTTATTCTCGTATAGTCTACTGTACATAATATTGTGCCATGCAATTTGTGTCGAACACTTGGCGCCGTTCAGAATTACGTTTCCGCATTTTGTATTTGCGAAATATAAATCACCCTCGAACTAAGTTAATGCGTTTTTTGGCCACTGTTTCGTTCGAATAGCGTGTGAATTTTCAATGTAAACATGGATTTAGACTTTTTAGGGCAAACCTTCTGCGCCCAATGAATTATGCTTGTTTTTTACCCTTTCTAATCTGGACCGTTAATTCGCATCTTGTAGTTACTGATTTAATTAATACCCACGTATTCTTATGAAAAATAATGAGAGGAAAGAAGAAAACATTGTGTGTAAAAAATTTGAAAGCATTTTTATTTTATTCATAATTATGATGGAAATGAAATGACAACAGAATAATCAACTAAAAAGGAAACGAGAAACAAAAAAGACCTATACTCTGTATTAAATCCAGAAACCAACTCCCGACTCACCTTCATAAAAATCAAAAGGCTAACGAATCAACTCAACTATAACCCAAACAACCCAGAAAAAACAACTTGACCATAAAACATTAGTTTGTATATGAACTAAGCCTCTAAAAATTACTTTCTATTTCCTCGACAATTTTTCAAAGACGCAAAGGCTCCTGAAAATTTGAATTTGAACCAAAAAACTCAAAGAGGTAGAAGAGGAGCATTCGAAGGTGACTTTATGCTGATTGAACTAATATCGAAATCGATTCAGAATTCTGTTAGTAAAAACACAATATTATGAACTTCTTAGAAAATCATAGATTCTACACATTCTCAAGCCTGTATTTTCAAAAGTTATACCAGAAGGTTTTATTAAATCTTATAATGGCTTTGTATTTTTTCATTATTATTATTTTTAATTTTTTTTCTTGGGAATTTGTATATTATTCTTCCAGTTCAAGGCGTTGGTGAAAAATAAACGAATTGAAAAATATTTAAAATTTACGTTTACTCTATACCTACTTCCCGTACAAGAATTTAGCAAAATAAATCAACTAATGCGATAAAATGCGTTAATCATAATATTATAGAATTTTAATTTTTCGTCGAGCCACTTTCCTGATTCCTTCTGGCGTTAATTCTGAATGGAAAATCACCGTTCTCGTTAAAATAGATTTGATTGGGAGCTACAATTTTCCAGTCGTTCATCTCGTATCGTATATTGACGTAAAAACGCCTTGAACTTGTATATGTTGGAATCGCCTTGGCATTAAGATTTTTATTCGTTTCCACGTTGATGAGATTAAATATACGTAACACGGTATAAATCGATTAGATTTTGTCAGTTGTATTTGTTTTTCGAATTTATTCCGAGGAATATAATAATTTGCTTTTGTACGAGTAGGAAGATGATGGATACATCAGGTTCCTGTTGAACGGTTTCTTGAAAATTTTGTTTTAATTTTTTCATCTGCTACAATATGTGGCGCTGAGTGGGCTGATGCATGTCGTTGTCATTCGGAATGTTGTATTTCTATCGGAAGAATTTTTTCATCGAATGCTCTTACAAATTATGTGATATTCTGAATTCGTGCCAAATTTTCCGTATAATACGTAGGTAGGTATTATACGAGTATGTATAATCCTACATCGATTTATTCTTTCGCCGACAGGTTGTCAATTTCGATAAAAATTTCCTGCTCGTCTCTCGTTTACGGAAGTTGAATACTTCATTCGATAATTATTTTATTTTATAATAATACAAAATGTCCGCGTATGGTTTTCATTTTTTTGTACCATCATCGGCAATGTCGTTTTTCAACTGCGTGCTCGAAAAAAACCGGCGTTATAATATTTTGCTCGGAGCATTTCTGTGTTTGAATTTTTTATGCTGTGCAGTGTATGTATATGTAGAATAACCGGCGATTTTATAGAATCACGAGTAACACTGTTTTAAGTTCGGTGAATGTATGAACTTTCATACATCCACCGGTAATTCTACTGAATAACCTAGGGTGGTTTGTGAATGTATAAAAAAATACCAGAAAATGCATTTTAAGATAAAATATTATTACAAAATTAATACAAACTTATTCACAGTTTAGACAATTGGTAAAACTTTTGAGAAAAAATGTGTTATGCCTTTACAAGCTAGTCTGGTGAAAAGCCTTGGGAATTGAGGCGAGAGGGTGATTGGTAATACCATTTTATGTTCAGTCTTCAAAGTCTGTTTAGATAGATCTGACTCTCTACCAAACACACAAAATGATACTCAGTTGTAAGACTGGTCTGCTTTTCTTTTAAGACAGGTATTACCATGAAAATGTCCCGACTACATACATTCCCCAAGACATACAGGCGATTCTATAGAATAACCGGTCAATGTGTGAAATTTTTCTTCTTTTCATACATTCACCAAAACGCTAGGTGATTCTATAGAATCGCCGGATTATACATATTAACTGTAACAAAAGTAGATGTAAATTTGGATATCAAATTTCTATGCAATATATTATGTCTGTCGTGTGTGTACTGAATGTTCGAATACCCGAAAACGTTTTTGGTTCTTATTCAAGAAAAATATTTTTTAATTTCCTAATTGAAGATACGGTGACTCGAAAAATGACGATCAGGTACCACCATCCATCAATCCATCCATCCATCTATCCATCCATCCACCCATCCATCCCTTTCGAGCAAGTGAGATACTCAATAATATTCTGCTTTGCGGTCCTTGAACTCTTCGTAATTTCGGTTGGAAAAAATTCAAGGCAAACGTCCATTTGGTTTGAATTTTTGGCGGTTTTTTTTTTTTTTTTTTCTGTGAAAGATGTGCGAACAATATTTATTACTCGGATGTTGTGCATCTTTTTTTTTTCTCTTTCAACTCTTCTTCGTTCTCTGCAGCAAACAGGGTGAAGGACACGAGCTTTCGCAATCAATTTATCATGGCAGGATTTTTTCCCTTTACTTTTTTTGGTGAAAGTAATTCCAAAAAATCGTTATTTTTCCTTTCGTCGCTTGGCTGCGGGCGACCTTCGAAGAATATAAAAAGTTGTAAGGCAACAAAAAAACGGGGTAGAAATAAAATGAAAAAAAAAAAAAAGAGGAAAAAACCGATTCAGTAAAGTCATTTGCCTCACTTATTGCTGTAAAAAAGCTTTATTCTTGGAAAGTTTTTTTTTTTTTATAACTGCGTAGCATTTTTTTTTTTTTACTTCGATGAGATTGATACAGAGTTTCTGCTGTCTGTGAAATGATAACAAGATCCCGCTCGAGCGAAGAATTATTGTCACGAATACCTGAAGGGATCAAATTTTTACCTCAGAAAAAGCTGAAAATGTGGAGGCGAATGAGTTTTTCTAGCTTACGGGTAATGTGGAATAAAAAAGTAGACAGAAAGCTTGAAGTTTAATTTTCTTTCTCGCCGTTGCGTTATCACAACTTATATGTGTACGTAGTACGAGTATGTAAAAGAAATTCATGTGTATTATAGATATTGGATGCTAAAAATTATGTTCCCACTGTTATCCGAGGATTACAACAAATGAAAATGAATGAAATGATTTGCCAAAAATGCATAATTCGTTATCATAATTGGTATGAATGGAATGAAACAATGAATATGTGACGTAATTATGAAATCATCATTGGTTGAGTTCAGTGATTTTAGAACTGAGAGAAACTTGAGGAATTTTTGTTTGGTTCATTCAACTGCCTAAACTGCCTAACGTAAATATGTTATTATGAATATGTAATTTAATATCGGCACAGTAATTGTAAATCTTCTCACATGATGAAAAATGAAAGATTTGGATTCCTGTTATTCTGTAATTTGTATAGGAGCACCAAATTTTCCTATAGAGAAATATTTTAGAAAGCTGTGTCGAATATATTCGCATTATAGAGTCGAATCTAAATTTCTGAAAAAAATTAAAATTTTTATCCCTGGTGTAGCATCCCGTTATTTTAAATTATTTAACCTATCTTTGTTCAAAATAAATATTTTGAAAAACTCCATTCGTTGTAAAGGGATCTGGCATCATGCAACCATAGTTAACCCTCAATATACAAGGTATTGATTTGTTAGTTCCATCGAATAAAATAAAACTGGAGAAATAATAATGTGAAAGGTAAAAATAAAAGGGGAAAAAAAAGTAGAAGATATGGTAATGGCATTTAATTACTGTGAGAAGATTGCAGGGGTCACCGCATGTTAGAGAGAATGTTTTTAGAGAAGATCTTTGATGGCTTCAAGAGAATGGAGAGTAATACGAAATAAATGTTGATATAAATAAATAAAATTCAAAAAGAAAGTGACTCTAGCTTGTGTGATGGTAGTGCCATCAGTTGACCATAAACTGTTCGATTATCGCAACTTGGTTATACATTTTCTCGCGTAATAATCGACCCGACATTGTAAATCTTATTATTATTTCTATATGTCACTCTGGTATCCCATCTTCGGTTGTAGAAATTTAGCCGAAGACTTTCCTTAACCAGTTTTTGCGGTGATTGGCGAGCATTGTCGAGGTCGAAAAACACGCTACAGCTGTCCGTGAAACGACCTGATTTCATTTTCTCTACCCACCAGTTTGATCTTCATGACCATAACCCAGTTCTATGGTCAGTTTTTTATCTTTCTCCGTCGGGTCGGGTCTCTCTCTCTGTCGCTGGTTTTTATATTTTCATTTTTTCGTTTTTGTATGTGCGAGGCCCTTCGTCCTTTCTCTCGCACTATGTGGCTATCTTGAGGCCATATCGAGTATAGTGTCTTCGGTCCGTGATTTTCGATCGTCGTTTGACACGTTTGTTGACGACGCGACGGTAGATCATTAAAAAACCAACCGAAAAGTCCGTTGCGTTGATTTCTCTCCATCGACCGGTAATGAGAGCAATAAAAAGCCTGCCGCCCAAAATGCTTCGAGAGCTTCTGCGAACGATGTGTGATGATTGGGTTTTCGTGGCTCGATGGCTCGGTGCTTTACTTTCGAATTGATTGTGTCCTAAGTGGTTTGGTCAAGCAGAAGTAGATGAACCGGGGGGAAGGGGTGGTTAATGACTCTGGTCAAAGTGACTGTTGACCGAGTGTAGTATTGTCTTCAAACAATTGTACCTATTACACAAATCACATATACTGTTGGAATAGGGCGTACCTTGGGCCTTTACTCACTGTTGGTAACCCTATTCCAAGTTTAATACTGATTACCACCTCACTAGATAATTCAGGTAATTCCAGAGGCACAAGTCAATAAAATGCATTTAAGACTGAAAATGACCTTTATTAAAGACATATGCACACACTGCATGTCTGAACCCACAAGATGTTGCTTCTAAGAGAGCATAGAAAAGACTGACGAAGCCCTCCTGGCTTCCTCATGAAGACAACGTTGGTTGTCAAAGGTTTCTGGTAAACAAAGTCATTATATCCACACTTTATGACTTTGTTTACCACTTGGAGATGTAAACAAAGTCGTTATGTCCACACTTTACGACTTTGTTTACTTCTTAGAGTTCACAACAACTCCAACATCTCCTTATATGGTCATGTTTTGGTCTACTAGATGCCCAAAATAGCTTTCAGTAGCTTATGTAGGCGTACACACAGTTGCCAACATAAACTACCTTGTCAAGTATGCCACACCCTCAACCAGTGTTACCACAACGCATATTGACTCTCGCATTCTGCTCGTATTCTGGACGTCTAGTTCCAACACTCCCTCCTCAATATCGGGGTGGAAACACCTAAACTGACTCATTAACTAGTAGGTTCAGTAAATCACAAAAATTTCACATCTACTCAACATAAGATGACATCTACTCCCATTAAGATGAAATCTACTCAAAATAAGATGGAAAGTGTTTTTATCAAAAGTTAACTACTAAAAAGTTTCAGTCTATCTTGGAGAAAGTTTACAAAAACTCCAAGCACACTGGAGAAAGTCTCAACTAAAAACTCCAGTACCACACTGTTTAGAATGGAGAAAACTCAATTAAAAACTCCATTGTCACACTTTAAGTTATGGAGAAAACTCAATTAAAAACTCCATAGATAGCTTCTTACTAGCTATTAATTATTGGAGAAAACTTTCTCAATTCAGAAAAACTCCAATCTTGATGTATCACCACATCAATTTATATTCTGGAGAAAATTCATCAAAAACTCCAGGTGAACCTCCTGTTCAAAATGTATTGGAGAAAAACCGTCTTTGTAAAAACTCCAATTTTCTGTCTCAACAGTTAATGTTGGAGAAAACTCCGCACAGAGGAAAAACTCCAGCATCTAGAACTTGAGAGAATCAAATTAGTAACTTGGTACTATTTATTCTTCATCAGTTATACAGAGGAAAAACTTCACTCATGAAGAAAACTCTGTTTCACACATCATATAGAGAAAATCTCATCTTGATGAGACAAAACTCTATTTTCAGAGAAAAGACCTTTGAGAGGAAAAACTCTGATTTCTTGTTGACTCTCCGTCAGTACTTAACTTACCCAAGTACACCAACAAGATATATCGATTGGATCTGATATTCTCAAGGTCAGTCCACTGTCTCATTTACTCAACTGTGAGTACAGAATCGATATTTAAGAGAAAAACTTTGTTTTTGCACAAAGAAAAACTCTTGTCACACTCATTGAGAGAAAAGTTTCCATCTCCAGGAAATAAAACTCTCATTTAACCACTCAACTGGTTGTAAGAGGAAAACTTCCATTTTGCTGGAAGAAAAACTCTTTTTCGCAACTTTATGTAGAGAAAACTTACTTTGTTAAAAACTCTACAGTAGAGAAACCTTTTTAAAGTAAAACTCTACTTTATTGGGATACTTACTCATCCAATACTCACCTCACTGTGTAAAGTGTACTTACCAACTTTACCATGTATTGGGAAAAACGTGAAAAACCCAATTTTCATTTCCTCAAAGTTGTCTTACCCAACTTTGGCATGTGTTGGGAAAACTCCATTAAAAACCCAACAGATTAGCAGCATCGGTTTCGTACCATCGATTTTCGCTTCTCATATTCCTAATTTTAGGAATTTCTACTGAGCTGAAAAGCTGCTTTGTTAGGAAAAACCAATTACTCAACTTTTGGTTAAAAACCTAACACGTTAGGAAAAGCTTATTAAAGCATCAAAAACCTAACATTCATGTTCATTACCAAAGAATACTTCTCGTGTTGCCAGTTCCAATTTCTCAATAAATACAGCATTAACAACCAAATGCAAAATGTATTTACAACTCGTTTATGAACGAGGTAGTACAAAAGTATAAATGAGAATCACACATATATATCACGGACGAAAATAATAAAAAATAAAAAGTTCGTGGCCCGCCTGGCCCGAAAATTTTTGGCTTGGGGACCACGATCACCTCGGCGCGCTCACCCTAGCGCTCTTCTCTGGAGTGGTCTCCCAATATATTTTCGCCGCTCTGAAAAATAAGTTCCACACACATTAGGAATCATAATTTTTCATATTGGAAGGCATTAGTATTTCTTTGGGTTTACTCAAAATCGACTCATCGATTACTTCGTCCATTTCCCATATGTTAGGTCAATGACCTACTTTATAACTCAACTAGATTCGTTTTCAACACTTTGTCTACTTGAATCTTTTTATGTTTGATCCACCGTTAAGTTACCATCAATTCTAGTCAGTCAGGTTGACTTTTCAACTATTTTTATACACTCTTTTTAACCATGTACCTTTAAGTAGAGCTACTGTGTAGCCTTTAACTTAAGTTTTGACTATCTAACTTAGTACTCTAACTTTAAGTCTAGATGTAAGTCAAAAATATTTCACAAGGTGAAATATATCGCAACTATGTTACTGTTTCTCCCTCAGTAACCATCGATCGCACTTTTATCGATTTATAAAGCATAATTAACCGCACTGTAATTATTTTAGAAAGCTTTGTTACTCAAGCAAGCATTTTTATTCCTCTCACTAGGAATTATAGAATTGAACTCACCAAATTCTATTTAAGTGTAACTTATATTTAGGTTAGAACTTAGTCTAAATGAGTTCATTGAACTGTATCAACTATACGTACATTGTGACACGTATAAAATTGATTTTAGTTTCAATATCTCACCCTCATTTTTACCATTAATTATAAGTTAACTTGATATGTGACCAAGTCGCACTTTTACTTAGTCAATATTTTTTAAGGTACTTCTCAACATGGTTAAGTGTAAATAGTAAATTGTGGTTTCTCAATATCCTGTTGGATAGAGACTTCTATACGTCCCATTGGACAACAGTGGATACAAACTTTTCAATAAATTATCTCACGGACTCACTGGTATGGCGATATTTTGGAAATTTCTCCTTTGGGGTCTCAAATCTCCCTCCAAATTTGAAAATAAAAGCCAAGAATTTATTGAAAATAGGGAAAGACTCACGGACGAAAAATGAACATGTCAAATTTTGGCTCACCTACAAAATTTATCTCACAGAACTCAACTTTTGGACCACGCAAAACGTTAGGTATGAAATAAAAATTTACATACCATTCCCAGAACTCCTCATCCGATGACGACGATGAAACATTGGCCGGAGGCGGGAGGTGTGCCTGTGGCACTCGGGCACGTACTCGTCCTAATCCTCGACCGCGACCATTCCGGCCACCAACGCGGTCACGTAAAGTCCGACCACGTTGGGCGCTCGCCGGCGGAATCCTGGGGCCCGGGGCGGGGGGTGCCGTGGCTGCCCGTACCATACCCGGAGCTGCTCCAGATCCGCCGCTTCGCTGACCGTCATGTTCGCTATGCATTGCACGCCGCGCTCTAGATTGTGGCCAGCGGGCGCTCATGAAGCGCCGGCGAAGGCCTCTGCCCAAGTCCGCTTGCCGTTGAAAATTGAACTGAGGTGGTTCCGGGCAGTCTACTTGGACGTGACCAAGTCCTTCGCAGTTGAAACAACGTTCACCAGGTGCAACTTCTCGATTAGGGCAGTTATAAGAAACATGCCCGTGAAGGTGACAACGGAAGCAACGGACGTTCTCAACGGGCAGAGGGGCGAACTCACCAGCCCTGAATCCACGAGCTCGAAAACCAAAGCGCCGCGGAGCCATCGGAATGAAATCCGGAATTCTCGCAGGCGGAGTCGCCGAACGTACTTGCGCAATCTCAATTGGCGCAGGCGGCTCAACAGCCAAAGCCACAGGTGGAGGTGGCGGTGGCGGCATTAACATGTGAAACTGTGGCATCTCAATTGCCGGACGGATAGGCGAGCACGGACGTACATCGGGAACTTCAACCGGTGGAGGAGAGTTAGGCGGTGGGGCCGGAACTCCACATGGCCAGACGCGAACCAGTCTCAGCATTAACTCACCAGCTGGAACGGAAACATACAAAGCCGCTGGTTCTGCGGCGTCATCTTCCGGCTCTTCAACTATCGGAATGGGATCCGGAACGATCGGATCTACCACTTCACCAGCCTCAACCTCCGCCGGGAGAGGGATTTCCTCAACGTTTACGAACCAATTTGCCGCAGGCGGCGTGCCTGGTGGCAAAGGTATGTTCTCCACATCGATCTAAAGCATGCAAAGTTAAGATTAGAACCTATCGGGAGGACATACTAATTTTGTGTGTGTACGGAAACTCAACTATTCTAGTCTAGTCTGTGATATTTTAAAATAGTTCTAAGTGTAAGTATCTCATTTTAAGGCAGTTTTAAGACAATTTGTAGGATAACAGATCAACTTACTCAGCTTCGTGATCATTTGTATCCAAAAATAATTTTAGCCCTTACTGATGGCCAATACATTCTGTCAGATGTATTGTTTTTGTGTGCACACAAAAATTTAAAACGTACCATTTGATTTTTAGCTCACGGAAAAATCAAGAAAAAACATTAATTTTTACCTCACTGAAAAATTAACAAAAAAAAATTGGTATTTCCAATACCAAAACAAGTTTTGAATTTTATCAAAAACTTGTCAAAATTGTCACCTTTCGAGATAAAATATTACACTTGAAAAATATCACCTTTAGACTGTACTCCCTCCGAATCGAGGAATTCGAGAAATTAGTCCACTCTCAAAAATAGGACTCATAATTTTGGCTCACCTTCAAAATTATTTATTTGGCACTCACTTTTTGCCCACAAGAATATCATCAGTAAAGGTTTGAATTAAAAAAGCTAATTATTCTCACAGTTAATTTTATATGCAAACTTTTAATTGTAAAACCTGATTGACTGATCTTCGTAACACACAAAATTGTAATTTAGAAAATTTAGAACTTACATCTAAATTCTCAGAGCCAGATATTCGTAAATTGAACATCTGCTCTAGATGGGCGGGGAAGGCAGGTGAGAGAGGCGGCGGCAGGGGTCCAAAGAGTTCCTCACACCTTAAGTGCCACCGCTCCCTCAAGCTGAGACCCGACGACGAGCCGAAAAATCCCACGTATATTTCTCGACCCCCCGCCAGTCCCGGGGGAGAACCAATTTCGCAACCAGCAATCCCCCTTTGCCGTAAGGGTCTCAGCGGCTCCTGTCTTCCTTGAAGCCGCACACCCACCTGTACATCCATTCCTCCGGGCAGAGGAGCGGGAACATCCGGCGCGACCTCGATATTTGCCTCGTAGTCCTCAACTACAGCAGGGTGTACGGGCAGTTCATCATACCGAGTTAAAATTAGTCGCGGGGTAATCAGCCGGATTCCGAGGCGGCGTGCCGCCCGGCGCGCCAGTCGTCCATCGTCTTTTGGCACTACGAGAAGAGCAGACAGATATTAAATTTCGCCATCCATTTAACATGCTCTATTCTCGCCTCATCAAAAGTCGACAGAAGTTAGACTTTAGCATCACAAACGGAGAGTGGCCTGTCGCACTAGCGAGTAACCCCTTTTTTGAGTCTCCTATAGTGCAGTCGGATCACTCCCGGTTACTGACAACGCCGGACCTTACTCTCACTTTAGAATTAAATACCACCTTCAAAATTTACCACTCGCACCGGGTCAAAATTTTGGAAAAATTAAAGTTTTGTGTTAACGTTCACGGAAATTTAAGTAATCCTTTTCAACTTAAACTCTCCAGAAAGAACACCGGAGTCTCTAACCAGTAAATCATTATAGAAAGTGACCTTGGTCACCCTGGTCGACTGTACTCTAGTCTGACGGTGACTTTTTCACAGTCCTGATGCAAATTTAATTTGCATATTGAGAGACACCATTTCGATCGATCTTTAAAAATTTTCGCCTCACTGAAAATTACTCAACGTTTGAGAAAACTATGTTCTCATGTACAGGAGACTTTTAGTCTCGACTGTACCAAATTTTTAACTCAAAAATTTGATAAAAAGAAATTTTTCCTCTCCGGAAAAATTAACACACTGTTCCACTCACTTTAGGAAATACCCCATTTTTGTCCACTCAACACTAGGACTGACTCTGGCAGCCATCAGAGCCTGGCACGCTTCCACTCACTTTAACTCACTTTGGAATAAAACGCCGAATTGCCAAAAATAAATTATTTGGACTTAGGTTGTTGTGTAACCCACAACAATGTTCTCAAAAATGGAACATTTAAAAATTTCGTGGTATTTTTCTCAACTCAACTCAAAATTTCGCGAAATATGCATATTCGACTTGTCAGAATTCTGTTTAAATTTTACACTAGTGCTATTGAATCGCTCTCCGTCTGAGATGACCCAATAATTTTTATAACATGCGCATGTTTAAAAATTGAGTAAAATATTTTATACTCAACACAAATTAACCATCTCCATTTTGCCGCACATTCGCAAAAACACCATGCAAAACACAAGCAAGAGTCATTGAGCCAACCGGCTACCGATACAGATTTGTTTACTGTATACGAATAATTTTTCAACTAATGGTAACTTGAACAGCACTACACAAGAATGGACAAGTATGAACTTGTCGACGACCATAGGAAATTCGAAAATAGTTAGGTCAACACCAAATCATAATTCAACTCAAGAGAAACACTTCCATTTTTACGGAAAAATGGTCCATCACAAATAATTCGTCATATTTGATGAATTAAAACTCACGATATTCATCAAAAAAAATTCCACCAAACTCCTTTGGTAAATAAATTCATACTCACTGAATTTACGGAAAATCAGACTTTTCTGATTTCCAATATTTAGGAAATACATACCAATTATTTTTGGTAAACTCACAATGTATTTCGAAAATAATATAAAATTATTGTGTGGACAATCCTTGAGGAATAGATATGATTGGTAGACTAACATCTCACGGGGTTTCGAATTAACTCCTATCTCTCAAAAGTAGGTCAGTAGTGCAACAAGTTAAAATTCCATTTGGAACCATTAGATTTGAACTCACGTTATTCTCACTTGTAGAAAACCTTTAAATTCGTAATGACAAGATCGTTTATTTATTCTACGTCATGACATTTACGAATTTTTTATTTATTTTGATCGAAGAAAAATTACCTTCAATTCGACTCAAAATAAATTCGCCACTAATCCACTCACTACTAGGATTATTCATTTTGGACGCACCATTCAAAATGTAATTATTTTGGACTCAACTTCAAAATTTTATTTTGGACTCACCTTCAAAATAATTATTACTCGATTCTCAATTGATCGAATAATACTCAACAGAAAAATTATTTAAGTCATCTGTCTTGACATTAAATAATTTTCTTTTCGTTTACATGACGCAACTTTTGCGTTCATGAAGGTTTTCTTGAAAAATTATTCATGACTCAGATGGTTAGTAACACACATAGAAATTATGAACGTTCATATATTTGAATAGAGAGCATGCTCGAAGAACACTTAAGGATACTTCACTTAAGGTTTACTCACTTTTAAACTTAGGTGAATAGATGGTTACGACTAAGACTTAATTTCGGCGAACACTATATGGAAACGACTCAAAATCTCCAGCTCAACTCAATAAATTTCGGCACCTCACTTTCGGCCACAAAATTTGTAGTATCCTGTTTCGGACAACATACAAAAATTTTCACTTCAAAATTATTCCGCCAAAACGATAGAAAGAACGGAAAAATTAAATGCTTACGTACTTGTACACTCTCGTTCAAAAGTAACACAATATTTTTCTCGTACACGCAAAACGAAAACGAGAAAAAAAACAGGTGAATAATTTTGGTTACTATAATTCACCAACCACACGAGAAAAAGTAAGAAAAAAAAAAAAAAAATGCCTTCGAAAAAAAAACGGAAAAACGTAAAAAAAAGTAGGTACATTCACCTTCAAAACACTTAGAAAAATTTCGAACTCACAAAAACGAAATAATTCACTCCTTTCAGGCCGACGCACTTAAAAAAAGTTGCACAATGCAAACAATTTCGATGATGACGAACCAAAACATAAAAATCACAAAAATCAAAATTCAATTAGAATTATAAACTGCACAAAAATTAAGGCAGCAGGAGACGTTCTTAGCTCGACCAGAATTACAACTCAACTGAGCTACGAATTCTTTCTTTTCGTCTTCAAAAGATTTTTCGATTGGTTCGTCATCAAATCGCATAGGCATTTTTTTTTTTTTTATTTTTTTTGTGGTATTGCTCACGATTCACCTAATCTGGAGAGAGTCTTTTGTTTCCAATTAACGTCAGTGTTTATCGCCGATTCAGTCATAATTTAGTCATTTTAATACTTCCAACCATCTTATCTCAACTCCATTTAATTTTTGGTATGTTTGAGATTTCTCAAAAATTCACCCATCAGCCTTATATCGAGTGCATGAAAATGCAGCGATAGCTGACTAATTCTCAGAATTGATGGCGACGTAAATCATACGTTTCGCCTTTCGTTGCGCCTGTCTACGTTTGTAGTGGTATTGATGAAACATACAAAACGAGAAGCAGGCGACAGAACGAAATCATGTGTAATCTCCTCACTTTGTTACACTATCGTTTTGTCTCACTTACACTTGTACAAGCTTTTCACGATCATCGAGTTTCTGGAAGGGGAAACGAAGAGGGAATTCGTACGCTGCAACGACGGCAGCAGCTGCGCGGTTGCCAGCTTATTTCCATTCGTTTCTCCACTCAAAATTTTCAACACACTTTAGTGGTTGAAAATAATTTATGAAGTCTAGATGAGGTCTCTAAGTCTGATGTGACTATAATACAAGCACACAGATACCTAGGAGACTCATAGACACTTCATTGGTGTTGTTTTAATTTTTCGTGTACACTCCCTCCGAAAAATAAAACTTTTGACTTAGAAATTTCTCTCAAAAATTTCTGTCTCACGAGTCAAAACGGTCTTCGAATATTTATTTTAATAAATATTACAAAATGAATTTTCAATTCATTAATTTATGACCGAAACACCATTCGTCACACTCAACGATGAAAATTTGCTCACTCTAAAATTTTCAATTTTTGTGGGTTCAAAGAGGACTCAATCACTGTCGGCCGTTGGGCGCAATGACGGGTTGGTTAACCTGGTGTGAATAAAATAGTCATCGGACATATTTTATTTTCTTTTGGATTAATGACACCAATCTCGCGAAAGGTACCACCATCTCCAAAATTAGCACCCCATCGTCCGTTCTTCAGAACCATAAAATTTTAATTTCTCACTTGATTAAAATTTTATCCTTTCTAAAAGGTGGAAGCGCATCACCTTTTAGACTGAATGATGCATTTACCTTATCATTCAGGAGGCCCTCACTTTTTAATCCAGAACTCGAGATCACTCAACTTTATTCGTAAATTAAAAAAATTTAAATTTACGATTTTCCAAAAAGCTGGAAATTAAAAGTTGATTAGTCGACATCACACATTTATATTGCGCAATAAAATTCGAATCAATTAAGATTCAGGTGCACCTTAAATTAGTTCTGATCAGGAACTAATTTATCTCACTTAAAAAATTTTATTTTACGTCGGTACCGACTTACGAATTAGGTATAGATAAAATTTTACCTTTTACCTGATGATCATCCTCAAATTGATTTTTAAATCAATTCGTCACGTGCACTCGAGTTTTTTTTAAAAATTTTATCTTTTTCAAGAATAAAATTTTATGGCCAAAAATAAATTTCATTCGAAATTTATTTAATTTCCAATTATCATTCATCTCACTAGAATCCGAATTTTATTTATCGAATTAAAATTTTTCTCTCAACTTCGAAAAATTATAAAATTGGAAATTTTATTTTTCTCTCAAAAATTCGCGAACTCATATTTCCTTCTCACTTCAGGAATTACCAAAAATTATTTCTACTACAAGAAACACTATAGTAGAAATTTCTGATAAAAACACTTTCTCAAATTACGTCAGATTCAGCATAAGTCGCGCAGATTATGAAGTGTGCTCTGGGCCCATAACCTGTTGGAATAGGGCGTACCTTGGGCCTTTACTCACTGTTGGTAACCCTATTCCAAGTTTAATACTGATTACCACCTCACTAGATAATTCAGGTAATTCCAGAGGCACAAGTCAATAAAATGCATTTAAGACTGAAAATGACCTTTATTAAAGACATATGCACACACTGCATGTCTGAACCCACAAGATGTTGCTTCTAAGAGAGCATAGAAAAGACTGACGAAGCCCTCCTGGCTTCCTCATGAAGACAACGTTGGTTGTCAAAGGTTTCTGGTAAACAAAGTCATTATATCCACACTTTATGACTTTGTTTACCACTTGGAGATGTAAACAAAGTCGTTATGTCCACACTTTACGACTTTGTTTACTTCTTAGAGTTCACAACAACTCCAACATCTCCTTATATGGTCATGTTTTGGTCTACTAGATGCCCAAAATAGCTTTCAGTAGCTTATGTAGGCGTACACACAGTTGCCAACATAAACTACCTTGTCAAGTATGCCACACCCTCAACCAGTGTTACCACAACGCATATTGACTCTCGCATTCTGCTCGTATTCTGGACGTCTAGTTCCAACATATACTTATAGTCGAATTTTCTCAGAGGGCTCGGTAGTATGTTAAGTAAAAATTACGAAGAAATCTAATATAATTGAGTACCGCATTGTTGGAAAAAAAAAAATACCGAGAATACTTACTAATTATTCTAAGTTTGAAAAGTACTAATTATAGAGTAATGTCATACGAGTATGCGTGCAGTTCGGAAACGTGGTAAAGAGATAATTTTGAGGTTTTAGTTGCTTACAGAAGGGATTCTATCATGTAGGGCTGCATGGTTAATTATGCATAATATCGGCACTATCAAAAGGACGATGATTGCGCAGTAGTGTGAATTATCGAAAGATAATTAAGAATGTGCCAATTGTTGGAATCATCTTTCTACTTAAATGTTTACGTTTGTCAGTAATCATTAAAGTGATGGAGGCAAGAATCTAATTTTTTAAAGATTTTTTGTGGAGAAAAAACAGTTTATCCAATGTCTTTATGAATCTGTAGAAATGATACTAATTAATATGTATACCAGGTTTTAGCTGAATATTTTCAGCGCATAAAGTAATGATACCTGTCAATTTTAGCAATAACGAAGTCTTACAAAAGCAATGACTGCATGTAGAACTTATCAGTTCTGGATAATTTTCTTTACTTCATATAATTCCCATAGTCTACCAAAATGTTGTCATTTCTATAATATTCTCGTCTTGGTTTTGGCGATGACCATTTTGATTTTTTTTCTTCGATTATTATCAAATTATAATAATTATCAATTTTTATTGGCGCGGCGCTGGCCTTTTCACTTGGTCAAAAATTTCTTTTTTGTGACAATAGTTTAGGCGAAGGCCTTCTCGAATTTTTCCACATCAGCTCGTCTTTCTTTTTTAAATATTTTTCGCCTTCACGATCCAATTGTCGAACGATGGCTTTATTTTTTTAGAAATTTTTGACACACTTTTACCTATAGTTGTGTTTGAACTTCGATGAATTTCTTTATTCGCTTTTGGGTTCGCATTACTCTTCATTTTCGACCTTCTGTGGTAGTTGTTTGATCCGCTCGATCGGAAAATTTAATATAAGCGACCTACACTTGTTCAAGCATACGTCCCTGTAACTCCGAAACTTTTTGAATACCAATTTTGGAAGGAAGATTTCGGCTTTACGTCAGAGTTCGTCGAGGAAACGAAGTCTCTATGATGATGTAATAACGCTGGATGTCACGTTCTCTCAACAATTAGTCACCTGTTAATGACGTCAGTGCAACGACGAAGGAGGAAAATGCTGCGTGAAGCGAGCAAGCGACGATTTGTGTTTTGTGATCTAGAAAATTAGGAAAATACGGAATAATCCTTGTGAATCGATATTCGAGGTAGTTTGTTGTCTAGGACTTGAATTAAATTTTATTTGAAAATATTTCTATCTCGTCAAGGCTCATACTTTAGTATATCTCCTGACATGTGTTTTGGACTGCAGCTTAGTGACAATCGTCATATTACTCCCGGTGACGAATGAGGGAAAAAAGTTTCTCACCAATTTGAATTTTAAATTTTTGAAAGGATTCATTTCGAATTTTTTTCAGTTGTTTTTCATGTTTTATCCAAAGTTTATGCTCCTGCTTCTGGTGTCCGGAACTTGGACTGATGATTGTCCTTTGTTTTTCTCACCATAAGAAGTGCCCATCTTCTGCTTTATCACTAAGTCTTAAATGGTAGAAGTTACTTTTTTAGTTTATCTTATTATTTTAACTCACTTTTTTAGTTCATCTTATTATTTTAACTCGTATGAAGCATATGTGTTGTCAAGAATATGTACATTGTACATAGTTCAAAACTCCTTTGTTTAGCAAGGTGTTTCATACTACTTCAAAAATTTGATACACGTTAAATTTTCAGATTTTTGCATTCATATGATTATATAGCTTCATTTCCTCACTTGTTACGTGGTTTTTGTTTCAAATTATGTGGAATTGAATATTTTTAGAGCTATATTTACTTTTTCCAAACTAAAATTCGAGAAAAGTTTTAAAATCAAAATAATTTCATCATAATTTTCCTCGTACTCGTATTTGCGATAGCTCGCGATCTCACATCAGTTTATGGAAAATATGAAACTTATACGTTTCTTTGCAGAAGCAACACTGACAATATTTTAAGGAATGCTCATCCGATGGTTACGTCAAACTCTCAATTTATCTCGAAGATTGTCATTAGCTTGTTGGAATATTGTTAATTTTCTAAAGTGAAATGATTAAGTGTGTGTAAATATTGAATTGGTGTTCACGTTTAAATCAAATAGGTACGTCAACTTTCTCGACAGAATTTAAAGTTTCATAAAATGCGTCGTAGATACCAGCTATACCTATAATATACGGTTACGAATTATTATCGTCTCATCGGTAAGAATAAATTTTGAACTCGTGGTACCTGTGTAATTGCCTCGCTTGCCCAAAATGTGTCGTTGTCGTCGAATTAATCATGCAAAACAATAGACATCTGGGACATCCGGCTTCACGCCAAAAAGCAATCAATCGAAGTTATTAGGCTTTGAATGGCCCCACCGACAATGTTCAACCACAGTTTCAGTAATTAGTCGACGCGAATATGTGATCGATAACTGTGTCAAAATCTATCGGTTCATGTTCCTTCAATGTCTCCATGACGCATACAGAGTGGTCTAATTTTAGAACTATGTCTCATAGGATTAAACTAATGAAATATTTTCAATAATGAGTTGAGTTTTTTTTTTTACTGAGGGTGTCTACCAGTCGTGAACAGTCATGATTTTTCATGCAAAAATGGAAAATGTGAACGGAAGGCAATTTTTTAAAATGCAAATACGAGTATATGTACATACTCGTATTATTTATATAACTCACCATTCGTATGTTGTTTGAAGCTCTGGCTTTTCGGCTGTTCTACTTGAACTAGCAAATATTCGTGCTCCTTACTGGAGGTTGTTTTTCAATAACCTCATTCTTATACTAAAAAGTATCTATATATGTACGTCGCGCAGTAGTCACGTTGACCTATATATTGTTGAAATTAAAAAAAAAGGCCAATATCTTGTGCCAGAGTTTCCACTTGTACTTTACTTTCGCTTGGATGAATGTTGAGGATTTCATTTACGTCACTGATTTTCATACCGCGACCGTGAACCTCCGCGTGTTCTCCTGAGGTGTGTCAGCGCTGGCTGGATTGGGGGCTAAAAATAGTTATCTGTTTTACGGGGGCTGCTTTCGAATGGGTTACCAAGAGCTGAGGCAGAAATTCGGAAAATCAAATGCCATTGGGAAAGGTGACCTTTTTTTTTTTCGCCTCTCTTTAGTTATACTGTGGAGAAATTCGCATTATTTATCAGCGTTTGTATTTCGTCGAGTGGAAAATGGTGGGTGGGTGCCTCGGTCGCTCCAGTTTCGTAAATAATGCACAAGCGTGGTGTGTTTTCAAAGAGCTGTCGGCCTGTTTACTTATTTTTAATCGCTCTGGGGGTGCGATCGGGGAGGATTTTCCGGATAGAAGCTTGTATTTGCCCTGCCTATGTGCAACGAAAAAACTTTTGATGTTTTATGCCAAAATTCGATTCAACGCCGCGCCGATGAAAAGAAATTGTGCGTAGGTGTCGAATCTCTCGCTCCGAATTAAGAGCTTTCCCAAACGATGACATTAATTTCCATCCTCTTTCACCTGTCATCTTGCAAAAAATTTCACAATCCTCTTCGCTCTTGCTCATCCTACACACCATTTCTCGGAGAAGATAACCCAATATCGATGTTTTCGATTTAGTGTATTGAAAGTTCATTCTACCGTTCAGGGCGTTTGTTTGCTAGTTTTCGAGTCAAACAGCTGATATTTTTTAGAACATACGTGGTAGGGCACGGAGTTACTGCTGTGTTATATGTTTCACAGATTCCAGAAATACCAGTCGGACTATTTTATTCATGATTTAATATTTATTATGTGGGTATTCATTTATTTGTGTCTGTGGAAGAGGTTTATGTCATATACTTGTAAGTCAAACATTGCCCAAAATTGTTTTTCAAGCGACTAAATGCTCCTTGCGTTTACTAGGTATTCAATTTTATACAAAATTTGGGGGCTTTTCGGATAAAAATGTCGTTAAGTGACGTTAATATAGAGCTTCATGGAAAACCTGTATTTCTGGCCAAGCCATTTTACATTTGCGCAAGAATTTCTTTTAAATTGAAAAATAGGGTATAGGTACCGCGAGGGAAGAGAGGGGCAGGAGACAGGAAATTGAAATGCGTTGTAAATACTGTGTGCTGACGTACTAAAATTAACGAAATTAATTTTGCTTTAGCCGCATGACCAACCTCTTTTTGCGCCCTTTACTCCTCCTCATTCACCCAATTTTTCCGCATTATTTTTCAGTCTCGCATTACTAGTACCCCAATTTCGTCAAAAGGTGTTCTAATTTTCCTCCAACGCATTATATTCCCAACTCAGTTTTTGCAATATGTCACCTGCTAATTTCGTTTTAGCCGTAATTTATTGCGGTCGAGAGTGGTAATTATTAACCGTTTTCATCGTATACATTATCGAGGGAGCTAAAAGTTTCTTTTATTTTTCGGCTTGCAGATCGTACCATGGATAAACGTAAAGTGCGAAAGAGCACGCGATCGGAAAATGGAAACGGCAGCGCAGAAACAGAAGGACAGCAGAGCACGCAGAAGCCCGGCAAGAAGAAGCACAGCAAAAAGGGGACCAACGAGCGCGAATGCAACGGTCAATTCTCGTTACGCTATTTGTTCTACAATAGTCCATTCAATCCGCAACGGTTTCGGTATCGAACTCGACGGTCTGTGGGCGAATGCGCAAATTCACGTAAGTTGCATGCCTTGCAGCCTTTACACGATAGTAGGAAGCCTCACGAGTAAACTTCATCAAACAATGAATTACTGTGTGTTTGAAAAAATTGTCAAATAAGAGAACAGCTTGATAAGAACTGAATTCCAAAACAAGAATATACGATATTCGGAGATATCAGATAAGAAATCGATTGATAGTGCAGGGGTGTTATGAACCAAATAAATTTGATGTTTTAGGATTCTGTCAAAAGGATGGGGACAGTCTGCCCGACTTTTTGCAAACAAAAAATCACAAAAATATCATTTTCCAACGACCATTTCGTAAATGGCTATGCCGGGAAAAACAACCAAAAAATTTTTCAAATTGGGAAATTGTTAGGGACAGTTTTCCCCATTTTTCAACGGTGAAAAAAAATCCGTTAGAATTCGAACGAATCCGTTCCTTCAAAAAAGCATCAAAATTCATTGTTTTTTGGCTATATACATTTTTGCGGTTCTGGTTCAGTTTCCTGAACACATTTTCCTGACATGACATCCAGCCGACATGACATTTTCCTGAAATAACATTTTCCTGACATTCATTTTCTTGACATTCATTTTCATGTCATTTGTTCTCCTGACATTCTTTTTCTTGATATTCGTTTTCCTGACATCATTTTCCTGACATTTATTTTCCTGACACCGTTTTTCTAACTGTTTGTTTTAATTTTCATTTGTTTAACATTCTTATGACAGAACTATGAACTGGGCTAATGTCGTCAGATTCTCAATTTCCTCAGCATTTTCTACATATGTGTCTTAATCCAATACAATAGACCTGATGCGTGTTTGTAGCTGAACCCACTTAGGCTTGGGAGAGTTTTTAAATCACCTTTCTAGAGCGAGTTCAGCCACACTAATTTCGGTGTTGGTGAAAATGAATGTCAGGGGGAAAAAATCAGGAAAATGGTGTCAGGAAAATGAATATCAAGAAAAAGCATGTCTGGAGAACAAATGTCATGAAAATGAATGTAGGAAAATGTCATGTCGGGTGGATGTCACGTCAGGAAAATGTGTTCAGGAAACTGAACCGGAACCCATTTTTGCTGATTTCTGGAGAACTGCAAAACCGATTTTCATTAAATTTCTATGTATCAGACTTCAGTCTTGTCAAGATTGACCTTCGGTGTAAGTTTCAGCCGTAATTAACAAACTTGGTATCTTATGGGGGAAATATTTCTGAATTATGAAGTGTTGAACAGCTCGAGTGGTTAGAATGTCTTGAAGACATGTCAAGATTTCATTACTACGGTCTACGAGTATTTATATTATTGGTATACGAGTATATTGTTATTATTGGCTATATATCAGCTCCTCATTTGACGTTTCACGTTTCTGCTCGTATATTTTTCAAGTGATGCTCTTTCAACGATGAAGTAGTCTAGAGAACTATCCTAATACACTCTAATCGTTCGATTCAAAATAAACTTTATTGTTTGTAGAAAAGTGAAGAAGTTACTTACTGACGCCTAATTACTGAACCAATATGGTATTTCTCCTTGACCTTGTCATTTTTATTTATCAACTTTTAGTTGGCCTGTAAACAAAAATGGAAATACTAGAATGAAAGTGGTAAGAAATTTACTCCGAACTAAAATGATAATTATGAAGTATTGTATTTCGGGAGGGCAGTATAGTTTTCAGACTTTGAAAACAATCGGTGGAATATTTTCACTTCATTAACCTGATCGAGTGACTGCTAAAAATTTTACGTGCATAAGTGCGAATTTTTTGAACAATGGATTGTCCTCACTTCATTTGGCTTACAAACCTTGCATTTTTATTAGACGTACTTTGAATTCAGTTGTTTTTATGTGAAACTGCCATCTTGGTTGTGAATTGTAAAAATTTTCAAATATTGTTTAAACGCCTATTCAAATTGATATTATGGCGCGTTTTTTTCTTATTTTTTCGCCTGCAGAAACAAATAATTCTGTGAAAAGCAGTTTAAATATTGAAACTTCGGATTTCTGCTGATTACGAATCGGCAATTAAAAGCAAGTAATTATCTTTTTTTAATGTAGCCAGAGAAATCTTCTAACAAGTTTGCAGTGACATGTCTTGACTTACTCTTCCCAGAACGAAAGAGAATTCTGCGTGTCTAGGAATCCCTCTTCTCGAATCTTTAGACATAGATATTTCCGAGTTTTTTATATGCTTATCGAATGCAGATGAAATAGATGGAATATGTGAAGTTACATTTTATCATATTTTGATTTCATAGACTTGTATCTAATTAAAATTATTTCACGTATTCGTTCGTTCGTATTATGTAAAAATTGGAGATTAATTTTGCTGACGTCTTGGAAAACATTATTGTATTGAATGTTTGAGCCATCATATGGAGAAAAATTATAAAAAAATGTTTTACTATCCAAAAATTATATTCTTAATCAGCATTGTTTCTACCCTGAATAATAGCATCCCTATTTTTCATGAAATAATATTTTTGATGAAAAAACATTTTCTGGAACAATCCTCGAATTTCAAACTAAATTACCATAGCTAGTTATTAATATTATTTTTGCACTCCTTCGGAATTATTTTCCTTTCACATGTTATACGGGAACTTTCGGTGCTTCATGTTATTTTAGAACAACTTACTGTAAAAAATGATAATACTCTTGGCTTTCTGTAAATTTTCCTCATTAACTTATCGTCAGTAAATTGACGGTTTTAGTGTTATTTTCTTTGAAAATGAATTTTTTTACTTTCTTTTTGTTAGCTTGGCAACATTGATATCCATTCATTCAAAACATTTTCCTGTCGATTAGTGTTAGGTAGTTCGTAGAAAGCTAAAAATCGATTGGAAAAGAGAAAGAAAAGTTGCTAAAAAAACTGATAAAAGATACTATTTGTTCGTCGTAAGAAAACAAACATAGTCTATCGTCGATTTCTAATATTGCTTTTGCCGTATTAAAAATATTTTCGATTCGAGAACGGTTAATGCCATCTTTATGTCTTCTGCAAAATGTAAATTGGTGATTTTTGTACTCTCCTTTATATGTTCACCTTCATAGAATCCGAAGTCGTTGGATTAATAATTTTGACATAATTATTCTGAGTTTTAGAAGTCGCTTGTACGGGTAGTTTTTGAAATATACATGTAAATAAAAACTCGAATCTGATATCTTGAATAGTAAATTGTATTGCTCTTCAAATTTTCCTCTCTTGAAAAGATCGAAGTGTTTCTAAATTCGAAGTAAATATTAACTATTTATAGGACCATCTTCAAAATGCTATAATTTGAATTCAAAAGCTATTGGACAGCTTTATATTATTTATAAATTTAAAAAGAATCCCTTTTTATGGTTAAAATTTTAGTTTACAATAATGTAAGTACTGGAGAAGAAACTTACATCATCGCCAGCCTCTCAATTTAATCGCGAGAAGAACAGAAATAATATTTTATTTCTTCAAGTACCATTCGCCAAGTACATGGTGAAGGTCAAACAATGAAAAATGGCCATTTATGCTTGTCAATGTTAATTTTATTGCTTACGTGCTTTGAGACTTCAATTTTTTTCAAGTTGGGGGAATTTTTACTTTTTTTTCCCTTTGCGGTTGGTTCAACTTTTTATTCCTACCTCTTAATTTTGCTCGTTTTTTTTTCTTCATTCGAGTTAGAATGATAATTAAAATATGTACTTTCCTGCCCTTGAAATTGGTGCATCTTTGTGTCTACCTTTTACAATTTATTCGAGTTCTTAGACTGGCGAATGCACTTCCATCAATAAACCCCCCGGCAAACTGATATTCAAACTCATTGTTTAGTTGGGCCGCATTGTGCGAGGAATTTGTTTGTTTTTTGTAAATTATGTTTTCATGCTCACGCCAAAGAGGACAGATATTCATCCGCTTTACGATTTACCTGAACGAAGTATATATTTCATAATTATTATATAATGTTATTGGCTCATTCAAAGTTATAATTATTTATGATTCCAATTTTTTTTTCTGGGTGTTCAGTCATTTATGCGAATACCAAAACCTGTTACTTATTTTTTCAACTTAAACCGAGTTTACTCATTAGCCCATATTCGCTTATTTGGCAAATTTTGGCGTGATACAAATTGGCTAATACATAATATTATTTTTGACGTATGCGTGGAGCGATGAGCAAATAATAGTGTAATGTGGGTAAGTGAAACGAATTTTGGTCCGCCTTGTTGGTTGATTTTACTGACAATCGGCCGAAGTACCCTATCGCAACAAATATTATGACATCCTAGACATCAACTCCATAAATTCGTCATTCGCCTCTAATTCAACTATACTTATCGAAGAGATGAATATTGACAACTGTGGGAACGCAGCTTTAGGATGTATAATCCAGTGTCTCTTAACGAAATGTCAAGAAAGATTATTGATAGCTAATTGGGAGTGAAAAGTTGAGATTTGGCAGGCTTCAGCTGGAATAGTCTCTGTTGAGGCTAAAATGTTTCAATTTCATCATTTTCAGTTCATTCACCCTTCAGGCGTTAAAATATTGACACAGTGTCTGTCAAAGAATAACTTATTTGTTTCGCAGACAGATCATACTCCTCCTCAGTCAGATGACGAACATGTCGTTCAACTCGTCATTTTCAAAATTAATGAGGTACTTGTATGTCGAGCTGCCAGTAAAAATACTGTGCGCACAAAAAAGTTGCCAAAATTAAAAAAAAACAAAAAGTATTTATCTCGCCACATGGCTTTGATTTTATTCCGACAGTTTCTGTCCAAAAAATTGTTTTGTCAAAATCGAGGAATTATAAAATTACTCAAACGTGTGAGACAAAGTGCTGTGCAGTTCCACATTTGATAAATTGAAATATACAGAAGCTAGAAATTATGTTACTTTTTCGCTGTCACACTCGAAGGCAGCACATTGGTGGACCTTGGGGGGGGGGTCTATGCCTGCCCAGAACTGAAATCAACTCTCCCCTCTAACAAAATTTTGATTTGTTTATACTGAAGTCTGATCAACTTCCTTTTTTTTTTCATTTTACTCATCGTCTTATCGCAAGTGTATTTTCAGTTGGTATTCGGACAAACTATTTATTTATTTATTTATTTATTTATTTTTTGTTGCTTGCACAAAATTTTTTAGGCCACCCCTAAGACAACAAGGAACGTCCGCCTTTGAAGCTTCATCGTTGACGTCATAAGCCAACGATTTTTTTATTTTCTTAACCACTATATATAAGAATGACAGTAAATGATAATGATATTTTTTGATTTTCGAATTCTGCTTTTCTCATTCAGAAATCATGATTTTATGCGAATGTTATACGAGGCTATGTTCCATACGCATATTTGACATTGAGTTTGGGGGTTGTTCCTTGACTTTGACTATCTTTGCGCGAGGACGTCGCTTTTCCCCCTTCGCCAACAAGTGCCTTCTCACTCTGCCGTCTGAAGAAGAGAACCCTCCCCTTATCTACTTCGTCATTATGGTAGGGGGGGCTGATGTTTTCGCTTCGCGTTTACATTTCGTCAAAATGATACGGTCTCTTGTGAAGACGGTAAAGCCTACGTAAAAGGTACACCCTGTGCGTCCATGTAAAGTTATTTTTTCTCATTTTCCATCATAGTTTTTCTTCCTTTTGCTTAGCGTGGCTGGCGTCATCATCGACCTTTTGAAGGTCGATTTCGGTTCACTGCCTACGCCCCGAAAAAGGCGGACAAGGGTGAAAATGGGAGAAATCGTTGGAAATATAATATTTTAATGTGAGGTATTCGCGAAGAATTTTTCGTAAAAATGAAAGCCGTCTGATGTACCTTTGTTCCAAGTGCAAATATAACCAATAATTTGTAGGTCTTGAATGAAGGAATTCGTTGATTTATCGGCTGTTATAAATTATTCGCAGTTCTATATCAAAGTATTTCTACAACTTTTTCACGAACGCTGAACGCAATCTTGGTACAGATAGACTGATTTACCTTGAAGGAATTTATTTATCTCGTTAAAAGTAATGAATCCTGTCGATTTTAGGAATGTTGATAATATTGGTGCTCGCTTTGTCAGCAAGCAATTTCCAACGGTGGCTGCGTAGATAGGTGGAATCGGTTATTCGTTAGTTTATTTTCCTCTTTCCACCCTAAAAATATCAAAAACCATGGTAATTGTTCGTTGCTTCAATGAATTATGTAATTTGCATAGTAAACTGCCCAATGGCATCACTAACTTATTTTTGATAACAATTGATTTAAATGCGTTTCGGAAAGTTATACTCCTCAAATTAATCATATAAGATTATTCGTGCGAATAACTCGATTTGCGATTAATTCAATATTGTTGCAAGCGTAAGAACTATTTGTTACAACTTTGTGGGAGGCTGAGTTGAAAATGTAGTCAAGATTTTCAGTCTCATTTCACAAATTGTTATCAATTATAGGGAAAAATGTAGAACTTTATTTCGTTAATAAATACTCTGCTCTCAGTTGAGTAGAAAGTAAAGCTAATTAACTTGTAAATCAGGGATGCTGTGACGAAACTATTTTTGAAGGGGGGGAGGGAAGAGAAAATTATGTCTAAATAGGGTGAGAGGTAATTTGTCAAACACTTACAGGGATCACAGCACCCTTGTTGTAAATAATACAATCGTTTTGTTATTTTGCTGGCTCAAAGTAGTATACCTAAACGGTAATTCAATAAATAAAATTTAAATTTTCATGTTAAAAACAACTAAATTTACAATTACTCACTGGTTGAACTCGGTTTTCCAATTATGTGACCGTTTTCTGTAATGTTATTGGCAATTTACAGCTTTTGAATTGTCTCCCTTCGCTACGTTACCTTATCCATTAATTAAATTTTCGTTTTCAATTTCGTAAAGTAGTTTCCCTTAGGCTTTAGATACTGTTGATTTTTTCGATTTTTTTTCTCTCTTTTTTCCTACCCAAGAAAATTAATCACTGAAAAAGTAAGCGTGGGTTTTGGATCGATTTATGCGTTTTTCAACTCCGGTAAAAGTTTTTACTATGCTTTCTCTTGTTTTTTTTTTTTTTTTTTTTCGTCGACCTCGAAGTGTCTTTTTCAGACGGTTTCGGCAATGTCTAAATGAGGGCTACAGCTTTTATCTACGTAGAGAGAGCTGTCGGACGTCGACTAGAAGTTATGATTTTCTCGCACAGACTCGAGTGCTGTAGCACACGAACACGTTCATTCTACTTTAATTATACCTAGCAGTCCCAAAAGTTTGTGTTGGAAAATACAGTTCTCTGAAAAAGGTTGTCATAAAAGCCACAAAAAAAATGTACATCGACCCGAGCTGCAAAAGTGAAATTCGTTCTCGCAGAATTTCGAAAGTTCTCTCACGTACATCGCGTCATCGTATCCTGTCTGTTTCATTTATTAGAAGCATTCGTGTATTGTTTTCTTTCTCTGAGTATTGATTTTTATGCGGACTTGAGTTCTTTGACTTGGTGACTGAAAATCTTGAAACCTTATCCCGAGGAGAGACTGAATGCATTTTCATGTTAGTCATTATGAAAGCGGATCTGACACTTCATTCATTATTTGTTTCGTCTCATAAATCGGATTATTGAAAAGAATTTTTGTGGAAATTGATCCAAATTGACATAATATCTTAATGCAAACGTCGAGTTCCTTTAATGGATATCTGTATGTGATAAACGTTTCAGAAACACTGCACACCATGTTGGCACCGTTCCTGCAGCTTGGAAATATTTTGCTTGTTACATTTATGTAGCTGGTCAGGCTTTAATTACCCTTTTCTTATTTTTTTTTTACAACTTGAGACTATTTTCTTCCAGTCGAGGTCTAGTGTTACTCCAAAACAAGGGAGGAAAAACTGCCTTAATGCTGGAAAGATGGATAACATTAAAAGAATTTGACATGTTTTTGCTCAAAAAGAAGATATACCTAATCCGTTGAAATACTCCCAATATTCACTATCTTTCAAGCTTGACAGTATTCTTTTTCTTCTAATTTCTTGTTTAACCGACTTATGCGTCATTCTGGAATAACACTCTGCGCTTGTATCCATACTTGAGATTAAATTTTGATCATTTTGTCAGTTTGATGCTGCGTCCACACCTGAGCATTTTTTCGCCAAACGTGGCGAACGAACATTTCTGCCCAAATGCAGAGAATTATACGAAAGTACCTATATTGAAAAAAAACTAATTCGTAATTTTTCCTATTCATTCCTTTATTGAATCGTTGGAATTTTCGCCGAACATTGCAATGTTCCCGTCACTCCGTCAGTAATTGAAAAAGTTCGGTTCGGCCTGCCGTCGCACACCTGAGCATTAAAATTTAAAAGCAATGGAATTTTTTTGTAATTTATTTACACGCTCCATCAAGAATCAGGCGGAGTCCGTAATACTTGTTTAGTGACGTTCCTATTGATGAGTTATTATTTTCTCGGCTCATATTATATGTATTTATTCGAATAAAGGTATGTACTTGCACACTAATCACGCTTATCATTCATTTTCCAGGTACGTCAACAGCCGAGCTGAACGAAGTTGAAAAAGGCGTAGTCCAGGAGGAAAAGAGCGTATCTGGTCAAAGTGACAAGTCCACAGTCGATAAATATCTCAACGAATCAAAGGTTGGCCGAGTGAGTTTTATTAATTTGTAACAACGACATTTTCGTCCTACATATATGCGTCGCTCCGTGGGTGCCTGTCTACATTTTTCATCGACTTGATCGTCGCCGATCCCAGTTTCCTCTTCAGCTTACAGCCAACGATTTTATAACATTGCAAAGGCCAAGTACGCGCTACGCGCCGACATTAACTGTGCGAGACATAGTCTCACAGGCAATGTGAAACTACTGTTTAAAGGCTAATGATTAACTGACCTGCACTCGCTCGACGTATTTTTCACCGATTTTCCCACAAATACAACGAGATATCATGCGCTTGATAACTCAAGTCCCTGCAGATATAATCTTGAACGAAAACAATAGCTTACAGCGGTATGCAAAACTACAGAACACCGCGGCTAATGGAAAAATTCAAGGTTCATAGACGTTTAAAAACAGCGATAAAGATTGGCTATGCCCATTTTATTTTCGCACAAAATAGGTTGTAATAATTGATTTATGAAACTTATTAAAATAAAGGTTACTCGAGCCACCAGCGCCGAGTGTTGGGGCAATTTGCTTGAGTAGCGACCTGTGCCATCGGTTATGGAAGCAGATATAAAACAAATTACGACCATCATTCGACTGTCGAGCAGAAAAGTTAGAGGTTAACGGCGAGCATTCAATTCTATTTAATTACTCATTTAGCACTTCCTTATGTGTGTGAGCATGGAATAGACGAGGCGATGAAAACGTATAGTCGCTTCGTAGGTAACTATTGACATCGCATAGTTATGAGTAGATGCTGCAATAGCCACTGAATTATGAAATTCTCGAAGGTTGACACGTTGGCGCTCTTCGCACGTAGTCAGGTTTTTGTGTGAGAGAGAGAGAGAGAGAAAAAAAAATAAATTGAAAAATAGACGAAAAAGTAAATGTACCCATCTGCACGTGAACGTACGACGAAAACGTGAAATTAGTACCTATATTCAACAATCAGATGTGTGAAGAGATAACCTAAATAGACACAAGTTAGAATGGCAACTTTGTGAAAGTAATATAATACTTCCTCAATAATAGTGAGAGCCAAGAATTACCGAAATGATTGGCAAATGAAAAACGTTCAGAAACCAAATAAATATCAGTAGGTAAAGAGATGAGCTATTCTACCTGCTTCTTCTGTAATAATATTTATTTCGTTAGTACTCTGCTAGAACGCGCGACCCCATATTAGCCCATTTTTGACCTTTTTTTTTTTTGGGCAAAAAATGCATGCGACGTACGAATAATCGTTTGTTTTTCCATGAGCTAGTCTTTGATTTTTTTTTTCACCATAAATAAGTGTACACGTACGTATGCCATGATACGAGTAACACGCTTTATCATCAAATTCCCAAGTTAAAATCATGAAATATTTGAGGCCCTGGTGGTAGAACTTTTGAGTCTCAAAGTATCTGGTAAATAGCGTATTTGAAATGCGAAACAAGACGAAGAAGTACTTGTTTGTTTGTTGGTACCATCTTCGTCTGTGAAATGCTATTCTCTCGTCGAATAAATTCGCTCACGGTTGTATGTAGGTAGCTTATCGTGGGCCTTGGAAAGAGAAAAACAAGAGCTTAGACTGTGAAATCACGACGTGGAAAAAGCATTTTTCTCTCCCGCGTTCCTCGACCGCGACCCCTCTATAGTAGACGAGAAAAGTTGATAACTTTGAATGCAATGGTATGGAAGCTGTTTACACACACTTAATCGGTAGCAAATCTTGAATTTGAAAAAACAAAATTAAAAAAAAAAGAAAAACTCGAATCTCGTCTCGTTTATCGAGTACCTATAAATTTATACATATTAGCGTTTTCCATTTTCATTTATGCTGCTCATTGTTTTTCGTTCTACGTTTAGAGTGGTGTTGGTCTGTATTGCTGCAAGTATGATTTTTTATAATCGACTCGACAAAAACTCATTATTCACTTGTTCAAGTCGCATAGAAAAAAAGAGGTGTTTCGTACAACAAGAAAAAAATTTCCCAACAAAAGGTTTATAGTAATATTTTCTTTTATTCGTACATGTCACGGAAATTCGTGTGTTCCTAGCACGTACCACGAAAATTATTTATCAACAAAATCGTTATTTTTCGTCTTTATCAACACTCATGTGTTGTTCGAAAAGTTATTTTTCAAAAGTCAACAAAAATTAATTAACTCTTCGACACACAGCGAATCTTAATACGTGTAGAACAGGTATATTCGACTGAGTGTGAGAGGAAAGAATAACGACTGTGCTATACTACTCGTATTTGTCTTGAAATTTTTTGATGCAAAAAAATTCAGTCAACTCGGTTGTATGTCTTGCTGGAGTCATAACATTTGTGGTGATTCAATTCAAATCATAGACCCCGTGTATAACATTATATCCGCCTACTATTCTTCTTAATCCTGAAAAGTCCTCGTCTCAAGTCCTGATTTTGCAAAATGATGGAAAATATTTTCTTTATAATATTGTCTTGTATTTTATCCCCCCAAAAAATTTTCCATCACAAAATTACCATTTTTAGCAAAATATAAAATCACGAACAACCCACTGTTTTTAATTTGTATCATCAATATTTAAGAATGAAGGAAAAATGTTAAACTAACCAAAGATTCCCCTTTTAGTAAAAGATAAAATGGGAAATAATTTCGTTGATTAATGAAAAGACAAACCTGTGAAGGACCAGCTATAAATAAAATATTTTTTTTTAAAAGTACGTGTTTAATGTCTAGGTTTCGTCTCATTTTAATTAGCAATAATGATACAGTATGTATGCCTATTTGTATCTTCTTCGGTTTTATCATAGGGTATTCAAAGTTGATTTTATTTTACTTAGGTACCAAAAAAAAAATCTTGAGTCTGGTTGACCAGTCGTTGAGCAATACTCGTCAACCATTGGAAGGTCATCTTGGAGTCGTCTGTATACCTGCGTGCTACGATCCTTTTGTTTTGCATTTTAGAATGTTGTCGTACCCGTTGCTTTAAATGTGAAATTATTATTTTTTTTTTTTGGTTAAATGCTGGATGCCCTTGAATTAAATTACAATGCGTACGAGCTTCTGTGAAAAACTTCCATTTTGTTGGTTGAGTGCGTCTGCTAACGTTTAGTTTTTTTTTAAAACTTATGAAAGTTAAGCAGTGTTGCTGACGTGCTTATACCAAATTATAGTTTCAGCAGTAGACAAAATATTTCTGTATGAATTCTAGGTGTTGGGACGCGGGCGGCAAAGGTGGGTAATTTTAGACTTTTGCTTTTTAAAAGAAGGAACGCCGCATTAGAAACAGCTGAACTGTCGTATGATGAGCACAGTTTTATACTTGGGCAGAAATTTATTCGGCATCTTCTGAAATGCGAAGTTGATTATATTTATTGTGTATAGAATAGCTTAGCACCAGCAGTTCTCTTAATGGACTCACAGACATCAGGATGGACATTGGACACGCTTTAGAGTGCTCCTTTTGCTTTCAGAGTTCCTCTTTGAGTCGGCTCGTTGATTTATTCCTTTTCAAATTAGCATTTATTCATCCAACAGTGGGTAATAATATAATAATTCGACTTGAAAAACATTTTTTTCCATCTTATTTTATCGGCTGCCTTTTAACTGTGAAGTAAACTGTACTGTGAAGAAATTAGTAGAACTAATTTTCAGTAATGGTTTAGTTTTACGCGTTTCTAAAAGTATCAGCTATTTTATTGCGTGTATTTTTTTATTTTGAATACCTAATTAGTAAATATCGTTTTTATTCCTTATCCGTGTTTTGATAAATAAGGAGAATGAAAGAACATCGAAAATACCTACGTTTGGCATTGAAATGAGACGTAGGCTCGGTACAATATATACATCTATGTATACTGTAGTCAGAAGGTAGAAATTGTAAAAATTAAATCAAGTATTTGAAAGTAATTGTATTCTGTGGTTTGGTGATGAAAGTTACGTTTTTATTGCGTCAATTTAGGAAACTAAAATTTATATGTATGCAGAAAGACTGTATAAGTGTAATGTTGGTCAGTCTTTTTATCACCCGCGTAGTCGTAAATACGTGCAAGTTTTTCATTCATATTTCAAATCACGTGTTGGCTTATTTGGTATTAATTTTTGGGTCAAATTCTGTATTTCGAAATATTGGGAAAATTGTTTAATAAATTATTGAATTATGATGGGTAATTGATTATGATTGAATTTACCGTGATCGTGGCTTGTAGGTTATTTTACTCGTTAAATTGTTATTATAGGGACTTTTTGGAATGAGTTACTATTCTACTGAATTTCACTTCGGCTGGCAATGAACCACTATGTTAGATATTTAGCATTTATGGTTACAGGACGTTTTCAGTCACCTGATAAATTGTTTAATAAAGCAGGTGATACGCGAGTTAGAATCGTCTGCCTGCTGTCATCTGCGGGAGAATTATGGGGTACATCGCGGTGCCTGCGACCTTTGCCAAAATTTGTTGGATCGTCGGTGAAATTGTGACGCGTTTGAGAAAGCCGCGAGCGTTTCAAACGTTGAATGCAGTTACACTTCCATTTAATTGATAACTTCGTCGCCCCTAATGAATGATGAAAAGTGAGCGAGTAAGCGAAAAAGGAAAAAATACCTACGGTACTGAAACTGTGTAATCATCGGAGGGTTTCTGAATTTCGCATGTACTCGTCGTAATAATAATATTATATACTCGTCACAAATGAGTGCAGTGCCCTTGATTTCTAGGCCATGGTAGCAGCCGTCGCTCGTTGACGTCTCTCCGGCATTCAATATTGAGAATAATATATTTTCAGTACCTCACCTATTTAATTTGCATCTCTGCTCGTTTCTTTTTTCTTTGGCCCAATTCGATCCGTACGCAGAGCCCAGCAGGCAAATCGAAGCGCCTGTTCGGAGCGACGAAATATAGTTCTAGATAGACTTTTACTACATCTATAGACGAAGCTAATTGAATTCGCCTCTGTCGCGATGAAAAAATCTCTAATGTGAAAATTATGTTATTTTCAGAGCGAAGACTGCAAACTGCGAGAGTGTCCACTATGTTTGGCCGATCTGCCCATTGAATTCTTTCCAAAGTTGATTAGTTGCCAGCATCGTTCCTGCATCGATTGCTACCAGCAATATTTGCGCATCGAAATATCCGAGTCAAGAGTGAATGTAACCTGCCCCGAGTGTCCGGAGAGTTTACATCCTAACGGTAAATGATTAAATTTACTGTCGCACTTCGAAGGTGTAATTTCCTAAATTCAAAATTGTATAGTTATCTTCTAGTGTAGGATTGAACCGAAATTAGCCTCTTTCGAAAAAAAAAAAAAAAAAAAAAAAAATGGAACTATTTTGCATACGAGACGACAATAATGTGTTGTAAACCAGCACCTGATCTAGACGTAAATCTGTAATACATATTTTCTTATTATAACTAGATGTCCAACTTCACATTTATCATGTTTTGAATTTTTGTAACCTATCCGTCCGCGCTTGCATCTAACAGTAAAATCTCACTGCATGTAGAATAGGCAGATATGATAATGGCAATCAGAAATGAATATTAGTCAATGTGTTCTAAATATTTTCTATCGTTTTGGTTATTTGTGAAATCTTATATACTGGAAAGGATGAATAGAAGTATTAAAAATCTGCAAAAATATAGACGACGCGTTTCTGCTCTGGGGTGTCTAAGTAAGATTAATGATTTATATCATCGTACATTTTTATTAGTGCTGCATAAACTTGATAAAAACTTGTGTGCATTGAAGGAAATACACAAGCAGAAATCGAATACTGAAACAGTAATATTAAATAGTTTTTATAAAATTATGGGAATATAAGAGAAATCTAATGAAAATCGTAGTTTCAAATTGAAAAAAAGTATGTCAAGCTAACAAAACTGTGTTATGCATATGCATTGAATCATCCCAAATTCATTCGACGAACACAATAAGTAGGTACTATACGGTAAATTTTGAATGGAAATAATTTTATTGTGTGCAAACTGTCTATGCGAAAGTGTTATTGAAAAAAAATATCTGATGCAGGCAAATAATAACGTAGGTACTCGTCATATTATTCATCGAATATTTGCTGGTTTTTTAAATAAAATATAATGCCGAAGTGTGTGTGGCAGATTGAGAAACTCGTCTTTTCATTTTTCAGCTTCAGGATTTCTCTAGACTTTGAGACTCAATCTGTATAAAAAGTACCTAATTGGTATAAATTATCATTACATAACTAGTATTATCTACTATCGAGTTGTATGCTTTCTGAGCCATTTGCTGTCGATTGATCATTGATGCGGAAAACAGATAGCTAACTGAAATAGTACCGAGCAAATAAGCTGAAAGAAAAACACATGGTACCATGCACAAGGTGTTCTGTTTTTCCGTATCAAGTTCGAAATAATTTATTTTCGTGTTATTTTCCATTTTCGAAGATCACCCATTATCGGTTGACGTTTATCGTTTGGGTATTTTATTGTTATCTACAAAACAAATATACGGATACAATGGTCGTATTTGTCGAACTGATTGTTTAAAAATGAAGCTTTTAGGTACTCTGTGCGAAACAGAACACGTTATATTTACAAGTACTTGGTAAATTTTTTTAAACCCTAGTCAGCAATCTGTCGTTAATTTGTTTCAATTTTTCTCTTTCAGATATCAGAATGGTGCTAAATGATCCAGTATTATTCGAAAAGTACGAAGATTTCACGCTTCGACGAATTCTAGCCATAGATCCTGATACAAGATGGTGTCCAGCACCCGATTGCGGGTAGGTATTCTGCTCGAATAAGAGGAAATTCAAGTTTCATTTCCTCGCTGTTTTTAATGCGTTGACATCTTTGAGATATTGATATCAAATACTCTTAGCAACTTAACAAAGGTACTAAATTATTTAAATACCTTGTAGTACTTACCATCTGTTGGTAGAAAATGACCCTCACGAAATATTCTTTGCAATATCACATTTGCACTCGTATTGCCAATAAAATTGTTTGCGTCTTAGGAGGGCATCAATTAAAATACGATTCTAAATTGGGCAAAGTTGCCATATTTTCCATTGTATCAAACAGCTGGTACAAAGTACTTGATTATGCTTGTCAAAGAAGGAGTTAATGTAGCAAGGAACGATCAATTTTGATTGTTTTCAAGGTTGTCAACTTCAACTTTTCCTAAATTGATTTGTAATCAGACTTGAGCTGTACCAGTATATCAGTTTTCTCATACGAAAGCGAGCTATGCCATTTAAAAAAAACAACTTAATTCTTGTCAGTTGGTTACGTTCATTTGATTTTCTATTCACTTATTCGTGAAAAAAATCTGGAAGATCTCCAGTACCTAAATTACGTTACAAAAAAAAATTGCATCAAAATTCTTGAAACAGCTACGTGGTTTCTGTTTTCTGAACATGCCATTTTTTGATCTAGCCCACTTTTTAGTGCAGGCACCTATCAGTATTCTGTTAAATGACTGATCAATATTAGATGATAAAAGTGAAGTTGCTATCTGTTATAAATTTTAAATAGATCTTGATCCGCAGTAACCCTGGCATTGAAACTTGAATTTGTTCTCTTGTATTTTATTATTTTATTATTTCTGTCTCAACCACAGAACTACTTCGATGTGCAATATTGTGTTGGTCCAATGGATTTACTCTGTCCATGTTTTTTTTCATTTCTTCTCTGCATTTGTGGCCACATCTTCTAGTCAATAATCGCTTTTTCGTTTAAGTATAGCACTTTCGTCAAAGCCATTTAAAGAATTTTAATTATTTTATTTGTAAAAAGTTGCTCTCATCGATAGCTCATAAATATTTTAGAAGTATGTGCATAGTTTAATTCAACTTACGAGTGGATTTTTAGAGAAAAAAAAAGAGCCCGTTCGAAGAGTAGCATTAGCAAACTTTCATTCGTATGCACTTATGGTTCATTGACCTTCATATTATTGTTTTGATAAGATGTATTTTGTTTTGTTTAAATTCTGAACTGAAGCCAGCAATCAATTATCTAACGTCGCTAACGAGAATAAGTGAGAAAGTGGATCGAATAAGTTTTTAGAAAAAAAAAAAAGAAGAAAATGATGATCGATAAGCTGAGGTTAAAAACCTCCTGAGAAAATTAGGAAGGACTGAGGTTTTATTATAAACGAATTGGAGTAAACTAGTGATAAAGACGCACGAATGCGATTTACGAGAAGTGCACCGAGTTAATAATCACCAGTGTAGATGAACCTTGAGATAAACGTTCAAATATGGGTTACCTTATGGTGTGTGTCCTCAGAATTATATTATTGAATATATCTATGCGCTCCTTATGAGTTTTGTTTATACAGAGAAATTCTGGTGTGTGAAGACATTATTCAAGCTGCTGGGTTGATTATGTAGAAATTCGGTCGAAGCGATGCTATTTTATAGTTGTGTGCACACGCGTGTCATTCTTGGAATGCGTATAAAACTGGTCGACGAAAATTATACGCAAATCGTGTAAAATTGTAACAAGCTTGCAATTTACTTATTTTGCAAGGAAAAAGAAAAGTAAACCAAATCATGACACAGCGATAGCAATTATAATGGTTATGTAGCTGTGGCAGATTGTGAATTTATGATCTGGTTGTCGATAGCCGTACATAATGAATGCAACAATTTTTTTTCTTCCCGAAAAATGTGTGACTGAAGCTTGTTAACCTTCGCGTGATTTTTTAGTCAAATTCCTTCCGCAAGTTTACGTTCATCGTAAATTTCATTGAGAAAAATTATTTCAAAACTCGTGATTTTCAATTTCTTAGGTGATTAGCTGTGGTCGTGAAGTGAAATAAATCATATATTCAGAAATATGTAAGCGATAGGAATTCAGTTTCTTGTTAGAAATTAATTTTCTTTATCTTCTTGAAATCATTAATGCATTATAGGTGGATAATGTCAATTTTCAGAAGATCAACTAATCATAATTTATGTTTATTGTTAATTTTTACGAGCCGATCAATCCGGTTCTAGGTGTCTCGAGTTAATGGTTTTTTTTATCAATATTTAATTTGCTGTTGACGACGAAGTTAATGATTTGGAACTAGAATACTGTCGCCACAAGATCCCGGCTAGTACATAGTAGGAAGAAAATAAAATACATGTGCCTTTTTATGCGGCTCGACTGAAACAGTAGAGTATTCACGATTTGTTTGGAGAGAAAAGAACGAGAAACAAAATCTAAAGTTTATAAAAATATATGTTTTCCAGAAAAAATTGATATTCTTCCAATTTGTATTCACATGCGCTGTAAAATATCGACATACAAGAACAACATCGTTCATGAGAGTCTATCCTAAAAAAGCTTACCCGCATTTATATTGAAAAAAAATCACATTATTTTAAACTTATGCTTGTATGTTATTTGCCTTCGTAGGTATGCAGTCGTAGCTAGTGGTTGTGCCAGTTGTCCAAAGCTGCGTTGCGAACGTCCAGGCTGTGCTTCTTATTTTTGTTACCACTGCAAAGCCACATGGCATCCGAATCAGACTTGCGATGCGGCTCGTGCAGAAAGATCTGCTAATGTGCGATCGTCGACATTTAATCGTGATTCTCAAAACAGTAAGTAACATCGATATATTATTATATTACCTACTTGCTTGTGGCTGGAGCCATGCATAATTTTCTTTTATGGACTGGAGACTGTATCGGATCTTGTCATTTTTGTAGTCACCGGTTTTCAGGATGAAACATAATTCTCGGAAGTGAGCGAAAACGTTGAAAAAGAAGGGTTCTTTTATTGAGTGAGTCATGGAATCTCCACTATTTCTCAGCAGTCGTCCGTTTTGGTCGAATATTAATTTGAAAATTAGACCACATGAGCTGTGATTATGAAAAGTGGATGTTAGTTGAGTTAGGCAAACGTTAAAAGAAATCGTAATTCTTCGAATGAAAAATTCTGACTTAATGAGTAATCTTTGCATTTTCTATTTACGTAAAAATTACCGAAATTTGCATATTATATTATTTATTTAGAGAGTCGACTGAACACTTCACGAATTCGCATTTATTTTTACATTTTTTTTCTCAAAGATAACTGATTGAAAACTACTGGTTTTCTAAGAAGTTTTAAATTAGGTGTCGGAAGATTCGAGAATAGAATTGTGAAAAAATATTGAAGCTAGAGAGCGATTTCTTCAAAATTGAAAAGTTTTCCTTGCAAAATTTTCAGGTTAAATAAAATTTCTGAACCATTGATATTCAAGAGAAGATTGATACAGTTTCAAGTTATGAAGTCCAATCGAAAATTCAAAATTTCTGTGTCCTCAAGTAATTTCTACTGTAATATTAGTATTTTCAGGAGAAGATATCAAATGTTGCCCAATATGTCGCGTGTTAATTGTTAAAATGGACGACGGTTCCTGTAATCATATGACTTGCGCCGTTTGTGGAGCAGAATTTTGCTGGCTTTGTATGAACGTAGTCGGAGATTTACATTATTTAAGGTAAAATTTAATATTATAAACAATTATTTTCTAAAATTTTGGGGCAGTTAATGATGGAATATACGAGTAACACTAACGTTGAAATTTGTACGCTTTAAATAAGGATGGAAAAATTTTATTTTGGTTTGCATTTTCCTCATCTGAATTGGTTAGTATACAGGCAAATCTAAAAGCTTTTATTTAACTAGTCGAGTGAAAGACTTATTTCTGTTCAATGAAAATTGGAGACTTGGCATCTTCCAGAAAAAGCAATTTTTGAATAGTTTTTTTAAAAACTTTTTGTGTGCCATCAAACCTAATTTTCATTCATACGCTTTATCAGATGTAAAATTTTCCATCAGTAGATACCTGTTGGTGAATTCTGAGACTGGCTTGGCGTTTGGTAGCTTCTGAACTCTTAATTTTAAAAACATCAGCGTGATTATTAAATAGGCAAATTTTCCTCGAAAGTTGGGCTGAAATTTAGGTGCCCGTATTTCTCTATTTTACTGGTACATTTTGTGACTGCATCGACCAAATCCTTGAGGAAAATCTGTTACATTAATTTTTCCATTGTACGAGTATCTCATCATTATTCTGTTACAACTGCTGTTCTGTGAAACTTGCCGTGTTCATTTTCATTTCTTTACGTCCATATTAAGTACACCTGGCTTGGCAGATAAAAAACAATCAACTTGAATTGTGTCCCAAACAAATTCTTCATCAGTTTTTATACAGACTAAAGAGCATGCTCGTTATTTTTGGTTACCTGGCGTTCACTGATTGTTTTCGATATTTTTCTTGTAACGTAAATTCTAAATAACTTTTTCGGGTAATAATTCGTCAGTGCAGATTACGAGGTTGAATTTCTGAAGCTGTGATATGATGCTTTATTTTACGTCTTGAATCAGGGAAAAGGTTGACATAAATTTTTGCTTTCTTTGAAAAATATAATATTTTTATGGATACGGTGAAGGAATTTGAATGTAAATTTATTCTGTTGTTCTTGAAAACATTCTGGGTATTATATTGTTCATATTAAACTCCCAAGTATACGTTAGAATTTACTTGAATGACCAAGCGAAAGTAATTTTTATAATGGTATGAAAATGAGAAATTGCTTTGTACAAAATTCTAATGAGTTTTTAAGTAAATTCTGCGAGTATACTGCGTGAAAAATTTGGGGAAACATTAGCGAACTCAACTTGGTGTACATATTGCGTACCTGTTAAAATTCTAATACGAGTAATCTGCTCTTTTGAGCTGTTTTGTTGTCAGAGAAGATTGTACTGTTGTGAAAAAATGATCATTTGCGAATTAACCTTTGTCGAAAGGTGTAAACTCGACAAATTACTGTAGACTAGAGTATTTCAATATTTTTAGTACCTACGTACATTTTTTCTACTTTGTTTCCTCGTCAAAATTTGAACGTGACCAGCCATTATCTTTATCGACTCATAATTATGTTGATTTTTTTTCCTTCATATTGAATCAATTGGACTTTGATCGCTTTTTAGTCTCAGGTACAGGAATAAAACTGACTAGAATAAAAATTTCAGTCACGCGTTATGCATGAGACTAATGGAACCAGTTACTACGAGTAGTAAATTAATAGGATAAAAAACTGAGTTACTAAGAATTCAATATTCTGTTGGCAATTCTCTATTTTCTGCATCCAAAAGTGCAGTAAAAAATATTATCTAAAAATCTGATGACCTAATCGTTACATCAACAACTAATCGTCAAAATGTTGGGTCTGTTTTTTCTTCTTTTATAATTATTTTTTGAAGATGAATCTTAACACTTTTATCACTGCGGATAAAATTTTACTCTCTAATAGCTCAAAGGCATTATAATAAACGGAAATTTATTATTTTGTTGACGAAAATTCATGCGCAGCATTTTATTCAGTATCGTCATTTCACGAATTTATTGATATGCTTTTTACTTCTTGATGGGCCAAATACTCGCAGTTATGGCTGCCGTTAGCAACATAATCATGCTGTTAGTTGCAGTTGAATCAGTTATTTTCTAATTACATGAAAAAATTTCAATTCACTCTCAGTTTCTTTTACTCGATATTCGTACACAGCTAGTTATTTGTCAGATATTTATAAAAAATTCATCTTCTCAAAATGGAAATCCCCTTCTCGAGTTTTATGGCAATTTAGGTTGTACATATATTGGTTTATCTTCGTCTGCCCTTCAGTTTTGTTAGATTGGACAAACCGACGACGAGCAAAGAATGCGTTTAATTTTCTTTTGTCAATGTTGACCTTTCCAAAAATGTCGTACTGATCGTCAATATTTATCTAATTAATAGCTTAGTTGCCAACACTAACATTAACAAGTGCCATCAATGCTAAGGAAAATAACTGAAAACAGTATTACTTTCTTGGTAAGGTACCGAGACTGATGAATCAATTTTATATACAAACACGAATAATGATTCTGAATTTTCAAATTTCTTTCCATGATCTGTATTTTTTTTTCCCAAGTGTGAAATTTTATTTTCCGTATAAGGAAAATATAATATAAAATTATTTGTTTACTGTAAATAATGTAACGAAAAATAATTTTTCAGTCGAAAAAAAAAAAGAAAGCTGAGCAGTTAGTCTTGCATAGTCTGTTTTTAATTTTATAGCTGGATTGAGGTAAAATAAAATTTCGACCATCGTTCTGCCCCATATGATTCATACAATTACTATTTTATCTGCGAAGGATGTATTATTGATTGATTGATTTTTTTTCACTTTCATTTTCAGTCCTTCTGGATGTACATTTTGGGGTAAAAAACCGTGGTCCAGAAAGAAGAAAATTTTATGGCAACTGGGTATTTTAGTCGGTGCCCCAGTTGGCATTGCTCTCATTGCCGGTATTGCAGTTCCTGCTATTATGATAGGTAATATTTCTTGTCATATTTTCGATCAAATATCTTCTTGCTCGTTTTTCTATGATTTATTTACTTAGTTGATTAATTTTTTTCCGACTAGGTGTTCCAATATGGACTGGTCGTAAAATGTATACAAGATTTCTATTTTCGAAACGTTGTAGACGTAACGGAGCGATCGCATTGGGAGTTTGCACTTCGGTAAGTTATAATTATTGTCAAATAATCGAAATTTTATTTGCTTTTAATTTTAGTACAGCTGGGCGAGTCATCGTGATTTGTAACGAAATTTTGTGTACACATACTTTTCGTGCACTCTAAAGGTGTTCGATAATCAATTATGGCAAAAATTTGAAAAAAATTATCGAGTCATTCTACTACGAAGTCTCGCATATGTTCTTTTGGATTGTCGGATTTTTTTTCTTAACTCGCATTTTTAAAGTGTTTCTGACGCATGGGTTATCCCAGGTGTACTTATGTCAAAGTTCTTTTGTTTCAAATATTTTCCCTCGTATCATTGTTGCAATATGGTTTGCAAAAAAAAAAACAAAAAAAAACTTGCAATTTTACAGAACTTCTTCGACATTTTAAAATTCTTTGATTTATACTGTATTATGAATCCTTGAGAAAAAGTTAGCAAACTTAAATGATTGTGCTGATAGTTTGCATTTTTAGAGGATAATTTATGCTTGGTTTGAATGAATTCATCATAAGTTACACATTTTACTGTTTCGTAATTTTCCTATCTTTTCGCTCCTTCATAAAAAAATTTTTTAATGTAGTTGGTATGGTCATTTCTATTGTATTAGGTTTTCCAGTTTGATCTTCGTTCAAGTCTTCTATGAATATAAAAAAAATAAAAAATAAAAAAAAATAAAAGGGAATGTCTATGCGACAGCTAATGGTGTTGGAGTTTCTTGATTTCATTCTTTCATAATATGTAGATTTTCATTCAAGACAGCTGTCCACGCCTGTATCGATTTATTACCTAATTTCACGTTACGAAATCTTCGAAATAAGTAAAAGTTGTGGTTAGAGAATTCATAAATTCCTGAAGTTTGCGGTGACGAAAATATTTTCCGACTTGTTAACATTATTCGTTATTGACGAAGTTCGGCTATCAGATTTGCAAGGATCTTATTCTAAAACGTATTGTTAGATTTATTTTGTATAGATTATGGAATTTAATGTAGGAGAGGAATAAGTATTTCGAAAGGATTAATGATATTGAGAAATCGAATTGCAGCAAATTCATCTTGACTTTTTTTTCCTTCTTTTTGCTGCTTGAAAAGTGTGAAAACAGAAAACTTTTTAATGACTCTTTTATAATTACTGCGAAAAATGTTCGTGCAACGTATGTTTTACTTTTTTAATCGAAATTTACATGGCCTTGACGGGGAAAAAAAATTGGTGAAAATTTATTTCTGTATATTTTTTTGTCATCGTCGTAACTTCAAATTCCCGCTGAGTAGGTATTTATTTTGTCGAATGGATTGTATTTCACAAAAATTTCGATCGAAAAAAATATTTGCATTTTTGTTTTCTGTAAGTAGGATGTTTTGTTCGATAGTTGCTATGGAAAAATGGTAAAAATAGCTTGTGCATAGTGAATGTTTTCGTTTTCACCAGTTTCATTTAAATTGTTTCTTTCGGTACCATTGAAAGCCAGCGCATGAATGACGATCAAAATTCGACCCACATTTCCAAAAATCAATAAATTATGCTGTCACGTTGTCCATAATGCCGCAAAAATTTTTCGCGATTTTAAAAACGATATATTTTTTCAGTCAAATAATGGAACGATTCTTCCTTTCTTCGCTTCCGTCTTCCGTCATACGTGATACTTTCGAAAATTACTTCCTCTGTGTACTTTTTCTTCTTCGTTCGTTTTTCTTCGCATGTTTGTCCAACTTTATGCATATATTTGCCCTAGATAAAAGTAGAAGAGGAAGAAACCAGTGTGGGTGCCTCTCAATGCATCGCATTTTGGTGTACCGTACTTTGAATGCGGGCACTTCAGGATGATACGAAATCCGTCGACTCATTCTATTCACTTCTTTGACTCTATTCCTGCAGTAAATAGCGTCATTCTTTATTTATGCAGCAATTTATGCGATGCATTACTCTTTTATCCTTTTCTCATCTTGTTGGTATTTGCTGCTGTTTTAATTTCTTCCCACCCGAACAAGTTGGTTTCTTAAACAGTCGCTTCCGCTGAATAAAAACTATATTTCGTTTCTGAGAAACTTTTACTAATGAAATGTAATTGAATGTTATGGAAATCAAGAACCTCGAATGACCCACTTTTAATAACCTAAAATGTTATCGAAAGATGAGGTGTATGAAAATATGTATACAGCGGATTCAAGTAATTTGGCTACCTGTAAATAATTATATAATTGTGTACTTGGACTGAAAAAGTAATTCGAGGTCGGAAGAGGAGATATGTATTAATCAATTGAGGTGTTATCTGGCTTTGAACTAGAACTGCGAATACCTGAATATGGAGTTCTAAAAATAAAATGAATTTTGAACTTTCACCTCAACTTAATTTGAGCATAACTGGGTTCGTAGTTGATAGAATGTTGGCATTAGTTGTTCCAATATTAGCATATTTGGTATCCCTGCAGTAAAGAGTCCAATATTTTTTCTTCCTGAGGGCTATTCTTACTTTGAATTTTCATGATACTGATTGAGCTATCCTCAAATGTCCTTTTGATTTTTGTTATTGTATGAATGAAGACAGCGTGTTTCAAGGAATTCATTCTTACCAGAAGCCTTAAATGCCTTTTTCCACCTTTCATACTTTTTCTCTCTGTGCTATTCCTACTCTCAATTTGTTCAAGTTATGCAAAATATTTCCCTCCTCTTTCATATTGAATGTATGTCGGCTTCTTGATAATTTCAATAGTTTACCTGTTCGCCGTCCTTCTAATTGAGTATGCCGAATGCGAAGTCGAAGCATGAAGAAAGAGTTATTTACGATTCGAATTTTAATTTACTTTATAAACACTAATAATTCGTGACTTAACGCTAGTAAAACGTACATTTAATTTATTATAGCTGAATTAGTGGTAATTCGTATTCGCCAATTTGTTTTCCACACCTTTCAATATTCAGCGCACGTAGACTATCTGATAATGATATGACGGGAGAGTATCAATTTTCTCGCTACTCGACAGCAGCAATGGTAGCGTCTTTGGGATACACCTACGTAAAAACCAGCCTGAATTAGTAATTAATTTCTACGATATATTATGCTGTCGATAAAATTGTTGGCTAGGTGCTTTTATGGTGTTGCCTGTCGTCTGTCTGTAGTTCTATACTTTTTTACTACTTTCTCTGTCGGAATTTTAGAAACCAGGATATAAGGATTGGATCACTCTAATGAGGTGTTAAACGTGATAGAAAAAATTTCGATTCGTATTGTTGTATCATTCCAAACAGATAATTTTTACTGTCGTTTCGTCTACTATTTTGAACGAAATATCATTAAGCACTCATTAGTCAAATGTGTTGCTTACAAATAGTATCCACAATGAGACTGGCCTCCTAGTTTGTAAATTATCGCTTCTTAAAAATTCAAAACTCGAGACACTTTAGCTGAGCATTTGCGTATCCTTTAAAATTAAATTTCAAAACGAAATATGGAAAGTATGATTGTCACGAATTTTAGTAAAATTGATGACTGAAATTTCAAGTTTTTAATATCCGTACCAATTGTACCTCAATACCCTGCCGTAGTTTTAACAGAATTTGGTGATAAACCTCAAAGTTACATCTAAATGACCTTAAATTTTTGGTAAAATGGAACATAACAGAGTGGACAAGAAAAAAGTTGGGTATTAAAAATCTGCCTTACAAGTTTTTGCGCCACTGCAATACACGTTTCAGAGAGTTTTCACTGAATAATATTAAAGTTACGCTTATCGCCGGTTCAAGTCTAAAAATTGCTAATTCCAGTATCACCTATTTTGTTAGCTAATTACTACGAGACACCTCATTTGAGCGCAAAGAATGGGTGATGGTTTTCTACACACCAATACTGTTCTACCTAAATAATGCTAATATTTTAGGATATAATATCTAACCTGCTCAAGTTTTGCGTGTACTAGAGTTTATTTTTGTTTGAAAATTTTTTTGTCAAAAGGCTGCGAGTCTCGACTTTGAGCCAAAAATTAATCTACCCTTCAAAAACATTCTACGTTATCGGATTTGATTCATTGTTTATTTTCACACAAATATTATGCTTAGGTAGATTATTATATTTTATCTTTACACGTCAGTTACGTTTCTCTCGTTTATCACGTTTGGTCGTTTGTCAATTTAGTAAAATTTATTAAATCATTCGCCGGAGGTAGAAAATAATGTCTTGACTTCGACTTCCATTTGCCAGACTAATGTCGATTAGCTCTGCCGTGTGCGTATTGGGTCTTGTGTGTGTACGTGTGAAGCCGATAAGCCTGTTCCACCCGTAAAGCACCTAGCCAGCGGAGGCAGTCGATGCGAATTTCGTGGACGACGAAATTATTACCCACAGCTCTTGGAAGTTGGTCGTCGGCGGCAGTGTATGGGTACTGCGCGTTGAAGGCTCGACGCGTGCGGTTTTGCCGCAGCGGCGGCGGCGGCGGCAACATTCACGCGGCCAGACACTGGGCGATGGTCTGCTGCGAGAATATCTGCTCGGCGTGCAGATCCTTGAGCGCGTCGAGCAGCCGCTGCTCGGCGGACGCGTTGCCGAGCGCCACGTCGACCGAGCCGATGCACAGCAGTATGGCCAGCAGCTGCGACCGGCGGTAGTCCTCCTGCAGGTGGGCGCGGCTGTAGCCGAGGCCGCCCTCGACGTCGACGTTGAGCTTGGCGGCGAACGCGGTGAACGCCTGCCAGTACGTGTCGAGCAGCTGGTGCTGGTGCGCGCGGCGCAGCTCGCCGGGCAGCGAGCTGATGACGAGCAGCGCGACGTCGTTGGTCGGCCGGCTGTAGGTGACCATCTGCCAGTCGAGCACGATGCAGTGGCCGCCGTCGGCGCGGAACAGCAGGTTGTTGCACCAGAAGTCGGTGTGGGTGAGCAGGGCGACCGGGCAGCGCGGCGACAGCAGCGCCGAGATGACGTTCTTCATGTCGTGCCGAATGTTGAGGATGCACTTGAGCACCGGCGTCATGTGCGGCTTCTTCTCCAGGAAGAGCTCGAGCTGGGGCAGGCCGCGGTCCAGCAGCATCTGGTACGAGTCGGTCGCCTTGTCCGTCTGGAAGAGGAACGGGTAGACGTCGTTGAAGGGGCGGCTGTGCGCCAGCCGCATGGCCAGCGAGAGGGCGTGCATCTTGGCGATGGCCTCGAGCGCCAGCGTCGCCTGGTCGAGGCGCAGCCCTTTGGCGAAGTCCGGACTGCGGTAGTCGTGCGACTTGAGGTCCTCCAGCACGAGGATCGTCTCCAGCGACGGGTCGATTTCCTCGTCGCCGAGCGGGTAGTAGCATTTGGGTATGGGCAGCTGCTTCTCGGCCGGCAGGTCGGGTAGGCGGTCGGCAATGAAGTCGACCATGTCGGGTACGATCTGGAAGCAGCAAAATACGGATGTCGATCTATCAAAGTGTCACGATACTATATCTAAGTCTATGTGGGATCATTTGCGAGCGATGGAAAGAGAAATATTGGATTGTTCAGTCTTTATCATAGCACTTCTGCGCTTGAAGAAGTCGATGTTTTGTAATTTTTGTTGGTGCAGGGTCAGAAAATCTAGTGCATACTCGTGAGATTCCTATTAATGAGGGAATAGAAAACAATTTTGGCGTAATGGAGTTGAAATTCGGTGTAAAGAGGGGACTTGATGCAGATGACGTCTATCAATACGTGCTCTGTTAGCTATTCATATGAGTTTTAAAATCTTCAAAGTACTTTTCGCAAATATTTCGATGTATCGTACAGTCATTTAGAGTATATTCTGCTTCTGTGTGTTTTGGGAGGGTTAATTTATTCTCAAACTGGATCTACTATGCTGGCAGTATTAATGAAAAATTGATCAAATTATCGACGAAATTACAAATTCGGAATATTATGGTGGTATTTTCTCGAAAAACGGATAAGAATATTTTGTTAAATTGCTACGTTGCGCTCTACTAATGATTTAATGTCAGATCTGACGTCAGAAAGACGGGTTTGAAGTTCTCCACCCATTAGAATAATACCCGCATTATTGTAAACTATGTATGGTTTAGCAACGACGTTTTCGTTTCTTCAACGAGAGCTGTAATTGCTTTTGCATGCTGTAATATGTATTTTTCTTAATGGAATGTTACCCTCTTTATTATTTTTTTTTTTCACTATTCGCCCATTGCCAAGTACGCCACTTCCCGAAACTGAGAATGAAATAAAAATATGTACTTGGATTTGTCAACTAGATATCCATTTAGTGGTCAACAAATTGAAAGATTATTTTTCCCCAAACCACAAATTCAAATTGACGTCATAATACGTATTCTGCTTCCGGTTATTCTGAGTAAAATTTATTATTCATGATAATAATTATTTATTCATATTGAACGGTATAATTTCGTTTTTGCTAGCTTATTTTCTCTTTCTAGCAAAAAAAAAATATTTTTTCGTGACTCTTACCGTGACGTATACTTTTTCACAGTTTGTGGTTTGGTGCTTTTTCTTTTTTTTTTGTACGCGTATCACCTGCAATTTCATTTTTCTATGTAAATACGTAGGTACCTATTTGATGATGGTTCCAGGGTTTATTACTTGTATTCTAACGAAATTCCAGATCTTCGATAGTATTCATAATTTTGCAGTGAGTCACGTTCAAACTAGTTTATTGGACTCTCGGGGGAGGAGGAGGAAAGTCGAATAATTATCAGTCGATGCTCTCTTGGCCGAAAAAATGAAATGAAATACGTACGTACTAGAAGGGAAGGAGGGAGGGGAACCTGAGTTTTATTCGATATTTGCTAATTGAGAATATTTTCTTTGATAATTGCGAAGCTCTTGTAATTTTCTGCAGCAGGGTTGAAAAAATTAATTTTTAATATGAAGTATTGGATATGAAATTCATAAATCGACGTATGTGACCCATCAGGAGATAATGTTATTAATACCATTTAGCAGAAAGAATACTTGAATTTCTTTATTTTCCCTTTTGCTGCATTTGAATTATCTAAAATACATTTTCTATACCTCTCTTTATGCCTGCAAGAATAGAAATAAATGTAAAAACTTTGATCTCAAATAATATACGAATTGATGCTATACATATGTATTAAGAAGTGAAGCACACGTATTTTGCTGTCTGGGCTTATAAGTTGGTTATGCGAAGTGAAGGATCTTCAAATTTTCTACTTGTTGTCACTCGGTGGGAATGACGAGATGTGAAAAATGAAATATTGAGAAATGTTCAATGGCAGAGTCTAGTTTTTTAGCAGTGTGGTTGAATATAATTTTGCGGATTTCATATTGAGAATTTAAATTTTGTTCACCCAACGATACTGAAATTTATGTTACTTTGGGTGGTACTTTTTCGAGTTTAATATGAGTTTGATTTCCAACTTATCTGTGTGCAGTTTGCTGTCGATCTACCTGCAGCTTCATTTTAACCTGTGAAATGTGAAATGAGTTTTCCACAACTTCGTAACTTCTTGACCTTAATTCCCTAAAGGAGGTTTGATATCGATCTGTTACGTTTGCAGTTCCGAGTATTAACGTAATCGTGTATTCCTTCAAACTCTTCTTTTTTTAATGCTTCTCTTTTCTGCAAACTTTCATTCGAGAATCTATTATGTATACCTTGGTGTAGAATTTGATTTCGCGTAAGTCGAATTGGGCCTCCTTGACGAAAAATCGGGCGAACGGATCCTGGGGCAGCTGTTTAACGATAAGGTCGAGGCTACGCTCGCTGGCGCCTTCTTCGCCAGGCAGGGTGTACACCACTTTTAGCACGTAGATGTCACTTAGCGCCGTGTCCGCCGCCTCAGAGTCCTCCTCCAGGTGGAAGGAGGTGATGTGCGCCTGCTGGTCGTCGTCCAGCACGCCCTTGAAGCGATGGTACTTGGTGAGGACGAGCGCCGCCATCGTCTCGTCCAGCGCCGGACTGCGCTGCTGCGGGTCCAGCAAATCGGACGAGTCCGGCGTGCCGGTCGTGCGGTCCAGATCGCTGTCCGTATCCTCAGACATGGGTGCGGGTCGATGTGGTCAGCAGAAAGTTGGCTGCGGACGCGAATACCACTATACACGCGCGCACACTCGAACGAATTTGGAGCTGGGTAACACGGACGAGCGGAACCGCTTATAAGGTGGACTTTCGCGAACCGCCAGAAAAAAAAGAAGGGAATTCTTGGAAACGGTTGCACAGAGAGGGTAGCTAGTGGCAAAAATCGAACACCATTCGGAATTCGCGCGAACTTTACGGCTGGCGTTACGAGAGCGTGTGAAAGTGTCGACTGGCGGCGCTGGCTTTGGGGACTGGACTGGCACTCTGACGGTGGGGCCGGCAGGCTGGTGAAAACTTTCATCTGGATGCGTTCGCCTCGGTTGTGGCGGCTGCTGTCGCTGCCCTCTCTTCCGTCCTCCTCAACCGACCATAACGACAGACGCAGTGTTGCCAGCCGAAGACGTCGCAATAGTGGTGCGCCGCTAAAGTTGTCGGTGCATAAGAGTGGAGGGGCCTCGACGAGGGCTGATGTGCGTGGGGGGCAGAGAACGAACGCGTGCCACAGTTTTGGCCCCCTGCCGGCGTCACCCGGTCCACTCGTCAACAAAATGTCACCGCCGAACCGCCGCGAGTACGTTGCTGCGACTGCCGTAGACGCGAAATTTTCATTCCTTTTCTCCGGCATCGAATATTATTTTTCTCTCTTATGGTATCTCATTAAAGTGTGGGGCATGACTAAATCATGACTAAATTTGGTGATTATAAGTTTGAATCCAAATCAATCATGACGAAAACTTTTAATGGCCAAAAATTATAGTAATATAAATTGTGATTAATAACTGACTGATTGAATTACCTTTAACTTATGATTAATTTAGTCATGACTAATTCGGTCATCGAGTCATATGAATCTTTCATTTAATCGTCGAATTGATGACTAATTTTAGTCATAAAATATATTAGTCGTCAATCGTCATTTTTCTGACTAATGATCGATAAATTAATCATGGATATTTGAATCATCCTAAGTGTGGGAGGGGGGGAGGGGATTTTCAATTTTTAATCTCAGTTTTATAAACAAGGAAGAAGCTCATTTAACGATGTTTTTTATTCACGTAAAAATTATTTTGCCATACCTGGCCTGCAGTTCTACTACCTGAGATTTCGTTCTATCTACGAGCCTGCATCCATCCAAGTTTCACTAATCTTGGTGAAACAGAATTTAAATTTGGAGAAAAAAAAAATGAAAACTTATTTTTACCCTATGTTATCCCGAGAGACACCCTGGGGTTATCTCAAATGATCCTTTACAATATCCGTTGAAAAAGTTTGAAAATTAAATGTGGACTATTTTGCCATTCTGGATGGGCTGTATTCTTTAAAATACGAGAAATTCTGAATAATTGTACCAACGATACGAGGGCCCGTGTACAGCATCTGCTATTCGATTTTTCAACAGATGGACTATTGGTGTTTGTGTTCAGCTCTGCGTTTAGAGTACATAGCTTTTGATTCGATATTTCTTTTAATGAAATGCTGCAGTTCGTTCTGTTGTGGCAACACTGTGAAATTTTTTTTGGAAAATCCGCACATGCGTCTCTTTGCATCGGTACGCTGCCACCCTTTCTACATCATCCTCCGCCTCCCCATTTTACTTTCTTTTCATCTCAAATCGATTACCTCGATTCCAGCCATTTCACCTTACAAATGCGTCTGATGGTCCCTTTTTTTCATCTTTTCACCCTAGTTAGTTTTTTTTTTTTGTTTTTTTGCGCAGCTTATGAGTGTAAATTATTGAATGAGAAATCGACTGGAGAAGGGAAACTGATGAAACATACGAAGAGACGTTAAATTTCTGAAAAGCTTTCCTTCTTCGTTTTTCCACTTTGATGGGTTCTCTTCTCTCGTATAAATCATTTCATCAAACGTAACATGTGTAGAAAATTACACGTCTGCAAAATTGCCAGGGATTCCAAAACAGAGTATTTATAAAAAAATTATTTCGTTAAAGGTTAACATGTGTAAAAAAAATTGCACACTAATAGGTAAGCATTTATACTCGTGTGTAATTTTTCACACTTATCATGTTATTTATAATGATAATGTTGAGAAGTGATGAGGTGAAAGTAAGTTTTTACCAGAGTACCCTTTGAACAGGGATGCCAATTACAGGGATTAATCTTTGAAACCAGGGATTTTTTACTGTCTTGAAAAATGTTCGGTATAAAACCAGGTATTTTTCAGAATTTTAGGAATTTCAGAAATTTTTTTTAATTTTAAGCTTTTTTTTGGAATTTCAAGTATTGAAGATGAATTCTTTTGTACTGGGCGTTCCTGTTTCAAACATAATGGCCTTAAATTTGTCCCACCATAACATAATGTCCCATTTTTTCGTATTTGATGACGTCATCATACCCAATTATTACATAGTAAACACTGATGATGACGTCATTATATCCAGATAGAACATAGGAACCGCAGATGGTGACGTCATCATACCTAGATACAACATCTTGTCCTTCCTTGATGACGTCACAGATGATGACGTCACACAGTTAAAAAGCGGTTGATGACGTCATCATACACTCTTTGAAGATGAATTGAAGAAGAATGATGACGTTATTATATCCAGATAGAACATAGGAACCACAGATGGTGACGTCATCATACCTAGATACAACATTTTGCCCTTCCTTGATGACGTCATCAAAAGATGACGTCATCAACCGCTTTTTAACTGTGTGACGTCATCATCTGTGACGTCATCAAGGAAGGGCAAAATGTTGTATCTAGGTATGATGACGTCACCATCTGCGGTTCCTATGTTAAAAAGTGGTTGATGACGTCATCATACACTCTTTGAAGGTGAATTGAAGAAGAATTTTTTCTACAATTTTTGTCCTTCCTTGATGACGTCATCATATATATTTATTACATAGTAAATACAGATGATGACGTCATTATATCCAGATAGAACATAGTAACCTCAGATGGTGACGTCATCATACCTATATATAACATTTTGTCATTCTTTGATGACGTCACAGATGATGACGTCATAGAGTTAAAACAGTTATTGAAGATGAATTGTTTTGTTTTTATAAGAAACATTTTTGGATACTTTTTATAATCTCATGTTGTAAAAGAGAATTCATCTTTCGCCTTCACGAAACTTCAGTGAAGGCTGCAGCTATTTTGTCTCAATTTTACAATTATTTTTCGAATGAGAGATGATATTTGGTATTTTATCCTTCTATCCCGATCTGCAAACCGTGACACAAATGTGGAGGAGAAATGTGTCGCAGATATGGCAAAAATTCAACCAGTCAGGAAACAGTGGCACTGTTGTCACATCAGGTTCACAAAAGTCACATTTCTCAATCTCTTCCACATTTGTGTCACTTCGCAGATCGGGTAGTTTAAATTTTTATTTTTCTAACTAAAATTCTTCAGGCTATTTTTCGTTTTTTAATTTTCTTTAGTGGCTAAAATTCAAATTTTCAACGAAAAAATCGGTTTCAGGGATTTTTTTTTGGCACAAAATAAGGATTTTTTAACTATTTGGGTGGGCTACGCTGCCTTTAAGGGTTTTGTAAAATGATTTTTCTTATTTTAGAAAATATTTTCTCTGTTGACGATCCTGTAACTTGACCTCCTCTGAGGTAGTCATTAAAAGAATGCTTATAAAATGCCGATATTTCATTTGTAATATTCTCATCCAGTGTGAGTACTGGTTAAGAAATATTGTTAATTAGTAAAACAGAACTGGCAGAAAAGAGAGACGAATTGAGAACCTCTACCGGAGTGCAACTTTAGCTATACATTCGCGCATCTTCGCCGTTGTTTCGCTGCATTGTTTTTGGCTGCCATAAAATGGTTTTTTGTCTTTCGGCGATCAGTTCTACTCGGTATCTTGGCTTTTTTCCCACCCTGGTGCAAGCGTCGTCGATACACCATCGCGTTATTGGTTTCAGTGTCAATGTAAATGACCTGCCAAGCCGTTCCTTTCGAACGCACTCGGTTTACCGGCGATGATGCTGGAAAACGAGCTGGAGCTGGATAATTACAGTTATTCTATATTTCTATAATATACTGTTGCTGGAGAGGCGGCGGAGTGGTTCCTTTTGCTTTTCGTTATGGCATCAGCTTTGCCGCCGACAAATTTGAATGGGAAAAATATCGAGCCAACGAGTGAAAAATTACGGATGATGAATGTGGTATTGTTTTGTGGCTGCGGAGAATGCAGCAGGGGCCAAGGAGGAATTAAGTGACTGTATCGAGTGTATTAGTGCTGGTGATTTGGGGCGAGTGTGTGCGTAAGCCCATCGCATGCATAAATGAGCAGTGGAATGTGGAATGCGAGTGGCACGTAGATACCAAAAGAGATAGAACGAAGGCGACGAAGAGGATGCCACCATAATAAATATAGCCGTGAAATAATAAAAAAATGATTAATAAAATAATATGCTGGTTTCGTACATCTCGTTCCTTCGGGTTCAAGTGGATGTCGAGGTTATATGGATCTCGCGGAGATGACTTGGTGATGTAATTAAGAAAATGGCCCTTAATTTGTTGACTCATGCGTTTGCTCTGAAGGAATGCAGAAGTCGGGTGTTGTAGACGAGACGCGAGGGACTGGCTAAATGTGTCCAGTTTTGTTATGAGAGTACGATGATCCGTGTAAATGAGTCGAGTCGAGTCATAAATGAAAATGTGACATTTTGCTGCTGTCGTAAAAGTTGTCACCTTTGCTCAGCAGAGTTCAAAACGTTTCTTACTTCTGTTTATTCGTCGGTCATCGCACCATGTAACTGCGTTAGGTACGTTGAATATGCTCCTGGGAGAGATTTACGAAGTTTCTATTGCCCCCTCGTATCAATCTCCTATTTTTACAGGATGCCAACTGCAGGGATTAATCCTAGAAACCAGAGATTTTTGAAATTTCAGTGATTTATGGAGTTTTTCGGATTCTTAGGAATTTAGCGATTCTTTGGAATTGTAGGATTTTTTTTTTTTTGAGGACTAAGGATTATGTCTCAATTTTTCAATCATTATTCATTAAGTAAGAGATTATATTATTTTATTATCTAGTGTTTTAGTTCTCTAATTGAAATTCTACAGTCAACTTTTTTTTTTTTTGGCTAAAATCTAAAATCCTAATTTTTAATGAAAATACCGATTTTAGTGATTCTTCTCATCGTCAGGGACATTTGTTGGCTCAAATCAGCGATTTTTAACAATTGGCAGAAAAATGAATCGAGTGTGTGTTTCAAATGGCGATTCAAATTTTTATACTTACACGAAATGCTTCACCCATTGAGAAACTTTCTTCAAATTGATGGGCTTGAGCTACAAGGGTATTTTACTCCAACTCGTGCGGAGCGACAGTTTTTTTCAAGGAAACTTTATAGAGTATGTGTCTAAAGGTTCAAACTCACAACTTCCAAGTCGTAAAGCGGTGCATCTAATCAGTACTCCAGCCAGACCAACGATTCATTTAAATGAGAGAATTAGTATAAACCTTTCTTTTCTCCGAAGCAAGTACCCGCTTCTAACGAACCAAATTTAAAAATTAATAGAAATTTTCTTGCAATTCTGGGGTAGGGGAGCTTTTACGTAGGTAGTAAAATTACTCAGTTTTATGGCAATGTTTTACTCCGACCGTGGAAGTTTCGTTTGTACATGTGTAATGTGTATTTTCTTCAACTCGGGGAAGTCCTTATCTGTAAATATTGACTTGTTTTTGTACTTCCCGCTTCCACCCCCAAAGTGGTTCCCTTTCATTAAAAAAAAAATCCGACTCAAGTTTCACCGCTTCCACCCTCGTCCCTGTGTGGGAATGGGGGGGGGGATATATAATTTGTAATGATAACTGCGCATTCCTGAAATAAAAAATAATAAATTGAAATTTATCTTTTGAAGATTGATCAGAGTCGTAGCTCTTACCAATAATATTCTAGTGATTTTGTGGCTCCGATAAACTAATATGTAAGTACCTTATGTTTCTTGTGTTATACAGATTCTCGCTGCCCCTATTCTGGCCACACTGGCCGTCGCCATCGGTGTCCCCATTTTGCTGTTTTATGTTTACGGCGTCGTGCCCGTCTCATTGTGCCGGTCTAGCGGCTGCGGAGTGTCCGCTTCGACTTCCGGCGTTCGTTTGGATTTCGACGAGCCCGACTATATGAATCAAAATATTATGGCCAACAAGATGAGCGGCGGTGGCCAAAGTGTGTCCGTCGACGTGGACACGGTCAGCCACAGAGAGAATAATCCGTCGATCGGCGAGGTCTCGCTTTCCCTGGGCAGTGGCACCCATCTGGAGCACTTGGGACGCGAACAGGACCGCGAGTCTTCCAGCACGGTGGCGCTGGCTGGCAGCATTTTAGCGCACAAGTGAGTCTTGGACGAGTCTCCGATCTTCGCCCTATCTTCTTCACCCGTAGATCAGATGGTGATTGAAACATAAAACCTTTGGGTATGGAGAACAAGCCCATAAAAAACTGACAAATCTATTCGCAAATAAAAAGTATGCTGCTTTCTTACGATATGCATAGTTCCCCAAACTGCCGCTGAATTTGCAGGGTTACCTCTCTGCCTCGTATCGTTAAAGAGGGTGTCTCAGTTTGTGTTTTCGGATTTGAACCAGTGAACAGAACTCGCTGAGACGAATCAAAATTCTTCGTGTAACTTGTTGCTCTATAACTTAGGATTGCTTTAGTTTCAACCATTAAATGAGAGTACATAATTATTTTAAAAGTATAAAGTCCATTCTTTTCAATTTCTCAGTTATAAAAGTTTATTTTCTGGCATCTTTCGCAGGCTTGAAGTGTTGTCGGATGCGGTAGCAGCTCAAAATGCTGCCAATAATGAAAGCGAAACTGCTTCAGACCGATCGGATATCGCTACGTCATCAACGAGGGCTCTTCACGGTTCGCTTTTAAACTACAAGGTATTGAAAATTTTTATTTAGTTCGACTGCCAGCTCTGCCGGCTACAAGCATTTCCTCTTCTGCTTGCAGTAACTCATTTCATTCACCGAAACTAATCGACGTTTAACAGTTTTTTTTTTTCTTTCTTTACGCATTGAATTGGTTGTCTGCTTCTATCGCTGGCTCGTCTCGCCTCCTTTTACTCAGTTCTTTAAGTGCAGCCTCGCTGCTGTCGTCTGTTCATCTATACGTCCTCTCTACTTTTTGCGTGACTGTCGTATTGTCCGACGCCGCCGACGATTCGTTTTTTCGGCACTCTTTGTGGGCCCCTTTCCCACCTCGTCACTTGTTTCTGTGCATCACAGTGGTCCACGCTTTATCGCTCCGCTGTTGTGGAGCCGGCGATGACCATCACGTGAACTGGAAACGACGAAATTCGTGATAATTCGGAAATTGACCGTGATCGCTGCTATATGTACTGAAGATAATTTTTTCACAGAAGATGAATTCTGTAAAATGTTATCTAACGAACTGTGGGTTGGATTTTGGTGTGATTAGATATATAGAGGTGCCTTTCAATTTTTGTAATTTTATATTCGTCGAAGGAGAATTCTGTAATATATTCAGTTTTTCTAATGGAATTCGAGTGAAAATCATCCGGAACAGTGAGGTTACGTATCCTACAACGTTGAATGAAAAACGTGATATCAGAAATATGTACGGAAACAACTAGACTAGTTCGGCCAAGGTGTCTGGTCACGATTGGTTATTCGTATTCGTCACTCAAGACGAGCCTCTTTTCTAAGCATACCGCTCTTCTACTTTGACTCTTTGCATTTTCATGTACGTTTTCTAAGATTCAGTATTATCTGCAGATTAATGAAAAGATCATATTTAGAACTGAAAATTTATGGGGAGGGAGGTGCAGGTACACAAGCAACCCTTGAGAAAATTTTGCACCCTCGGCGGAAATAGCCAAAGAAAGAAAGAAAGAATAAGTAATTCAAGTAGCCTGAAATTTAAACATTTTCAATTTAAAATTAGGGCTGGTAGAATTACATTTTGGGAGGGGGGGGGGGATGTGGGCCAACTAATTTTACTTGGGTTTCAAATTTTGATTTTGTACGTATATAATAGATTTTTCACTTCTAAATTTTCATTTCCAGACGGATGCTGTATCCAATCATAGCTACAGAATATTTGGAAATGAAGGTGGTTCCACATCCGTCGAACAACGAAGCGAAGCGAATTTATCTCTTAGTTCCTTTGAAGAATTGACTGCGTCCCTCGTGCAAAGAGTTCGCTCATTAAAACAGGTATTTTTCTGTACGTTTTTTTGATTTTTCAATATAATTGCTTTGAAAGAAGCAACTAAAAGTTCATTGAGACGGTTATGGTGTGCATGTGTGGTCTATTGGTGTCAATACTGGAGAAGGTAAATTAAATTTTATGCATGTATCAAACTGATTGCTGGCTCAAACTATTTATTTGTAGTTCTTAAAATGGATCTGTGAATCAACTTTCTGCCCCTTTTTTCCATGTTTTTCTTCAATCTTCACATTGATATCCTTATTGGTGATCAATTTACATGTTAGCTATTTATATTTCCTTCAAATTTCTATTATGTATTACTAGAATAGGATGATGAAGTACAGAATACAGACATGTTGAATGTTGCACTTCAGTATCAGAAGAATTAGTTTATGTGTTTGGTCATACTCGTAGCTTGGTCAGCATTATAATTCATTATAAAGCGATGCCAGTTCATTATTGCGAATGAACCGTACTTATATTATTTGTGTTTGCGTGTGTGTGTTGTTTGGTCCAACCATTTTGTACGTAGTTTTATCATATCTCTCTTTTTTACCCAACCAATATTTTATAGACGAATGAAAGTTCCGAAGATGGCGTTAAAATTGAAGATGGTTCCAGTGCGCATGTAAAACCGGAACCAGTTCACGAGTCTGGATCTTCTAAACCTTCTCCGTCGAGGTATTTGATTTAATTTTTCAAATTTCACGTTTTTGTGTGTCATATTTGAATTTGCTGCAATTACCCGCACTTCACGCTGCTCTCCTCCACTTATTTGCATGCTAAAACGTATTGATTACCGAACTTCTAGCTTCGGCTTCTTACTCGTACCTCCCTGCAAAACTCATTTTACGAATGATTTAAAGTCTCGTTTGCATTAAGTATAAAAAATTGGGCCCCGTAGAATGTTTCAAATTCTTATCTTAAAGTTGTCCACTTACACTAACGTCGAAAGATACAGAATGATGTACATCGTTACATCTCGACCACCTCCTCGTTTTCGAGTTGAAACCAATCTTGAGGATACACTTTGAATTTATTCTTTTCAGAAAAATATTGGAAAAATGATTATGGAAACGAGGCTTTAGCATGCATTAGTTAGCTGTTTGCTTCTGTTGCTCCTGTTGTTTCTAATTTCCCATTCGGTATTGCTCGAATTTAGTTTCCTTGATGTAGACTAAGTAGCATTTTCAATGTTATTTGTGCTTTGTAAACTGCCTGAAGAATCGGAATTCTCTATATTCCTATTTCTATTATTGTTGAAGTTAGGTGATCATTTCAGTGCTACTGTTAGTATGAATTTTATGAGACATTTTCGGGGCCACAATATTGAAAATTGAAAGTTCAAATAACTTTGAGCTAAGACTAGATGTTTTACCTACATGTTGAATGATGATTTTGAAAAGTGTTCGTAATTTCATTGAATCGGGTCATCTATATGAGTGTGACGGGTGCAGATTGTGGTATAAAGATGATCCCGCTTTCGTCACCATATTATCATAGTAGAAATAATGTTCAGTTTGCTCGAGTTTACATTCTGAATGAGTTTACTACTTTGTAGCTCAGGCGTGAAGATTATTGGTAAATTGGAATTTGATTAAACCCTGAATGTGTCTAGTGCAAAGTTTCGCGTTCAAGTTTTATTTCGATTTATCCTTTTTTTCCCCCTTTACTAGTTCCTTATTTAATGAATCTTTCATTTTCTGTGTTTGTTCACGGATTTTTGCATGATTTTTATTGCACACGTTTAATTAGTGAAAAGCCAACGATATGACGAGTATTCTTTTTTTTAACATCGATTAATAATAGTGCTTATTAATTTTATCTATAGTTGAAATATTATTTTAAATGGTGGATTGTTGTGATATTTCGTGAATATTTATGATTTCTAACATTCGAAAACAAGTAAGTAAGTCTGTTGAGTAGCATTTTTCATTGCGTACCCACACAATAATATTGTCTTAGGTAGGTACTTTGAATGTATAATGTATGTATTGAAATAGTATATTACCTTCCAAGGATCGAAAGTAAGTTCTTGCCAGACGTGTACAAATTTGCGGAGCTAGCCGAAGGCGAGTGGAGCAAAATGTACCCAGTCTTGCTGCCTCACTCGAGTCCTTGTCAGGTTAGATGCTTTTCACTTGGAATGCAAGAAGTGTTATGAAAAGTACAAAATTGCAGGTTTCTTGTTCAGTTTGCAAGCTGTGCCTAGTTTTGATGTTTCGCGAAAATCGATTGCCACGTAATCCAGTGTTTTCAAAGTTAAGAAGAATGTCGAAAGTGTCGATATTACGAGTGTTTTAGTTATTTTCTTTGAAAAATTGTTGTTTTATTTGTTCCATTCTATTTTACGAAGTGATGTTCCTCTTTGAGCCGACTGTCTGAAGATTTTTAAATACGTCTTGCTACTTTTTTGTCGCAACTCTCTCAGTGGTGAGCGTAATTATGAGTGGAAATCATTTATCAATATTGTAATACTCGTGTAGTTCTGAAAAAAGTTGCTGGAAAAGACAAGATCGTGAAAATATAACCACCATTTAAATAATGTATTGCCGGCATTTTCATATAACCTTGTCTATAGCTTGTAATTGTCTGCCTATCTGCAACTAAATTCGGTGAATGTTGTATTTTATAGCTTCAAGTCATGGCTATATTATTGTAACATATTTATAAGCTTTTGATGCTGATTGCTTCTATTTCGCTGATTTTCGTGTAACTTTTTTTCTTGCTAAAGCTTGGTTTATTATGGAAATACGTCTTTAGAATCTTTTGATTTAATTCATTTGACTTAGCTAGTCGACCGATGGTTATTTTTCTTTTACCCCTATTTTTCCGTATAATCTGCTCGATAAAAGAATACAATATTTTGTAGTTGGAGGATAATATTAAACTTGATTACCTATCATTATTGTATTGGCACAGTCCTGAAACAGATAATTTGGCTCTATTATTGGGACATAGACCTATTTGATTAATAAAAGCACGAAGCGTGACGTCATTTCTAAAAACGACACCGATAATTCGTCAAACTGGACACAGACGATAGTACAAATATGTAGCCGGTAGACCAACTGCAAGGATTAATCCCTGAAACCATGGATTTTTTACTGTCTCGAAAAATATCAGCGATAAAACTAAAGATTTTTTAGAGTTTTAGGGATTTAAGAGATTTTTTATAATTTTGAGAATTTCAGAGTTTTTTTTAATTTGTCTTTTATTATTATTTTTATTTTTTTGGAATTCCAAGTATTCTGTCTTAATTTTTCAATTACTATTCGAATAAGAGAGGATATTTGGTATTTTATCCTCGTAGTTTCATAATTTATTATACGCTTTTAATTTTTCCATTAATTAGAATTCATAAATGATTTCGCTTTTATTCAAATTGAACTGTCTAAAAAGTGGAAAATTTAATTTTTTTGTTCGATATTATTTCGTTAGTTCAAGTCCCAGAAAAAAAATTATTCTCATTTTTTAGAGTGTATTTTTTTTTTTTAAATTATTTTAATATATTTTTGTTAAGCGTTATTGTGACCCCCAATTTCCTTATTGGATGTTCTTGTGGCACCCGGATTAGGGTTTCACAACGTTTTTAGCTAAAATTGGTGGTTTTGGGGTCTAGAGGGCATGGGAGATGCAAATCCACATTTTACCCCGGGTGTCACATTGACATCCAAACTCATCCTACATACTGGGGGGGTTCCCTGTATGTTCCACCAGAGTGCGAAGTGTTACATACAAACATACATGAGCTGCAAGTAAATGTCTTTGTGACCCATTGATAATAAGATACAATGTGGCACCCAAAACATGACAACAATGCAAAATAAGATTTTGCAAAGGGTTAATTAAATATTGGCTTTTTTTTCACTCATCGGATTAATAATTATATAGTTTTTGAATGAATCTTTAGTCTCTACTCTGTACTCGGTAATTTTTTTAGCTTCTATTAAATGCCTCACTCGATATTTTCAAGACTGAGGAGGCTGGCTAAATGGGAAAAGAAAATTTTTGAGATTGCGGAGGCTGGTTAAATGGGAATTTTGATTTTAAATACTGTGGAAGGGGGCTAAATGGGAATTTGCATTTTTGAAACTGCGGAGGCTGGCTAAATGGCAATTTAAATTTCTGAGACTGTGGAGGCTGGCTAAATGGAATTTGCATTATCGAGACTGAGGACGAGGAGGCTGGCTAAATGGGAAAATAAAATTTTTGAGATTGCGGAGGCTGGCTAAATGGGAATTTAAAGTTTAAAGACTGCGGGAGCGGGCTAAATGGGAATTAGAATTTTTGAAACTGTGGAGGCTGGCTAAATGAGAATTTAAATTTTTGTGACTGCGCAGGCTGGCTAAATTGGAATTTAAATAAAATCAGGCGAATTAAAACTGAACCTGATCTTATATGTATTTTTCAAATTTTTTAATTAACTTCAATGTAGGTACTTAGAAGTGTGACTTCGTCTCATCATGGTTCGTTTGGAGCCATCTTTACTTAGCTAGGCTACAAATTTATTTGAGTAAATGTCTTTGTGACCCACTGAAAGTAAATGCTATTGTGGCACCCATGTATATGCATTAATAAATGTCATTGTGACATCCTGAAAGGTAGATATTTGGCAACGCCTCAGGGTGCTATAATGACATTCACTAATCTACATACATAGGTGCCACGATAGCATTTACTTACGGTGGGTCACAAAGACATTTACTTACATTTTCAATACATGGGTGCCACAATGACGCTGAATAACCTGGGTGTCACTTCGTTAAGAGTTTAAACATGTATAATTATGATTCTTTTATCGGGTAGATTATTTTCGTAGTATGATTTTATCCTTTTAACCGCATTTTAATACGTAGCTCAAACTCACTGATTGAATACTATAGTTTTTGCTACAATAATTGTGTAAAATATTATATTGTCGAACTGTCTTCACGTAATCTCGAACCGTGGCTACGATATCTGTTTTGCAGGAATTTATTACGTAACCTGTTCTTCAATCTAACGTCGACGGCTACAGCGATGCCGCTCAGTCAGACCTCGTCCAAGACGGCGACGTCTTCGACGAAAATTTTCCAGTCTTCAGAGAAGACCGTCAATACTAGTCTTCCGTCGGTAACGGCCATTTCGCGCAAGAAAATCATTTCGACTAAAAATACCTCGCCCAATGTTTGAATATATAGAGGAGTATCTCTAGAAGATGACCTTTTTTTTTTTTAGTTTTTTTTTTAGTTTTTTTTTTTGTAATGTAATTCGATGATGACTGAAATTTGGAGGAAAGAAAAAAAAGCGAAACGGAGCGGAAAAAAAAAACTCCGATAAAAAGAAGGATAAAAGTCGCAGAAATTAGAAAGGTCGATAAAAATAAGTAGGTACCATACTGTATTAATTATTACTTTTTTATCTGTGATCTGTAAATTCGCTTTGCTTGTATACGTTTTTTTTTTTTTTTTTGGTTTCTTTTCTTTTTTTTTATTCTTTTTTTTATTTTGAGAAGTCTCAAATTTTTCTGTACTCCGCAACGTACGCGTGTAATATCTCGAAACAGATATTCCAATCGTTCTTTCGTATTTTCCAGATTTAAAAAAAAAAAAAATAATAATCGCTTTTTATGTAGACTATTATTTTCTCCCCCTGCTCGGTATAAATACTATATGCGTCTCCGTGCGTGTGTATGTATTTTTATCGAGTTTGAAAACGGTTTAATCGTATTTTTGCCCAAAAACTAGAATGTATACAGCTTTTTGTTTTGTTTTTCCAAATAATGGATTAATATACATACACACGCGCGTACGTAAACTAGTAGTCGCGTATACTATTTTAGCCACTGTTAAATACGTTTTCCGAGTTTTATTTTTCGAATAATGTGTGTAAACTAGTTCATTATGGTGTAGAATACGGGTCGAGTACCTACCTTAAATTGTTGCCAGTTCTCAATATTGTACCTTGAATTCGCTACAATTAACTCGATACTGGTCTTGGAAAAAAAAAACTAGTGATTTCAAGTGATTTTTCGAGAATTGGTAACGATTTTGAATTATTCTCAACCCCAAATATCGTACGTTGTAAGGTTTTTTTTTTTCTCTCTCTTACGCCGAACTGCGTTGTTGTTCTCAGTAGATCTTATAGCCAGCGGAAATTCAAAGTAAAATATTCAAAGATAGATTCTTTTTTCGACTGTTGTGGTCACAAAAGCATGTACGAAAGCATTTGTGAGGTGTTGACAGTTAACAAAACATTTTAAAAAAGTTCGATTTACCCAGCCCTTCGAGGGAATTTCAGTAGAAGACTAGTAGTCCATGAAAATGTAAGCGTTTCGGTAGATTTCGTAAGTCTTGGCCAATTGTGTGTTTCCAAAAATCTGCATTAAATACTCCATTATACGTATTCGTTTTGGATTTATGATCTCCAATATGTATCAGATTGAGAAATTTTCATTTTTTATAAAAAATTCACGTGGTTGTAAGTGCAAGATTTTCTTGTGAATCTGTTGACTGATTTTTTTCAACAAATTTTATAGTGTGATTCATATGTAATCTGTTGGTATTAAATTTTTCAAATAAAGGGTATAACCAATCGTAGTTGAAAGCCAGTCTTGATATTTGTTAAACAACATGACAACATTTTTTCACTTTTTCGTGAATACCTGTTTTGGTTAAGTATAAGTTGGATGAGGCCATGCTTAAATGCTCCAAACGATAAATACATTTCCTACCTTTAGTCTCCTTAGTACATTGATGTGAAAAACTAGAATTATATTCTGTTAACTTTACCATCTGTGATTAGCTTTCGAACATGCATTCTTTCACTTTCATTTGCAAACCTTCCAAGTCCTTACTTTTTTGTTTTTAAAGAAAGTGTTTTTAAATAAATTTTCGTACTGAAATTCGCCAGTCTTGAATACCAAATTGCAAAATTGTCACAAAAAATTGGGCGAGGGGAATTGAAAAGTCGAAATTCGGTCTGATGCTTCAAGTATTTTGTCACGTTTCTCTTTTACAAAAGATGATACACCGTCGTCAAGGTATTGAAGCCTCAAAAGTCCACAATTATTATAAACGGCACTTTATTTTATTGATGTAAAAAAGTTCCTTGCTAAATTGAAAATAAACTCCAAGGTCAGAAAATTTGTGTAGTGATCCTACTGACAAATTTTGAAACGTCTAAGTCTCTCATTATTAAAAGTATGACTCTCTACAAACAAACTTGGAATTTTTTTACTAATGATTACTCATTAATTATTTTTCAACCCAAACTACGCGAGTGTAATTTTTATAAATTTTCAAAAATTACGTTGGCTGCTTATAGTTTTTTTTTCTTTTTTTTTGTGTAAATTTTGGTTAGGAAGGGAATCTAAGAATTTATTCTTGAAAAAAAAAATAAAAATACGTTAAAGTCTTCTTTGAATCTGTGATGAAAGCCTCAAGTGTATCCGCTGACAATTTTGTAAATTATATGGGTACAGTTTTTTTGGTTTTTGTTTTTTTTTTTTTAATTCATTTTTTGACTGATATTGGACTTCGAATGTTGGCAAATGAGCGTGCCAATTCTTCTCTTCCTTGAAAATGGCATTTAGTGTATAAGATTATTCGGTATTTTGTATAATAATATTACGAGTCATTTTTTTCCAGTTTTTTCATACATACATTTAGCATTTTGTTTGTGTTCTTGTGATTACCAAATGGCGTGCTCACTGGGCCTGCCGATATTTATATATTATCTCTTGTGTCTTGATTAAGCTTATCCTATTCAGCGCGAGAAGGTACTTATAAGCAAATTCAAGCGGCCTATATAACGTTTTATCGTAAATGTTGAGTCTTCCTAAAGTGCGGCAAAAGGAATTTATACGTACTGTTCGTATGTCCAGTTATTATTTTCCTATTATGCATAAATACGTATTTTCTTATTACTCTTAGATCTGTGAAAATTCATTATTGCGAGTACCTTCTTCGTGTGGATGGAAAATACTTGGTATTTTTTGCTAGAGTACTGATTTCAATATAAGTTCTAAGTCGATAATAACGAAGAACGTGGCAATTACTCTTGAAAAAATTATTATTTTGTTTTTTTTCCTCCTACTAAATTAAAATCGTTTATTAACGTCCCAGTCAGTGTCTCTTCAGTCAGTTCTAGCTTTAGTAGCTACACGAATCAACGAATCACTTTCTTGACAAGAATTCAAAAAAAAAAATTATTGTAAACTGCATGAAACTAATCCATTTTTTAATATGCCACAATTATTGGATACCTAAATGTGCGAATATTATATTGAATGAAATAAAACTTTGTACTTAAATGTCGATAATTGTTTTATTTCGGAGGCAGAAAAAACCTTTTAATTGACGGGCAGTCAGTCCAATTACTATGTCAGCAGCGTGTAAATGAAAATGTTCACGAGTTCACATCCGTAGACTTAGTTCATGACGATATTGACTTTTTCAACGAACCCCACGTACACTTTCCTTATCTATCAAATTAAAACTATATAAGTCCAGTATTTACGATTTGAAGTAATATATTTTTTCTTAAATGGAAAACGTTAACACAAACCATATTACAAAACAGAAGAAAAGAAAAATCAACTTTAAAAAAAATAATGCACTTTGAAAATCTTCTCTAAATTATTAACAATAATATGTCTCTCAAAAGTGACTGGTTTCAGTTTCGAGAATTTATCCTCTAGAAAGAGTACAGTAACCAATGTTTTTTGCTATCAATAATTTTAAACTAATAAAGAAAAAAAACAATACATATTTTTGTAAAATGAAAAGGAAACAGAGTAACCAAAACGATGAAACACCAACGAGAAACAAACAACACTTACATTTAGGAACAAAAAAGCTCTCCGTAATTTTTTTTTTCTAATCTTTGGACAACAATTTGCTAATAAGAAACTAATAACAAATAAATAACAAAATTATCTTCACCATTAATGAAACGACTTTTTATGAGATTCTTATGTACAACAATATTACACTACAGCCTCTCAGTTTTAATTACACAATCCCAATTTTCCACTTAATTTGAGAAACACATGGCGTCTCCGACTGACGTTGACTGGCGGACACCTCTATCTCTCTTACGTCTGTGTCGTCCTAACCCCCTATGCCAGTGTGGACAAATATGGCGACTCGTGTGTTTCTTGAATTAACTGGAAAATAAAATCTTAATTTCGAGCATAACCTTTATAAATATAACTAACAAAACAAAAAATTGGTCACGCTCCGCTGAGAAATATTATTTATCCTATAAAATAATTCTTGGTTCATGATGAGATTGTATGCACGCATTGTGTCTTAAAATTTACATACTTTCGTAATTAATTACTGTTAATTTACGAAACCAAAAATGAAAAGTTCATTTTTCAAAAACCATATTTTAAGGTACTGTTTGAGAATATTATCCTACAATACGTACCAAGAGCTATCGTTCTATACAAAAAGAAACTCAAGTGGTTACTCAAAATAAAGGTCCTCTTGAATGAGACAATTACAGTGTCAAGTGGAGAAAGATCAATCACAGTATTTTAGTAGTAAATCTTGGAATCGTTTTGGTACCGTTTTAACATTATAGTGGAAATGGGTATGCGAAATTTAGTGTTCATCAAATTTCCATACCCCTGCCACTTGAAATAGCCCCACATACTGGATAATTCATTTCAACAGACTGCAGGGTCGTTTAACAGAATTACTTTAGAAAAATAACGAGTTATAAACAAAAACTTGAAAAAATTACGACGTACCCAATGTGCGGCAGTCGAATGGAACTTATTAAATAAGAGAAATTAAAACAGCTCGAATATCCCGTAATTTCATGGGGGAAAAAGTTGAAAAGAAGAACGAAAATTGTTAAATTAACAAAAAGATTTTGTTGAAAAAAAAAAAAAGAGCTTCAAAAATATTTCCATATTTTCAGAAAGGAAATTATTTTAACACTAGAAAAACCAGGTTTTACTCGAGTACTCAAAGGACCAGGTGGCGTCGTATGATACAAGTCAGAGGTTAGTCCTTTGAAAAGTCTAACTCAAAATTTTGGCCACCTGGTACTTCTAGCGTCAACGCAGATTGGCCACCTGCAGGAGTCGAGGACTTCGTGTCGGTGGCAGTTATCCTCTAGTTACATGTTTCATCATTCAAAAGATTGTTATTATTTGACGGTCTCAATCCGTGGATTCTTTTTGAAAATCGCAAGCCGGGTTTGCGTTTGGTCGTCGAATTTCGCAATTTGTCGCGTCTGATGAGACGACGAGTCCTGAGTAAACGCTAGCTAATTTCCATGACAGACGACGAGTTGCTGGCGATAGTGGGTAGAACTTGATTTATGCAGTTGGCACTTCCATTGTTCAGGTACGAAGGTGGAGTATTGCCAACGAATTTCGATTCACCTTGATCGTTATTCTTTAAGAATTTACCCAGGATCTGTAACAGATATTTATCGAATCTGAGGAGGTGAAAAGATTTCAGCATATCTAAGGCTACAGGCGGAATTATAGAGAAATTCTAAAATTGTAAGGAAGAAAAAGCGTGAGGGAAATAGAAATTTACTTTTACACCGTCGATTATATGAGGATTGCGACAACCACGACATCTGCAACTGGAGCAAGCCTTCTTCTGCATATAACAAGCGCATCTCTGGCCACAGCAAGTAAGCTTCCCCGGCTGTGTAGCAGTAATGCCACATCTACAGGCAGGAATCGGTTTGTGGTGTTTAGATTTTCTGAATCTGCCTCTGCTGTTTCTTTCCATATTCAAGTGATGACGACTCTAAAAAATAAATAAGATACGAATAAATTATTCGCAATAACGATTTTAAAGTTATACAGACCATTGCTCATCACCTGTAAGTATTCTGAAGGTTGCAGCGTGTACGCAACATTCGGTAGCTGCTGCCCGCTGTCGTCTGGTTTCGGATGTCTGATCTCACGCTTGGGCTTGGGTACATTCCGTCGTTTCAGAATCAGCTTGCTGCGCGTGCTGGCAAAGGCGACCGAGTACAGCGGCTGCGACTCGGCGTCCGAAGTGGCCGACTCCTCGCTGCTGTTGACGCGTCGCAAACGCAACGTATGCGTTTCTGCCTTGGACTGGTCACTGCGGGTCGGCTTTGGAGCTATCTGATACTCTGGCGACCGTCGACGTTCCGCCTTCACGGGTGCAACATCCGCAGGGCTTCCAGACTCGTCGGAGCTGTTGGCTGCCGAAGAGTCGTTGTGGCGATGGCCAGCAGTCGAAGTCACCGGGAATTGTCGGTAGTGACGCAGGTTTCCATCGGGACGTAATGATGTCATCGAGTACGGGCTCGAAACTGTAAGCTTTGGCTCGCGACCACTAGCAGCGTTGCCATCCAGCTGGGTGCCTCTGTTTAGCACGCCCAACACTACGCGCTTCTCCGGCTCTGGCAGGGAGTTTGGGTCGGTCAGCAGGTTACTGCATTTGACATAATGGCAGAGGCCGCGGTAGCAGGAGAGCAGGCACTGGAGCTGCGTGTTGCGCGCGTACTTGCTCCAGTCCTTGCACCAGCTGCAGGAGGGCTTCAGCTTCTTGTGGCCGCCCAGGCAGCGCTGGCAGACGTGGTGCTGGCAGCTGGAGTCGGCTGGGGAGTGTGGCTCGGCGAGCAGACCTCGGCAGACGGTGCAGGTGAGCGAAAGCTCAAGGCTGGCGAACGAGCTGCTGATGGCCTTGCATAGGGCGTAGTCGAAGTGGTCGTTTTCTAGCACCAGTCTGGCGGTGGACACGTAAAGTTTGATGGCGTTCATGAAGGCGGCGATGGGACTACTCGATAAAACGATTGAGATTCGAGAATGAGGAATACTTGCTTGCAGACGGCTGGCGAAGCGTTTCACATCGTCGAATTGATGGAGATGGTGACGGAAATCGCGTTGGAATTACGACGAAACGGATGGAACATGTAATTACTTGATTGTTTTTGCGCTGAAAACAATCGAATACAGCTGTAAACTGTAAACAATAACAAATAGCGTCGTTGAGCTTATCAGTGCACCAGACGCGTCGCGAACTTTCATACTCAAAGGTCGCGAACGACATTTCACAGATGATTCTTCCTGATGAAAAATCTGCGATCCTTTTACGAGTAGAAAAGAGTCGTCAATCGAGCATTGAGCCATTGATTCATGAAGAGCTAGATTGACTCTTTCCTAATTCTAAATTTCAGGATCGCCAACGGCCAAACCCAAACGCCAATTTTTTTTTCATCTGTGAATGAAATGAATCGTTTGCGAAATGTCGTTCGCAACGTATCGCTCAACGCCTACGCATTCACGATGTAGTTTCTTTTTACAAAAAGAGATGGTGCTAGTGATATCGTTCAATCGTTGTATTTTGTAAATGGAATCTCGGAAACTCACCTGCTGTTCGCTAGTATCATAATTATCAATCATCGAAACGAAAGTGTTGGATGTGATATGTAGAAGTTTCTTTTTCAAAACTCAACTTTACTAGAACTTACTCAATTTTACGTTGCGATGGCTGGGCCTATGGACAAAATAAAAGCATTAGATGCCATCGAAAAAGACATCATCAACTGCCTACAGACTGCCGGTAAATACTCGCACAGTGTCATTATAATTCATTGTTTTGGTTAACAAACTGAAAAATCCTCAGCGATTTTGCTTTTTGAGGTAACTCAATGATTGATGTCAAAATTGGCTGAATTCTCTGTAAACTGGTCCTTGTTTTAGGTACAGCATTAACGGAACTGAGCCGTGAGAAAACGAGTCAAAAGCAGGTTGAAAATAACACTCATCAATTTTTGAAGTCATTGGGCTCGGTCGAAGCCAAACTGACCGAACAAATTAATTATTTGACGCAAGTTTCTACTGGTATGCACGTGTATTTTTATATTTGCTTTCCAGTCAATGAGATCAGAGAAAATTTTATCCTGAAAATTGTTCGTTAATAGGTCAGCCACACGAAGGATCTGGTTATGCTTCGCAAAAAGTTCTACAGATGGCTTGGCATCGTTTACAACACGCTAAAACTCGAATTAACGAGCTGGAGAAGTTGAAAAATAAAAATGAGAAGCCGACCGTTGCGGAGCTACAAGTCGTAGTTAAAAGTGAGCCTCAAACCATTAAAAGCGAACCTCGATAAATTGTTCTAAGGTTCAATATTTACGAAATTTCCATAATCTTCGAATGATTTTTTCTCAATTCACATCGAAGGGGATCGAAGTCTTCAACGTGTTGATTCTCTTGATTGGCTGTGCTTTATTATAATTATTAATTTAAGAAATCAATGTAAATTTTTTTAAGGAGACCCAGAGTCTAGAATTATTGGTAAATTAGGTTTTTGAAATGAGAATTCAATATTTAATTTTTGTGTAGTGGGTATTAAATTTTTTATTCTTATGATATCTCTTGTTTTGTGAAGTATTGAGGGTTGAAATTGAAAGCAGATTTGAAGTGAATGATGAATCTCGTATGTAAGGAAATGTTTAAACTGGTATACTTGTTAAAGAGAATGGCTGTTTCAAAAAAGTTTATGGGTAAAGTTGAGACTTAAATTTTGAGCTACTTATTTTTGTATTGCCAATGATTAAAGTGAAGTAGACTATTTTTCAGTTGAGACCTTGTAGGGTTGCTTGTAAAAATTGAACACGGCCCGTTTTCCTTACAAATCTTTCAAAAAGGTTGGAAACTATGATTTCTAATAACATAAATTAACGTCGTATTTTTAAATACCAGTAGAAAGTTTAATTATCCTACTATAGCGTTTTTCGCTGCTTCAGTGGAGTTTGTGATTCTGTTATTCGTACTTTGAGCTAAAAATTAATAACTCGAGAACTTAAATCAATTCTTATCCAATAATAATTTATTTTTAATTGTAACGAAAAAATAAATAATTTTCAGAAAAATAGATTTTATTATTGAGAACTTCAGCCCGTCTGAGAAATATGCACTGAACAATCTTATTACTTGTTTGAAATTCCAAGTAGGATTTATTGGCAGTGTCCCAATTTCTCATGCGATTTCTATGGTTTCAAGATTTTTTCGCGATAATAGAATTTGAAGCAGTATTTTTATGCAATATAAAATACAAGCCACGGTCAATTCAAGGCATCCGCCATAAGTTGAAAAAAAAATGATCTTCACATTGAAAAATGTGTGAAGACTATACATTATGTTTGTAGTGAGAAAAGTAACATCAATATACTTACACTCTAAGAGAAAAAAAAAATCAAAAAAATAACAAAAGTCGATCTAAAATAAAAACTAAGAAAGAGAAGAAAACTGTTATATAAAAAACGAATTAATGGTTAAAAATAATCACATAACTCTTTCAGTTCAGTAAAAACAAGTTCTTAATTCGAAAGTAAAGTGAGTTCAAAATGGCTTCATCTTAGTCGGACGATTGACTAGATTCAGTCTTTGAGCTACGATCTTTCTCATCATTCCCCTTGTGACGTCGTCGCCTTTGCTCATCCTTGGAATGTTTTGAATCTTTTGGCTGGCTACGACGATCACCTTTCGTATTCTCATCAGAGTGGTTTCGTCTGCTGCTGCGGCTGGATTCTGCGCTGCTTTCAGACGTATCCTCTCTACGACGTCTAGGCTTGGGTGAATGCTTTCGGTCACGATTCTTTGTACCTTGGTCTTTCAATCGTTTGTCAGATCTGTTAGTTGCTGAATCAGTTCTTCGAATGAGATCTGGCGAGTTGCTCCGACGATGCTCGGATCTTTTGGGGTGACGACTAGACGAACGTTCGCTGCTACGATCTTCGCTAGAGCTACGGCTAGATCTTCTTTTTGTGGAAGATTTGCTCTCTCTCTTGGACGAACGGCTGGAGTTAGTGCGTACGCTTTCAAAGCTACGATCACGTGATCTACGCTTGGATGACCGTTTACTAGCAGCAGAAGTGCGACTAGTTGTTGTCTTCACACTTCCATCGCTGTCTTCTCGATTTTCTCGATAGCGATTGGACTTCTTGACGGACTGAGAGCTTTCTGCTTGAGCATCACCTTTTTGATTGCTGTTCTCAGTACCCACAACGTTGGGTGCGTTTTTGGAAGCACCTGCAGTGGTCGGCTGAGGGGAACTTTTGCGACTAGATTTAGGTTGTTCGATAGTAAGGTTGTCCAAAATCACTTGCGCATAATCCACTTCTGTCTTTGGCGTTTCTTCGACTGAATGAATGACATTTGTCGCTACTTCAGCACTTGTCGGTACATTCACTGGCTTCTTACACTCAACTTTTTTCCGAGACTTCTGACATAAGGTGCTGTCACTTCTGCTCGAAGTCGAAGTCTTAGACTCGAAGGAAGTATTAGAAGAAAACGATCGATCATGCTTGTTTTTTTTCGGGTGTCTACTTTTGGCTTTGGGTGATTGGTCTCGACAATGATATTTCTTGTGGCTATGCTTCCTTTCGTAGCTGCTTGACCAATGACAATAATCCTTACAACTTCTTGCTAATTTCCTATAGCGATCTGCAGAATTGCTAGAGCTGTCACTGGAAGTATTACTCGAACTGCTGTATGATGATGAGGATGAAGGACTACGACGACGACTTTCTCGCCAGCTTTGATAAAGCATATGGGAGTTTCGGCGATCATCAGAGCTACTTGAATAGCTCTGGCTGCTGGAGGATGAGGAGGAACAACTACGATGGCGAGGATGTTTGCGCGACGATCTGGAAGATTCAGTCGAGGGTCTTCTGCTATGGCGTTTCTCGTTATTACGCTGTTCACGATAACATTTATCCTCTCGTCTGCCATCACCGTCCGACAGATCCTCATCGAGGCGACGCTTGGGCAGCGGATTCTGCCTCATTTTATGAAGCACATCAGTCATCATGTCACTACGTGTCTTCCCTATCTTCGAATCCTTCAAATCGTTTTTGTAAAAGTTCAGATAAGTGAGCTCTTCTTTAGCACAAGGATCCGCTCCGAATTCGTGAGCGCTGCGAACACGTTTTTGGGCTTCGTTGACAGACTTTATCTGCTTGTTCTTGTAGCCGGTTGCAATTTGTTCATCAAACTTATTGAAAATTTTGTCCGATATTTGCTGGGGTTCGATGTTTTCGTCGATTATAAATTGTATGTACTTGGTTAACACCGTTCTACAAAGCTCCGACAGATTACGGTCTTTAAGAGAGGCATTAATACGGTTAAAAATAAGGTCGCAGAGTGGAATTGGGTCGTATATTGGTAGAGCCATACTACGGTGTTTCTGAAATGAGAAGTGAAAAAACGGACCGGATTATAATATTATTATCTCAGATAAAACGAGAAAAGTACCAGTCACGAAAGAATACGCTAGTGCGAAATCAAAGACTGCAGTAAAACGAGAGGGGCTAAAAAAATAATCCATGACAATGAAGAGCTTAGTTCGGTAAATGACATATTGTCGAAATTACATCTGCGACGTAATTTATGATTTCATAATTGATTCGTTCACATGTAAAGAGAAATATGGCTACAAAAATATTTTGGATAAAATGGAGCTTTGAATCACCGCATTTTCACCTCTTTTTGGAGTCGTTTAGTCTTTAAATTGGTTTTAGAATGTAGCACGACCACAGAAAATTTCTAAGATGAAAACATCGAGCAAGTCCCGAAATAACATTTTTAAGGGAAAGAGTTTTCATGAGAAATTTTCAAAACTTTGATAAACGATGAGAAAGAATAACCATAAATCAACGGTATCCTAAATTCAAGGATAATAACTCTGCACGAGCCTAGAGCAAAGATATGAATGAATTTCTTCAGCACTTCCGTAAAATTTTCAAAATTTATTCAATACCCTTTTCTCAAAAAGTCGTTCTTAAACAGAAGCATTTTCAAGGATTTCAAAAATAAATGAGTTGGTAACAAAATCAGAACACTTAATTTTTCACACGAGTTACGTTACTCTTACTACTCACTGTCAGTTATCATGATCATCATTATAAGGTTCAAAAGAGAAGAGAAAAATGTACAACATTACTCACATTTATCACGTCCACTGACGTTGAATTCAACTGGATGAGCTTTTTCATGTAGAAGCAAGCTTCTACCAAATCGTAAACGATAAACAGATGGTAGCAGACCATTTCTCCAAGGATTTTACGTTTTCTAGGCATCTCCGTATAAAGTTTAAGCATTTCTTCCAAGTCTTCCCACAACTTCTTGGCATTTTTCGTTTCCTGAAATTCAATTCGAATTCTGTCCACATGTGCTGGAAAGTTTTTCTTCTCGATACTAATACTCAGATACTCTTTAGCAAGAGAAGGGTTCTAAAAAAAAAACAGATATTGTGATAGTTCATTTAAACTTTCACTAAGTCAATATTATTATTATCACTAGCGATACCAACTTTTTCAATTTTGTCCACGTACATTGCCATAGCGTGATTACCGTATCCACTTTCGGGCGAAATTTCCAATCCTTTTTTAATAAGATCCTTCCCCATTTGGATATCTTGGTGGGGCGGCGGTAAATTGATCAATCCTTTTCCGCAACGAAAGAGTAAATGAGAACTATTTGGTTTCAATGCAATACTCTCCCTGCAAAAAATATTTAAAAACATAGAATAACTATCTGTATATAAAAAAAATAGTAGTCGTCAGTTCTTTTTGACTACCACTACATCTTCAAAGCATCGCGTCACGAGTCAATTTAATTTGATTAACTTGATACTGAAAATACATACTTGAAATATTTCGCTGCGACTTCGTTCAGATCTTGCAAATAACTGGCAGCTTGTTTTTCCGAATTTTTGTCGATTTTATTCTTCGAGAGTAGTTTTTTAGCCGTTTTGGCTGTCTCCATATAAGTTTCGCCAGTGAAAGCTATGAAAGCAGAGTCTTCACGTTTCTCAACAGCTATACGTAAAGCTTCGAATTCTTCATTTTCTGGCATGCGGAGACCGCCTTCCATTCGCCGCAAGCGACCAATGAACATGCCCTTCATGAAATGCCAGAATGCGTTATCTGGGTCGAGGTTTGTCGCTTTTCTGATGTAAGAAATGGCATTTTTTACACCTTCGTAACCATATTCGACGTACACGTTGGCTCGGATGGCCCACAATCCCGCTTTATTTGCGTTGCTCATCGCGTCATACGACGTGATTTTGGACAAAATCTGAACAATAAACATAGAAAATGTATTAGAATAATTTTTAGAAGAAACCACATTCAAGTATGAGCTTATTATAACGTGACATGTCGCATATCACAGTTATCATGGCCAAAATAATTCGAGACGTGTTTGAAAGTCATAGAAATGAAATATGTTTTCTGAGAATAACTTGAATGGGGAAAGAAAACTGCAACGAAAAATCATTTTTTTGAGAACGGTTTGGAAAAGAAGTAATGACATTTTTCTGTAAGTCGAAACGAGTAATTAAATCAGTGAAACAAAGAGAAAAACTTAGATGAAAATCACAGAAGAGAGTGAATAATATTGAATTCATTACAGTGAATACTTTTGGATTCTGATATTAGTAAAGGTAGTAGATAAATAGACTGGTACACGAAATAAATTCGTCTATAAATACGAACATTAGAAGATATACAAATAAGGCAAGATAAAATTACTTGTTCAGCTTTTTCGGTCTGTTCCGTAGTTTGTAGAATGTAAATTCGACAGCTGTGTATAACATGATATAATGCGTCATTGATGGTATTGAACAAGTAATCACGACTCTCTTTCTTGGAAGTCTGCATCATCATTTTATCCAGCTCGTTCAAATGCTGCATGCAGCCTTCGATATTCCGCTTGTAAAAATTATGGTACGAAAGTACCAAATTTACAATGTAACTGAACAGAAATACAAGAAATATTACGTATTTTCTAATGACCTATAAAAAGAGGAACAGTTAGATCAATTTACCTCCTAAAACGAAATCCAGAGTCGTCGAACATCTCTTCTGTTGAAGACAGAAGATCAAGTTCGTGATCTTGATATGAAAAAATATCCAGATCTTTCTGCCACACAAAAGGGCAGTGTAAGTTGCTACATTTCATGATATTTGATTTAAATAGGCTCGTGAAATCAAGAGCATCAGGATTTTGAGCGGTTCTGGAATTTTCTGTCAGCTGAGAAACGGATGCTTCATCAACCGCAGAAGCGACTGCAGTTTCACTGGTGGTAGCGGTTTCAACTTGTTCCATTTCATCTAAAGACGTAGATTTCGAAGCAGAATCCTTTGGTTCGGTGAAAACTGCGTCAGCGGAGTCTTTCGAAACTTCCGGCCGAATACCTTCGACGGTTTCGTTTCCGGACATATTCGGGTGCTAAAATAATAAAAATTTCAATTGATTCACGTCGAACAACGTTTATAATGGGGTTCAATAGTTGAGTACTTACATTTTCAATTCAATTGAGCGATTCCGATCATTCACAATGAAATTTTTGTGTTTGAAATTAAATTAAAGTATGCATATAACCGACTTTCAACAAAATATTAAGAGCAAGATGAAGATCCATCCATATTCCTGATACTGAATTACTGATACTCGCCGTCGCCATGCAATTCAGCAGAAGTTAAAACGCAGATTTACTTCGATTTCGAGTCGTTCACAGAGTATTGATTTACAATTCGACCCAGATTCGAACAATGGGCATTGGGCGCAGTGGTGCGGGCGGCGCGGTGGTGACCAGCAAAAAAGCTGCAGAGTGCAGACGACAGACGAGCTTTTTCGTACTCTCGAGTTTCGGCTCTCGACCGAAAACATCGAAAATCGAACGACCTCGAATGGAATGGAAATGGAATGAGATAACTGCTATAAGAAAATCTTGCTGATTCAGGGAAATAGTAAAATATGAAAAATTTGAAAAATTGAAATTTGAAAAATTGAAATTTTCTTTCGCAGATGGACCCTGCCAGACCTAAATCTGTTTTTGATCTTCATCGTTTTATAATTTGTCGCTTGAAATTCTATACTGTGTTGTGGACATTTCAAATTATTCTGCCCTCGTGATACCTTTACAAATCACAGTTAAGTTAGTGATATTCTTTACTGAGTACTTCTTCAACTGAATTAAGCAGTCCCCGGCTTCTTGTGAATGTTTGTGACTGTGAATGGGTAAGGAATTGATTTTTTGTAAAGATCTTCTTTACAGTCATGCAAGCAAATTCCATGGAAAATAATTCGGATCATTTTCTTGGTGGTTCTTTGGTAAGTTCCTCTTACATGTACGTATCAATGTTCTCAACATTTTATTATATTTTTCTCATTTATTTATGCAGGAATTTCATAATTACGACGAAAAAGTTGATTCTAACGATACATTAGTCTCGCATACTGAAGATTTTCCTGAAACTAAACACCAAAAAGCAAGAGACCAAACTTTAGCGGTAATTCAACTCTATATTCGTTGTGATTTGCTGTAAGCAGTCTCTAACGTGATCTATCTACAGGAATGTCCTACATGTTTTGCGAAATTTACTCAGAAGAACAATTTAAGAAGGCATATCCTGCGATTTCATGGTGCCAACCCTACCACATCGCACATGAAAACAAACATTAGCTTCGCCTTGTCCGAGTGTACCGAATGCAATGTAAAATTTACCCGTAGAAGTAATCTGCTGAGGCATCTTAAGAAATTTCATGATTTTTTGGCTCCTACCAAAAATCCAGAGCTCCCTAAAATATTTGTGAGTATCACTGAAGTGAGCCATCTAGATGGCACAAGATAAAGTGTATCTAATGACTTGTTTTATTGAAGAGTTGCACCGAATGCGATGGAAAATTCACTAAATGGAGGAACTGTGTGCGTCATATGCGTAATTTTCATTCTGTCGGAAATTCTAACGAAGTGGAAGTTAAAGATGAACCATCGTTGGTAAGTTTCTGTTCATTTTAGTAAGAATTGGTAGAACGTGAACTTGAAACCTATATGAATTTAAGTATCGTTCTGAAGATTTGTTGGGACCGTAAAGTTTTATTATTTTGGTTGATATTTAAGAAATTTAATTGATTTCAAATGTATCCTATTTTAGACTGGACCTTCGTAACTAACTTCATTTCATTTGCATCATTATTTTCTGTTAATGAGCTGTTTTCATACGTTAATTACTATGTCGAGTAATATTTCTGAAATTTTTAAATATCTGCTCAACAGACAAGACATTCTCTTCTTAACTTTTTCAAAAATTCCTTGGTAGATTTATTATCTCTTTTTAATTATTAGACATGCCTGCCAAACGTATTTATTTCAAGTTTAATCACATTTTTTGCTCAGTTATTCTTAGAAATGTCAACTTATTTCAGGAACCTGAATGCAATTCTTTGAAAGAAGAAGAAAACACGGATAACATGGAGTATGTTATAGAAGTTGATCCTTTTCCGGTTATATCTCCTCTGCGTGGGGAAACCATTTCATCGGAACCGGCAGATGTAATAATTATCATTTGATTATCTTGAACGTTTTATTTTCGTCTAATTAAACTTGATTTTTTTTTTCTAGTCGTCAGAATCTGTAACCCGTAGTGAAAATCAGTTATCTGAAAGCAGTTCGAATCAAAAACGTGAATCCAGTACAAAAAAAGCTTCGAAACTGGTAAGTAGTCTCGTATTACGTACTGGTTAGCATTCTCAACATGCTAATCAAATCTTGATTAGATTCGAGACACCCAGACCGATTTTCTAGTATTATTCTGTAGCAGGCTCTTCCTTTATTTTATCCTGTTGTCTGTACAGTAATGAAATGGTTACCACTATTCAGATTCTATTCGTATGCTTCGTACAACTAGAATATTTAATAAATAATTTTAGCGAGCTACTTCGTGCAAGATTTGGGGTTACTTAAATTTTTTTTCGCCCTGAAAAACTTCTTGAGCATTATTCATTTCTCTTTTTAGATTTGTGAAGAATGCGGTGTCTCTTTTTCTACGCCATTTAACCTGAAAAGGCATAAGAAAAGGCTTCATGTAGGAAGAGATGACGATATGTTCAGCGTCGTCCAAGCAATAATTGAAACTACCGACGTGAAAAAATCTCCTCTGGCCGATACGCCGGACAACAAGCTGTTCTCTCGTACGTGCCAACAGTGTCATATCTTGTTTTCGTCGCCATTCAATCAGAGAAGGCATATGAAAAGGATCCACGCAGAAAAAGAGATCGATTTGGCCGCCAGTCCGCAACCGAAAGCCGATTCGACGAATCGTAAAAAGTCGGCGAACGGTTCGCGCGAAAACAGACTATTCTGTCCGATGTGCACCGAATCTGACGTCTCCTTTTCGACGCCCTTCAACCTGAAAAGGCACCAGAAACGGGTTCACCCGGACAAAGAGCTCGATTCAAGCGCCGCTTCGCAATCAGTGACTGAGACGTCTGCGGCTGATTCACCAGAAAATCTATTATTTTGTCCGCTTGGCACCGACTGCAACGTCTCTTTTTCAACGCCCTCCACCCTACGAAGGCATATGAGACGGTTCCACCAGCAAACGGAGAGCTCTATAACCGCCATTCAAGAGCCTATAGTCGACACTGTTGAGATAAAAAAGTGTCCTCTGTGCGATTACCGCGAGAACCGGTTGAACTTGTACGTGCACTTCAACCTGGTGCACGGTCTGCAGGTTATCATCGAGTACCAGCTGTTCGATTCGGAAGCGCAGCTGGACGAGTGGCTGTCTCAAATTGACATCGAAGCTCAGTTCGTGGTGCGAAAGAGCGACTCCGATCGGACGATCATTTCGTGCTCGCAGCCAAACGGCTCCGAGAATTTCTGTCCCGCAGAAATGATAATTCTAAACGAGTCGGGGAAGTGTACGGTACATTACGTTAAAACGCACGTGCATGAATCGTGAGAAATAGCTTTTTCTATGGATCCCTCTTCTGAGAAAATAATTCATTTTTTATGCAACTAAATAACTACTCATGGTAGTCGAGTAAACTATTTTGAAACTGCAAGAAATCGTGGAAGTAATATTTGACGATAAGCAGTTATGGAGCTACCGTACAATCATAATTCGTCATTATGATTAAATCGGTTTTACTTTTATGACATCGCATCGACGAATGATGCAAATGAAGAAAGTCTTGATAAAAGGTATGTTCTATATTTTTGTGTACTGTATGCATTTTTAATTATTTTTTTGAGCGAAACGGGTGATACATGTATCATTGGGATCACGCGGGTTACTTTTTTACCCTCTAAAGTGGAGTAATATTATTTCAGTGTTTTTAATTTCATATGCCTCTTTACGATTTCCGTACTTGGAAGTTAATTTAGTCATTTTTAAAATACAATTGTTGAATTTGTCGTACATATTTTGTTTAATTTAATATGGTCGAAGGCCTGAGTCCATGTTCGGTGAAAATACCAAGTTCAGAATGTAAGATGATTGAGATAGTGCTGGTGAATGTTGGTAACTCATTAGTCCCTCCCTACGTGATTTAAAAAGAGGAAATAAATTATGTGGAAAAGTCTTGAGCTAAAATTATTTGATAACGGAGTTTTTCTGGTCCTGAGTTTTCATTAAACCGTAACGAACAAGTCCTGATGTTCGAGGAAGTTAAAAATTAGTATTTTCTTTCTCGTAAAAATGGAGTATTTACAAAGAAAAGAGCAAGTTCAATTTTTGCTGAAATATGAAATCTAGCCTCGCATCAGTTCAAAAATCTGATTTTTATTAAATAATGGTATGTTCTCCCTATTTTCTTTTTTACTTTCTTCAAGAATTGCATATATTTTCTTAGAATTTCATCTTTTAAAAACCATAATTAATTCATACATGAAAGATATACTTTTCTGTGATTTATTTTTTTAAATGTTAAAATACTGAACGTATATAAAGAAAATAAAATTTATTCGGTTAACATCAGCATGTACAAAAAAGACGAGAACAAAATCGCAATTGAAGGCGAATTAAAAATTATATCGATATAAATGTAAATGCTGGAATACTTATTGTGGAGTGTGAATTAAAAATGCAAGGAGTTATTGTCATTACGGTGAGGTTCTTTAATTTCCTATTATTTTTATTTCATTAATTTCAATAGTTAATTATCAATGACTTGTATAAGTTACAAAAGAATCGATTAGTAAAGGAAAGAAAATAAACTTAGTGTTAGACTTTTGCTTTTCTTGATAATTGCATCACAGATAAAGAAAGAAAGAAAAAATTAATTAATAAGGGAAAAGAAGAAAAACGTAACATCCCTTGGAACTACCACAAGGAATAAACAAAAAGGCAAAAACGTACAAACATTTTACAAAATTTTCTACAAACAAAGGTAATGCACTTGAGAAAAAAATACGCTCGTTAAAATGTGAAAAAAAAAAAGAACAAAACAAAAAACGATTACAGAAATCACAAACAATACACCCGATATAAATTATACAGTTCATTTTACTTTATCGTTAATGAAACAAAAAGTATTTACACGTTAAAAACGAGACAGAGAACCGAGAATGAATCGAAGTACATAATTATGTACTGTAACGAAGACTATGAATTACAAAAAAAAATAAATAAACGTAGGTATCACAAGTCGAAAATGACAACTTTCAGTACTTAGGGCATTGAATTATGATAATTAAATATTAGTTTTATATTTAAGGTCATAAAAATATCGACTTACCCAATTGGAAAACCTCATAATCCATAAAAACAGTACTTAAAGAATTCAGTGGTTTTTTCCCCTTTAAGGATAGCTTAATATCTATTAAGTCCATGGAGGGAAAATGATAAATGCAAAAAAAGATTTTTATTTTTTTAAAGATAAGTTAGAATTGAATTCTTGCTTTTTTCGATGAATAATGATAATTAGAAATAGCAAAAAAAAAATCAAAAAATTCGTAACGGGCTATCTTAAGATATATTTCCGCCAAAGTCAGTTGTTAAAATTGACAAAACTATTATCAAGCATTGATATTTTTTCAGAATATGAGCACAAATTGTAAGACTGTCTATCTATTCAAACATTCTGAAATTCTAACGAAACACTACTCATGGATAACTACTTAGGAAGAGTATTTTAAAAGAAAGTGAATGGAGCACTTAGGTAGTAAATGACGCTGGTTTTCTGTTAAAACGTGAAAAATCTACCTACATTTTTCAAAGAATTATTAAAAGTACGTATTTTTGGCTCATGAGGTTTTCTTTTAGGGGATCGAAATGAAAATCGAATGTATCGGAAAAGTCTAACTTGGTACCAGTTCTCATTTTTCAAGAGCATAAAGCATCGATTGCAATTCTCTGAACGACTGGCCCAGTTTGCCTTGCATAGTTTGTCGTTTCAGCAGGAACGTACGAATCGATATGAGATTGTCGTAGCATTTGACGCATTTAGTGTAGCGCTCCTCTTTTGAGATGTCGACTCCTAGAGTGGGCGATGACCACTGAACGTTCGTTTTTATGACAGACGCGAAATTCTTCAGAATCAGCTGCAATGACTCGCAGCAAACCGACATGTACATCTCGTACTTGCTGTGCAGCAAATTGTGAATGGCAGGAAGCAGCACAACGCACACGTCCAGGCTCCACAAAGACGGTCTCTTATTGATGGCACTGAGCACGTCGATAAGCACAGCCTGGTCATTCATGGAGACAGCGCCCTCTAGAGCGCATTTTAAATCCTGATTGTGCCATAACGAGTAGATGATTTCCAGGTTGCGCTGCCTTATCTTCAATATGGTTAAGACCATTTCATGGTTGCGGGTAAGCGAAGAGATCACCTCCGTCTCGGAAACGTTGGAGTGTGCGTGTGGCGCCTTCAGTCCGCCATTGCGATAAGACACTGGCAGAAATTCCTCCAGATGCAGATCTACCGGAGCATTGGTCATGGCTGGAATGATGACTTCCTCAGGCTGCTGGTGGCTCTGGTCGTTGGCATATGGCACAGGTGTTGGCTCCACAGGAGTTGTGGTAGCCTTGACTGCGATGGGTTGCGGCTTTAGACTAGTTCCATTTGATAGCTTGCGCTGACGAGCCACAACGTCTGGCAAGAGCGACGTGTCACCAGCTGCAGAAGACGAATCAGAGGCAGTATCACGTGTGGAGTTGGTTCGATGAGTGGTCGTCTCGGCTCGACCCAACTTTGGAGTTACAGGAGTTGCTGGCCCATTCGAAGTTTTGGACGCGGTAAGGCTAGCCAAACTGGACAGTTGAGGGGTGCCTCGCTTTGGGAACATCGGCGAAGCCACTTTGGATGGCTCTGGTAACTTGGAATTGTGGTTAGAAGCTGCTGGTGGCTGTGGATCATCGTCCGGAACCCGGGATGCAGTGCCAACTACACTTACCGGGTAAGATGACATGTCTTCTTCGCTAGTTGGCTCAGAGAAGGACATGGTGGCCAGAGTATGAATCGAGGTTCTAGATCTACTGGTAACCAGCATCGACTCATAGTCCATAGATGTGTGCAGTGGTGGAGGACTCCGATTTAGCGACCGGTTGGGCCTGAATACGGCTTCATAGGTGTCGACTTTTGGCAAGAAAGACAACGAGGAGTTGCTACTGGTAGCTACATCGTCAGTATCGTACTCTTCATCGATAGCTTTAGTAGATACTGTTTCCACCTTGGTTTTTGGCTTGGGTTTTGGCCGGGTGAAGCTTTTACGCTGTGTCTGGCCGTGCTTGAATGGCGATGACGACGAGGTAGATTGACTAGTACGTGAAGTAGGCGCTCCGCATTTGCTCACTTTATTAATGTCCACCACGCAAATAAGCACTCGGGTCAAGTTAAAAGAGGCCCCTATCAGTTGATCTTGAGCGCTGGCCATATCCTGCACCTTGCCCCAGCCTATGGTGACCGTGTCGAAAATGCGAGCTGGTTCCCAGCCATACACCTTCAACTGCTCAGCGCAGCCACCAAACAGACATTTACCATCAGTGTTGAAGTGTAAGCAACGTATGAGCGCCGTCTCCTTCTCTGTTTTGGACACCAAGTGGAAGTTCTCCAAATCCCAAAAGCTGACTGAGCGATCAGCGCTGCTTGATGCTAGTAGGAACTCTTGCGGGTGGAACTCAACGTCTGTAACGGCACCCGAATGACCATCCAGCTCACTAAGCACACGACCGGCTCGCAGATCCCATATTTTGACTTCACCTTCTTCGCCTCCGGATGCAATCCACTGACCATCTGGACTGAATTTAATGCTGTTCACCGTCTCCTGGTGACCTTTGTACGTGAATATACACTCACGTTTACGGTAGTCCCACAGCTTGATGGAAGTGTCCAGCGAACCAGAGCCGAAAAAATTACCGTACGGGTGAAAATCGATACACTTGATGCCGGACTTGTGACCAGTTAGCGTACGAAATAATTTCGCAGCGTCTAGATCCCAAAGTTTGAGAGCTCCAGCTTGGCTACCGGCACACACTTTCTCCTCGACGTAATCGAACTTGACGCATTCGACCGGAGTCAGATGACCGCTCAGACTCATAATACAGTTTTGCTGGCCGATAGCCCACAGGTTGACTTTTTTGTCGTCGCCACCGGTGACCAGGACTCGGCCAGATTTGTGTCCCAGGGCTAAGCAGTTGACATTGGCGCTGTGCGCCATAAAGTCTTGCAGTTGCCATGATCTTTTCGAATTTGCAGCCATCACTCGTCGAGAAAAGTGTGAAACATAATATTCAAATTTGACGTAAATAACAGAAAAATACGGAGGTCATGAATATGCTAATCGCTAACGGAACGATAATGAATGTAGGAACATGAACGAGCTAAGATTATAAAGATGATGAACACAGCTGGAAATTGTAAAAATTTTGAGGTACCACTTTCTCGAGTTCATCACATCTTTGTTAGCGCTCTTCAGATGCTATGAATCTGAAAAAACGAAGGGAAAAAGAGAATAATTAGTTTCAAAGTGGACGTTTGATTGAATTAGTAATGAGAATAACTGAGGTTTGAGACATTCACTATCCACGAAAATAAATGAACGTTGAACAGCTGAACAATAAAATCAAGATCTACATAAGTTGATTACAGTCGACTATAAAAATGATCATCAAAATCGTCAGTTGGCAGATTAAATCTACAATGTTCTATCACGATACTTTCAAAAAGAAATTTTCATTTCTTCTCAAAATAAAATTTGTTGTTCGCTTCCACAAAGAGTTCAAGAATCAGGAAAAAGTGGAGGCCAAACTTCACGGAAGTTAGCTAGTAGATCTAGATACGTAATATTAAATCATATAATTTCATGACCAAACGAATTAAAATGTTGATGATACGTATATTACCCAGAACCAAATGCTTACGAATTAAATTCATTGGTAAGACCAGGGTAAGACTGTATAACTTACTGTATTGTCCTAGTGAAAAGTAAGCAGTACTCGAAGACGATGTAGCACTTATCAGGAAAGAACAATTTCGTGAAACTGCAAACTAATGCAAACGATAAATAGATATTAGTATGCAATCAGATTGATGTATCAGAGAATTCTACAGAATTTGAATGTCAGTTTGCTCCAAGTACTCACCAACATTTAGATCAACTTCCAACTCTCCAGTTTTTGGGTACCAGAATCAGGTCGTATGATAGTAATTCCGCGATAAGCAGGCAGGAATGAAGCAACTTTGAAGTCAGTTTCTAAAATTTAAGAGTTCTTTTTAATAAAATAAATTCTGAACTTGAACAAAAGAAATACGAAATAGAGAAAATGCGATAAGATGAAAATTCTTATGCAGACTGCAGTTACTTTTCGAAAAAAAAAGAGAAAAAAGAGATTGATAATGTACGTGATCGATGCGTAGAAAATATCAATACATATCGTATTTACCCTACATCGCAAACGCTGATGGGAAGTGGAAACTACGTGGTAAAAAAATTATAAGGATACGATCCAGATACGATCTATCAAAGAACATCGATTTTGAGCGAAATAGAATTGATTTCTTATCTCCGCTTGTTTTCATTTCACTTCAGTTCAGATTTCAAAAAAATTTTGGAGTGAGAAAGAAGTGTGAATTTCCTTGGACGTCTTGAAGGATTTTTATTGTTTTTCATCTTCTAGTTCTACAGTTCTATGTTGAATTGAAAGTCAGAACTTCAAGTTCCTCCTTTCGTTCATAGTACCTGATGTAGAAAATTCATAATCAGCGAAAACATGATGGAAATTCTGAAAGCTGAAATTGAGAGGAAGAGGAAACTATTGTTGGACAAAAATCTTGTGGTAAGTGTAAAATGTCACAATTTTTTCGATTATTGTACCTATCGAGTAAGCTGAAAATGATCACACTAATATTATATGTTCACAGAATGAAAATAAAAAGTATTTCAAAGCTTCCGAACTGAACGAAACAGATGATAACGACGAGCAAAATCGTGGAGCAACTGTTGAAAAAAAAGAAGTAACGAATGATTCCAGCATTTTGAGTAAGCTTAACGCTTGAACTAGTTTCTTTTCCTTTCAGCAAGTCTGATTTCACTGAACTTTAATTTTCAGACGAGAATGGAAGCGACGACGATAAAATTTTACCAAGAAAAGAAGTTATTCGCAGGCTACGTGATCGAGGAGAACCAATTTTACTTTTTGGCGAAACCGAGTTACAAGCGTTCAAAAGATTAAGAAAATGTGAAATTCAGGAACCCGAAATTAATAAAGTTTGTATAGGGATAAGTTATTAATTTTAATGTTGAGGAGTATAAGGTTTTTTTATGTAGTGCCAATTTTGATTAAAATATGCGTTGAAGATTCCAAAAATTGTCGTCTATAATTGACAATAGATGATCCGAAGGAAAACGAAGGAAACCAGTATTTGGTATAATCTTACAATCCTACTTTGAATTTTGTTAATATCTTATTGTGTTTGTATTAAAAACCAAAGATCTAATAGTATTTTTGATAAGATATTTCATTTTTAATTAGTAGTAGGTTCTGTACAACTTGATAAAATACCTATTGCATGAACTTTATGAAACACTGTAACACTTTATGTTCATAAAGAACTAAGGACAGTTTTTATTCGAAAAATACTTACGCTTGTCGAAGTTGTACTTCTCAGTTATAGACTTAATTCTTAGTGCTCACGTTAAAATCTTGATATTCGCAGGGATTGCGTAATGATTTCCAAGAAGCCATGGATAAAGTCGATCAGGATTATTTGGATGCGATCATTTCGTCTCAAGCAAACATGAACAAAGAAGACGAGAGCAATAATGTAATCCAAGATCCGATGGAAGTGTACGAAAAGCTGAAAGAGGATGCCGCCAACTTGGGATCTGGAGATGCGTCCTTGGATAGTGAGCTGATCCTAAAATTTCTTCAGGTATATTTATGATTTGAATTAATTTCTCCATCTACATAACGAAATACTTAATGACGTATTATTTTTCCAACAGTTGATTTTACAAATGTGGAACAACGAACTAAATACTTTACCACCAGCGCAAAAAGCTTCGACAAAAGCGAAATTAGCACGAGCTACGTACACGCAGACTCAGATTTACTTGAAACCTTTATTCCGTAAATTAAAAAGCAAAAAACTACCGGAAGATATTTTAGATAGTTTGACGATCATCATTAGGCATCTGTTAGATCGTAATTATATTATGGTGAGTATACGAATCAGCAAAGAAAGTCAGTATTATGCGAATGCTTATCGACTGTTGCGTATTTATTCTTAACTCTTTCCCATTTCTTGTAGCTGAAAAATGTTAGGTAGGTATTTGAAAAATTAAAATCAATTTAAGAATATATTGAACCATTTTCTACCTACAATCATAATTTGAGCGACACTTTTTTTCGTTCTAAGAAACGGAAGTAATTACGTGTGTGTCTCTTGGAATCTGGCAACCTTAATGAATAATGTAGGAATAATTTAGATGGAGTAAGAATTAATCAGCATTTGATTTTGTAAAAAATTCAGGTTTCTGTTCTTTATTAAATTTGATTCTGTTAACATCTCCATAATATTCAAATACTTATTTCACGCTTTGTCTAATTGCCAACTTCAGTTGTCTGGGATCCTTTTTTTTTCATTCTGACTACAAAAGTAATCGCTTTATTTTGCATATCTCAAAATAATAACATTTTTCGACCTCTTGGACTATGATAATAATTCTTCATAAATGGTATTCAACAGGCTAGTGACGCTTACCTCCAAATGGCAATTGGCAACGCTCCATGGCCCATTGGTGTTACCATGGTTGGTATCCACGCTCGAACAGGTCGAGAGAAAATCTTTTCCAAAAATGTAGCTCACGTACTGAACGACGAAACCCAACGAAAGTACATCCAAGCGCTGAAAAGGCTGATGACCAAATGCCAACAATTTTTCCCAACTGATCCGTCCAGATGTGTAGAATACTCGGAGCCTGTTTGAAAGCCTTTCTAATTGTTTCAGGAGTGTTACGTACCAAGTCCAAAAATTTATATTTCGAGTTGACTTCATTTGGCCCAAATAAGTGTAAGTTGACGGAATTTGCTAAAGAATTCTAATTTTATAGAACCGTGTTGTTCGAAGCTTGGAAGATATTCTGCCTAGACAAAAATCGTGTAAGTATTTTATTTATTTCGATTCTTTTCTTTGATGTAAAATTCAATAAATATGTGAAGACATTTTTGCTGTTCTTTAAATTCGAGATCACTTAGATGAAGATAGAAGTTTAGAACCATCGTAGTATTATCTGATTTTGTGCTTAGAACGTAAGACAGACTTTGTGAAGGTCCAGAAAAATCCATCCTTTCGAATGTAATTTTAAATGTTCCTTTATTTACCGTCTTATCTTCGATCTGAATATTTTAAATAATGTCATGATTTTTATGAAACAATTTTATATTTACAGGAGAGTACGTAAAATGGTAGAATGAAAGTTCATCTGAAAGAGAGACGAATTATGGAATCAGACGTTTTCCTTTAAATGCTAATTCGACGGTTTTCCAAGTAGGCTCATTATTTTTTCGTTTTCTTCTCCAAATCATTGAATTTGTTGACACATGCTTCCAAAGCATTCATCAAAGTGGCTCTGCAAATACGAACGTAATGTTGATTTTGGGTATTGTGTAATTGTCGAAGTTGATGAATTTTTGCTTATATTTTTTTGGATTTTATATTTTGTGGAAATTTCGATCACTAATTATTAAGAATAAATAGGAGAAGATATGAAAGGTATAATCTTCAAAAAGAATAACTACCATGGAATGTTTCATCGTCGGTGGCTTGCTAAATACCTCCTATGTGTTGAAAATTTTAAAAATGTTGTGTTTCAGAATTTTCAACATATAAAGAGGAACTTAGAAAGCCACCGTCGGTGCATTGTTCAAGTTTGCTTTAAAAAATGTCATTTAAGCGGACAGGGTGGGGTGTACAATTCTGGCTGAAACCCAAGTTTAACTGAACCAAGGTTTATTTCGAATACAAAACGGGTTCAGCTTGACTCACAAAGTTGAATTACCTCAGTCCTCCTTTCTCCAGTTCATGAACGCCACATATTGTAACTCCTCCAGGAGAGGTAACTTTATCTTTCAAAGCGCCTGGATGTTCTCCAGTTTCGAGCACCATTTTAGCCGCTCCAAGTAACGTTTGTGCAACAGCCCTGTAAGACTGAGCTCGTGGAACTCCTTGTTTCACGGCTCCGTCTGACAATGCTTCTATCATGTTGTACACCTAAAATTAAAGCATTGAAAATGTGAAAATTGGGATTTTGCTTCATACGTTTTGAGAACGAGTATAATCATTACAAATGCCACTCCACATCCGGATACAGCGCCCAAAGGGCGCATCAATGGCTCGGGAACCACTTCACAAATGCCACCGGCTGACATAATCGTTGTCACTAAGTCGATGTCATCTACTGATGCCCTTTCATCGGGGCAAATTGCTTTAAGGAAAGAAATTATTAGTTCAATTTTAGTACAAATAATGAATGAAGCAAAATGAAAAAATGAATAGTGAGAGATTAACTTACGAGTGAATCCTTCTCCAACAAGTAAAGAAGTGTTTGGCATAATCAACACTATTCGATAATCCATTAATATTGGTTTCATTTTCTGTAATGTTCAGCATTATTTGTTAATTCTGACGTTGAGAAACTGAGTTTCATGTTAAGAACTTTTGTATTACCAAGTCTAATGCTTCGATTGAGAGTCCAGCTACCATGGATACGATTAATTTGCTAAAAGTCCACTCGTCGGCAGCAATGTGACATTTTTCTAGTGCCTTGTCGACATACTGAGGCTTCATAGCGAGGAATATAACGTCGCTTTTGAGCATTACTTCGTCTGGAATAGGTATTAAAAGTTATTAGAATTTGATCAGATTGACTAGATGAGAAAAAACTCTCGTGCCCTTCATATGAATAGGGCTACCTATTATTCAAATGTAATGTTTAGCAATATTTTAAAATTTTTTCACATATTTTTATTCATGTTTCATTCGACAAAAATTGAAATTTCTAAAACAGATTCAATAAATTGTCAGTTTTTACTTTTTATTAATAAATGAAGGTTGGAAATCCAAAACGCACCAAGTCCAAAAAGAAAATTTTACCGAAAAATTTTCAGTCTTCTGCCTTATGTTAGATTTGTAAGAAGTATACGGATGAAAAAGTTATTTAGATGGGCACATTCTACCCCTCTGAACTGAACTATGATTTTTCAATCACATTATGAGAACGTTATTACAGGAACGGATTTAAAATTGTGTTGTTTCTTGAGTATTAGTACAGCGAAAAATAATGCTACTTGCTTTCAGAAGACTTGGGAAAATGAATGTTGTAACCAAGTATACCCCTAAAATGTAGTCCCCTGAGTTTCTTCTTCGCTTTTCCCTTCCTTTTGCTGTTTCTTAAAGTACACTTCTATTACCCTCGGTATTGGGGGAAAAATGTTAATGAGGATATTTGTTTCTCTGTAGACTGGCTAAATGATGCAGAGGAAACGGGAAGCTGAAAGATTTTCAGATTCCTGTTTTTTCACAAGCGAAATAAAAATTAACATTGCTGACGACGAATATATGCGAGTCTTGACTTACGATTATCATTCGTTGTAATAACACCCAAATCAATCCACGGCTTGAAATTCCTACTGCTCGGTGCTGAGACGTAAATTTGTTCTGGTTGGACGAGTCCTGCGACAGAATGACACACATGATCATCATGTAGATGCGAGGTTGAATTTTATTGTGGCTTATGTTGAGACTCACCTTTTTCTAAAAGGCTGGTTCCAATAGCCTGAGCCATATTTCCGGCTCCAATGAAGCCTATTCTGAGAGCCGAATCCATCTTCAGAAACAGATAAGCAGACTCGGAACGTTGAATGAAATATAGATTTGTTTTATTGCACTCTATTTAAAAAGTTTAAATACATGAGAAAATAGGTGGAGCTAAATGGATTTGTGTTTTTTCGACTGTTTTGCTGTTAGGTGGTACTTTAAAAAGCAGTTAGAACACCTTGAAATTAAATTATACGACTGTAAAGTGTCGAATTTACAATGAATGATAAGTCATGAGTGTGAGCGAATAATGAAAAACTGATAAGGACTCTGACGTAGATTCAAGTCTTCCACGCATGTGTTGTTGGTTGGGTTTGGTCGATGTCTGTCGTAACCTGCTTAAAATCTTTTCGTTTTCCCTCGCGTTTTCCAACGCGATTTTGTCTTGAAAATAGAATTTCAATAATTTTAAGTTTTTAACTTGGAGTTGATATTGATACCCTGCATAATTCCATTTCTTATTAAATTATGAACTATTTTTCAGTTTCAAGTATTTAGAAAAATTGCTTCATGCTGAAAAAGTAATTTCCATTTTGTTAGAGAAAGTATTAGAAGTTTATGTCAAGGCTACAATGTGGTGTTTACATTCTAGGAGTGTGGGTGTGCGTGATTAACAAACAAGAATAGATTTTTGTGGCAATTTACTCGTTTCAAAACAATTGTTTCAAAATGAAAACAGTTACACAAAATTATGAGTACGGTACCTATATCATACTTAGATTTTCTTAAATTGAGAACATACTGATTTTTGTTATTTCAGCCAAGATTTCATTGACAATTTTATTTTTATTTTAATTGCCCTATAGGTATAATTTATGACTAAGTGAAAATTGTGAGTTAATTTTTTGAATTATTTATTTCATGTTGTTTCTTCTCACTGAGTCTTACAGGTTAGTATCGACGATTTTACACATTTTTGATCAATTTTTGATTTTTCTCTGTTTTTGTTTCCAGATTCCAGTTGAGGAACTGTGCGAATCAAAAAAAAAAGAGTCATGGTAAAAAAAATATATTCGATCGCGGTATCCGTCAATTCAAAATGTGAAGATTTTTGAAAAAATATTCGGCTACTCGTGCATTCGATGGTTACTTGTAGCGTAAAAAATGGAAAAGTGAATTGCGTCGCGCCCGGCGAGCTTCAGTTTTGGTTCAACTCCAGGAAGACTCAGATGTAAAATTTTACGTAAAAGAAGACTCGACAAAATTATTAGTAGTTTTTTGAAAAGACGATTTTAATTAATTAATACTTCAACAAGATGGTTTGTATAGCAATTATTATGCACGATTTTTATAGCTTCTACTTAGACTAATTTCCGATTCATTTTTCTTTTTTTTGGTTACTTTTGGGACGACTGTAGCGTGAAGTAGTGTCTGTCCACGTTGGCCAAGCCGGAGTTCAGATCGGTAGTGCGTGCTGGGAGTTGTATGGGGTCGAGCATGGTATCAGTCCCGATGGATTTTTGACAGCCGATAACTTACCCTGCAATGCCGACGATTTTTTTGGAACGTTTTACCAGGAAACATCGGCCGGAAGATACGTACCTCGTGCAGTATTGGTTGATTTGGAACCAACAGTCATCGGTAATTTTGATTTTTGTCCTTAATTTTAAAAGAGCATGGATCACAGCGTATCACAGAGGCTATGCTCCCCTTAAACTGAGTAAGAAATGGAGAAAAAGTGATTGGCAGGCAAATAGTCTCTTGAGGCATGGAAACTAAAATATAGGAACAAGGGAATTGGTCAGTTTTCGCAAAAAATTTCATCTTCGCCCCTATTATTCAATTCCATATTATTAATTTGTAACTTTTTGACTATTTCGAAGTTGAATCCTTCTTTGATAAAGTTTTCAGGTTATCTAGCCAAAGATTATAGGAAAACATAAGGTTTGAATGTTGAATTTAGCGATGCGTGAGTATTTCGTATCCTCATATATTATTGCTTAGTAGTAGATAGTGCTCCAAAATTATTTTGAGGGCTGAGTTCAAGAGGTTGGTAGCTATATGCCATTACTTCGACCTTTTCTGCTAGCAACATCCTTCTGTAGTTCTCATGTTGTGGATATTTATCAAATTTGAGTTTAAGGATTTTTTGTTGATTTAATTTTAAATTTATGAATCCGCTATTTTAGGCAAAAGAAAAAAAAAACCTATGGAAAGCGAAAATGAAATATTTCCTAAAATTATTTCGGTTGGTTGATTACGTGCGGTGCGTGGTAACCCTCGAATTTTTGTCAAAATATTTTATATGAAGATTATTTATTGCAAAAATCAGTCTTTTATTTTTCAAGTAGAATGATTTTTGCTAAATTGTTGAAACCCGATGATCTCTACTCGAATCTGTCAAAACAATTATGAATGAATTTGATTAAGTATAATATTATTTAGGTATTTGATTACGATGAGGTAATAAAATAATAAGGTTTTTTTTCTGACGACTTCAAGTCTACAACGTACTTTGTAATGAACGAGGCTCCCGAAATTTGCCTTCCATTGCTGAGTTGAACATTAAATTCTATGGATTTAATCCAGTTTGAATACTCAGACCTTATGTTTTTCTCGTTCTCATTGCGCAGATGAAATTCGGAACAACCAGTACAAAGAACTGTTCAGGCCAACGTCGTTGATTTCGGGTAAAGAGGATGCAGCAAACAATTTTGGCCGAGGTTATTACACGATCGGCAAGGAAATGGAAGTTACAGTTTTGGATTCGATGCGCAAGCAGGCGGAGATGTGCTCCAGTTTGGCAGGATTCTTTATTTTCCACTCGATGGGTGGTGGAACTGGATCCGGCTTAACTACCCTTCTGATGCAACGGTTAGCCAGCGAATATGGAAAAAAACACAAATTGGAATTCGTAATTTATCCTTGCCCCCGAGTGAGTTCTTCAAAGTCATCAATATCGAAAATAACTATATTGAGTCAATCTTAAGACAATGTTAGTTTTCAGATACAAAAATAAAATTATTTCCTGAAAAGTAACATGTGTAAAAAATTACACCCCATCAAAATTGTCAGGGGTTCTAAAACAATTTAGCATTTATTAAAAACAAAAATTCTCGTAATTTTCTACACGTCATGTTACCTTAAATGGAAAATAGTGAGTAATTTTTTACTCGTGTTGGCCGCTAGCCCGTTGCGGTTTTTGTGAAAGAAAAGTGTTTTTCGAAAAACAAAATAATTAAGTGTCGGTACTTCTGATTCGTTGGAAGTACAAAACTTCAAATGTATACCAATTTTACGCATGCTATCCATTGGTTGGTAGACGGTGAAATTAAATTATTTTGTTTTAAATTATGCGTTATATCAACAGGCTGCAGTTGCTAACTTGAAATTTAAAAATTCTGCATTATGGTTTTCGTTGACTGATTTTTTAATATATAAGTGTGGATAGAATTAGCCCTACTCTATTTCGTCTTTTACAGTTATCAACGGCGGTAGTTGAGCCATACAATGCAGTTCTCATGTCTCATGGTACTATGGAGCATAGCGACTGCGCTTTCCTAGTCGATAACGAAGCATTATATGATATCTGCACCAGGCATCTAGACATGGAGCGACCCACCTACGTCAGCCTGAACCGTATCTTCGGCCAGGTCATTTCGGCGTTGACCGCCTCCATGCGCTTCGACGGCTCCATCAACGTCGATCTGTCTGAATTCCAGACGAATCTCGTGCCCTACCCGCGTATCCACTTCCCCTTGGTTACCTATGCGCCCTTCCACTCGATTAACAAGGCGACCCACGAGAAGGTGACCGTCACCCATGTGACACGGCTTTGTTTCGAACGCTCCAATCAGATGCTGCGCTGTGACCCGTCGCGAGGCAAGTACATGGCCTGCTGCATGCTCTACCGCGGCCTTATCCAGGTCAAGGAGGTGAATAGCGCAATCCAATCGATCAGGGCGAGCAAGATTCCATTTGTGGACTGGTGCCCAACCGGCTTCAAAGTGGGTGTTAACTACCAGCCACCGACTGTCGTGCCTGGCAGTGGCCTTTCTAAGGTGGACCTGTCACTGTGTGCCATCACCAATTCGACCTCTATCGCTGAGGTGTGGTCCAGAGTGAACTACAAGTTCGATCTGATGTTCGCGAAGCGGGCGTTTGCCCACTGGTACCTGGGCGAGGGCATGGATGAGCAGGAATTCGTGGACGCGCGCGAAGACCTTGCCTCCCTCGAGAAAGACTACGAGGAATGCGGCAAAGATTCAGATAAGGGTGAGGAAGGCGGCGAAGAGGAGTCGACGGGCTTCACGACAACCTCGACCCCGGAGACGACGACCGAGGTCACCGAGGAATCGACGGCCGCTACCGAAGCACCGGCGTAAAAATTGGTTTGTTTTTTTTTTCCACAATTTTCATTTTCGGATGAGGGGGGATTACCATTACATCTGTTCTAATTACTGTTTTCGAAGGAGCTTCTGTACAAAGTATCGGAATTTATTCGCGATTAAACACCTTATCTGTTCGCCTTTGAATAGCGTTCAACAGTTTTTTATTTCAAGTTGAGTTTTGAGACTGAGAGCGAGCAGAAATATCTGTGACCATATGAAGCCGGAGAAAACAAAAATAAATTCGATATTCAATCGCCGAAACGATTTCGTATTTCTGCATTTCCAGGATAGTCTACGAGAAAGTTTTTGGTTGAATTTAAATGGGAACGAGTAGGCAGATCAAATACTTCAAAGCTTTAAGAAAATACAATAAAACTGATTTTGGCGGAGTACTAGAACACGCAGGTGCAGATCCTAGAGTGTTGGTAGATTTACTCGAACCCTGTTACGAGATTTCCAACTGTTAGATCTGTTCTTCTATCTGAGTGAAATGGAAATGGATGAATTGAAGATTTTAAATCAGAAATTTTACGCAAAATTCAATTTCTAAATTGAACTGTTTAAAATTTATTTCAGTTATTTAAATACGTGACAAAATAAGAAAAATCATACTTTAGTGTGAAGAAAGTTGAAATAAAAAAAATAATAGGTCTACACTACACTCTACAGTTTGAATGACACATTCAGTGAGCTATGGAACATCTCGATAACTAACTAATTAGCTACAGTCGAGTTATTTTTTTAATTTTTATTTTGGAATAGAATAGAATAAAACAGAATACACCATAAAATGATTGGTTTTGGAGCAATGCGTTGCTTTTAATTTTAGCTCCATAAATTCATGTTCGCCTTGCTTTATTTGTGATTTGCCACAAAAGATGGGGCCCATGGCCATGTATCGGAAAAATTTTTCTTCGTTTCTTGATTCATTTTGACCAATGAAGTGAAGTTAATACTCATTTAGTTGAGATGACTTCATTGAAACAATTCAAAAAAAATTCAAGTGCAACTTAAAACCTCATCAACTACCTGAATACATTATACCTAGTCTATATTTTCATTTTAAATAGCTCTCCTGAAATTTGTGTTTTGACTCATCCATCCATCAGTCCTTTATTTGCGACACTTCATATTTTATCAAAACGATTGAAATTGGTTGAAAGGCTGAAAGCGTAGAATACCGAAATTTAAAATGAGGAAGAACCTTTGGAAGAACACGGAAGAAAAAAAAATCACCATGCGAAATCGAATCGACGAAAGAAGCACGGAACGAAGCTATTGCTCGCGGTCGCACCCTCTCTACCTCTCTACTCTATGCTCTACTCTCATTTAACAACTGCGTTTTTACAGCTGAAAAATAAACACACGAGGTGACGTCATTTGTGTTTTTTTCTTGTTTGAAACTGTTGAAAGTTGAAACAGGTTGAAACGAAATTGAAATTGCAACACGTGAAGTCCCAAAGCCAAATGAAAAATATGAATGTACACAAAAAAAGTTGGGGAAATCGAAATTCCGCGCGCGTACTGAAAAATCCGTACATCTGGCAACCCTGATACACAGGAGAGAGGAGAGTCCCCTCTCTCCACTACACAGTTTTACAGCGCTTCGGCGGCTTTGTATCGCGATTCGCGTGCGTTCAAACAATGCCAATGGGACATGGGTTGCATCATACATGAAAGTGTTTCTTTCTCTAATCGTCGTCTCGAGTAGATTTTTCGCTTTCGGTCGTAAATCGCGGTTTTCTTTCGAATTCGTTTCTATTATGTTTTAATTATGAACGTGAACAACGATAATCGTCCATTCGATTGGAAAAACGACATCATCTTTCGAGTGCAGCAGCGGAACAAACTACAATGCTTTTGTTACCAGGACCTTATTAATTCACGTAAGTTGATGATTAGCTACAAAAATGAGCAATTCATACTAAAGTTTACACAATAAAATTATAATATTTCCGTTCATATGTTTAAAATTTCTTTCCTTAGATTGGAATTCGAATCCACATCTGAGTAATTACTTTCAAACCTTGTGAACTTCCCTCCGTAAAATTTGGCTCTTATAGGCTATAGCTTGCAATATAATGGTTTCAGATAATCGGCTTTTTGACCAGGCAAATGCGTTGAAATCGGAGAATATTCAACTGGAAATACAACTGGAAAGATTGCGAAAGGAAGGCCCAGAGGGTCATAAATCGGTAGATGGTAATGCAGACGTCCGAACGGCTACCAACGAGCAGTTGCTCGTTTTGGAGCAGAAACTGCTGGCCCGGCAAGAAGAGCTGACTGAGATACACAAAAAACGTGGTGAAAATGCGCAAATGATCGTCGACTTGAAAAATGCTCTATCTGAAAAAGATAAATTGATTACTGTGAAGGACAAAGTGTAAGTAAGAATGAGTCCGTCAGTGCAGGTCAGCTCATTTTTTATTTAGATTCTGAAATTTAATGTTAATATGTTCATAAATTGTATGGAAATGCGTCTGGAGCTTGTGAAACTTTCTTGTCTCGATTTTATCTTTCTTTTATTTACACTTTATTGATGAAATACGACATTTTAAATAAACTTTTTGGAAATTTTTTCCAAAAAATGCTCGTCAAACTAAAACATTCGAAAGATAAGTAAATTAGAACCGAACAATGTTATTCTCGAGTTGATCAAGTTTTTTCGTCTCGATGAGTTTTCACTCTTGAAAGTGCCATTCTAGCATTCCTTCGATGTCTCCTGAAGGTACTCATACACCCTTTCTAGTAACTAAAGAAAATTCTTAGCGATTGTGAACACGAAGAAAATTGTATTTTAAGGTTATGATGATCTAAAATCCTGATGAATGTTTATAATACTATGAATTTCGCTAGTTTTCGCAAAATGGATAGTTTTGATTTTTTTTCTGCTATATTCCCCTTCTAAACTCAACGATTCAGCTGATATTTCAATTTCAAATTCGTGTTTTACTTTATTTATTAAAGTTTCTGAATATAATTTATGTAGGAAAATTTTCGAACCCATTGTCAGGAAAATGCTTAAATTTTTGTCAACTGTTTATGAAAGATACTTGAATAATATCGCTAGTATCTGTTTATTTGCTAAATTATGTCATAACCTGATAATTAGTAACAGTGATTTATTTATGTCTTCAAATCGGGTGAAACTTCGTTTGAACTTGTTCGGGGGCACTTTGGTGATTACATGTCATCTAGATTTGCCCCGCTATGTTTTCAAAATTCGGTTTTCGTATTTTTTAAGTGCTCCGTATCATGTATTTAAACCTGTGATAAGTGATTTATTACGACTTATCTGCAGATAAGGCTTCAGTGTATTTTTGAGGCAGTCTGATGAAGTAGAGTGAACTTCGATACATTTTCCAAGGCACCACTAGCCTTACCTTCTAGAAAACTTGTTATTTCAAACACCTGTTTACGTCATAGAAATTTCATTTTGTTGTAAACATTTCTCATCTTCGGACGATGGGTCAACCTTCAGTTTGCTCTCTATTTTTCGTAGTGAATAGAAAAGAGGAAAGTAGCAGTAGAAGTATATTTTATCTCTGGCTTGCTATTTGTTTCATTATTGACTAAAAATTGCGCTTATAGATTTATGAGCTTTTAGGTTCACTTCGAAGTTAACTAATTGACTTCATTTCTGAATCCGAAATCCAGAACAATCTGAGTTCAACTTTTCAGTTTTAAATAATTTGCCGTTGAGATTTTTTTCTTCGTATTAGGTCCTTATTGTTTTCATTTTAAGGACAATGAATAGTTATTTTTGTAACACCGTAAGTTCATAGTATGAAAATACTGGGTAAATTATATCGAAATAATAATCTAAATACGTGGATATTTTTAATTCCCTGATCCAACGTTCTCTTCGAAAATCTATTTCTATCATTGCGAGAAATAAAAATCATTTAAATGGGTCTGCTCAAAATTATGGTCGAGTTGAATTTTACATTCGAATCCAATGGTGGTAGCTGGAATGAAAATAGAAATTTAGTCAGTTATGAAAAGAATAATTGAAAAATACAAATTCCGAAGCATCTGATCTAGGAAAGTTTGTACTCTACCTTTAATAATTTGAAAATACGAATCAAATTTTTGAAATTTTTAAATTATCAATCATTAAACATTTTCAAATAATGAATCGTTCGTTCCAGTATGATTTGTTGTAAATTTTCAAATATGAAAAATATGCGTTCAGAATTTTCCATATTGTTCAAATGAAATCTTATTTTCTCTCTTCGTTAAATAACATTTAAATTTACAATGTATTAGAGCTTTTGAAGCTACTGAATCTAGAAATGACTATTCTAAATTGATAGATAATTCTTTTCTCAATATTCACAACCCTTCCTTTCCCTGATTAAAAACGAAGAATATGGCAACTATGAAGATATTATGATAAGGGAGTACGTATCATTCTTGTGTCTATGGTCAATGTTTTGTTCCTTTACTTGTACTAAATCAGCTTTAAAAACAATGGATTATAAATTTTTGGGACTTGGCAAATTTTAGACTTGGGTCAGCATAACCATATTCACAAAAATCCGCTTTAAAGGTAAAATTAGAGGATTCAACTCTAGATGTTTCACATAACTTTCCTTAAACCGGATTTGTTTCTATTGTTTTGCAGATTAACAGAAAATATAACCCTCATAGCCAGTCTGAAAGCCGAGATACAGATGTATGAAACGAACCACCAACGACTTCAGGACCAGTACCAACTACTACAGGACGAACACCAAGCCCTACAATTGACAGCGTCGAAATTGGAGGAGAAACTTCGTAAAACTCAAGTAATTCTTATTCTTTTTCTCAATTTAACATTCTCGATGGTCAAATAAGGCTTCATCCTTTGAATTGAATGAGGTTGGTAAAAAGAAAAAAACGATAGGGTCAACGGAGATTTTTGGAAACATTTCTAATTAATCGCAACAAAATTGCAAGTTTTGTCGAAGCTGAGGAGCGTAAAAGCTAGTCGTCTCTGGAACTCTCTTTGGGCATTTTCAATCGAGTCGTACGGTAATGACAGTTTGTTTGTCGTATCTTTCATTTTTGTTGGCTCATTTTCAAAAATTATTATTTTAATCGTCGAAATCGTTTTCTCTTTCCGCGTGTCTTCGGTCGCAAATTATCTTATGACGCCGGAAGTAGATTTATAAAGCAGGAAAAAAATTGAAACGCTAATTTGCGAGTCGTAAAGAAATTTTCGCAAGTAGGCGAACTGAAGCTGCGCGGTGGCAAAGAAATGATATGCTAATTTGCATTTGACTAAAGAAAATAAAAAAATTGAAAAATATCGTCTCCTATTCGCATTCGAGTGGCCGTGAAGGCCTCATTTTAAAATTATTGGATCGTTATTTTGCCGCTTGTTGCTGCATTTGGACAGCCTTCAAAGAATCCTTTAATTTTGCGTTAACATTTTGTGGAAGAAAATGGATTTGAGGGGCCCTGGAAGGAAATCTAAAAAAGCGCCATTTTTGGGTTATCAGGTTTTGAAACATTTTCGTGAATATTTTGGCTTATGATGGTTTTTTTTTCCTATTCGACTTGGCGAGTGTAAAATCTTCTCACCTGTGCCACGTAATATACTATCAATCCACTGATTTTTCAGGTCTGTAGTTAGATGTGGTTGGGGTGGGTATTGCCCTACGAAACAAAGTTTTGCTCTATCAGGCAACATTTTGCCTTACTCGGCCCTCTTGCTTCTCAAGTATTTTGTTCTAGCTACATCCTTGGTTATTCTGGTTTTTAATTTCGTAAGAGTTTCTCCAGAATTGGCCCTTTGAGATTATTCTGCATACTGTAACAATGAGAAGGTTTCGTTTTAGTCCATTGCTAATCCTAGTGCACCTGTTTCTAATATATGAACTCATATGGGTCATGGCTTTGGCTGTTCCCATGAGTGACTTATCATACAGTATTTACTGGCAGGTTTTCAATCATTACCATCTTTATCTTTAGTGGAACGAAAATTTAAATATGGAATAACTAGAGAAATGTAGAAACTCGAAGCTTACGTGTATTTTTCAATTCCTTCTCTGAGCCAAAATAAACTTAATTCGTCTTCTTTTTTTGCATTCGAATTGCGGAAGCGTCGAATGATGCCTAGATTTTTTAATTTCATTTAGCTATGTCTCATTTATGAAGACTTTCATCATCTTCGTTCTTGACTACTCGACTCTATTAATAAATGGCTGTCAATTTTTACCGTCCTTTGATATTTCATGGTTTACATTTTGGTCCCCAATACCTGGTTTGATGAAGTCATAGATATTCAGTAAACAAAAGATTATAATGTAGAGCTTGGGGAAATTTCATCAGTTGCTTGATATACAAGTATCCGTGTACTGTATTTTGTTAAACATCGGTTAGAGGGAGACCAAAGAGATGGTTCTTTCATTTTTGAAGTAATTTTACGAAAAAAATTCAAAAAATACAATGCGACTGTTATATTTTGAAATTTTTCATTAGCTGATGAGTAATAAATGAGTGGAAATTAGTAAGCTAGGTACAGCAAAAGAGTAGATCCAAAAATTCATTCTCCAATTGAGTATATATTCAAGATTAGTAGACATTATTAATCTTGGTTTATATTAGTTTTATTCTTATTTATGATCAGGGAGGAAGTAGCTCTAACCCTTTGGTATTCTCTTCCAAATATTGCACATGTTGGCAGGTTAAAATTAAATACTCCATTAATTATAGACAAATATTTCTTACCCTTTTTTTTACAAATTATCTTGGCCTAACTAATTTGTAATTTATTAATGGTGTTTTCTTTTCATCTGTAATGATTAGACTGTTGTTTTATTTTATTTTTTTTTTGGCGCGGGAGTATGGACAGCCGTGTATCAAGAAGCCTTAATAATTCTTGGCAAACGTTAATTTTTCTCCACACTGTATGTGTATGTGTTTAATTTGTATAAATAAGTGTGTGTGTGGTTTTGCATTTGCATTTCGTTGACAAATCAAAAAAAAAAAAAAAAGCTGCAATTATTTACAGTCTTTGCTGATTTCACACTTTTGATACATCTTCGACAGATTCGATTTGCGTGTTGTTTGCAATCTCATTGCAATCGGTCCTTTTTTTTTTCGACATTTCTTTTGGTTCAAAATTGTCACTTTTGTTTTGTGCTTTTTGTGAAACAGTCGTGTTAAGCTATCGTGATTCTGTGATTGTGAAAAACTTCTTTTTTTTTCATGGGTTGGGCTTACCCTAAGTTGTATAAGTTCGGCGTGCTATTATGTGTGTAGTGAATTTTGTACATTATTATATCATCCGATTTTGACTTTCGCTGACGAGTGTAACCCTTTTCTCGGGCACGTGCTTTAGTGTAGCGCTGAGTATATTTCGTTCAAATTGGATTAGAAGGAATTTTGTGGGCCAATACGTTGTATCGCGAGTGCTAATCGTCTTCGAAGGAAGTGGAACAAATTGTGGGTTTGTACAAAATGTTTTCATTGTTGTGTAAAAAGTGAGAAGCGGAATGAAAAAAAAATGAAAAAAAGATGGAATTCATCAAAATAAAATACTACAAATCCATTTGTTTTTGTACATATGTACAGTGTTGAGTGAGCCTAGACGATGTGCGGATGCCAACTAGAAAACAATTTTCATAAACAATATTCAGACGGTTGCAGTTTAAGCTCTTATAGTTTGGATAGCCATAAGTGGATATTTGGTGTGAAAAGAAAGTGAGAGAGTTACCTTTCTGACAATTTCTTGGTGATTCTTTTTCCAAATTTTTAAACGATGTCAACCTGTTTTGCTTTTTGGTTTCTTATTTTCCAGCCCTTTGTTAGATTTTTTTGAACAACTTTTTTCATCAATTTTTCAATACTTTGAAGTTCTCGAGGTGAATATAGTTCCTTATGGAATTATTGTCATTGTTAAGAGTGTTCAGAACCTGTATCATACCTAATTTCTAATTCATAGTTGATCGTTTATTGAATGAGAACTACTCTTTGTACGACGTTATTATTCAAATTTTTATCTATTATTTTTAGTACTTTTTACTATCTTGGATAATACATATTACTTAGTAGTAATTTCTGCTACAAATCTGGAATTATCGCAGTTTTCCTATTTAAATTGTAAAAATTACCGTTGAAAATTTTCTCAGTGTACCTCGGTTTATAATATCACAGCTAAACAAAAAATTTGAACGTTGATATCACGAAACGCTACTTTCCTATTTGAGTCCCTTCTTTGATATCCGCCTTCGTATATTTACGTAAGTTCAATTTAAAATTTCACTTGTACAACTCATTTATTACGAAAATGTTTACCGTAGGAACGCTCGTTTCCAGCGAATGCTGTGACGCCAGACCCTAGTGCTTGTCGGGTCGCAAAATGTTCGTGGGGGATGTTAGGCATGACGTAAATTGCAAAATAGAAACTTTGTCTACAGAAACGCAGAAAAACATTGGAAAAACGTGACGAAGCCTTTATTCTAATGACGGCTGTCGCAGACTTTGTTCACTCTTTTCCCTGCCATTCGTGCCCAATTCGTGTGGACATTGACAACACTGAAGCGAGAGATAGTTTTCTCGAACCTCAACCCTTCTGAGACCCTGCACCCTTTCGCTGGTGTTTGTTTTGTTAACCTCACGCTCAATAACGTAATTAGTCTCATTCGAAATTGAGGATAATTGTTTTCAGCCTTGCTCTGAGGTGTTTACGGCTTCGATGACGAAATTGAGTACCGCAGCTACAAATTTTGTATTCTTTAATTTCATTTTCTTCTCCCAATGAAGGATTCAAATTTGACGTTAATTTATTTTCATCTTAATCCTATCCCATGCGGATGCATGTGTTAGCCAATTAGATACGAAACTTATGTGAGCATTCGATTATGTCATTTATGTCATTGAAGACAGTTTGAATATTTATTCTATAGCTATTTACGCGAATTTATGGAGACACGTAACGTGTGGTCATTATTTTTTTTCTTCTTGCGAACTATTCTGCTGTCTAAATATGACTATTTTTGTGTGTTGCATACATGTGGGTTGAGAGTGTGGAAAAAAAAAAACGAATTTCGTATCGAATACCAAGTCTTGGGGTGGCAGGAAGTTGTTGTTGATTTATTAGGATAAATTCATCATTTTTCTCCTCCACCCCTCACCACGAGTGCATTAAAACATATTACGATGTTTTATTTTAATAATGACCATAAAATTATTATGATCTCGGAAGTTTTGGTTAATTTAGAGATGTCTTTGGGAAGTGATTAAGTTTTAAAATTCAGTTTCAATTTTAATTGGTACAATTTAAGAGAGGTATGTCCACTTGTTTGATACGAAATATTTCTTTTCTCACATGCTCTTTTCAGTTTAAAAATAATTTTTGAACCTTTTCGTGTGGATGACAGCAATTTTGAGACTTATGCCTCTTTTTTTTCTTTTTTTTAATCAAAAGTTTATTAGGCTTTAATATTTCTGAGTATTTTAGAAAGGATTTGTTCCATATGTTTTTTATATCGCTCTTAAGTTGATTTATGATATAGTAATGGTTCTTCACGTGTTCGGTCATCGACCTAATTTTTTTCTTTTACTTTCTTTCTTTTACTAGTAAAACAAATTTTCTCCTCCAAACCGTTAGTAAATTTGTTATAAAATTGTCTGTTGAAAGCAATGAAAAACTACAATAAAGAATTGGATAAGTTGGCAATGAGTCCATTATGTTGAACAGACGTAAGAGTTATTAGGAAATGAAAAAACTTCATCATCATATTATATAATGGGTGAAATTAATTACGTAAAATCTGTACGGAAATTAGTTTCGTGGTGACAAATTTTCAACTGACTTAGTAATTTATAGAAATGCCTATCATTAACTGTAATCTCATTGAATTTGTGCAATTTTTTTATTTCAACTCGAGTGTTGCATTTATAAATGTTGTACTTCTATGTTGTAACTTTGCTCAGCTGAAATCAGATAATCTTTTTTAATTTATGTTCCGTGAATAATTCACTCACCTTCCTTTCAAATACACACACACACACACATAAAAATTCCACGCTAGCTCGTGTGCGAGCTGGTGGCCTGTTTTTTGGTGTCTACATGACCGGATGGACACTGGTCATATAATGAAATATGCAAGCTTGCAAAATCACCAAAATAGCATTACAATGAAACATTTCGTCAGCCACCTAAGAAAGGTGGCGTGACAAACAAATAATGCTTACCTGGTAGAAGGAAATGGAAGCTTCTAGAAAATAGCCACCTAGCCTAAATTGTACCCATTAAATTTATAATATGAACATGTAGTTCAGTTATTATAGAGCTGTAGTTCATGCATGCACACTAAAACATTGTACTTAGTCAATTAGTCTTCTTGATGTATAAAGTAAAGTAATAGTTTATTCTCTCCTATTAAATGCTCAAAAGTTAAAGCATTATATTCTTTCAAATTCTGTCAATAATACCCTGGCAAGGCTCCATTGAGCCTAATTCAATGTACGGGGATTTATCCTCAAACCACCGGAAAATCCTGTTCAATTTATTCTATTTCATTTTTTCTTCTAGGACGAGAATATGGAACTTGTTGAAAGGTTGAAACGTTATAAATTCAAGGATGCCGAAAAAATGAACCAAGAAAATGAAAATTTCATAAGGTAAACGTATTGTGCTTTGAAATTTGCGACTTCGGTGAAAAGTTTTCAGTTTTAATTCGATTTTCATGTCAAGAATTCAGACCAGCCAATAGGCTCATTCTTCTAACCAAATGAGTTCGTTTTTTAAAGAAATTTACACCTGTCTCTCCAACTTCAAAAATCTTTGTAATTTTTTGAAACTCTTGAGAAACCAGATAATTATTTTAGTTTTCTGCAGAGCGTTCCTTTCTCTGGGGCTATGCTACCAAATATTTCTTCATGAAAACCTTATTTAGGATAAAAAATTGCGTTAGTTCTATTCGACTTGAATCGAAATAAACTTAGACATTCATTGGTATACTTGTACTCAGATTTGTGACAAACGAGTTCTCTTGTTTAATGAAAGTTAAAATTTTCAGCAGTCTCAAAAACAATGTTATTTAAATGACAGTTTTGTTTCTTAGCCATCTGCTCATTATATTGTTCTTAATACGTATACTTACTAAAATATGTGATGAGTTACAGGAGAAACAAAAAAAAAATCTTATAGTTTTGTGTAACATTAATCGAATTTTACTCTTTTTTTTTTAAATGCGCTATAATTTGGTGCTAAATGCAACTCATTTGTCTAACTTGTAACGATGATGAATTTTATTCACGTTTATTATACTTTTGGAGTGCTTGTAAAGTGTTAATTTAAGGTTTTTATGAACTTAAAAACAGCGAGCGTATAGCGTACATAATAATCTTATATCGTTGAACAGTTTCAGTTCAGCGATTAATTTTCTTATAATGTTAACTTTTTTTTTTCTTTAGGTACCGTAATTCATTTTTTCCTTTTTTCAAAAATGTTTGCCAATTTTCTAAACGATTTTGTTTTTTTTGCTGGTTGCAGGAAACGTAACGAAAAAATGCAAAAAGAATTAGAAGACGCTGCCAAAGATATGAGAGGACTGTCGCCGGATAGTTTTAGGGATTGTGGTCCAATAAGTTTTTCTCCAAATGCGATTCCCACCAAACATTACCTTCACTTCGTAAGTTCCTCTTTATGAAGCATGTGTTTTCAAATTCGGAAATCTGATACATATTTAACTTTCTTTTTATCAATTTGTATAGTCTTAAATGTGGGCTACATGCGAAGTTTTCGAAATCTAGAAAATTCAATTTCGGCCATTATTTAATCGAGCATTTCCGCATTTTATGTCTTCTCAAGTGAAAATAATAAATTTTTAACCTACAAAAAATATCCTAATTGGATGGAAATATTAACTCAGCGTTATTTGAAATCCTCTTAAGCCTCAACAAGTTAATTTACAAAAAATGAATTCTGATTAACAAATAAGCTCTGTGTACATTTGGCTGAACCAATTCAAGAACAAGTGAAACTGCTTGAGATACTGCTTCGGATGCATAAAATATCATTTTGAACTTTGGGTTCAGAAACAAGGAAGAAGGAAGGGGCTTTGTATTATTGCCAATTTTATAGATTTGGCATAGACAATAAGAAATAGCATAGCCGCGTGAAGCATTTGCCCAAAATCAGTTGCAGGATTATATTAATAAATGAATTTAAAAAATACATCGTTTTTCTTTCTTTACCCCTGATTCATTATATATTTGAATTCCAGGATGCTCACGATGGCGAAGTGAATGCAGTAAAATGGAGTCCTGTTGATCGACTATTTGCGACTGGTGGAGCCGACCGTAAAGTTAAATTATGGGACATTTCGAAAGGTACTTAGTAGTATTTAAATGATTAATCTGTGGAAATACCAAATTCGAAAGTTCATAATTCTAATCGAAAGCATGGATTGCTGTCAGTGACATCAAATCGCTATCAAAAGTATTATCTGAAAATTCATTATTCATTTTCAAAAAATTTTTGAACGAAGTTAAGGTCATCCAAAACCTTATTTAGATGACAGTGATTAGTTTTTATTTGCTTCATACTGTGATAATGAAGTTGGAAAATTCCTCGGTATTTTATTCGATGTCGCAATGGCATTATATGTAAAAATTCAGGAGTTGTAAATGTAGAACACACAAGGTACCTAATATTTTTTTCTACACCCAAATGGAAATAGAAATACTAAGATGTATTATACTATATCTAGTCCATAGAGTAGTTCTTAGTCGTAGATTCTGATTGTGTTTATTATTAGTAAGATTTTACAAGACTTACATAATTTATTTTTTCAATATATAACGTTCACGGCTACTTTAGCCAAAATACGTGGTATATTCTAGGACTTCCTGGTAATATGAAATTGAGTAGAAAAGCATTTTTTTTAATAACTTTTTTGTTCCAAATATAAGTATCAACTCCGTATGATTATGTATTTTATCTACTAGTTACATTGGTTAAAAAGAAATGATTAGTTAGAATAAAGAAATATTTTGAAATATTTTCTTTAAATGAACTAAATAAACTGTTATTTTACTGGAATAATATTTGATTATGTTATTCGCCATCTGAAATCGAATCGCTGGTTGTTGCGTTATCACGGTTTATAAAAAATGGATTTTGAAAATTTGTTTTTTCTAAATTATTTAAGATAACGAATATTAGCAATGTTGACATACGAAATCTAGCTAATCTACTCTATGTTCATACACCTATTTCATCCTTATTTCATTGTTTATTGAAGAGATAACTCTAATTTCAATTTAATTAAATCGACATCACTATGTTTTGAAAACTATTTTTGATTAAAATGGTTTACTGTGAAATTATTTGATACGAGTAAATGTTTGTACGTTTCAAATTTTGTAAGTAAATACGACCAGAGAACTGAAGTCAACTTCTCAATGTTTAAGATCCTAAAGATATCGACAAGTATAATTCTGGTACCAAAATATTCATTTTATTAAATTTTTTTTTTGTTTCTATTTTTAGGTTCTATAGAAAGTAAGGGTTTATTAGTTGGTAGTAGTGCGGGAGTCATGTCTGTGGATTTCGATAGTACGGGTACCTCAATCGTAGCAGCCTCCAACGATCTTGCCTCACGGGTGTGGACCGTCAACGATCAACGTTTAAGGGTAAGTCTTTATTTTCGTTGTGTGTTAAGAGAAAATTATCTCGCTTAGTGATCAGATTCTCGTAAATTTTGTATTAAAAAAACTTTTTTCAACGTATGAAAACATGAAATGGTCATGCTAACGGCTAACCTATATCAGCTGTATCAAAGTGATACGTCTGAGTACGAGTACTTTACGAAAAATGAAATCCACAGTTTTTTTTCTTCATGAAAATATTGTTGCCAACTTGAAAGGAGGACTGACTATTTTTTTTCTAATGTCTGCTGCAGAATGTGCCACATCATGGAAAAGGAATAATTTATTCCCGTTTTCTTTTTCTATCGATGTTACTTCTGTGTGCATCGACAGTAATCTTATTGTAATCTTCTCACAAGACATAGACAGACTGAGAAGTCATTAAATTTATGCCAAATATTCCAAGAAAATTTTGCCAACGCATTGATGTCTAATAACACGTATTGTTATGGTTTGACGATTAGGACATCCGATTAATCTCTGTGAAGAGTGTTCCGATTTTATAGAAAAAAGTTAATGAAGTGAAAATTTATTGATTTTATTACACCATGTATTTTTAAATTCGCGTCAATACAAAAGAAAAAAGTTATTAACTTAAACATTAACGCTTACGACATATTGGAAAAATAAGTTTGCGAAATTTTTTTACAAAATCAATAAATAATTCAGCGTATATTTATAAACGCTTTTAGAGTTCTTTGTGGTCCAGAAAACGGTACATCGATAATTTGCGTTTGGGCCATAATTTATCCCCCCTCCCAATTAATGTGGCTTTTTTGGCCCTCGAAAACCAAGAGAAATGAAATTACTTCGGTAATATTTTCGAATAATTCCCGTTCTCCGGATTTTGTAATGCGACCCTTCGAGAACTCTAAAGGCAAAGCAAGGACGAGATTTCAACTATTAATCATAGGAAAAAAAAAAACTTAAAAATAGAGTTATTATAAATTTCACTACTTTTGGTAGTAATGGTTAAAAATATTTAAATAAAAAAAAAGTAAAAAAAAATGTCGTAAACGTATTTAAATGCATTAACCCAAGAAATAGAGACAAAAAAAAAGGAGAGAGAGGAGAGAAAGGAAGACCTTAAAAATAACACAAAATAAATTTAGGGTTCTTAAATGGGAATTTTTGTTGAATAATCATCCTTGCTTTTGAAAGAAAAAAGAGAGAGAAATGTAATTAAAGGTAGTTAAAATTAAGAAGAAAAAAAATGTTATAAAAATTGCTCCATTTTTCTATCATAAAGATTGTTTAGAAGTTTTTTATCGATTTAATCGATTGAAAGTTGCACTCTTTTCCCTTCGATTTTGATTTGAAAGTATAATTTTACGATTTCGTCGAAGATGAAAAATAAAAATAAATTTTAACTACACGCAATAATAAATAAAAATAAAAATAAATTATATAAAAATATAAAAAAATTCGCGTAATTGAGCTTAGTTTGTTCGTTGTCTGTGATGGAATATTTTGAAAATAATTTTTGGGGTAAAAGACGTACACGATTTCCTGTTTTTCGTTTTTTTCTAGTCGAAATTTCACCGATTTTCAGCGAAATAAATTAAAATAAATTACTAAATAAACGTACGACCGCAGTTATTTGGAAAGTAAAAAGTTTAAAATCGTGAAATATCGATATCTTCCGTAAGTTTGGTAACTGTACAAAAGATGGTGGTCAAAAAACAGGAAAATCTTTCAGATAGATTTTAATAAACGACCAAAAAACAAGTCTTACTTAGAAATAGTTTTCGTGGTCTCTAAAATTACGTTAAGTAGATTCATTAATTTTTTTTTTTTCTCCAATTTCTTCTAAAAAAATGAGAACACTCGGAATGATATTCGATACGCATTCTTGGCGTCTTAATAAGTCTCTTAAATAATTTTAGCGAAATTTGTGTTTACCTGTAAACATGGCATTTTTTTATATAAAATTACGAATAATGACCTAGGGGACATAATTCGATGGCAGACTTTTTTCTACACAGTTTCAGTATCTTCGACTGTATGACGATTCGTATAATTTACACATGCTCTCTGTTCGGCCTACGTTGTTCATTGGTGGTACGTTTAAACTGACTGACATGCCTGCAAAAAGTGGAAAATGAGGAAACATTAAATAGATTCGCTCGATAATATAAATTACAATGCATATATTGGCCGACTAGATTCCGAAGCTGATAGAAATGTTTTCTATCCTTAGGGGGTGGATTTTAGATTTCAACAGAAATCTTTTTATATTTTCATTCCCTGGAGATGTGACTTGGCATTTTTGAAAGAATGACTGTGCCAATTTTTGGACGTAAATATGTTACTTTATTTTGCTTTCACCGAAAATATATCTTAATTTTGACAGAAAACATTTTATACATTTTGGTATAAAATTTTTCCGTCGATTTCATGGCTAATTCGCTGACGGATAATATTTGTAAAGCAAAAATAAACCTTTAGAAAAATTGATTTTTCAAAGGAATGTGAAGTGTGTATTGTGCTGTAGTGGTTTTTCGTAGTCGAATTATGTGGGTTAGTTGAAAAAAGAGACACTTGGTTTGACCATCGTGTTGAAGATTATCTGTAAAACAAGTTGTGAAAAAATAAATGTTTTTCCTACCCAGTTCAATAGTGTTAGTGAAATTGGTAAATCGAATTTTTTTAGCGTGAAAGAAAAATTGCGTGTTAATTTTTTATCAGGGTATTTTAATTTTTTAATATAAATTTACCTGTTTGATTTTTATCATTTTACTCCTCGAATATAATGACTGGAACTGATTTCATAATTTGATATTTTTTCTAAATTCATTTGGTTGATAAAACAATAGACAAGTACAATAAGTACGCAATACGCATTAACTGTACCAATTTACTTTCACTAAATTTGACAAACGTCAGTTTATCAGCATAACAGATTCAGATTTACAAATTGAAAGTTCAAAAATGTTTTTGTTCTTGCTATGCGGATACCGTAAATTTGGAATTTTCAAAACATGTTCTTACGGAGGAGGAGCGGAGCTGAATCTTGGAATTATTACCAAAAAAAAACAGAAATTTTATTTAAAACGCAGAAAGTATTGTGATTCTGTTTTTCTTAAAAATGAAATTTGATGGTTGAAAAAGGCTTCAGTCCTTCTAGCCGACTTTGGGTGTGTGCTACTGGTCGCTCAGTTATGTGGATATTGCGATTTGTGCAAAAGTGTGCTCTTACCGTCGTTAATATATTGGTGGCTTTCTTTCAATGTGGTTTTATTTCGCTGCCAGACGTACGTCCACGCGATTATCACGGCTATCTGTACAGCCAAGAAGATTAGACAGGATATCACAATGCCAAAAATGTTGACGCAGAAGTTCTCGAAGGTCTCTTCTTCGGACTGGTGCACGTACACCGACTCGCCGCCGGCGTAGCTGGTCGTGTTGTCGGCCGTGTGTCGCTGCTGGCCGTGCTTATTGAAGCCGAATTTGTCGGTAATTTGAATTTGCTGCACCAGCAGTAGATCTTCACGCGGCTCTGTACTGCGCCTTCTCCTTCGGCGGCCGAACGAATGCACCGATCGCAGTTCGCCGGAGACGTCTTCTTGGTCGCACTGGACGGGCTCGCAAGTGGGCATGCAGGGTGTGACGAGGGCGCGGAATTGTACCACTTCGGACGATGGGAATTTGAACGCGTCAAAGTATGAGAGTAAGATCTGAAATGGACAAAAAAAAGATTGTTGAGTGTAAGTTTAACAAGTTTTCAGTTTGTTTAGCTTGAGATTTGAACTCTCCTGAACGTGGCTGTACAAAAGGCGGACTAATTGGCATGACAAACTTATCATAATATTTGATATCATTAATTTTAGATACCCATTCAAACGTGCACTATTCCTTCAATACAGTCTGTTTTATTTAAAAAGTGCGTGATGTCACCAGGATTAAACGAGTGAGAAAAAAATCATCTTCAATTTTTCTCTAGTCCTTTTCTCCGAATCCTGGTGGAGTCACGTACTTTTTTAATAAAACGGCCTGACAACCTCGACTGTAAGCAATTTTAAGCTATATTGCCATCAGCTGTAGCCTCTGTAACGAAGTATGCATTTTACCAATTGCCGAATGATTTTTTTTTTGCGCAAAAATTAACATTTATCTAGAAATTCTAGTTCATTATGACATTTATCCAACCTATTTAATTCTATTATAGCTTAATTCTCGGCCAATTTTTCTCGAAGTTGGATTTGTTACTCTTCAGAGTACTCCCAAAAATTTATTCTTTTTAATTCCTATTTTTAAATCGAAGCCGCTACGAATGGTTAAGAAACTTCGAGAAGATGAAGCGTTAGACAAAACTTCCGAAAAAATATTCTCTGCTTAGTCTCCCCCCCTCCAATCATTGAGTTAATGTCTCATTTTCAGTGTGGGGGGGAGGGGGGCGAGGGCTCTTCCATTTCAAATACATTCATCAGGGTAACGAAGCCAGAACCATCTCACCTTTCCGTTGCCAGCAGATTTGTAAAGTGGTCCCATGATGAAGTGGTCGGTTGGACAGCCGTCCGAGTCGATAAGCACAATTTCGCTGGAGTCGACTCCGTCCATGGCGACCAACTCCCGAACGAAGATCTCGTACGGGCTGTTCGGGTCGAGAATTTCGAATTTCAGCGCCAGTGGATCTCCTACCTCGGCTGAGGGTTTGACGTCGCCGCCAGAGCGGTCGGTGATCTTCATGGCCACATTTGGCGAGTCGACAACGACCTCCTCGCTGATGGCAGGTCGCACGTCTCCCTGGATGCCGAGGTCGACCTCGTTCGAGACGGTCTTGTTTGTGAGGTCGTACTGGCAGGCGATAGCCAGGCCCAGGTCGGAGCTGGTGACGATGGTATCGTGGTGCTGGATGACGACGTCGTTGAGGTATTTGCCAAGACCTTGGTGTTTGACGTTGCATTCAACGTCGTCGTACGCCATTTCCAGCTCGAATTCCAGACTGTTCTTGACGTCCTGCACGCACGAGTTAGGGCTGCCCTTGGCGTAGATCTTGCCGTCAAATAGTTTGCTGGTCTTGATTTTGGTTACCATATCGCCGGCTCTGCAGTCGATGGTCACGTTGTAGCAAGAGCTGAGCTCGTAGGTGGATGCTTCGGGCACGTCAAGGTAGGGATCCTGTGAAAAAAAAATTAGAAAATTGTGATCAGTGGATGACATGAGAGCGCCTGTATGTAAAAGTTATAATATTATTTTGGAATACATTTGGTGGAGTAAGTGATCTAATCCCAGAACTAAGTGACACCAGATGGTGATAATATCGATTTTAGTTAAGACTGAAAAGCTGAATCTGACGAAAACTGAGAAATCCAAAACCCGGACAGGCCAAATGTGCCATTTATCTATGCAACGCCACAAATCAAATATTTCGTTTCAACAAACTATGACTTTTTAACCTGCATACGAATATAGTATCAGTTTTGTGGTTTACTAATTGAAGCAGAGCTAGTTATCAATTTCTCTGTCTCCTGCGTCCATAAATATAATACGGTTAATGGAATACTAGTTTGGTCAGTATGTTAGGTACCATTGAAGTGGAACATGTGAACGTGAAAAGAGTGCGTGGAACGGACGACTCGCGTACGTATTTCTGGATTTGGCTATGTAGTGTGGTCACCACATATATCAATGCATTTTTATGGAACTGGTTGTGTAGACTGATGTGTGTAGTCAGTGTCTATATTTATCGTTGGCTATCGTTTCGTGTATTACAACCGTCATTAACAAGCTCGCCAATCGCATCTCTGTTTCTCTCGTCACAAAATTATGAAATCGTTGTCCACTTCCTCCCTCCCCATCCTCACCAACCCTCTTTATGTACACATTCGACACGGTGGGATTGCGAATGTAGACGAGCAAAAACGTGGAAAATCGTGTGACTGGAGAAATCGCTGAAAAATTGTCGGATACCGTTAAACGGGAGGCTTTATAGGTAATCAATTTTCAAAATTTTCTCAGCGGAAATTCTGTTTTTGAGTTAATGGATTTCGTGAATTTTTGTGAGAACGTGGTGAAGTTTTCGGGAAGTTTAGGAAGGGAAATTTGATTTGGATAGGTATGAAATGGACTTATTTGAAAGGTCGGCGGGGTTACTTTTAACCAGGGCTCGTAGATCTCTGACGTTGATGAAGCCAGAGATTATAAAATAAGAATGATTTCAATTTTTTCCCAATTCTGTTTAGGTACTTTTTACATTGAAAAATGAAAGAGTAGAAATGAAATTAATGAATAATCATTTTTTTGCTCATTGTTTGCTCCATGCTTCCTGTATGTTCAGAAGTAAAAGGAACATAAAATTGATTTTCTTCCACCTTTGACATTATAATTTATTCAGATTTTTAATTCTCTGGCAAATTTAAATTAGTTGTGGCATCTTGGTTAGGGGGAAAAGTAGTTCTATGTTTCTTTCTCTTGAGTTTTACAGGCTATAGGCCATACAAGGAGAGTCGTTTTATGATGCACCACACCTATTTAAATACTATTGTGGTGGTGAGTTTTGATATAACTCCTCAACGAGGACAATATTCACAATGAGTCATATTAAAACGCAGCACTAATGATTTTGGACTGGTATTTATTCTAAATCGGATTCTCCTGAACCTAATAATCATCGACGGTACCCTGACTAGTAAAAAGGACATCATCATGTTGCAAATTTAAATTTCTGAGGAGCTTAAATCAGAAGGTGGGAGTACTATATTATACTCGTTAGTTGAGTCAGAATAGAAGAATGCTGGATACCCCCATTTCCGAAAGAATTTATTGAGGTGGATTTTGGAAACTTGAAAATTAATTTAGTTTATTATAATATAGTAATATTCCAACATCGTTAATTCGAATTTCAAAAGGAAATAAATCCGAGTTTTTAAGAGTAAAAAGTTTCCAGATAGCATGGGTTTTGGTTCGCGTTCTAAACTTATCCATAAAAAAAAAAATGAAAACGTGTGTGAGTCATAAGAGGAAGAAAGTGCGTTGTTATTTATCGCCTACTAAAATTATTAAAATTTTCAAATTCGTATTGATCTTATCGCATTCATCTTAAGACGTATTTTTCAAAAACTGGGCCAATAATTTATCTTTTCTGCCATTTTTTTCGACGGTGTTTTTGCATCGGTTTCTCGTTACGTTAGTCTCTTTTTTCCATTTTTATTTTCGTTTTGGTGTGTGACAAATGAACGTTCGTGGTGACCGGTTTCCAATTTTATTTTATTTTATTTTTTCCACTTCGCGCGACTTCTATGGTTGAAAACGCGAACGCATCGCCGTGTAATTGGCTTTCAATGTCCGGCTCCATTTCTGTGGCTGGACTATATTTGTCAGAGAAAAATCCAATATCGATATTTTTATTGGGAAAAACTCGAACGAGCGGGACGACGTCGTCGACAAGAGTTTACTAAAATATTATCTAGCTGTAGATATTGTAAACGAAAGTACTCCACAAATAGGAGAAAAAATATATTGGTCAAACGAAATACTTCTTCTTCCGGTCGAAATAGTTTAAATTACATTATGGTCAAACGGTTTTACGAATGAGAAGGCAAAAAAAAAAAAAAAGACGAGGAAAAAAGTCATTCGTCTGATATTTCGGTCCGGCCCAAATTAGGAAACGAAATGTGTCACACTGTCTTTGATAATTGAGTCAAGGCTCTGTCGTCGTTTTCTCGATACCATTCTTAACTCTTGTTTTGATTTTCAACTTGGAATACGGAAACCTCGTAATTAAAGCGGTGATATGGTACAAGAAGTGGTGCGAAGTGGTGGTGAGCGTGTTTAATTGGAAAGCTTACTGAAGTCATTTTTCGTGTGAGGTCTTCGCAGCTTTTTCAGTGCATTTATCGGAAATTGTGGATTAATATATATGTAACAAATGTGCAGGGTATTTTATAAAGAAAGTGAGTTCCAACATTTTAAGATGGCTACAGGCCATGAAATTGAAGAGTCACGATTTTTGAGTTGTAAAAGTCATGAAAATTGAAAGAAAAAAATTCGTTTGGCTCTCTTTGATTTTAAATTCGTGAGTTTTTGCTGTTCATTTGTTAATATTTTTAGAACAGACGAGAAAAGTGTCATGCAATTTATTTTGTGGAGCTAAAAATTTTTATAGACCCTCCTCTGATAGTCAGACATGCAAATACTGGTCATGGAAAAGTTATGATTTTTCATTTGTATTTTTCTGTGAACTGTAGCATTCCTAAAATCGGTCAATATCTTCTAAAAATATTTAAATACTCTCGAAAGCATTGAAAAAAATATTTCACGTTTTTTAATCAATTATGTTTAAATTTGTTGTTTTAAATCAGAAGTTATCAGAGTCCACGTGAAAAATTTAGTGTTTCTTCTTTGTTTCAACCCATTCTACAAAAATGTTATAAATTTTCATAAAACTCTGAAGGTATTCTATGAACTGCCTTCTGGGCCGAGTTTGCTCTTTTACTTGAGTGACTAATGGACCATTTTTGCGAAAATTGGGTTCAAGATGAAACATATCGAAATAATGGTTGAATAAATCGTTTCTACGAAAATATTGAAATTCAATATTCTCTTTTGGCTTCTTCATCGATGCCGCCGAAATTGAATTCTTTTAGCCTTTGGCATTGATTACAAAGTAATATTGGCTAAATAAATCGTTTTGCCAATTCTTTTTCCATTTTTTAAGTCTTTTGCTTTGCTAATACGATTCTGTAAAACTGGATAGCCTCCCGTAACAGACGATCGTCAATTGTGCTGGTTAGCAAACAAACGAAACGAGTAACCCGAAAGAAAATGCCTCTGGCAACGAAGGTTCAGAGCCAAATAAAAAATGGTTTCACATTTATGGTATGATTTTATGGATTCTGCGAAAATTAATTCATGTGGATGATCTACTCCGTTACGTTCTACAGTTACCAGTTTTTTTTTTCCGGAAAAGTAAACACAAACTTTGGTGGCCCTCTGATAGGCTGAAGAAACCGGTTGCAACCGTTTTAGGATGCGACCAGGCATGGCTCGTAAAAATGAAATACTTATTACAAAATTGTCGGATTGTCGGCTCGACTGTGGAATTCACAAAAAATCATTCGTCTGCTATGCACTCGGAGAAATTTGCATTCTGCCCTCCTCCCCCATTCAAGTCTAAACGTCATGTTGGTCTGAGTATTTTGCTAAATAAATGCCCTTTCGCTGCAGGCCATTAAAATAATCGAATCGACGATGGTCGACTTTTTCCGTCAGGTCAACCGAAAAATCATGAATTTTTGAGTTCGCGATTGGGGGAATAAATAAGTTTGAAAGTAGAAAAAAAAAAAATGGGTGAAAGATTGAAACGAAGAAAAAAAATTCCTCGAAGAAGTGGCATAAACGACTGATTTACGACGGATTTTTATCGAACACAGGTGAAATTCGCATAAATCAATGGACGGGTGTGTGCTTTGATCGGTTTTGTGTCGGTAATTGACCTTAATGGATTTTATTTTCATGTTCAAGTCCACGGATGTAGACATTGGTATTTGGTGGTGCGATTTTTGCCTAACCAAACGCCGTAAATACGCGTAATTGACGTGTAATTAACGTGTATAGTTGTTTTTGTGGTTTTCGTCAAGCGTCAGCTAAAGAAGTTGACGAAAATTGGTCGATTAGTTGTGACAGAGTTGCTGGATGGTTTAAACTGGAAATTTATGCCAATTTTTTTTCCTTTAAAAAAAAATCTTTTGCGAATACCGGTTTTTTTTTTCCATTCTGAAAATGTTGAAAATCGAAAAAATTATACCTCTTTGTAGGTACTCATATCCAAATACGAAAAAAAATTGGAATTAAATTTTTTTATTCTCTTTTCAGTAGACTAATTTACAGTGTTATGTATGTATTATTGGGATATTTATGTATGAACGGGTTGTTTGAAAAATTATTTTGAAATAATTACCGTTTGACGATCTGCTTTCCCTCAGTTTTCATTTTTAAAATTCACCAAAGAAACTGATCTTTGTCCTAAATCAAGCCTCAATCCATTTTAAAGCATTTCATTTGACTGTTATATATATATACGTTCGATTTTCAAGAGGAAAAATTATTCAAATTATGAAAATGTGTCTACCCTTATCCTTCTATACCCTCGTGTAAACTGATGTCAGATTTTTTGTGATACGTTGCTCTTATTTTGTGGAATAGTTTTTAATTTGTTGGAGGATCTGTCTTCACATTCAGTCGCATATCTTTGGGCATTCTTTTGCATAAAAAAAAAGATTATCTCATTACATACTCGATTATACATTATATTATTCTTTCAACATCGAACATTATTCCAGTAGCATCGTCATAACCCGACCGCCTAATTTGAATTTTATGAGAATTATTTTTTCTCCGAAACCGGTTGTATTATTTTTCTGCGCAGCTGGGAGGGGGTGAAAGGTAATTTAAACCAATAAAGTCAGTAGCCCAAGAGAGCAAAACGACCATTCCACCTACATGAGAGATCGATTTCGCCAGCTTGACCATCGTACACTCGATCTCCGCGAACAATAGACGCACATGGATGAGAAACCGGTTGAATTTTTCATCTACCACCTCCCCCATGTTTTCAGTCTCGTAATAGGGTAAAAAAAAGGTATTTTTGAAACGTACCTACTTATTAAAATCGTTATTCGGAGTACTTGGCCGAGTACGTAATTGTAACAGAACGTGAAGGCGAGTTCTGAGAATTTAAAATTTAAATTAACGACGATACAAATAATGGTGTGCATATCAGTGCATATTTAGTCCACTCAGTCCACTATATATATACTCGTATATGCAGCGCATTCATATTTCCTTTTCGATAGCTATCTTTTTGGGGAAACGCGTGCACGCGTGGTACATTGGCTGGTCGTCTTGACCTCGTTTCGCGATGCATAAACTGGTGGCGCAGGCCGAAAAAGGAGCGAATGAACACGACCGAGGGGCAGGAAGACCAAACAGGCTAGCAAACAAAAAATTGTCTTCCTGACGAAGACGTAGGAATATATCGCACATAAGTGGGTATTTTGAAGAACATAAGTCAGCGATTCGACTTTACAGTCGGGTTCGAAGAGGCAGAAAGTGACAGAGATGGGAGCGTCGATGCGGTGGAAAAAAGTCGCATGAAGGTCGGTCAATGTTTGCCCACGTGGATTAAGATTAGTCAGCTGCTGTTGTACATTATCTTGGCTAGACTGTCGGTGCCGAATACTTGTTTGTTTTTTTTTTTTTCGAATGCCAACGAGAACAAAAGGTTCGTGCCCTGTGAAAATGGCGAATGGTTCCAGGCGTGCGGTTTGAACGCCACCATTGTCGTGTATAGAAGCGATCTGCTTGATTCGATAATCGTTTAGAAGTGCTAATTGTTCTTCGAAGAAGATGCTAAGTGAACGTGTGAACAAGGTTGCCAACTGCAGGGATCATCCCTGTAAATGTGCTAAAAAAAAATATTGAGATCGTAAAATTGCATATGATCGCGTTGGTACCGCAGCGTGATTTTTATCCGATTTTAAAGTCCATTTCTACGTCTGTTTTTTTCCTAATTCTATATAACTTTCCTTCTCGCGAATATTGGAAAAAGAAATCGATTTTTGACTTTTTCGCCGAAAGTCCTACATAGATAATGGTCGCAAGGATGGAAAAAAAAAAAATCAAAATATTAGAAAAATTAGATACCAATTCACTTCAGACGTACATCTTTTATCTCTTTGCGAAACTATTAGCACCAGTACAAATGAAAATAAACTGCAGTAAATATCAACCGAGATCTCTTTTCAGGGGAAAAAAAAAGTGCCTTATTGCCAACGAGTTAAATGTATGCTAACTTAATTCTTTACCTAGATCTGAGAATCTGCAGAAGAGACAAAGTTAAATTTATTATCAGTTTTGAGATTCTTATTGGCAATTGCGATGTTTTCAAAGTTTACTAATTTCTTTTTGATTTTCATTTGGGCAATAGTCCAGTTGAATGTGATTTTAAAAAATTAGGACGCGAAGATTCCTCGTTTTCCCCGATGATTTGTTTCGACTTCGTTTGTTTGAAAACATTTTCGTTAGCTATTTAGAAATATGTAATAGAAAAAAAAAAAATGCTTGTCATTAGAGAATGTAGGTAACAGCGAAAAGTTTTTTTCTGAATACCTTTTGGTTGTTCAAAATATTTTCGTGAATTTTCATTGTCCTATATTTGACTTACGCGCGACTCGTACCTCTTACTGTTGTGGTCCCAATTTCGTAAGTGACTTGAAATTTTGAGAGATTCGACGTGGCCAAGTGACGAGAACCTCGATGCTTACTAAAACCACTAGATGTACTAGTGCAGAGCATAATATTCTCAACATTTCATCATCGTTAACCATATTGTACGATCCACTCGATCATTATCTAGTTGAACGCACAAAATGCAAGTCGTTTTTCATGCAGCCCCCCCCCCTTCTCCCAGAGGTCTTGCCATTTCATCAGCGATAAAAGACTCTTCAGAATCTGCTTAATCGTCTACGTATAACGGGGCAGCCATTAACGTCATCCGAAAAATCCACATAATAAATCATAAATCGGACGCATCGGCGAATACTGAAAATGAAGGCGAAAAAACTAGTGGAAAGGAAGGCTGGCAAAAGACCAAAGGAAGGTAGAAAATTGCCGATTCACCCGCCCACTAATAATTCACGATCATCATTAAAATGAGTTACGGTGGTCTCAAATTGCCATATAGAGAGTTACGGGAAGGTGGGGGGGGGGGAGAAGGGAGGTTGGTAAAAGTGAAAAACGAAAAACTATGTGTTTAGGTCTGTGTAATAACAGGTAGTGAAGAAAAAAATTGAAAAAAATTATAGCCCATGCGCCACGCTTAAAAGCAGGTTCTCTATAGAGCCCTATTGTGACGTCATTTTATGACATATCTCCCTTTTGATCTTCAATTATAGCTATTATAAGCGAACGACTGTAGTAAGATTTTCATGAAAATCAGGTAGTTCAGTTTGACTGCTAATACATGTCTTCATGTTAAATTTCACTCGTATTGTAGAACTGAAAGTGATGAATTTTTTTAGAGAATGAATGGGTCTTATTATTTTTTTTGTTTATACTTTTACGAAAAGATGGTCTATTTTGGACCAAAATAATTTGCTATTTTTAATATTGAACGTTATTTTTGAAACGCGAATGTTGCTATGAACTTGTAGATTTCAAAAATAATGGAAATTAAAGAAAAATAAAAGCATACAGAAGTGAAACAAAAGGGATTTTTTTGTAATGGAGATCTCACTTGAACCTCCGATTCCTCTACGGCTGCTCAAATGCTGACAATATGATCCTCTTTACGTGAATCTAGAAGCTTTTAAAAATCATTTAAGCCCTTAATTTGGAAAATTCATCTAATCAGTCGAGCCGAGTAATAAGCGTTTTTCTGGTGAAATTTCTTTCATATTTTTAGCGAAGTCGCAGAATATCACAGAAAAATCTTATGTTTCCCTGTGAAAGTATTTTATGTAGTCGCACATAGCGTTTACATTTGGTTTACATGCAGCATTTTTTGAAAAAATGTAATGAAGATTTTCTGTGATTATCTGCGATTGAACTGTGATTTTGAGAATAACTTGTGGGAGATGGTAAATTTTCATGTTTGAAGCGCAACACTTTTTGGCAAGAATTTTGAATGTAGTCACACAAAATGGGTCTATTGGTTAGTCTTAATCCAAGTTGTCAAAAGTAGTATTATCACCGAAATAAAGCCTTTTATTGGTTATAATTATACTTTCTTTGCTAATTTCTTGTAAAAGTTTGAAAAAATGGACCTAGCACGTTATTGCTCCTGTGTATCGGTATTCTGTATTATTCTAGGTTTAATTTCCTAAAAATCACTTTTTATGGCTCCCTAAAATCCAAGTACCCAATCAGTATGAAATTGAATTATGCTTCGTGTGGCTTATGACACTTTGAAATATTTCGCAGTTGATATGAAACTCGGGACAGGGATATTTAAAAATTTCATTCTTCAAAAGCTATTCATGTCCCTCGCTGCATATTTTCTCGAATGGAGACAAAATTAATGATTGGGTTTCCAGTGGAAACCTGCTAGAAGTATGTTTGTTTACCTGTATATCGGTTAAGGTTGCCCTGGAGTGGTGGCTGAGTCGGCAAACCAGTTCACCTGTATCTCCGTAATCGTAGGAGTGGCACCTGTACGGTGAATTCAGGCACAGCTCTCGACACTCTTCGGCGGATCCGACTTCCTGGTAGACGGAGTCGACCGTCTTCAGTATGCGTCCGCTGAGCTTTTTGAATTCGCATAATTTAATGGGCTCGTCGATGCAGTTATTCTCGAGGTACTCGTGATCCATGGGATTCGTATCGGATTTACCTTCTTTGGTTATCTGCTCGAATGTGCTTTTACCGGCCACGGTCAGACGATCCATATCCGAGAGCTCGCAGTCGTTGGTACGGTTGTTATAATTAGCAGATCTACAAGGGCCACAGAGAGAAACACAGAGAAGGTATTATTAATAAAAAGCCAGAAGCAGGAGGGCAGAAACACGTATTGGGTATCGACGGCGAGCGCAGAGGCGATTTATGTGGATTCGATTACGGGGCTGGCTAACAAATCGACTTAATGTCTACCTGTTGCGTTTTATTGGTTACGTTTTAATTAGCTGGTGGCTGTGGTCATGACTTGGAAGATGTATGTTCATGATGGAGAAACGGTTTAGGTGTTGATAGCGCTCCCATAAATTGATGGGAGCTAAAATACGCTGAATTTGTATCTTAAGTCAAATGTGGCTGTGAGGTGTGGAAAGGTTGAGCTTGATTTCTTATCTTTGACTCTTTGCTTTCAAGGTTCTTATGGCTATAAAACCCCAATGATGATTGATGAGTATTGCTCTTTACTCGTGTTATGTTATTTTATTATCGGATCGTCTACGTTGTTGTGCATTTAGAAAATAATGCTAAAAAAACATAAATAAAAATACATTAAATTCTAACGTAAAATAGCATTAATAGTTGAGAACAGAAATGAATTTTTCTGTGTAGAATGAGCCCGAAGAAGGAAATCGAATTTAGTAAATGTGACTAAACTGGAAAAAATCTGACTTTTAATCGAGTACTTTGTTCTTTTTACGTGTGATGATTCAGCTACTTTATGTTTCTCTTTCTCGGGTAGTACTTTATAAAATTTAAGAGGACGTATGAGACTTTTACTTAACGTGTCTTCATTTTTCTGTATTCTTACTTTTTAAGCTTCTTTCACCACAGCCTTTGTCTTTTGTTTGTCGCTTTTATTGATTCACAACCAATCAACGTGAAGAAAAAGTAGTCAAAAATGAAATTGCTTCCCATTGATTGACTTATTTAAAAGAAGCAAAAGCAAAAAGGCCCTTGGTAAATGCGGCTATATTTATTTATTTTTTAAATCCATCTGATAGCTCTCCGATCGCTCTCCGTATTACCTGTCCACACTTCAAACGTTTCTTTCGCTGTTGATGATATATGGATGAGATAGGGAAAGAAGGTGCTAAAAAAAATGTTGGCTGAAGTGTGAATGTGGTGGAAAAATGAGTGACGAAGAATGAGATAAAGCGAGAAATAAAGGCCGATGAAAAAAAAAAATGACGAAGAAGAGCTTCTCATCTTCGTTTGCGATGAGAAGGTATAATTGGTCAGTCGGCGAAATGAAGAAGAGAGGTCAATCTTGCCCAGCGTGCGCCGGTATACCGTTATCAATTCTTCTTAACTGATGGTCAATCAAATCGATTACAATGCGAGACGCAACTCATTCACCGATTATTCAAAGTCGTCGTTATTTTCATTTTTAAAGGTTTTTTCTTTGCCCCTCCGTCACTCTATTATTACAATACACTCGGTATAGAAGAGCAACCAGTTGCTCCGGCTGCCCTTCTCTTATGTCGTGCGCGTCAGTGCTAAACCGTTTTCAGTAGATCTGCCACAGTTACCGTGTGAACTTTTTTTTTTCTACCATAATGCAGCAGCATCAGAGGGGAAAAAGGTAGAGAGTAGAGGAGCTGCGTTTTAGCCATTCTTTAAAATATGTGTCATTAAAAAATATTACGTTCTCTGAATACGGAAGTAGAATGAGTACGTCCTTAGAAGGAGCTAATTACAGAGTGGTCTATTCTGGTGTGCGTTCTAGACGTGTATTTTGTTAGAATTAAAACCTCTCAAGCCCTTTGTCTTGAACATACTGCAGTTTTGGACCCTCAGCATAGTTGCTTCTGTAGCGAATTATTTTCTGTTTCTTTTAATGTGCCTGTGTGTGTAGTTATATAAGGCTAAAATATACGAGGGAAGACGATATAAATACTTATTAATATCGATGGTCTACAGAAAAAAAGCTTCATCTTCCGGCTTTTTTATGAGCGAAAATTCACATGTTTGGCATTTATGGGTACACTGTGCGATGGAGATTATATTGGTTATTAACCTATAAGAGATTGTTAACCTCATCACAATTTGGCCTCAAAGGTTTCCTCTGGTCCGCCCCACTAACACCTTTGGTGGCACACTGAAAGAAATTTAAGCTGTAATTTTTCGAATTTGAAAAGGAAAACATGGACAAAGCAAGATTTATAGCAGAAATTACTATAAAAATATAGTAAAATGTATCATCTAATGATGGTAAAAAGTACTGCAAATATTGAGAACCAATGTTTACAATAAAGAGTGATTTTCATAACTGTCATGAGAAAAGTATACTGTTTTTGATAGTGTGCATTTCATTCAATGGGCGTGTCGGAAATAGCTTCTTCATGAAGGAAATTTTTCATCCCATGAAAGATTTGAGTGAACGATGACAGATTGAAAATGTGTTAGTCAAAGTACGAGTACATGTATTCTCAACATTTTCTAATATTTATCTTTGACGGTACATACAAGAGCAATAGGTATATCGAAAATTGTTGAAAATTGGTAAAAAATTAGACTCTCGAAAAGAAATAAGAGGTATATAAGTTATAAATTGAAGCAGAAATTTGTTAAAATGCTTAAAATTAAAAAAAATTTCAGTTATGCTTTTCTACCTTACAGCTCTTGAAAATGAGACAGATATTGTGCCTCAAATTCTGACCCTCACAATGCGATGTAAAGTTCAATTGATTCAATTCGTTATCAAATTAGGTACGCTACCTGTGTCTCACCATAGTCTTTTTGGAAGTATGGCGCACGTTTTTCTGAATTTTGATATTGTACAATTTGATTATACTTACATACAAAACAAACTCCTCATTTATATGTCCCAACACGTATTCCGTGTGACAGTGAGATTACTTTGAAAACCAACTCCTCATACATATTTCTCTATAATAGATATACCCTGCACTGTCATTGAACGCCGAGATTCAAATATTACCTTAAACGTTTTCCCACCTTCAACTGATGCAGTTTAGCTAGTCTTCCATATAGGAGACATGGGGGGAAAAAAAGGCCAACCAGTACTATACGTCATCTAATTAACTTAAAACTCTTGTAACTGTATATTATGTCGTTGCCTCGGTATGGGCTTCGTATTCTCCATTCGACTCTTCATAATATTTATTCGCTTTTAATTAACCAGCTATTACCACTTACCAGTTCCTGTGCTTGGCATTTGCTGCGTTTTTTTTTCTCTCGCTCATTTTAGATCTGTTAATCGATGGACGGTTAATGAATTATACATGGTGATCGGTGTGTGCGGGGTACCGAGTACAAACGGGCAAAAATGATAAGCATATAAAATCGTTTTACCCGCTAACCAATTGAATCATACGAACAAGTCGTCAGCTGAGTGGAGGAGAGAACGAGAGAGAGAGAGAGAGAAAGAGAGAAAAGAGCAAACTATGCTGCGATAGAGTCACAGATGGAGGAGCAGAGGCTCTTTTAATGCCCTTGAGTTGCATCAAATTACGGTGCTTTATGTACGAGCAGGTATATCGTATCGACGTATAAACCGTATAATGTTTGAGAAGTTCCATCTCAAAGGAAAGTTTAGGAGGAGAAAGGGTTGGGGGGTAAACAGTTCTTTGCTCATTTATTATCTTAAAAACATTTTGTTGGGATTAGCGAAACCGTAAAGAAAACGTACATCACTAATTTTTTTCTCATGTTTATGTTTTTTTTTTTTTTTGTGCGCTGTACATAATAAAAAAGAGGGAAAAATGGTGTAAAGTGGACGTAATAAAGTAGAGGATAAAGAGACAGAGAGCAAAACAGAGAGAAAATGGAGGCATAAATGCGTGCCCGGTCATTCGGGCATTTTGTAACCAAGGTGCAGATAACAAGTTCCGTGTTAATCCGTGTACTCGACGTACTTCATATATGTGCTAGCTTTTGATAAGAAGATAAGTCCGTTGTGGCAGCCGTGAGAGTAGGAAAACTGAAATTAAAAGATAATCTCCCTTTTGATCTTTTTTCGGCGCATTGGAGGAGGAATGGGGGGATTTGGCGAGAACATTTTCACAAGGTTTTTTTTTTTTTCTGCGTTTATAGTACGCAGATTTGAGTCCATTTTTTGCCCATTTGGGGTCATACAGTTCGGGAATTGGTATCAAGCTACAGATCTTTAATGGGATTTTAATAATCGTGGTATGGCTTTGCAATTATACACGTTTTCTGTGTGACTTGAGGTATGATATGCTGACTTTTGCAGCGAAATTTATGCTGAAAATGGTTTCTGCTTTCTGGGATGTATAGGCTGTGTATGGTGTGAATCGTCTTCAGGAGGAGATTGATGAAACTAACGTATAAAATGTTGCGATAATAAATTCTAACGAAAACAATAATGCCACTCATATAATTGAAAGATAAGGAATAAACTTGATTTAATACAAAATACTTTGCTAAAAGGTTGTAGAATTTAGTGAAAAAGATGCCAAGTTTCGAACACATCTTACCATTCATACGTCTATGAAGTTGGAAGATCTAGTTCCAGCTTCTTCACAAAATCGTTAAACACCAGGAAGGTCGGGTCGAATGATATGCAGGAGACTAAAATAAAACGTTTTCCCATGTTCTCTTATAAGATGACAGTCGAGTACGGAATTATAATATTCTATGTAAACTGGTCTAATGAATATCCAGTCTTTATTAAGCTACTTACTTTAGTTGGACAATAATTTTTATCGGGTCATTAACCAATCAAAACTGCGAATAGCGTACGATCAAAATACTCGTTTCCGCAGATCTGCTACAGTTATTGCTGTTGAGTACAAAATATTGTGCTACGATTCTATGAAATGACCGTTCGTGGTGCGCGCACACACTACCTTTAACGGGTTCTCCATCCAAAGACGTGTCAAATATTGGAAAAACGGTTCCAATAAAAATTGAGACGACTTGTATAGTAGTCAAGCAAGATCAGTCGGCTGGTTCACCTTTTGGAGCCGCAGAATGGTTTCCAATAGCGTGTATAGATGACAGAAATTCAGAAAAAAAAAGGGGGGGAATACAATACTTAGATACTCGTATTTGATGTCAAGCCATTTGATGTGCATGGGCATGTATACCTACGTCAAAGTGTAGGCTGGTTTAATCGAATTTTGACAACAAGTACTCGCTCGTGGAAATATGTAGCCGACGATGACGAAGTGATAATCAGAAATGGATTAACTGTGTGTACTTCACACACGTACCTGTGTACTGTTACCGAAGTTTTGTGGACATTGGAGGAGGAAAGTGGGTAAATAAAGACAAAAACTTGACTAAAATTTTTCGGGAAATGAGAAGATTGTGAAATTAGTGTTATTAGTGTTAAATAATGGTGTGAATCTTTATCTGCTGTTACTTTGCTGCTCCTGTTTTTCAGTCACTTTTGGCATTAGGAGGGGACATTGAACTCGGATAAATAGACAACTATGGAAATGAATAAATACATTGAATGGATAAATCTAGCTTGGTACGTGGCGTAAAAGTTGAAAATCATATTTTTCAAAAAATATTTTTCAAGGTTGAAAATCAGTTTAGTTTTTGCGGCCCAAACAGAAATTCGCCGAAGGAAAGGCTGAGTCCTGACTTTTATTCCCAAAAGACCGAAATTTTGCAAAAAATCCGCGTGAAGTGCGAAAAAAGAATATTATTCAGTCTTTTTTTTTTTTATGAGATTTAATGGCTGAGGGTGGGCTTTAACTCTCATACGTTCTCTTTGCTATGCCACCGTAGAATTTGCATTACATGTTTTGTTTAGGGTATATTTTTCTAATTTTAACTCATGAAATTTTGAAAATACATAGTTCCAAACCACCTCTTTTCAACCTGGGAATACCTCTTCGAAAAGAAGAAATTATTACTTATTGGCAATATTGCTACCTGGACGCTAGATATTTTTAAAAGTAAAATTCTATATAGGTTTTTATCCTTTATGAATATAAAATTTTGTTAATGAGCATCAAAAAAGCACGTAAAATTCATCCATCATAAAGATGAAAAATTTGAATATTGCGTCAAAGAAAAGTTTGCAACATCTTTGTATTTATTTTTTCTCCATAGCAGCATTTAGCCGCTATTCAAAAGCTAAAATAATAAGGGTACTGTTTCCTAGTGTAGACCATGTCCCAGCACCGTCTCAGTGGTCTTAAACAAAAGTAGCTCCCTAAAAATAATGATTAAAAATTATAATTATCTAATATATTCTTATGTAAGAATTCAGCTATCGAGATAGAGATTTGTAATTTTCAAGCCAAACATCATTGAATCGAGTATTGTCCCACATCTCTTTCCTTTTTATGAATCAATGTTGCCAAAAATCGGTGATTTCTGTTTGTCAGAACAATCTACTTGGTATTATGTACTTATGCAAAAGTCAACCTAGAAATAGTTGGTAGCCGAATTTATAGTTTACAGTTAACGTATATTTCTGGACGTTCACTTGCTACTTCCTCGGTCGATTCTTTCGACCTGCTCATAATGCATGAGTACTGTATTTTTATGCAAAAAAATGTGCTCATTTATAACCCTAATCCTTCAAAATCGTCTATTTACGAGCGCACGCTGGTTACGTTTATCGCATTCTAACGGAACCACGTGTGCATATAATGCGTCCATAAACGTCGAACGGATCTTGAAAAGCGGGTTTATATATTATTTATTTATTCTCTCTTCTTTTTTTTTCCCCCCTGCATAAGTATTACCATCATCGCATTTTTGACGTACTTTTGCAAGTCGTGAGACAAGATCTCGTCGGATAATTACTTTGTAAAAGAAGGAAAAAAAAAATGTTAGGACGATGTGGTTCGTGCCATTTTACATTCTGCTGGGAAGCTTTTGAAGAGGAAGCCGAGATTGTGCGTATGTGAACCGCCTAAGGAGCATTTTATTTGCAAATTATTTTCTTTCTGTCTCGATACTATTGTCCCGAGGTATGCGAACAATTTATATGCAGCGATAATTGCACGCGGTAAAAATGCATTTTCAATTTTGATTGGTGGAATAGGTGGTGAGAATGATTCGGTCTCTGAGGAGAATGGTGGTGGAACATTCGCATGCATATGCGGATGAATTTATTCACGAAGAGATTAGTGGTAGAAATGAAGAGATTCTTTAATATTACTCGAGGAGAGGGGTGTATTATTTTTAATTTCAGTTTTACGTATTCGAATGTTTTTCTGCGTGGCATGTCCACGTTTAGATTCGATACTAAGTGTTATTTTTTTATCACTATCCAAGGATATTCACCAGCTTTCTTATTGTAACATATAATGTATCAAAGATATACTCATTTTATTCCTTTATTATACGGGCCCGTGTTAATATTGTACGCTTACCACTTTTCTTTATGTCATTAGAGAGTTGTTCATAGACCCCTTTTTGTAAGAGTTAGTGATGCATCATAGATACTAATTATTTTTTCTGCGCATTGGTCTTTGTTGGCAGATTTTTATTCATTTTAGCATTGTGTGCTCAACTTAATTTTCATCTGATCGACGTGGTTCCGTTTGTACTGGAACACTGTACATTATATTTGAAGCTATTTGTCAGAAAAGCTACTTTCTTCGAATATGTTAGGAACTTTTGAATATAATTTTCTGAATGAAATCTGTAGTTTTTGGCATCGTTGTTTTCGTCTTTATGCCTCTCATTCTCGAAGATATGAACTTTTGAAACTGGGAAATTCATTCAAGTCCATTCTTATAATGTCAGACCAGTTGACCAATTTTAATGACAAAGTCACATAACGTATTTATTCTAACCTTCTTATTTGCCCACTGTTTCACACTTTCATGCTAACCATAGTAGTCTTTTATGATACTATGTTAAAATTGGGGAGGAGGAGTCTATTTTACATCCAATTATACCATGCTCCTCATTTTGTTTTCTGTGCAGATTAACCTCAAAACAGGTACCCAAAGGTATTATTGTGAACGTAGTACACATTACACTCGGTGTAGAGTAGGTATAAATTGTTATTCGGGAAGTTTACGATAGTTTTGTTTGGTTTTCGTTTACGTGATGTAATTTTTGCCGTTTAACGTCTCGTATTTGGTTGGAAGAAGTTATAGGGGAAAAAATCGTATAAGGTAATGAGATAATCATCCATGTCCAGTGTTTTGAGCGAGTTATTTTGCCCACTTTGCGCGATAGAGTTGAGGGAAAGTGGCTGAGGAGAGAGCAGTTTGGGTAAACAATCGCCAAGATTTGTAATATTCACGCGCGATGAGTGCGTAGCCAATTCCCACAACAGTAATTTTCTTCGTCCTCATTCTTCGCTGGTGACTGGGGGTGGCGGCGAGGGGGGGAGTAAACAAATAAAAAAAAGGTTCTAAATAAACAAAATAAGTGCATAAAAATGAACAAGGTTGAATTTTAAGCCCGCATAGTTTCATGAGTATTCACTGTTTTTAACGTTTCTTCTTCATTTTTTTATCTTACAAAATCTATGTTGACCCCACAGCGATTCTAGAATTCCTGATTTTTTTAATGACCCGCGTTTTGAAGATGTTTTAGAATTAATTTCGTGTATGTATACGAATTACGTTCTAGTTTTCATTTTTCGAATATTTTTGAATTTTTAGTATTTTCTCATCTATGTGTTTGTTGTGGGTCAGAGATTTTATGCAGCCTAGTTTCCAACTTCTACTTTTTTCCCAGTTTCAATGAATAATTATAGTCTTTAATATGTTGTAAACGCTTTCCGTTGATATTTGTGGGTCGAGAGTGGTTCTGCATTGTAGGCTCTGGTGTGATATCGCGTATAAATTGCATTTATATTTGGAGGTTTTTTGACATATTTATGCATGTATAGTCGCGTAGTAAAAATTTGTTTTATCGAACTCTAAGGGACCCCTGAATTTTTTTTGCTGTCGCCAGAGTTTGTTGTAAGCAATTTTCACTGTACTTATTGTATGCTACAACAAAATCTGAATGTATTGAATTACATATAGCTGAATAGATCAGTTTGTAAAAGCTACGTGTTGTATGGAAGTTGTGAATTTGAAAATTGCAAGAACAATAACAATAATATTGACAATTATACTATCTAAATTGAGAGCAACTTTATTTCTCATCGTATCTTATCTCTAAATAAAGTAAAAATCGATATATCTAACACCGGTTCGAGCGAACTTTGATTTATTTTTTCTTCGTTGTAGCCAGTTTTTGTTGTAACCCATTTCGTAGTAAGGATTTTTGACGGGACTTATTATTTTGTTCGTTGTAAGCGAATATTTGCTCAGACCAAAGTTCGTTGAATTGATTTTCACTGTAGCTCGATAAGGCGAAAGAAGATTGTATTTTGTACATGCTCGTATATAATGAGACGGTAGAAAAGCTGTATTACAATGAATACAATTACCATATGGTTACATTGATCTTAATGAAAGCTCAACTTATAATCATCTTAAATTTTATTTACTGTAAAAAAAGTTTCCATAGTATTTTTCGCTATTTTGGATAAGAAAACTTTTACGATTCAAGATTTGTTACAGAAATTACTACAAAAACAGTAAAATATCCTAAGATGCTAGAAAGTATTACAGATGTGGGAAATATTTACAATAAATCTTAAATGATCCCGGTTTCGCTGTTTGAAATAGTGAAAATTGCTAGTAAAAAATTTGTATTAGGTACACACATTACTCAGACGTTGGTTTTAATGAAACATGTTGATATTGACGGTCAGTTTTATTAAAATTTGTCCAGTTGCATTTTTAAAAGAAAAGCCAAGTTTATTTTTATCTCCATTATTTTAATGGGATTATTTATTAGTGTTTCGAAATAATTTTATTGCTATCTTATTTTATCGTTTCGTTTTCTGTTTGTTTTGTTTCAGGTAAGTTTGATTGTATAAGATATTTAACTGTCGGAATATCGATGAAAATGGGTAATATTTTATTTTATTCTATTCTTACGAACCCAAAAATCTGATAGTTTGAATTTTATTGTCGGAGAATTTGTCGATACTTGATTGGAATTCCATTTTTTAAATGGATGAAATAACTTAATGATTTGTTGCTGCATTTAAATAACAAATCGTGATAGTTGCTGCGTAGGTATACTTTATATGAACATTCTAATAAAAAAAGAATGTTGAAGTTTGTACACTGAAGAAAATGAAGAGAAATTTTTACTACCTATTAGGATCGTCGTAGAAATTACTACAAAAATAGTGAAACTCATTACATTTTATGATAGATTTTACTGCCTGCTATGAATAAATCAGCCAAAAAAATGGGAAATAATTTCTTTTTAGTCCTTATGTTTCAAACTTTTAAGCTAGCTAAATAGAGCATACAACTACATATAGTAGTTTCCTCCCTTAGTTTGAACACCAAATCGTGGCAGTGAATTTTTCTAAATTATTTCAAATTCTCTCTTTCTCTTAGAAACATTGTTCTTCATAGATGGTCGAAACTTTTTGTTTGACTAATATTTTTTTGAACGGAAATACGTTTCCAAAAAAAAAAAAAGAATCTATAGAAACCTTTGATTACTTTTTTATGAATATGTGAATTGTGAATAGTGCAGTGTGTAAAATGAGAATGCTTGTGGTATTGTTTTTACGGACCTAATTGAAATACTCGAGCGGGAAAACCTTTATCATTTTTTTTCTCTTAAATGTTTTTCTGATTGGATGAAAAAATGAATTTCTACACGCACGCGTCAAAATATCTGTTCGGTCTTTCATAATTTCCTACTCGCACACTTATTCTGTTAAGAGCATTTCGCTGGTACTATACAGTAGCTTGATACATTTCTTTCATGTGAAGATGCTCATCGGTCAAACGAAATCGATTTTCATTATACTATTATTATTTCCACTAAACGAGTGCACGGATTCACACGTTTGGGTAGAAAGAATAGCCGTATCAAGATGGTATTCGTACGTGTCCTACCATTGGATAGGGCTTGCAATTTGGGTGCATAAAAAAGCTCTATACAAGAGATACCTTGGTAATCTGTCAACTGTGCACTATTAGGTGCCATCGTATCGGATGAAAAGCCCTTTACGTCGCAGTACTGTGGCCTCACTTCGTAGGTTAAATTTGGTAGAAAATCGTTGCCCCTCAAACCTAACAATAACCTTTGTGTGTTGGCTTTGGTCATTGTGCAATGTATATGTCAGTGAACGTGAAGGTCTACGTAGTGCATGAATGATCAGGAGGATATTAATCTGCGCGGAAGACGTGCATGTAAAAATACATATTAGAGGTAAAAGTAAGTAGATGTTGTGAGTTGACGACTGTGGTTTTTGTACAAAACACTTTCAAAGATCAGATGAGCTCATTTTTAAAGCCTAAATAATGTGCCCAAATGTCTTCAAAATGGCAAATTTAACAACTTTATTGAAACGCCAAATGTTTTAGTGTACTCGTATGTATTATCTTCTGATAATTTTTCTTGACTTTGAAAACTTGTTGATTTCCTCTGTCTTGGCTTATAGTTCTCAAATCATTCTTAAACATGTGCGCTGAATATTCTCTGCAGGAAGAATACATGTATATTATTTCCTCGGCTTTCGAATGAATTTTTCCTATCTTTGGGTCAGAGGCAAATAGGATGACAAATTATGTTTAGCTTTACTCGAAAAGACCTCTTCACCACACCCCTCTACATCCTATTTTAAACTTTTGATTTTACATACAGTACATCTGTTGTGGTTAATGTGTGTAATTGGTGATTCTATAGAATCACCAGTAGTAACACTGTTTCAAGTTCGGTGAATGTATGAAATTTCATACATTCACCGGTGATTCTACAGAATAACCTAGAGTGGTTGGTGAATTTATAAAAAAATACCAGAAAATGCATTTTAAGATAGCATATTATTACAAAATTAATACAAACTTACTCACAATTTGGACAATTGGTAAAACTTTGAGAAAATGTATTATGCCTTTACCAGCTAGTCTGGTGAAAAGCCTCGGGAATTGAGGAGAGAATGTGATTCGTAATGCCATTTCATGTTCGTTCTTCAAAGTCTGTATAGATAGATCTGACTCTCTACCAAACACACAAAATGATACTCAGTTGTAAGATTGGTCTGCTCATCATTTTAAGACAGGTATCACCATGAAAACGTCCTGACTACATACATTCCCCAAGACATACAGGATATCAAATAACTGTATTTATTTTGAAAATATATGGTAATATTGCCAAAAGTCATTCGTTAATGAAAGAGAAAACAATTACGCTGTCCAATCTACTTACTTTCATTTCTTGACTGTTATTGTCCCTACGGAATCATCCTCAACATTATTGAAGAAAATAAAATTACGTATAATTTTTTGAAATCTCGTGTGGAATTTGTTATAGAGAGTTGTAGTGTTGACCTTATAATTCCAGTCAAGTCCGTGCAATCTGAGTACAAATAATGTACCGTCGAACGGGGTGACTTTACATTCAAGGGGCGACTTTACCCTTAGCCCAATAAATAAATTGCCAGGCAAAAATTAAAACCGAAATACGATTTGGATCGAAGCAGGTATAGAAGGAGGAAAAGAAAAAAAAGATCGCCGCCCCTACCTCACTTCACCCAGTAACAGAACAAGAAAATAAAGTGGCGATATGGTTTTTTCCTTTTTCTTATTCTTTTTTTTTTCTAACCATAGATACTCAAAATATTCAGTTCGGTTTCACACGGTTGAAGTTGGTACTTGACTAGTTTCTTTTCAATCGTATGTCTGAGTACAAACATCCTCAAATTTTGCCTCCCCACCCATCAATAACCCGTCAATAACAAATTGATGGGTAAAGTCACCCCTACACAAATTTTTTGAAAAATCATAAAAAATAGAAGGAAGGCTGCAAACTCTAACTTTTTATTACAATTGTGTTGAGAAATGTTAGACCTAAATTTTAAAACCAAATTCACTTCAATAGCTTAAAAATTGGAGGAGTTATTAAAGGACAAAGTTGAAAAACATTAAAAAAGTGTGTAAAGTCGCCCCATTCGACGGTAGCGTAACGTTGCAACATTATTCAGTTAACTGATTTGAAAGACGATGAAAATTGATAGAACAAATTTATTGAAATTTCATCTTTTATACATATTACTACTACCACTCCTAGTGTGGACATTGTTTATAACATTCCTGGTACTTGTCGATGAGTGGAACTGGAGACTCATAAAGTCTTCGACAATTTTTGTCACACTCATTTTTAGGTGGGTAAAACCAACTACCCGATACTTGGCAAACTAGCGTAACTAACCAAAATACCGAAAACAATAAGCACAATATTTTCATTTTGCGGATCACAATTAACACTGACTTTAAATCAACACTCAAGTTGAAAATATGGATATCTATTATCTATGGTTTATAGTTACACACTGACTGAGTAATTTTTCGCACTGTTCTCAAAAATCAAAATTCATCTATATTTATACAGAAAATGCATCAGTTATTTATAATTATGATGATTATGATGTCGATTGGAAAATCCCCCTTTCTGAATCATTGAAAAAACTATACACTCATAATGAAATCACCAAAAGGTTCGAGGAAACGAAATGATAAGGTGCTGAGAATAGTTCCACGTAATTGTGAAGATAATCGATATAATGTACGAAAGGTTGATAAGATGTATTGAGTTGACCATGAAAAAACCTGAAAAAAATTATTTCAAATGATTCAGTCTCTGAAATAGGGGTGCAAATTATAAATAAGCTGTACGGCGAGAATTGTTAAGATGTATATAAGTGTGAGCAGTGAGTTCATTATGAGATCAGGAAAAATTCAGGGAAATGAAATGATTTGGTTCAAATGATGAAAATAATTGAACTCTATGTGTATGACGAGGTTTGGTATAATTAATGCTAAGTTCAGAGCAAACGAATAGCGTGTTACGGAGTAGGTATAAGTTGAAATCAAATGAAAAAAAACAAGAAAAGTTTTTCAATGTTGAAAAACCGGTGTAATTTGAATAATTTTCTAAATATATTCTCCAAGTACCAAGAGCCAATATTTGTTTATCCTTGAATACCTTTGAAAATTATTGATTCTATCTTTTGAAGACATCAAAAACTATTGATTGTTTCATTATGAGAAGACGTTTGTGAATAGAAAAGACCATAAACGAGAGGAAAGCTAAAAACGTCAAAATTGATAAAAGAACAAGGAGTATGCCTTTTATTCCTCAGCGACAAGAATTCCTTTGAATTAAACTTTTTTTTTTTTTGGTGAAATTGAATGCCTCCGGGGGTTTCAGCTCCCCTGGCCGCCTTTGGTGAGCTTTTGTAGTCATTCAATGTGTATTGTTTCATTTTGGTGGTTTTTCTACGTCTTTGTCCGACTTCATTGTCTGATGTCCAAATCTATACAGCTGATGCCCTAATCGTGTGCACATTATGCAAGGTAATGATCTGCAGCCATATCCTTCATTTATTGTATGTGTGAAAGTTTGTCGACCGAAATAAAAACGTCATCTATCGAACTGCAGTCCTACATAAGATGCCGACATGGAATCGATAGTATGGAAAGTGAGTTAAACACAACCAATCTCTGAGATTCTGCTTGAAAATAATGGAAAGTAATTGATTCGATGGAAAAGTTGGTTGTTTTGCCAGCTAAATTGTGACGACGATTTATATTCAGACAGCAGCGTTTGCTTACTCACAGATTTGCTTGCACATGTAGAATATTCTTTTTTTCTCTCTCTTTCTCTTCTTCACCGTCTGTCGTGAGTCGTCGCATCTTTCGGTGAAAATTGTCATCTTTCGTTCTGCTCAAAAAATTTTTATTATCTATGATAGAAGTGTAATCGCATTGTGACGGTTTCATTTTCATCGATTCCCCAGTTCAGCGCAATCTTCGAATAATTTGCGCTGCCAGAATGAGAGAAGTGTAATTTCAGAGAAAACACATTTATGACATGAGTTGGATTGCCAATATTTTTCTCATACTGGCTGAGGAAAATGCTGATCGAATATAAGTATTGCATCGAAATTCGCATTCATTGCCCATGAGACAGAAATATTTGGAAGACGTGCAGAATTGTGATAGCATTGCTTCTCGAGAAATATTGTAGAGTGACTCTGTTACGTTACTGATGATTAAGAAATTTTTTGTACATTTTAAATCGGATAAATTATTCGATTTATAGGTAGCTGTCAAGTATTTCCATAGAGTTTTGGTATATCTGTTACTATGATGAAAAGTTAGATAGTTCCATACATGATGAAAAATTACGAGATAAGTTCGTTTTATTTGTAAAACAAAATGCAGCTTTTGTCAGGTACTGATAAAAATCCAAACCAACAGCAGAACTCAAAACTGAGTTCTAAAAAACTCTTCCCATTAAAAAGAATTCGCTCAAATCGTGTAATCCAAGATAAATAGAAGATGAACGAACGAAAGGTGGAATAAAACGAACAACTAGAAACCGAGAACTCAAAACGTAAAACGTACTCTTCGAATGAGTTCTAAAAGTGCAGAACTTGACCAGAATTCAAGGTCTCAAGTCTGAGTTCTAATGGCAAAAAGAACAGCTAACTATGGAAAAACTTTTCAAAGAGAACAGCCATTTCTAGAACTGTTTCGAAAAAGTTTTAAAAATGCAGAACTTCTTTGCAAATGGAACGAACCTAGTATGGGTATACTCAAAATAGTCAGAGCGAAAGCAACTTATCAATTTTTCAAACTTGAGTTGAATAGAATCTCAATGTTCAGAAATGGGTCGATGAAAATCGAAATGTATGTACTACTAATATTATTAAAAGTACATATAACCCGTCGGAAAAATAGTTAATGAGAAATAACTTTCGAAGCCAAAGGAATTTTGAGAGAAAACATTTCTTCTGTTTGAAATTGACCAGATTCTCATTAATCAACCATCGAGAAGAAATGATTTTCTTTTAAACTTTGCTAATGAATAGATAGACCAAGATACCTAAAAACTATACCTCGCAGGCAAGTTACTATTCGTGAAACACCCGACCCAATTGGACTTAATGCATTTATTAATGTTTTCGAATTTGTGGCCTGCAGATGTTATAGTTTCGACAGAAAAGACAATCGTCTGCTTTTGGAAGCGTTGCCACATTAATCTATCCACCACCTTTGATTGCTTTCATAAGGTCATGGTCTGATCGCCCATAGTCAGTGCCATAAGAGAGAAGTAGAGGCTATTTTTAATCTTTATCTTCGACGCTTATGCAATTAAAAAGGCAAAACTTAATTACCACGCCTGCCTGTTTGAATGTTGAAGAAAAAAACACAAGGAGAAAAGGTTGGAGAGTGAAACAAAAAAAAAAAAAAAGGTTACGATGTCGATGGATTAAAATAATTTCGAATATGGAACTCGTTCTCTTTGGCTTTAGTACTCTCTTTAAAACTTACGCGTTTATAAATTTCAAGCATTCCGCAATAAACTATTTTTCGAATGCGGAAACGTGCGTATTTTGTAATCGTGCAGCTACCTGTGCACTTGTTGTGTGCACCGAAACTTGTAGCACTACTTCAAACCGGTTTACAAAATAAATTTTGGACGTCGAACTTAACGCACACCAGTCAGTCTATTTGATTTGAATCTGTCAGACGGAGGCATGTTGGGCGCTTCATCAATGTGATTTTCGTGCTCTTTTACATCGTATCTATATTTTAATGTCATTAATTAAATTACTTCCAGATTGTTGACCTGCCGATATAAAAGGCTGTAATTGATTTTTGAAAAAAGGTTATTGAATAATTTTGGCACAGATCTATGATATCTAATATGTTTTAAGGTTTTCTTCAGTTAGTGTGTTTGAATTTTGAAGTCTTAATTGTCATTTGTGGGTGATTAATGATTTGACCCCAATCAGGATTTCTATAGATTTTGTGATTCTTCAAGTAACTTAACTAATGCCAGACGTTTCGGAGTCGAGGGGTTGTTTTCAGAGTGAAAATTAATTAATTTTGCCTTGCATAAAGACGCGTGAAATTTTCAAAATAACCGACTACCGTCGAATTTGGCGATTTTACACACTTTTTTTATGTTTTTCAACTTTGTCCTTTAATAAGTCTTCCAATTTTAAAGCTATTGAAGTGAATTTGGTTTTAAAATTTAGGTCTAACATTTCTCAACACAATTGTAAAAAAAAGTTTGAGTTTGCAGCCTTCCTTCTATTTTTTATGATTTTTAAAAAAATTTGTGTAAAGTCACCCCTCAATGGGGCGACTTTACCCATCAATTTGTTATTGACGGGTTATTGATGGGTGGGGAGGCAAAATTTGAGGATGTTTGTACTCAGATATACGATTGAAAAGAAACTAGTCAAGTACCAACTTCAACCGTGTGAAACCGAACTGAATATTTTTTATTTTGAGTGTCTGTGGTTAAAAAAAAAAGACGAATAAGAAAAAGGAAAAAACCGCCGCTTTATTTTCTTGTTCTGGTACTGGGTGAAGTGAGGTAGGGGCGGCGATCTTTTTTTTATTTTCCTCCTTCTATCTGCTTCGATCCAAATCGTATTTTGGTTTTAATTTTTGCCTGGCAATTTATTTATTGGGCTAAAACGAAGTGGTTAAAGTCACCCCGTTCGACGGTACTCTGCTAATAGAGATGCCACGTTGTTTCTGATTGATTGATTCTCAATTTAAAACGACGATGAAAAATCGATTTTTGGATCGCATGTCGATGATTCAAAAATTGAAAAATTGAAAAAACTAAATAATATTTTTATGTCCACTGAAAGTGTGTATTTGTGGTCATTTGCGCTAGTGAATTTTCATATTCATGAAAAATTTCAAATTTTAAACCAAATCTTGACTGAAACCAAAGGTATATGAAAACTGAAAATTGATTTTTCAAATTTCGATTCAATCAGTTTTTCCAAACCCGATGTTAATCGATCGAAATTGATAGCAAAATTTTTAGAAATCAGCATTTCTACTTGCTGAGAAACTGGCTGATTGACTATGAGCTATGCCCTGCGAAAATCACTGATGAGAAATGTATCTTCGTACTGCTGCAGAATCTAACATTCTAAATGCTGCTTTGTACTAAAAATTTAGTGTTTTTAGCTCTGCCTTAGGGTCGATCTGAGGTAACGACCGCCTCTGAATCACTCTAGTTGATTGAAATTACCAAGCCCTTGCATACTTAATGTTTTTGGTTACCGATTTTCAAGTTTATTAAAAACTCCATTATCTCCTGAATATATATGTATATCGCCAGAACAACTGACTCAGATTTGCTACAATTTGCCAATTTCTCGCTAATTGATTTTAGCTGTTCAGCATCTCGGAGAAATGTTCATCCGAAGATTCGGTTTTTTCCCTTTGTCGGCTTCCTTCGAGCGTTAACTGTCCGAAATTTATCGCAAATTTTTCCTTCTAATCTAATTTTTACTCCCAAATCGATAGGCTTGGAAGAATGATGAAAATGATTTGCTATAATTTCGCCCATTTTAATCAACGCGAAACGCAAAATGGTGGGCAAAGTAGCGAAAATTTTTCAATCAATTTTATCTGTTGATCAGATGTCGGTTTACTATATTTTTCTGATTAATATTTCGAAGGTGTGAGACCGGAGTAAATTGATTGGTGGCATTTTTGAAAATTTCGCCGTCAATATTGGAATTTAATAATTTGGAGATTTTTGGCCTTTGAATGGTGGAGTGAGAAGTCAACTACTAGTTGATTATAGTTAAATTCATTTTGAAAATTGCGTCTTTTCGATTCTGTCATTTATTTTTGCATTACGTAAGTGAAACTGAGGAAACAGAGTCGAGTCAATAAGCGTTGATAGTTTTTTTACTTCATTACTTATGAGGCTGTAAATTCAAGTATAGTCGTTTGGTTGGAAGTCATTCTATTTGTATGATTCTAGGAAGGTGTAATTAATCTAGATAGATGAGCTGAATTGTTTCGAAAATGAAGTTCGAATTGCTTGAAAAGCGGTCCCAAAGTAGACATCATCCTTTAACTTCCTCAACCGATTAGGAGGTGACTGCTGGTATTTCATGATTTATTCATTTTTAGTTTTTACTCAGTTCATCGAAAAATATGAGCTAAATTTCTTTATCAAAAGAGAAAAATAACCATTAATTATGCATTCTTTTATCAGCAGTGTAATCGATATCGATAAATTACTTTTCGCATTAAACGTCGCAGTATTCCGAAAACAAAATAATTATCAATACGCGCATTGCCCGTTTATTTTTAATTTTCTCATTGGAGTACACTTGTTTGTTTCGAGATTATTCTCTACAATGCGGAATGGGTTTGGGATACTTCGCTGATCTCGATTCACCTACTGCATTTTATGAAATCAATTGATACTCAGATAAGAATCACGTATTTTTCTCAGCTTTTTAAATTCCCCGAAATTCCTAATTACGTATTTAAGAATTAAGTCAGTTTTATTCGTATACTCGTATGCACGCTTTTGTCATTTGATAAATAATTTCGCTCTCTCAAGTTTTCATTTAAGTATCTCGGGATACGAAGGGTTGAACGTACTTCCGTATAAATGTTGAATATTATTTTCCAATAGGTATATGAATGAAAAACTAAATCAACGACTAGATTTTGTAAAGTTAATCATATCTTCTGCAAATCTCCCACCAGGTGGCTGAGCATTCGAGCATCTTCAACTTCGTTAACCCTGCACCCCCGCCCCCTCCCATCCTGGTCGGCTACAGACGTATTACATTTTGGTACCTATGTTGAAGAGCAAATAAAATGATAATATTATCGTTAAATTCGAATTAATTTAGGCCAGCGAACTATCGATACTCGCTATCATCGTGGCAAACGTGGACCGAGATGCCATTTCGAACATGAAGCTTCTATATCGTGAGAGAGGTTTACTTTTTTTTTTTTCACTCAAATCACTTTTATTTTACGAGCTAATCAACGGCATCGCGTCTGTGTGGAACCCACGCAGCACTTGCATTCGACCACTTTTTTTTTTAGCGCCTACTGACCCACTTCCAGCCGACATATCTTGTAGGTATACTGTGTATCAGATATCGCATACACGAAAATATAGTTGCTTTTTTTTTTTTTTCTTTAAATTTCATTCAAATATTTTTCGCACATTTTCGACGTTCAGCTGGTTTCTCGTCCTCCTTGATGACCTTAAGCGAACGGAAACTCACGCATCTTCTGAACGTCGAAAAAAGAATAAATTACGGATAGGAAACACAAAACATATCAGCCGCACAGAGGTGGACAAAAAACGAAAGGCGTGTGAGTGGTTTTTGGTTGGAAAATTGTGGTGACAAAAGTGCCTCCAGTCTTTCTTTTTGTACGTGACTTAGTAATTTAGTCACCGAAGTTGGATTTATACTGTAAAGAAATACGGACTATAGCTTCTATAGAGCCTGGGTACTCCAGCATCTCAGCGTCGAAAAAATAGCAGACTGTCAAATATGGCTTCAGATGCCTCCGATATGTTCGTAGAGTGGCGTGAACAGACATAATTATAATTTCATTTCTTATTGTAATAGAGGCTCTCACGTACTGATTCTTATAGGTCTCTTTTGTAAATTCAAATCAGTTAATCTTTTTTTTTTTTTTCATGTGCCAAAAATAGCAGAATCTTGTGAATGTCAAGTTGAATAAAAAAATTAAAGAAATTTTTTCAATCCTGATTGACTTGGTTTTCATCTCGAGGGATAAAAAGTAAATTGAAATATTTTTTCAAACTTTGTTTTTGGAAAGTCGTGGATCGCGTTTGGAACTTAGACAATAATATTGAATTGTCGAAATATTCGTATATTTTAAGCACCTATACGAATGGTATTCAAAAAGGTCAATTTTTTTAAAATTTCATTTTTAAAAAACCGTTTTTGAAGAATATAATATTCGACTTGAAAAAAAAAAAATTGAGAAATGACTATTTCTCTGCTCTAAAAAATCAAAAAGCCAGTGCCACTTTCCATTGAATTACTGCCAATTTTTGATAATATTTTTCGAGATTTTATTCTTTCGTTGAGCGCAAAAAGGTATCGATTTGTTTTTGAGAAAGCAGTAAGTACCCAACTTAATGGTACTATTTATGAAGGAGAGATTTAATCCACTTATAAGTTGCTCATTTTTATTACAATTTTTCGTTTCGATTGCCTGTAATAATGCTAGGAGCTAAAAAAATATGATTTTTCGAACTTTTATAAGTTGCTTTTGGTGTACGAAAATGAAGCCTAGAGATGTCAGTTGCATCTGATCGTTATGGCTATTGGTTGATGCATAATTGCAATCGTACATGCAGAGGCGCGAATCCTAAAATGCAACAAATGAATGAAAAATAAAAATGATATAGACGAAGTGAAAACGAAGAGAAAATTTTTTTCGTACAGAGAGGAAAAAGAAAGGTGTACAGTGCGGAAGGGGAAAAGAAAAAAGGTGACCAAATGGGTAGAGAAAAACGAAAGGTGGAGGGGGGAGGAAAGAAACAAGGTTAATACATAATTTATGAGCGTTTGTATTTGGGACAAAAAATGACAGTCACGCCTGTCATATTATCCGTTGGATACCTTTCGCCAGGTGAAGTATTCTACTGTCTGCGTCTCTTTCTCGCTCTCGTATATGGCTGTCTGTCTCACACTCTCACTCTCTCTGCATTTTACTCCGTAGGTATAGTATTTAGCGCTTGGCTGGAGGTTAAGTGACATATTTGTCAGCGACGTGTAAACAGATATCAATTAACTAAACACTCTTTACACCATCGTTGACAGTCGGTTAAAAAACTACTTTTTTTTGTGTTGAAAATATATTTGCCGTGTCTTTTGGCTCTCCATTCTTCGTTTCTACTCTCATCATCACCTCCTTCATCATCATTAACCATTAGCTTCCAGCTCACCTTTTTTTTTTTCCTTCATCTCGACTGTTTACTTTTTTTTTTTTTCGCTGTATGACTGCGTCTGTCCTCTCACTCTCTTCCTCAATTGTTTTTTCTTTGTAATTTATTAAACCGTGTTTATACGGCGTGCGCATGGCAAAACGTCCACAAAACGAAATTAATTATTAACGAGATTAATGAAGTGATATATGGGCGCCGTGGTCGAGCCTCTAACTCGCATGGTGTGTAGTCACTGCGTACAATATAGTGGTACCTGTGCGAAAGGGGAGCACATCAGTTATGCATAAATCACGAATACTACTCATTCATGCTGGCGCGAGTGCGATGTGCATATGTAGGGGCAACTGCTCTTTTACGCAGAGCTGAAACAATAAACTACAATAGACCCGGAAAGCTGCCTTGCTTTAATTGGCTGTATGCAACACACATATCAATCAAGACTACGAATTGAAGCCTCAGTTTTATAAAATATTGAGACAAAACGTATCGCATTAGTAACGTAAAATACAGTGCGGACCGCAGTGATTACATAAGTTTCAAGTCAATCGCTTGGTTGGTTTTTGTAAAAAATGGACTTCGGAGTTTCAGTTACGTGAATTTTTGTTTTGTATTTGTTTTCAAATAAAAAGTGCATTTGAACCACTGGCTTTAAAAGCCTGCCCTATGGGCAAAATATTTTGAAAACGGATCCGTTTTATTCCGGGTTATAATCCGTTTCTGGATTATAATCCGGAATTTTCCTGTTTTCCGGCTTCTAAACGGATTTCGAACGGATTGTAATCAGTCTTGCCGGAAATGAGTCCGGATTATTTTCCGTGAAGGCTGTTTTATCATATTTGTTGGCCCGGGTTATAATCCGTGAAACCGTTTTACAAGCGGATTTAGAAAAATTGCCCTAAAATTATCACTGATTATAATCAGGAAATCCGTTTTACAAACGGATTTGGAAAATTAATCAAGATGACAAAAATAACTGCAAATTTTCAGATCCGATGATCGAAAATAAAAACGGACTGACAACGGATAAAATTCTCATTTTGCGGATCATTTTCTCATTTTTTGCCCATCGGGTGATTATCCTGTGAAGCTTGCTGTGCTAGAATTTGTTTTTGTTAAATTTGAGGGTTTGTAATCAACCGGGCAGAAAATCAACAAAATGACTATCTTACCATAAACTGACCAATGACCGAGTATAATTTATTAAATCTCCTTATTTCGAGGTTTTTTGAATAACTAACTTATTTTTCTTCAAGTTTTGTTGAAAACAAAATGAAAGATGGAAAAGATTAGATTTTCGAATTTAGTATACTTATCATTTTTTCAGACTCTGTACCACGTCAGTCAGTAATGATTATTTTTAATTAGTGAAAGTTATGTCATCTTTATAGAATATTTTCTGCATAAATATATATTTCCCGATCATTATATGAAAAGAGTAGTTTGGCCTTATCGTTATCTGTGTCATAATTATCCAATTAACGAATCAATAATTTTCATCAACATCCTTGCATTAAGTATAAATTCAAACGGATTCTAACGTTCTGAAGCAGTGCGAAAATCAAACCGGAGTGTGTGAAGTCTCACTTTTAAAACACTATAATATTTCTAATCTAATTCTGTTCGTGAAGTGAAAACATCAACATGAAAATTTCGTGCTTTTTCTTGCCCGTGCTTTGTTTGTTGGCATTTTTTTGCCAAGTTTTCGGTGCATTGATTTTAGAATGTTTTGATAAGTGCGAAAAATTAGGATCCAGTGATCCGAATTATTTTGATTGTATCGATTCATGTACAAATGAACTCGTGGGATGATAGTCAGCTGTTGCGCGGATTGTACGATTTTAAGGCCCAAGTTTATATCTTATTTACGAATATATTATACGGATTTGGGTGAAAAATATGTAATTCGTGGAAATTTAATAAATTAGTAGCATCCATTGAACTTCTTGTCGTGTTATTGCAAAGTTTCAAGGCTTTTAGTGCGTAAAAACTGTTCTCTAGATTTTCTTCTTCCTAAATTAAATTTGGCGGATAAAACGTTTTTCAAAGCGTAAAGAGGAAATTTTCTTTCAAGTTTATCAAATCCTCATAAATCCATGGAAAGTATGTTGAGTGTGAGTCGCCTTACATAATGCAATACTGCATATAACTTGTGCATCATGATGGTTTGTAGGTACTTATCCATTTTATCATTTCCTGTTACAAACAATTAGATCTTATACCTACGTAAAAACATGATTTATAGAGAATTTAATTCTAAACACTTTTTGTAATAACTTTTTTTCCCTAAAATCGATATTTGCGAAGATATTAGCGAAAAACTGAATTTTGTGGTTCATCAACCTCCATAACTAAAGTCCCAAAAGGGCTGCGGCTGGAGACTTTTAGTATGTTATTTAGGGTGACCCCCAACAATCCTAAGGGGTGAAAAATCGTTTGCTAATTAATATTTTTTGTCTCATTTGACTGGACTATACGGATTATTCGTTATATTTCCAAGTTGAAAAAAAAAAAAAAAAAAAAAAAACTATACGGATAAAGGAACTTCTCATGGTTGTAGGAAGAGAGGTAGAAAAGCCGTTAATTGTTTACTCAGTTTTCAAACGATTTTTTGATCGGCCCATTAGTTTGAACCGTCCCTACAATTTTAACCCGCGAAAGATCGCTGCGACGATACCCGAGGAAATTTCGCTTTTAATTTGTGCAATTTGACTTACCTGCAGGCAAACTCTCGTTCTCCGAGACACATTTCCAGACAATCTTGACGCGAGGTTGCGGTTACTTTTTTCTTCACATAACCATTCAGTCGGTATCCTTGTACTCGGTCAAAGCACCAAGCTTTTTCGCAAGGCTTAATGCCCAGACACGTTTTTTGTGCATAAATGGTGAACACTGGGAATTGTGATTTGGTTAGTGCTCCTGAAAGGAAATAAAATAAATAAATGAGTGAATGAATGTACGAGTAAATGAATTTACAAAAGGATGAATAATGTTGAACCACTAAATTTTTAGTCTTGTCGGTGCTGCAGCTTATCGATGAGAGTATTAAGTATAGGGAATTATTTTCAAAATTAATCGTCAGATATCCCATTTGAAGGACTGGGCGAGAAATTTCCTGTTTTTTTTATACCAAATTTTCCCACGAGGCCACATGGCCTTTGACAAAGTATAATTCTTTGTGAATTATTTCATGCTGAAAATTGCTTGGAACTTCCTTCAACTGGCTCCACTTGCCCTAGCTACCCATTCCATTCGCTTCGTTCACGAGTAAGCTGAGTGACTTGTTCGGTTCTTTCGTATTATTCATGTACGTGTACTTTTCAGACCTTGCGATTAAGTTCATATTTGAAAAAATACTGCGAGTTGTGTTTAAGTTGTTTTGAATTTCGTATTGACGAGTGAGAAACTTCAATATTCACAAATACATTTGAATGGGTCATTGTTTGTCTTTCACAAATTTGATCGAATAGATGAACTTGTTAACATCATATACACATGTACTAGAGTGTTCCCTGTACTGAAAGAAATGAATACCGAATAGTATTAATTACAAACAGGATAGTCGCTTTTCTCATCACAGTGAAGAAAATCATTATTTATTGTAGATTATTCTTAATGTTCGTAGTACTCGAACTTTTTACTATCTTAAATAATAATATATTTTACCATTTTTGTCGTGTTTTCTGCTACATTTCTCGAATTGTCCCAGTTTTCCTATTAAAATTGTGAAAATTACTCCCTAAATATTTTTCAGTGTAAGTATAGACCGCAAGAGTATAAAACAGCTTGGTATAGAATACCTATAGAACTGAAAAGAATAAGTTGAAATTAGATGATTGAGTCTTAATATTAATTTCTCTCAGCAATAGAACTAATTTTCGATGCTATTATCACTCTTGAGAGAAATTTTCATTGGATTGGACTTATAGCTGTAGCTACATTCTTCGAATTCGCATAATTATATTAATCGACCTTTGTTTTACTCGTAATTGAGCAGTATTCACTCTCACTGCGTTACTACCAATTAAACGACTTCACTGGCTGATAAGAGATGAGGGGGAAAAAAAATGGAAAACCACGATCCTATTAAACGCCGTGTCGATCATGAAGGAAAAAAACGTCGAAGACGTGTGTTTCCGTTCGGTCAAAAGATTTTTATCCTTTAGTTATAAAAAACTGAGAACTTCTAGTCTGTAATTTGTGTAATCAGTCGTGTATGCGCAGTGTGAGTCGACTGTTAGTTGGAAGGCGCAGGAAAGGTGTAAGAAAGTAAACTTTTTTCTTTTTTCCTTCCTGTTGTCATTTTCTTCATCCCCTTCTGTCCTACGATCCTTCACGTCCTGCTCTTGGCCAATTATTAAAATCTGTGGTCAAATTAACATCCATAGCGGAACATGCGGTTTTGTCCATGCTTGGTGCTTTCTTGTCAAGTATCTGTTTTTTTTTTTTTTTTTTGGAGAAAAATCAGAGTTCGTTAACTCGAAGTGTAGGAAATCTTTAAGAGGTCGTGAATCAAGAATTTTCTGAATGGGAACCAACGAGAATACTGTATAGAGGATACAGGAAGTAACATTTTTGTGTATGTTGGGTCTTGCGTTTGCTACGCGCAGAAAATTTTTAATTTATAAGAAGTTATTTTCAGAATAAAATTCGTTGCAAATAGAAATGGAACAAATTTGACTAAGGGGGAGTTTTGAATTGCTTTAAACTAATTACTTGGTGTGCTAGAAAGCAACAGTCTGGCATCATGTTCTTCTAAAAAGGCTTTTAAAACTAAAAATGTTGGTATTTTGTGGTTATTACTCGTGATACTTTGAGACTGTTTTTTAGTTTTGCCAGAAAGCATTTTTGAAAAATACTTTCTGACTCGACTTATACATATTCTTAGTTGTTTAAAAAAATTTTCTTAGTGTAGGAATTTATAACCCCTACGCCTGTGATATCCTTCAATTATGGATAAAATTAATATTAGATTAATTTTTTAGAACCAAGGGTCGTTCATCTTGCCCGAGCAGTAATTCTTTTCAAGGTTTTCCAGCTAGACTGAAGAATACAAATTTACTCGCTCTACACTAGGTCACGATGTACTATAATGAGTAACTACGAGTATATTATATCCTCGCTGGTCTGGAAATTCTGTTCATATAATATTTCATTTTACGATCACAATCGCACGTGCATATTATACGCGTTTAATTTATTAGAAATTAATTTAGATAGAAAAAAAACTTTCATAAATTCTCTCAGACGCCAATCTCGTGATCTGTGCCCCTACAATGGCAATGGAATCTTCCCTTTCTTACACCTGATCAACATTTTAATTCTCATCGGACGTGGAAATTGAACGGCTGTAAATGAACGAGTATATCTGTTTTTCTACAGTATTTTATGAAGAATATTATACTTTACATACCTATAAGAGATATGAAGATATACACGTATATGTACATGCAGGCGAATGGAAAATAATTATAACTCGCGTCGAACTAGTTAACGATGAGTTAATAACTTCGTGCCCTTGTGAAGGTCGTTCGCCTCGAATGGCTTTCTAAATACTGGTAGTTATATATTTTTGCAAATGGTGCTTGCGCCGGGGTTGGGGGAAGGGGGGTTCGGACTTCACAAAATGGTCAACTAATACGGAGAATGAAGGCGGGGAGGGAGGGGGGAAAGCAGATTTGTAAATATAGATAGAGAAATTATCCGAGATGGATAGAAAATTTATGCACGTGGAGGTTGGAAGAAAAAAGGTGTCGGTCGTCACGATGATTAGTAATCCGAGGCCGCGTAAAGTGCGTTCTGCTCGGTGCACGAAGTCGATGGCATACAGCGATAGAGGCCGCCGGCAGAATTTCCTATTAATAGCCAGCGTGGTTGGCATTCTTGGTCTGGCAGACGCCCGAAAAAAGAGGTCTCAGATGCGCGTCTTTAGGTGAATATTGGCCATTAATTATGATAATTTTGGGTGAACGCGAGAGAGAGAGAGAGAGAGATGCGGAGAAAGAAAATCTGTTTTGGTCGAAAATTAACCGAAAAATTAGGTGCGTTTCCTGGATATATAACCTATCAGTATAGTGTCATAAAAACGTTTCTCCTCTTTAGGGTGCCTTCTGATTAGTGATAACTTCGTTTTTTTGAGGTTAGCACGGGTTTTTTTATTTGTTTACACCTGTAAATACACGTATATAGCCCTGTTATAAAACTGGTATTTTAATTTACTCATCTCATTAATGGCGCTATTTCTCCAGCAGGTGTGTAATTGTGAAGTTTATATGAGAAATGTTGCAGCTTTTGAATGGTGCGGAAATTCTATTCATAATACGTAGGTCAACACTTCGAGATGATATGGTCGTATATGCTATATGCATTTACAGTCTTGTAATTTGTTTTCACTGAATAGAATGTCGATACCTAGTAATTTTTACTATTTGTTTGTGAATGACGGGAACCGTTCAAGATCCATAATCGAACTTACCACAAAAATAGTAAAATATACTAAGATAGTAAAAAGTACAGTACCACAAATATACTAAGAATACCTGCAATAAATCTTGAATTGTCCCTACTTTCATATAAAAAGTAGTAAAAAATTACCAGCTATTCATTTCTTTCAGTGTGGGTCCCACTCGAGGGCTTTTTTGAGAATTATATAAAAACTGGGCTATTCGAATAGCTTTTGGTATTTTAAAAATACTGTACTATATTATGTACGTATTTTCAAAATTTCAACACCTATGAAATTTTAAAACTACTCCGAAATTACCTAGACGATCATGATACAAACAGCTCTATATATTTCTCACGTAAGAAAGGATGAGTAAAAATTCTAAGTCTACAAAAATGTAGCTGACGTGCTTTTCAGTCTCACAATATATTTATGTAGTCCTCTTGACACAATATTATTCGGTGGTTTTCGCGCAGTCGTCAATTTTTTATTCAATTCGTTTTTATGAAAAGAGGAGGAATAGCTTATTATTCGTTTTATTCTTTTTTTTTTTTTTACCTATAGGTATAATGGATTAACACTTAACGTATTTCGTAACGTACTAGACTCGCCATTGTTCGTAACTACGAGTATGACCGTTTTGAAGTACAAAAACGTAAATTCAATTATGCAGTTTTTCGTTAGACAGTTGATATCAATTTGGTGTTTTTCCCGATTTTTTGTTGGTATTCATTGAACGAAAAATGGTTTGTATAGAAAAATGAAGGATGGTATTCAGCATCTCTTTTTCTTAGCTCTTTCACCGACACGTGACATGTGTTACGTGCGTCCATTATTGAGAGTGTTGATGGAATTCGCATGGTGTAAAACTTTTTTAGTTCATCAACTCGACTGCAGTGTACGTAAGAGGTGCTAGTGCTAGTATGTGAAATTAACTTGGGAGGAGCTGATTCAATTTGTGAAACTTGCGGTGTCGGTGAGTTGCGGCCAGACACTGGAAATAGGGGTGAGTTGCGGCCCAGTTTTTCTTTCCCCATGGGTGAGTTGCGGCCCAGGTTTTCTTTCCCCATGGGTGAATTGCGGCCCAGTTAATTGCGGCCAACCTTCAGTCTATTAGTGTGACCCAGGAGACGCCACGAGGAGGTTAACTGAGTAGTCTCCCAAAATGTGTGAAAATATTTCATCATAAACATAAAATTATTATCTGAAGCACTTTTCAAAACTCACGTCAAATAAATTTTAAAAATACAAAAGAAGAAAAATACAATTTGGAAAGCAGATATCTCAGCCAGACTCGAATGCTCATTTTGAAATCTTCTTACACACATTAATTTCATATTGCTTATATTTTCCTTAGTAATTATGTAGAGTAAACCGTTTTGAAATTGGTTAAACCAAAGTAATTTGTATATATTTTATCAGTTTCTTAAGATGATTTGAGAAATACCTACTTTATACTTTTAATATTTTAGGTCTAGATTAGATTTTTTTGTGCACTTAGCCATTTGGTTGTGCCTGACTCTAGATTGCTCGCATGCCAGAGGAAACCTTCACAACTCTGAAATAAAAATAAGGAGGGTGGACTATATGAATGCAGAGCTGGAAAAACCCATTGGCCGCAACTCACTTGCTTCTGCAGAAAGTCTGGGCCGCAACTCACTCGCTTCTGCAGAAAGTCTGGGCCGCAACTCACTTTGTAAAAAAGGTACAAAATCAATTTGGGCCGCAACTCACCTACAGCCGAAACTTGTAGAGCAATTTCATCTCTCCTCTTAATTTTTGTAAGTTTTGTTGAATAAACAGCAGAGTGTGTGTGAATACATGTATGCACGCACGCGATGCCATCCTCTTTGTAAAAAGTTTATTCTGGTTATTTATTTCCTGTTAGATTTAAGGGTGGAGTTGCAAATACGTTGAACTCGACATACACGTATCATTATGAGGCAAAAAAGGAGGAAAGAAGATTGAAAAAAATTGAAAATGAATCAAACTTCTGATGAAAATGGCATTAAATTGTTTTGTATGCGTCATAAGTTCGTTTTCAAATCATTTACAAAGTTTTTATCACTTATTGATTTCCAAATTTTCTGGAATATTTTCAGAGAAGGATTGCTTAAGACCTCAGAAAATGAATGAAATGTCAGGTAATTTTTCAAAATTCCAATTGCGCCCGATCGCAAAAGACATTTCGTCCTTTCTTGTAGAATAATCTGAAGCATTTGAATTGATAAAACTGAAATCTGGAATTTGAAACCCTATAAATTCTTTTACATGCTGTTGAATGTATCTTTCGAGCACGTACTTGTTCATTTCGAATTTTCTGAGTATAGAATTTTTCAATTGAAATCATATAGTCCAGTCCAGTGAGCCTAATCATATTCAGTTTTTAGGATTCCTTGATCGTTTGTTGGTGTACATTATTTTGGAGTATTTCGTCGAGTATTTTTTTCAAGGGGTTCTTTACTAAAATAAGTCTTACTCCTACTTTTTCAGTATTTCTTATTAGGGGGAAAAAGAATCAACTTCTCTATCTTTATTTTTCTTATTTTACTCTTCTCTTTGATTTGGCCGGAAGTTTCTTATTAACATTTATTTGCTGGCTAAACAGACCTGTCTCGAGAGATCTAATTTTTAAAATTACCTCCAGTTTAACCTCTTTTATTTTTTTGTTTGTATGCGTGTAATAACTACATATTTGTGCATCACAGCTGCAATTTATGACGCAAATTATTATTTGATGTATTCCTCTTTTTTTTCTTTTTTTTTTTTTTGCATCATTAATCCAATATTTTTGTGTGTTAATCTAGGGAGGAGGTGGATGGCTTAAAATATCAACAATAAATGTGGCCCTCGTCCCACGTAATAAAATAAATTCTTGCTTGATGCGATCGTTTTTTTTTTTTTGGCCCCTTCTTTCTTCATATTATAGTATCTTCGAGATATTCTTCTTTCACTTCTTTTTCTTTTCGGTTAAATTGATCTGTTGAAAATGGATACGAGACTGATTAGATTTTTGTTTGCTACCTTTCATTATAGTATTCGCATGTAATTGCCTTTTTCATCTTTTCGAATCGAGTAACCTATTTATATCTCCACATAGTTCCTTTGTTATCGCAACGCATTTTCGTTCATTTTTATCGCAAATTACTTCGATATTATTTTATAACTTTATTACCATTTGGCCCTTCGCTCCCCTTCCACAGCCGCTAATTTCCGCATAACATATTTTCGCGCCAATTTCTCCTCTTTTCCTTCCTACTCTCGTAAAATCCTCGCTGGTGACGCATTCATAATATGCTTGTTGACAGGCTTTCCATTCGTCGAATATGTGTCAATTTCGTTGCTCGAAGGTTTATTCATTCATTTCGTATGCAGAATATTATACTTCTACCAGTCATCGCCTTTTTATTCATTCACTGTCTGCGATATCAAGTTTGCTCGTTTATGTCCACTTGTACGGGTCAAAGTTAGATGAGTCTGAGAAAGTGTCTTCAGAATTATAATTATGAATTCAGTTTTCATCTAATGCGCCTTTTTTACCATAAGTTGAAAGATATATTCTAAAGTTCGGATAAATAATGAACAATTTTACCCGAGGTGTTGTGATCCCCCAAGGCTTATGAGGAGTGCACCCCCTCCAGGTCAACTATGAATGATGAAAACCCCCCAGTGCGCGAAAAATAATTTTAGTGTTCGATCATCTTTCAAATTCTTTCCTAAATTTGAAAAAAAAATTGGCCCCCAAAATCGTCAACGAGGTGTTGCTCCTCAAGATTGTGCCTTTACGGCACCCCTGTGTAATGTTTTGAATTTTTAACACTGAATCCGAATCTGCGACCCGTTTTGCTCTACGTTGCGATTAAGACCCATTTTGGAGCATTTTTCACTTTTTTTTTGGCCATATCTTGCCGGGCGAGAGTCGTCGTCAAAAACGGCTACCTGATTCGTGTTCAGCGACCTCGAAAACCCCCCATACCAGTGCTAAACTTACAAATTTATTGCCTGAGCAGAAATCAAGAAATGCAAAATTTTTGAACATAATTTGTTAGAAGAAATTTGGGTTCAATTGAAATATATCAGCAAATTATCGAATTATCTATCTCTATATAAGCTACTGAATGATGAAAAAAAATTGGCTGAAAGAAGCAGCGTTCATTCGGACATTGCATATTTCAAAATAATCTCCGGATAAAAATCAGCATCATGGTACCAGTCATCAAAATAACCCAACACATGTGTAATTACCGAGCTTTGGTCCCTTTTCTCAGATTAGATACGACTCGTGTTTTTTTTTCTTCCAGAAGTAAATCGGTGTTTTTACTTTTCAACTTGAAAAATTTGTACCTCCGCGAATTTTATAGATAAAGCCTTAATTTTTTTTGGAATAATCGTCCGAAGCTCTTCTGCCCAGTGTTGCCAATATCTCAAAACTCAGAGTAGCAAACATTTGGTCCCTTTTCACAGATCCCATCACATTTATTGGCTGTTGAGCAATTGAAAATGAAGGAAACTTATTCGTCTTTATTTACGAATTCTTAGGATCGCTATTAAATCATAAAATTTCAACGCCTTGTGTTCGTGGTAATGGCGTGTTAATTGATTTCTGTATGCTAATAGCAGGTAGCGAAAGGGTTGAACTCATTGTCAGTCCTCCTAGCGAAGAATATTATAGCAGATTTTCACTAAAAGAATTTCTGACGAAATTTTCCATTTCCAATTTGATGATGAGTGAAGACCGTCGTGCTGCTGTAGCGTTCGCAGCACCCATTAATCGCGGACAAGGAAATTTTCACATCGGCAGGCGCCAGGCAGTTACCTTGTGGCTGGCGGGTGCCGCATACCTGTACGCCTCTATGCATCACCATACCACTTTCTCGTCTGCGTGAAGTGCTTCTTCGGCGGTTTTTTTTTTTTTTACTTCTGTACAAGGTGACGTATGTCTGCCAGCAGAAGATGCGCCACTGTGCTGAGTTCTGCGCTGTCGCAGCCGTCGTCGCTCGTCAAAGAGAAGGAGGAAAAAATCGCAGCGGGTCGCAATCGTTGACCCACATAAATTGGGTGGTTGGTCGGCGATGAGTATATATAGCTGCTGGAGGAAGAGAGACAGTGACAGAGTGATATAGCGTAACCGACGCAGAGTAGTGGAATCGGCGGCCGGTGTGATCGAAGAGGCGAAGTAGAAGCCACTCTTTCGGTTCGACGACTATAGCTGATTCCGCGCGCCTGATTTTTATTTTTCTTGGCGCGGTGGCCAAAAATTTGGTGATAACCGCCGGCGGAAGGGCAGAGGCGAATCGAAGTGGCGAGTGTAGCGAAACGAATGGAAATCGATGTATTTCCCATTATACGAATTAGTTGTTGCTGGTATGCCTTTTGGCTGGATGTACCATATCGTCTCCATCGCGAACACTCCCTCTCCGCCGAATAGTTCTCTATCGCATGTGGTGGGGGACGGGTGGAATGCCTCGTGAAAATGAGATGGAAAGCGACAGGCTGAGGCTTAACCTCTCTGCTGGCTTCCCTTCTACCTTTTGCCGCATATTGTAGAGCGAGGAGAAGCTGCAGTGTTGACGGGGGTGTTCTCCACGCCGCCGGGGGACTGAGCGACGCGGAAGAGTGTTCATTTTTTCGAATTTTTCATCCGTGCCTAATTGTTAAAGTACTTTCGATTCGCGCGACGGACGAATGCGAAAAGACATAAGGCGAGAGGTCGCCAAAGTTTACGGACTAATAAGCGTTTGTGTCCGACGTTAATTGGCCGAAGTGAGAGAAAAGGAGCAGATGCGAAAGTGGGAAACTGCATTAAGATTTGATGTATTTTTCATGCCGCGGGGTGTGCTGGACTTGAATGCAAGTTCTAAGTAATCTCCGTGGGTGCTTCTTGTGTAACCGTTGAAAGGAATGCGTTTGAGGTACCTATAGGTTTTGGTACTTACATACAAAAATTGAACGTCGAACATTTGCGGTGCTTGAAATAAATTCATCTTCTTGGAATTTTTTCAAAATTCTTGCCAAGTATTGAGTTTTTCATCCTTTCTATCGTAGAAATGCTTATAAGAGCACAATTATTTATTTTTCGCCCTCCCTAAGCAGAAATAGGCTGGTGCCCAGTTGCGTCCGCGGCAAAATTTAGATGTCTGCATTGCGTCCGAGTCTAAATGAAAAGAACATGTGTCGATTCCGTCCGGCACAAACTTGTTTCACATGTACGAGTTCCATCCGCTATTCATAATCGTTACGCATTTGTCAAGGCCAAAAATTTCAGCCAAAGAAAAAATTGTAGGTACTTGTATTTAAGTTGCAATATTTTATGTTTTGTTTTTTTGCGCTGGCAATTATACCTTTTTTCATTTTTGTCTTTGGACGCAATTCGACCATTTATTTGCTTTTTCATCGGACGCAATTCTACAATTTATTAGCTTTTTTATCGGACGCAATTGAACTATCTATCCCCTCTTTCTATTGGACGCAAATGTGCTAAAATGGTATGTTTGGGACGCAAGTGAAAAATTGCCCAGAAATATATTATGTAGATTGATGTTTCAACGGTTTTATAATTCTTGAAATCATGAAACAAAAATCTATCTTCGTGCTATGCTAATATTTTCCTGAGTTGGACTAAGATTACGGGAGATTTATTTATCGAAAACCTGCTAAAAATGCTGAGAATTTTGTTCAACTAGCTTTCAAATTTTACTGATTATAGGGAAAATGTAACATGCTGAGGTATTTTGTTACATGTACGAGATTAGAAAAATACTAAGGTGTTTTCAACTTTTGAGTATCTTGATGTGCTTTGCGCTTTTTGATTTGTGCAGACCATAAATTTAGAGCCTCCTACATATGCATATAAACACTTCGACTACGTATACAGATGAAAAAGTGTACCTAAACTAATTTTTATTCAAGATTTCCGCACCATAATGGTCTTCGAGTTACATTTGTATACGTATGTATAATTTTTTTACTGGAATTGAAACATTTTATCAGATCCGACTGTCTTGAAATCTCACTTCATGAAGCTATATACGACTCTGTCTTCTGCCTATAATAGACGGATTCTCTCATCTCGTTGCCCATATGTACTGAATACGATGAACAAAAAACTATTTTCTTCATAAGTTATATATTATTGCAATAACGGCGGTGGAAATAATTCGTAGTACGTGCGTTTTCCTTTTTGACGTTTTCTGCGTGTGTATGTCGAAAATGGAAGAAAGACGACCGCATCGTGTGAAAAAAGTGCCACAGCCATTGGAGCCGGCTGCGATCGAGTGGGTGCATCGGAAAATTGAGCTCACGTTTGACTTGCGAAATTTTATCCCATTCAAATGCGCGGTGAAAAGACGAAGGCGAGTTGGTATAAGGAGAGAAATGTGCAGAAAGAAGTGAGATGCAGATGACGATGGCGAGATGAAGACTCATCGTACCGTTCTTACGATAAATAATAAGCGCGATATAATAAGAGGTTAGACAGGTAAGGGAAGGGGCCGAAGGGGGCAGCGAAATGAAATTAATCCGACGAATATGCATAAACGTGCGTTCGAAAAAGATTGATTTAATAATTTCATCGGCGTCATCATCACGGCGTGGTGTCCTCAATCTGTGCCGTCAAAATGTGGACCAATTGTCTGGGGTCTGACCGAGGTGATGGTGATTGGTCAGATTTGGAGAGTAGCGCCAGTTTTTCGTACGAGGTACTTGCAAAATTGAAAGACACTTCGATTAGCGTAAACAATCAATTTTTAATGACCGTATAGCTGGCAGAACAACGGGATAAATAGACTACCGTATGAAGTACCAGACCAGCGGGTTGTATACGTGTGTTTTTGTGTACCTATACAAAAGTGTTCCCAATCGTGTATGCGTGAGTTGTGACAGAATCAGAGAAAACATACCTCGGGGTGAAAATGTATGTATTTTTTCCTCAATCCTGAAAAGAGTTTGTGATCAGTATGATGTTCTCGTGTATTTTGAGGTCGACCACTTTTTAATATTTAGAAAGACAACTCCGTAATATTTCAATTACTCTAAAAAGTCTAGAAATTTCACCCGTGAGATATAAGACAGCTTTTGATATTAATGTAGGTATAAACTGTTTTGATAATAATGGAACATTGAAGTACATTTTTCTGTGGGCCCATATTCTCTCAGTGTAGAAAAATGCAACGTTTTCCCGACTGTTTTTGGCTCGAGCTTTTAAGAGAAAATTGCGATTTTTTGATTTGTTATGCAAAACTATTTACATTTTTGATTTTGTCTATTTTGGGTCAAGTACCCTCTATGTACCTTTGTAAAAGCAATAATTGAGTAGTGAAAAGCAGGAAAGCGATTTCCAAACAAAAATCCCCTTTATTATGTTTTCACAGATTTTGGTTTTACGGACAATCCTGAAGATGGCTTTTTTTACCACATCTCGATATCTGCTCTCATTCTCGAGATATGGACAGTTGAAGTTTTGCCCTTGACTTTGACATATTTTTAGATCATATTTGAATGCGCAAATTTATCAGAATAAAAATTACCCCATTCAAACTGGTGAACATTTATTTCTCAGAGCAATAATATTATGTAAAAATCTTCCACCGAAACATCAGCATAGAAGGTCATTATTATGTTCATTTTCCCAAAATTATTTACAACAGTCTTATGAAAGTATTTTTGAAATTTTTAAACCATTTTCTAGATTGGTATACATCTCTAAAGAACGGCAAAAAAGGGGATTTAATAGACTGATATTTGGCATAAAAATCTGAGAACGGCAATAAGAAGGGGGTTTGGATAGCTTCATTTTCTGCTCTCTCCATCTAGAATTAATTATTTTGAATGGGTAACTGTCTCGGAAAAATTTGTCTCCTGATGTTCCGTTACGTTTTCTCATGATACGTCTCATATTTTAAATAACGAGTGAAATATATTTTAGAGAAGAACAAGTTGCGAGAAGGTCAGAATGAGGTTCATTAAATATTTTTTTCTAAATACGTAATTGCAAAATATCTGTCATAATTTTATTTAGATCCCGCTTATGTATTCTCCTGGCCTGAGAATTAGCCTTCCAAGAATGTGTAAACCAAAGGCTTAATGGTGGCTGTCAGCCGAGTTGCTCGCATTAGAATGAGATTTTATTGAGTGGTTTCTTCGCGAAATTAAATTTATGAAATTAAATGGGGCACATTTATTTTGCTTCTAATCTCTATATACTGTCCTGGCAAAGTGGGTATTTCTACTCTGTACGACGATTTGTCTGGGAAAAAAAGTCTCGGTACTTCTGCCTGCGTAGGTTTCGAAATCTCTGTTAAAATAGTGAAATTATATAAAAAATGTCCTGGTTTTGTACGACAGCCAACATATTTTTTGTAATTCCGCATCGAGACCAAAAATAACGGAGACTCCGTTGACTTATATTTTCCTCTACTTGTTTGCGTACGTTGTTTTATTTTTAGAAATTCAATGATCAATAATCAATCGAATTTGTCCACCGTCCAGGAAAATGCGCTCTAATCTGGTCCTGCATAATTATAATACCTCTATGGAAACAGTATTCCCATGCGTAACAAAACTTGTTTGCCATTCTGGTGGAACCTGTATCTTGTCCATCTTCTGGTGTGTTTTCTAACCCGATCTATATTTTCATTTCCATTCATTAAATGTTTCTTGCAACAAATCGATTTCGTATGTAAATCAATGGTGTTTTTCTCATGATCGTATTTTTATTTTAGATCTGAGGATTTCTCAATTGATGAATGAAATTAGATCTGGAGACGAAAAATGTTAATTTTGGTCTTTTGCTTCCAGTGAATGGTATACTTTCAGACAGGTACTCGAATAAAGTTTAAACTACAGCTGCCCTAAAACTTCTATCAAATTTAAGGATATTTTTATTTTTGATAGTTGAGTATTGGCTAAACTAAAAAAATTGTTCTTTTTTATATTATAAGTAACTTTAAAAATTAGTATATGTCTCGCTGGCAATCCAAGTTTGGGGTTGTGCGTGGCTTAGCGGTTTGATGCTGAGTCTAGAATCGAGTATAATGCAGGCTCGAAACTAACCGTCGACTAAAAATGGTGGTACGAGTATACGTGCGATTCACTTTGAGTTCTCTTCTCACATGTGAAGACTGATGATTATACTCGTATTGAGTTGAACTTTGCATACGAAATTCTCTGAACCTGCGTATTAATATGTACCGTCGAACGGGGTGACTTTACATTCAAGGGGCGACTTTACCCACTCCAATAAATAAATTGCCAGGCAAAAATTAAGACCGAAATACGATTTGGATCGAAGCAGGTAGAAGGAGAAAAAGAAAAAAATGATCGCCACCCCTACCTCACTTCACCAAGTAACAAAACAAGAAAATAAAGCGGCGATATGGTTTTTTCCTTTTTCTTATTCGTCTTTTTTTTTTAACCTCAGACACTCAAAATATTCAGTTCGGTTTCACACGGTTGAAGTTGGTACTTGACTAGTTTCTTTTCAATCGCGTATGTCTGAGTACAAACATCCTCAAATTTTGCCTCCCCACCCATCAATAACCCGTCAGTAACAAATTGATAGGTAAAGTCGCCCCATTGAGGGGTGACTTTACACAAATTTTTTGAAAAATCATAAAAAATAGAAGGAAAGCTGCAAACTTAAACTTTTTTTTACAATTGTGTTGAGAAATGTTGGACCTAAATTTTAAAACCAAATTCACTTCAATAGCTTCAAAATTGGAGGAGTTATTAAAGGACAAAGTTGAAAAACATTAAAAAAGTGTGTAAAGTCGCCCCACTCGACGGTACATCATATAAACTTGTAGACGTTGAGTAGAATATTCTTAATGCCAGTGCCTATGTGTACAGGTATACATAAACTAGTGACTCGATGTCATGTTTCATTTCGCAATGTCTTAGTGCTACATTTATGAAATGTTAACGGTGTATTAAGAAGAAAAAATGACCCAAAATTTTTCTAGCTTTTAGTAGTGGTAGAAGTGCAACCCCTTTCATTGAGTTCTGTTTTCTTATAAAAATCTTACCCACGATTGGTTTTACATCATTTAAGAAATGTTCAAAGTTCGTTTAATATTCAGTAATGAAAACTGATATAAATTTTTCTGCTTTTGGCTAAATTAACCGTTTGCGTTATTTTTTTTTCTCGTAAATTTATTGACTTACGCCCTATGCGAATCTCTATTTTGATTTACCTCAAAATGTTTTTCATGAGTAGACTCTGTCTGATGTATACTCGAATAGCTGCTTGTGGTATTGTTCTCGTTCTCATCTTCATTCTTATCGACACTTCTCTACTATTTTGAAAGTCTACGTCTGAAAAATTACGAGTACAATCGTGTCGAAGTGCCAAATGGTAGCGAATAGCAAAGCGAAGGCGTACCACCAACGACGCCTGCCAGATTTCTCCTAAAGTGTCGATCGCTTGGTGAGCCGCTTGCAGTTTTTTTCTTTCTGTCGCCGCGGCTGAAAGTGAATCAACACAGTCGCGGGGCGAAGTGGTTTTGCTGATTTTCCTACAGTTTTCGTACGTTTTTCTTTCTTCGTCTGTAGTTTACAACCTCTAATCGATCCAATTTACTCGTTCGTCAATCGCAAAGAATGAAAGAAGATTAGCCATCTTTGATGGTGGATATCCGCTGTGCGTTAATGAACTCCCTTCTCAGCCTAATCCACTCCTCCCTAAGCTTCCATCGTCGTATTCCCTTTCGTTTTGGGCTGAGTGTGGATAATGTGCTACCGAGAAAACTAAATTTTGAAGGCCTATGAGATATAGTAGAATCTTGTTTTCCTGGAACAATTTGTATTTTTTGGTGGGAACTACTGGTGGATGTGAAGAACGCTGGGAGAATTTTGGAGAATTGGTCGTCGTTGTTTGTGTTTAGAATTGCTAATAAATGATGAGTAAAGTTGAAGTCGAGTTATGCATGAGCTACTCTTGATGTGATTAAATGTTTTTCAATTTTCGTTGTTATTTAAAAAATTTGTTGCGTGGATATAATTCGGTGTCCATAAAAACAAATCCTTGAAAGGGACCTTTTTTTTTTTTTTCGTGTTTAAAGGAATGTAAACATTTTTGGCTTTACTTTCTACATTCTATCGAGTTCACACATTATAACATGGGTAGTATACCTCTGCCAGGTTCTAACAAGAGTTGTTGAAAGGCAGTATACTTGTATCGATTTTTTTTTAGCTTTCTCTTTCCACCCTTATGAAGCTCGTTCAATTTTTTGTTTTCACTTTCATTTGAGGGGATTTTTTCGAGTCTACCTATTTGATGATTGATATCACTTCTATTCGATGTTTACTCTGTCCTGAAAAATTAACGTAGAATAACTTCAATTTGAAACAATTATTTATTAAAATTGTGTTTTTACTTGTGATTCTCTATCCCCATTCTTGGAAAGGATACAAAAAATGCTTGAGACAAAAGTTGAGGCAAATTTAATGAGGATCAGTTTCTTTTCAAACATTTTTTTGAAAAATAATTGAGGACAATAATTGATGAAAACTCAGTTTTTATACCCGCGTTCTCTGGTTTATGTAAGAGGTGTTGGTTATAAAATTGTATGCGCGGATAAAGCTTTGACTTATTTATTTATACTAATTAGTACTTTTGACGATTTTAAATATTGGTACCTATTTTTCAAGTTCATAAAATACTTAATACGTTTCCAGTGGAAAACTTCTGTTCCTCTTAGGTATACGTGCAATTCCTTCGTCTGCAGCACCAAAATCTTAATAAGAATCTATTGTCTTCTTACCTGGGTAGTAGTCTGCGTTTGACGTAAAGAGCACGCACAGCCCGGTTTCATAGTTGACCGAGTGACAGGTTTCATTGCTCTGGCAAGCTTCTAAGCAGTCTGTAAGCATTATTGTGCCTGGTATCGAATCGAGTAAATCGTCTGGAGCGGTGAACACGTAGCCGGTGACTAATTCGAAGCCCATCATTTCGGGATCGCAGTCTTCTAATCGTGTCCCAGCCCTGCTTAAGGGTGGCATACCAAGGCACACTGCTATTAAAAATACTATCCATATTCTGCGTGGTGTTAGCCATTCGTATTCCATTACACTTTCGGTTGTCTGTTGAGCAAAAAAACAGAAAACAGAGAAACGTTATAAATTTGAATAAGTATAGATAATTCAGTTATTATACTCGAACGACGAAAAAGTTAAAAATTTGATAAGAGTTGTTCTTTTCTTCTTTTTTTTCTTCCTTCGACCATACTAATGATTAGGGATCGGATTTATATGAAAACGCATATTTTTTTGTAATTCACATGGAAGGGTGAGAGTCAGATAGCTTTTCGTTTCACGCCATTCTGATTAAAATAAGCCCAACTTGTTTTCACATATTTCGCATATATAAGGTATATTTGCATATGTCGACATATTTCACAAAAATTCATGCATATTTCACAAATTACTATTTTCATTCTTTAATTTGTGATCTGATCTCTAATGTAGTCATGTATTGTGATGTTAGTATCAAGATTTTTTACCAAAACGACATTTTAAAATTAAGAATTACCTACTCAATAAAATTGTTTTCTTGTTTCGTTCATTCAGAAATTGTATCTTAAATTATTAGGTAATTGGTATGAAGGTCAAATTTAGCTTTAGCTCAGTTAGCTGAGTAAAACGATGCCAATATTGATATTTCCATATTTTTTGCATAATTATTCTTCAAAAAATCATGCATATTTTTCGCATATTTTATGAAAAAATCATGCATATTTTTCGCATATTTTTAAACTTATACTTGAATTTTAAGCGCATATTGTATGCGCATATTTTCCACTTTTTAGAGCATATAAATCCGATCCCTACTGATGATAAATTATGAATGAAAGAATCGAAGTGATTTTTGAGAATCAGGCAAAAAATGATTCATTCCCTTCCTGAAAAACTAACTTCAACACTAGAAGTACCAGGTGGCGTCATATACGACACCACTCAAAATTTTGAGATGACTTCTCAAAGAAGCAATATTTTGAGAACCCCTGCGACTTGTGTCATACGACGCCACCTGGTCCTTTGAGGTTACTCTTGTGGTGTCATATATGACACCACCTGGTCCATTGAGTAAATCGAGTAAAACCTGGTATTTCTAGTGTTAATACATACCAAGCAACGCTAGACTGTCGATCCGCGTCCGTAGATACGTAATCGTAGTTTCGTTCGTATTTACGGCGAAATCGTTAGGCAATTTGCACTACACGTGAATATTTTCGAAGTTTTGCAACGAATTTCCTAACGGACTCTGAGGGTTGGGAGGGAGTGGGCGCGTGTTAGGATACGATAAGATACCGTTGTTTGACACTCTCTCGGTGTTTTTTTTTGTTTTGTTTTGTTTTTTTTATCATTTTCATTTTTCACAATTTTTGGCCATTTTTTTTTTTCGTTGCACTTCCTTCATATTATGGTATTTTTCTTATCCATTCCAATTTTTTTTTTTTACACGCAAACAAATGTGAGTAGTCATCGGATTAGCCGCGCTCGATGAATGGAAAAATCAAATTATCCCGAATCAGAGTGGCGGATCGGCCGAATGTAATTTCTTTATAAGATTCGAAATCCGTCTGACGAACGACCGAAACGCAGTTTAATTACCCAAAACCGGCGATGGGAGGAGATGGTGATGAAGAAGTTGGAAAAAGTAAAAAAAATTTGCTCTTGTCGTCGGGTCTGCGCGTGATAGCATGTCGTCAAATTGAATACTTTTTTTTGGATAATTTTTCTTTGACATTGCTACGCATTTTATTGCGGTTTGACGTTTTACTTCCTTTTTTTTTTTTTCGCTTCTCTGCGCAGGTTTGTTTTTTTTTTTGGTTGATGTCATTTTCTTATGGTAATTTTAGCTCGATGTTTACTCTTTCTCTTTCGTTTGGTTGATCGCTGTAGATTAGCGGGTAGACACACGTACGATTTAGTGGAACCGGTGCAAGGCGGAAGAATGTCTTGTGTTGATTTTTTCGTTACATTTATAGTGAGGAGGAAGTGGTTTGAAAAGGACAAACCTGCTAAAAGTGGCAAATTGTAGAGTTGAGGTCAAATTTGTCTAGATATATATCGCACACCCTCTACAAAACTGCTACAACTCGCAAAAATCGAGTTTTGAGTTAGTAGTGAAAAAATGGTCTATAAGGGTCCCACTTTGATCCCCCATATTCACCTTGGCGAAATTCCACCCCCAGACCCCTCCAGGACAGTTGTATCAGTTTACAATTTCAGAAATATGAGGCTATTCAATGGACAAAACTGCTACAACTCAACTTTTTCAAACAAACTGATAAAATTACTTGACAAAACTGATACAACTCAACATTACTCTACTAAACTGATACAATTTGCAGTTCTACAACCACGTCATTAATGAAACAACAACACTCAAATTATGTACAAAACTGATATAACTGTACAAAACTGATACAACTCGACCATTTTCTTCATTATTGGCTGGACAAAAGGGATACAACTTGCATGTGGGCTATTTATTGACCACTGAAGGGAGAAATATTATCATATTCAGAAACTAGACCACAATACGAGTCTTTTGACGTTTCAACAAACAAAATCCGTTGAAAATTCACTGATTACTGACAGTTTTAAAATTCAAAATTTCAAACAGCTCTCCTGAAAAAACAGTTTTTGCGAGTTGTAGCAGTTTTGTAGAGGGTGTGCGATATGAGTATTATGATGCTCTGGAGTTGAATAAAATATTTTTTAGAGTAATTTCAAATTCAGTCTAATTTCAATATTGAAATTTTATATTCGGATTTCGTATGCAGAATTCTTTGCAGTAGGTTTTTAATGTAATTCTGCGAACCTGAAAATATTATGCTGAATTGTGAGTACAAACAACATACTTTCAATTCGATCCTGGCAACCTCCTCTCTGACTACGTATGGGCCTGTAAGCTTATTATAGCTGATACTCAACTCTCTTTCTTGAATAAACAACAAACAACACCCTTTAGTGATTTGAAAATTAACTTTCTCATAACTTCAGGACAAAGACACGATTACAAGCTAGATTTCCGATCAAATTTACATTTTCATTTGCATAAAAGCGTAAATCTGTATGAGTTTATGAATTTTTGTTCTTTTCGACATCTCAGATTGTTTATAAAGAAAGGTGGAACACGTTTGAATCGTTGACTAATTAGTTGAAGTACAGCTTACATCGATCTAGGTGGTCTTAATGAGGGACCAATAATGTAATCGGGCATGTTAAACTTCTCTTATGTAAATTGGTACTGTTCCTTAATTTTATTTTTCCCTTCAAATATTAGAGTAGGTATGTGAAACGTTGAAATTATCGATGAAATATTCGTACGTTCTTTTTACTCGTACATTTAAAAATTGAAAAAGAAAAAATAATAAAAAGGACTTTTTGACTTAGCTCCATGTGTTTTTCATCACTCTAATTCGCTCAAATATTATTTACTTGTAATTTACATCAACGATTAATTTATTCCTTTATTTATGTGATGATGAATAAGGTGTGTGAAATTATAAGAAGAAAGTCACGTTGAAAATGTCACTTTCTGTTTTAAACAATTTTTATAAATTCATCTAAAGTGAAATTATTACAGTCTCTTGATTTTGTTTGAGCTTCTTAGTTAATTTATATAGTGATTTGAATCACTGTGAAGTTGAAGTTTGCATACAATTAAATTTTAATTTCATTTTGCATTTTATAGAAGACTATTAGCTGCATTCCTATGCATTCGTCTGTAAGGTAGTCGAAATAAAAAACTGATTTTATGTGCATTTCCTACTTTTTTACACGTTACCTGTAACGTAAACTCAATCTTATTCACACACCAAAATCATTAAAATTCTTTTCTTACATTTTGTGAAGTGTGTGTTTATATATTTTCTCACTCACTCAACTGCGATTAACGCACACTGTATGTGAAGGAGATTCATTTCGAATAAACATCATTTTCTTCTACATTTTCTTACTATCTCTCGTTATGTTTCCGAATGGGTCAGCAGCTCGTGTAATTAAAATCTGTTTTTTTCTTTCTTCGCATGAATTTATTTAGAAATCTTTTGTGTAACTTGCGCTGCTGTTCGCATTTTTTTAGCGCCGCCGCAGCTTCGCCCCGGCAAGTAAAATAAATGAATTAAAAAAAAAAAAACTTATCCATTCTAGTAAATCGTAGAGTGTAATAACAGAAATGATAAATACGAGTTAACGTTTGTACGTAGGTACGTGTGTTTTTTTTTCAATCTCAAATTATAAAATGTGATTTTAGACCTTTTTTCTTTTCTCTTCCCTCATGAAGAAAAAAAGAACGAAGATTAGCTTGTGTAACGTTTTATGAGCTCATGGGTGGGCTTAAGTTTAATAATGAGAAGAAAAAAATCATAATGATAATGTGCGGGGAGTGGAGGAAAAAAAATGAAAAAAACCTCGATTCAATTAACATTTTTCGTTTATATAAATACCAGGAAGGTACTCGTATGTATAATATTTTTTGTAAATTAAATGAAAGTACTCCGTACTTGGAGAAAACCTGTGATTTTGAAAATGATTTACAAACGAGGAATACTGGTGGACGTGAATAATTTTAAACGAACAATGAGTTGATCAGGTCTACTCGTATTAACAGTAGTGGCTAGAAAATAGTTTTTCTTGAAACATTCATGCAAGGTCAATTGGGCAGCTACGAGTCGATGAATATATAACGGTTTGAGCTGGGAATGTTAGTGTTTTTTTTTTTGTCAGATAATTCTGTGCTGAGGATCCGTTTTGTGGTTCTTTAGCAAGTAGCAAATACATTTATATGTCGCTGAAAAATGGTGATAATTAATACGTTTTTCAGAAATATCTCTATGCATAAATGGTGTAGAATAAAGAGTGAAAATCAAGAACAGCTACTAATAATTTTTTTATAATTGAATGATGAGAATGAAGTTTAATCTTCCTCTATTATTGGTTCATTTATTGGATAAATATCCTCATCTAGATATACAATGTTTGTAGTCGGCGATCTCCCCTTTGTTGGATACAAAAACGAGAAAGAAGGATTGGCAACAAAAAAAAAAAAAAAAAATTTCAATAAACATGGCCCCCTTTAGCAGGCGTTTTTATCCCCTGTATTTTGGATCTAAAAGCCACAATGTTTTGATATGGTCTAGCTAAAGGGTGACAATTATTTCTGCAGTGGAATTAGAATTTTCATTTTCTAAACGTATAATTGTCTGGTTTCAAAATTATAAAACAAACTTGAGCTGCAATATCAGCCGAACTGAGTTGAAACTGGGAAATCTAATTCTATGTAGCGCGTAGACAGGCTATTCTCTTTGTCTACAGCATACCAAAAAATATGTGTGTGAAAAGCAAATTCTTTCGAAACACCAAAGAAATGAGGCATTGGTATTTACCAAGCATCGGGAACGAAGAACGATTTTCGTTCGTTCTTTGGGTGAACGAACGATGAAAGAACGAAAGATCGTTCTTCTCAAAAATAGAAAGAACGGACCGTTCGTTCTTTGGTCCGAAAGAACGAACGATCGTTCGTTCTCTTCAATTGATAAGAAGAACGAAAGTTCGTTCTTTCAGTTTTATCAGTGAATTTGTATGCAAAATTCGTTAACGAATTGTATTGAATTCCGTAATTACGATGATTTTGTTGGTTATGGTTAATTGATTGAATTATTTTTAAATGAAATAAATAAATTAGTTTGGTTTCACAGTTCGAATATCATTTCATTATTTTCCAGATGCTTTGGTCGTACTCGTAGTTTGTATCTTATTCAGAGTTTATTGCCTTAGGTTATTACTTATTTTGCTTATTCTTTCATTGTTCTATCGTATTTGAAACCTGATCAACGAAAATGTACTAAACCAATTTAGCTGGAATTTGTATACTGGATAAATACGAGTCTTCAAAGTATATTAATTATATTTCAAGTCAATCCATTCGTTAGTTAGATAAAAATACTGAAGAAATACCATAAAATAATTTTCAAGTTTTCCTTTTTCCCATTTTACCTTCGAGTTTTGAGTGTGTCACGTCATTATTGTCATTCTGTACAAGAGTATGCAATATGATGAGCAAAGAACGAACGAAGAGCGGCGAAGAGCAAGCAATATGACATACAAAGAACGAACGAAGGGTAAACAATGTCACGTGACCAAAGAACGGAGAAAGGGGCCGTTCTCGTTCCCGATGCTTGGTATTTACGAATTATCTGGAAATGTTTTATAGTTTCTAAATATTTTAAATTGCCACCATTTCACTTTGATTGAAACATCATTTTTATGCTCGTATAATTTAGTACATACTCGTATTTTCCATCGACTGACTTTCGATTTTGGTTTATCATGAAAATTATTTCGTTTTTATTTCCTTCCTTTCGTCCCTACGTATTTTCGTTACTCCATTAAAAATATTTTGTCTTCTTGCGTATGACATATATATGATGCGGGATGCCCATGAAAACCGTGAGACCTTCCAAAAAATGAACTCTGCGTAAAGAAAGTAATCGCATGCCGAGAGGAAAAGAGTGAAGAAAGCTGGCAATAAGAAGGAAGAGGAAGAGTAAAAGAATCGAAATTAAAATAAATACGATTAATATAATAAAATACGAGGTATTTTGCATCCGAGTGTAATAAACTGTTCGCATTTCGCGTCAACGTCATCTTTACTTTTAATTAAAGAGCATTTCATTCGTATTATCCGAGAGTGCAGCAGACGAATGAAAGATTCGTAATTCATCTTATTTAATTATATACGTTTCCTTTCGTTCTATCACATTTGCCCTGAACAAGGTGTATGCCTATCGAGGTGATGTTATTAACCGCGTACACTTCCATGTCGTTTGTTTTTTTTTCATTTATTTTTATTTACTTTTCTTTCAATTTATGTAAACGCATGACAGATACAAGCGTCCGTGCTCAAGTGTTTTAATAACGATTATAATCGATTATAAATTATTAGCATATTATTTTAATTATATGGTCTGCTTTTAAATTATTATGAAATTCTTTACTTTTAATTTTCATGCAGTCCTCGTTTGGTGCGTAAGTGCTGGGCTAAGAAAAATCAGCATCAGAGAAGGGGTGAAAGAGAAACATAAGGGCGAGTGAGAATGAAGAGAAGAAGCATAATTGGAGTACCTATTGTCAGAAAAATTTCAAACGCAGTAAGGTTCTTGCAGAGATTCTAACTGCCGGGATTAATCCCTGAAACCCGGCATTTTCCACTGTCGTGAAAAATCTCAAGATTTGATAGAATTCTTGGAATTTTAGGAATTTTTTTCCTCAAAATTTTAGTGATTTTTTTCTCGATTTTCTGATTTTATGGTCTAGAAATGATCTTCCGACTGATCTTTAATACAAATTTCATACTATTTCGTTCTTAACGATTGTTGAAATTTTGTATTTCAGCTTCGAAGGTAAAATTTATGGTCTGCTACATTTTATAGCACCAAGTCTTTATAGATGCTGTGCTGCGGTTCAATTTATGGTTTAGAGGTATACTCTGAGAATTTATTTTAATCGTAGATCTTTTTTCGACAATTTATTGTTTTCGAGAGGTCTGTTGTCTTCGTGAAAAATGTGTTGCTCACAGTATAAATTTGTAATTTTTTCCGCATTACATACAACCAGTCTAATTGTATGCCCCTTACTCATACATACTGGACTCCTCGTTATACTTGGATGCTTCCGAAACCATTGTTACACCTTTATAATTATCTTTTTTTTTCTTCTTACTGACCTGCTCTCGTCACCTAATCTATAGGAGCATCGATTTGTGGCTACCTTTCACGAGTGATTTGCGCGCAATCCTGCTGAATTCAGTTTTTCTTATAACTAACCCGGTAACCGTTTATCGAGCATATTGGCTACCCTTCAGCAGAGACAGACTGCACGGATAGCGACTGAGACAGAATGCTTGCCGATGCCATCAAAGACCGTCTGTCTGCTGGTGTTGGCAAAACAACGTGTAAGCGCACTCGCCGTCGTTTCCTTATAAGCGATTTATCGACACTTTTTTTTTTGCCTGCTGTTGACAAAAGCGCAGATTGGAACTGTGGCTCATTCGTGACCACCTTCTCTCGTTTCTCCGCTCTGCCAGCTATGGGTCGTAAAAGTTGTCGGGTTGCCGTATAGATTCTAGTCGCCAGATTCGGCATTTCGATGCACGTCTTATAGTGCACCATAGCGTACTCAGCTACTCCATCACGAATCAACAGCACACGAGTATATGGTGTAGCATTAGGAGAAAAACGAGCAGAGACCTATATGGGAATTTCGAACGAACACCTTGTGTACATAATTATTCGCGAATGAACTGAGACCAATAAAGTTGCACTACTGCACTAGATATAACAAATGTATACTCGAGTCAATAATGAATATTCAAACTACCCGATAGAATACACAGAATATTCCACAGCATGTTGATTTTATTTATAGAATGAATGGACCCGTAGCTAGGATATATTTTGTCGGGGGGGAGGGGGCTCACTATTGCGCTGAAAAGTTTTCTTTTTCACCCTGAACATCGTTTTCTCTTATACTGTCATATTTTTTCAACATTATAATTAATTGTTAGTCGAAGTACTAGATGCCATGTATCGATAATTTTGTTCCCAAATTTCATTCGATATTCTCATCATTCTTACAGCGGAGTGAATTTTTTTGACTCGGAATCGAAAGTATGGAGCTTTACTGCATCCAATGCTCTACCCGTTTCTTTAGTATCTCTTCTACTCGCCTTTTGATATATTTTCAAGCTTGTAGAAATAAGTTCTATACTATATCCCTTTTGGTACGTGCTGTACAAGTACACATTGTGTGTACTCGTATATTTGTTTACGTACAGGAGTGTTTAATATGGCCTCCTATCCTACTGAATACCAAACATACGCTGCTCTTGTCACGTATCACCTACCTACCGACTGATCTGCTCGAGTATTAATAACAATCCGACAACCTACATTTTAAGACTTTTACTGTTTCACTTTAATATATTTTTCTGTCTGCTACCAACTTCTCTTACCCTCCGTCTCACCTTTTTTTTTTTTTTTGCATTTGTCCTCCAAGTTCTAGTCATGGTTGCACTTTGTCTCAGTTGTTGTTGTTGTTGTTTTTTTTTTTTCCGTGCAGCTCCTATGTTTATGCTCGTGTATTCCTACTAATTTATCGGCTAATCGTGAAATTCCGTTATGTTTTTCCGTCACATTAGCCTACTGGCCGTGTGTTTTCTCACTTCATTGATAGACCTGCGCTCGAAGAATCATCATAATATGCAGGGCACGCTTGCACAAAATGGCATTGTAGTCGATGGTGTGGGTGTCGCAACTTTTTTTTTTTTTTTTCAAATAAGAGTAGATACCACTGTACCCCAGTCCTCGCTCGGTTCTCCTGGCAAGTTATATACGTGATGTAATTAAAGTGTTTCCAGAAATTCCAGCAGCGAGTGGAAAAAAAGAAAAATCGAAAAGCAGGCAAAAAAAAAGAAAAAAAAGATGAGTAAATAGTATCTGCCACGAGGAAGAGCAGGCATTCTAGGCATGGAGTCTGTGCAACGCAAAATAACGGATACCGTTTCAAAAAGTAGCATGTCTTCTGTCTTCTGCAGAGTGGACGTCTGTAATTAAAACAATATAACATGCTTTTTCTTTCTTACTCACTTTTGGCAGGGTATTTCTTGAATTTAAAATTCCATCGAATTCTAGTACCTGATGTTATGGTCAAGTAACAGACCATCGAGTAAAAAAAAGAAAAAAAAGTAACGATATGCACGCGTTACTAAACGGTCAGTTTGTAGCATTTTTTTGTTTTTTGTTTTGTTTTTATCACTGTTATACTCGATATAAGCCTTTTTTTCTCTCATTTTTTTTGGGCGAGGGGAGGGGTGTATTGTTTGCAACCGTGTCAATGTAATGGTTACTGTTATGAGGTAATTACTTTTTTTTTTTTTGGTAGCATCAGTTAGACTAGACAGTGACGTAGTTGGTTTGGTGGTAAGCCTTGTCTGCAGAGTTATGACTGACAGTGTGAATGCTGACGAAAACCGAGATGAGCGTCGATACTCAAAGGTGACTTCATGTGATTGAGAAGAGGTCAAACTTGAACCATGACAATCTTATGCCCCATTTACGCCAGTCAGTGTTATACAGCTTGGAAAAAAGAGTTATTTATCAGTTAAGGATTGTACCTTTTAGAAATGTCAAATTCACAGATGACCAATGAAATCAAGTGTTTTTTTTTTCATATATGAGTTTGAACTATAAAAGCTGTGGGTAAAAAGTGACTATAAAAATGAAACTAATTACATATAGGTACATTAAGAAAAGAATACACTTATTGTATTGTGTTTACTGAAAAGAGAAAGATAGAATTCTACAACTTAGAGAGAGGAACATTCAACTTCAAGTATTCGGCTCAACTTGGCAGAAATTTATGTGGTCAAGTTTCCTACTGCAAATTGATATTAAATAGGAAAGAAAGGGATCAGTTTCTTCCAGTTTCGCATTTAATAATTTCCATTTTATTATTCTTTGTTTCTTTTAGAATGTTGGTTGTACTCGTATTTCGGTCAAGTATCGAAAAAATTACCAATATTTTAAGAAGAAGAAAATGAAAATCTACCAAAAAAAAAAACATTTATTCAGACATGATTTGATCTACTGGCTATTGTACCCATATTACCGCACTAATTTAGGAGGGAGAATAATTTCTTCGCTAAATAATTATCGAAGTTTAATTCCTTGAAAGCCAAAATAGGCCTTGGTCAAATCAATTTTTTCGGTCTTGAATATACGACAAATTTTCTTGTTAAAAGCTTCATGTACTCTTGATTTTGTGGTTTGGCACTTACGGGTTTGTGAGAAGAACTTTTTGTGTAATCGCAAAACTGTACTAAAATTATTTTGTAGCTACACGATATATCGTTTAAAAATTTCGCAGGTTAAAATATAATTTTTTTCTTGGCTCCATTGAACACCCATAAAGTGTTCGATAGGCGCCACAATTTGTAATGGTAATTGACTCACGTATCTGTGAATATATCGCCATCGAAAGTGCAAAAAAGAAGAATGATTTCCACATTCATTACGCATTTATTATGATTATGCGAGGGTGGTCTGCATCAGGTTCATAGATGTATAGACTACATAGAGTATAGATCATTCCATTAGCTTGGGTATGTACTCGTTTTCCAACTATGAGAATCATAATAATTATATAGAAAATTGCAAATGAAACCTCTATGATATAGATTTACGAATGGTGTATTGGCCAGACTTTCGTAAATAAAGTTAGTGCTTCGATCTTTATCGGGTGATTAACATTGAATTTTTTTTGTTGCAATAATATGTTAATATTCTCTTCAACGTGGTTCACAGAATTCGCACTGGCGTTTTGCCAGACGTCCACGTGCTTAATGGACATATAATTCTGGTCGCGTGAAAGGTAAATTTTCATAAAACAAAAGAATATGGCCTATAGTAATCCAGTGAACTCGACGTCGTAATTATTGTACTGATAATTTTTCTCATTTTTTTGGCTGCCATCGAGATTCGTGGTTTTTTTTTCTTCATTTTACCTTCTCATAAGAGGTAAATGATTGATATTTTGTGAACGAAAGTTAAATTTTACGTTCTACTCAATTGGATATCGATCATTGTCTCCTATAAGCATTTGTTTGCCAACAAATTAACCACAATGTCTCCCACGAAAATGGTGAATGTATTTATTTTATTTTTTTCTTTCAAACTTGGCATCCTTGACTTGGTGCACTGAACTTGCACAGTATGAGTCATTTTGAGAAATTTTCACATAACGTATTCACATAATTACGAGGTACAGAAAAATTCTATTTTTCTCTATAATGACGCGACGTATCGATTATGAAAAGTGTACGTTTTATAATATTATCGATGATGGTTCGGAATTGACGGATTATTTCTCAGATGGCGACTTTCATTTTTTTTTTTGGAGGGTGAAGGAGAGGTTTATTGAGGTTGAGTCACCGACAATCATGTTGATATAGAAAAATTTTGAATTGAAAAAAACAAAAAAACAAAAAGCAACTTATTGAAAGAAATAATAGCGAGAAACAATGTTTGGTGATACGTGTGTAACTATATTTGTATTTACAGTCATTATAATATATATGTATGTGTAGGGTACTTTATATATTATATTTAAGATTACCAAATCAATGTTAATCATTATTTTTTTCTTCTGTTTCAGGTAAGTGATTTGGCTGATTAGATTTTTGCTACATTCGAGATTGCCCGGAGGTACGTTATTTCATTGAGTTTTACTTAATTTTTCGACTTTTGGACTAGTTTTTTATCGCATGATAATATCGAATTATGAAAAATATTCTTTTTTTCAATATGAGTCTTAGTGGGTATTTATGACGTGTGCATTTATATTCGACTGGGCTTTTAATTTATTCAGCGAGCTTATACTTTGAGCTCTCATTCATTCATGTTCTTCATTATTTTGTTTTTGTTTCATATCAATTCCTCAAAATTACGAGTATGTCATTTCTACTTGAAAATAGCTGTCTTATATCTGCTCTTTGATTGAAACTTCCATGTTCCTAAAATTTGTCGTTTTCAAAAATTAATTTTATCGTCCTTCAGAAGTTATATGTAGTTCTGACTGCAGTGAGAAAGAACATTCTGCTCAATAACGAGATATGGTCATCGTTGAGCAGTGTCTTTGTAACTCAACTTTGTTGTAACTTCGTTCTTAAAAAAATATTTTACCTATCCTAATGAGGAGAAGTTAGGCCTATCTCTTGATAGTGATTGACGTAACCGTGTTTCAAAACGTGACCATAATTTTTTGTTGTGTGTGGACAATTAATTGTACACGTGTCACGATGACAATCTTGACTAATTAAAAAAGAAGAAAAAGGACAATAATGATGAAATTTGAGAGAAAAAAAGTTGGAATCTTTAACCAGGTGGAAAAAAAATTCGTTGATTTCTTTCAACGATGGGAATGTATAACTGCTGAAAAAAAAAAGTGGATACTTACGCACTAACAAATTATTGTTGAATCTAATTAAAAACATAAATAGGTTATCTTTTTTTCGCCAATTTTCCCAGGCAAATATGAATTGTCTGTTTTTTGCTCATGTTTTTCATAACAATAGAACTTTTTGATTATAATTTTTAACGCGTGTCGCTTGTTGCCGTTTGCAAAGATGAGCTAATTTTTTTTTTTTTCTTTTCATTTTCCTATTGTGAAAATGAGCGGAGAAAAGGCAACGCGACGATAATAAAGAAAAGTAGCTACGAGTGCATTGGTAATATGTATGTAATTTTGTAGTGTTTCTTCTGAGAGGAAAAAAGAAAGGGAAACAGAATAAAGTACTCTCATCTGAATTCTTTGCATTTATATATCTGATGCATGGTTATCGATGTGTGGGCATGTTTATAGAAAATGTATACTGTGCATACCTGCGTTTTTGTCAAACGAATCATCTTCATTTTCTTTTTAATCGATTTTAATTATTGGCATTCCGTGCGTGCAAATTAGAAATTACATTTTTCTGTTGGCCACGCATGTTGCCTCATTTTACCACGTAGACAGCGTGTCTGCGCGTTGCATTTGAAGAATGTTACCCTGTTACCCATGTGTGTATATATGTTGAACGTGAAGTCCTTCATTTTAATTAGGAAATGGCAATGCCACGAGTGGATGACAGGTATATCTGTGTCCTCATTTTGCGAATCATACCTTTCTCCATCAGTTGAGAAAAGCCTCGACTTTTGTAACTGGAGTGGCTTAAAATTTATTTGTGTCGAATGAGGAAAACCCAGGAGCAAAAACAAAGGCTGAAATGCATTTCCACGATTTTTTAGGAAAGCAAAAACAAACTGCTCATTCGATAGTATCCTCCTTCGTCCTTCATGAAATTAGAAAGAATGTCATCCAGATTTTTCATTTCGGTTCTTTGGTGGGCACTCCATTCTTGTTTATGTAAAATTTTTTCTCATTATAAACTGACATATTCTTATTGGAAAAAATTAGTAGTAAGTTTTACTATTTTAAATAGGGGAACAGCGAAAATTTAAAATTTATTGTGGATGTTCTTATAAGAATTTATAGTACTTGTTATCATCCTTGATGATGAAGTTAACTTTAACATTTTTTCTATGGTAATTTTTCTAACGAAACTAATCTTGAATTTTCCCAATTTTCGCAACCAAAATAGTGAAAATTACCGCTAAAATTTTTTTTTTCAGTGCTGAAGCACTTCTGACATTGAAGTTAGTTTGTTGATGGCGTAGTCCAAAAAACGAAAGCACTTTGTCAGTCAGGTGAATTTTGAGTTTTATGCTCTACTCGTATATGTGTGAAAGTAAATGCATCAAAAAATGAAATGAGACCTTGAAGATCCAGTAAATGAGCTACACTCTGAGTAGAATGAATGTGAGGGCTACATTTAATTTTGGGTAACCGACGATCACCTTCCTCCCTCCCCCCGAACTTTATACACTAATTAATATTATTACTTAATTATTGCTTGAAATAAAAAATAAATAGTAGCAATGCGTATAAGTTAACTTTTTTTGTGTGGGAATAAATGATTCGCTTGTATTCACTCCTCGTTACTTGTGTTCTATAACTTTTCTGGCGCGAATAGAGGAGGCGAAGATGAGCATTTATTTTCATCACCAATATCAGAATCGAACACCGGATATCGAACTCCAGTTTCCATCCTATCATTAATCAAAATTATTCGCGTTTTTAGAGCGCTCCTATTACTTGCGATTTCTATTTAGCTGCATGGTCGATCATAAGTGCTAGGTGCACGCGATACCTTTTCATCTTCATTCGATGCGCTGTACCTGCCGAAGGCTACTACTGTTTGCCGGAATGGCAGGGTTACTAAGAAGAAGCTGGAGAACGTTTAGATATTTACTATTCGGTCGTCATTTTGTTGGTTTATTTTGAAAACTTGACCCGCGAATATCTCGAAATTTGAAATTTGGTCTTGAATTACTCTGGTTCTCAAGCACAGAAGTGTGTATCTGACGATGATGTTGTTTGAATAATATTTTCGAAGCTGTTGGTTTTGAACACCCAATATTTTCCACAAAAATAAATTCGAACAAAAGCTTCGCTGTCCGCTTTTCTTACCAAGACGTCACCTTCGGCTGAGACCCGGATTGTAAAAATGAAGAAAAAAAAGTGTAAACGTTAATGAGAAGACGAGTACCACGTGCTTACAATTTCCGGACACCATAAAGCGACTATTTTGTCGTTACGTATACTGTATCCACTTCGGCTTTATTTTTACGAGCTAAACCAGAATAAAAGTGAAATGAAACCAGTTGAAAAAAATAATATGAAGAAGAAGAAAAGTATCTAGTTGAAATGAAGCCACACACGATCGTTCGCCCAAGACAGCATAAGGTGCTCAGCCATTCGTCATGTTGCTGGTTCATGTAGTATATATAATATGCAAAATGAACCCATGAGTGCCAAGGCTACCAACCACTATCACTATTGCAGGGACAAATCTCTCGGAATGGTTGGTGTTGTGTTTTTTTTTTGTTTTTTTTGTCATTTCCATTTCTTTCTCTCATATTTGTATGCATGTCCATTTGGACAGGCCGCTGCTGCAGCTCTCGCTGCAGCACCAAAATGTCGACCGCAAAACCTACATCTGCAGAAAAAAGAAAAGTTCTACTACACCGCCGGTGAAAATGGCGGCTGTGGAAATCACGTGGTGTGTCGTCTTCCTTCGGGTCGTGTACATTTAGAAAATTTTAATTTGGAAAAGATCGTGAGCCGAAGTGAGACTAAATGGGCACGACATTTGTCGCCACAAAATGTGGACAGGTTGGCTGGCAACATCACAGATGGAAATTTTTTTTACACATACTACAATGTACCATACATGTATATATAACCTTAATAAAGGTAAGGTGCTCATTTTTTTTTTGCCTTTTGCTGAGCTCCGCTTTTGTCGATGCGTGCAATCGTGAGCATTGCCAACTTTTACTGCGAAGCTATCGCTGGTGGCCCATCTTTGACCTTCTGTGGCATGCGAGCATCGAGCTGTTGTCAACGTGAGCGAGGCACTCGGTGTACGTTTGAAAATTTTTGAATTTCAGCTTGAGATGCTCTTCACCACGATTTATGTGAGATCTTTTGGTCCATCTCTGTTGGTTAAATGTTAATTGAGCATTTGGAACAAGATGCGATGTATAGAAGTGACAAAAAATAAAAAATTTGGTTGCAAGTTGTAACTAATTGTGCTATAATAACGTAAACTGAATTTGATCTATTTTGTTTTATATTACAAAAATAATTCGAAATGAGTTTCTTGAAGAATTGAGCAAAAGTATTGCTAAATGTTTTACAGCCATATTATTCGCTCGTTTAAAATGAATTTATCTCAAATAATGGGAAAAACAAGTGTATAAACTTGAAAATTTGTTTCATAAAAAATCAAGCAAAAGTATTTCTTAATTTTGTAAAATCATGTGGATCCCATTAGAGTGAATTTACTCGTATTTTGGTACATATTTTTAAAATCTTGAATTCATAAAACGAAGAACTATCATACTCCTAATTCCAGCTTTGTTCATGAAAGCAATTCGTATTGTGCGTTTTTAGGAAAACTTACGACTAATGAGGAAATATTATTTTTGGTGTCGTTTACTCATGTACCGATTTTCATTCTATGAATTAAGTGTGGCAAAACAATTCCTCATTATGCTTGGAATGAAAATAGCAAGAATCCAATTTATGGAAATTGAGTACATTTTAAAATCTGCAGCTGTCATATTGTCTCAAAACTGAGAGTTTGGACTTGAATATTCCATTTTTTATGTCCTGATTTCTTAAAATGTATTTGAGATGATATACGAGCAATAGACATTTTTCATCGATATTTTCATCATTGTCATCATTGTTCGTTTTATTTTATTATATTGTTTATGAAAATTAAAAAAAAAAAAGCCTCAAGGGTGCATTAATAATCACGAATTCTCTCCGTGGAAATAACTGCACCATATTTAGGGCCGGTATTACAAACTACCTTGTTTGGGAAAGACGTCGTTTTCATTTTGATTCTAGAATTTTCACTTCAATTTTCTCCTTTCAACCTAATTTTTTTGTCGGCTCTGCCTCGAAATTTACTCGTTTTATGCATTTTTCCTTTCGCTTCTGTTTGTACGTGTTCGTCGGTTATTATATTTCGATTATGGTCAGAATAATAGAATTACTGGTACACATTTGTGAAGGTAAATTTATGAAGAGGGTGTAGATATGATGCTGATCATGATATCGTAGTCTTCTGTGGATCTTTCGTTTATGTCTGTCTTTCACTCTGTAAGTCACTATGTCCATTTATTCCTTTTATATTTATATACCTATACGTATTTCTCGAACGTCATCGTGTTCTACAAAATAGTGAATTGGCGAACCGTCGCAGTACGTAAAGAAGTTTTGAATCGTTGCTCTCTGACATGCTGACAGATGATTTTTCTTTAGCCCAGTCCACCATATAAATGGGGAAGAGAAAGAGAGAGATAGAGAGAGAAAAAAAAAAGGAAAAGTCAATATCATAATATTTTATACAGAGGAGGAAGGACGTTCTCGATTTCGTTGCCGACGTTTGACACATTGACCTTTTTTTTTTTTTTTTTTTTTTTTTGTGAAGGAAAAATTTTATTCTCTTTCACTTTAATACACACAATATATCTATCTTATCACATTCGAAAAGCGTAGAAATGTGTATGTGACTATGTGTGTATGTGACTATCGTGCTCGCATTAAACAATAGAGGTTGGCATTTGACAATGATGACGGAAATTGGAAATGCTACGTGGTCACCGGTAATTGATGGTGGATCGATTTGCCGGCAGTGTGCCACTGGCCCGTACTCGCATAGGCAGTCTACGCAGCCTTCGAATTTCGTATGTGCAGGAACCTGTGGCCGCAGTGTGTGCACACGTTGTACTGCTTTCCTCGCTGAACTCCAGTTCACGTATTTGAATATAATAAATGAGTTGGAAACTAATCGAGATCGCATTTGTGGTTCCGTGTGGAACGTGTATCTATTGCCCAATGGCCATCAGTCTAAAGGTTGAAATTTTGGACTGTATACATGTGTTCTGAGCAGATAGATTACTATATTATCATCTACCAACTTGTTGATGGATTTACTGAATTTCTTGCCAGTCTTCTGATTATCTATAGATGTTCTGAATGAGGGTAGTACTAAATGAATGGACCCAATTGTAGTCTGCTTTTTGTATCTCTTTAAATGAATGTGATTGTGATTTGTGAGTAAAATTATTTCTAGCTCAGGTTTAACTGACCGAGCAGGAGAAATAGATGATGAACAAACTAATCTAGCGTTCAAGCTTTTTTGCGAACTGCGATTTGGAATTATTGATTTAGTCGCTTATAAAGCCGAGCGAGGAATGTTATTTGAGACGCAGTGGTATTGCAGATAATCATGAATGATGGCCTTTAATATCATAATCCTGTTCTTTGGATCATCCTGGTGATGAGTAGTATAGTATTGATTTGCTTATTAGTAAGACACAAGTGACCTAACCAGAAAATACCCTTTATTTGTCCATTGGTAAAAATGAAACATCGTGGCTTAGTAGAATTGATTTTCTGAACGTTGTAGGTTACAAGTTTCTAAAATGTACTTAATTATTTTGTAATAATGTAGAATATTGTAAGTAATCAAAATGTAGTCCTCTAATGGTTGTTAAGTTTTTTTATCTAACAAAAACTGGGTTACTCTTGGCTTATGAAATATTTTATAATCTACAATTTCTTCATTTGGAATGCAAAGTATTGATTTAATCAACTTTTCAACTTTTTGAGTAGAATTTTGAGTATGATGAAATATGTAAAACTTGATAGGTATGATAACAGTGATATGCCAAAAAATGGATAAGTCCTTTTTTTTTCTTCTTCAAAAATTGAGTTCTTCTAAGGTTCAATCGTACACACCTAGCCCTATTACAGTATAAATATTGTCATGAAACGCAACCATCGCTGAGAAAATAGATTGCGATGGTGAGGTGCTACATAAGGAGGCTATGTGATGTAAAAGTGGATTTATCCCGTTCTTGTACATCGCTATAGTTCATAAACTGTTTACTTTGATAAAAAACACTAGACCAATCATCTCTAGTTTGGCATATGAGGACTTCCATACGTAAAATATTCGTCAAGGTCAAAGGAACATGTTTTTTATCAAAATTCAAAAATCGACAATATTCACCTTCCAATCTACTCGTATTTTTGGTTCTAGCTGTGAAAACGTTTTTTTTACTTTTTTCATACGAGTACGAGTATTAAGGTAGATTTTCTCAGATTTCGTCACATTTTTCTACGTTGGGTAATTACGATCCCTTTTTCTTCAATAGAAGTGACACCGAGATGATTCGAAGTCAAAACAATTAGATCGTCGAACAATTTATGTGACCCCTGGCGCTTAGCAGCTTTTTATTCTGCCTAGATACAGTATATCGTCTTCGGTCGTTATCAAGTATATTGTTGCCTCTGTATTGTTTCCTTATGGTAAACCATGTTCTTCGAATACGTGTATTTTGTAAAATAATGTAATGAGAGGTTATCTCACGTAATTTCGTGGTCGACAAAGTGGTGGTTTAGTAGACCTACCCATGTTTACGTTTCATTAACTATATGTTCGTTGACTTTTTTTTCCCCCTCCAAAGTGCGGCTTTACCTATTACCCTCTTCCGTCTCGCTCAAATGTTGAAAAATGAAATCGATGAACCTATAGGTCTCTTATACGTTCTGTGAACTGCCAGAAGAGCGTGTCCTGCCCCCTTTAAATTGGTGTCCTCGTTAGTATCGAGTTTTTTTATCGATGAGAAATATTTTTTCTTATAATAATTATCATCGGTCCTCGTTGGCTGGTCGTCAGAATTTGAATTAGGTATGTGCCAGAGTGAGGCAGCAAGCGCGAGGGAGTGAGAGCCGGTGAGCGAGCGGCCGATGCGGAGGAGCCTCTCCGTTATTCGATATTTTACATAGTTGGTCGGCGTCGATTGTTAGTCGTTACGGAATGCATGTAATACATGTCCGGCACATTTGATACTGACAGGTAATGACTTTACAAAAGGTATGGGACTGCTGTTGCAAAAAAAGAAGGAGAAAAAAGAAACGAGTGCACGAGTGCGTGTGTGTGCGTGAGCAGGCGTTTTGACTTATGCATAATATTAAAAAAGACAGAGAATAGATGGCCTATCGATGCCAGAGATATCGATATTATATTGAAATTGTGATAAAACTCGGATATCTTTGTGAGAAATAGTTTATCTTAGATCGCTTGCGCAGATACATATAATGTACGTATACTCTTGCGGACCCCTTGATAGAAGGAGGGGAGTGAGTAAAGATAATTATTACTGCAATTAGTCCTAATGATTGAGGTTCCGGCCAGAAATTGGACGTCGAATGGATTAACGCCCTTTTCTCGATTATGGCCCTTAGCTGAACTCTTCTTCGTTTGTTTTGTCCAGCTCAGCTATATGTACTATAGTTGGATGAAAAGTTAGAATGCTTCCGTTTTATTAGTGTATCAAATTGTGTGCCAATACAAATGTTGCTCGAGGAGCTTCACCCCTTCGGCCCCGATTTCTTGGGACACCCTTATGGCTAACTTTTCTCGTTCCAGTAAATCAAAGGCCCTGTTTCGATCGTATTTTTCAGGTAATTATCGGGTGAGGTCAAGGAAAAATACTGTGAAGAATGCATATAAAATATTGTCGCTATGAAAGAAAGAGAAATTTGAAATTTTTCATTAATTTTGCCGACTAATTTCACATTTTACTAGAACATTTTTTTATATATCTAGTTTTTTATCGTCCCCCCCGCCCCTTTTGAAAATCAATTTCTGCGAAGATAATTGCGGAAAACCGAATTTGGGGTATTAAATCCTTCGAATAAAATCTTTTGGGGTTAGGAGAGAAATTTTTTTCATATTCTTTGTCAGGGTGAACAAACTTGCTGTCTAAGAGGGCAAAGTGTCCTGTGCTGCTTTTTTCAAATCTTTCGTCCACATTTGGAATTATCGGCTGAGGTCAAGAAAAAATAATGCGAAGAATGCATAAAATATTGTCACTATAAAAGACAGAGAAATTTGAAATTTTTCATTAATTTTGCCGACGAATTTCACATTTTACTTGAAAAATTGTTTATATCTAGTTTTTTCTCGCCCCCCCCCCCGCGCTTTTCAACAATAAATTTGTGCGAAGATGAATGCGGAAAACCGAATTTAGTGTAAATCAAACCCTTCACATAGAATCTCTCGGGGTTCAGAGTGGAACCATTTTATATTTTTAGTCAGGGTGACTAAGCTGGCTGTCTAAGAGGGTAAAATGTCGCGTGCTGCTTTTTTCAAGTCTTTCTTCCTCAGCTGGCCCGACTAATGAGTCAGGCGACGATATTTATTTCAATAGCATTGCTCTTATATAACCATTCGAGTGTGAATTCTCAACCCCAACAATGCTATAAGAAAGTCATCGCTCATAAATTTTCAGTGCATATTTTAAGAAATTCTCACCGAGTGTGACACTAATAATTTTAATCAGTGGCGAACCTAGACAAAATTGAGGGGCGGGGGTGCTTATTGCATCCAAACGGATGATCATTCATGTATTGTAAAATGTAGCGTGTGGCACAATCATACTTTACTGCGTGGCACACTTCGCCTCTAGGTGACACTATAGTACCACACTGCACTTCTTATGAAACCTTATGGACTGCAAATTTTAATGGTCGCCTTCAAAATACATTCCGATTAAACTTAGCTGGACCCACTCTTCATTTCGGTCGATGCGTTTGTAGCATCATTTCAAACTCCATTCTCTTCAATGAAAACCAAAAACGATGAACGTAGGTCTTCACTTTCGTATCACGAATAGACCACGTTGAACCCCTATGGATCGAAACTAGGTCTCCACTACAGGTTGATTTGAATTCATGGATAAGCGCACCATCGCATCTCTCCATTTTCGATCGCATCGCAGCCAGCACTCACTAAATACGTGCGGCTTTTTTAAAGCGTCCACCGTTTACGCAGACCACGGAGACCGCGATGGGAAACCAATTCGAGACGCATTTATCATAAATCCTTCATCTTTTACACCCACTCATTGCGCAGACCCCTTAATTATATCACCTCACAAATCAATAATATTCCCGTTATATGTATGAGCGCCCGCAAGTCAGTATTCTAATTTTTTTTTAATATTCTATTTTACTTTCCGATACACTCTATATTATATGTATGTATATGAATTTATGAACGCATCCATAACCCGAACGCGCATCTTCACGTCTAATTAATAAAAATATGGCGTGACCTCAACCACATACGTGGAAGAACCCGGGCTCACAACTCCCGTCATTATCCTGTCGCCAGTGGTGAAAAAAAACAAAGGATGAAAAAAATCTATAGCCTTTGGGCGAACGCACCGCAGACAGTTTTTATCTACTTCTTTTTTCTACTGACCCACAACCTACCACATCAAATTTTCAACTAAGTCCGCACCAATCGTATAGTGGTAGCGCGTCAGCATACTCGTACTCTCCATTTTGGTCGAAGAATTCGGAAGCTTGTGATTGCTGAGGTTCTTTGTTTTTTATGTGAGGTGCAGCTGTGAAACGTAGAATAAAGGGCTGTTCTTTACTCAGGGTGTAGCCAGTTGAAGAGAGCTTGGTGGTGGGGTGGGGGGGGGCAGAGAAGTTCATACTCGTTATATAATGGATGGACGCGTATTTTAAAATCATTTGAGATGCCTGTCGAAATTGTTTCTTAATTTATGCGTTTTAAATTATTTCAAACGTAACAAAAGCCTTAAATTTACGGATTCTCATTACTTCTTTTTAAATTTCCAATGCAGATGCTCTTCAGTTACCGCTGGTCATTGGCTTTACTATATCACATGCGGGTAGGAAGCTTCTGTCTTAATCATCAAGGTTAACTGACTAGTGAACTTACCTGAAACAAAAAAAAAGAAAAAATATTTGTTAAAAATAGTGGGTTTGAAAATATACGAGTATGTAGGTATTTCAAAAAAGTAACGAATATTATCGACTTCCTACTGATAAAATTGATACGAATTTGTTTACACCAATTACACGATCGCTTATCACTAAAATTATCATTACTCGAATGGACTTATCCCTTTCTTGTACAGCAACTTGACTTTGAAGTCTATTTTCTCAGCGACAGTTGAGTTATGGGACCTAATATTTTTACTTGAGGTCGGAGTCCATATGTACAATTGAACCCTGTAGAAGAACTGATTTTCGATAAAAAAGGACTTATCCACTTCTTGCATATCACTGTTCGGTTGTACTCGATATAAAGTTAAAACTGCTGTACAATGTTTCCTTTTTATGTATGAAAACAGGGAGGATTCAAGATTTATTGTAGATATTCTTACTATTTGTAGTACTTACATTTTACCATTCTAGATGGTAGGCACATTCTAATTTTAAATGGAGCATTTTACTTCTTTAGTGGTAATTTCTACTACAAATCTTGAATTGTTCCTGCGTTCACATGAAAATAGTGAAATATACTACCGAAAATTTTTTCAGTGTAATTTCTTTATATTATTCCGTTTTAGAAAAAAGGTGTCAGTCTTTGAACCATCATTTCGTCCTACAATTTTTATTTCAATGCATGTAGGCAAATTTGACGTTTAAAGCCGGTTTCGTTGCCAAAAAAAAAATCAGTCATAAATTTTTTTTCGTTTTTCAAGGATGAACTTTCTGCAGAAAATAGTAATCGTTAACATCGTCGGTTTACTTTTCCAGTCGTCGTCCTCCATTCCAATGTGTTTTCAAGGTTAGTTGTGTTTTGGTCAATTAATTTTACAGCAGCTATAGTGCAGATCGTTTGGGCGAGACTATTTCCCCAACTCACCCTTCTCGAAGAAAACAAATAAAAGAAGTGAAACAAAATTTTACGAGCGTCGACGAATTAGATTAGCTTTGCTATTTGACCTAGTGAAACGGAAACCGAGACTTGTAGGTGTCTCTACGACCCATAATAATATTTCGTGCCTTTCTTTCACGTATGCGGACGTCTTCGTATTATACATGTAGAAATGAAAAAAAAAAAAAAAAAAAAAAAAAAAAAAAAAAAGAGAAGAAAAAGAGAAATAAAAATAAAGCACTACTGGTTTGCTCGCGTGCTTACTCCAAGTGAATCATTCTTAGCCAAGGACAACAGTATATTCCTTTCGTTCTATCTTTCTCATATAGTCACTCATCTATAATGGTACGTACTACGTTTTTCTCGAGTCTGGTTTACATGGATGAACTTACGCCTTGTAAGTATACAGTTCTTTCATTTATAGGTTTTAAAAATTGAAAATTCAGTTGACAGCTGCATTTTTAATGTTGCTTTGAAAATTTTCAGTAAAAATAATCACTACCCTAATCTACAGTCGACCAAAAGACTAGCAAACTGCGAGGAAAAAATTAATAGTAAAATCACATGAAAGCACTCTGATGGCCCTTTGGGAACTACACCATGGTGGAGAAATTTTTACATCGGTTTGGTTAGAGGTGGAGAGACTTGTTGGTTTCTATGTGTCTTTACACCGAGGATAGGTGTAGATATTTAAATTTTATGAATATTGAATCGTTTGTTTGTAAATAAGATTTAAACAGTTCGTATAAGGCTTATATATTCTTATCAATTTCATCTTACAGTTTGTGGAATACTAAACCCATAGTCCAATGCAGCTGCAGATTGATCTTTAAGATTGCAAAAAATCATGCAAAAAAAAAAGTCACGCCAAAATATCAAGGACCACCTCTTTGCCCCCTTTTTGCGGGTTACGGCTGGCGGATTTTAGGCGACTTTTGAGGGGTGATACTAGAAATGGTCCCATGACGTATGTGTTTGCTTTGCTGGATGTTTTGCATTTGTATTGCATTTTTCCGTCCGATTGCACTGGACTACCAGCTTTTCTTTGGTTTCAAGTAAAAATGTCTCACAGCTGTACCTGATTATGAAGCTTTTACGATGTCTCCATCTGTTTTTGTATGACTCTCAGTTTTTAATCATCGATGGATGTATGAGCATTCTCAGTGCAAATAAGTATTTGTCAGTGTACACGATACACGTTAGTGTAGATCAGCCTATTTACTTGTGCACAGTCCACACTCTGCTCGCTGTTTTCTCTCTCACTTCTCTCAATCTCGGTCTTACTCTGCCTCTCTTCATTAATTTTTGCCTCTCTTTCCTCATTGACGTCACGTTCTTTTTTTGTTTTATTTTTCCAATGCTTAAATCGCGTGTTATTAATTGGTAATCGATGTAAACGTGTTTCCTGGTGTACCGTTAGATTTCGTGAGAGTTGAGTGTTTTTTTTTTTTGTCAACGAAGTGGTGAGATGCGTTTCGGCAGCTTCCTTGTACCATTTTGTTGGTGAAAAGTGCATCTCGTCTGTGGTGCGCCTAGCTACATCTTTTGTACATTTGTACTACTGATGTTTATCTCAAGTGCTATCGACGATAGAGCCGATATAAATGTACACCATAGCCATTAAATACGCTTCTTCTACGTTCATAACTCACTTAGAAGTTGGCATCTGTCCCCTCCCCCACACGCCCGCTTCGCGCTCACTTTTTGCAACTTCATCGAATTTCGAATGCCGGAGTGGTTGGAGTGTGTGCAGCACACGATTGGTGTCGTCTACTAAACGTTTACCGAAGGAAATGCCCAGCCTACTGGCCAACTAATGGAATCGAATATCAATATAATACGGCGTGTCACATTAATGGAGGATACCCATCTTTCACCTTAATTTAGATGTAAATTACAGAAAAGTATGTACCTACGGAAGACGAATAGAAAGCTCTCCGGTGCAATCTTCGGAGGCCAGCAATTATTAGTTTAAGGTTAATTACCTCGCGAGTGGCTCGAGTGGTGCTTTCAAACACAACGTCGAAAAATTGGTCTAAAGAGGATGTTTTGCATTTGCATTGAAGTAATATGAGAATAAATTTTCTGACCGGTGACTTATCTACATATGTACTAGAATATGTGTGCCATAAATTTCGTTTTTCTTATAGACTGTGCTGCACCTTTATTGAAATTTTCAACTGGCGTGTGTCCTCCTTGTCCTCCTTTAGCAGCTTTTTGTCATCGATGAGAATGGTGATTGCTTTCTATGGTCTCTAGGAGCTGGAATGCTAGTATAATGCGGAGGGAAAGGGGGTGCTCAAAGGTGAAAGTAAATGGAAACATATTTAGTCGAAAAGTTATTTGATATTGGGAGACTGACGGCTGGGTGGGCTTTCGTTTTTGAAAAAAAAAAAAAAACATATATTTTGAAAACTTTTTTTATGGTTTGAACACGTGGTCTGGAGGAAGTTTTATGCAGTAAAGAAAAACGTATTCAATGTTCTTTTAGCTACGAATGGATTTTTAAAATACGAATACAACAATATTTTATACGAAACTTAGATAGAAATCGAATTTACATGGCCTGTTTCTAAGCGAAGTCTTCTTGTAGTTGGTAAAAGTTGTGTAGAAGAAATAGTTCTCCTTTCAACTTTTCATTGGGTTACAATAGTAATGTACCACTAAATTCCATGAGAAATTGAAATTCAATGGATTTTTTGTGAGATAAATTTACATCATTGATTTCCAAATCCGATGTTGAAAAAAGCTTTCAGTTTTCTTTTTGGCTGGTAACGGATTTTTGTGCGGAGTGCCTAGTGAAACCTCACTAGTTTGGAATTTCATGTGTTTTATTAAATCATTTATCTCTTTTGAAATGAACTTATGCGGCCTATTTCAAAAATAGGTACTTATAGCTCATTCTTTGATTTTTCTTCCAACTTTGGATCAACATCTTGAATTTTAAATAGCTATAGTACCTACGTCGAATAATTTTTGGAAAATTAGTAAAATGGACTAATCCCACCTTATAATAACTATCCGAATCAGCTGATGACTTGGCTGTAAAATCTCTATATCGAACGTGTTGATTTTCAAGTAATCCATCAGAGTGCGTACAGAATAAAATTTCGTTTTTATTCAACTACTCACGCATACCCCCCCCCCCCCCGCCCATTAAACTGCGTTTTCTTGACCCTCGGAAATTGACCTGGCTGGCTGTCCTGTATCGAATGATTTTATAAATTTCCTTCAACGAGTTTTATGATCCACAACTACTGGTCACCCGATCGTATAATGATGAGAAGAACTCTCGGGAATGAATTATTGAGGTAAAAAAAAAAAAAAGTTTAATTAAGAATTTGAACGAACAGGTGCAAAGACATTAATCTATACGCATATCCGGACATTCCACACTGACATAAGCGCAGTAATTATGTTTCATCATTTACATAAAGGCACTTCTGGTTTCACGATGTACAGACCTATAAAAACCTGTATTACCTATCAAAAAGATTTTTCTCTCCAATTTTTATTCATTTTACGTGCTTATACGATTGAATTTTCTTTTTTTTTTTTTCTTTTCGCTCTCTTGGCCTAGGTACTTCACTATATCGCCTATTCACATACGCATATATTACTCGACTTGACGAATAACAGTAAGGTATCTTTAACTGGTTTCCAGAATATCGGTTTCTGTGTAAAGCGCGCCGAGTGTAACAGGTGTTGATTTTAATTTACAACGGTTTCCCCCGACGGGTGTATGTACATACTCGTATGATGCATACATGGAAAAAAAAAAAAAATTCAACCGGGATCCGCAGCAGAAAAAAAAATGGTAACTTTTTTTTTTGTCGTGAGCTGCTTTTTTCCCTTGTGTAAATGCATGTTTTCATCGATCATTGAGCACTCGACGTAGCGTTACTGAATATTATATGGTGTAAACGATCGTTTCTTGAGTTATACCTGTACATCGGATATATTTCTCTAAGTTTTTATGTTTGTTTTTCCAAAAAAAAAAAAAGAAGAAGAAGAAGAAGGAGAAAATTACTTGTCACAGTATCGACTTTTCTATTTGGACTGCGTTACTAGTGTATATCTTCTGTGGGTCAGTCTATAGTGGACAAGTTGAGAGAAAATTAAATCAGTTAGACATCCAATACTCCCCCATCCTCTTTCCCGAATGAAAGGTTATTGAGGTTGAGTTTCTTGAAAATTTAAAAGAAAAAATCCGAAATATTATAAGATTTGGACTTGTCAATATTGTGTATCACAAATCTCCTGTATATATGCGGCCGCAGAAAAGTTGAAGAAACTCGAGATGCCAAAAAATCATCAAATCTGGCTGAAAATTGCGGGAGAATAATGATCATGGTATAATATACGAGTACGAGGAGGCGTATTTTTGTATAAAAAAATTGACCTGTAAAGCTTTGCCTTGGACGAGCGTTTTAGGACTTATGGGCCATCTTATACATGGAGTTGGTCAGCTGGACGATTGTCTTCTAAATCTTTTTTTTTTTTTTTTTTTTTTTTTCGGGATAGAAATGGAGAAAGGTAGAAACAAAGTCAGAAAATATTCTTTGTGCTTGTTTCTGGTTCATGTTCATTAATGTATATTTATCTATAAATCTTTTCATATAGAAGTGATGTGTAATGCAAATGGTGTTAAGAAGGCTGAACTTCTTTGCCGTTTTGTTCTCCAAAAGATTTGCATTTAATGCGTTATTATTGTGATTACACATTCCGCGCCTTCGGGCATCCAGAAATATTGAACTAATCCGGTTGTTATTTGGTTCGCACTCTTCGCGCCATATTCTTATGTAAAGGTTATATATATATATCCGCGTAAATAGAATCACGTGCTTTAATAATTGTACAGTATATTATAGGTATGCGCTTATGCAGCGTGTTTATATGACGCCATTCTCTCGAAATGGCAGACAGTAGGAGCTTATATAGTTTGGAGCGAAGGAAAAAAAAAAAATTCTTCAATGTAAATTTGCTCGTCGTTCATGTGGGATTTTTTTGTTGTTGTTATCATGAAATTGCTTCTCATACGAATAATATAATAATTTTGTTTCGGGTTATAACGTTGAAACACCTCACTTTGTAGTCACGATGACAACAAACGTTGGCGAGTACAATGCAAAGTGTCACCGATTTTCTAGTTTGTCATTCGTGTTTCGTCGAGTTTAATGTTCGTTGAGTAATTGCCAAAGATTTTTCAATTTTTCCATTCTCGAACGGTGTCAAAAAATGACTACGAGCAATTTGTTTAAACACGCGGGTCTCCAATTAATGTTTTCGGGTAGGCACTGATGAGTGCACGAGGCGATTGGAGAAAGGGTGCTCATTTAGTTCGTGTGCGTCGGCTTCTGCGGATAATTATGCTGAACACTTTGGCGCATTCATTGTGTCTCCAAACAGTAGTCATCCTTTCAATTATCACACCAGCTACCCGATTATATTGTCGCCATTTGGAGTGCACACTTTTGAACATGCGAAATGATTACTTCCGACTTGCTCCCGTTATGGCATCCAGCTATTTTGCGGATTTGCGTTTATCCTCATTATGTGAGCTGGGTTATGAGGAAGTGGTTGTGAAATATGAATCCTCATTCCGCCTTCTGAATGCTGCAAGTATGGCGGATTTCTTTTGGAGGAAAGAAGCGGGCTAACCTCGAATAAATCAGTACTGAACAGCTAGCAAGCTACGCTTTCCTGATAGAGTCTTGTTGTGATGTCAACACGGTTTGATCCACTCAGTTACCGGTGGGGATGCGCAGGCGCAGAATTGTATAATCTTCTGCGTCAGTGAAAGGCCTTATTCGAGTCCTCATAGAATTGGTTGATTCTGGAAGCAATGCACCAGATATAGCACCCATATTGTTCAACTCCATTTTTTCTAACAGCGCATGCGCACCCTCAACTGGTCACTGAGCCGATCAAACTACGTTGATAATAGGAAAATAGGCTTACTGGCGATCTATTATTATATTCTTTGAGAGGTTAAAACGCATTGTTTTTGTCATTTTTACTTTTTTAGATAGATGAATTGGTCTTCATTGAAAAAAAAACTAAAATGACAGAGCATTGCCGAAGTGAATAAAACCTGTTAAACTTTGGTCAAATTTCGATAACCTACCAAGAAAAAAATTTAAGTAATAATAATTTTTTACCATTTGAATGGGGAAACTGTGACAATTCAAGATTTGTAGCAGAAATTACTACAAAAATAATAAAATTTATTATCTAAGAGAGTAAAGATCCTAGTACGAGCATGAAGAATGTTTACAATAAATAATAATTTTCGTAACTGTAGTGAGAAAAGTTACTATCCTTTTAATAATTAATATCTACTATTCAATTATTATCTCCGTGTATTTAAAATCATTACCCTCTTATAGATTGTCGATTTTCACTCTCTTCGCGTTAGAATCGCTGCAAGTTCAGATCAAACTTTGGAAACAAAAAAAAATTACTCTTATTTCTGGAGAAAACCGCCGAAGTTTTTCATTTTTTTTTTTTTTGTCGCATACAAATTACGGAGCTATTGTTATGTTGTACATTCAACCGACATTCTTTTAGTGTTTCTTTTTTACCACTTTTCATTTTTCATTTTTTCGGAAACAAAACAAATTCGTTTATTTTTTTTTTTTTGGACATTTTTCTTCACATCATTAAAATAGCATTACTGCACTGACACGCAATGCAAATATACATTATTTTTTATTTTCCACGCGAAAACGAACGTTGCAGCGACGCATATTGTTCGTCTAACAAAACTGATTAGCAGTCAATTCATGCTCTGGTGTATGGCTCTTTCTATGCATAACCTCCTGACATCGTACTCCAAAGCGCAGCTAAATTGTTAGGCATTGGAGTTGTGTTAGTATGAGAAGGTTTGCAGAGTTACAGCCGTGTTCGAATTGCTATCTTGTGGGTTTAATTTTATAGACTCTTGCAACAGTAGATCCAGAATCACATCGAATGAGAGGCTCCAACTATGTGTACTAATGGAGTACGAATTTTAGATTGTTTAAAATTTTTTAAATTTATTACCTCTGAAATTTATCTTTTTAAACGCAGCTCTTCAAGTTTAACATAAAACTTCTTTTCTTCATTAAATTAATAATTTCAGTTTGAAATACTGGATCCGTGCTAAATAGCTATACCATTCGTGGAATTCTTTGGATCCAGTTTGTCTCTTATCTCGAATTATCAGTTTCGTATTTAGAGAAATGACATGTCACACTTCGTACCTCTAATTAGAGCTGCAGTGGAAATTTAGTGAAGGGTATTGCAGCCAATCACAGAATGCGCCTATCCATTTGATGGTGATAATTTGACACTGTTAGATTTTATTCGAAAATATAAATGTTTTCGCATTGAGTTGCTCAGCTGGGTATATACAAAACTTCATTCTTTTCTCAACACATAAAATGTTTTCCTCGGTTTTGCGTAATCCTCCAGCACAATTTCCCTCATTGTAAAGGACGTTTTGTATCCGTTTACTAAAGGCCAACCTGCGTATAATTCGCTTCTTATCAGCGCATGTAACCATTTTGTAGCCATTGCTCATCCGCTGAGAATGGCCATTACAATGTAATCGGCTGGCAGTAGAAGTGAGACAACACACGAAAGACAAACGGAGAATGAAAAGTCCAATCAAATGTTGCTCGTCGTCCGCAAATAGTACTTCGTTCATTATGCGGTCTTTTTGACTTTTCTTTGTTGAGGTCATCGGATAAAGCTTGCTGGCAGTGTTCTCCGGAGTACCTGGCCTTGTACTTGTGTTTCTGCGGCTACGATTTTTGCAGATAGCAGCAGAGAGACGCTGAGGAGCAGCGCTCTGTGCACCGGTCTCACGTCAATGCATTCAACCTCTGCGTAGACTTGTGTTTGTGTCCAGTACCACTGCTTGTATGTATGCATGCACCCATCGGCTGCAGAAAGCTTGATAGGAGACATCGATTCGACGAGTTGTGCAGCATTTTGTCTTTGGGTCTTGTCCACCGGCGTCCAGACGCTGATTTCTCGTTTCCAGTGGCACCCGTTGATCGTGCTTCGGTGTTAACGGTTAGTGTAGTAACTGCAGCAGAGAGGAGTGCTTTGGTGAGGAGAGTATACATTTGAAATTGGCTAAAAACCGGATCGAAGTTTCATAGCGAATTGAGCGAGCGAGGCGGTGGAGTGAGTTGGACAAAGAAAGAGAGCTAGACAGAGTGATTGGGAGAGCGGAGTGAAAGAATGGAGAGTCTTCTCCATATCAGACGTGACATGCACGGAGAGACGTTACAATGTACCAGAGCATGTATATGTCGACGACAAAGAGAGGATAGAAGCGTGGCCAAATGTTCTGCTGACCGTGAGATCGTTTTACGTCCAGACTTTGACCTATTTGGCTGACCAAAATTGTGTTTTTTTCTCGTATTTTCGCCCTTGCGCGGTGCTTGCAGCAGCTGCTCTTTGGGTCAAAGTGGAAAAATTGTTGGAAAATGTGAACGTTTATTTTGCCGAAGTGTTCTTATCTCTCGGATTTTTGTTTTTCTCTTGAAACTATTAAAAGTCGATAGTGATTCAGGTAAAATGTAAATCCATCGTTTGGCATGAGCTTTCTATATATTTAATGGCATTATCGAATAACAGGCACCAGTTTGTTGGTCTACAAAATTGGCGAGCTTGGACCTTCGTTTAAACTGAAAATAACTTATTGTTCCTTTTCTATTGTTTCACAATGTGGTGTATTGCACTATCTGTTGAGCACGTTTTGCATTTGCACTCGATGGATTTTTATACTAGAGTTGGAGCTATTAATGTCGTTAACAACATAAAATCGATCGTTTTGACGTGAACGTACGATTCTTACTATCTCCTGAAAAAACTGCAGACTGAAAAAAAAGGTCCTATTTTTTATGCTTTAATTATAAGTGACAAATAGCCCTATTGAATAATAAGCAAAAGAATGAACATTTGTTCATTAGTGATGAGCATCTTACAAATTTTCATCGATGGACTTTAGTTTCTTGGCTATTTTTTGAATCAGTATCTGCCGAGTAAGGGCGCACTGTCGATGGTTATTTTCATAGTCATGTGTTTTGTACATGCTATATACGAAGTATGTATGCGCCGAAGAACCGAAGCAAATGGAACGCATTTGAGAAGTGTATTACGATTAGAGGTCAAATCAAGAAACTTGACGCTACCTAGGCTCAAACTGGCGACTTTAAGCTTACAAATCGGAGCGTCTAATCAACGCTCTAACTAGACCCCATTGGTCTTTACATTTATTGATAACTCTCAAAATTTTAGTACCCTATACCAAAATATACGTATACGTATTATTGTCTTCATATTTTTGGTTAAAATGGACGGATTAAAGTTGTAACTATAAGTGCTGAGAGGTAGAAAATTTACAACAACAAAAAAAATTAGCATTTTACAAAGTAAAGATTGGAGCAGACAGCGCAAAATAAATGTAAAAGCAGATCAAAATCAGTATACCGGTAACTCTCGAAATGGCGATTTTTTTCAAGAGCACGCCGGCGTAGGCTTCAGCCGAACCGGTGGCGTATTTGCCGGTCACGCCAGTCATGCGCTGCATGATCGAAGTTGGAGTAAAAATGGTGTTCGAGGGTTTGGGAGGCGAGCGGAGTTAGAAAATAGCGCCATAATTGTGATATTGGTTTTCAGAATGTAGGTAAGTACGTAGGCACAGCGTATCTATTCCATTTTTCTGCGTATGGGTGAGGAAAATAAAAGAGGGGGCAAAAATGTCTAATTGAAAATTGCTGTTTTTTAAATATGTATATGGCACAAATTTGTCGTAGGTTTCATCAAATGCGATTTATACGAATTGAGCATTCGAAATGAGAGTCATTTTTAGAAAGGATGCTTTGCATTCGATGATCAAAATTTTGGATGTAAACTGTGTTACAAATACCATATTTTTGTGAACGATTTGGCATAGAATGAGTTAGTCTCCGAAAAAGAAGAAGCTACTGATTTAAAATTTCCTGCATTTAGAGTTCTTATATTTATAGACATTCCAGTTGCTCTACTTATAATGCATGAATTGGATGCAGAGAAATAACTTGATTTCTCAAGACAGTCTTTATCCTATTTGTCTTTCATTTTCCGTTTGATTTTCAATACATTGAATCTATACTGGCTCTCTATTACCCATCCTACCTTGTAGCGCTAAAAGAGTAGGAGGCTTTTAAAATCACATTTCCGCAATGGAAATTGGATTCTCTACTACGTTCTGAAGTCATTAAAGTAACATGTATGAAGAAGGATTTACTCGACATCCGCTTTGATTGTGAATTTAAAAAAGCGATTAAGTAACTTCGATCGGTAGTCAAATCGAGAATATATTCGTGTAAAACGTTGCACTTTAATCTGCCGTCGCTTTGTGACAGCCCAAAAATGATTGCACTTAGTGTAGTGAAAAATAGTTTCGAAGCACTTGCGTGCAGTCACCACTTTTGCCCCCGTAAGGTTTTACAATCCGTTATCATTCTGATGCGAGGTGGCAACTGTTTCTATATCTGAATATTCATGGATGTCAATTTTACGGAGCAAAGTTCTCGCTTAACCGCAACAGCGGTGGCGGCATTCAGGCATAGTCTACGCCCACCACCTTCAACTACTGTTACAACCACATTCACACTTTTTTCCTCTTTTCAAAAATGATTTCCCACGAAATGGACGATCTGCAGTTGTCATCAGTCCTACGCGGAAATTTAAAGGTAACAGGTTCAGATTTGAGGTCGCGGTTTAATTATTTGTAGTTGATGGCCTGAAAATGGGGCTCTGCTGTTCTTTGAAATTGTTCATCTGATCCTCCGTGGAAGAATTAACCATTTACGGGGGGGGGGGGGTATTCTTGAAAATTCGATGCTTTTCCTATTTTGAAATGAATCAAACGTGAATAAATAATAACATGTCCTCCACTTATCGAAGGAATTTAAAATCTTGCAGTTTTGTTTGAAAATGTTATCGAATCTATTTTCTAAAATTCATAATATGCAAAGGTTACACGTGTATCAAATTATACATCAAGAAAATTATTAGGATTACTAGACAAAGCATGAAAAAAACTTATTTCGCACTAAAGGTAACATGTGTAATAAATAATTATACTCTATATTATAAGTATATATTTACTCTGTGTAATTATTTTATACACACGTTAATCTTTATGGGTTCAAGTTTATAGAGAGCTCACCTACTATGTGATATCATTGTCGTCAGAGCAAACCAAGGCACACCTAAGCTTTTTTTTCTTTTTTTTTTTAAATAAGAAAAAAATAAGATTTGTCCCTATAAATGAATTTTACATAAATTTTTAATGAACTCGAAAAGCCTCGGTGTGTAAGGATGTGTGTGATAATGTGTGATTCCATATTCGCGTGGTTACTTGACAGAAAAAAGATATAAAAAAATACATCAAATGGAATTACAATAAATAGTAAATTAGAAATATTAAAAAAAAATCCGAATTGCTTTAGATTTGTGAGGAAGAAAAAAGTAAATATTTGGTTGTAGTGGCTTGGCATTCATTTCGCTGCCCATTCCCATACGGTTCAGTAACCTTTCACGAAAACCGAAGCTTTTAATTTAAAAATGTGCGTAAATACTATCAATTAAAGTCGTAAAGGTTTTTGAGAACTGTTGTAAAATTTGGAGTGTCGATTTGTTTCAGGTGTTTCTTTTTAGTGACGATGAGAAAACGAAATTGTTTTCCTGGTGAACTATCGTTGATCTTCTATCTATAGTTTCATCATTTTTGTCCCTCTCCCCCGGTGATTCTATTTCTTTTATTTTCTCCCAGAAATCATCGAATCACGTTTCAATTGTAAAAATTTATAAGCAATGACGTTAATTATAAGAAAGAAATAGAGAGAAAAAAAATAAAGAAAAGGATGCATCCCGCTAAATCGTCGCGATTTGTTTATTACCCACGTTTGTATTTTTAAATCGTTGGTAATGTATTCCAATGGGTTTTTGTGGAATGGTTAGAGAACGAGGATTTTCTTTTCTTTTTTTTTTTTTTCAAACTCACGTGAGTGAAAGAGAGAGGAATTAAATACGATTTGAATTGTACGATAATGGAAACGTAATCGAGAAAAATGATCGCGTGTAGAATGGTGACGGTCGGGGAGCTGGGGGATATATGGCGAAGGTGGAATCAACGAGTAAAAAAAAAAAGGTTTCCTTTTACTCTACGACTTCGATTTGAAGAGAAATTTTTAGAATTCACGAATGCAACTCCATAATAAATTTGTATAATGTCGTCGATGCTGTACGACATATCTTTTCTACGTCGCGTCGTCGTGTATTTCAGCTATGAGGGTAAGAGGGTCAAAGCAGCAAATCGAATATATTACCACTGTACACATGTGATTACTTATTTCTCTAAAGGTTAAGTACTGTAGTATGTGGGCTAGTGTGACTCATTTACACGCATGTATTCTACACAGTTATTGGTTCGACTTTTTGGGGGCACGTGGGATCGTGACGTTCGCGACCAGTTTGAACCCTGCCCTGGTAACATGCTTTAGAGTGAATGTTTCGACGTGTTTCTACCTACAAAAATTCAACTACATACAAGGCGAAGAGGTGTAATGACATGAAGCTGGAAGCGTGCGCACGTCGTTATTCGACCTTTACATTACAGGCTGGCCTTTCCTCTGCATGACCTTGAAAATTTCTATTGTATTTGTTTTTCTTAAAGAGATTTCTGCAGGTAGCACTGGGGTTGAATGTAAATACGTACACACGGTGCACTGCAGATGATCTTTTACTGAATGTTGGGCGGAAATCATATTTTAAGCGACGATGTGCAAAATGTGGAAAAAAGTGATTCGAATGCGAGTATGAATCGGCCAGGAAAAAATTTATTTGAATACGAGTAAGAATCCTTTGGGAAAAAAAGTGATTCGAATACGAACACGAATCCTCTGGGATATAAAGTGATTCGAATACAGAGCAGAAATGATAGCGATAGATGCCATTTGAACGATTCAAATACGAATCCGAATCCATGGACTTTTGCTGAAAAATGATTTGAATACGAATCCAAAATTGCTTGATTCGAATCATGATTCAAATCAAAAAGTATTCGAATCACGTCCATCGCTGGTTTTAAAGCTGGATATGGGAAAAATATTTTGGAAATATCAAGATATCTCAGTCTGTGGGAAGAGGAGAGAGATCCTCCAAATAATCTAGCTTATAGCTCTGTCAAAATGTTATTTTTTATATTTTTTCTTGGAGTTTTTGCATATCCGAAATTTGGCAACCTTGGTTGTCCTTTCGAAGGCGAAGGTGTGTTGGATAATGGCGTTTCTGTTTGCCAAGTTTGGGAGTCTTATCAAAGTGTGGTTCACCTTCGAGGAAAGAGAAGAAAGACTTTGGATGCAGCCGATCCGAAACATGGTCATGTTTGTATTGTGTGGAGACATAACTGCATCGGCTCGTGTCCACGCTTGACCAAACAGTCTAATCCGAAAGTACGGTCGATCTTCGACGAACCTTGTCGTCCAAAATAAGTTAGTTAACTCCTCTTGTAAAAAGGATTTTGATGTTGATTTTTTTGCCTTCTTTTCCTCTTCCGTTCATGTTGGACGCATGGATCCACACGAAAAATCCGTTATGAGACTACGAACTTGAATTTTTTTTGTTGTACATTTCTGGTGTAATGTGGAGATGAGGGGATGGGGAGTGAAGAAAAAATCGATCATACCGTAACAAATGAAAAGAAACCAATGGAAAAGATAATTAATACCCGAGTATACGATTATGTGATCCGCGCAGGAATGGTGTGATTTCTTTATGAAAATGTGATCAGAGCATACGTCTTGGAAAAGGTGAAGACTTTTGAGCTAAATACTTTTAATGAACAGCTGCCAAGTTGAGGTCTTATAATTACACTAGAATACTAACAAAACTGAAAACAAATTGCTCCTAGAATCAACTATGCCAATGACGTCACATCAGCCGATTTGAACAATTATATAGTTCTGCACATGCGCTATCCCAACTGTCACTGACACGCCTAAGCGATTTTGATGATACCGGTTTATGAGGTAGGAATAACTGCTCGCTGTCCAGTACTATTTGGTTCAAGTTTACGAGTAAATTTTCTTAGAAAGCAATTAAAACCGAAGAAGTGACTGCGCGACATAAATCATACGTGGAATTGTGGATATCATAATATACTCGTAATGGAGCTGGTTTTCTGATTTTGTTTCTATAAAAATCTGTAAAACCTTCCCTGTAGCTACTTCTGGAAGTCTCGTTTCTACTTGGTGTACATACATTTTATCCGCCGGGTATCGTGTGGGAATCTTTCTTTTCTCTACGATTTTGACTGAATTGTGGGTCTGCGATGGTGAAACATTCTGTTTGAAAACCTGTCGACGTATTTTTTCGTCCCTTGTTTATTCGGTACATTCTAACTGGTTTATGATGCTGATAACTGATAATGTCTGTATTGTAGACGAAGGAAAGAATGCTTTGTTTAAACAGTCATGTTTACTTTTTAAGGGGGTGACTGCATAAGTATCAAACAGTATCTCAGATTTATTCTCCACTCTCCTGAGCTAAAGAGTTGAAAATTCGAAAATTTTGACCCCCCCTTTCTCATAACCCCGCGGATTTTACTGATTTCAACAGCTGGGATTCAACATTTTGCAAAAACAACTCGTCATTATATTCTGCTGGCTGAGTAACGTTACTTTACTTTTCGGACATCCTGCGCCATTTTCTTCTTCTTCTTCTTCTTTTTTTTTTGCCTCTTTAATCACGTCGTGTAATCGCGCAGGAATTTCAGAATGCTCGCACTCGAACAAAAAACGGATGCAAAGAAGAGTTTGGCGAACTGAGTGAGAAGATGCGCGAAGAAACTGAAAAAGTAGTTGGCAGTAGCCACCGTACTATACGGAGCAAAAAATTTCTTATCAGGTCTATAGGTCTGTAGTTTTAACAGCTAACGGCATGGTCATCGAGGATAACGTTTATAATTGGCATGGAAAATCGGCACTGAAGATGAGTAATACCTGCGTATACCTTCTTTTTTTAAATTCCGTTTTGAGAGGAAAATTTTGAGCTGTATGGAATACGTCAAGCAAGATCGCCTGAATGTTTTTGTTTTTTTTCCAACTTTCTTGAGGTTATTTCTCTCCTTTTACAACTGTCTCACCTCTACTAATTTTAGATTTTCTCACTTTCCATCTTCGTCGGTTTGACCACCGGAATATTAACGGCATCGAATATGACATCATAGCCCAGCTCCAAGCAGAACCTATATAGTCGATTGATGGGCACATGCAGCAACCCTAAAAAATGTCGACTCACAGTCGATTTAAAATCTACTCGTGCAAACGTAGCCCACCGATGCAACTGCAGGATAACAATAACGACAGCAACCTCTACTTAATATTCAATCATGAACCGAAAATGAAAAAAAAAAACAAAAAAAAAACAACTAAATTCACAAACTGAATCCGTTAGAAACTAATAAAACTGCTTAAATACTCGACATCATTGTCCGGCCATTTATTTAATGATTGATGAAGGTCACGTTCGGTAGTTTATTTCGTTTCAGAGAAAAAGTGGCGAGGGTGTAAATGGCGAATTTTTTAAATAATTAAAACTTGAGGAAGTGACAAAGTGATTTTAACGTGGTTTGACTGAAGTACTGGCTGGAAGAAAAACGTGAACTATAAGAACTTAATGACAACTTGGATTTTGGGCGGAAAACCTCCTACTTTGTTCTGACTTTGAGAAATGCGGGTGTATGAGATTTGCATTGTTTTTCGTTTCATGATCTTAGAATTCCAAAAATACACATTTTCTAATGTCATATATTTTTATTTTGACGCTCTTTGCTTCTCTGGCAAAATTTTCGATTTTTTTTTAGAATTTAAAAAAAAAAAAGAAGGAAGCCCAGCCCATTTAACGATGTTTTCAATAATTTTCAATTGGAATAATTTTTTTTATGCAAAATTTCCAATTTATAAAAAAATGATTCGATTTCCTTGGTTTGCAGTTTGCCGCCTTTGAGATGTTATACTCTGGATACGGGCCTGGTTATGAAAAAGTGTTGTAAAAAGTTATACCTAGTTTTCCATTTGTTTTTTTCTGTAGACCCTGACAGCATCTAAGAGCACCAAACTGCGGCATTCTTTTCTGATGATTGTTACTTTGTTCATTACCATGAGCTTTTTTTTTTACACCTTCATTTTTTTCTGCTCTTCTAGATTTCTCGTCTCTTTTTCGTTATTGGTTATGGATTTTGTTACAGTTTCTGTGCCTGTAACAGGTTTCGTGGAATGTGCCCTTAGTCAGGTTTTACTGTCTTATAGAAGTGCCGTTTATTTCTCAGTATGGTCGCACATCCGAACACATTGGATGCTGTACTAGTAATTATATCAGATTTACTGCTCGATTTATTAAGCTTCTTCCGATGAAACAGACCAAAAAGGTTCGTTCTGTTATTGTTTAGATGCGGTATTGATTATGATATTTTTCTCGTACTTACACGTTTGACGTAGTTATTATATACATCCCTTTGTTGCATGAGAAAAGAATTTATTTTTGCAATTTTTTACTCTTTATAACTGCCAGATCGCAAGAAAAATGCAGAAAAAAATCAGACAGGCCCCTCAGGACTAAAATATGTATGTCAAAAGTTTGGTGTTTTTTTTTTTTGTAAACGATGCAATTTGGAAAGTTGGAAACTCGAGAAAATTTGCGTTTTCATGCTGTACACAATGGCTGTAGCGAGATAAATTCTCTTTTACACTAGTAATATCTAAAAATTTTGATAAATTTTTCTCGACATAATGACGTAAATATTGGTCCAGTCAAAGTTAAAGTTCATCAAGTCAAGGTAAAGATTATAAATGCCAAAACGAATAATTAGGTGTTCAAGTTGAGGTAGAAGTAATGAAACCATGCTCCAAGATGTTAACGCATCAGAAATAGCTGCGTGTAGTGTTAGCTGATTTTCCAGCGTGTATTTTTTTAATGCCATCGAACTTTAACCTTACAACTTTTTTCGGATAATTTTAGAATAAATTTTTGTTCATCCTAAGGTATATTTTCTCAGCTTCTGTCGCTTGCACACGAATTCCAACTGCGTTCTCTTACGTCTGTCCTCCTACGACGACGATTCCATAAACTAGTCTAAGAGTATTAAAATTGCATCAATTAGTCGGCACTCCAAAATGCTGCCGGAAATTTGATAAGAACCCGTTGGCTGTTGTGTGTTTTGCGCCTTGCGGTTGCACTCGTTCGCGCACGCAATATGTTAATTACCCTGCGTGTCTCTGTGGGTTGCGTATCCGGCCGATGCGAGAAATTTGTCCGTTTCGGCGGGAAAAAAATATATAGCACGTGTTCTCCATTAGGCTGGGGCCAGCATTTTGGAATCTGGTCACCGTCATCAGATATGCGCGGTGCCAAGATGCATGGGAAAGTAACACGATACATATAATGTGTAACAGCGAATTGTTGGAACGTATGGTACCTGCGCAGGCAGGGTAAGCCTTACCTGCACTGCAGAAGTGTAGATAATACTCGAGTATGGGATGCCTTCTACGCCACAGTGATGGTTAAAGAGAAGGAAAAAAAAAAGATGAAAAAAAAAAGGCAGATTACCCACAAACGTACGCATATATTCAGTGTATGTGTGTGTATGTGTGTCTGCGCCAGTAACAATGCTAATCCGGTTATTTAATACTATGTTTACACACATGCGTCGGTGATGTGTACTTAAATAGCGCATTATATTGCGCCTAAGTGTAGCAGATTCGCCGACGCCCACCTCTCTTGTCCGCCATTTATTGTCACGTATTTTTTCTTTTTTTCTATCTTTTTGTATTATTCTTTTTTTTTGTTTTTCCTACTGGAAGAATGCTTGAGAGAATCGTTGGCGCAAAGGAAATCTTGATACAGTTCATTATGTAAAGGGTTATCATTATTATAACGGTTAATTGTTTCCATATATTTAATTGGTCGACTGGCAAAGTCGGATGGACACAATAGGGTGTCATTTTGCTGAATATGAGAGTGGTAGTTTTGTGAGTAAATTATTGTGGATTGTGTTGTCAGAATGGGTCATACTGCGAGATAGACTATACAGCGCAGTAGACAGAGGTCATATGGTAATAACTTCCTAAGGACCATTCATATGCTTTCTTTTTAAAATCAATTCAATGATTCAATGGCATTCAAACCGCTTTTACTCGGATAGCAGAGGAATCCTTCAGGCTGCATTTGTTTGGTTGTATGAAAGAAATCTTAAGATACACACTTACAGGGATATACTATAATGGAGACTTAGCATAGGAAACTTTTAATGCCAGAATCTAAGAAAATCAACATTCATGCTTTGTGCGCGCTCCGTTTTCGTACCACACCCTACCCACCCACATCTACCGCTGAGATGCACGAAATTTATGATTTTAATGGCTGCCTAGTACTATTTTTATGCGATGTGATCTATGAAAAGGTACCTTTAGTCGCCAATTTCAATTTCGAGCTAATGATTACTTCTGGTGTAGAGGAATGTTTTGTCAGCATTTTGCCATAAAGATCTCAATCGGTTGAAAATCGACTGAGATAACATTTTGAATTTTTCCATTTGAAAATTCAAGTTTGAATCATAATTTTCAAAAATGAAATGGTTTTTCTCAATAACTGCCGAATCGATGCTAATGAAATGTTCGTATGTTATTATTCTGCGAACTTGTGACAAAATTAATCGGACAGTTTTTGAATTACAACAGTTGAAAGGTTATTGAAAGGGGAAAAAAGGAAAGAAAATAGCCATACTTTTCTACGAAACTTACTTAAAATAAGGACAATAATATCATTTGGCGGTGTGAAACTTCACCAAAATGTTGCCAAAACTATATACTCGTTGTATTATAAAAAGAAAATATAATATGAAAACATGATTTTCTTAATTTTTTGCCTCGACTATAATTTTTGGCCTTTTTTTCAAAAATTTGTTGGCCGACTCGAGGTACTTTTTCGTAGATCACATCACATATAATGGTTTTAAAGCAAGGACTGCCAAAGCGGTAGAGCTTGATCTTAATTGTTAGCTATATGACCTAAACTAATTCTCAATTCTATAAGCTATCTGCACCTTTTTACTCAGTTTATTTTGCAGTCTATATAGAGGTTACAGAAACGAGGTTCACCTATTTAAAGTACCTTCAAGCTATGAAAAACCGTTGCTCCATATGTGCAGTATTTACTGTGGCTGGCTGTTACTGATGTATTGACCATCGTCTAACATCTCTCCTCCACCATATACCCCTCCGAATGCGAGTCTTTTTTCATATTTCTGTCCATCAACATTTTGAAACATTAGGTTGATCGATAACGTTTTGAAGTTCATCGCATAAATCACGCTTTGGCTAAGAAGAAGAGAGGTTTTAAAACACCAGCGCCTATACATATATGTTCGTTGCTGATGAGAATTGACTTCCAGAGTAGCCGTGCGCGTATAGTGTATGTACGTAGAGAACCAGCAACGGTTTTGACAGGTCCTACGTCGATGAAGATGCAATTTAATTCTCATCCTATTTGAAATTGTTCTTTTTTTCTGCTTCTTTAATTCTTTTTGCTGGCATGTGGAGAGTAGGTGAGCGAAATTAAATGCGATAGATGACGTTTTTGCGACTAATTTCGTGGAAAAAGACGATGTGGGACATGGATATAAGTTGGCCGGAGGATTGCCTCTGCGTTGATGGATCACGAACCATGGCAGGGTATGAGCGATGTGTACGCATTAATGCATCGGTACGTGGTCATGACAGCCGCTAAATTGGCCATAGAGGTGTATGATGTGCTGCATGGTCATTAATTTCCCGCCAAAAAGAAATGATCGAGAACAAGGCGCAAGGTCGGGGGAGGGAGGTATTTCGTCGGCTTATCCCACATATAGAATATTATTTCATTGTGAGGTCGATGATTGCTCTGTTACTCTGCGATGGTACTTTTGATCGATATGCTTTTTCCAAAGTTGAGAAATCTTGTCACGTCTACCGGGTTACTGATTGAAGAGTCACGTGGGTGTGATGTGCGGGTACAGGTTCATATGTGGGATTGTGCTGGAGTGTCAAAGAAGTGGGATCTGGTGAGGTAGGTTGGCGCTTATTAAACCACTTTACCTCGCATCTTCTGCTGTTCGATCTAGTTTTCAGTAGAAATGGAGTTACGATATTGAAATTTGCTAGGTGAGGTATGAAACTTTAACTTACGTAAAACTGTTCTTTATTCTTATACTGGGCTGTTGGTGACCAACACTTATTGTTAGAGCACTGATTTTATTCAACTTCGAATCGTTATGATTTTCTTGTGTCAGTTGAGTCATGAATATCAAGGTCACGTGTATCAAAAGAACTTACCTGTAACAGAAAAAAGAAAATTATCATTAGTAAATGTTGAAAATATAGTCACAGCTTTCAATTCCATGTTGAGAAAATACTCGTATTAATAAAGGTCTTAATAAATATCATGATTGGAGTTGTCAATTGGTGGTTGCGCGAATTGTGCGGATCTAACTTTTACTATTGTGCTGGAAAAATGTGTAGCAATTTTTAATATTTTTCATAGAGAAAAATGTACGAATGAAGTAGATTAAAATTGTTTGATTTTCCTTCAGAATTTATCCACGAACCTTTACCAAAACGAATAGAATCAAAAAATATGCTATAGAAGTCACATCTAAGAGTGTTCAACGTACACTCTATACTAATAGGTCATCTGACACCCAGAAGGTATTCTAGACTGACACAGTTCTCAAAACATTTTTTAATTTTTTTGCATCCATATGAAATCTGAAGTGTTCAGGCAGTATATATTTCCTTAATATTCTTCTTTTTCTTTAACCCATAAGTTATGCGTTTAAATAATATGTATTTTTAAACTTCATCCATGAGAGTTGCTTTATCACATGCAGACCATTTTGTTGAGTAACCTGCACTTTATTCATTCAGAAGCTTGAGAAAAAAAAATGTAAATTATACCTACACGAATAGATATGTCTTTGCTAGGCGTACAGCGGTTATGGGAGTGAATACATGTGTCCATCTACAATTGGCAAGTCTAGCTTAACTTTTTTTTTTTTTTTTTGCATTATGTTTCGGAAATAAACCGAGAAATAGTTCTGTCGGCTATTTTAATAAAACCTGTAATTACGACTTCGAAATGCACGCACACTGCAATTATTATTTCTGTTTTACGCAAATAACTACGTATACGGACGAATGTATAATGACTTCCAGAATGTAAAAAAGTCGATGCGTTTTGTGGTGCATGCAGACCATTACTTGGTGTTTAGGCTGCTGAAAATGCGTGACCTTAAAAGACGAACAGTTTTTCGAATTAGGTTAAATGAAGGCATCAGCAATACACGAAATAGAAAGGAAAAAAAAATCGAAAAATGAATGGAAGAAATGAGATGACCAAAGAATGAGGACCAAGTTTGAAAAAAAGTTTGAGTGGATTGAATTCGCGCAGGTGTAGAAAGTAATATATAGAGTATCCGGAGTGTAATTCAATTCGAGAAAAATAAATTAATCGTTTCCAAAGAAACTTTTTTCAATAAATTAATGATTTTATTCCTCTTCGAGTTTGGCAATAAGAGTTCGAAAATACTTTTTCATGAACTTACTTTGAAGTCTTAAATTCTTCTTTTATGGATATTCAGTATTTGAGTGAGATCAAAAATGAGAATTTAAAAAAATGAATCTTCAGATTTTACTTATTAGTATTTGAAACTTACATATTTATGTTTAAATTTTGAGGAAGAGTGGAGTTCGGAAATATTTATGATGTTCGTATTGTAGTTCAGTTTTTTATGGGAGGGGGAAGCGTCCACAAATTATGACTTGAGTTCCACAAAATACTAACCATAAAAAGGAAAAACTCAGTGCCATAGTTTCAGCTTGGGTCATGTTTTAAGATTTGAAGAAAAAAAAATCTCACCAAGAGAATGAAAAAAGTTTACATCAGTGGTCCATCTCCTTCGGTATCAAATTTCTTCAGAAAAATAACGGGTATGAAAATGTTTCCAAAATGTTTGTCTTTGAGGGATAAATTTAAGACTCAGCCTCTCCCTGAGCAAATGTTTATAGTTGCGCCACTGTGACAAGTCTGAAGAGTTGGTAACTTCGTCACATTTAATAATAGTATTCACTTCTGGTCAGAGAGGTAATCGAAGATAGGTTTTAGAGCTGTAGCAAGTTTATTATCTTCTAAAACGTATTAAAATATTGTAAAATATACTCGTGACCTAGTTTGGAGAAAAACAAAATGCGTTTTGAGTGTTTTTGCAATCTAAAAAGATCATTAGCATTGGATATTTGTTTCAAAGATAATCTTTTATAGGTAAACAGATCTCGTTTTTTCTGTTCTATATTTCCACCATATGTTTGGCTTTACCAGATAATCGATAATCATTAGTAACGCGTAGACATGGCCAACTACAGTAAGGCACGGTAAGGGATAAAAAAAAAAAGAAAGAAAAAGAAAAAAAATTTAAAAAATTCTCTAAACGTGGACGACAAAAATGAATCTCGCACGAGCGTAAATCCTTTTATGGGAAAAGCGAACGAGAAATGATCCGTTATAGCTTCGAAAGTCGAACCACTTTTTTCCCTTTTGCCCTTTTTCTTTTAGTCATCTTTCTTCTTTTCTTCGAATATTTTGATTGTAGGCAGTCCATGATATTGTAAAACAATGCCCATCGAAAACGAAGTCATTTTAATTTATTTTATTGGGTTATTTATGACATTCCAAATAAAAACCGACTACCTATACTTGGTCGGTCAGCATTTATTCGGGGAGCCAAAAACACTAGTTCTTTGTTCTTACATTAGTATTTTAGGATTGTACGAATCTTTTGAAGTCATGATTATTGGGTTGGGATCTAAAATATTTTTCAAAAGAGGTGCGTACTTATAACTTTTCAAATTTGGTAAATTGAATGCTTGTGTTTTGAAGAACTGAACTTGTGAGTTCTGGAAGGGGTTGAAAGCAAAAGACATAACTTTTGAGAAATTACGAAAAGCTGATTATTTTGACTGAGAGCGAGGTGAAAAGCTTGAGATGCGCTGCAAAAAAAAATAGAATAGTAATTTTTACGTATTATTTTTTCATTTAAAAAATTAACCTCATTTTTTCAATTGAAAATTAAAGAAAATTATTGTTCATCTCAATGTGTTATTGGAACTAGCACCATCTTGTTGAAAGAAAAACTACGAGTAATTTTATAAGGACGGAAGAAGGTTTCAAAAGATTTTTCTATAAACGTTCAAACATTCCGCTGATTAACTCAATTTTTTTACGAGCATTTTCTTTTGGTATTAAAATCATAGAATGTTGAAGTGCTGCCTCAATAAGGTCTTCTCAGGTAATTCTGATATGACTAAGGGATTTAGCTGATACTTATAGAACCAGGGGGAAAATACTGAAATGTGGACATTTGGACTCGACCTTTTTCAATTATTTTCCGTTTATCTTGCCTGCAGATAAAATGCTTTCTGTTGAAAACCGTTTTCTCGACTCTTTAATTTCAAAAATTATTAAGCTCAGCCAATTTCGAGCCAGGAGATATGAGGCTTTAAGTCGAAGCTGCTTGATTGACAACAAATATCGTCCGCTTACATAAAATATATTCAAACTCATTTCGCATATATGACCGACAAAATGATCTTCTATCATTTGGAATGCTACATTTGCGGATGGCTGGGTGCTGCATTCTTTTCAATCCAAATAACTTGGACGATATTTTATTTATCAAAATGACACCGCTTACATAAAATGTCGATTGGTTCGATGAAATATTTCCACTAAAAATTCGACATTCGTCTTCGCACGCAGACATTATTACAGCTTCCGGAAACCGGAATTGACGCCCGGACTCGCTTTAACAAGTGGCGAACCAGCGCGTGTGCTGTTAATTACTGCACGCATTTGAAATTATACGTATGTGCAAAAGCAGCGAGTTGATAAACGTCTTCCGTCTGGAGAAAGGTTATTGTACGGTCACACTTGTCTTGTGAATGTAATGCAGTAGCTTATGTATTGTTGGTATCAAGATTTTGGGGAAGAGACGGTTCGCAAAAAACTGGGTAGGAGCGAATTACTACAAATCTTGTACAGACTTTTTCTTTGTGGCAGAGAAGAGATGATATCGCCGATTGCATTTAGACGTATTGTTATGGTAATTTTTATGAAGTTCCGAGTATTTCATTCAATTTATTTTTATTTTATTTTATCAAGTTTTTAACCTTCATTACACTTGGCCATACAGTACATATACGTTTTCATTAACCTAAAGTTTGAACATTTTTTTTAGAATGCGAATGAAGAATGATTCTCCCTCGTTATGAATTTTCAGCAGGTTTTCTGTTGATTTTGGTCTGACTTTCACAAATGCTGAAATTCAAACGGTGCACGAATTTAAGTCTTGAGAGTTATGTAAACATTAAAATTTCACGTCAGTCCGTTCGTTCGTTTCTGAGAAAAATCGTTTTGAAGGTTGAAGAACGTGGATTTTTCTTTTGACCGCGCTCCAGGGACAAACTACTTGACGAATAGGGCTCAAATATATATGCATCAAAGGTCTATCTTGATTAGATTGAAATCTGATTGAAATTTCTAGACGATCGGTTTTTGCGGTCCTCTAGAAATTCGCAAAAATGTTGCCAAAAAAACGACGATTCTTGATGAATTTTTCATAGAACGGATTACAACGGATTTTTCAGCTTTATGGCTTCTAATATGGGGAAACTATGGAACCGATTGAGCAGAAATCAATATGGTGTGCAAATAAAATTAAATTTCTAACATGTGCCATTCAAGTTTCAAACCAATCTGTTGGTTGATTTTTGTAAAAAGTGATTAGAAAGTTCAGCAATTCTGATTTGTGTCACATGAGGCCATCTGGTCTTTTCTGGTACCTATGTTGAAGGGATTCTGTTAAATATTTAAGAATTTAAGTTTGTCAGTTCGAAAGTTAAGTATATTTTTAATGTTATTTCTCTGGTTTGTCCTTCTCTACCAAAGGTAATAGGATTAATGATGGATTCTCAAATCGGCCCGATGTAGTTGCTCCAAATTTTCAAATTCGGTAAAGAATGATGACTGGCCATAAATTTAGCCCCGCAGTCGCAGATTATTTCTCAATTTTCTGTGAAAAATGGTCGATCTGATGGTTTTTTCGGTCAGTGTGCGATTATTCGAAGTGTATTTCTGCATCGGCAAAAATCGTACCTATTTTAAATTCGTCTTATGCGGTCGCCACTGGGGACGAATATTGTTCAGCCATCTGTAACCGACTACGATGTGACGATGGTATTTCGTCGTAGTCCAAGAAAATTCATTAAAATCGTATGGAATATTTGATTGATTACGAAATTCGAACGAGCATGACAATAAGGAAAAAAATTATGTATTATACATTTTCTACCGCTAGAGTGTTGCATCGATTTAGTTGGTGGGGAGGGGAGCGAAGAAACAATTAAATTGATCTTTACGCATTGATTGAGATCGGTTTGCTCTATCTTCTTGGTCAGCTTACCAGTGTCTGTTTCAGTTTTTTTTTCTTCCATTTGCCACCTTTTTTCTTCGTCTTTTTTAACTTCACCTTTTACATTTAGTACGTGCTTCTCATTTGGCTTTGGTATGCGAATGGAGTTGCGGCACCCATTTGTTTCCTCGAAAAAGTGGCATCTTTCTTCGTTTTGTCACTTTTTTTTTTCTATTTTATTTTTTCAATTTTTCATCGTCGACATCAATGATTTTATTCGTCTTCCTCGAATATGCCCTGTTTTTGCGTGAATGTCCTATGCGAATGACTGGACCTACGTACGTGATTTCAAACGACTGCTGGGTGATGTCGTTCTGGCTGTGATTTTTGTTGTACTTTTATTGAGGATTCGGTTATTCTTGTTGGTTTCTTTGTTTCAGTTTGAAAAAAATAATTTCAAAAATCAGGAATCAGACCAATAACCGCATGGGTTCGAGGTTTCCATATGTACTCGTACTTTGTGAGCACATTCCCATATTCCATATCGTTTTACTGATTGCCCATTACTTGGGATAGAAAATCTGTTAAAAATAATTTGGTATCAGAGTAGGAAGCTCCTCAGTTGCCTTCACTCCACTCGCCTTAGAATATTCGACACTATGAAAATAACTGTGCTGAGGGGTCTATAGTGCTACGAGTTTTCGTATTCAATTCGTGATACTCTTCCCACAAGCTGGAAATGTCGAATCCTCTTCCAGCTCCTACGCGATAACCGGAGAGCTTCATGAGTGTGCGACCACTCGTCCGGCACAAATCAGTGTGCTCTGTGGCCTCTGCCCATGGGAATGGCGAACGAATATTGAAGCGAACTCTCATCGCCATATCAGGTTTATCGTATGTTCATCTGAATATAACTGGATTTCGCGTGTATCGGTTAATGTGATCAATGGAATATACGCATTTATACATTCTTTATATAGAACGAGAATAGCAGAAACGATATCGTCATTGATAATCTGTTGTCGATTTGAGAGAGTGCGACAGATGAAGTGACAGAGAGACAATGAGAGGGGATCGATCTGGAGAGAGACTACAGGTAGAAAAAAAAACTGAAGTGAAAAAAAACGCCTTCTGTGTACCGTTCAGTTAGTTTAATTAGACGAGCCTACAGAAAAGTGCAGATAGAAATAGAGAGACAGACAGAGAGAGAGAGAGTAATAATATTGGCACACAGCTATATAACGAGTGACCGTCCACGAAGAACCTTATCGATTGCAATTTCTTAATTTCACACACAGAATCTTTTACGGAGTAAAGGTAACCGGAGATCATTGTAGTCTAGCTCCATTCTGCGACACATCCGGTGAGCTTGCTGCAACACCACAAAAAATATAGCCACCTCCAAACCATTCCGGACGATGGTCTAACGGTTACTCAATCGCACCAGCGTCTACTGCGGAATGAGGAAAAATATTGATAAGAAATAACTGGTCGGAGACTGGTGAATGAAGTGTGTCCCCGACTGGTGTAGAGCAGATATTGTGGAAGTGGTAGTCTCTAAAATTTGATAAAACTCTATGAAATGATGGTAGCTGTAAGAGAGATTTAAAAATGCAGCCTTTAACTTCAAAATTGGTGAAATAACTTGTCATATATGACAGTTGAGTAGTGAACGGCAAGAAGCAGGATTTCTAGCAAAATCCCTTTTTTGGTGTTTTCACTATGGTTCCAATTCTACGAACTATTCTGAAGGTGGCACTTTTTACAAAATACAGAATTTCAATCTATGTACCTGTTTTACATTAATAATTTTTCATATAAAAGCTAGAATTGTCCTTGAATAAGTTCACAGTACCCTTGATTTGTAGTGCTCAGTGCTTCATTAATAGATGGGCTTTCAAAATGACAATTATTCGAATCTGCTCACAAAATTGAACATTTCATAAGCAGTATAGTAGTAGTGCCTCTAAAGTCTGGTAAAATGTGCACTAAAAACCAAATCATTAAGAGAAAAAAAATTATTAAACCACAAACCGAGTATCCGCATCATTACTGCGGCCACTCACACCGACAAAAATGAAATTCCCACAAAATTCACTTCGACACTGTTCATCCTCCAATCGGCGAACCTATCCACGGTCTTTGTGACCTTATAGCAAGTTTGCTATCATTTTTTTCACCAATATAACCTCTTGTGAAAAAACAAGAAGAAAAAAGAATTGAAGAAAATATTTTTTACCTTTTTAAATTTCGAAACCATTTTGCTGGAGTGGAAAAGATTCCGACAGCGCTTATTGTTTCCTTAGTGACTGCAGTAAGTGATTCCAATTAGAACTTCTGTACATTTTCATAAATTATTCCCTCGGCAAGATTGAAATGTTACCGTTAAAACTGAAATTATCGATGCAATAAAGGTACTGTCTGAAATAAATTTCTCATAGTGTTTCTATAAGTTGTTCACCCTTCTCAATTTTTGGTGCGGAAATACGAATGTCTTTTTTCATAATTCATTCTTAGGTGATTTTAAAATGCTCGTAATATCTTCTCTCAATATTTTTTGATGTAGATGGAAACAAATTAGACTATTGTGAAACTTAATCCTATTACTCCAGCCTAAAGGAATAGAGAAACGTTTCACTCCAAAACTGCAAACCCTCTCTAATACCCCCGCTTTATTTTCTAATCTGTAGTAGTAAGTTGAAGGAGAAAATACTTATTTTTATGCACTGCTGATTAAAAAGTAGAATTATATTATGCTAATTTTTGCATCTACAGATTGTCAACTCCCTTATAGCACCAATTTTTTTCAACCTAGAGGGGGCTGAAATTTTTGCGGATTTATTTCTCATGAAATGGAATCATTCTGCAAGGAGAGAGGTAAAAGATTCAAAATGTCAAAATAAGGACGACCCTTGTGCCTTATATTATAGTTGAATATCAAAATTTTCAATTTTTTTTTTTTTCCGAGGTTGAAAAAATTGATTCACTGCGTACTATAGCTTTTTGTATTTCGGCAATATTTTCTGATTTCAAACACTCATAAAATTTTTAAAATAGTTTCCTGGTACCAATGGCAATAGAAGCGGCAAAATATTTTTCACCCCACCAGACCTCTTTAAAAAAAAATGGATTTCGACTTATACGTGTACTTTTATTTTCTGATAATATGTTGGAATTACAACTTTTCAAGTTTTTATACCTTTATTATTCATTATGCTTTTAAGAAAGTGTAGAAATTGTATTCCTGATAATCACGTGCATAAAAAGTAAAACTGAGAAAATGTAAAGAATGCGTATGTCAAGTGGACGATAGTAACGTTTCTTCGTCGATGGTCAGATATACCTATGCATGAGATAATTAAACGTAACTGCATCAAAATCTGGCAATGATCTGTCAGATTATTATAGAACTACTTTACCCAAAAATAATCGGATAGAATGTATTTAAGATGTTATTTCAGTCTTCTACATTAACTACGCTATTTTCACACGTGCTTGAAACATCTCAATAACAAGAAAATCACCTCACTGGTTGTCCAGTTCTATTTCAACTTTTAGTAGATGACGACTTTTAATTACCTTATGGAAATGTTTTGTAGATTGCTGCGATTTTTTTTTCATCCATATCTTTTCTGAGCCACTGTTTTCCATTTACTTTTTCCATCGTCGTATTTAAAAGTTGTACAATAAACATAATTTTTTTGTTTAATCAATTGAATCTTTGCCCACGTTTCTTACCACCTGAAATATTTCTTGCATTTGGTTGAAATTAAAATAACTTTAAAAAAAAATATTCATCATTTTATGAAGACATTGTCGAATATAGTTGCATTTTCAGGTCGAGTCTATTATCATTAATCTGGTTGGTTCTTGACCGTTTTCCCAAGACCTATAGCAGTGACATTTTAAAATTACTGTGTAACCTACAGGGCCACCAGAAGATGAGAATTATGAATAGGCTTTTCAGGATGCAGAAATAATCAAGAAGATGCGCCTGTAAAAAGTTTATACATTTTTTCGCCTCTCTATTTCTTGGTTTCAGTACGTCACATCGTATATTATACGAGTAAATATTTTGCAGTTTAATTTAGGTTGGCTATACAACGTGATATTTGTTTATATTGAAAAAAAGGGGGGAAAAATATGGTTAACAACCTGTAAAATGAATGGGGCATAAATTTTATTATTTATTTATTTTTTATTTTTGGAATCACATTACTCCCTGCAGGACTTTTGCCGACTGAAATGCTAGATTTAGGTGGAACCGTATGGTCGAAGATATATAAATAGTCGTAAAACGTGTGCGAGTTGGCATAATTAAAAATGAAAAAATACGTTAAATTTTTATTTGAGATCACATTTATCTAAATTCTATACAGGAAAAAAAAAAAGAAAAAGGAGAAGAAGAGGAGATGCCAAAAACAAGAGGAAGAAATGTAGGTAACGATTTGTGCGTGGAACGTGCGTTTGCTGGACCTAGCAGTCACCTTTTAAAATTATATATACGTGCGATTAGAACGGGGCGGGGGGGGGGAATATGTAAAGGATTTAAAAAATTTGTATGATAGTTTTATTAGCGTGGGTAACCAGTTCTGGTGGCTTCCCATCGATCGAATGCCCTAAACACGATTCCTATAACACATACACAGAGTGAGAGGGAGAAGGAGTCATACAGTGAGGCGAAAGAGTATGAGTGAGAGAGATGGAATATAGTCACACAAGGATGTAGACTTTTGTGAATGCACTCTTGAAACGTGTTTGACGTTTTGCCAATAATTACAAACGTTGTTGTCATTTTACCGTCTTGTGTATTGAATGAGGAGAGTAAAGACTCCCCTTGGCTACGAAATTAATTAATCGTAGCCATTTATTCGAGATTTGCCAACTGATCCAAGAGTTGTGGCTGTAGATTTCTTCGATTCGAGTAGGATGGCTTCTGGAAATTGAGGTAGGCAGAGACAGTCACGTTTGATGTGTATACCTTCTGTATGGCACACACGCTATCCAGTTGACCAATAAATAGTTTTTTGTGCAGAAAAAGAGAGAAGATCGAATACCTGACCAATTTGACGACTGGGAAGAAGTGGAGTGGAGTTGAAAGATGTGAGTTAATGCTCTTGAAGATTGAACTTCTATAGTTCGTCAAGTCCATTTTCGTCGTTTTCGAGTTGGGAGCACAATCTGATATAGTAAAAGTAGTCTCATGCATTCATTTGTACGTAGTGAAGAGCACACATTAAAAGTGATAGTCGTAAAGTTATATATTTGTCGTTTTTCTAGTTCGAGAGAATCACCAGGGATCTGTGCAGTGCTGTGATTAAATGGTCGACTTTGTGACTCGTAAGTTGCGGGTTGAAGCCCAGTCGTTGCTATTTATCTACTTGAAAGTATTGGTTTAAATAGTCGCGTATCTAAAGCGGCCATTATGCTAAATACTTTAACGGATATTAAATTTATTTAGGTCTTTGTTTTTAGCTTCCAATACGTTGAAAAAACACTAACGAAAAGTTCGGATTTCTTGATCCATTTTTTTTTTTTTTAAAGACACGCTGTAATAATCTCGAGTTTGATTTACTGTCGAGTGAAGGACTGGATACGTTTTACTTGTACGAGTATGTTCATGGATTTTATGAGCGTATTTTTACTGTTGGTTTTTATTTTTCATACATATCATAAGTACATCTTCTATTCTACATCAAGACATCCTCTTCTTTCCTTTCTGCCAAAGAAGTTTGGTGAATGTGAAAAGAATTTCTGGTCCTTGTTCATTTGATTTTTGATGAAGAACGTTGAATAAGCTGTCTATAGCATAAAAATTTAACGACCAGTATAATTTGCAACATTTTTTATTTTCTGATTAACTTGTGTACATGAAATGAGTGCATACAAAGTTACTACATTACGTAAACTGGCTCCGTGTGCCAGAGGACACGGTGCTCTCATTTCGGCCACCATGCCCGGTTCCATGTGGCTGCCGACATTCGGACATGAGCCACACACCACATACATGTACGAGAGTCAACTTTAAAAATAATGTAATTTACAATTTGACGAAGGCATACTCGAGTCAACGAACCTCATACTTTTGTACTTCCAAGCGGAAATCTCCGTTTGGTCTGCAGAATGGACATCGACTTCTTTAATTCTGGCCATTCTGCGATGTTTTTCTTTAATTACCTACGAGAACCAGCAGCTAAAGTCTCCTAGACCAGGTTCACGAAATTACGAACATGCACTGACGCCACATCGTTTTGAGGTTAAGTAATGTGGAGCTTAATGTCTGAACATGCTGACCATGCACTCGTCACTATAACGGTTTGTCAATCCAGAATTTGATTTTAGAGCGGTGAGCGAAATTTCGGAGATATAAACCAAAAAATAGGAAATTAGGTGCTGTATTTTGGGAGAATAGCCTCCTTTGAACTATAAAACTGAATATTTTCTATAGAACATAAAATAATAATATTTGGTATTCGTTGTTGGCGTGTGGTGTCTCTGATCTCTCTACATTTGTTTGAATTATAAATGCTCCAATTTGAACGTGATATTTGATATTTTACTATTCTTTTCAATTCTGTGAAAAATGGGCGAAATTCAGCTTCATAATTCCTCAGTTGTTTTAAAACTGAAAAATACATTCTAATGTTTTTATGGTCTCGAATATGATTTTCAACTTTTTTTAAAGGGTAAGAAATTCTTGCACATGGAGAGAAAATGACTATGTTTAGCAGCCTTTGTGTTTTTACCCAACCCCATAACACATTGAAAGAGAATACTTTATGTATTGCTTAGACATGATTTATCGGATACTTATTTATTAATGTAAATCTTGGTTATTAGAGGGCAGTTGTTTTTTTTTTGTTTTTACCTAGCAATAACGAGTGGTCGTACAATGTCTCTGTCTGTGGTCTTTTTGGTTACCCAATTAAGCTACTAGTTTTAATTTTTCTAGTACAAAAGACCGAGTTTAAAAACCTGTTGAAAATCGTCAGCAGGTTTCAATATTTTTTAGTTTTCTCTTTCTAGAGCATGATCTTCCAAATGTTTCACATATATACTTGCCTACGCCCATCATAACACCCAGTAATATTTGATTTCATATTTTCTATGAATGTGGCCACACATTGTATACAGGACTCTCTCTATATTAGATGACAGTCTACTAAGCAAAAGGTCAATATTCTGGTATAATTTCACATTCACACACTTCGGGGTATGTTTTCCCATTCCGACACTTTTCAATTACATATTAAAATACGAAAAATAATTCGGTGCCACTGGATTAGACAGTGTAGCCGAATTAAATTGCCGTTCATTTAACTTCCCTATACACACTAGCTATTATTTTTCAGTTCCATGTGGTTATTAAAGATACTAAATGTGTTGAAATCCGATGAAGCTATACATTACGTGAAAGGTATAATTACGAAAAACACCTTGCTGAAATATGAGCATAATAATTCTTCCAATTCATCAATTCAAGTCGAGCAGAAGGATGAGAATCGAAATGGTAAAGTAATCGGGAGAGTATAGGGTGCAGCAGAACGAGTATGTCCACTGGGCATTGCATTTAGGTGTAGTTGATTTTCTATAGAGAGCAATTTTCCGAAGTTGCCTTGATAGTTGGAACATCTATTTGAACGGGCGAAGGTCTTGATATAAAAATAAATATTTTCTAATTTGCATTCTTAATCGTGACAATGCATATTTTTATTTTCACTGGCTTTTTATATATGATGTGACCTTCGAAACAATATATCGAGTGTTCCAAAATAACTTAAATTTATGTAGAACTTTACAAATTTTAGAAGTAACTTTTTATCTCTTAAGTTATTTTTAATTTTTAGTTTTGTACTTCTTGAAGAATATGTCGAGGGGTTATTTAGTAGGATTCTGGATAATTGCATTAGTTTATCTAGAATTTTTGCTTGAAGTTGGGCTATCTTCAGGCTACTATCTTAGATGAATGAAAATTAAATTCAAAATTTTGCCTCAAAAGCCCTTGCAAGTATCCTTGAAGAATATTAAAATTTGAAGAAAAACAAAACAATACAACAACAAGTACATCTTGTATAAGCATATAAAACACTCATTTTCCAATTGTTTTGCTCAAACTATCATACGAGTAGGTACAACAATATCAGAATAATTGTTTTATGTCGATTATAAAATTTGAAATATTTGTAACCAAGTTCACCTTTTTCCACACATTTATCCACTCGACTGATTGTTGACTTGGTGACACAATTTTGTTCGAGCGAAAAGTGATATGCACTAGACAAGCAATAAAAATGAAAAAAAGAAGAGTAAATGAAATTAATCGTGCATTATGTGGGTTGATGACATTGTCGTCTGTGTTCATTGATAGGTATGTAGGTACTCGACACTTTTAATACTTCACAGTGTGACATTGTAACTGTCGAACCTTGAACGTATATAACTCAACTGAAGTTATTACATGCTTCGAGCCTTAAACCATAATAGTGCTGCACAGTCAACCAGTACCTATTTTTGTGTTGTCTATGTGGCTTGAGTGACTATAGTGACTCCGTGACAGTTGGGAGTGCGCATGCTTATAGTTATGCGAAAATAAGTGATTGGTCGAAGTCAAAATTTTCATCATCGATAATATCGGAGAAAAATTGCCCTTAATTATCGATAATTGTTAATTTTGTAGAATTATCGTGCAAAATTGACAAAACTGGATTTTATCGATTTTCGATTGAATTGGACTTGGAAAATTGATTTTTTTCTATTTCCATTCGATCACATGCCAAAAATCGATCATTCAAAAATCAAAAACTTGAAACTAACTTGGTATTCTCTGAAAATGTGTATTTATATCATTTGTATGAGAAAATTTTCATTCTATATAAAAAAAAATCAAATCTTGACTAAAACAAAAAGTATAAAAACCATTAATCGATCAAACATCGAAAAATCAATTTTTGATTTTTCCGTAGCCAATTTTCAATTTGATCTACGTTTTCAGTTTTAATTTAAATTGATCGCAGAATTTTGAGAAATAGCCGCATCTCTAATAACTTTCTATTAGGAAAGGATAAGTTGCTGTCTGTTTATTACTGTATGGATTTAGCTTCAAGCTACGAAATTGTTTCACTGACTTGATATAAGACCTATTTAAAAATGCATGAGTAAAAATTCAGTATTGTATAGCATTTGTTATTCGATCATGATAATTATTCATACAATGAAGCTCAATATAGGTACATAACTCTGATCTGTGATATTAATTTAGCTGGTTTGTAACGTATTGTGCCTAGCTCAGTTGAATAGTGTGATTAAATTATTTTGTGGGATTCCATGTTCTGCCATTTTTTTTTTGTGTGTTCGGTTTCTCTCTTTTACTGTCTCGGCGATATTTTTTTTCTGGATTGCTACGTGCTTATGCGTTTTCTCTGCGTCGTCACACTAATCTTAGCAGAATATCATCGGTGTTCGAATATACTTCGTACCACAGCATCCAAGTGGACTTCAGTATCAGCCATAGTAAAAAGAGACACTTCGCATTTTTCTTCACAAACGGTTACCGAAAAATGAAATCGTCTTGACGGTATCAAAGCGTTTAATAATCGTATCTATTACGTTTTGACGGCTACCGCTGACATTTTTTCTCTCATTCTGCGACCACCCCCCCCCCTCCTCCTCTCACCAGCGCATCTCTAGCTTTTTGTAAGAGTTTCTCGTATTTGGCTGTTAGCAGTGTCTTTAGATGGGAAACCTGAATCCGAATAATCTTGAACGGTGACAACGAAGTTGAGCAAATTCAGCTACGATTAATTTGAAAAATAAAATAATAAGTTCGAATTTATGGGTATATCGCTGGCTTAAATTCGAACTCTGCTAAGTCCCGAAAAAATTACCACCCTGTTTTGTGCTGAACGATGTTGTACGGAGCCTAATAATGCTAAATCAGCTATTAACATGCGGGTAGTAATTTTCGTGGGATTTAGCAGGTTTTGGACCTTGGCCGGCGATATGGACGTTTTGGTGTATAATTTGAAAGGTTCAAATTTTTGTGCATGTGCAATGGAAAACAGCAGATAACTTGTGAAAAAAGCAAGAGAGTTTCAACTATAGAATATTACGAGCGCACAGCAGTATTATTGCATAACTATAAACCAATTGACAGGAGACTGGAAGCAGCGAAGTACATCTTGCTATTAATATCAGTTAATATATTTTATCTATTTGATTATCGTTTGACATTTGTTCTCAATGTGTGACGTTTTTCAACTCCCGTAAAATATACTTTTTTTTGCCATCGTAGCAGTGTTACCTCTGGTTGACAGAAAATTGGCAATACCTTTTTTTGAAATGTCTCTTATTATCAAAGGTTCAGTCAATCATGCATTCACGATTAAATTTTAGACCTTCATTAATATGTCGATTGGATAATACCATCATAATCCAACTAACTTGTCAGAGCACCTATTTTGATTGCACTTGCACCATCGTTTTAAAGTATTCAGTTAAGTCAGCTTTGTGAAGTGTTGATATGTATATTTTTTGGCAGATTCACCTCGATCTTAATCGTTAAAGTTCACCAAAATTTCGTCTATTTTTAGTTCGTTTTCCGTATAACCCTCTTCATTAAAACATTATTGTTGACCAAAGATATACCACACGTCTTTCGGTGTGGTCGTCAGTTCATCGTTTTACACCTGGTTATAATCAACGCCAACGAAGGAGAAGAAAACTTGATTAAAAAATGAGCGAGTGGAGAAGAAGAAAAAAACTGAGGGAAATAAGAGTATATATATACTCGTATAAAGAAAAAAAAAAACTAATTAAATACCAGATTCGATATCGTCGGTAGAAGTAAGTGGTGTGGGTTGCCGATGCTCTTCAGCCGAGGGTGGGGGTTGGGATGATGCTGGCCAAGGAAATACTACGTCGAGAAGTATACCGTTTATTTCCGGCTACTTAAATTTTTTTCCCCTTTATTTTGTCGAAGATCGCCTATTTTCTTCGACCAAGAAGCCGTCGTCGACGCGTTAGAAGGCTGGTCTTATCACGAAGGCCGTCAGAAAAAGGACAGAAGTAGAAAAATTAGAGCCGAAAAGGAAAATCGAGCAGTCTAGAAGTATAAATAGGAAGAGGCGATTGGCGGAGAGCGAGTGAGAGAGAGATAAGGTGATCGAGCGAAGAAGTCGGATGGAGTGTGAAGAGTATGGGTGTTATAGAGATGCGAAAGAGTGAGACAGGGATGGACTGGAGGTTTGAGGGAAAAGTTTTGGACAATAAGAAGAGTATATACCGCGTCAATTAACCTAACAGTTCGCCATTATTTAACCGAACGCCAATTTCTATTTTTTTTTTATTTTATCAAACGAATGCATTGTTGTGTCGTCGTCCATCGTTGTCTTCTGCGGGTCGATTAAAGATGTCTCTCATTTTACGAATGTTTGCAATTAGAGAGAAAGAAAAATAAATAGTCTAAGCAAAAGAAGAAAAAAATGAATTGAAAATGATATACGTATATGCCTTGGTTTCTTACATTGATAACATTTACACAAATCATTTTGCCAAGAGTGCTCATCTAGACGTTCGGTGACTCTGGGTTTGTAATTTTTAGTCGTCCCCATCGTGACGTTGGCTACATTTTCTTCCTGATGTATCTTCGGACACATATCATACGCACATTTAATAGTAATTTCTTTGCCCCTTCGACTGCGTATATTTCTCTCTCTCTCTCTCCTTTCCTTTTAATTAACCTAGTTACACGGTCTACTGCCGATAAAGTTGTTCGCATAACCTGGAATTATGAGAACTTTACATGTGTCCGCACACGAGGCTACTATTATGTCCACATGACGGAATGAATGGCTGTCATGTATTCGCGACATTCAACGACCAGCAGGTAGCAGCTCTCTGGTCTTTGAACGTTAAATATTGTGATGCCATTTCTGTTTCGACATTTTTATTAAGGATTTTCTTTTGAATCGACTACCAGACACTTACATCCTTTGAGCAGTAATTATTTCTTCTAAAAATTTGGGTCATAGCTAGATCGAACTTGCGCACTGACGCTCACTCCAACCAAATCTCTGAGTTAAAATGGGAGTCATTCTGTAACTCGTTTGTGTTTCTCAACCCTTAAAAGGTAACATGTTTTCCTAATTCCAAAATTGGACGTAACAAAAATCAAATTATTTTTTTTAAGGTTATAACAAGACGTGTGAAACATTACACAGCAGCAAAATCGCCGGGAATCCCAAAACAAAGCGTTTGAAAAATAATTATCTCATCAAAAGAAACATGCGTAAAAAATTCCCCTCAAAGTTATCAGGGTTACGGAATTAAGCATTTAAAAAAATTATTTCATTAAAGGTAACATGCGAGCAAAATTGTTGGGAATGAAATTTATTGCGCACTTATAACTGAGTAATAATATTTCATCACTTTCTACATCCTCCTAGACATTTTTGCGTTTAGGTTATTTCTCTGCAATTCTCACTCTGCCTTTATGCACTTTTTCCCTTGTTCCTGATTCAACTCTAAAAATACCCTATGAACTTATGTTCGAAATACTTTTACCTTTTGGGGGCTATTGACCTCAACCTCGAATGTTACTGTCACGAAAGTTACATCTATCTGTCAGTCGTCTTTCAGTCACGATTATTTAACAAGCAAATCGTCGTCGTCGGTAATTATCGAATCGCTGTTTTTCGCCCCAAAAAGTTGTTGGACGGAGGCAACAGTTTGGTGTTGGACTTCCGAGAGTTCCATCTCCTTAACGTATCAACCTTTGACCGAGAAAATAACTGTTTGATTCGGACGTGTACTCGACACGAAACATAATTTTGCTCCTTTAGGGAGTGGGTGTGTTTTGAATGATCAGAAAAGCTGCCTAAAATCACCTGAAGCCTGCTCATTGAATTTGATGTAGAATGGTGAGAGGATGTCGTACTCTTATTTGTCAAAAGGTGGTTAGGTCTTTTTTCTTATTTTATTATTCGACCCAGAAATTTGTGTGCAGTCTTGAACTGAGTTTGCCCTACTCTTCTATCACAAATAATAGGTCGGTATAATTATTTTTATCAAATTTTAATTTTGGTGCCATTTTCATATGCGGAAAAGAGTCATTAAAATATGAAAATGCCATTTTAACCGTAAATGCTTCTAATTAATGCTCACTCATATTCATCTACGGAAGGAAAAATAATTTTATTTTCCACTTAACAGCCTTGCAGTGGTCTTCGGTACACCATTTTTTTTTTTGTGATCAACTTAAGTCATAAAAGAATTGATTATGAAAAATGTGATTAAGTATATGTACAACTTTTGATAAAAAATATATTATCTGAGTTTTCTAACGATTTTTGTCCTTTTTTTGTTTCAGGTAAGTTCACTTAGCCAAGAAATTGGTGTATTAAACGATGGCCGCATTATTAGAGGCCTAATTTGGTGATTTTTGAGCGAATATAGTATGCTGTGGTTTCGCACGACGGTAAAAGTAAGCGAATTGATGGATTTTTGTCTAGCGATTCTGTATCGTCTTTTTATGGGTTCACCTTGGTGGGGATGAGATTTGTCTTCTTGAACTACGGATACATTATAATTCGGCCTCATTAATCTATCACACCAGCAATTTCGTCGCTGCTGCTCTTGATCTACTTTCGCTCTCCGAAAGGATGTACAATTTATTGAGAGATTCTCTTTTACTTCAAGAAAATATATTATAATGATCCTTCGTGGAGATTTGGCAGAAGATTTTAGAGGCTTTCTGTGGCCCAAAATTAGGTGAGTAAATTGTGAATGTTTTCAATTTGAGGCACTTTGAATTTGAATGTGTAGATGAAAACAGCTTAAATATCAATTTCTCACAGCTATATTTGAATGAGTTACTCTATTTTTGATAATAAATACATGAAGTACGCTATATAGTTGAAAATGAAAAGTATTGCCTCCGAAAATTTTTTTTGGCTTTGCATAGATTCCAAAACCCAACCTTCCGATTGGAATACCGCCTCTTTCTCGTCAATCGTGTTTACTGGGAAAGAGAATATTCGATTTATTGCTTGGAAATCTGACATATGTACCAGCCACTAAAGGCGAATTATGGTCAACAGCCGTCAGTCCTCGATTATTGTTTCGACAATGATGAGGGTTAGTATATTTTATTGCGCACGCGATCATTGGGTTCAACATTTTCGAATTTAAGCCTCTGGTGGAAAAAAAGATGCCAACACATCAAGAAATGAGGTCAATGTTCCCTTTTTATGAGTCTGCTCTCTATAATAGATTCAAGTCGCTGAAAAGCCTGATTTGTCGAGTGAAAGGCCCCTTAACTCATCCTTGGGACTGTTAACATTGAAAATCCATTAGCTGTTTGTCATTGGCTTGGCTTCTATGCAAATGTTTCGAATTTAAAATTTCATAATTTTTCGAGTATACTTTGCATTCGAGAAAATATCAAGCATTTGAAACAGGTTCTCTCTCAACGAATAATTGGCCAATGCATTTTTAGTGCAGCACCGTTATCGCTGAATTCCAGTTTTATGCTTATTTTTTTCGCATCAATTTTCTCTGTTTAAAATACATGGTTGTCATTATGGGTAAAAATACAAAAAAACAAAAAACAAATAGTAGAATATTTGACTCTCAAATGTATGAATTTTTACCTACGTCAATTCGATTTTATTGGAGTTTCATGTATATAAGCTGCATATTTTTCACCAAGGTAAATTTTTTATAGCAAAAAAAAAAAATACCCTGTTTCTGGTAATGCATGAGATTTTTTGTCAAAAATCACGAATAAACTTCCGTAATATCTTATAAAAATGATTTGACCGTTATCAAATTCGGGGAAATTAGTGACTTCAAAATTGACACGTGCGTGAATTGAAAAAATTATGAATCACGGCTACTATTAAGCTTAATTATTATGCTGTTCATTTTTATTTTGAAAGGTCTGCAACAGAGTGAAATTATTATCTACCTATATCTTTTCTGAATAGTGTATTTTGGTATTCAGCCCTTGGAACAAAATCAATTCGCCTCCCCAATTTAAATATGTGAAATTTTACTACCTCCGGTGAATTGATTCAAGCATCAAAATACTTTTTCCCGAATAAACTTTAAATTTTATGTACATTCTGAATTATCAGAACAAAATCCACTCTTAGAAGTACGAATATTTTGTAGGAATGGACTTGAGAAATCGATCGTTATCACACCCTATAACCAAAAATGTTGATTCAATATTCTCCTATTTTTCTCCGTTTGTTTTTACTCTTGTTTTCATGGTTCATAAAAATTCTGTCGGTACTAGTCTAAAATGACGTCACAAATGTCCCTTTGTTTTGCGAATTGTTTTTAAGCTCATCACAACAGCACGCATCTACATATATTAACTTTGACTTGAGTTGTTGCTAAATGCGAGCTTATTTAGTACTGAACCTAAAAGTTTTTTTCTGATATCTAAAATGCTGTACCTTATGACATGGCAATCATCAGGTTTAAAAAATGTTGAAGACCAAGCCCAGCATTCAATCTCTTGAATATAGTTTAACCGAAACAATTATTTCCGAAATCTATTTGAAATGAAAAATATTCTATGTACTTACTACCGCGGTCTTCGATTAAAATAATATGTAAAATCTGATTTTGCGTTCAACTTACCTGAAACAAATAAAAAAATGAATTAAAATCATGAGATGATATAGGGCCATCGTATATTTTTTCATTACGCATTCACACTCATGTATTTGTCGTATTAGTGGAAAACTTATGCAGATAGAATTTTAATTTTTGTCTGCAACATCAATGCTTGACCAATTGACTTCAAATTTAGTCACACGATATAATCGCACCGAGTATTTTCCTTTTCGTGCCCTGTTGGAGAGATGCGAACAATATACGAGAATAAAGTGGACAGTATAATCTTGAATTTTGCTCAATTTGTCGGTGATCTGAACTGAAGAGTTTTCTGTGCAAATGTAATTTTTTTTCCTCATTTAATCTCGTATACTTACCTTAATTTTAAATGTATTTTCATTAATTTTTCGTAGAAAACCGTTTTTTTTATGCAGTTACCCTATGGGCAAGATATTTTGAAAACGGATCCGTTTTATTCCGGGTTATAATCCGTTTCTGGATTATAACCCGGAATTTTCCTGTTTTCCAGCTTCTAAAACGGATTTCGAATGGATTGTAATCAGTCTTGCCGGAAATGAGTCCGGATTATTTTCCGTGAAGGCTGTTTTATCATATTTGTTGGCCCGGGTTATAATCCGTGAAACCGTTTTACAAACGGAATTAGAAAAATTGCCCAAAAATTATCACTGATTATAATCAGGAAATCCGTTTTACAAACGGATTTGGAAAAACAATCAAGATGACAAAAATATCTGCAAATTTTCAGATCCGATGGTCGAAAATAAAAACGGACTGACAACGGATAAAATTCTCATTTTCCGGATCATTTTCTCATTTTTTGCCCATCGGGTAGTGTGCTGCATACTTTTTGAGCAAAAATGTCGAACTTCCTTGTCACTGCCTCAAGAATTTAAAATAGACGTACTCATTCACGAAACGAAAATAGGTTCTCTCCACGATTGATAAATGTATTCAGTAAATTATATAGCTGTATTGGTAAGGCATATGGGTATTGCACGCGTACCTTTAGTAGCTATAATATACGCGCGTTTAATCGCGAATAATAAAATTTTATTAGCTTTTGTGACAGACATATATAATCGAAGAAGATTTCCCCTTGTCCCTCTTTTCACCGTTCCTCTCTTTCCATTTCTCTCCTCTTTTTCGTCTCACCTTTCTCCCTCGCTGCGTGGAATTCACCTGTTGATGTTGTGGTAAAGGGAGAAATACTGTCTAGGTCAGTCGGTTGTTTGTCAGCTCTATTTAATGCGGGATTAATTAATATATCACGTGTCGGGTATAACCTTTTAATGTACATTTCTGTACATATTTTGCTTATATATGTGACTGTTTTTAACCTCTCTCTGCCGTCTGTGTGTTGGTCATCATTTCCGATTGTGGTTGTAGATGTGTGATCTATGTATAGAAGTGTTTAGAGGCTTTACAGGCGGTCGTGTGCTGTGGCTGGTTATATAGTTGACAGAGGAGAAGTGTTACCCAGTATGAGACTGTACGAGTAAAAGGTCGTAAATAAATTTCCTTTCAACTTGTTATCAGAAATACTAGACAACTGGTTCGCTTAGGTACCGCCAGTTTCGCAGACTACTCTATTTCTGTGCACGGAAGCGTGTGCAGCGCATGTGTTCAGATAGTGCAAAAATTACAAAAAACAACTACAGAACGAGGCAAAAAATGCTATTTGACTGACAAAAACTACATACTCGTACCTTCCGAATGAGAAAAGATTAAAAATCTACGTGGGGGCGTGTGCGTATACATTTAGCCGTAGATTTGACCTAATTTTAATATTTTTTATGGTCTTGTAATTTTTTAAATATTTTTTCACCTATCAAGTTTCTGCTTTGTACTATTTTGCATTCGTCTTCTTCTAATTTTTCGAATCTTGTACTATTATGGTAATGAATGGTAGATTTGTTTGGGAATAATAACTCGTTGAACTGGCTCCTCGAATATCGACTTGGTTGGAATATTTTTCGGCATTTCCTGAAAACTGACTGAACGGGCTATTTAGGGTCGAACGAGCCTGCGTATAATGAATACGTACCTTAATTCGCATTTTAATGCTCAACTATGTGAGAATGATTACATTTTATATTTCTCGTGGAGTTCATGTACAGCTTAAAATTGTAAAAATACCATTTGAGAAAGGTGAGAAAACATTTTTGCCAAGGTCTGAAAAATTTCTCAATTTAAAAAAATTGTTAGTACGAGAAATTCTCGTTCTCAAATATATTAATTCGTGGTACTTACTCTAGCTAGCATCTTACATGAAAAAAATTTATACACAAATTGAGAAATTGATGAAGGTGACGAAATCTGAGAAAACATGTACCTTCGAGTGAAAAATATGCTTTTTAGAATGGTCTGAAATGAGTTGTCCGGCAGAAATTATTATTTTTCTAATTTTTATGCATACCTCCCAATTTCAAACGCGCGACCTCTTAGGACACGAGAGAAGAATAATATATTTGGGGCATGTTTTATTTTACTGATGAGAGGAGATTCCCATTTGGCGAATATGACGTATAGCTGAATAAGTATTTCACGAAGTTGGGAAAAAATTTATCGGATTACTTGTGTCGTATTTCTTATGAATGAATCACGAGAGGACATGGTAGCCGAGAAAGAAACTTGTTTGGATTAGTTGTTAGAAATGGTTTACCGGTTTTAATGAGCATCATAACGGTCATTGTCAGGGTCTTCAAACTCGCCTAAATGCAACGATAATGTCCCGAGGGGATCATATTTCATTCTTCGGTGCTTCTGTTTTCATTCTTCACTCGCTCTTGTGGATTCTGACCGAATAAATAGCCCGTGTAGAGCTCGGATGCTTTGTATAACCGTTGCTACGTTTGGATGAAGTGTTTCAAAATTTGTTCGATGATCATCATTTACCCATTCACATGCACTGTTCAATTTTAGCCCATCTATTTTTTAAAAGATGGTGAATATTTAGACAAAAAACAAACTAAGCTTTTTTTTGGACCACAGTGATGGTGGGTTTAGGACGTCATGTAATATGGACCTCAATGTTATAAATTGTTGAATTTTTTCTTTCCTCAAATAAAATTGTTACTGCTTGTGAACAAATTTTCCTAAATACCTTCTCATTGGAGGGCTGCAAAGTGTAGCATCAAAGTCTTGTACTCATCGGTTTTATTTTGTTGCTTTCCATGCAATAATTTCATTTTGCATACTTATTCGTACTCTCTCCGAAACACAATATTTTACAGGGGTGAGCAAAGTTGGAAATTGGCGCATATTATATGTAAAATGTTTTCCAATGTTTGGGGAATTTTTTTTAGTGAAGTAAATTGCAGGGGCCATCAAACAAATGACATGGAAAAAAAAATCACCTTGATCGGATCATTAGTTATTGTCTTCGAAGAAATTTTGATTTTCAATCGTTATTCTCTGTTTATCTAAAAACGAAATTTCGTCTACATAAATTTTCAACGATCTAATCAGGCTTATTTTTCACTTGAAACGTTGCTTATTTTAATGCGTATTTGTGTGATGGCCTTTACTTACTTCACTAAAAAATTTTCCCAAAATCGAAAAAAAAGTGTTTCGCATCTACACCATGCCAATATGAGAAAATTTTGAAATTTCCGTATCCCTGAAAAATTTGTGTTTCGCAGGCAGCACGAATAAAATCATGCAAAATGAAGTTCGTGCATGGAAGCTACGAAATGGAACTCACGCGAGTATCTGACTTCGACAGCCCTATCTGTAAGGAAAAATCTAATTTTCAGAAAACACATTTTAATAATCTATCGAATTTAATGCTTCTCTTCTCAACCAAAAATAAAAATAAAAATATTATTCACTATAACTTCAACTTTATTTCATTAAATTGCAACTTCCTGCTGAAAGAAATAATTATATTGCTAAGGGTGTAGGATTTTACCTTAAACGTTACTTTGTGGTACCTCGATCTATTTCGCATAATATTTGACATTAAATGGAAATCCTGTTTGTGAAGGTGTTAAATGGGTCATAAAGGGTTAATTAACCGTACCTTTTCGTCAAAATATGAAAAATACCACAATTCGCTCGACTTCATCTATCCCTACCGCTGGTTCCTGGCCAATACTTTGTCTGTATAATTAGCAAATTCGAGTAAGTAGTGCTGCTTGTGTCCGCGTGTTTGTGCCTTCTTCAGGTACCAGTTTTGTTGCGGACTCTGCCATAACGAGTGGTTCAGATCGATATAAACGACTATTACAGTTATTCGGATAGCCTGACGAATACTCGTTGTACAGTTACTGCTGTGTGCTAATAGATAAAAATGTGAAGATTCTTCTTACTTTTTTTTCCTTAATTTTTTTTTTTTACGTGGTTGTTGGTTTTTAGATATTCATTTCGGCTGTTTGCCTTAGAGAGAATTTGTTAATTTATTCGATTGTTTTTCTGTTCTTGTGTTTCTCTTCAACCTCTGCGTTTTTCCTATCGAATGCAATTTAAATTGACGTAAATATAGTCGAGTTGCATTCACGGAAATGGTTAATGCTTCGCGCAATTAACGAAAATTAGTAGTGCTCAGTTTCGATTGTTTCATTCAATTACCCTACGTTTCATGGTTATTGGTGTTGTTTTTTTTCTTTCTCGAAGATGAATGACGAGGGTTCCTTCGTTATGGCGTGCTTGAGAAGGTGGAAAAACATTATTGTAATTTAACTAAAAACGTGACAGATTGGAAGATTGAGTATTCTTCTATTTGAGTTGTATCCTTTTTTTTTTTATTTGGTGTCTCAAGTTCCTGTACGGATAGGCTGTGTATGGAGGTTTAATTAGCTTTAAAGAGCCATAGATTGTCCCAGCTGTGAAATATTTTGAGGGTGATATCAAAAGTTTATTGTTTTCACCGTTACACGAGAGTAGATTTAGACATTTAACACGAAGTTAAAATTCGATAGTCGAAGTAGAAAACGATAGTTTTGTTAAAATTACGACTTGGATGATGGACAAATTGGAAGAAGTATTTAGATTTTCAGCATGAAGAAAAACTGTTTGAACTAGAATGTTTTTGACGGTCCATAACATCCAAAACCCACCATCATTGAGGTCCAAAAAAAAATAGCTTTGTTTGTTTTTGTCTAAATATTTTCCATCTTTTATAAACTAGATGGGCTAAAATTGAACAGTGAATGTATAGGCACCTGGTGGTAACTATGGCTATATGTCACTTAAAGTATCATATTAGATGCGTCTAAAATTCGTTTTACTGTGATTATTGCGCTATTCTAGCTGATCTTGTCATGATGCATGAATCAAAAATATTTCATTTGTTTTTTCTTATAGGTACCTAAATTAGTTGATAAAAGGAGAGAAAAAAATCTAATTCGTACTTTTAGAAAGTACATACCAAATTGACTTCTCAACGAACAAAATTTTCATCAGTAGTCGAATTGGGTGTACTATTTTCTCGAATATCGATGGAAGCTACCATTTAGGTACATACATATCTGCAGATGTAGTTACCGTAAAATCGAAAGTAACATAATGGGATGATTTTTTAACAAGGTTCAAAATACAAAATTCGTATACACTGTAATCCGAAGGTGCGAAAAAGAAAAACTATAGATATTATACTATGTTTTTTTTTTTTTTTTTTTGCCTTCACTAATGGCCGATCTGTTGGAGATTTCAATCGAATCTGGTGGAAATTACGGTGACCTGAACGATTGTTGTCATCGTATGGCCAGGTATAGCTGGTGTCCCCGTTAAGAGAAAGGAATTCCAAGAAGGAAAGAATATAAGAAAGGGGGAAGAGAAAAAACACAGATGAATTCGAGAAGAGAAAAATTTTAACGACGACGAATGCTAAAAAAGTTGTAATGACGAATTGGAAAAGGAAGAATACACTCACACACACACGCATATATACATATATGTAAAAATACGGGTGAAATGTGCAGTGCAGAGAAAGAAAATGGTGGAAAAAAGGCTAAAAAATTCGTATATAATATGTTAAAACGAAAGGGAAATGGATTCGACAGGAGAGTTAATTAACGACGAACGAAATGCAGTATAATATAAAATACGTCTACATGGTGTGTAATAAGCCATAGGTTAATGACATTTTAAAAATACATATGCACTGTGTACTACCCATACAAATGTAAGTGAGCACAAACGTACTTATATTGACTGTACATAAATACACATTTATGTAGATTTTAAAATCGTATAATTCGTCGAAATATATGTATGTACTTTTTGGCTCTATCTCTTTCTGTCTCTCATCTCAGTACGTATCTCACTGAAGGTCTGTCTCACACTTTTTTCTGTCTCTGCTTTTTGGCGTCTTTGAACTGCTGCTGTTTAATTACTTATTGCATGACTTTTCTTCTTCATTTTATTCCTTTTTTTTTTGTCTCACTCTCACTCGTGCAATTTAGACTCACTCGCTCTGTTAAGACCTTTACTTGACTGGATGGCGACGAAATCGTGATGAAGGTAATATTTAACCCAATTAGCCGGTCAATTTTTGAGTCTGAGGTTAGCCGTTTTTGAAAGAAAAATATAGACAAAATGTAATTCAATATTGTGCAGTATACGTACATCGAAGAGAATGAAAAAAAAATTATTTTTTGTGTGGCAGACATGAAAAATACTTTTTTTTTTTCTTGGCGCAGTCCAATAAAAAAAAGTGACTTCACTTTTTGTAATAAGTTATATTCAAAGTTTTGGAACAATGACCAAACAAAAGTTGAATTATCACGCGCATGTAGAGATATGTGTAGTGTTTAAGCTTTTTTTAGTGACAAAAATTACTGGCAAAAAATACTTTGGACGCATCATTTTGAAACAATAATCGCCAAGGTGGATTAGATTTATGGTGTGCCAAATAAGACGTTTCGAAAGGTACGTGACTTTGCCAATCAAAGTCATGGTAGAAAATTGGTCTTGCTAAATTTTATGTATAAGAATTTTGGACAATGAAATATAAATTTATAACTGAGACTCTTGATCACTTGAAAACGGTTACTATAATATGGTATAGGTAACGCAGTCGAGAGTAAAATATACTTCCATAAACGTGATAAAATTAACGAGCTGAAAATGTGTGAAAATTTGTTCGTCTAAATTTTACGATACTGAGTATGTTACATGATGAAACTTGAGTGTTAATTTTTTTTGTAATCAATTTTTTAATAACCATTCCTTATACCTACACAATCGCCAGAATATTAAAAATAAAATACTGAAATCTTGATGGTGATAATTTTTTATGACGAGATGAAGTGCAATGAAATGAAAAGGATGAATTATGTGCGAGATTTTAATGGCGTAAATTTTGTGATTTACGTATTTGGAAGATCTGTCGATTTTATTTTCCTTTGTTGAGAAGGCAGCTTTTAGATCCAGGTTCTTATTTGCAAGAGTTTGGAAAATTAAAACTTGCCGTATTAGCATATTAACTTACCTATAAAAATTAATATCTTCACCTACGAGTAAAATTACGAACTCATAATTTTTTAACGAAATACGAGTAGGTACATTCAACTGGCGCCAGAATTTTGCTAAATATCGCGGATCTTATAGATATCTGTAATGCCTGAATCGTCGGATTTATGAAAATAGTTTCAGGTTATGAATGGATTATTTTGTTTTTGAGTTTAATAAGGTTGTCAGTTTTACATTTTTATTTTCTTCAAAGTCGCGGTTTTATTTTTGTTGAAGTTCTGGCTCGTTAGTATTCAGTTTTATCGGTGCAAAATATGTAAAGTTACACCAGTTGGTCCTCCTGCATGAAAAAAATTTGAGCAGTGGATAGGAAAACTGGGACTACGTTAGATTTTTACAGTGATAACAAAAAAATAATGAAATATATTATCTAAGATAGTGAAAATTACTACTCATTTACCTCCGCAGTGTAATGAGAAACCAATCAAAAGTTAGAAAATTTAACTTTTTGATGGGTTGGCTTAAACGTAATTTTTGCTTTTTCATTCCAACAAATTGTAGTGAAAAAATTACTGCTTCATTGAGAGAAATGAGAAAAGTTCCTTGAAGCATTTGAGGCTCAGTTGTCACTCTTTTCTCATATTTTTTGATTTTTTGAACTTCGCAATTTTTATTCTATTAGTTGCATAGTATAATTAATTGGCGTTAACAGTAAATAATACAAAATTGAATTTTTTGTAGCGTGATCCTCTCGAAAATTACTTTATATCATCTATGACGGTTTCAATTTATTATCTCATCATCAACACTAGTTGAACTCGCTTCTTAAATAGAATTTAATGTGCAGAAGTTTTTTTAAACTTGAGCTCCCATTTAGTGCTATTTTAGCTTATAGAACGCCTTATATGGATAAGGAAGAAGATAATAAGGTCTTTTCGGATATTGATAAGACATCGGTTTTTGAAAACTTTTCTGATCATATTTTGTGAAATTGTGAAGCCATAGGTGGGTATTGAAAATAATCGTGTTGCGTACATTTTACATTCTTTTTCCGACATTTTTGACACGTAAAATTCGAGAAAGATTTCGTCGATAAATATTTTGACTATTTTCATTCCACTCTGTTCGAAGTGTTTTTCAATAAAACAAACGTCAAGATAGGTGACGAAGCTACAGGCTATCGATTTGGTTGAAATCAATTTCAGTATACACGTAGATCTCCCGCAAGTGCCTCGCCCTACCTACCTTCAAAAAAAATATTTTTTTAATTCCAAGTTTTCTGCTTGAATTTGATATTTTCGGTATAAGAAAGTTGGCGTATTGGTTTGGATCGAAAATAATAATCAACAGGTCGTTTCCAATTTTTGAATACCTGTGTACCTTTTTTTCATAGTTTTTTGCTGTGTCTTTCGATCGCATACCTGTCAGTTTCTTCTGATTTATACGATACCGCCTAAATGGTGAATTTGGATACAGGATAAATAATAAGTGGAACTGATACACCCTCTTTGCATTTATTCAATAAAGCGAAAGGTATTTGACTGTTCGTTTTGGAGTGAAGGGATACCTTGATCGTAACATCCTTCAAATGTCGACTGCAAAAAAGGTTTTTTTTTTTTAATAACTGACCCAGCTCACCAAATGATTGCAAAATGTTTGGTTGAAGTGAAAAATAATTTGACGGATTATTTTGGAATGGTTTTGATCGTGCGGGAAAAGAGAAATAAATAGGTGTCAGAAACTTGACTGACATTTTGATTCGTTGATAATTATTGCTGTAGAATGATAAGAATTTTCTTTAGTTTTGAGTTTTTCGGAATTCAGTAATACTAGCTGCTTGAAGTCTAATGTGAAATTTCGGATTGATGGCCGAAAATATTTCTTGTATCGTAATTCTAAAGATTTTGCGAAGATATTATTCAAAAGCATATTATCTAGTCATAATAATTATTTTTAATTCCCTCCCCCCAGCGTATATCAATTGCTATTCGCATAAGAGAGGGCAGCATTGTTTTTCAACAAAAAATGTGGAGTAGCGAGAATTAATTCTGCATAATGAATGAATAATTTTTCATGTCTAGTTAGTATAAATTGCATTAGAAACTTGAAAGTTTGATGCATTTTAATTTACTGCGACTTGAAAAATTGATAGTTGTTCATTTAGCATATTATGCCTAAGAGCATGACATAATTCATCGGAAAATTATTACATTATGATTGAGTAAATTGATGTTCTATGCAGTTGCATAAATCGAGTGCATCTTAGCCTTATTTGCATTATTGAATGCAACCCTAGAGGTAAAAAAAATCTAATGTGGCAAAAATTTATGTCTTAATTTTTCTCTATTTTTTTTTTCTCGAGTAGTTGATTCTTTCCGTTCAGTCGCCGAATTTATCGAATAAAAAATTCGTTCGAATAGTGGCCAGAAAAATTCCATTCTAAATTTCTGTATAGTTATTTGTAGAACAAGTTATGTTCGTATCTTCTGTCTACGTACTTCCTGTGTGAAATCAGCCAAAAAATGGGTGATATTGTTTCTGGGACTTGGCAGGTTTTGGACTTGAGGTGGTGAAATGTCTCCCCGCAACTTATCAAACAAGTTACCCTTTAAGGGTTAAAATTCTTTAGTTCTACCTGAATTATTTGAAAAAGTTTTTCTATATTTCTGAAAATTAGAATTTCCTTGAGATTTTAGAAGACGTGGGACTGTTAATTTGGTTTTATGTTTTTCAAGTGAAATAGCATCTGTTGAATTAAGTTGGACTTGAATGATTCAAAAGGTCAGGGTTCGTAAAGTTACCGGCTAAATACTGCTTCGTAAAGTCGGAGGGAAAAATATGTGAAAATATAAAGAAGTACAAAAAGAACTTCCCAGCTATCGATGACTGAATGTCTGAAGTAGGCTACTTTCAATTAAACCCCCAAAAATACGAAATGAAACTCTTAGTACTAGTGATGGAATCTTGAAAGATATCTATCTTTGAATTATTTGCTGTCTCATTAATAAATTCATGTTAACACTTTTCCTCGATTCGGAAATCGATATTTCAGCCTTGGGGAAGGATTTGAAGTTTCCCCTAAAATGGCGTCCAGCAATCGAGAAATTCCTCTCCTCAAACCTCGATCTCAACTTTCCTGATGTCTTGTAATATTCCCCTGCGCTGCAGCATTGCTTTCATTTTTTCGCCACCCAAAAGTGGCGAAAAAGTGTTATTCGGTTTTGGGAATAATACATATAGATATGTTTTACTCACCAACACTGGAAGCCAAAAAAATGAATCGTACACCTACTATTTCGGGCACTCGGACGTATTATTTTTTCTTTATTCACGATTCGAAAAACAGGTAAAATAGCGAAAATAAAAAAATCTTGACCGAAAACTTCGTAAATAGCCAAAATAAAATTTAATGTAATCGCGTACCAATGCACTCGTTGAAAAATTGAAAAAAAAAGGAAACACGCAAATAACCGATGAATGAAAAATATTGAGATGAAAATTTTAAAAACTTATAAAAAGTCGCACCTTTACACGGAAAAAAGTAGAAAAAACCGAGAAAAAATCGCAACTAAAAAATTCAACTAAAAAATATAAATGAAATTGAGAAAAATAGTCATACTAATTTTATTTTCTAACGAACTTGGAGCGAAATTCGGAAAAAAAAAAAAATTTCCAACGAACCGAACGTTGACTTCGAACTCCGGTGTATTTCTTTGCCGGTCGGAATTGTGTGTACAATATTCACGAATGAGGAAGAAAGTAGAAAAGACCTTGGCCTTCAGCGGTTCATCGACAACGCACTAATGCACTTGGACGAGGAGACTTCTACAGAAGTTTGATGTGTTTCCAGCGCCATACACAGTAACTGGAGGGAGATTTGATAACACCGTGGCCATCCCTACCCGTTTCTTCCGGGAGTGTATTATTAGCGTCCAATTCCTCATTTTTGTAATACCTTTCGACCTTAAATACGTATACCCACGGATGCAACTCGATGCAATTGCGCGGTGCATTTGCATTTTTCATCGTTTTGGAAACCATTTTGGCAATATATTTTTAAGGGCGCTGAATCCACATTCGCTATCGAATTTCAGCTAGGACTCCACCCTGTGCAGAAATGAAGCGACTGACAAATGGGCCAAAAATGAAATTAGCAATTAATAACAAAAGGATGTATCGGTGCATGTATTTTCGAGAGGGTAGTGAATCTGACAGTGGAATTTCAGCGAGGACCTCACACTGGACTGAAAAAATAGCCGATAATGAAAAATGTCTCTGCTGACTAGTGATATAATTATCATTCTTTATATTTCTTATCATTCATATATGGTCATAGATAGTAAAGTTAGTTGAAGTAAGATGATAAAACTGAAAATCCAAAAGATGGCTAAAATTGTGCGTTAGTGTCCCCTGTATAGTGACTATTGATTATAATGCCTGCATTTTTTATTATTGGAGGCAGGAAGTCTACAATGTCCGTCGTCCTGACAACTGTAAAAGGCCTTTGAAAGTCCTTTTACGTTGTTAGTAAAGTCCAACACCCCTTAGAGATTTGTAGCGCTAATCATGAACAACAGTTATATGAAAGTACCAAACGTTTTTATAAGTCCTATAAGCTACGAGTATGTTATGAACAATTAAGTATGAGTTATTTTTATTATTGTTTCGTCCCTTGCTGTGGCTAAAGAGCTACACATAATGTGTATTTCTTATGGGCAGTAATATTGGAAATTTTAAACTTCTTTTTTAGGGGTTTTCTTGTATGTCTGATATCAGTGATATATTTTATGGGTTGTACCTACGCTGACATTATCCAAGAAGAAAAAGAAAAAATTCAAAATTGCGGCTAAAAATTTTTCAAAAAAAATCTTGCCAAAAAATCAAAATTTTTGTAATCTGATCCAAGCTCTGAATTGGTCAACGTTTTCAAAAAGTTACTTAAAATTATAATAATTATATTTGTTTTCCTCAAAATTGAGATATTTTATTGAATGGACTCATTCTTTCATTCCCACATTACACGTAGGTAGTCATTCAGATGTTATATGCTATCTATTTTGAACCACTATAGGGGTTTTTTTCTCTGCTATACTTATGTAGTTTTGTACCAAAAGATTGCTTCGTGTGGATTCAAGCCTACGTAATCCGTTGATTTCATTTTCAACTTTAATTTTTTTATGAGAACAGTGAGAACGAGTATCCACTTGAGTTGGTATTCTTACCATTCTCAGTAACGAGACGAAGGGACGACTCATTTCAACAATCTCGAAAATAGTTATTACTAAAATTAGTATGGATTATCATCACTTGGTTCGGTAATTGCGATTCTCAAGGTCACTTCATCACGACCCAACTTTTTCACCTTTTTTTTCTCCTTCATTATTATTCTTTCTTTATGCTCTCATTGTCAGTATTAGTTGCTATACAAGATTGCAATTAAGCGTATCATTAGTTTTTTTTTTGTTCGAATTAATTTCTATTTTCACTGCCATATTGTGCCTTTGAATCACATACATATATACTTTTTTCATTTTTCGATAACCTTGAAATATTGATTCTTGAGCGTTAAGTATATTAATAAACTCTTCATTTGCACTGAATTGCATACCTTCTCGATTTTACCTTGATTTGTTCTGATTTATGTGTTTTTTTTTTGCTTTGTAACTATACTTGGCTATTTCATTACTTTTTAAGTGACTATTTCGAAGGTAAAGTACTGGCATTTGTTAGATTATTGATGTTGTTACGGTTAGTTATTCGAGTAAAATCATCGGACAAAATTAATTCGCACCATTTTATTAGACCAGAAAATCGTGGCAGATTGACTTTGGTGTCGAAACAAAATGTGTATTCAACCTGATATCGTTAGAAGGTTACCTTCTTCACAAATAAGTCATATTATGCTTTTTAAAAAAGTAGTAGGTATATTAGGAGAAATTTAGGTTCAATTGAAATATATTAGCAAATTATCGAATTATCTGTCTCTAAGCTATTGAATGATGAAGAAAATTTGGCTAAAAAAAGCAGTGTTCATTAAGACATTCCATTTTTGAAAATAATCTCCGGATAAAAATCAGCATTAGGCACCAGTCATCAAATTGACCCAACACATATGTAATTTATTCAGTTTTTCACGCTAAATCGGAATCTACGACGCGTTTTGCTCTACGTCGCGATTTAGACCCATTTTTGAGTATTTTTACACAAAATTTCGATTAAACGTCTGTAGTGCTCGTAAAAAGAATTCATCTTTAAAACTTTTTTAAAACTCTCAACCAATTTTTTTTGCCTTCTTTAATTCAAATATTTTCGTATACCTACTCCACTCAAGAGGGACGGCGGTTTGACCCCATAATTTTATAAAATACCCTTTGATTGAAAATAGTGTTTAATAAAGCCGGCTACACACTATTCCATTTTTCCTATTTCCAGTTTCGTGTTTCTTTGTTTTCCCCTGTTTCCATGATAGTGTGTAGACGTTTTTCGCCGATAAATGTTTCGTGGAAACAAGCTGTTTCGTGTTTCGTCTGCTTTTTCGCCAAGAGCGGTTTTTTGACGAAACACAAAGGGTTTTTTCGTGGAAAAAGTTTTTTTCCACATGTAGTGTGGAGCGTTTCGCCTTTATTTCGCCTTGTTTCATCCTTTTCATCCTGTTTCGCTGGTCTTTCTCCACTGATTTACTTGAATACTTTCTTTTGGAATTGCATCTCAAGCCGGCATGAGTTGTTTTGTGCGACTTCCCAATGGGCAAAAAATGAGAAAATGATCCGGAAAATGAGAATTTTATCCGTTGTCAGTCCGTTTTTATTTTCGACCATCGGATCTGAAAATTTGCAGATATTTTTGTCATCTTGATTATTTTTCCAAATCCGTTTGTAAAACGGATTTCCTGATTATAATCAGTGATAATTTTTGGGCAATTTTTCTAAATCCGTTTGTAAAACGGTTTCACGGATTATAACCCGGGCCAACAAATATGATAAAACAGCCTTCACGGACAATAATCCGGACTCATTTCCGGCAAGACTAATTACAATCCGTTCGAAATCCGTTTTAGAAACCGGAAAACAGGAAAATTTTGGGTTATAATCCAGAAACGGATTATAACCCGGAATAAAACGGATCCGTTTTCAAAATATTTTGCCCATAGGGTTGAAGCATTGAGAATACTCTCATCAACACCCTGAAAACCACATCCAGCAGTCAACACTCCGTTTTCTCAACTGAAAAGATGGAAAATGGTAATTGGTGAAACAGTATTGAGGAAACATGAAACAGAGTGAAACAAGAATAGTGTGGACAGCCCTGTTTCATCAATTTAGAGGAAACAGGAAACAGATTTTGGAAACAGTTGGAAACAAGGAAACAGCGAAACAGGAAAATGGAAACAGGAAAATGGAATAGTTTGTAGCCGGCTTAATTAATCTTGGCATTGATTTATTGTTGTTCATTCAAATTGTTACCTATATAGACTTACTTTAAATAATATTTTCACTGTTATCCAATTTTCTGAAAAGTTTCAACTACTTAAATCACTGCGCAACTGCGCCTATTATCTCTGTTTCATCCGAATAATTCACTTACGTATTGCCCTTGTATTCGTTTTTTCAATGTCTTCATTTCTCATACTCGTTTCCATTTTCTTCGGCATTGTGTATCGCAAATAGTGGCGTGATCGGGTTGCAGGCATTTCCAGTATTCTGTTGTTTCGTGTTGGTTCGTTTCTCGATTTCTTAGATCTTCGATGCACCAGAAAATAGTTATTAGCTGACAATCGAAATGCTTTATTTTTTATACATATCTACACTTTTTTCGCGTTAAAAATACTTGTGGAGTTTTTTTTTTTTTCTATCATTTACGAGTGCACATGAATATTATTGAACTGTAGACCAATAAATTTCAAAATCATAATCTAGCTTGAGGTGTACTTGATGAACATTCTTATATTACGTTGGAATTTATTTTATACGTTACAATATTCTCACAGCGTATTTAATGATTTTTTGAAATGAGTAGATTATATTACCGGTTTGATTTACTATTAATTTTTTCTTTCATTTTTCTACCCTCGGTGAGGGAATATAAAATATTGTATCTGAAAACTTAATTTATGTGATGAGTTATTTTCTGAAAAAAGAATTACATATTCGTATCAACCTATCTGAAATAATATTACCTGTCAGTGTTAGAATTAATGATGATTTTCTGATATTTTTGAAGAACATCGATAGACTTTTTTCTGCATGGACTACGATCTTGGGCAAAAAAATGTTGTATTCATTTTATGGCATTTTTTTCTTAATTGGTATGTACCTATTAGAGCGGTAGCTATAATGCTGACAGCTAATGTAAAAGAATTTTCTCAATGTGAGATGATATAAAGCTTGAAATTTCCTCTCCAAATATAGTTTTAATGAAATTAATTTTTGAGAAAATTTAGTTTTGAAAACGCTGATAATTTTACTGGAGTATAATTTTTTTACTCGTGTATTTTTTAATAAGATGATATTATGATTTTCGTCGTCTTAAAACAACCAAGTCTCAAGAAAACTACTATCAATTTTTTTGGCTCATTTAGCATTTGAAGGATTGAATTATCATTTCAGTCCACAAAATTGGGTGACCATTATTTTGGAATTTGGTTGGTTTTGGACTTGAGCCAATAATATTACTTTTTAAGGGTTGAAAGGTCAAGCTACTCGTATATAAGATTGAAACAGACTTGCAAATGATATTTGCAATAACTTTTTGATGCGCGTGAAAACCTGCTTTTCTAATGCAACTTGCACCGGTAGTGTTTTTATGTGCGTGCATTCAGTACTGAATTCCTTAGTAATCCATTTTTAAATGTGTTTTCTGATTGTTTTATGTGAATAAGGTGTATGTCTCCTACTATTCAAGTTTGTAACTTTTCCTAAATCGTTTCAATTTTTCTCTATTATTTTCATATTGGTCGTTGAAAAATGGCTGTATGCTCTCTTACATTTCAAAATCTCCCCCCCCCCCCAATTTATAATGAATAAAGGAACATTTTTTTTAATGTTATTGCCTATGAAAACTCGTAAGAGATGTCCTCGCCACTATACAACATGAATTTGATACATATTGGCCATTAAAACTCTGCATGTCCATTTTGGTAACCTATTTACTTGGGTGTGTTGATGACATAATCGACTGTTTATGAGCATACTATTTCAAATTTTTATAGAAACGACCAAGAACTACGAGATGTTATCGCGTCTCATTTTTTTCCTACATTTTCGACGATGCAGATGTACGTAAAATAAATTTGCATTATATATCGAGAGAAATGAAATACAACTGAGAACTGCCGAACTCGTTGGTACGCGCGTGTCAAGAGGAAATAATAAAAAAATGAAGAAATAAAAAATTAGAAAAAAATTCGTATAAAAATTATTATTAGCCGGTTGAAAAAAGCAAAAAAATACTATTTTGGAAATGTCAAATTCTATTTGACGATTTCCTATAAATGCAGGAGATGCGTACCTCCTGTACATAATATTATAGGTGTAGGATAACCTACTGCCAGCTAGCCGTTTCCTGTTCGCAATTATATGGAACACCCAAAGGTTTGTTTGACATTAAATCCTAAATTCATAGGTTCTTGTTGTATAATTTCGACTATCGAATTCCTATACCGAATATATTGTGGGCTTTTAGGTTGAGAGAGAGAGAGAGAAACCGTATCTTTCGCCGCCATACAATCTAACCTTTACAGAATGTCGGAATTTTTATGGCCAAAATATAAGATGATTTAAGTACATTTCATTTCGGATTCCGTTTGTTTTCAATCCATATTCTAAGTACTACGGACAATTTATTATTTTATTGTTTATCGTATGGGATCGTGATTCCGTTAGAAATGAGAAGAAAATTTCTCGTTATGGCTGTTTTCTCTCTTTGTAGATATACCTCCTCACCCCGTTTCTCACGCGTCTGATGAGTTGCAATAAAAACAATTAGCCTGGTTTAAGTATTCACTGATTGCATTGGTCTACAGCCGAATAGTTTGCGAATAAAAATCACTATTATCGTCACTATAATTTGGGGTATCAGAAGTTGGAAAATTTTGTTTATGCTCCATATATTGGGTGGGTGGGTAGTGTTTTTTGGAATTGGTAATACCTGAAAACAAGTGACCCAGCTCACTTGAGGCTTTTTAGTACCCCTTTGAAGCCTATGAAAAATGCTTGCATTTTACGTAAATTGTTGCGAAGATATCTGCAAAAAAAAAAAAAAATCAATTTTAATCCGGTACATGCGATGAAGTTCGTGTATGTTTCGATTGTTTCTTCACAACAAAAAGTACGTATCTACCTGTTGTTAGCAAACTTTTTCTCACCGGGTCAAAACGCTCATTAAGCGCGATAGGTGCTATATGCTGAGCAGTGCATCTGTTCCAAAATATATGCAGGTGTGACGGAGATAAAGTTATATGCGATGAGGAGGGGAAGAAAAAAAAAATACAGAATAATTTGTTGATGTCCAACGCATAAAAATTGGGTAACGAATGACTAGGCGAAATAAGGAAAACGAGACTATAAATTCTCGTGATGTTAAAAACCATTAAACGAGCATTATTAATTTTCAACCAAAACGCCTCAACTTTTCTTCTGATTTACTACGAAAAAATATCTAATTACATTTTTCATTCTGATTTTTTTTTTTTTTTTTCTATAATATACTCATATAGGTGTATCTTTAACATCGACTCATCTACGCAGCTTTCGATGCAAAACTTTTATTTTATCGGTTTTCTCCACCTCTTTGTATTAACGTTTCTTTTTGATATGCAACAGTTGGTTCTGGTTTTTCTTTTCATGCCTTCTATAAAAAGACGACTTCATAAAATTTTAATTAAACGTGTATACTCGCCTTCTAACTCTATACAAGATACATTGAACATGTTGCGAAATACAAATATCTGCCACATAACTATCATGTTACCGCGATGCTATACATACTGGGAAAGAAAATGGTTTATGGATCTATATATAGCTTACCTGGACAATAATTTCTACAAATCAATTTTGAAAACTAATCTGATGGTATAACTGATAGTGTACCGAAACATTACAAGCCGTGAGTCTTACTCATTTAAAAATGAGTAGCTCTAAACCAAATGAATGTATTATTGATGAAAATTCACAGTTTTCGACCATTTCGAAGATGCGAAGACATTAAAAATTACCGTACGTGTTAGTTGAATGACGTTCAGATCTGTCAAATGTGTCATAATCTTCCGAATGAAACCATCAGCAAATAAAATGAACTGTAGTCAAACGGAGAATAATTTAAGATCAGTTTTGGCCAATTTCTTCATCATGAGTTACTTATACAGGGTGTTCCGCCTCTAATTCATCACCTGCTGCTGATAAAGCAATACAAGTTACATTCATTTATGATGGTTTGCCTATTCTCCAGTGAGTAAGGGTAAAATTATTCTCCCTCCAGACGAATGAGGTTATTATTTTTTGAAAATTCATAGATTCAGAACTATATGACAGTTGAAAAAACTCCGATGTGCGCCATTATTTGGCGAATATGATGTAGTTTTTTGGTTTCTTCCTTTTTTTTCCCTGTTTTTTAAAATTCTTAGCCACGTGTAGGTATTTTTATATTTTTGTTGGTGTTCTCTTCGTCTTCTCCTCCATTAGTAGGGCTTAATTACATCATTGGTAATTCGTAAAGGAATCGTTGGGCGCAAATATAATGAAGGAATAGTATTCTACGGTGGTAGGGTACGAATACACGGAAAATGCGTTTTCGTGTTATTGACCTTTTCGTATTTATGAGTACCCAGAATACCTGTCATATAGGCTCTTTCTCTGTACGGTTGTGTGTATGTCTCCTCCTGTGTGTCCATTTGCCTTGCGAACCCATGTGGATGCGTGGTTTGAGAGTTCGTCGTACCATTATTTTCCTATTTTTTAATGTTTTTTTTTTTTTCTTTCTTTCCTTCTTGATTAATTCTCGGCTCATTTAGTATAGGAATGCGTTAAGGGTGATAATTATCGTCAAGGTCGGCCGTTAGCATTCGATAACGTTATAGGTGCGGTATAATGTTGCATTTTGTGGGGTCGTCATGTGGACGACCTTCCAAGCCGGAAAACGATATGGCGATAATTACGTGAAGGGTGCAAAAGGTGAAAATGAAGCTATCGTTTTGTAACTTGTGACGCCACTCTATGAAAATACACCCTTTCTCTAGCGAGGAAGAAGAATCGACAGTCGGGATGTGAACCCATATATATTCAATTTCAGGTTTCGAGTTGCGCATACAACTTGAGTAATAATAATCTTGTTTTAGATTTCAGCTTTTTAAGCTAACGTAAGCGGTGAAATTTACACAAATGACAGCATACTTCAAGAGGTTTTCGCTGGGTGGCACTAATAATTTTAATCAGTGGCGTACCTAGACCAAAATTTGAGGGGGCGGGAGCGCAGTTGTATCCAAACGGAAAGTTGACATGAGTAAAAATTTTTCATGCACATATACATGTGTAGGTAAGTATGTGAAATGTCCCTGAAGGTACTTTGAGAGCTGAAATTTTATATCATAGATAAGTATATTAGTCTAAGAATAATTATGTCAAAATCAGTTGGACGTTTGTGTAAGTCGGTTCGAAGAAAAACTAAGAAATGAGGTACGGGTATGCAATTTACTAAATTTGCTACGATATTTTTGGGACCGGAAAAAATTCGATTTTTTTCTTGTTCAGAGGACATGAAATTGCTATAATTATGATGTAACTTCTCTGATATAGGCATAACCATATTGGATGGACTCCATAATATCGTGATGGAAATCGTAATGGTTTTATTTCTCTATAGCACTCGTAAGGTTAACACATCACATTACTCTGAATCTTGTAATTCAATCACGTAAGTAACATTATTCAACCCAAGGATGCCTCCCAGTTCTCCTCAGACTGATGCGATTTGCCGAAAGATTTCACCGATAAGGCGATAGCATTTTTCTTATCTTCGTCGATCATTCGTCCATTTCATATTTCACCGCGAAGCCATTAATTAAACCGCCCCCCAAATCGTCGTCGAACGGAAATTACGGCTTGATCGGTAGCCGAGAAAAGATATCCGCATTTATAAATTTCCGCCTGATTTCCCAATGACGCTGCATTCGCATGCAGCGAAATTTATGCCGCCTTGCATTAACGGGGGGTCCACCCACTCCGAATATTGATTAGCCTTCGTGTATCGATGTCGTCACTACGTCGACTGGGGGACATGACAAATCGTGGGGAACTAGTGGCCGGAGAGGGGGTGGGCGTAATGAAGCTGCGATGCCTGATGAATGTGTGATTTAGAGACGGGTAATGAAGCTTTCATGCACCGAATATGTAATGCCTCTGGTGAACAAAAGTATATTTTTTAATGGGTGAGAACTATACAAGTAAAAGCTACAGGGTCCAAATTGTTGGTTTGATGCCGCCACCCACCCTCCTTGAAAAATATCGAAAAAAGTATTTATCCATTTCGTTTTTCTCAAACAATAAATTTCAATTCTCATTTAGCCGGCCTCCGTAAATTCGAAAATTTCAATTCCCAGATTATAATATAACAAAATTTTGTTATACTCATACTACCCCTCCCTCTCTGCCCAGCGACGAAATTTATGGTATATGTTGGTGATTTGAACGCTACGAGCCTTCCCCTTTGAGTGAAATATAAATTGGCTTTTATATGTACCAGACGATGTGGTTGTGTTAAAATGGCTCAACTGAGGGGGGGAAAAATTAATCGGTTATGCATTGCATGCTAACTATTCAAAATCCAATCCTGCTCATGAAACATTACCTTAAAATTTATAACTTCTTAATGGATAGAACGCAAATACTTTTGCATATTATTTAAACTAGTACGAAGGGAATTTGCTTTTAAAAATTGTTATGAAAATTTGAAAAATGGTCTGTAAGAGCCAAGAAGATGTATTCAGTTTATTGAATTTAATTTGTTCACTCATTGACTGCCTGCTCTGCTTATTCGACTGATTGATTAATATTATTATTTTTTGTGTTTTATGTTTCAGGTAAGTTGCTGTTCGAGATTTTGAATTTTTGTCATACTGCATAAAGTCGCATTCATCAGTAAGTTAAAATGTATTTTCTTCAAGTATCTCAGTAAAGGAAAAAATCCAGTCAGGTATTGAATGAATATCGAATATTCTAAAACTATGTTGACATGGGATTTTACTTTTTGTTGAAAATGTTCTTTACACCCCTTGGCGTCTAAGCGCTTCGTCTGTATTTTTTCAACTAAGCTCTGTAGCATTCACATCTCGAATGTATTCTTCAAAAGTTCAACACAAAATGGTATATAACTTTTTTTTTTTTTGCGACCACGAGCCTGTACTGTGAGATCATTGACTGCTAGTTAATGAGAGAAGGCAGCGAAAAAAATCTGATGTAACTGCACTTCCATCGTTAGATTTGTGGGGCCAATGAAAAATCCATTTCATTACCATCGCGGACAGTCGTAACGTTGAATAACTTTCAGCTCGTCGTTATTTTTATAAATACCTCCAAATATAATTATAAAGTACACGTACCTACCCGATTCTCTATATATAATTACCAGAAGCATATATGGATATGAGGGGGAGGGGGCGGGCTGAAGAAAACCTAACCATTCGCGTATAAACAGCTGTTGCTTAAGTAATTGACGAATGATACCTACACCGAGGAAATTGAAGAAAAGGAGGAAAAAAAATTACAAATGTATACCTGGGCATCGTACAATGAAAAGCGAAAAAGATAGGAATGTGGTCGAGGTGGGGCGTTAAATGATGTACCCAAATAAAGGATGAAAATAGAAGAGGAAACAACAACAACAAAAAAAGACTTTCATAAATAAAAGCTTATTGGTACCTGCATGAGATGGTTGAAATGAAATATTAAAAGGGAAAAAACAACAACAACAAAACAAACAAATGTACATTAGGCAAAAAATTAAAAAGAAAGATTTACGACACTGGGGCCATCGTTCGGCAAAAGTAAACACGTAATTATGAGGCTGCGAGTAATTTAATGAGCTGGAAAAATAAAATTAAAAGTATAGATGCATACCAGATGGTTGTATATGTATAATGCATTTCCCTTGAATATGAACTTTATCATGTTTTATCGATGAAAATATTTCTACAAATGATTTTTTTTTTCCTCTCGATTAATTGATTGTGGAAAAACTTCTATTCCAGTGGCATAGCCAAGAGATGGAAATATAAGGATGGGTTGGAGAAAACATTATAAGAGATGCTGTAAGAGATGATATTATTTAGTATTTTATCCTCAGCTTTTTAAAGCTCCATGTCGTCAGCACCCCCACGCCACTAAAATTGGTCTAAAATATGCTAGGAATTTTGTACTCATTCTGTACCGTTTTGTACGGCAAAAAAACAATTGTACTGGCATCTACAAAGAGTTATTCAAAGAAATGTTATGGGGTGCTGGGGACATGCTAGCACCCCCATTTCAACCGATCAACTTGAAACTAGTCTCATTATTTTGTGCTCATTTTGTACTGTTTTGTACCGCTATCAGAAAATTTTGTACCGCCCCCCTTTCAAGTTATTAAAAATATTAATGAGGGGTGCCTGGGACATGCTAGCTCCCCCACTGCAACGAAATAACTCCAAACTGGTCTCATAATTTTGTACTCATTTTGTACCATTTTGTACCGCTATGAGAAAATTTTGTTCTACCTTCCCTTTCAAGTTATTAACAATAGCAGTAAAAAATGGTACAAAATGAGTACAAAATAATGAGACCATTTTCGAGCATTTTTCTGAAGTTTAAAGGTCGGCCCCCTATCTAAAACTAGGTAGGGGAGTAGTACAAAATGTTATTTTGCCAGTACAAAACAGTACAAAATGAGTACAAAATAATGAAACCAGTTTGGAGTTGATTGGTTGAATTGGGGGTTCTAGCATATCTCCACCCATCATCAATACTTTTAATAACTTCAAGGGGGGGCGGTACAAAATTTTCCAATAGCGGTACAAAACAGTACAAAATGAGTACAAAATAATGAGACTAGTTTCAAATTGATCGGTTGCCGGTACAAAATTTTTTTTGTACAAACCGGTTCAGAATGAGTACAAAATTCCTAGCATATTTTGGACCAAATTGCGGAAGGGGTTGGGGGTGCTGACGACATGGAGTCGTCTTCTAAAACTTTCAATGAAAAAACCTGTTTTCGGAATTTTTTTGGCTCGAAGCAGGGATTTTTAACAATTTGGGTTGGCAACGCTAATGTTCCTTTTATCGAAACTAAAGTTGATTATTGTTTTTAATATTCTTGAAGCCGATATATAGCTAAGTCCAGTCTGAGTTGAACTCTTACTAAATGTCAAATGCTGGCAACTGGAGTGTGGAAATTATTATATACGTGGTCGAATCTATTAATGCTCGTTGGATGAAGTAATTCTAAATTAACCTGCAGCGTTTGCCATGCAAATGAAGATGTTGTGAAGGTGTTCGATGCGTGTCTGCAAATTATACTCGCATTGTTAGGTTCACAGAAGTTCAAAGTATGGGCGTGTATCAATCATAGTTCGATGACTACTCTGCTAATAGCAGTAGGTCATTCATGTACAGTGTATGCATAATTGTGGCTATATATGATATGAACGAATAGCTTGAACAGCCTTTTTTCATCCGGTTACTCGTGTAGGTACAGTACATTCGAATGGGCGAGTATCTTGAGGCAAACGTGGACTGAATTATTTCTATCGTCTAATTTTTTCCATCGTACATATTATTTCTCCATGCATCGTTTGATTGATGTATTTAGCTTAAAAAATGGTATACCGCCAACTGTCCGCAGTCAGTCGTGGATTTGTAGATGCGGAAAATGATCAGAATTAAGCGAAAAAATTACGTCCATTATTCGGCTACACGATGATGAATGAATGCTGCGGTACTGTGGATGATGTAGCATCGCGCATTCTTTCCCCTATGATTTTATATTGTGATTGTGGGCTTGAGATGGACCGTTTTGATTTACACTGCCATCTTGCTTGCTATTTCGGTTTCATTGCGCCAAAGTTCTGCAAAATTTTCATAACGTTGGCTCAGTTTTCCATTGGTTTTAAAGCTGTGTTCGCATTTTTTTCAATAATTTCAGAGGATGTAAGTTTTCTCAAATCTCAGAAATGGTAAAACTGAAAATCTAATTCGATATGTAATTCGCTGAAAGGATAGGTATATATTATGCCTTCTAAAATCTCGAAACTGGTATAAATCTAGACTTTTTATGTTACCGTTGAACGGGGTGACTTTACATTCAAGGGGCGACTTTACCCACTTCGTTTTAGCCCAATAAATAAATTGCCAGGCAAAAATTAAAACCAAAATACGATTTGGATCGAAGCAGGTAGAAGGACGAAAAGAAAAAAAAGATCGCCGCCCCTACCTCACTTCACCCAGTAACAGAACAAGAAAATGAAGCGGCGATATGATTTTTTCCTTTTTCTTATTCGTCTTTTTTTTTAACCCCAGACAATCAAAATATTCAGTTCGGTTTCACACGGTTCAAGTTTGTACTTGACTAGTTTCTTTTCAATCGTATGTCTGAGTACAAACATCCTCAAATTTTGCCTCCCCACCCATCAATAACCCGTCAATAACAAATTGATGGGTAATGTCGCCCCACTGAGGGGTGACTTTACACAAATATTTTGAAAAATCATAAAAAATAGAAGGAAGGCTGCAAACTCAAACTTTTTTTTACAATTGTGTTGAGAAATGTTAGACCTAAATTTTAAAACCAAATTCATTTCAATAGCTTCGAAATTGGAGGAGTTATTAAAGGACAAAATTGAAAAACATAAAAAAAGTGTGTAAAGTCGCCCCATTCAACGGTATTGACTCTACAGATTGCAAAATTATTTCACTGTATTTATTATCACTAGGAATAAGTACCAGGTTTTACTCGATTACTCAAAGGACTAGGTGGTGTCATGTATGGCACACAAGAGTAGCCTCAAAGGACCAGATGGCGTCGTATGACACAAGTCAGGGGTTCTCAAAATATTGGTCATTTGAGAAGTCCATTTCTAAATTTTGAGTGGTGTCGTATATGACCCCACCTGGTACTTCTAGTGTTGAGTTGAAGGAATGAGATGGTCTGTACGTCTGCTCTAAGAATACCCTGTTGAATTTCTTGAAGCTGAAATGAAATCTTCTGCAATATCATCTCCCCCACCCGCTTGTCTTAACTTTACCACCTGGGTTATATTTGATATCAACAAATAATCAGAATAATGATCTATTTCGTAGCCCATACGTATATTTAAAGTTGATGCCATTTCCAGTGAACCGGCAATTCTATATTAAGATCGAGAACAGGTGAACGTTCTTACGGGGAAAAAATATTTTTTCTTCTGCAGAGGGGGCGTCTCCTCGAATTTCCAAGGTTTTTTGTGGCATTTTTTGTTGTGCATCCGTTATATCGTATGGTAATTCCTGTAACCACCCACGATGCATAAAAAGCAAAAATCTCAAATAATTCGGTATTATAAGAGATTGATGTACTTCAACGGGTGGCTGTAATTATCGTCTGGTAGGTCAGTTTTTTCCTCTACCTCCATCCATTTATTACCCATTCGCTGGTAGACGTGGAGATGAGTGACCCAGTGGATGAGAGGGTGAAAGAAATTTTAATTGCTCGTTTACCGTCGCCGATTTTAAATTGAATTTTAATGGCCGGTACAGCTAGTCGGCCGAATATATTAGTCCTCCAAAAATCAGCTATTCCAATTTCTTCCAATACCTGCACCCCATATCTAGAATATACGCACCCGGAGTGCCTATTTAAACGAAAACATTCCATTCGGTGGTCTTCCAAAATTGGTCATCGATTAAAAAATTACTGTACACTGTATACAGATTACATTCCACCGGTATGAAATGAAAAAATAGATTTTTTTCACTCCTCCTCCTCCTCTTGCGCTGAGTTTGAGTTCTCGATGTTTATTCGATAAGGCGATATAAATTACAATAAAGTACACATTGAACATTGTATAAATTTTTTTTTTCTTCTGCACTTTGCAGGCTATTAGGGTTTGGGTAATTAATTTCAGTGCGAGCGTTCTTTTTTCTGCAGTAGTTAGTCGACTGTCGACTTAATCGCAAATGTAATCTAATACATGGTGAAAAAGATGGACGATGTTGAGAAAATAAGATGAAACCGTTTCCGTTTTGAATTTTGCCCATGAGCAGTCTTATCAGTGTTGTCATCTTGTGCGAATCGTATTTTAATTAAAACGATCCTGGAGGTGTGGTGATTATATGTTGTTTTTTTCTGCAATGATTTGCAAATAGAACTGCTATGAATCTTGTAATAAAATTACGGAGGAAAAACTGCTCGACGAAATTTTAACGGTCACTTGGTTGTAATTTAAGAGCTTTAATGAGGCAGGTTTGATAATTCTACATCACTTTAGTCAAATTGCCTCGAGCGATATAAATTTTTTTGCATTAGGTGATCCATAAAGATATAATTTCAATTTTATTTCAATTCAAACTTATATATTTTCGCAGGTTTAATTTTAAATTAAATTTGCATGTAATGGAATTCTAAAGGGACGTATTCTCATAGGATGGTTCTTATTCATAATTTCATACCTAGTGAAAATTGTTGGTTAGTCTAATTTGACACTTGTTAGAATCCATTTTATTATAAAAAAATTCAACTCTAGTTTCACTCCTTCACAAAAAGAAGAGTGATACTTCAAAGCCTCCCTTAATTGAAAATTGTGGCAGAATTGAAATTTTCTAAATGATTGGGAGAAGGGTTGGAGCAGGGGAAATCTTTATTTAAAAGATCATTCATTTTTTTATTACATCCGCTCATAATAATGAATAAATCAATTTTTAATTCAACAAACAAAATTAGTGACTTTTCAATTACCTCAACGGTACGTCCAAATCCTTTCAAATCTCCTCGACGTATTTTCTAATCATTTCACTGGGTTGTAGTAGTAAGGTGAAGGAGAAAATACATATTTCTATGACATAAAATAATGCTAATTTTTGAGTTCAGGAATTTTCAACCCCCTTGAGGCACCATTTCCTTTCAACTTGAGAAGCTGAAATTAAATGTAATTTTTTTTCATGAAATGGAACTATTCTGCTAATTGGGAGGTACAACAAAATTCAAAACTGCAATGTAAAGACCACCCCAATGTGACCAAGTGATTTGTCCTAAATAGAAAAGTTTCCTCAATTGAGGGATAAAATTTATCATTAGACCGATGTGGGACTAAACCGATATCACCCTCGTAGACGGGATTTCTCAAAAAATTGAGTGATGATTCTTTGGGACATCGCAGATTTCGAGCGTGGGTCAGCAATATTTTTGTCGACTTTTTCAATCGTCACCCTGGAAGATGTCTTCTTGCGTGAAAAAATTTAATCTACTGTCTGCTTATTTAGTTTATCCTCAAAAAAGCTATTATTATATATGTTGTTTTTGTAGCAGGTGTCCCATAAAATTTTCAATCATTCTTCGTAGTTCGTCAGAAATTTCACTCGGTCGAGAATCTGGTTTATCTGCATTGACAGAGTGGTCTGCGCTAGCGGGGCCTATGGGCATTCTAATTGAATTAAATACGAATTTAACGCCGGTCATAAAATGCATGTTAACACGTACTCTGTTTTCAATTTTTTTTTTTTTTTTTCATGTGTGTACCCAAGTCTTGGCCGTGATAGTACATTGCAATGTAATCAATAGGTCGCTGCCATATTAACGGGCTCGCTTTTGAAGTGGGCAGTTCGCTTATGTATAAAAAAATTGCGGATATAATCGTGTATAATGAGTGGATAAATATGTTGTGTGTAGAGAAAAAGAAGGGAAAAAAAAAATGATTATATTGATGTTATTTTTGGTCGATTAACACCTGCAACAAGGCTATATAATATTAAATCCATCATTCTCTCACCTCTTTATGCGGTATTTCTCGAGTATGGTGAGCAAAAGTGTTGGTGTGTGTGAGATCGTCTGAGAGATGGAGATTAAGGAGAGAAAAAAAAATTACTAATCTGGCATTATAATAATATTTCTCAGGCTGGGGTGTTATTCATGCTTGTTTTGTTAGAGGTTTTGACGTTCTACTTTACTGCCCTACAATACGTTTTTCTGTTGCCGTTGTACTTATTTTTTCTTCCTCAATTCGAGTATGTCGTTAAAACTACTCACGCGATAGAAGAAGGTGTAAAATGAGATGATGATAAAAAAAAAATGCCGAAATTTATAAAAATGAAAATGAGTTAATGAGCACGAGGCAAGGTTTGTTTGTAGATGGCGGATCTTGTAAGGATATGGTGGTTTTCGAAATTAGTAAGGTTTATCTTTAATAATCGAATCTTATTCGGGTTATGGTGATTTATTTTTTTAGAATTTCATAGAATTATTAGTACGTTGATTGAGGAGCAACAGAGTGAGTTTAGCATGAGTCTGTAATTGGCCATTGAGTATCTGTGCTTCAGAGTGTATTGTAAGTGCTGTTTAGTTGGAAATTCTGTCTAGTTTTATCGTCCATGGTTCAAAGGTCATCATTTCTTGACATTCATAGACTTGATTTTGAGCGATTTCCAGGTTTCAGTTTTACGAATTAGAAAATTTCTTAACAAATAATCTCTCTGATAGAATTTAGTGCAAACTAGCGTGGCCCGAAGGGGCGGATCTGTTGTTTTAAAACTCTTGTAGTAAGTTAATTTAGCTTCAAAGTTGAAATTTACATTACTACAAGTTGAACTTCGCTCGAATTCTGCTCAAACTTTGCTCCAATTCCGCTCAAACTTTGCTCATATTATGCTCAAATTCCGCTCAAACTTCGCTCAAAAACGCTCACCCTCCGCTCCAATTGTACTCGTATAATTTACACAAGAATAGGAAAGAGATAATAATTTGGTGTCTTTGGTTTTGAAAATATTCGCTGTATTGTTACAATTTTATAGTTGTTTTTATTTTGAATATTTTAAGTTTTTTTTTTTTTCAAAGTATGGAAATTGAATTCTTTATAAAAGACATAGGATAGTGGTAAAAACAATTTTCAACATTTTCAAACATAATGAGAGAATTCAATTCATCTTTGGTGAGACTTTATTGTAAAGGCTGCAGCTATTTTCGAAATTTCCCAATAGTGAATAGCTTCTTGGAGGGAATAGGACTCGAAGAGAGAACGCTGATAAAAATAATATTCTACGGAGAGCGTATTTTTTCGCTTTAACGCCAATAGGTAAATGTGTGATTTGTTGAGTTTGATCTTTAACTATCATTTTCTTGGATTTATACCACCACTGTGCTGTAGAAATAAAATAAATACCATTTCAAATACCATAATTTTTAGACCAAAACCACGGTGCGTACAGGCTATATAATTATTCTCATAGGTAATTTCTTAATATTTTTCCCAGAAGACTGGTACACTTATATATACTTTTCCTGCCCTGACAGAGAATCTCATCACCTTCAGCACAACTATCTAAATTGTCTCACATTTCACATGGAGTACCTGTTGTCCGACAAGTCCACCTAAAATTAGAATCCATCTACTTTTCATTAGATTATCATTTTTTTTTTTTCAGTCTATTTTTAAAACAACCGCTAGCCACCGCCCAGCACACACTAATCCAAAAAGAAAAGAAATTAAATCTCACACGCATATTTGAAAAAAAAAAAAAAAAAAAGAAATAGAAAAAAAAATACAAATTAAACCTATGATCACACCTAATTACTGCCAGTACACCAAAACACGAAAATGATCTTTGTACCTGAAAAAAAAAAAGAGAGACGATCACGATATACTTGTCAGTAAGCTTAGAAAATTAAGTTGTTTCCTATATACTGAGGAGTACCCTACGAGAATTACTCACCAACGAGTACAAAAATTAACGCCTTCGAAACTCAACAATGTGTTTGGGATAGCCAAAATTATCGGGTTTATTTTTAAATATTTTCCACAACACGTATGAAGGCGTTAAAAGAAGCCAGGAAAAAAAAAAAAAGCCCTGCCAGCTATTATCATATAATATTCACACCTTTTTTTTTTTTTGTTTCCCCTCACTCATTTGAATACATTTATATTTTTTTCTTCTTATATTTTGCCTAACCAACTAAAAAGTATTGAAAAAAAAAAAAAAAAAAAAACTTCAAACCCAGTCTTCCGTTTAATTACACCCTTTAAAATACCACGTTAATTTATATTAGGCACACTATTTTTAACTAGATCTGCCGGACTTACACGGTGCTCTTTAATTAACTCGGACATGTTTTGTTGGAAAACATGAAAACAGAAACACCTAAAATAAAAATAAAAAAATTTACATTATTAGATAAGCCTCCGATAATATTGAAAAACACCATCTTTACTATATTATAAAAGGTTCCGCAATCTATAATCAAACTTACAATGTCTCGTGCTCCTAACGACCAACATTTACCCGTTTAACTTATTTTTATTTTTTTCTCCTAATTTTTTTTTATTTTTTAATTAAAATTTTTATTATTAGCCTAATTTCTCATTTTATACTTTCATTTTGCGCACATGTAGGAGTTGTGAAGACAAACAGGAATTCAGGAAGAAATAATAGTAGATTTCTGTATTATAAATACCAAAAGGCTATCGATGGACCTGTGACCCGATCTGAGGAAACAACGTTTTTATTTATATTTTTTTGATGAAATATGTTTGCCACAGCTACAGCGGTTTTAAGATTTTAGGATGAAAGAAATTGAAAATGTTTTTTTCTATATCTTAAAAAAAAATAAAAAAATAAAAAAAAAACATATCTGCTTCTTTAATTCTTTTCATCTCGAACCAAGAGTTATTTAAAAAAGAAAAATTCAAAAAGCCGTTTAAAACAACGTTATGCAGCGTTCTAAAATCCCATTAATGTTTTTTTTTTTTTTTTTTTTTTTTTTTTTTTAATTTTTCTTAATTTTGGTTTGTATGTTACTTGCTCAAAAATTAAAACGGAAAATATTGGAACGCAAGTTTCCGTTAATCACTGTTACATCTTTTCACGATATGATGCATAATAACGACAATAGTACATACAGTAACGAAAATTAAAAAAATGGAAAACAAGTAACGAACTACCAAGAAAATCAATAAAGAGATTATTAATAAGAACCGTTTGATGACAACTGATAACGGCGCGCGCATTATCATGTTTTGCCGTACATTCTCGATATCGACTATCGATTTTTAACTTCGCGTTAATGTTTCAAAATTTACTCCCGTGTAACGAAAACCCAAAACAAAGTCAACACATTCAATAAATAAGAAAAAGAAACGGAATTCAATTAAAAAAAATGTATTTGCTGTTGTTTTCTTTTGTATTAAAACTACGAGAATGTTTGTGATTGCTTTTTAAAAAATTTAGTCGAGTTTAATGAGTTGTACATTATAGGTAGTTTTATAGAAATCAAAATATTTTTTTTTTTTTTCTAATTTACTGTTTATTATTTGCAGAGTTTTCAAATATCGCTGCAGTTGATAGATAAATATTTTATATTTTTTCTGTGAATTGTGATTTTATAATTTCTTTAAATAGTTGATCTATTGGCGACTAAATATTGTAGGTAATGGCGAGAGCTGTAAGTCCACATAAGGTAAAATCCTACACCTGCACTAGTAGTCAGAAATTTTTTTTTCAAGTCAGAAGTTTATGATTATTGGTGAATTACCTGGAGAAAAAAATAGTGAAAAATTTTTATATAATAATTTTTTTTTTCTTTTTAAATTGGGAGAAGTACATAATTATTGAATCAAACTTGAAAAGACATTTAGCGTGAATAGCTAAAATTTCATTGAAACTTACATGGCATGGAAACCTTTTACTAGTATAACCTCTAAGTCAGTCATTTCAGTATACTCGTAGCTGTACCCTCGTTCACCTGACTGAATAGAAAATGCGATCTGTGGCGAGGGGAGATGGTGGGGAAAATGCAATTGACTATCAAATAATATTTTCGACGCTGAATAAATTCTTTACGGCTACATGCACGTGAATCAATTAAACTTCGAAAAACCGAATACGTGATACAAATAAATTCGAACTCGATCCAGTTATTGGGAAAACGTGAAGGTTATCCGTTGTTCATTCTCATGATTGGCGTTGCCTTTTGAAACAAAAAGGTGACGAGCGCAAAAAGTCATGAGAGGCGAAAAAGAGAACTGTAAGAATGAGACGAAATGCATTTGGCCAACAAATTTTTAAAAAGAAAAAATTCGATAATAAAGTATCATAGTAAACGAAAGACGAACGCCAATTGAAGCCGAGTATTCAGGTTGAAGTATAAAGCGTACTCGTGTATGCAACATGTAACTTAAATTGGCATTAGATGTACTTTTTGGACAGCTAGCGACTTGAATAGAAATTTTTTCCATCAAAAGAGTTACCGTTAGCTATATACTCTAAAGTGGTCCATCAAATTTATGGCATGGAGAGCGAATGGAATTTTATTCTTTGGTAGAGAGTATAGCAGAAGAGAGAAACCTAAAACTTGGCATTGCTAGTTGTAAAATTTGTGAACAGATTTTATTTGGAATAAATAGTCCAGATTCTAAATGTGCCTTACAGGTGAAAAAATTTTTGGAAGAAGTAGGATAAACGTATGTAATACTCCGTAAAACTGAATTTATTGCAACCATTAAAGTTTTAAATTTTCATTAATTCTAAGGGGTATTTTTGTGTTTTTTTTTAGAAAAAGTAAAGTAACCTATTGGAAGAAAACAATCGATCACTCACTGAAATTTAAAATATGGTTATTTTGGCATGATCAGCGAGTACTGAAGATGAAGCTTATAAAAACCAAAAATATGACGTACACTCTCAGTCTGCAATTATATTGATTAAATTTAGAGCACTTCAACCTAAAACGGAGTGATATTTTGAAAAATTGCATTTCTAAAAGTAATTTAATATTTGAACCAAATTTGAGTAAGTGCGTTTCCACAGTGTGCAAACTTGAAAAATAAAGTTAACCTTCCAAAATGCACTTTTAATGATGAATTCTTTGTAGGAGACTTCTAGTCGAGATTTTATCCTTGCGTCCGACTATCAGCATGGTCAAGGTCGAGGATATAAAGTCGAGGTCGAAGTCGAAAAATGAAGGTCCAGTTTGTCAAGTCAAGGCTAATTTCACAATTTGGGTTGGTAAATTCCTGTTATATTTATTCCCATAATTGTAAAAATCAATGGAGGAAATTCGTATTGTTGAAGCACATTTGTTACGTTTGATTCGTTAGTAATTATGTCATACCGTCGAATGGGGCGACTTTACACACTTTTTTTATGTTTTTCAACTTTGTCCTTTAATAACTCCTCCAATTTTGAAGCTATTGAAGTGAATTTGGTTTTAAAATTTAGGTCTAACATTTCTTAACACAACTGTAAAACAAAGTTTGAGTTTGCAGCCTTCCTTCTATTTTTTATGATTTTTCAAAAAATTTGTGTAAAGTCACCCCTCAATGGAGCGAGTTTACCCATCAATTTGTTATTGACGGGTTATTGATGGGTGGGGAGGCAAAATTTGAGGATGTTTGTACTCAGACATACGATTGAAAAGAAACTAGTCAAGTTACAACTTCAACCGTGTGAAACCGAACTGAATATTTTGAGTGTCTGTGGTTAAAAAAAAAAGACGAATAAGAAACAGGAAAAAACCATATCGCCGCTTTATTTTCTTGTTCTGTTACTGGGTGAAGTGAGGTAGGGGCGGCGATCTTTTTTTTCTTTTCCTCCTTCTACCTGTTTCGATCCAAATCGTATTTTGGTTTTAATTTTTGCCTGGCAATTTATTTATTGGGCTAAAACGAAGTGGGTAAAGTCGCCCCTTGAATGTAAAGCCACCCCGTTCGACGGTAGTTGTTTTGAGTGCTTTGAAGTTTTTTTTTTTTCCAAAGTGGAAGCATTAGTGTGTATTACTCGTAATTTATGTTTTAACATAATTTATTCTAGAAAGAGAGGGTTTGGTTTCTTTGGTTTTGAAAATATTTACTGCGTATGTTATATTTTATAATAGTTTCGAGTATATTTGAATTTTTGTGAGAGAAACAATAATATGGTAAAATAAACTTGCAGCATTCTTTAAACGATTAAAACACTAAACCTTGATCATGCAGAACTGGACAACCAGCAATAGCAATCCTATTCCCGATAGATCCGAGTTGCCGCAAGCGTTACTCAAGTGCCCCTTTAAAGGCTTTTTTAACCAGACTGGTTGCAGTTATCATAATTGGTGGACATATCTAACCGATGTAGCCGATGCCGAAATAATTGGTATTATCTGCTGAAATATCATAACCGATAAAATGGATTCATAAAGTTCTAGAAAATCGCATCTTAAGTGAAATCCTTACTGGAATATTAGTTTTTTGTGCGAGAGTATCTACAAATGGAACTAAAACCATTAACAGGTTTACGAAGAGATGGTTAGATGGCAAATGTAGCCTTTTCAGGTTTTGACTCCCTCGAATGGTTCTTTGGTGTGGTTCTCATCTATATAATTTTTCATTTAAATAAGAAAATTCACTGTATTTATCTGAACGAGCGAACTCGATAACGGATTATTGGACATTAAGTTTTGGCTCGCATTACAGGCCGGTGTCCCGTTTCCTTATAGTAAAGTGAAAAAGTATAGGCCTAAGCATTTCCAAGTAGACGAAATCCACGTTGATATTAATTTCAGCGGTTTAGTTTTTCAATCTAAATGATATTTCGAGGTTTAAAATAACAGTCTTCTATTTTTGATGGTAATTACACTCGTGTATATTAGATTGAGAGCTGGTATAGTAATCGAATTTTGGAAATACCGTTATCGCATTTGAACGATTGCGTTTCGCATTCTGCTCGTTCATATCGAAGTGCGTGTTTTTCTTTTTCAACTTGTTGAATTATATTATTTTTATCCATTATAATTTTCCTTACGGATTTACGTAAATTGCTCTCCTGGAATACGCGTTCAAATCGCATTCAGCATTGACTGGAATATGAATTCACTATAATATCATAATCGGTTAGATAAAATGCCAAGACAACTGGAAATACTTCACAGCTTGATGGACATTTTTTCAGCTGTCTGGAAAGGGTACACGACAATTTACCGTCAGAATATTCCCCTCCAACAATTTGACCGCAGACAATTGACCGAATGACAATTGATCGCAACTACAAATTGGTCGCCGCGACAATTTCCCTTCAGATAATTGACCGAATGCTATTTTATCGATCGATCAGAATTTGAAAAACAAAAATTGAAAAGCATCTCATTACTGGGCAGTGGTGCTGTGATTCCCCAAGACTTACGAGGAGTGCCCCCCCTCCCAGGTCAACTAGTAATGATGAAAACCTCCCCAGTGCGCGATAAAAATTTTTGGTATTCGATCATCGCTTTAAAATTCTTTTCTGAATTTGAAAAAAAATCAGCCCCCCCAAAATCGTCAACGATGAGTTGCTCCTCAAGATTGTACCTTCACGGCACCCCTGTTACTGGGTTAAGAATTGGAAAAAATATGGATGAAATATTTTACTACAAAAGTTCAGGTTCAATAAAAAGGTACTGATGCATGATTCAACTGGTCGATCGATGAAATATAATTCGGCGAATTATCGTGGCGGGCAATTATCACTTTCGACCAATTTGTACTTGCGATCATTTGTCATTCGGTATATTGTCTGCGGTCAAATTGTTGGGGGGGAAAATTCTTGCGACCAATAGTCATGGAGCCGTCTGGAAAATTTTTCAGCCCTCTAGCAACGAATTCTAGCTAACTAGAATAGTGCCTAGCTGACTGGCAAACTTTCCTAGTTGGCTGCAAAACTTTATCAGTTGACTGGAAAAAATCCGGAAATAGGAAAATTTTTAAGCCCATTGGCAAAAGATTTCAGCCGGTTTGAAAAATTGCTCGCGATTGAGTGGAAGACTTTCCTAGCCAACTAGAAAATTTTTCAGCCCCCTGGCAAAAGATTTCAGGTGACTGGCGAAAGTTCGTAGGTGACAGATAAATTTCCTCAGCTGATTTGAAAAATATCCTGGTCAACTGGAAAAAAATGCTCAGTCAACTGGAAACATATCTCAGCCTATGGGAATTTTTCTAATAAATGTAAAATTTTTCATCTCACTGGCAAATCGCTCGAGAAGTTGATTTATCTGGCCTTTCCGTTCTGTTCGTTGGAGAAGAAGAGCTATAGTTTTTTTTTTTTTCATTATGTTTGGAATACTCCAATTAGAAGCTTCAGTAGACCTATTTTACGAGTTGAGCCAAACTCGACGGTTTAAATCCTTATTACACGAGTCGTATAGACATTATAAAATGTACATATACAGTTACTTTTATAGGATTTCTTATTTTATCGGTTTTTATATACTTTTTTCGATTTCAAACTGCATCATATATGCTCATTCCGTATGCGATATTGAAATTTCTTTCGTTCGACCTTAGAAAGAATTTCGTTTTCTGTTGGGTCTATCGAATGATCTGAAATGAGTTCTGCTTTTTTTTATTTATAGGTATTTTATTTTATTTCGAATATATGTTCAATTTTTTCCCCCTTCAAATTTCCCACTTTTTAATGACCTTATCTCCATACATAGTGGATTTGAATAATGATTGGCTAATCAGCTTTTTTAGTCAGTTTTCGAAGTCAGCTATTATTTAGTTCGAAAAAAATCTTGGATTATTTATGTAAAGATTAAGATGCTGCGAAGAAGCAATAAAATGTCAGCAGACATCATTTAAATGAAATAAAGAACAGTTATGACGCCAATTTACCAATATTCAGATACGAATTGGTTCAACTTGAAGTAAAAATGACAAAAAGTGTTTCGTTTTAAGTCATGCATAATAATGAAGAAAAGGTAATCAGTGCAATGTAAATGCCTTCGCATTTCTAGCTTGAGTTGAGCAATTTCAAATATCTGTCGACGTGTTCAAAAAATTAAGAGTTCTCTATGCGTACTCGTACTGGTTTATAACATAACATAATTTAACAATGTCTCTGTCTATGATCGCATTACTCCAGTTATCGACCTGAAAAATAGTAAAATTTCTGACTGTATGCATACGCATTATAGCTGTGAATGATTTTTTGATGCAAAAAGGGGGTGTAAATCACATCTGAATTTGAGAATAACGGGTCTTAATTCAACTTGTAAAATGAAATATCGAGGACGTTTTTTAAAATGAGCTATAAAATTTTGACCTCTTGCATATTTTCGTTTATAAAATACGAGAGCTGTCCCAAAAGTATAAGTTCGAAATCGTCATAAAATTACTGAAGAACTAACGCAGAATGCTGAAAACAATATAATTTTGAAGAGGAGGATAGTTAGAAGGAGGTAAATTGTCTGCAAGCTTCGAAAAAATTCGAGCTTTTTTTTTTTGGATTTCTCCAAATCTGCGGGTAGACTATACAAGTAATTTTTCTCATTCAGGTGTCTCTGCTAACGTACAAAACCAGTCGACAAAACCATAAATTTCTTGAACGCCGGCTCGAATCGCAAGTGGAAGGGTTGCGGTCGTTACGAATAAATTTAGACAAATCGATGATCGTTTTCCTGTTCTTTGATAAGCACGCGTTTGAGTTTTTTTTTGCCGAATTCATTGTGGCATCCACAGTGCACCAATGTCATTGAACGTGTTAACCTGGCAGACAGTTCATTTTTGATTCGGAATTTTTTCCGGTCTAACTTCCAACCTCGTTCAGCTGGTTTGTGAATTTGTTCGAAGTAATTCAACCGTCGAAAGTTAGGGTGATGTTTTATATTGAAGTTTCGAATTTTTTACATCCCATCCAGCAGAATGGTTCCATTTCATTAAAAAAAAAAGTCCATATAAATTTGAACCCGCTAGGTTCAAAAAAAGTGGTGCCTCAGAGGGATTGAAAACCCATTCTTGCAAAAGTTGGCATTTATATTTTGCTCTATAATCAGCATGCCATAGAAATATGGTTTTTCTCCTTTACACTCAATACTATATTTACTCCAGTGAAGTGATTAGAAAATAGTTTTGAGGAATTTGAGATGGCTTGACCTACTGTTACTATTTGTTTTATTCACCTATTTATATCATTATGAGTGGATTTGATCATGAAAAAAATTTTTTTCCATCATTTTTTCTTGTTTTTTCTCTTATTTTTTTCAACTTGAACTTGATAAAATTTTCATCAATTTAAAAATTTTCGCGTACGTTTCAATGGGATTACTCTGTATACTCGATAATGTGTTGAAAACCATTTTTGTGATTTATGGCATTCTCATTCGAAAGCGACCATCTTGAGCTCCATGTCGTCAGCGCCCCCCCCCCCCCCCCCAAATTGGTTCAAAATATGCTAGGAATTTTGTACTCATTTTGTACTGTTTTGTACAGCAAAAAAAAATTTGTACCAGCTTCCATAGAGAGTTATTCAAGAAAACGTTACAGGTGCTGAGGACAGCTAGCACCCCCACTTCAACCGATCAACTTGAAACTAGTCTCGTTATTTTGTACCCGTTTTGTACTGTTTTGTACCGCTATTAAAAAATTTTGTACCACCTCGCCTTTCAAGTAATTAAAAATATCGATAAGGGGTGCCGGGGACATGGTAGAACCCCACTGCAACGAAATAACTCCAAACTGGTCTCATAATTTTGCACTCATTTTGTACCAATTTGTACTGGCAAAATAACATTTTGTACTGCTCCCCTACCTAGTCTTAGATGGGGGCCGACCTTCAAACTCCAGAAAAATGCTCCAAAATTGTCTCATTATTTTGTAATCATTTTGTAATGTTTTGTACTGGCAAAATAACATTTTGTACTGCTCCCCTACCTAGTCTTAGATAGGGGGCCAACCTTCAAACTTCGAAAAAATGCTCCAAAACAGTCTCATTATTTTGTACTCATTTTGTACCGTTTTGTATTGGCAAAATAACATTTTATGAGTACAAAGTAATGAGATTGTTTTGGAGCAATTTTCTCGAGTTTGAAGGTCCGCCCCCTATCCGAGCATAGGTATGGGAGCAGTATAAAATGTTATTTTGCCAGTAAAAAATGGTACAAAATGAGTACAAAATAATGAGACTAATTTGGTCCATTTTTTTAAGTTTAAAGGTCGGCCCCCTATCTGAGACTAGGTAGGGGAGCAGTACAAAATGTAATTTTGCCAGTACAAAACGGTACAAAATAAAGAGACTAGTTTCAAGTAGATCGGTTGAAGTGGGGGTGCTAGCATGTCCCCAGCACCCCATAACGTTTCTTTGAATCACTCTTTGTGGATGCCAGTACAAAATTTTTTTTTGCGGTACAAAATGGTACAAAATAGTACAAAATTCCTAGCATATTTTGGACCAATTTGGGGGGGGGGGGTGCTGACGACATGGGGTTACCATTTTGTCAGTTGGAATTTTTTTTTTTGAATAATTAAAAAAATATATATTTAGGTCAAGTTAATTTTTGTTTTTCAACAGAAATTAATTGCAGTAGTAACCTTTTGGGTTATTGGAATCCATCGAGTGTTTGTGCAAAACTTACTAATTTAATAGTACCACTTACCATATTGACTGATTCATATCTTATTAAATGTTATAATCTAATACTCCAATGTCAGGTTTCTGAGGAGAAGTGTTTATTTGACATTTAAAATTTCGTTCGATATGACAATAATCTGGGAAGTTCGTCCAGATATCCTTCGTGTAGTAGAAATTTACTTGTACGTGTATAAAACCTATTCCTGATTATGAAATCCATCATTCCTATAGAATATGTGAGTCTGTTGGTACAAAGAAGTACCATATCTACTGGTGTAGACAATTGACATCTTCCACGAAATATGTGAGGTTGTACATTTGGCCTACCACCAATATTTCTTTTTGAGCTTTCAGTTAAGCAAATCCTCTTAACAAGCTTAAAATGGCGTGTAGAAAAAAAATGTTATCTTCAGTTTTCGAAGAATTCGCAGCGATTAAAGAGCCAAAAGCCTAAACAATTTCTTGGGAAAGTTCTTCGAGTCTTATTCTGCAGTACCGGTTCGTCCGTTTCCAGACGAATCGATTTTTGATCTAATCGACCCACTTGGCACTTTTGGCACAGATTCTCTTTCGCAGATACTAAATCTCGTCTATTTTCAAAAACCGACGCAAGTTTGTAATGAAATCGTCTAAGTTAAATCGACGTGCTCGGCGAATGCAGTCGAGAAGAAGCACACAATTAATCAAGAGTTTAGCTTGTAAACATATTAAGCCACGGTTGCGTGGTAAATATTTTGTGAAAAAAAATACCTGAAAAAAAAATTCGCATCTAACGGTAAGAATTAAATCTCTAGTGGAGATATTTTGTGAGGACGCCACTAAATTGGAGTTGTTGTCTTTGTCGCAGATCCGCCAAGATATCTCATCGCATGCTCACAGGTTCCCATGTTAGTGGTTTATATGAATGCATGAACTACTCGTATAAAGTTGAATGTCGTTGCTTAGCTTAGCCCGAAACACGGTTCCTTCTGTCCGATTATAATGAAAAATGAATTTAGGCTGTGAAAAATGTAGCTTTCATTGTCATTCTACTTGATTAATTTGAAGATTAGAAAATTATTCCGAGTAAATTTGATATAAGATGTACTCGTATATGGCATGTAGTCGAGGTGTGCAAAATTATTTAATCAGGTCATTTCATTTATGAGGATGATGGTCAGCGTGCTTACAGTTGGATATAAGAGACTTAATATTTGGGAAAAAAAGATGAATGGTAGACACCTTTTTGGTTCCTCCACACTGGTGAAAAGATTGAGGTTGAAAAATTGAATCATTTTTCAGGGTTTGTTAAAACTTAGCAGGATGATGACTTGTTCAAACATTCCGTATTCATCTGATACGTAAAATTTCTTGGTATAATCCGAATTTTACGTTTCTAGCTTTCTACTCCTCGCTTCTCTACAAATCTTATTTAAGTTTTGCTGAAGACTCCAAACACTCATATTTTTCCTTCTCAAACACTCGTCCCAATTTGACATTATTTTGGAAAATTGATGTTATTTTTAATGAAATTTCCAATTTAGGAGGGGGGCGGGGGTGTTTGGGCCTCTGGTGAGACCATAATTCGTGTCAAAATTAGGTACCGTAGTTATTGAATTTCTCATAAGTTGCTTGTAAAATTTTGTCGATCAAATTGGTTTTCGCCAAATTCTTCCACCAGTGCGCAGATGTTGTGGGAAGCTGATTTTTTTTTTCCAAAAAGTCGTAGTCAACATTTTCTGAGATGAAAAAAAAGTAGCTTTTTGTTGCTGTGCTTCAAGTACCATAATTTTTCTCAAATCAATTTCGATTGACGAGTATTTTTGATTGATCCAAACATGTTGTACTTGATTCTAGAATATAATATTGAAACTTGCATACGTATAGCTGTTGCTTGATTTGAAAATAGACGTGGTAAATTTTGTAATCTTTTTGGTCCAAAGTTGAATTTCAACAAATGGAGGGGGAGGGCCAAACAGTCAGACTTGAAATACGATTCCATCTCCGTTACCCCTACCCCCTCACCCGAAATCGATGATCGTTTGAAAAACTGATTTTAAATACCCAAACTATACTTATATACGCTTACCTTTAGAAACGGTAAAATGGGACTTTCATTTTAAATGAAATATATTCCTATTTTTCAACGACAGTTTTCCGATACAATCTGACCTACCGGATCTCTGCTCATCTTATCGGCTTGGCAATATACATACACCTCTTTATTATTTTTTCTTCATTTCTCATACCGTTAAGGATCCGTCACCAACTTCCTGAAAAATACAAAATGAAAAAATGTGTATAACGTTAATTTACCTTTTTCCATTTTACCATATTATATACTGTCTTTGAAAAACATTGTCATTTTTCCTGCTTCGAAAAGATGAATAAACTTTCGATAACGTTTATACTCGATAACGGATCGTTGATCGGTAAACGAAAAATATCGAATTCATCCTTGACCGGACGAGTCTGTGTCAGGCCAACAAGAACTTTATCGACGCCTTCTTATAAGGAAGCATGACTCGATGTTATCTGCAAAATAAAATATCATATAGATGGATGCTCAAGTAAGTACGTTCTGTCTGAAAATTTTCAACTTCTGCTGGCGTCAGGTCGACTTGTCTTTCAACGCAGCAGTGAAAGAATTTTGTCAATTAGCTTTTACTTTCACACTTCCCATACGAACGAGAAAAGATAAAAGAGACAAATTTAAAACGATACTATCAGTTATCACCTTTTAAATCATGTACTGGATCACCAGCAATAAGATTTATTATATAGTGTCAGTTTGTTACATCTGCTTTCATTTACTCGGGTATAATGGAAGAGCTGGCACATCGATTTTAGCGTTTTCTTACGTATTTTCAAGTCAGACAAATGGTAGAAATTCCAAAATCTTAAATTAGCCCGTTGGCAATTATTATTTACATTCATCAACATGTGCTGCAATATTTCTCACGTATTTACTGAATTTCATTAGCATACTTTTTTTTTTTGCGAATGTTGGGAAAATAGTTGGCAGCTTTATCCAATTAGGATTATAACTCACTTTAAAATCGATACATCTTCATCTGTGACGTTCCTCGATGTTTGTAAATTACAAAGAAAAAATATTATTAGAAATCGAATAAGCTACGGGGGAGATAAGTGTCCAGTTTTATTCTAACTAAATATTTGTCATAACAGATCTGGCAAACCTGTTCGTGTAGGCTATAGGTAATTTTTCATTTTTCCATGACCCAGTGACTACTACAGCTAATGCGATTTTGCGGTTAGGTGCCTCTTAAACTGACGACACATTGCTAGAGAATTTTTTTTTACAGTTTCACTCACAAAATTTTACAGATTTTATGTTAGTATTGAGTTTGGTATGTAGATGTATAGGAAAACATATTTACCAGAGAAAGTTATTGGTTTCTGGAAATTCCGTCATTTTTCTCTATCGACTGGTAAAATTGTATCATTGGTTTACTTTTCTGTTTAACTTTTACCTCAATTTAAAGGTCATCGGTATGTCAGCGTATCATTGATCATATTTTGAGAGGCGGAGGGGGAACTGCTGTTATAAAAGAAGTTTTAAATTTGAAATTTTTAATTGTTTGAGAAAAATAAAAAATATTTTTAATAACAATCTTATCACTCCGTGGCTTTATGAACCCAGTTTTGTGGCATTTATTTTGGCTTCTGGGGAGTTTCTTCAAGTTGAAATGAGAAGCGAGGAAGGTAGTCAGTTATTGCTTTTGACAAAAAATCTTGATGCAATTAATGCGTATACTTCTGAGGTGGAAGGTTAATGAAGTTTGCAAGAATGATGCTTTGTGTTGTCAAAAATACATGATATTGGAAAGGTTTATGAAAACATTAATAATTAAAAAAGTGAGTTTCTACATACACTGCTCAAATATTTCATTAAATTACTATTAATTTTATACCTTAACCGTGATATAATAATCTTCAATCGACATTCGTACGGAGTTGTGTTCCATAATCGAAATAGGTGAGTATTGGTTCCCTCAATTTGAACATATCAGTTTGTTCAGTAACCATTTATCTGGAATTTCTAGCCATTGCTTGCATCTCACTTGCTTACAACCATCATACAAGTTGCAGTAGATCATTCACCCTCAGAGATGCTACTGAAAGAATTCCACCTGTGCTTGCATGTAAATTGGTTTTGGCTATCTCGAGGGCCACCAAAGACCACATATCCTTGAGAAAACCTGCTACAATTTCAAAACATTCTCCATTAGCTGGAAAAATGGGGACCACTGGTCGAATTTCACTTGTTTTCAGTCATCTGAAATTCGTCCTACTGACTTTAACCTTCCATAGGGAACACTCGCGGCTGCTACGATTTGGAAATTTCCAAAAGTGGCAGTCGGTCGCTGGAAGACAGTCTGCGTAGGACAAAGGCTCGATTCATCAGTGGCTTTATATGCGGCTCTTTTTTCCAGTTGATTTTTTTGGCTGGCTTCGAAAGCGATGTGTAGTTCAATTGGTGGGCAAAATCGCCCAAAATCTCGTTTATGTCACCCGTTTTTATGGTTTTTGGGTCGACGCCGGTGTCGGACAGCTTACGTTGGATGGCCGAGTCCAGCAGCCTTTCGTACACCACAGCTAGGTCGATGTCGAATAGCGTGAGCATGTTTGCGTCAAATGGAAAAAACCAAGAGTTTGTGCGCAGTTTGATGTATTGCGAACGATTTCACGTTTTTATTTGCGGTTGAATGGGTGCAAAATTTTGGGCGTTTTGACCGCCGACACAAATTCCATGGAAATTTGTGCGAAATTTTTCGAGTGACCCGAATTTCGCGGATATGTGGAGGTTGAACAGTCGAAGGCACTGCCCTACGGAAAAAGAACATAATTTGTAATATTTTTTCCATAGATTATTTTGTTTGTAAAAAGAGAAAGAAAAAACATTGTGTAGTGATAAGGTTCAGTTTATTTTGAAAACCTGTATCTTTTGAAAAGGAACGTTGTTTTTTTTCACCGGTTGTTTTTGCTCCGGTTTTTTTTTCAGGTTAACCGGAGTTTAACCGGTTAACTCCATTTGAAATCCAAAAAAGCTATATTTCTACCTGGTGGAGCATTTATGTGAACAACCACTTACAATGTTCAAAATTTTGCTGCAAACCCCGCTAGAAAGGCAGGTTTTCAACTGACAATACAGGGGTGCATAATTAAATTTAAACTACTAATTAAAACATATTTTATAAAAATAAATAATTAAAAAACAAAGTTTAATAAAATAAATAGCTGCAGCCTTCACTGAAGTTTCGTGAAGGCGAAAGATGAATTCTCTTTTACAACAGGAGATCATAAAAAGTATCCAAAAATGTTTCTTATAAAAACAAAACAATTCATCTTCAATAACTGTTTTAACTCTATGACGTCATCATCTGTGACGTCATCAAAGAATGACAAAATGTTATATATAGGTATGATGACGTCACCATCTGAGGTTACTATGTTTTATCTGGATATAATGACGTCATTATCTGTATTTACTATGTAATAAATATATATGATGACGTCATCAAGGAAGGACAAAAATTGTAGAAAAAATTCTTCTTCAATTCATCTTCAAAGAGTGTATGATGACGTCATCAACCGCTTTTTAACTGTGTGACGTCATCATCTGTCACGTCATCAAGGAAGGACAAGATGTTGTATCTAGGTATGATGACGTCACCATCTGCGGTTCCTATGTTCTATCTGGATATAATGACGTCATCATCTGTGTTTACTATGTAATATGGGTATGATGACGTCATCAAGTACGAACAAAATGGGACATTATGTTATGGTGGGGCACTGCCTCGGATTGCCTCGCACTGCCTCGGATTGCCTCGCACTGCCTCGGATTGCCTCGCACTGCCTCGGATTGCCTCGCGCCGCCTCGGATTGCCTCGCACTGCCTCGGATTGCCTCGGGCTGCCTCGGATTGCCTCGGGCTGCCTCGGATTGCCTCGGGCTGCCTCGGATTGCCTCACGCCGCCTCGGATTGCCTCGCGCTGCCTCGGATTGCCTCGCGCTGCCTCGGATTGCCTCGCGCTGCCTCGGATTGCCTCGCACTGCCTCAGATTGCCTCGGGCTGCCTCGGATTGCCTCGCGCCGCCTCGGATTGCCTCGCGCTGCCTCGGATTGCCTCGCGCTGCCTCGGATTGCCTCGCACTGCCTCAGATTGCCTCGGGCTGCCTCGGATTGCCTCGCGCCGCCTCGGATTGCCTCGCGCTGCCTCGGATTGCCTCGCGGAATTATTTCAATAGATCAGACTTTCGTAAAATAGTTGCCTATTTCTCCCAGAAAATTTCATCCCTATTCCATTAATTCCCGATTGAACTATTGCCCCCGTTCAAAAATTCTTATTATATGAGGATATGCAAAGGGTTTACTGCGAGCATTTGCCAACTGACCTCAACGTTTACATGACTTTTTTGCTCATTTTCTTGCTACAAGTGAGAAGTATATATGCCTAATGCTTCTGTGTAGCCTTTTTACCCGTTTGTTGGAGCTTCAACCAAAAACGGTACTTTTCATGTTCGATTTTTTTGCTCCTTCATGCTGAGTTTTCAAGTCGTTGAATCTCCGCCGCCACCTTTCTACTCATTAAAATTAGTGCATGCCTCTAAATATTGTACACCTTTTCCCCCTCCATCTTCTCTACATCCATCCATACTCGAGTATGTATCTTTTAACTAGTTTTTATTTTATATTCTGTGGCTTTTTTTTTTTTTTCTAAAGCTTACTCATTCCAATCACGATGGCATAAGATGTTGGCGCGCGAATACATGTTTGCAAAAAAAAAAGAAAAAAAGAAAAAGGAAAAAAAGGAAAAATGGTATCGTACATGGGGCAAATTACCATAACGAGTTCGAGGAACCTATAAATTTTTTACTCTACACTTTCTTTTTAACCTTTAATTAATACGACTACGCTAATGATATTAAATTGTAATTTAATTTTTTAACGCCGATTGCGACGAATTTGAATTTTTTTTTGTTGCTTCGCAAAGCGGCAGCACTGACCACGATCACCTGTGGGAGTTGTTCACCTGCAAACCTGCAACCTTTTACCACTTCCTTATTATATTACCTATCTTATAAGTATAATGTAAACCGTATTTGTTTTTTTTTTTTTTTTTTTTTTACTAAAATAACATACACTAATTAGTCACGTATTTTTCAGTGGCAAATAAGGTGACTATAGGTATGGAGAGCAAAAAAAAAAAAAAAAAAAAAAAAAAAGGAGAAAAATTAGACGATTGTTTGCAAATTATAACGAAGACCATTTTTCACAGAGTGTCGTCAAAGTGGTCAAGTATCTAGCCGCTACCGCTTTTGATAACCGTCTGAAACACGAAAATGGTTTTAAGGTTTTTTAATTTCCAGTGGCATAATTTAATTTTTCTTTTCGCACTTGCTCGTGTATATCTATCTATCTTTGATCTGGTATTTAGCCAATGTCCGGCTAGTTTGCACTTGTTCTTAGTGACCCAATTTTCTGGCTATTTATCTTAAGATGGTTTGAAATTTAAAAGCATTATTGTATGCTCAAAATGGATGTTGAATTAAAATAAATGATTTAATAATTTTTCAATTTTTCGAACCCTCTTTCCTGCGTCTCGTCTAATGAAGCTGAAAAAATAGTTTCATTAAAGTACAGATTTTTCATTCCTGTTTTTCAGTAGACCTTAAACACTTTCTACATCAGACTGCAATCACAAATGGAAGTGAAATTCTGACCCTTGAGTTTTTTTTCTTCAAATTAAATTGTTTGTGGGATTTTGGCAAAATAAATAAGAAGGTGAAAAATATAGCGCTTTGTATGTATCCATGGCTGCTATTTTGTATTGAATTTCAATTTACCTACCGAATAACGGATTTTTGTGGCAGTATCAGTTCTTTGCTGCTTTTTCAAAGTGAATGTGTAATTGAAGATGAAATTTTATTTGCGGTTGTTTCACACTTTTGCTGTTCTTAATAATATTCTCTTTTACTGCTGTTTGACTAGATTTGCGTTTTTTTTTTCCTAGTGGTAATTTATTCACTCCCGGTGAGTGTATTATTATGGCTTGTGGCTAAAACTTATGAAAATTGATCTCGGTTTCCTCGTTCCCTGGAAAAAAATTTTGTATTGTGGTGTATAGTTTATCATCAAACACATACTTCTCGAGTGCAATTTGTTCGAAAACTCAATTTGAGAGTCGTTTTATGGTAAGAATTCTGATGTTTTTGGTTTAGTAGACTTACATTCATGTGTACATTTTAACTGCTCTAAGAAAGAGTATTATGTCTCTAAATTTTTCATAAACTCTGTACATGCTTTCAAAAATCATAAAATAAAGATGATAGATAAGACTTTATAATATTGTAATAGTGCTCTAAAGGAAAAAAATCAGGAAAATCATTGGGCAGAAGGAGTAAATTTTTTTCCGAGATGAGGGCGACATTGTGAACTCGGTAATAAAGTTTCAAAATGAAAGGCTGTATATTTTTCAAATGCGATACGATTATAAACCTATGTTCGATGCCCAACTCCAATTCTCACATTTGTTCTGCGCGTAACCGTAATTTTTTCTTACCTTTTTTATTTACCCTATATTCGTGCGTGAAAGAATTCATGAGCCTGTGAGTATTTGTGAAAGAAAAATTCTCATGATTCTCGTCGGTAAATGATCCTCCATACTTAATTTTTCTGTCAATGACGAACCCGTATCCTCTGATAAGTCAGTTCTTCACTTTTTAGAGCAAGAATTCTGGGCATATATAATTCTAGTACCCATAATATTATAATCCTTGTTGTAACCTATTTGTCAGAAATAAACGTGAATCTCTGGTAGGTAAATTTTTCAAGTGGATTTGAATCCTACTCGTTCAGTGTCTGTTTTCGTTTGAGAACAATGCACGAATAGAGAAATACAAGTTTTATGGACCATTTAATGGAGATCATGTTCGTAAATGAATATTTCTAAAAGTATTAAATATACAGCTCATGAAATACTTGTTGTCAATGTTTGAAACTCGATCATAATATACTATTTCCGTGGAACGTATACCGTTTTAATTATGACTAATCGTGATTTTGATTTTCTGTTTCAGGTAAGTTCTATATTGAATTGATGAATTCTTGACACGAAGCGTATATTTGCTGTAAAGTATCTCTTCGATTGGGTGTAAGTGTGAATTTATGATTCCTAAAAATAATACGTAATAATTCGGAAATTTTTAGCAAAATTAAGGCTTTGCTTTACCGGAGCTCGAACTGCACATTTTAGATGACGAAAACGAGGTGGAAGAATGAAAAATCAAAGAAATACAAAAGAATTTCCCCACACATGCTTCTCTTTTTTTCTTTTTTTTTTGGGCGGGGGGTTTCGTGAATTTTTGATTTATTAGTAATGAGGGGTAACTTGCTGGCGTTATAGGAATTAGAATTTTAGATTTCATTCTCCAGCAGTTGTAATTACCTCGTCTTAAAAATGCAGGACAACTTTGAGGCAAATTTTCTGCAAAACCAAATTGAAATTCTAACTTCTGACTCTGTAGAAGCGTCGACAGGCCACCTTTACCTATAACAGTGCGAGAAATCATAAAAGACCAACATTGAGAGAGAAATGGCTTGATGAGTGTAGGAATATTTTTCGATAAAAATATCGAATAAACGATTGTTTTTGAGAATAACTATAATCAGATCATTTTTCCTTGAACGCTATAATTAACATAAGAAGTACCAGGTGGTGTCATATACGACACCACTCAAAATTTTGAGATGGACTTCTTAAAGGAGCAATATTTTGAGAACCCCTGACTTGTGTCATACGACGCCTCCTGGTCGTTTGAGGTTACTCTTGTGGTTTCATATATGACACCACCTGGTTCTTCGAGTAATCGAGTAAAACCTGGTATTTCTAGAGTTAAATTATGGCAAACTTGATTGAGATAAACTAAAACGAAGCTTTAGCCGTTATTCTAGAATAGTTTAAATTTGAGAATTTCCAAAGTCTGCTATCTATACACCAACTGGAATCCGCAGACTCATCGATGAATCGTTGATATATGTAAATGGTAATTCATCCTGCGAGATACTCTGCTCGCCATCTCGTATACGGAGGCGTCGACCACCAAATCGGTTGGCGATTATCAAAGAAAGCAGAGTGGGTGCATGGCGGAGAGAGTGTAGGAGAAAAAGCAGCTGCCTAATGACCTTACTTGTTGTTCGAGCGAATAGCCAATAAGGTCCGATATTAATTAATCCGCTTTTAATGAAATGAGTAATGAGCTGCAACCGGAGTACTATGTAGGAAAGGAAAAATTGAATATACTCGTATGTGTTGTGTGGTTGAGGTCTGCCGTATATTTGAACGTTGTTCAAGTGCATCTAAAGGGGAGCCGATGCCGACACAACGTGGGCTTTTGCGTGTAAATACTACACGGGTCTCTCTTCGGCGCGTCTCTTCTTTTTTTTTTCGTTGCGCCCTATAAATTGTGATTTATTTTTCTCGGTGCTCTTTTCTGCCCCCCCCCCCTCCGCCCCGTTCGCCATTCGCGTAATTAACAAACGCAACAATTATTTAGCGTTTGGGCGCCGCATTAAAAACGCTTGGGTGGTACGTCACAAATGACCCACGTACGTATCGAAATTTATGGCAACTAAAGTTTACCGGGTCCTCGCTGTACCAAGAGCTCTCGCACGCGACAACAACTGGTACGTCCAATCGAGTGTTGGCAGCTGCTCTAGAATTTTCACACCATTACTTCGATCTCGTAAGCACTGGGGCAAACTTGGAGTCCATCGCCTGCACATTTAGATGAAAAATTGTTATCGCCTTGTCTGGAGCGAGTTCTTCCAAATCTTTTTAAACCCACCTCGAAATAAACCAAAATATCGCCCATTTAAATGCAAAACCTGTTGAGTCTCAAAAAAAAAAATAAATAAAAATAAATAAAACTGAGTTTGTTTTCATTACGGAGGTGAATTTGGATATTTTGAATCGATGGCCCGATCAGTGGGTGGTATCGATAAAGTTGACCAAAACGCAAGTTGTCTGAATCAATAACGGGATGGATGCAAATTTTAATGACGTCGAAATTTCGTCAATGGTTTCGTTGGGGTTCTTGACACCTGCAGCGCTGATGCTTCAATAAATTTAAAAAATATTTTATCACCTGCCATCAGTGCATTCAAGGATAATATCACTACGTAATTTCGTTCGTGGTTTAGCAATACAGTCACCATTTCTGCTCGTTGAAAACGAAAGGGAAAAAATTCGTTTCAATTTTGAATTTTGAATTTTTTTAATTTAGATTTTTTGTCTGGATTTTTTGGTGGTTCGCTTCGTGTTATTTTAAAAGTTGATCTCGTGCTTTTGGTGTCCGAAACTTGAACTAATGATGATTGCTTTTTGATTGTCTCGTCATGAGAAGTGCTCATCCATCCAACTGATCGCACTGAGCCACAAAATGTTTCTGCTTAACTTCAATTAATCGAACAACTTAGTGCAGCCTTCACATCGCACCTACATGAGAGAAGGGAAATGTTTGAGCCTTTGTGGTTGATTGAAAGCTTTTTTTTTCAAGTTTGAAAAAAATCTTCATTAAAATTGAAGGTTACCATCGCTGTAACTGGCCTTTAATGTAGCTGCTAGATGTTTCAAATGTCTGGATCCAGTTTGCATCTTTAACACTGGAAAGACCAGGTGGCGTCATGTATGACATTCTCCGGTCCTCTAAGGTTCTGTTACTGTCGAGTCAAATGTGACGCCACCTGGTCCTTTGAAGTAATCGAGTAAAACATGGTTTTTCTAGTGTTAAGTCCCCATTTCCGCCGTCATGTTTCCCACTGTAATCGCCAGTAAGGCGTGACGTAGATGAGAGTCGTGATTTTTCAGCACTATAGGTGTCATTTTGGAACATCAATCGCTCACATACCATTTCTTACTACATCTTTGCCTCTTTCTGATGACCACATTAGAACATGAAATGGAATATATAAGTATCCTTATTTCACTCTTGGTCTATCACCGTTTCATCAACGTTTTTTTCTACCCGCAGTGCTTCTCTTGCCTTTAATATTTACCGAGCACTCATCGCGGCCTCGAAGTCAATGATTTGTTAATAATGGAACGTGCTCGAATGCGAGATAATTGTCGTACGACTAGCGCTAATTACACGCATATTAAAATCCGTATACGGAAATTCAGAACGAGCAAAGTTGGCCCTAACGGTCGTGTGTACGTCGCCGCTGAGCAGGCATCAGCTCTGCAAGAGCATACTGCACATGGTTTGCCTTTTGCTTGCCTCCTGTTTTTCTGCATTTTTCATTTTGACATAATTATTATGTAGTATGTAGCAATGAAAAGTAAAATTTGAAACGAGAACAATTGGTTGCTGTACGTGGAGCTAGGATTTCCGGACACTTTCTCCAATCCGTTTTTACTGAGGATAATTTTCCCTAATAGACATTTTCCCTAATTACTTTTTCCTTAATCTCTCCTTAATGCTGAAATGTCTTGATAATATTTTGTGGTTTTTTTCTCTTGGAAAAAAAGAAAAAGAGTTTTAAACAAAACTGTTTAATTGCAAGTGGTAGATGAGTGTTGAACCAATGAAGTATTTCTTTTAAAATATTTGAAAAAAAAATAACCCCCACCATGCCCCTCCTGATAGAGCCTACAACTACCTCTCCACACTCGTCACTTATTTTATGGGAATGGAAAATCTCTGATTTTCACGGCTATTATATTGATATTTATCATTTCGATATTAACACCACATAGTGAATCTTTGGAGACTTTTTAGAGGCGATTCTGAAGATAGTCCTTCGTGTTTCAACGAGAAAAAAAAGACAAAATTTTATGCCTAATTTGACTGCTATTAGTCATGATTGCTCCTACTTAGAAGCTTTTAAATTTTACTTTATCAGCCACAAAAGTGTAAAAACTGCAGTCTCCCTCGTTTTCACAGCGTAAATTATTTTTATGTGTATTTTCGATCTGAAGTTTTGGTACTTGCGGTATTGTTCATCTCCGTGTGAAAATGTCTCATCGTATACTTCTTGCTTTTTGAATTATTTTCTCATTAAGGCCGAAACGTGTGTTTTATCCACGAATTTTACTTCTTTCCTGTTTCCTGGTTAATTTAACGTGAAATTTTATGCAAATTAATGAAATTACACTGCAGGCAATGGAAAACTGCAGGAAATCCTAAACGGCGTAACTGACGTTTATTGGGCGTATTTTCACGTTTTTGTGATGGACTATAGACTCAATAATGGTGCACTGATATGTTTCTTCTCGGGTGTGTGCGCCTGTATTTTGAATTAAACGTAGAGTATGACTTTATGATGTCTACGCTGAATATTGTAAATTGTACGAGTAAGAATAATTCGTTAATTTCTTTCTGCAATTAAATCGACCTATTCCGAAGTCACAAATGGAAACATTGGTCAGGCTAAAAATATTCTTGTTTACTCATTCTTCAACGATTTCCGATTTGTGACAAAATTTAAGATAACGTACCTTCGGGTGAAGAAGATTTTTTTCCAGAATCACCCAAAATAAGTTGAGAAATCAAAATTAATGTTTTTATAATTTTTATGGAAATTAGTTACAATATGTATTTTGAAATCCTCTTAGTGACTACGAATTACATACATTATTTACTCTTTGTTCCAAATGGGTAAAGTAAAATGTAGAATATTATACGGGTATTTACATTTAAGTAGGTACATACTATTTCCGTTTTTCATGCGTAGATAGCATTTTACACTGTTAGACAAGACATTGGCGACTTTTGGTTCATCGGTCATGAGGATCAAGTGACCAATTATCACGTTGACGTATAATTTTTTTATTGTACCTAGAAAAAGCCAAATTTTTCTGAATTTACAGAGAACGTACCCTATGGGCAAAATATTTTGAAAACGGATCCGTTTTATTCCGGGTTATAATCCGTTTCTGGATTATAACCCGGAATTTTCCTGTTTTCCGGCTTCTAAAACGGATTTCAAACGGATTGCAATCAGTCTTGCCGGAAATGAGTCCGGATTATTTTCCGTGAAGGCTGTTTTATCATATTTGTTGGCCCGGGTTATAATCCGTGAAACCGTTTTACAAACGGATATAGAAAAATTGCCCAAAAATTATCATTGATTATAATCAGGAAATCCGTTTTACGAACGGATTTGGAAAAATAATCAAGATGACAAAAATATCTGCAAATTTTCAGATCCGATGGTCGAAAATAAAAACGGACTGAAAACGGATAAAATTCTCATTTACCGGATCATTTTCTCATTTTTTGCCCATCGGGTAATAATATTATCAATGCCCAAGTATTGAAGCCTTTTTTTTTTCAAAACGGAGTTTTCTCATTTTTAAATTTTTAAAATCCTTTTTTCGCCCAATTTTTTTGATACATAGATGCTTCTTATAGACTATCGGTTGTTTTTAATTTTGTTTATGTCAGTGTGTATCCATAATGAAATCTGTTGTCAGTATGATTTGCGAAATAGCAAATGCAGGAACAGGCTTAAAAAGCTATTCCTGAATTGTTGAAAGGCGTTCGTAACATCCATGCAACGCCTTTTTTCCACCTAGCCTTTCGATAACCTGTCAAATTATCGCACGTTCCAGCCGGCTGCGTGTTATTTATTGTCTTAACGAATTGCTGGACTTCGACCCGAATAATCGATCTTTACGTTCTCATGGGCCACAAAGGTGTAGAACAAGTGTAGTTACCTTTAGTCCGTAGATATTCTGTCTGTCTCTCTGTAAGTACCTAATTCAGGGTACTTGACCTTGGGTGCCTCTATAAGTGCCCTAAGCTCATCATTAAGTAAGGGGGGAAAAATGGAAGAGTACTAAAAAAAAAAAAAGCGGAAGGTAAAGATTATCAGAATAGAAAAAAAAATTAAATGGCTCATTTGCCAGAATGCATTCGACTGTACTCTTGCTTTTATTTTCGAACTCCTTTTCATTTAGTGCCACCTTCGCATTCGTCGTTTTTTTTTCCTCCGCTTTCATGTATTTCCAACAATCTGTTCCTCGTAGGAGAGGGGAAAAAAATCGCAAAGATGAGACTGCAGGGAGGTTGGAGAAAGAATTGAAAAGGTTACAATTTCTGACCGTAGGAAGTGCATGTCGTATGGAAGGCGTTATTTTGAAAAATTTTACACGAACTCCAATTAATTAGAGATTTCATTCGGTTCTCTCTCTCTCTCTCTCTGATGAGGTGACCTCTTGTCTGTTGTTGTTTTTTTCGTTTTTTTGTTTGCTGATATTCTTCTACAGATCTCCTGTTGGTGTTCGTTATTCGACCGTAAATCAAGTCGTGAAATCCGATCGGTATTTGGATTTTTTTTTTGCCCCTTCAACGTTGATTTGCCCTTTTCTTTTTGCCTCCTTCATAATCCGTTACCGTTGTTTCAGATTCCTTTTCTTTTTTTCTTTTTTTTTGCATTATTTGCGATAAACGCATAATTCGAATCGCATAGGCACGCATTTTTGCACCGAGGGAGAAGACGAAAAACGTCACGCGAATGGCTTTGAACCGGTTGCCCATTAATTATGGCGCACACGGTACTGGTGGCGGGTAATTGAGCTATTAATCCCTTCATGTAAAGTAAAAAGGTTTATTTGTATAAGAAAAAAAGAAAAATTGGAAAATGAAATAGCTAAAGTATTTTTTAACCCAGGAAATGTAAAAGTGGAACATAGGTATAAATCATTCATTTGTTTAAAAGTTTTTGCCAGCTTCGATGAAAATTTGTGAAATCATTAGAATATTATAAGAAAAGTATAAGTGGTAATTGGGGGCCCTGCGGCATCAGAGTACTTTTCAAAATTATTGCATTTTGTATGCTTCAAAAAAAAAAAGTCTCTTGCAAAAAAGATACTCAATCTGTTGATAATTTCACAGGAATATAAAAACAAACTTCCTTTGTGATACCTTTATTGAAGTAGATATCCTTACGCTCGATTTGTAAAACGGTCGTGAAAAGAATCACTGTTCAAAATTGATTTAAAAAATATGACCTAACCTTTTTTTGCAAAACACAATTCAAATGTACTTATTATTTCTATTCTCGCAGCCACGATAAGTAAACCCATGAGCCTTTGCTGGGGAGTAATGATTTAAAATAAACTTTTTATGGCGTTCTTGCATATTCAGAATGAAGAAGTTCATATGACTTACACAATTGCTGTACTTGCATTCCACTCACCCAACGACCTTGATACTCGTCATGTAATACCCTACTTTTGGTCTTCGACCTCTATAATATATTATTTCACAAATAAGTGCTACTTCTTAACTCCTTCCAGAACTCTTTAATTTTTAATTTTTAGCAACATATTTCCATTTTGAACGTGAAAAAATTAGAAAAAAAAAGGGGGTTTAGAAATAACGTAAAAAGGTTGCCATAGTATTCCCTCACCTATCTTCAGGTCAACATGGGTACGTGAAAGAAAAAAGAAGCCAGAAGTCAAAACCAATGGAGACGACAAAGAGACGAGATTTTCAAAGAGAATTCCTTTGGGCTAGCTGAGATAGTAATCACAGGAGTTGGTAGACGTTTAGTTGTTTTTATTTTTTCATGTTCGGGTGCGTTATTGAAAATTGGCGGCGGCTGTTAGTGCGTGTCGGCACCCCAGGAGATCTCACGATGCAGAAGTTTTATTTACGAGTTCGTGCGCCATCAATCGGTGCAAATTTGTGGCAGGTCCGAGGCACTCGAACTGGCGGATGGGTTCGTTGTGGCAGTTGTGAGGGACCATAGCTAAAGGGCCTTAGTTTTATGAATATTCGTGATAGACTGATCTATGTCAGAGTAATAGAAAATTATCGAGGGTGTACTTTTTGATGAACTGTAGGCTAGGTGACTTTTATATTGTTAGATTTTCTAGTTGGTTCTCGTAGAAGTCTTACTTTTTGAGTATTTTGCGTTTTGATAACGCAAGCAATGTGAAAGAATGTAAAAGAATGTTAATGAATGTAATGGTTTGTAAAGGAATGTGTGATTTAACTAATTTTTTCCCCGCTTTAATTCGAAGTTTATTCTACGGAGATTTATTGCTCTTTACTATAAAATTCATGTATGTATTTTTTTGAAGTTTTATAATTACGAGCATCTCGGGATAAAATTCGTGTTGGAAGCTAAATTTTTTGTGGTTTGAGGATACATATAGTGTTTCAAAAAATTAGTCAGTCTTTTTCGCTCTGCCAAAGTGCGAATGCAAGGCATGAGGTCATTATGGCGGTACGGCATTTCAGTCGGACGTGGCTATCAAAGGTCACCATATGTTCGAGGTTGATGGCATTCTTGCTTCAACTGGAGTGTTAAAGCAAAGTAGAGTAGATCTATTTGTGCGAGAATTAACTGAGCATACAATTTCCTCCAAATCGCCCTCCTGCTTTGGTCCACAGGCTTTTACCAAGCTTTTAGTCTCTATAAGCGGCGAGCAAATACAAATAATGTCTAACAATGCACACGTCATGTCGCGTACCAAAATTTATTCGCCATTTAATTGCAGACTAGTTTATAAATTTTGTAAATGTGTCGACGAGAAGTGGTCTGCACTGTGGGGTAATTATTTAAAAACGCAGTGGGTTAGCATCTGGGAAGTGCACGAATTGCAACAATGTTTTATTGTTGGAATCTTCTTCTCCTACGTGCTCTCTTCTTTTTACTTAATTTATATTCTTCTCTGGTCATAACGTATTCTTCCACGTCTGCGGATATCAACTATAGGTACCTCTATTTGTAAATTTGTATACGCAAATGGTTCACATACATAGCTTTTGGAAGATGCACCAGTGCATCACTTATCTGCCCTTCATCGAAGTCGTCAGCAAACAGCATTATTCATTGTGTCGGCGATATTTTCAGTACAGTGGACTTTTTTGCCAAAATTCGTTGAAATGGCGAACAACAACAACAAACGGTTCTGGGCTATATATCACCATCAATTGTTTCATATGAGCCGGCTCTTTTAGGTTATCGTCTGTATTCACAGGGCATGAGAATAATGTTGGTACAGTTGTGGTGTGCGGATGCCCTGAAGTTATTTACGCTCAAAACATTCAAGACTGTACGACGATAATATTTTTGGTCAGTTTTAAGATTTTCAAAAGTGGATATGTACGTATAGGACTCCAGGAAAAAGAATAAATTACTGTTCGCATTTATCAACAACACACAGCAATATTTTCGATGCTTGCTGATGGTAGTAATAATATCGCTTAATTTTGCTCCCAAAGGAGACTATATAGTGGGTTCAATGTTCCGCCTCAAGTATATTCCATTTCACCAAAACAAGACTTGAGGGGGTGATTCCAAAAATTTCAAACACTTGTAGACCATGAGAATGTAAGTCAAAGAATTTATAATGAATTAATATTTTAATAGAGGCTATATCCCTGTGGGCAAAATATTTTGAAAACGGATCCGTTTTATTCCGGGTTATAATCCGTTTCTGGATTATAACCCGGAATTTTCCTGTTTTCCGGCTTCTAAAACGGATTTCAAACGGATTGCAATCAGTCTTGCCGGAAATGAGTCCGGATTATTTTCCGTGAAGGCTGTTTTATCATATTTGTTGGCCCGGGTTATAATCCGTGAAACCGTTTTACAAACGGATATAGAAAAATTGCCCAAAAATTATCATTGATTATAATCAGGAAATCCGTTTTACGAACGGATTTGGAAAAATAATCAAGATGACAAAAATATCTGCAAATTTTCAGATCCGATGGTCGAAAATAAAAACGGACTGAAAACGGATAAAATTCTCATTTACCGGATCATTTTCTCATTTTTTGCCCATCGGGTAATAATATTATCAATGCCCAAGTATTGAAGCCTTTTTTTTTTCAAAACGGAGTTTTCTCATTTTTAAATTTTTAAAATCCTTTTTTCGCCCAATTTTTTTGATACATAGATGCTTCTTATAGACTATCGGTTGTTTTTAATTTTGTTTATGTCAGTGTGTATCCATAATGAAATCTGTTGTCAGTATGATTTGCGAAATAGCAAATGCAGGAACAGGCTTAAAAAGCTATTCCTGAATTGTTGAAAGGCGTTCGTAACATCCATGCAACGCCTTTTTTCCACCTAGCCTTTCGATAACCTGTCAAATTATCGCACGTTCCAGCCGGCTGCGTGTTATTTATTGTCTTAACGAATTGCTGGACTTCGACCCGAATAATCGATCTTTACGTTCTCATGGGCCACAAAGGTGTAGAACAAGTGTAGTTACCTTTAGTCCGTAGATATTCTGTCTGTCTCTCTGTAAGTACCTAATTCAGGGTACTTGACCTTGGGTGCCTCTATAAGTGCCCTAAGCTCATCATTAAGTAAGGGGGGAAAAATGGAAGAGTACTAAAAAAAAAAAAAGCGGAAGGTAAAGATTATCAGAATAGAAAAAAAAATTAAATGGCTCATTTGCCAGAATGCATTCGACTGTACTCTTGCTTTTATTTTCGAACTCCTTTTCATTTAGTGCCACCTTCGCATTCGTCGTTTTTTTTTCCTCCGCTTTCATGTATTTCCAACAATCTGTTCCTCGTAGGAGAGGGGAAAAAAATCGCAAAGATGAGACTGCAGGGAGGTTGGAGAAAGAATTGAAAAGGTTACAATTTCTGACCGTAGGAAGTGCATGTCGTATGGAAGGCGTTATTTTGAAAAATTTTACACGAACTCCAATTAATTAGAGATTTCATTCGGTTCTCTCTCTCTCTCTCTCTGATGAGGTGACCTCTTGTCTGTTGTTGTTTTTTTCGTTTTTTTGTTTGCTGATATTCTTCTACAGATCTCCTGTTGGTGTTCGTTATTCGACCGTAAATCAAGTCGTGAAATCCGATCGGTATTTGGATTTTTTTTTTGCCCCTTCAACGTTGATTTGCCCTTTTCTTTTTGCCTCCTTCATAATCCGTTACCGTTGTTTCAGATTCCTTTTCTTTTTTTCTTTTTTTTTGCATTATTTGCGATAAACGCATAATTCGAATCGCATAGGCACGCATTTTTGCACCGAGGGAGAAGACGAAAAACGTCACGCGAATGGCTTTGAACCGGTTGCCCATTAATTATGGCGCACACGGTACTGGTGGCGGGTAATTGAGCTATTAATCCCTTCATGTAAAGTAAAAAGGTTTATTTGTATAAGAAAAAAAGAAAAATTGGAAAATGAAATAGCTAAAGTATTTTTTAACCCAGGAAATGTAAAAGTGGAACATAGGTATAAATCATTCATTTGTTTAAAAGTTTTTGCCAGCTTCGATGAAAATTTGTGAAATCATTAGAATATTATAAGAAAAGTATAAGTGGTAATTGGGGGCCCTGCGGCATCAGAGTACTTTTCAAAATTATTGCATTTTGTATGCTTCAAAAAAAAAAAGTCTCTTGCAAAAAAGATACTCAATCTGTTGATAATTTCACAGGAATATAAAAACAAACTTCCTTTGTGATACCTTTATTGAAGTAGATATCCTTACGCTCGATTTGTAAAACGGTCGTGAAAAGAATCACTGTTCAAAATTGATTTAAAAAATATGACCTAACCTTTTTTTGCAAAACACAATTCAAATGTACTTATTATTTCTATTCTCGCAGCCACGATAAGTAAACCCATGAGCCTTTGCTGGGGAGTAATGATTTAAAATAAACTTTTTATGGCGTTCTTGCATATTCAGAATGAAGAAGTTCATATGACTTACACAATTGCTGTACTTGCATTCCACTCACCCAACGACCTTGATACTCGTCATGTAATACCCTACTTTTGGTCTTCGACCTCTATAATATATTATTTCACAAATAAGTGCTACTTCTTAACTCCTTCCAGAACTCTTTAATTTTTAATTTTTAGCAACATATTTCCATTTTGAACGTGAAAAAATTAGAAAAAAAAAGGGGGTTTAGAAATAACGTAAAAAGGTTGCCATAGTATTCCCTCACCTATCTTCAGGTCAACATGGGTACGTGAAAGAAAAAAGAAGCCAGAAGTCAAAACCAATGGAGACGACAAAGAGACGAGATTTTCAAAGAGAATTCCTTTGGGCTAGCTGAGATAGTAATCACAGGAGTTGGTAGACGTTTAGTTGTTTTTATTTTTTCATGTTCGGGTGCGTTATTGAAAATTGGCGGCGGCTGTTAGTGCGTGTCGGCACCCCAGGAGATCTCACGATGCAGAAGTTTTATTTACGAGTTCGTGCGCCATCAATCGGTGCAAATTTGTGGCAGGTCCGAGGCACTCGAACTGGCGGATGGGTTCGTTGTGGCAGTTGTGAGGGACCATAGCTAAAGGGCCTTAGTTTTATGAATATTCGTGATAGACTGATCTATGTCAGAGTAATAGAAAATTATCGAGGGTGTACTTTTTGATGAACTGTAGGCTAGGTGACTTTTATATTGTTAGATTTTCTAGTTGGTTCTCGTAGAAGTCTTACTTTTTGAGTATTTTGCGTTTTGATAACGCAAGCAATGTGAAAGAATGTAAAAGAATGTTAATGAATGTAATGGTTTGTAAAGGAATGTGTGATTTAACTAATTTTTTCCCCGCTTTAATTCGAAGTTTATTCTACGGAGATTTATTGCTCTTTACTATAAAATTCATGTATGTATTTTTTTGAAGTTTTATAATTACGAGCATCTCGGGATAAAATTCGTGTTGGAAGCTAAATTTTTTGTGGTTTGAGGATACATATAGTGTTTCAAAAAATTAGTCAGTCTTTTTCGCTCTGCCAAAGTGCGAATGCAAGGCATGAGGTCATTATGGCGGTACGGCATTTCAGTCGGACGTGGCTATCAAAGGTCACCATATGTTCGAGGTTGATGGCATTCTTGCTTCAACTGGAGTGTTAAAGCAAAGTAGAGTAGATCTATTTGTGCGAGAATTAACTGAGCATACAATTTCCTCCAAATCGCCCTCCTGCTTTGGTCCACAGGCTTTTACCAAGCTTTTAGTCTCTATAAGCGGCGAGCAAATACAAATAATGTCTAACAATGCACACGTCATGTCGCGTACCAAAATTTATTCGCCATTTAATTGCAGACTAGTTTATAAATTTTGTAAATGTGTCGACGAGAAGTGGTCTGCACTGTGGGGTAATTATTTAAAAACGCAGTGGGTTAGCATCTGGGAAGTGCACGAATTGCAACAATGTTTTATTGTTGGAATCTTCTTCTCCTACGTGCTCTCTTCTTTTTACTTAATTTATATTCTTCTCTGGTCATAACGTATTCTTCCACGTCTGCGGATATCAACTATAGGTACCTCTATTTGTAAATTTGTATACGCAAATGGTTCACATACATAGCTTTTGGAAGATGCACCAGTGCATCACTTATCTGCCCTTCATCGAAGTCGTCAGCAAACAGCATTATTCATTGTGTCGGCGATATTTTCAGTACAGTGGACTTTTTTGCCAAAATTCGTTGAAATGGCGAACAACAACAACAAACGGTTCTGGGCTATATATCACCATCAATTGTTTCATATGAGCCGGCTCTTTTAGGTTATCGTCTGTATTCACAGGGCATGAGAATAATGTTGGTACAGTTGTGGTGTGCGGATGCCCTGAAGTTATTTACGCTCAAAACATTCAAGACTGTACGACGATAATATTTTTGGTCAGTTTTAAGATTTTCAAAAGTGGATATGTACGTATAGGACTCCAGGAAAAAGAATAAATTACTGTTCGCATTTATCAACAACACACAGCAATATTTTCGATGCTTGCTGATGGTAGTAATAATATCGCTTAATTTTGCTCCCAAAGGAGACTATATAGTGGGTTCAATGTTCCGCCTCAAGTATATTCCATTTCACCAAAACAAGACTTGAGGGGGTGATTCCAAAAATTTCAAACACTTGTAGACCATGAGAATGTAAGTCAAAGAATTTATAATGAATTAATATTTTAATAGAGGCTATATCCCTGTGGGCAAAATATTTTGAAAACGGATCCGTTTTATTCCGGGTTATAATCCGTTTCTGGATTATAACCCGGAATTTTCCTGTTTTCCGGCTTCTAAAACGGATTTCAAACGGATTGCAATCAGTCTTGCCGGAAATAAGTCCGGATTATTTTCCGTGGAGGCTGTTTTATGATATTTGTTGGCCCGGGTTATAATCCGTGAAACCGTTTTACAAACGGATTTAGAAAAATTGCTCAAAAATTATCACTGATTATAATCAGGAAATCCGTTTTACTAACGGATTTGGAAAGATAATCAAGATGACAAAAATATCTGCAAATTTTCAGATCCGTTGGTCGAAAATAACAACGGATAAAATTCTCATTTTCCGGATCATTTTCTCATTTTTTGCCCATCAGGATGTTGAGATACTTCCATATATGCTCGTTGAAAAAAAAAAAAAAATTCAAATTTTTGTAGAAGATATTTTAGTAGCAGACTATTTTCTCTTTGGATTTTTTGAAGGAAAAATACTTTTGTGCACTCATTCTTCAGTCGCCGGAATAACATTGTGAACAACGCTTTGTGCTGTATTAACTTTTACCAATTTCTGCCAAATTTTACCCACTTTGGCCAATCGTTTCCAAATTTGATAAAATAGACCGCTATTGTTAATTTTATGCAAAATATAAAATCTAATATTTTTTACCAAATTTTATTATAAACCCGAATTGTCATTTGTTTGGTATGCTGCTGCCTATTAAAAATTGTTACGCAAATTTTTCTCGGTGCTACTTTAAAAAAAATGTGTCGGCAAAGTGGAGGGAGCCGCCATTTTTTGCATAAAATCACTTCCATAATATTATAAAGACTGATAAATCTTGGTATAGTTGCTTTAAACCTAGGCGATTTTGAAACTTTTTTCGTGAAATCTTCGTCCGAGGCACTTCTTCACATGTGAACCGCGAATTTCTTAAGATTGAAAATATCAAAATTGTGGACATATCAAGTAGCTCGTCGAGGCTTCAGTAGCATTGAACGCTTCCTTGACCATAGTCAAACTACGTCACCGCACGGATGATAATTATCTCTAGAAAACTCCAACATGGCGTATAATTCGCAGACCACTATATCGTATAGTCTAAGAGGTCGTAGTACTCGTCACAAAAGGACGGAAGTATATTTTTCACAATTTGAGTTGCCTTCGCTCTTGGAAGAAGATCAAATTCAGAGCCAAGCATTCAAATTGCAAGAGCATTGGGAGAGGCAAACAGAAAAAATTGTGTGGTATTGTTGCACGGCGAACCGTTCGACCGGTGCATCTGGCTGTTTAGCATTGCAAAAAGTGTCTGCTGGTGTGCAAGTTAGTGTGTCCGAATAGTAATTACCCCCTAATTACAGGTAAAATCGATTGACAACCTGTATCACGTCTTTGCGCTCAACTTTTGCGTGAACACGTTTCTTCGACGCATTCAACGTTGGCTGCAAAAATGTGTGGATGGACTTGGAGAGCGTTTTGTACTTAAAGGCGAGTATATATGCGAGTATACAGGAAGAGAAAGACGAGCACGTAGAAAAACACCTCTTTGGAGGTGCAAATCTAATTTAATCAAAGTGTGTGTGGGTTTTTGAGGGTGATAATCTGGAAATCGTGTGTGTACGCCTTCTCAAAAAATGTTACAATTTTTTTCCCCGTTTCGTGTTCATTTGCAAGTGCATTGGCCTCGTGTGTTTTCAACTTTGGCTCGAATCAAAAATGGCGTTCTTCTTCGTTGGTTTCATCCAGTTAAGCGGATTATAATGAATGTCAGTTGATAGGTAGAAGAAGAAGAGAAAAAAAAGGTCTACGAAATTCACGTGGTTAAAAATTACATTGTAATTAACGGTGCTGAAATGTGCTCGCTGTATTGTTGGCTTTTTGGTGCATTTCTTGGCCACTGACTTCTGGCTCGTACCGAATTCTTATTATATGATATAGGTACTCTTTTTTTTTCTTTTTTTTTTGTAGGATTTTCTTCTTTTTTTTTTTTTCCATGTTAGACGCGGAAAACATTTTGTTCTTTTCAACAATAACACGGATTTAATTAGGAGAATCTCTGTTAGTTCTCTTTCAATTTGGGTATTCTCAGATGATTACTTATAATTTATTTCCCAGTCAATTTCCGAAATCCAGCTTTTCAAATAGAAAATCAGTGTGATGACCCAGCGCAAAAAAGTCGTTCATGCATTTCAGTACATTTTTTAGGACATATATAGATACTATATAAATGCTGAATTGTCCATCTAAAGTCTTGAGAAATTATTTCGTTGACTTGGACGTTCCGTAGTCTTTGTTAAAATTACATATTCCTAAGAAATAAAGAAAAAATACCACATAATGACATACAATTCGAAGGTATTGCCCGTGACTATAGTTTCGTATATAGACGTCATACTTGTACATACACTTAATGGTAGGGAAAAAATTATTTAAAAGATTATAGATATGCATTGGTGATGGTAATTTTTTTGCACCCGTTTTCCTTACGAATGACTTTTTCCAATTAGAGCAAAAACTGACCGCTATATTCGTTACACAATTAGTGACGATTAAGAACCAACAAAGTGCAGGAATCAACTGCTGGATTAAGGTCTCATTTTCTGTTTAATGAATTAGATGGAAATATAAAAATGGAAGATATTTTAGTCATTATTATTTTCGCATCAATTTTGGAAAGTAGAATATTTATTTAAAATTACATATGCACCCTTGTTCATTACTCAGCAAGGAAATATCGTAAGCCATAGGGTGTGACTATAAGGTTTGCAATTTTTGGTCCTAAATCTCTCGGTAGATTAACTGATTGGTTTTTTTTTTGAATGGTGTAGGAGACTGTGTATCATCCTCCATCATCTCTGACCCGCAATATAAAATGCGCTTAGCTGATGAAAGCAGAAGATTTGAGTCTAGGCGTTAAATTCTTCTCGCCAATGGGTCATCAAAATTCAAGTTATTCTGTTTTAAATTATTATCGCCAGGCAAAATTGATGGACAGAATTTCAGTCCGACCGGAGCCAACCTCCTTTACTTCGTTGATTTTTCGCCAAATTTAATTTACTTACTCCCATGATAGCTGTGAGAAGGAGGAGGAGGAGAGGGCTACACATGTATTTGGGCGCAAAGAGAAGGAAGAAAATGGATAACTTTTAATTAGCGCGCATCCAATTATTTAATTAAAAAAGACGAAGAAAATATCTAGCTGGAAGAGGAAAAAATAGATTCTTTTATTAAGATATTCGCGTTGATTTTCGTCTAGCTGGTTTCCCCCGCGAAGAACATAAATATATTAGACTTTATACAGGTTAATATAGGTAATTGTATAAAATATACATATTTGCTTTTATCTTCGATGTTGCTCACTTGTTTGAGCGTTAATTAAAGCGCTTCCTATTTTTTTTTTTTCTTCGTCTTTAATAACTTTTCCGTTTTGTTTATACGCAAACGTCAAAAATTCAGACGCCTAAAAAAATTTAAAATTTCTCGCGCTCCACTGGCCATTGTTAATTTTCTTTCTGGGCCAAACCTCGAGGAGGGTGAGTAGAGGAGTGGGTGCTGAATGAAATGAGCAGAAAAAAAATATAAAGCACATATTTTGTTTGCGTGTAAAGTTTTTCACTTCCTGATTGAAGAATGCTTCTACGTTGGATTTTTTTCTGGCCAGTTGATGTTATATTTGTTTATATCATCAACATTCGTACCTTGATGAAATTGCTGAGTACAATTTCATTGCTCAGTTTGTGTTGAGGTGATAGTGGGAGTTACTTCAGTTTTTCAAAAATTGCAATGCGAAAATAAATTCCTGAGGAACGACCAAATGTGTCTGACACCAATCCTAATAAAAATCCCCCCCCCTTATAAATTATATGTTTTAACGCGAGTATTTTAATATCATTTTTCCTTTTGTTTTCATATTTTTATCGGATACTCCACCTTATCATTTGTAACAATATAGACAAAAAATTGTAAAATTTGAAAAAATGTTGCATATCGAATATTTGACTGGCGGTTAGAGGTAAGGTTCGATGTTTTTTCAAAAAAGTCAGATTTAAAATGAAGTCATCAAGGCTGATTTGGTTGAGATGTTTGCAACCTGTCCAACCAGTTATATAATTTTACGCTGTCTAAAAGGAAGAAAAATGGTCAATTAAAAAAATTTTTTATAGGATTGGCAGCAGAATTGAAAAAACAAAAAATTCCAACTATAGCTCCCAAAAAAGGTTCGTCGTTCTGCTCAACTTGTGGTCGAAGTAGATTAAAAATGCTGCGTCCCACAAATTGAGAATAAATCAAAAAGACCTATAATTTCGACTGGGAAGTCGATTTAAATTCGACTACTTTCTTCTTTGCCTCTTTTAAATCGTGTTGGTGGTACGTTGGTAAAACTGGTTCCTTTTCTTGATTTTTTTTGTTTCATTTTTTTAATTGCATTATTTTTGCTGTGAAAATTGATGAGTCTGATGTACGAAATTTTTGAACGTTACAAATATTATGCAAATCTATTTATTAACCGTGTAATCGTAACCGAGTTGGACTTGAATCTAAAATCTAGTTGTTTTTCTTTTCTCAACCTAACTCGCATCTTGCGATGGTAATGGAAAGGTTGAGGTCATTGGTGGTTCTCATTGTGTGTGTTGATGATAGAGTTTATAGATAATGCGACGTCTTGATGTTTTTTTTTGATTCTCGTATGATACGATTCATTCATACTCATCTAATGGTTCTCAAACGATTTGAAAGCTTCAAAGTGTGCGTACATTTCCGTAGAGATTTGGTCATTTTTAAATTGTTTTATTCTTGGCCCATTCTCACGAACTAATTTTTTGGGTACATTCATTGTAAATCTGAATGGGCCTGCATTTCCTGCTTACTTCAATTGTGAGTAGATACGCATATTTGAGTACTTTTTCTTAGTGAGGTTTTAAGAACTTTTTACATTGCTACCGCTGTTTTTGTAGTTGCTCGTAATCAGGTAATCGATCTAGTCTATGCTACTTTTTTTCTGACCATGCATGTAGGTAGAAATACAACTTTTAATTCGTTTTTCATCGAGTAAACATAATATTTACAACGCCTCAATTATGAAATGAAACAAGAATTTTAAAATTAATTCTTTTAACTACCCTGTTTCGCTGTTAAATGATGAAGAGAACAATGTTACAAACATCAACACTTTGATTAACAAAATGTGCTGCTTACTTATCAAATTTCTTTCTTCGTAGCGTTATAAACTCATTGAAGATGTTAGCGCTCCTAATAGTGCCTTCATTTCTAATTGGATGAAAACTGTTATTATCGGTCATCTTAAGTCCATAGGTAGACTACTTAACAAACAGGTTGTCAGTGAAGTTCCTTCTTGATTCATGCCTCCTAAAGGTAAACAGTTATATGCAAAAAGGTGATATGTCCAATTTTTCAAATTTTATAAGAGAGCAAAAAAATAATCCTCTTAAGGGAGCGTTTATTTTCAACCTGAGGGCTGAAATTTCGAATTTTTTTTTTCTAATGAAATGGAATCATTCTGCAAGGTGGGAGGTAAAGAATTCAAAACTTTAGAATAAGGACCACTCTTATTGCCAGCTTAAATCTAAAATCCGCGCCGAGTTTAAAAGAAGTTATAACCAATTTCTCTGGCTATGATGTCGCATTATTAAACCGCAAAACACCATTCGAGGGCAGAAAAATGGTTGATCGTTTCTTAGGACTTGGCAGATTTCAGACTTGGGCCGGTGGTATCTATATTTGAGGAAGTTCCTGGTCCCATTCCTATAGCTGCTCGTATCTACGTGTACCACCCTTAGACTAGTACCAACTTGAAGATGACTCATCCTGCGTCAACAATCTTTGGTTTAGATTCGCTCACGCTCTGGTTCCGTTATGTCATTGCTGTTGAAGTTCCAACTGCGAATGCTCTTTAGTCTTCAGCACATATTATATACTATTATTGTTACATACAAACGAATGGCTATAAGATGAGCTTCACCTAGTCGTAACCTCCTTCCTTCATTTGCAAATCGTCGTTGCGTGCTCGATGCATTACACAGTCCGCACGCTGGTATATCGGAGCGCATCCTTGTGTGACGGCACCGCAGGGCTAGAGTTACAATGACCGAAGTAAATGGGAAGAAGAAGAAGAAGAAAAAAGAAAAAGGTTGGAAAAAATGAGGGGAAAAAGTACGTGTGCAGTGTACGTCCAAAAGAAAACTGAAAGGAAACAAAAACATCGAGTACGTAATTTCTTTTATATCCGAAACTTCCCTCGCTGAATACGAATAGAATTGGGGGTGGGTGGGGGGAGGAGAGCGAAGGAATTTGCCATTATCCTCAATTAAAGTCGAATAAATTATCGTTAGGAAAATTATTACCGGATTTTTCATACGAGCTTCGTCGAACGCATTAATTACCTTATCTGCGAGAAGACGAGAGGGTGGAGGAAACAGAGATACTAACGGTTTGAGGTCGATTTTCTATCTTGGTCTATGACATATTCGTCTGCTTTAACCAGTCTGTAGAGAATGGTGGTGGGCAAAAAAAAAAAAAACAACAAAAGTGCTGGTGAGGAAAATTTGAAATTGACCTTATCATAATTACGAGTCGAATTATTGGTTCGTTGAAAAATCGAGTGTTTTCATCTTTGAATTGCAGTGAAAAAAATTTAGTTAGTAATGTTTCACACGTGATCGATACATTTTTTTAACGCCTTGTTTTAGGGGATTGACCCTTGATGACTTGACGTTATAGGAGTCATCGGTGCAAAGCTATGGGGATATAAAATATCGTACGCATCTTATTATGGGACTGCGATAACCTGGTTGCAAATTTACACGCACTCGCTGCGAATTTGCAACTCTGTTATTATAGTCCCTTAATTCGCTGGCTTCCGATTGTTTTCTTAAACCCATATTGCACTTAAGTTTTGAAAGGAAAATCTGACCTCGGGGTATCTTTGCTACGTCTCTGACAGTTTATATTTTCTCATATCAAACCGACCTGCCAAGTATTTATAGCGTTTATACATATAAATAGTCGTGCCAATTTATAAAAAATAAATCAAAACAATCTCTAGAAAAGTGCATCTCCAACGCGGATAAATTATTTACTGCATAACAGTTTCTTGTGGTTACACGTTGTAGTTATAATTTTCATTTTTCTCCAAGTCACATACCCACCGCGTTTTCTACATATTTTTCACCAAAAAGCTCGTGCAGTATTATCAGTTTCCGGACTGTGCGATGATTCTAAATACAGGTTTTCGGTTGTTACGAATTTTTCGCCACGTACCCGTGGAGGGAAGGAGGCAAATGGGTTCAATAGCCTACAGCACATCAGCTGTACATCCCATCCTACTGATTGTGAGCTGGCACATGGCTGTACCGTAACTTTGGAAATTGAGTATTTGCGGTGAAACCGCAGAAAAGGCGAGGTCGCTTAACTTCTCTAGAACGGTCCGGCGGCGTCTGCAAAATCTTTTTCCTAAACGTGTGTTTTTAAGGGCGCCAGAAATCGGCGGGAGGGGGGTAAATAAGAAGGAGAAATGTATGCAAGCTATCGGGAGAGTACAGTTGGTGCAGAACTGGTAAAAGTAATTCGACATATTAGCTATACGTGCTGCACCTGTATGGGTATGTATAAGTGAGGCGCTATTAGATCGTGAGAAAAATATCGAAACCGGTTCGAAGTGGTTCGACTTTTTTACTTTAGCCATTTTGGCTCGGCCAAACGGTATTTCGAAGGTAATTTTTGAATTACCCACCGAATAGTCACCACCGGCACGTCTCGAAAGGGTGGCTCGAAGAGGCGGAGCAACGCGTTTATTCCTCCGAGGCATTTCGTCTACCTAAATCCATTTATTTTCTTGTGTTATTCGAAATTTTTGCGGTATACCGGCGAATGGATTAAATACCGGCTTCCTAGGCTCGATAATATATGATTACAGGAAAATCGGTAATCTAGTTAGTGCGGTCGTCTGCTAACGTATGATACCGTTATAGCTCTCCAGTTGCTAAGTTTCGTTAATTTGTGTGGGGATGATTGAAGTTGGTTTTGAGTGTCCGATAGCTAATCAGCTGCCCAGTTTGAGCCAAATTTCCGTTACATCGATTTGGTAAATAACGATCTTTGGGTACTGAGAAAAAAGGCTGTTTTTAATCATGAATGCCAAAGTGTTTTTCTGTAATAGACTCGAGTGAGCATGTAATATTAAAACTAAAATTGGCACTAATTTCTTGTGGAAGTGAAAAATGAAACAGTTATACGAGTAAATCTCATTTATTCAATGAATCTTTTCAAATGTAAATAACAAAGATCTCTCCTCCACTTATCAGTAAAATGCATTACGAATCGCTCTTGACGACATTTTTTTGGTCTATCAACATTTTTGTGTCCGTTACATGCAGGTAAATTTAGAAATTTCAATAATTCGAAAGATAAAATCTATGTCGAGTTTTAATGTGGAGATCGATAACATATGTACGCATTGATGCGCACGTCATTGTTTTAGTCATCATCGAACGGTTCCGGTTCAGTTTCCTGAATACATTTTCCTGACATGACATCCACCCGACATGACATTTTCCTGAAATTACATTTTCCTGACATTCATTTTCCTGACATTCATTTTTATGACATTTGTTCTCCTGACATTCTTTTTCTTGATATTTGTTTTCCTGACACCGTTTTCCTGACATTCTTTTTCTTGACATTCATTTTCACCAACACCAAAATTAGTGTGGCTGAACTTGCTCTAGGAAGGCAAGTTAAAAACTCTCCCAAGCCTAAGTGGGTTCAGCTACAAACACGCATCAGTTCTATTGTATTGGATTATGACACATATATAGAAAATACTGAGGAAATTGAGAATCTGACGACATGAGCCCACACCATAGTTCTGTCACAAGAATGTGAACAAATGAAAAATAAAACAAACAGTTAGAAAAACGGTGTCAGGAAAATGAATGTCAGGAAAACAAATGTCATGAAAATGTAATTTCAGGAAAATGTCATGTCGGGTGGATGTCATGTCAGGAAACTGAACCGGAACCGGTTTTTTTTGTTAAATAATGTATTTGTATTTCGTAGTTTGTGACATTGAAATTTTTTTTTAAAATTATTATTAATATGATTTCTTTTATTAAAAAAAATTTTTTTTTTAAATGTGAAGTTTTTTCCCCTACTAATTTCGATGAGTTATTTATTAGAAGATTTGAAATATTAAAAACGTCTTGTCTGGAGTTCAGCCTTCAGCGACCTATTCTTAAAATGTTATTGAAAAAGGATCAAAATTTAAGCTTGATCTTATGCTTTGTGGCCTTGCGCCCCACGTCCTTGAAAACAGGGCTGGGAATACAATTTCTTACTGATTATATGGCGTATAGTGGAAATTAATTGTCATGTTCTGAATCATTATCTATCAAAATCTCGTATTTCTAAAATAGATTTCAAAATATACGTTCATTTCTTAGAAGGAAAACGGAGTTCCTCTCGATTTATGTAACTTTTCCAGCTCTTTATGTGCTCTTGAAACCAGCATTTACCGTTGCTCGTTCTCGCCCCCAAGATTATAACATAATTAACTTGGAATACAAAATTCGGCTTTCAATAAGAGAGTAATTACCGATTTCGATTGTGTGTGAAAATTATCGTTAGCTTGAGCGGCACGTAGTGTAAGTGTAAAAAGAGAGTTAGAAAAAGGGTATACGTATGCGTATATTACGTTTCCGTACGGTTCCTTTGGAAAAAATGTAATCATAAAGGTAGTGAAAAAAATTACAATGTTTTTCATTGGCACCTCGTAGAATGGTGAGCGCGATGGAATAGGAACTAACCAACTGAAAAATAGAACTAAAAGAAAAAAATGAAATAGTGTATCTTGCATTAGCTTTGTGCATTCTGTGGTTTTTAAAGGTCGTAAATAACGTAACGTACGCATGTAATAACCGGTAATCAATCAGCTTAATCAGCCTATCTTGTTTTTTAGACAGAGGAAATTACCGGACTAGGGCTTCGGATTGCGTTAGAAGTTCGGACTTGTTACTGGCAGCACGCAGTCACACGATTGAGTGTGTGACTTTGTGTTTTTACTCTCGAAAATAAGAATTATAATTTTGTTGGATCTAAAGTCGAAACTTTTCCAGTTACAAATAATACGCTTCTAATCACTGCACTCGGATCACTCTGGTTTTCAAGTGCTGATATGGTTCAAGTTAGTATAACTTTCGTTTGGTTGAAATGACAATATCAATTGCTACATTTGTTGACTGATGCCAAATGGAATACGTTGGTGTGAAGTAAATTGAACGCAGTAGTCAAACTACGTGCAGGCCAGGCGAGGCGATGGCCTCCCGAAAAAATGTTTGCCCCACCCAAGAATTTTTTTTTCTCAGAATAAACTAAAAACCAGTAAAAAAAAACAAAAAACAAATCGAAACAGAAGAAAAAAATCAACTTCCGTATCAATTTTTCGGATGTTGACATTTTTTCAGATCTTTCTTAGACCCTCCCCAGCTTCCCCTGAAAAAAAGCTAGTTCCGCTAGTGACTGAACGTTGTTTTTTGTACATAATGAGGTCCCGCTAGATGGGCAAAAAATGAGAAAATGATCCGGAAAAATGAGAATTTTATCCGTTGTCAGTCCTTTTTTATTTTGGATCATCGGATCTAAAAATTTGCAGATATTTTTGTCATCTTGATAATTTTTCCAAATCCGTTTGTAAAACGGATTTCCTGATTATAATCAGTGATAATTTTTGGGCAATTTTTCTAAATCCGTTTGTAAAACGGTTTCACGGATTATAACCCGGGCCAACAAATATCATAAAACAGCCTTCACGGAAAATAATCCGGACTCATTTCCGGCAAGACTGATTACAATCCGTTCGAAATCCGTTTTAGAAGCTGGAAAACAGGAAAATTCCGGGTTATAATCCAGAAACGGATTATAACCCGGAATAAAATGGATCCATTTTCAAAATATTTTGCCCATAGGGCGGTTTCTACTAGATAACTTTGTAGTAGAAAATTCTGTAAAACATGTCCCAAAAAAAATTTTTTTTTTCTTACCATGTTTCTCCCCTTCGAATAATCTGGAGAAAAATGTTATCAGTTTGAAGGTTGTAAATAAAATGAATTTCTTCCACTTTTACAACTTTGAAAAACGTGTCTGCAAATTAAGTTTCAAAAATTTCAAACTCGCATAATTTGATCAAAAATTCGTGCTAACGGAACAAAAAATTCTAATTGATTTCACATCACTGCGCCATCTATCATTTGTTCAAGTTTGAGCCAATATTCAGTCCAGTATTGATTGAAAAAAAAATTACTATACGAAATATTTTGGGCTGTTGGATGGGAGTTAAGGGTCTGAAACTTGGTCCAAAATTTTATTTTTATATAACTATACTTGTTTTGGTTGATGGCGTCAATTGAGGGGGGGGGGGGTTATTTTGACCATCAAACCATGGAATACATTTTTCAACATGAATGAAGATGACTCAGAGTATCATGTTTTAGAATACTCAACCATAATTTCTTTCAGTCAAATGACTAAAATTGATTATTAATTAAATTTTGGACTTTTTTTATTTGTTGTATTTTTTTTAATGGCCGTTCATTGGGATGAGATTTTCAGCTTATGTTTTCCTAAAAATATACATCCTAGTTGAAGGAAAAATGAATAAATTTTTTTAATTTGTCGAAATCTCAGTTTTAGTAACGATCGATTTTGTTCCAATTGATTTGACAAGGATTTAAAATAGACAAAACTCGTTATAGATGTAACTTGTAAATGACCTTCCACCAATTGAGGCTCACACCGTGTACCACAAATTGGTGGCTCTATATTGCCTGTAGACTTCCAATTTAGCTTTTGGAGTGGAGAGTAGTTTGCGCCATAACTACAGCCGTATTGCTCGCAACCCAGTGATTGGATTCGAAACCGAAAATACGTGACCAGCTTTCGTACTATGGCATTAAAAAATTAAAATCTCATAATAATATAAGCTGTATGTAGCTGCTATAGTGCATTGTATTTAGACGCCATGTAGTTGTACGCATGGTATGCAAGTGCCTGCGTATACATGGATTAGGTAACACGATAACCTAATTGTTTTTCTGACCAAGTACTCGCGTATATTGTGTGCCTATTATAACAGTATGTATCGTTGATTTTGAAGTTGAAGAAAAAAAAGTAGAAGGTTCTTGCAAATGAGAAAGAGCTTCTCGTTGACGTGCCCAACAGGTGTAAGTAGCATGTGGATATGGTCGAATTGATTTTTCCTGTTGTTTTTTTCTTTCGCATGTATATTCTCTTTTTTTTTTAATTCGTATACTTTGGTGCCTGTGACGAGTGATGAGTGATGAGTGTTGACCGAATAAACGTATGGGAATGAGAGTTTTAGAATGCGTTTCGAACGTGCAGTGCATCGAATGCGCTGGCTGATGAACGCTAATTGCTTATTTGGAAGACACGGTGACACTAATTTAGCTGGTCAAAAATTAAGCTCCTGGGAACCTGTTATTGACCCCAGGTAGCCGAAAATTAAATCAGATTTGAAGTAATTGTACGAGTACATTACTAACAAGAACGCAAATAGAGTGTTGAGTTCATGTAGCAGGTATATCAATACCGAAAAAAAGAAAACAGTGAAAGTTAGTGTGTTGCGCATTTATGTGTATTTGAAATACGAGTGATTTCAGTTTTTATGTAGAAATCAAATTGTCATAGTGTATCGCCCATTAAGGTTCGAATTTAATCGACTCAATGTGATTGTAATGTCATCGTGTTGCTTAGAAGAAAACTTGAAATTCATTTTTGAGATTGAGATTCTGGTAAAAATCCCGTTTCTACAGATAGGATTATTGAATCTTTGGGACGAATTCAATGAAATAACAGTTATCTATTTTATTCCTCCAGTAACTTGAAATCACCCGTTTTTCATTTTTTGAGTCTCCATTTTCATTAGGTCGAAGTTTGAACTTTTTTCCCCAAAAAGAAGCTGAAATCACCTTTTTTCATTTTTTTGTTTTCAAACCCCCCAATGTGATGTATAAGTAAAATTTTATCACCTCTTAAATTAACTTCTTCGTTTTTGTGAGTTCAAATTTTGACGTTTTGTAGAGTACGAAGTTCGAGATTCTGCGAATAAAATTTTTTTGATTAGCTCTTCGTTGAGTTATGACGAAGATACCTTCAAGAGCGTGCTTCATCAAAAAAGATTACTGATTTTGAGCAGCAGATTCTCAAATTTTTTTCTGAGTATACTCTTATGCAAGCCCACCAATTGCTCAAAAAAGGTCTATAAATGCCTGATAAAGATCAAGTTTTTTTCTAAAAATAGCTCATGTAATTTTTCCCCTGAAATAGCTCGAAAAAGTTAGGAAAATTCGTGAAAAAGTAACTTTTTTCTCAAAATTAAATAAGAAATCTACCTCTAAAACGGTTTTTTTAATTTTTTTATTCACAACGCATTATTTGTGCATCAAAACATTCGCTAACAAGTAGAAACACACCCTTATTACCAAACGTGTTTACATGTCAATTAGCGAAGGTGAAGATGTCGAAGCTGGCAAAAAATTGAAGTCAAACAAGATTTACGAGTCATTTTACTCATAAAAAAAAATTACTTATTTAAAAAACAATAACGAGATTACGTCTAATTCGAAGTTCGTGTGCTGCGCGTGACTGAAAAAAATTCTATTTTCTAAGTTCGCACATTCTTAATTAAACTCGGCGCAGATTACTGCTTAAGCATTTAAAAACGTTTCTGCTCGAAATTTTTTTTTTTCTACTTAGTTTCGGTACGAACGTACATTTCCTTCGGCGAACGATAATTACCGAAGGCATGCAAGAAAAAAAAAAAAAGCGAGACGAAAGAGTGGACGAGGGAAACATGCAGATCGTAAAAATGCGTCGACTTCTAACGTAACGGATTTACGGCGAAAAACTGCAATCCGCGGTACGTCCGTGTCTCGCTTTCAGTATTTCGCGCAGTCGAATTAAATTCGACGCATGCACCGACGCGACGTAGCCGATATAGTTGAACGAAATTTCTGTTACGAAAATGGAAGATTTGAGTGCTGTTATTTCGTGTTGAGGGGGATACTCAAAGTGTGGAGTGAAAAGACGTGTCTTTGCTGGCATTCATCTCTCATCTCAACCTATTCCTCCAGCTGAACAACGAATGATAAGTAAAATCTTTTTTGAAAGAAGGTTTCAAAATTCAAAAATAATCTTTCAAAATTCATAAATAATCTTTCAAAATTCAAAAATAATCTTTCAAAATTCAAAAATAATCAAATCATGGGATGTTGGATTCTCCAATTATTTCGGATAAACACCGCTATGATACTATTTTATTTAGTAATTTCGAAATAATCTGATGAATTTTGCTTTCAAAATTATATGTAATTTCATTTTGCGCGTGCGTGTTTATATTTATGCTCTAGCTGACGAGGAATACCAGCTATACAAATCAAATTTTCATCTCCAATGGAAATTTATGGAAATTCAATTAATCACGTATCGTCGTTGCTGTATGAAACTCGTAAATGCAAAAAGCAAAATTTTTCAGGTGATTTAAAAAAGACTTGACAGAATTTATTCTGACATAAACATGAAAAAATGTTAATAACATATTTTCTATTTCTATCCGCAGGGTATATTTGAATTATGTAAATTCTGTTTTATGTGTATTTTCCAGTAAGAATAAGTCTGTTGAAATTTTTTCGGTTTCACCTGAAAATAATTGCACTGATGAAAATTTGGGAGTAATTTTCACTAGGTCTGTTTTTATGTGAAAATAAGGACTGTTCAAGATTTATAGCGGAAATCACCACAAAAATAGTACAATAATTATACTATTATCTCAGAAATTGAAAACTCTTGAATTGTCCCTGTTTTCCTATAAGAAGTAGTAAAAAGCAAAATGTTTTGTACTTCACTCCGAATTAGTATTAAAATGTGTTAATTTAGGTTGATTTAATGAAGAATTTAATGATTATAGTGGAACAATACGGTATATTTACGAGGCCACTTGCCATAGGAAATCAATAAAAGTTGAAATGAAAAGAAAGCGAAAAAAAAAAAGTAGTTTTTGATTCCGTTGATTATGATCCCGATTAACGATCGCTGGATTAGGGATTCCATAGACCAAAAAGAAGAATTTCAGATTGTGTGCTTGTATATATTTACTGGTAGAATTCTAGAAGAATTCACTTGAGTCATTATTCGCATCAATTAACGTTGTAAATTTACAAAAAAAAAAAAAAGACGAAGAATAAAACTAAGTGAGAAAAAGAGGATTTCGAAATGACTTACATTCGGATAATAAAATGGAGAAGGATGTGTGGTACCGATTTTGAATTGATTAATGGAAATAAGAACTTCTCAATGGCGATTCCGGCTTTGTTTTACAAACAACGGCCCGAAAAACTGGAAATTCGGTCAATAGATGCAGCACACAGCTGAATGAAAGACGTATGTACTGCCGGTCGAGAGGCAGAGCTAGACACTTTGGAGTGCTGCGAAATTGAACGAGTCGAGTGATTTTTTAGTCGGCACTATATATACGCTTATATGTTACCTATGTGGATACCTGTCTACGTGAGGTATGAAGTAGGTGCGTATAGAGTGGACGAGCTATGTGTATTTTAGTGCAACTAGAGATCCACTTCATTAGATTCTTATCAGATCAAAGAAAGTTGAGAAAACAAAATGCTTCCGCAAGTACACGCAGCCAGTGAATCTCATCCGGTAGTCCTTATTCTCCTGGATGATGTGTACTTGTTCTGCTCAATGGTACTCGAGAATATTGTTAAAACGGAATTTGAAACGGATGAAGATCCGTCAGGCAAATGAAACGGAATCGAGGCCGAGAGTTTGAGTGGTAGAATTTTGATCTTGAAAATATGGGCTTTATATTCAGCCTATAAATGCGTAAGGTAAAAGTTATGGTGGGTGACTCCCTTCCATAACTCTATATAATTGTTAGTTACTTCTGTAAACTTCAATTTTGTGTGCTGTTTGTCAAATACTTTAAGGGTACGCTTTACTGAGCGAAATAATTTTTGTAACAGTAAAATTCCCAACTGCTTAAGGGGCTGAAATTTTTATAGATTTTTTTTCCACGAAATGGACCAATTCTGCTATAGGAGAAAGGCAAAAAATTCGAAACATCGAAATTAGGACCAACTTGATATCTTAAGGCTTTGAAAATTATAGTTTCTAAAATCTCGAACTCCACTCCACGAACGACCTGCGACTTATATTTAAAAAAAATGACTGTCGTAAAGCTACCCCTCTGTGGTACGGTTATCCGCCGCTCACATTTTTCTATTTTCTAATTCAAGAGAATCACCAAGGACCTGTGCAGTGTTCTGGTTAAATGTTCCGCTTTGCGACACATAGGTTACGATTTGAAGCCTTGTCGCAGTCAACATTCTTTATCCTCTCTCCTATTCGCCTTCCACTTGAAAAGTTGGTACTATATGTTATTCACATAAGAAGTCCTTTGACCAAAAAAATATCCGGCTGACTATTCCTCTACTTAGACATATTGGTTAAAATAGTCGCGTATCTAAAGCCCATTGAAAATATATGCCAAAAGGATGATTATATTCAGGCATTGTCAGCATATTGATGGGTCAGAATTTTTTTTATGGTAGTTCATGATACTCTATAATTGTCATTGCTTGTATGTATGTATTGTAAGTACTCGTATTATGCGATTTATAGGGAGATATGTTTTAGATTTTTTTATTAAATAACGTCATATTATTTTATGTTGCAGGTAAGTTGAAAACAGCAAGTATAGTTTTATTTGAAATGTTATGATTTGCTGAAAAACGATGACTATAATTCAGGTAATTTGATTTTTTTTTTCAAACTTTATAAATCGTATCCAATACTGCTTGCTTAAGCAGTATTTTATGCATCAGTTCCACTCTAAAATTTTGTAATTATCCAAACATTTGCTACTTAAAGAACATCGTTTGGATTATTTTATTCATATTTTAAAATCAATATTTTATTATTAAATTGGGATACTCTATACCTGCTTAATACTCGTAATTTTTTGAGTGAAGTTTAAGTCAGATGAAAAATATAAAACTGCTATAGTAGTAGTGTTGAAGTTGTTTCAAATACTGACGAGTGCGAAACACTCGCGATGTTTTGGTTTACTTATTCCAGAATTTTGGCATTATTCGAACGGTCGTATACTAGAAGGGGATAAGTTCACTTTGTTTGAAAATCTAGTTCTTCTGGGGTTTAAATGTATGTATCAAGCCCTGCCTACAGTAAAAATATTAGGTCCAAAAAATCATCTACTTCTTGCATGTCACTATAATTATGTTCATTCACATTTGGCAGATGTTATTACCTGTATTGATTTTTATCCAAAATATCTGTATCAAATTCTGTAGTAAATTTTATATAGTGCGTAAAAGCATCTCTGGTGTGATTTACGAGAATTTCTTTCTTCAGAAAATAGTAGTTATTATTATTATTAACTCGCGATAGTCTACTTGAGAATTTCATCTATATCGTTATCTATACTTGGACGAAAACGATTTTTTGAGTTTGAATAAATTGAATTTTCGACCTCGTCTCGTATATATAACGTAAGACAATACGAGTGTATTATGTAAATGAATGAAAATAAAAGGTGAAAAAAATAAGAAAATCTTCGCAGATCTTGTGAAAAGATAAGTTCATCGATCATTTGTTGTAGCAAGTGAAAAGAAACCTTCGTGTGTCTGCGACCACGAATTCTTAATTTATTTGATTCTAAATGTATACAAACTATATTATATGCATTTTTTTCACCCTCCTCCTCTTCATTCATTTTATTACTTGAGCGTAAAAATGCAACACACGGATTCTCTTTTTCGGGTAACGGCTACCTATTTAACGGTTTATGATCTTCCGTTTAGGATGGTTCTCTTTTCACTTCTCACTTTTACGACCTTATACGTCATATCGGAATAGTAAAATTTTTTAAGGTTTCAGATAAAATTAGATAGTAATCCGAACTGGCTACGGATTTTTTCTTTCATTTAAATCTATTTTCTTCCCCCACTTTTTTTTTTTTTTACGAGATAACGTTTAAACCTTTTTTTTCTACGAAATATTTTATATTCGCCATATTATCTTTTTTTTTTTTTGTGGAAAAGAATCTGTGCATTTGGAAAGAATTTTTGAGAAAACTGCAACTGCAATCGTTCCGTTTACTCGTGGGTTGAACAAATCTAGTTGAAATGAATAAAGAAAAATAGTTGACCCAGCCATTCGAAAATGCTGTAGCTTCATAAGTTTGTGAGATAGTGGACTCGCTGATGATTCCAAAGCAAAAGAAAAAATGTTGCAGATTATGAAATTGATGGATTTAAAAAAATTGCCTCAGTCGACTCGCGTCCATATTCTTTCATGTCCACCTTTCAATAAGACATTTTTTGGTGCGACTGGTTAACATTGCTGATCTATGAGAAAGATTTTTTTCTACAAATGTATTGCTCATTAGTTCATTCGAAAACAATTTCCATTTCTTTCGAGTGTATAGTCATGAAAATATACTCTTCTCACGTGTCTTACTGCAAGTACAAGTACACATAATTATGTTAGAGTATTATTTTAAGAGAAATTTTCTTCGAGCATTTTGCTGTAAAAATTATTTTGCTCAGTAATGATTCTGAGGAAAAAGAAGTAACTAATTTACAACTCTGCGGAATAAACCACAAAATGCAGATTCTTATCGCTACATGCAAGTACAATGCACTCAAAATTTCAATTAACTGCAGCAACATTGCAGTTTTAAGTTGTGAAAAAAAAAAACGTATACAGAAAACGGCAACCACACGACATTATGTTTTTTTTATCAGTTGTTTCTTTTATTGTGCATCTATATTTAGTTACTTTTTTTTTTCAAGTCAAATTTTTTGTTGGAAAAGAAGAAAAAATTTGAAAAACAGGCAAAAAAAAAAAGGTAAAAAGGAACTTTTTTCGAACAACGTTGCACGAAAAAGAACGATTAGAACGTGAGAAAGATTAACGGTTTACGTTAATTGGTTTTGGAGTGTGTAGAACTGCTCGTCAAGCAATTACATTTCCTTCTCCAGATTCTTTATGTACCTGCTCCAGCCCAAATACCCTGTCTTACCTTTCCCACTGCTTGTTCAGCACCACACACCAATAGTACCACAATAAATGGGATTATTTATAACGACGATAATTCGACCAGTGATGTAGTACCTGTGTCATACATTATAATATTATACATGGTTTCAAAACTCAACTAATTCCTTCGCCCATTTAAAACTTGTTGCGCTCGGATAGTAGTAATTCTCTATACACGTGCACTGGTTTACCGATGTTATTTCCATTTTTCTCAAGCCTGTCTTAAATGTTGTAAATTATTTGTTTTATGAAGAAGTTTTATATGATATCTATACTATCGACACAAATTATTTTTATACAAGCTTAAACGAAGAAATTGCTATTTAAAGTGGGGTTGCGTTTTAGATTCTTCCCGTGTTTTACACTGTAGATGCGTGAATACAAAGAACAATGGAACATTTTTCGTGTTTTGTTCACCATAGTTCTCTTTTCCAAAAATATTTTTGTCGCATAAATGCATATATAGGTATGTTACGGTTAATGGGTATAATCCGGTAATTCTACAGAATCACCTAGCATTTTGGTGAATGTATGAAAAGAAGAAAAATTTCACACATCAACCGATTATTCTATAGAATCGCCTGTATGTCTTGGGGAATGTATGTAGTCGGGACATTTTCATGGTAATACCTGTCTTAAAAGATAAGCAGACCAGTCTTACAACTGAGTATCATTTTGTGTATTTGGTAGAAAGTCAGATCTATCTGTACAGACTGTGAAGACTGAACATAAAATGGCATTACCAATCACCTTCTATACAAACTTACTCACAGTTTGGACAATTTGTAAAACTTTGAGAAAATGTCTTATGCCTTCACAAGCAAGTCTGGTGAAAAGCCTTGGGAATTGAGGAGAGAAGGTGATTGGTAATGCTATTTTATGTTCAGTCTTCACAGTCTGTACAGATAGATCTGACTCTCTACCAAACACACAAAATGATACTCAGTTGTAAGACTGGTCTGCTCATCTTTTAAGACAGGTATTACCATGAAAATGTCCTGACTACATACATTCCCCAACACATACAGGCGATTCTATAGAATAACCGGTCAATGTGTGAAATTTTTCTTCATTTCGTAACATATACATTCCTTCAGATTCTACCAATTATTTTTTAGTGAACTTGAAAGCACATTATTTTCAGTCCCAAAGTTGTTTTCTTATAGAACGATATTCTAACCAAAACTCTCAATTTCGGACGGGGTTGACTAATAAGGTATAGTTAGATTCATATTTTTCCATATATTATCATCAGATAGTACCACACATTACGATATTTGTACTATCAAGTTGCGGAGTTTGCGGGCTTCTTATGAAGCGTACGCCTTAATATTCCTCAAGAATTAAATAGCGAATATTCATCTTCACAACCGAAATCCCATTGAAGGCAAAGCGACGAATGGAATCCGAGACGGGGGGGGGGGGAGACATTAATTTTACTCTTCTCTCAGTCGAAAGCAAAAGTCGATGTCATTAATTTGGTCGGCGGCGCGACCGAAATGGCGGCACTAAAAATCGACGCGTTCGAAAGTATTCAGCCGTATTTTCGTGTACCGAATAAACGATTGTCCAAAGAGACAAAAAATGAAAGCAAGCAAGCAAGCAAAAAAAAAAAAATCAAAACCAAATCTTATCCGTATAATATAGTATGTATACCTGTATGTATATGCGTACGCGAACATGGATAAGTAAAAAAAAAAAAAAAAAAGAAGAAGAAAATACAGGTCGAGGTATTTTCCATCGTCCATCAAAAAATGATGACCTGATTGCTCATCGCGAGTCATCAACCCCCTTTGCCGCCTCATATTGTTTTCTCTCGCCCCCCTCATCCTCTCAAATAATGGTCATCTTTCGTTTTCTTTCAAGTTTTTTTTTTTTTTTCGTATTTATTTTATTATTCGTCCTCCCTCGCATCTCGTATTCTCATAAATCGCTCTCTCTTATTTCCCGGTTAATTTTGGCGGATCTTGGAAAAAAAATGATTGATTCGTCTTTAATGAATGATATTCGATATTCGTGTGCCCCCTGCCTGCAGAGAATATGGAAACGCTCTGTCTCTCAGCTGCTATGTGTCGATGTGCACTTCACATTGCCCATATACATACATATAATTCGCTTTTTGTTCGTTTTTTTTTTTTTCTCTTTTCTTGGCCGTACTTTCCATAGCTTCTTCGCCATGACCCCTCTCGCACCCCCATTTGTGGGCCGAATATGCGATCGCGTGACTACACATTCGGCGCGCGTTTCACGCGTCATTGAGGCGCGCGGCTCGAGCCGGCCAAATTGTAGAACAGCCGGTCGTTCTAAATGCGATTTTAATAAGGACGGTCGCCGAATATGGATGCGAAGAGGCAGCAGGTTGGCATTTTAGAAAGAAACGAAATTAGACAAAATCACGGCTAACCAAATATTTGTGCGCTTAAATGAAATTAGCCAAAGAATCTTCCGTGTAGGTCGCCGAAAAAAAAAAAAAAATGGCATTTAATAACACAGTAGGCAGTAGCCGGAAGGACGATTATGGGTTAAAGAAATACTTTTGGAGATGGTGGGTGCGAAACAAGAACTGTAACGCTGTAACGAAATTCAGGTTGGGTGCAGAATGCAGTTTATGAACCTGCGACTGGAAGTTTTCCATCACCCCGTTCCAAGGATTGCTGTAGTGACCAGAGGTTTGTGATGAGAGGGTTTCTGTATAAGATGGTGATAGAAGTTGGTAAAACTCTGACGAACTAATTTATTGCGTATACGATAAATATATATTTACTGATATTCTGCACACATCATCTTACCGACGACGCTTTTAAATTCTTACTGGAAAAACGACCGAAGTGTATGTTTTTTTTTTAATTTTCTTTCCACTCGTTTTTTTCGTTCTTCTTGTTTACTTTCTTGGATCGAGTCCAGTTTTGAAAAGGCAAATACTCGTTGTAAATTTGTGTGGCTCTAGCGAAGGTTTCTTCTGAGAATGGTGTTAGAAAAACAATAGAATTAATGACATTTTGAACTAGGTTATTAAGTAATGAAACCAGATTCTTCTCTCTAGCTGCTTCAGCCGGCCCATTGTTGCTATCATTTTCTTCCGGCTGTAGTTATTGTTAAATCATCGTTAGCGAAAAAACTAAAATTTCGGACAAAGAACGAGTTCATGTGGAAAAATTTGTGTTTTTTTTTTTTCATTCATTTTGTTTTCGTCGTCTCTAAATTGTATAATTTGGAGTCATTGATTGTTATAGACGAGAGAAGAGGGCTGAGATTTACACCTTTTTGACCCAGTCTAATTATTTTGACCAGTCTGTTTTTGCTACTTGGGGCTAAAATTTTCTTCACACTCGATATAAAATTCATTCACTTTGCAATTACAGTCGAAGAATTTTTCGCGTTGAGGTGCTGGAAAAAATTATCTTTTACCTGGTTAGTGTTGAACAAAAACAAAAAAAAAAATTAATTAAATATTTTAATATTGGAATGATTTATTTGATTATTGTTTATAAAAATAAATAAATAAATATAAACAAATCAACGAAAAAAATAAAAATAAATTTAATATCAACACTAAAACAAGAAAAAAAATAGAGAGCATTCTTGAATTTTTTAGTAGTAAGCATTTTTATTTTATACTTTTTAGAAATACCTTAATCATTTTTCAAAACTTTTTTTTTGAAATTTTTTAGCTACTATTTGATTCATGGGAAAATTTTTCTATTCGCTGAAAAAAATGAAGAGTAATTTTCACTATTTTTTCATGCGAAAAATGAGACACATGATTTTCGTGGAGTTACCACATACTTAGTACTCACCTGATAAAATATATCATAAAATATTATAGTGTTCACTATTTTTGTGTACTTTTTTCTACTGTCCTGTCCTATATATCTCATAAAATAGTGAAGAAAATTATAATTACGAGTATTATTAATTATTATGTTTTTTTTTTCCTTTCAGTGTTCTTATATAAAATCCAATTTCTTTGTTTTGAAGCTAATTCGTAATTTTTTATAAGCTATTTCTGTCGTATATTTAAGACTACATAAGTACTAAGACCAGCTATTTTTTTTTCGACTTTTCAAGTAAGTCGGATTCGATAAGAATTTCTTTTGATGCTTTTGACACTTACCTAGGTGGGTTGGTTTCGTTAAAAAAAAAAAAATTGGCTCGGATATTTGAACAGACAAATTGTAAATATTTCGATGACTGCTTTGGCGTGCGACGACTTTTTTTTGCAAATGTTTGCTTTTCTCATACATTGTTGTGTGCTGTGTTGATTCTCGAATTGTGGTAGGAAGACTGCAGTAAAAAAAGAAGGACGAGAAAAAAAACTGTGAACTGTGTGGAGAGGAGATGAATACGGTCATGCAGGCATGAACCTTTAGTGCATGCTGAGAGGAAGTGTTTGTTCAAAGGTGACGAGGAAAGAAAGTATTTAGCACCACTAGAAAGGATGGGCGAGTGGTAAGGTGCGAGTAGTCGATTTATTTGACTTGGTATGTGAAAAAATTGTTGGTCGAAATTTTGTTTCCGTTTGTGCACGCATATATATTTCTGGAAATAACATTGTAACAGATCTTTTGCATACTAGACGAGTAATCAATTTTTCGTCAACTGAACATAAATGTTGGCATAACGGTTATAAAATTGGGTCGTCGGTGTTTGTCTTCGGTTTTCATGGGATTCAGCCAAGCATTTTTTGACACAAGTTTGGGCATATTATGTTTCAAAATCTATATTCGCGCGAGTTTCTCGATGCATGGTTGAAAAAATTTTCGGAATTAGTGAGGAAATTGGTTTGGTCGAGAACTTGAGAAAACGTTGTGTGGCTTAGACACAAAGGCTAAAATACAGCTGAAAAAAGCTCTCGTAGTTGGCATAAAGTGAAACGCAGTAAACAAAACTGCACCAAACAGAACTGTTAGTGTAGTACTTATAGTACTATATTATTCTGTATTACTGTCAGTTAATTTTGTGGATCATTCACATTCATTGTTTCTCATTTGGAACAGTGTATTATTCATTATTACTAGAGACCGGATTCCTTGGCGTTTGCCGAATTAGTTCCTTTAAAGGCAGAAGATCAGAAATGAAAAAGAAATACGTTTGGGGTATAGTAGGGGCCTGGGAAAAACATTTTAGTTTGCCAAAAATTGCCGAAACCGAAATAAATGCAAAAATTTATGTTGAACGACGAAAACTGCCGAATTAGCTGATTTGGTGTTCATTAACATGCATTTGGCATACCTACCTGATGCTATTCAAAATTTGGAAAAAAGAGGTTCGACTCTACCTGCTCAAATTGAAATTATTGACGATGTTCGTCAGAAAATGAGCATAATTCCAGGTGCTCGAGGGAAAATTTTAGCAAGAAAAAGTTGTAAGAAATGACAAAAATGCCTTTGTTTTTAAATTTTTTCATGATTTAATGTTTGTTTTGATTTTCAAATGTTTTTGCCGAATAAAGCCAAATTTGCATTGTTTTGCGCCGAATTTTGATTTTTCAGTGCCAAAAAATCCGGTCTCTAATTATTACATTCCTTCAAAAGAAACGTGATAAAAATTACTAAGAAATCAGTGAAAAATTTTTTTAAATGCTCTATTGACGAAGGAAACTATCCGCCTCCTCTTACTCTCCACCCTTTTTCTATGGTACTTGGTGCATCTCTATTACTATTATAGATTCATCGATTCCACCAAAGAGGGAACTGGACACTATGAACTTTGCGTGCCTGCGTTATTTGTTCCGAAAAACCAACTATCATTGTCAAAGGTCACCTGTTGAAATACAGTGTCAGTGTGTTAAACGTTTTAGCCAATAATAAGAGATTTTTCGTTGTTTCCTTTCTATACTTTTTTCCTTGGGATTTTTTGTTGCTTTGTTTTTCGCCTCTGCCTATACCTGAATAAACGAACCCTCGTCAAATCAAACATTTATCGCGCGAGTTCGATTTACGACGCATAAATTGCCGTCTATTAACGATTTTAAAATTAACCCAACATTCTCACGAAATTCACGAAATTGGACGTTTTCGTCCTCATTTGATTCGGAAAATATTTTATTGGTCTTCTCGTGATGTTCATTTACACTCGTATTCCATTCTGGACTTGAAAACTAAATTCGGCCGCAGGTATTTGTGTTGGTTGTTCGGTGTGCACCGGGCATTATAGTGAATGTAAATTGTAGTAATTTTATTCAATTTCAAATTATTATACACGTATAGAATGGCTGATAATAATGAGAGTATTATTTTACTTGGTATTACTCGATATGTGATAAGTTTCATGGTAGTAGCTGATTGGTGAATGATAGATTCCCACCAGTGAAATGTTAACATAGATGAACAATCTAGAGACAGAGTGGGCTATTGCATTGGGTTATAAAGAATTCCTAACGTATAATATATTTTTCATTTTCATACCTTATGACTGTGAAATTTGAGATTGAAGGCGCGGCTAAGAGCCCATAACATATTTTATGAGAGTGAGAATATATGGATGTAGAAAGAAAATTGAGATGGAAGCGCATTTTGTCGATGAAATTAGTTGAAAAATTTTTAATTTTGTTGGGGCATTTTTAAAATGGATTTATTTCAAGAACGATTCATTTTTATGAGCTCATTACGAAAATGAAGGGACTAAAACCATTTTGCTTGTTCCAGCAAATTTGGTCGAGCTGCTTTTTACGAAAGGGAGTGAATATTTTCAGGGATCTAGTTCAGCAATATATGCTCGTTTTATCTGGACCAGATTTACGCTTTTTCATTGGTTTTTAATGCAGCCGACTTCTTCGAACCACCCAATCAAAGATTTATGGTGGATATTCATTTAGGATCTTCCGGAACTAGAATTTCCGAGTTCGTGTATGGCTGCGTGTCGAAATACTCAGCTAAAATAGTAAAATAGACGAAAATCAACAAAGGCGAAGTGTGTATAATTTGCCACAAGTTTGTTTATGACGGAGGCTAGGTCGTGTTCTGTTTGGTGTATGAAATAATAGGTTAGACTATTTTCACGATATAATCTTACTCGTAAGCCGCCAAAAAAAAAAAAAAGGAGTAAGAAAGCACCGCGATTTGTGCATAAAAATATATCGTCGGCCAGTCGTGCAATGATCTCGGAAGAAATTTCGTGCAAAATTTGGCACCGTACTGAGAGGTGCATCGGTCGATGGAAATTGCAGGTGTAAAATTTTTGCACCATTTTTGGCCAATTTTTTTTTTTTTTGCTTTTTCGCAAACATCTCCGAAAATGTGCAATTCAAGCGGGAGAATCGTTTATGGTATGGCGGTCTTATATGTGGCTAAGGTGTTCGTGTGATAATGAAAATAAAACTTCGGTGCTAAAAGGGGCCGAAAGGTGAATTTTACCAGCATACACCGTAAGAAAAGCAAAAAAAAAAGCAGGTACTAAAAAACGACTAAAAAAAAAAAGACGAGGAATAGATGAACGGCAGCTCAGAATGGAGTAGCTGAAAAATATTGAGGTAGTAAAATACAGTTAAACAATAAAATGACGAGTATATATATGTGGTGAATTCGAAGTGCTCGTCACGAATTGAAGTCAGAATAGGGGGAAGTTTGTAGGAAAATTTGCAATTTGGGTAGCGGGTATGAAGGTGGAAAAAAATTATTAAAAGCAGTAATTTTATGGCTCTAATACGTGTTAAGTAACTGTGCGAAAATTTTAGTCGGAAAGTCACTGCCCCGTGGATTGGGCGTGCGAGTTCAAACGTGCGGTCAATTTGTGCTTTTCTGGAACATTATATATCTCTCATTCGGGTGCAATAAAATTTGGGAAATTGAAAAAATAAAATAGCGAGCAATTGAAAAAATAAAATAGCGAGCAAAACTTATATTAGGTTGTTAGGCGAGTCCGATAATTGAGTGAGGTTTTTTTAAAACTTTATCACTAATTTTTGCAGTTGATTCTCTTGGGAATAAAATTCTAAGTGCAACTCAACTTCTGTGTGAACGCATATAATGAAACCTGTCTAACGTAAACCGTTAAGTTTATTCTAGTATAATTGAAAAGTGATATGCGAGAACAGGATACGCCCACTTTTTTCAAAAATTGAGCTCTTCTAAGGTTCAGTTGTATGCCGCTAAGTCATACTTACAGTAAAAATATCTTGTTCTAAGTATGAAAATCATCCCTGAGAAAACTAACTTCAATGTTGAGGTGTTATATATAAGAAGGCTATGAGGTATAAAAGTTTTTTTTCGCACTCCTGTAACATTTGAAAAATGGACTTACCTCTTCCTGCATATCAGTATTCGAACATTGAAGCCTTCTACTTGACTGAAAATGTAAAAAAAAACCTTGAGACTTTTTGCTGAATTTGCTTTTAACCTTGTATTGAGTTGACAAACGAAGGAAATGGTCCTCCGAATTTAATTTATTAGAAGTGGTTTAAAGGTGAAGCGGTGAATCAAGTGACTATTGTATTTTAAGTACAGCTATATAGATGATAATAAGGCCCCTTTCGATGTATTGTATATATACAGTCGCATCTCGATGAGCCGAATTTCTGTTACTCAAAAACCCTTAGAGAAATTTTCATTTCCCGTCAGCTTCGAGTTTTCGAGGTTCGTTTGTAAATTATTCAAGTACTGCGACCTTCCAACATTGTCCCACCATTAAAAATAATTTTTTCAAAACCAGATAAATCCATAAGTTTCAGTTTTCAAACTCCCAGTGCGCTCATCGCTTTTATGGAAAAAAATCTGTAACTACCTGAAATTGTATTTGCTAGAATAATTATAATTCAATATCACGGACAATCAAACTCCATGCCCAGTAGACGTACGCTTTTCGAAATAATGTCTGTGGGTAAACGATCGCCAAAGTTGGCAATGCTTTCTCTGGCTACATTATATTCATACCTGGCGCATTATTGTCTCTATGACTTTTCTCATGGAAAAATATTAGAAGACAACGAGTCATACGCATAAGAATTCGTGCATTCCAAATCGACGAAATGGAATTCGAGTGAGGAAAAAAAACGTAAAGGTAGCCTGTAGTGAAATTAAAAATGATCGTGAATAGAAATTAAAATGAGGCTTAATTGAAGACAACGACCACTGTCGCCTACGACTACATTGTAATGTCTGGAAGAACCGGTATATACCTATATAGTATTGCTTAGAATATGACTGAAATAATTTTTGGTATTATGTATGTGTAAGAAAATTGATCAAAAACAAATTTTTATTCAGTAGTGTGTAATTTTTCACGCGTGTGATTTTTAATGAAATAATTGAAAAACTTTGATCTACGAGTAAATCATTTGACAATTTTGCTTATTAATACATGTCACCTTCAATGGAGTTTTTTGACGAAGATATTTCATTTCCTAGTCTAGAATCTGAAAAAAAAAACCCTCAAATTCTCGAGCAGTTCTGCTGCTAGCCTGCAATATTGTACGCACGTCTGGAGAAGAAAAAAAATCAAGTAAACTCAAATAGTTGTGCACTTTTAAAACTAATTTTAGGAGTAAATTCGAGGTTCTGAATTTTCAGTTATCATATTTGCTCTACCATTTGGTTTAACTTGATTTTTTTTTTTTATTGTAAATAAAGAAACTTTTTTAGATGAATGTTACTTAGTTTCGAGTACCTTCGTGACCTTCATGGAAGGAAGGTGTAAAAAAAATATCGATATTTTAAAACTAATATCGATATCGGCCAGGTTGCTTTTTATTAGTTTTTATTTTTCACAACATCCCCTTACTTCATTTTTACAGCTACAATGTAGATATAGAGCTTTTATGAAACACGGATATGACACAGTTATCTACTTTTCACTGGTGCTCCTATTCATTAATATATTTATCGCATCAAATGTATTTTTATTTGGAGATACCGGCTTGTTATTTGCTACTGGATATTGGGAAAAGTCAATTTTTAATTTGTATTATTTTTCTCCAAATTGAAAACTCGTTTTCGTATAGTTCCAAGATGCGTTCATTATTCTCGGGTGAAGTACCATTTTAACGGGTTCTAACACCTAGCCACGTATTATACGATTTTTTTTTTGGGTAACAGTAATTACATTTCGATGTATGGTCATTTGCAGTTATTCATTTTAAAACGAAGATAAGTTTGTTTACGACAGGTTTTGTAAGCCGTCTATGTGCATCATTTGTGCCTTTAATATTTTTACACGGCGTTAAACTACTGATAAGAATTCCAGTAGCCGCCATCTTTGTGTGCGTGAATGGGATAACGACGTTATAAAAATGCGAGATTCGAGATCGTATAGATCATCGATCATTAGTCAATCGAGAGAGAAAAAAAATACCGATAGTATAATTTATACCGAAAAAAAAAATCTTCAATAAAAGTTACAGTCGATTTTTAAATGCTACTTTGTTAGCAACTTCTAAACTGTGTGCCAACAGACACACTTCATGAAAAAAAAAAAAAAAATGGAAATTATATCGCATTCTTTTAACTTAACCCTTTCGGTCACTGTGTCCACTGTAGTGGACATATTTTCAATCGAATGTAGCCTGATGACGAATTAATGCAGAGAACCGCGCTTGGGCTCATTCAAAAGTAATATTCATCTAGTTTTTCATGAATTAACTCCCGAACTCTCTGTATTATAAATGAAATCACATTATGAGCACATGGTAGGAGAAACGAAAGAGAAGAAGAAAAAAAAAAGTAAAACTCTAACTTCAAACATCGACGCGAGTTGGAAATTATCAGCAAGCTGGAAATAATTTTTTTGTATAAGTTTCATCTGTCAGATTTCAGGAATATTACGATTTTTATGCTTACTGCATTAGGGAATTCTGCGATAAGCATTGAAGTCATGGCTACTGTAGTGGACGTGGTGACAGTTGAGAAATATATGAAGAGGGGTTCTTGACTTTGAAAAATTTTTTTTTGTCGAGATATATTTTTTTTAAATGTGTTTTTTTACCCTGCCCCCCTTCCCCTACTTGAATTTTCTTCAGTCAGATAAAACTTGGAAAATACATTATTATCGATTATTTAACTCTGATTTTTTCACACTTGTGTGGCGATAGAAGCCATCTGTTTTTTATCTACCTCACTACACATCATTAAAACTATGATAAGAATTAGTTAATGGCTGGTGAACCAAGATTTTTTATGGAAATATTCATCCAGTGATTTGTTTGTTCACACACATTGGTAATTTTTATATATCTATCTCTATTTTTAAATAAAAATGTGAGATAATGAGAAATTCAAAAGCTTGTTTTCATAGTCACCATGTCCACTGTAGTGACCAAGATATACCTCAGGTTCTAAATATTTTCCCGCGGTCCTTTTTTTTCTATGTTTAAAGAAGTAAGAAAAAAAATTGAAGAATTTTGGTCCTGCTAGTCACATTGTCCACTACAGTGGACAAGCTATATCTCAGGTTCTAATTAGGTTAGAGAGTTGCGCAAAAACCTAAAATTCTCAGAAAAATCACCCGAGCTTAAATCTGTAACTCAAAAAATTCTATCTGTCAAACTAAATAGTCATGACCGAAAGGGTTAATGGCGTTTGTTGAAAGATTTTAATCGTGGCGCTCGGATGAAGAGTAAAGCCTTTTTTTTTTTTTTTTGTTAGCTCGTTTGTGTTTTGCAGGTGTGGTAGCCAGGGTAAATTGAAGGATGGGGAATGAACCGTGCAATTAAAATGCACCGATAAAAGAGCCGCTGCTCTAAAAGTCGACGGCTTCGAAGCGTGTGTCGGAATTTTCGTCTGCTTTATGGCTTCCGTGTGTCTGCGGCCCCCTTAAATTTCGTCGCAAAAGTGGGTCGCACGTGCGGTTAACCTTGAGTGCAAAGAAAATTTAGGGTCGGTCATGTCACAGCCACCCACTACTCGTCTTTATGGCTTTACTGATTTTGATATAAGTAGATAAGGACATATGGAACAGATGTTGGGAGTAAGTTGCGTTGGCACAGAATGGAAGATGTAGTCCTGAATATTTACCAAATCAGTATTTTAAAAAAGGGAAAATGCAAAAAAAATATCTGAATCAAATTATTGATTGTGGACAGTCTTAGGTATCTACCGGTTATGAAAAGTTATACTTATCAGTGGAGTAACTGCAGAACCTGCTGAGTCTGAAAAAAATTATCACCCGGAATTTTTCGGCTGATTTCGTATTGCCAGTTATAGGACTTAATATTTTGTAGGTTTTAAACTTGAGCCTTCAATAAAACATTTGGAAAGTGAGCATAAAAGTTGATTCTTCATTAAAAACTCGTTAGTGATGAAAATTCAAGATAAAATAATTTCTTCCACGCGAAAACAAAGCTTTTTTCCCCAAAGAGAGAAAAAAAACGCCATTGAATTAATATTAGTCATTTATTCTTCTTTTCTTGGTAATTTTTCAAAAGTTAATTTGATTTTATAGTCGATAGCAGCCAAAAAATGAAAACGTATCATGGGATCACAAAATTCTGCATTCATTTTTCTAAAAATTCCATTTTTGGACCTATCACCTTTCTGCTTCAAGGCGACGATATTCTCTTCCCAAGGTCAGGTATCTAAAATGCTATAATCTAATTTTTCAGTAACAAAATTTCCTATAATGCGAAAAAATTACGCTTAGAATTAAAAGCCAATGGGTGCAAATATATAAAATTAAGATGTACCTACGTATATAATATTCTTTTTAAGAAGTTACACCCTCAATTTCTAATTAAAGTCTAGTGAGAATGGTAGATTATGCAACGTACTTTCTAACCTTTGAGGTGGTTCATCTCTGTAAACTTGTCATTGTCGTATTGCTGGCTGAAGTTCAAAACATACCAAGTCTCCAAAAATTTATCTCACAATTTTCTAACTGATTTATCCATCATAGTCAAAGAATGTAGCCTTAGCCAGTACCAAACATCAGTTTAACGTAAAAGTTGGGTGATGATATTTTCGAGATACTATAAGCAGGATTTAGACTTGAGCTGATTCAAAGATGAAGAAGAAGAACATATTATAGTCTAAAAATCAGCGAATAGATTATGGTGCATTTTAAAGTGTAGCTTATGGCATTGGAAACTGATCAGTGCGTTTACAGCATTAGCTTATTTGAAACTCAAGAGCTTGAGAAATAAAATGAAATCGAAGCAAAAATCCTTGATAAATGACCAGAATGAAATGCCAAACTTGAACGTTTTTTCTCAACAAGGTATTTTTTATTGTAAAATTTATTTTTACATAACTCATCTAGCAGTCGTGATATAAAACCGCTATTTCTCTTCTTATTGGATCCTTTTCCTTTGAACGTTCAGTGCTTTTTGTTTTAGCTGTAATCTTCGTGCTTTAATCTATTATATTCTTGCCATTTAATTGAAAAATTTTCTCCATATAAAAAATGGGAAGCTGTAGTAATATCAAGAGTAGACGGACGTATCCTTGATTTGGTATCGATAGTGGACGAGTAAAAGACAATCTAAAAGTATTTCACGAATTCTCCCCTCTGCCTGCCCCAAAAGATTGCGAGTTTCGATACTTGACTACCGTTTTATCACAAATATCACGTCGATCTATCTAAGATCGAGAACGAAAATACTTTCTTGTCCACTTGCAGCGCGATCGATTCTTCTTCTGTGCGCATTTTGGTACGAAGACATGTTGTATAGCCACGGTCTGGGCTATGGATTTTCTCACGGTGTGTATATTGGATGCACTGCAGAAGAGTTCTTAAGTGGCGTCTTATCCGTTGGTTTTGCCAATGAGGTACCGACAGTTAGATCTCATGCAAACGAATGGTGAACTGGCGTCTGTGCGAAGGAGTGAGAGAGAACGAGTTGAAGGAAGAAAGGATGAGAGAGACACGAGTAGAGAGTGATGGATAGAGAAAGGTGGAAATAACTTGGAAGGTACACGATACACATTAACGACTGCAGCCGATTAACAATAGATACTCTATTACAGTGATACTTGTATGCAAATGTCGGTCAAATACAGACGTAATAACAATCCGATAACTCTTCGGTTGAGCGTCGTGGCGCGAATAGTAATAAAAAAAATATAAAAAAAAAGAAAAAAGAGAAAAAAATAATAGAAAACGGAAGAAAAAGAGGCGAAGCGAAGTTACTGAGAGAGGCAGACAGAGAAAAGATTCGGAAGAGGATGACTGAAAAAACTATAGAAGTGGGGGGGAACAGGACAAATTTCGAATTTCAGCATGAGAACAGTACTTGACTCAGCGACGTAGAAATGATGATCACAGTCACAGGGGCACACTAAAGAGAGGGGCCAAAGCGACTTGTTTGTGTCAAAAATTTGAAATTTCCGCCAAGCCGGCAGCAATTTGTTGATGTCGAAAATTTTAAATTTCCGCCAAGCCGGCAGCAATTTGTTTGTGTCGAAAATTTGAAATTTCCGCCGTGCCGGCAGCAATTTGTTGGTGTCGAAAATTTGAAATTTCCACCAAGCCGGCGGCAATTTGTTGATGTCGAAAATTTTAAATTTCCGCCAAGCCGGCAGCAATTTGTTTGTGTCGAAAATTTGAAATTTCCGCCGTGCCGGCAGCAATTTGTTGGTGTCGAAAATTTGAAATTTCCACCAAGCCGGCGGCAATTTGTTGATGTCGAAAATTTGAAATTTCCGTCGAGTCGGCAGCAATTTGATTTTGGTTCAATTGAAATATATTAACAAATTATCAAATTATCTGTTTCTAAGCTACTGAATGATGAAGAAAATTTGGCTAAAAAAAGCAGTGTTCATTAAGACATTCCATTTTTCAAAATAATCTCCGGTTAAAAATCAGCATCAGGTACCAATCATCAAATTGACCCAACACATCTGTAATTTATTCAATTTTTCACGCTGAATTCGAGTCTGCAGCCAATTTTCTCTACGTCGCCATTTAGACCCATTTTGGAGCATTTTTCAATTTTTTTCGGCCATATCTCGTTGGACAAGAGCCACCAAAAACGGCCTTTGGATTCGTGTTCAGCTACCTCGAAAACCCCCATAGTAGTGCCCAACTTACAAATTTATTCCCTCAACAGAAATCACCCGATGGGCAAAAAATGAGAAAATGATCCGGAAAATGAGAATTTTATCCGTTGTCAGTCCGTTTTTATTTTCGACCATCGGATCTGAAAATTTGCAGATATTTTTGTCATCTTGATTATTTTTCCAAATCCGTTTGTAAAACGGATTTCCTGATTATAATCAGTGATAATTTTTGGGCAATTTTTCTAAATCCGTTTGTAAAACGGTTTCACGGATTATAACCCGGGCCAACAATAATATGATAAAACAGCCTTCACGGAAAATAATCCGGACTCATTTCCGGCAAGACTGATTAAAATCCGTTCGAAATCCGTTTTAGAAGCCGGAAAACAGGATTATAACCCGGAATAAAACGGATCCGTTTTCAAAATATTTTGCCCATAGGGCAGATCCTATGCGTTTTCCTATTGCAACTGGTGAAAAATGAATCGAAGCGCACACCCATCTTGTAACACTCCAATTGTGTAAGATTTCTCCTCACAGTAACAATTTTCATATTTTGCCATCACGGGTATTAAAAACAACACACGTCCAACATTCATACCCATAGGTTTAGCAATCGGTTTTCTCTCATAGGGTGTTACATTTGAACAACTCTATGGTTGTGGACTTTTATTGCCCTAAACTCGTTATTGTGTAATCCGAATATTACATAAAACTGTGGGGAGCTTTTCATTGTAATTTTCCGACTTGGAAATAAAATTTATGCGATGATGAAGTTAGTTATTACAATATACGAGCCTATAACATGTCTGTTTCTAGTCGACTAAAAAAAATTTATACTTTCAACCGCTATAAAATATTTAATATTTTTATTAAACGAGTAAAACAAATGTGGGTGTTTCAGTTTATTATCCATTTATGATTTGAAGGAAAAAAAAACAAAAAAACACTTTCGCGTGTAAAAGAAAATTGGTGCAATAACTGTTCTTCTTCAGAGCATTTGTCTTTTTTTTTATTACTCACAAATATACGATACACGTTGCATTTAATTTATGGAAAATGGTTTGTATAATACGAAATAGAATTATTATTTAGATTGGTTTTCCATTTTTTTTTTTTTTTTTTTTTTTGTCTCTACCTATATCTATTTCTATGATGAACTTATATTATTCTTAGAAAAGGTTCTTGTAAGGATTTTTCTTTTTTTTTTAGTACCTACCTGTGGATTTTTTCTGCGGATTCTTCCTATATTTTACGAGGAGAAAAAGTGTTACTAGAATTCTAATAACTATTAGTAACTTCGTCATTTATTACTTGTAACATTTTCTTTGTTTCTAAATTCAAACTTTAACACTAGAAACACCAGGTTTTACTCGATTACTCAAAGGACCAGGTGGTGTCATATTTGCCTCAACAGTTAAAGAACCTCAAAGGACCGGAGAATGTCATATATGACACCACCTGGTCCTTTGAGGAATGGCGTATCCAAATTCAAATGGTGTCGTATACGACATCACCTGGTCTTTCTAGTGATAATGCAGATAGAACGAGGCAGCTTAAGCGACAGGAAGTACTCTAAACCACGTGATATGATTCTAGACAGGCACTAATAAGTAATCAGCCAGGAAAAGTCTCAATTTTTCTAATAGGTTTATGGAAAGCTGGAAAATTTTACTGAATTACTTGTCTTTATTTTCTCTAAATCTTCGTTAATCTTACGTGTTTTGAAAAAGTTTTTCAGTCCACGATTTTCATTTACAAATAAAACCCATAATTATTATTATCTTTGGCTAGCATTAAATTATGCAAAATCTAAGGGTGACGCACGAAAAATGATTGTTTCCGAAGCTACACTGCTTTTAGCTCCTTGCCAGTGTTGCCAGAGCTGTGGCACAAATAGTTTTACATTATGTTTATTCTAAAGCCTCGTATACGTACATGTACATCATTATCATTAGGTTGTGCTTAAGCACTGTTGAAAATTAATCAAAAAATGTACATAATTTATTCCGTTTTTGCAAAAGACTACTATAATACATAGTATTACGTTCGAGTGTATTTGCCTATTTTAACAAATATATAAGCCTAGGGCCGCAAACCGTTTCTCTTTCCTCATCTCCTCACCCCCGCCCCCGCAACCGCCGCCACTTTCTCGCCGGAATGCGGCGATCATCGTCGTGAGAATCGTACTTGGGTCTTCTGATTTTCCTTTACTTTTTCTTTTGTTTCACCCGTCGCCAAAGTACAGATATGCCCCTGCTGCCACCGCTTGGCCGATGATAATATTACTAATTCAAATTAGATACCAATCGTTCTCGATAAGCTGGGAAGCTGACCGTGTGTGTGTGCACACACACACACACACACACACACACATACACATTTGACCAGAGCGGCCGAGATTGAGAAAACAGATTTCTACACGTACGCGGAAATGCAGACGCGGGGGCTTCGGTGGCCATGTAGCTTAGCGGTCAATGGTGACCAGCAGAGTGACCAGCGAGGAGGATTTGCTGCGGCAGCCGCTGCGTACTTTTTCAGCGTTTTCCAATTTGAAATTGCGGTTTTATGTCTTAATTAAAGTGATTACACGGAATGTATATGAATACACGACGGCCGAGTGGGGTGGTAGGGGGTGTGCGAAGGTTGGTAGCAGTGTGTGCTGGTGTTTGGTACATCCAAATAAGGTCATGGTTGTATTGTCGAAGAAGTACCTATATTCATTCTTTCGCGTCTGTGAGTATTGTTGTTGCGTTTGTCTCTTATTTTCTGTGCTTTTTTTTTTTTTTTTCTATCCATAATAAGTTATTTCTATTTTTACTTTTTTTTTTTTTTTTTTCATTTTGCACGAGCGTGCTAGTATAACGAGCCTTATGAAAGAAATTACTTTCCATCGGACGAAAATGAGTTTATGTGCGTCGGTTGTAGTATGGATGGAGCGGAGGGCGGCCGTATACGATGATGTACGTCTTCTAGGTCGAAGCGGTCGCCTTTGACCATTTTTTCAAACGGCCAAATTATGTAATTTCGATTTCATTAGTCGACGGTGGCTACAATGGCAGCAGTGTAATTGGGTATTAGGCCGCTGCGGACAGTTTTCACTCGGCTGCCCCTTGACCGCAGGAAATGCGAGGGTACTGAATGGACGTATAGTGGTGAAATAGTTGTGGAATAGAATTTGACAAGATGAGAGAATATTGCGATGTTGACTATCGATGTTTTCTGCAAGGCCGTAGCTTGAGAAAAATAGAGGAGCGGGTGAATCGAATTTCTCAGGGAGGCTGAATTTTCTTTTGGGGGTGAAACGCTTTGCTTAAAGGTCGTTCATTATGTACTTTTGTCGCATCTATGCTGTAAAATAATTGAACCAGTCCAATCAAATGGGCCAGTTCACAACGTTTAATGCTTGTTTTGCTACACACCCGTCTCTAGTGAAAGCGAAAAACAAAAGATGAAAGTAAAATGTGAACGGCCGTTTAGGGGCAATACTACCTTCCCTATCTTGGTTATAGCCCTGCTTTTCTGGAGGTCAGCTACAAAATATATAGGTACATAGACGAGAAATTATGGCTACAGTATGGTTAATTTATAATTTTAGCCCATCAGTTCCACAGACGAAGTCACAAATATATCACACATTCTCCTCTTTACAGCTCCTTGTAACTCTTATCAACTTTTGTTGCCATCCTCCGAGATAACAACGTGGATCGATAAGCAGATCCGGTTTATTCGCGTTTTCCAGCAACTCTAGAAGTGCTATAATCACAGTCTGAGCCGGTACTCTGTAGAGAAAAATTGACAAGAATTTACGAACTCGCAATTTCCAGCTCCGCTAGGAGCAGTAATTTCGGTAATTAAAATGGCTGAGCAGGTGCACTTTCCATAGGCGGACTTTGGGGGTTACCGGGGGTCTAAGCCCTCCAGAGCTGAAATTAGATTCCCCCCCTGAGAAAATCTAATTAGCCCCCCCAATCTCTAGGAGAAAATGAGAAACCATATATGGGTATTCTATGACTCTAAGTTGATTTTTTTAAAGAAATTTTTCAAACTGACGGGAGTGACCCCCTCTCCCTCCCTCTCTCCATGTCTATTTAAAAATATTTCAAGCGTTTACCGGCCTGATAGAAAATTTAATGACCTTTGAAAAAATTTTTAGCTCCCCCCAAAAAAAAAAATTTTTTCTGTCAAGTCCACCTCTGGCCCTTTCACGTCTTCGTCTTTAAAATCTACGAAAATTTTTGGCTAAAAACAGACGAAAACAGGAAAATTATTGAATACCTTCTTTCATTATACTGAGTCACCCTATGGGCAAAATATTTTGAAAACGGATCCGTTTTATTCCGGGTTATAATCCGTTTCTGGATTATAACCCGGAATTTTCCTGTTATCCGGCTTCTAAAACGGATTTCGAACGGATTGTAATCAGTCTTGCCGGAAATGAGTCCGGATTATTTTCCGTGAAGGCTGTTTTATGATATTTGTTGGCCCGAGTTATAATCCGTGAAACCGTTTTACAAACGGATTTAGAAAAATTGCCCAAAAATTATCACTGATTATAATCAGGAAATCCGTTTTACAAACGGATTTGGAAAAATAATCAACATGACAAAAATAACTGTAAATTTTCAGATCCGATGATCGAAAATAAAAACGGACTGACAACGGATAAAATTCTCATTTTCCGGATCATTTTCTCATTTTTTGCCCATCGGGCACTGGTTTCCAGTGGAGGAAAAAATAATATCTTGGACAATAATCTCACAAAATTCTTATTCAACCCTATGATTATGATACGTTTGCATGAATATTACATATACACGTATTTTATATTGAGCACGTTCGAATTTTTGTATAAGTACCTAATTTAAAGCAAATCGATGCTTCTTTGTTTGCCGTGACAGTTGAAAATAATTTCAGGTTCGACCGCGAATTAATCGCAGAAGGTCGAATCTTTAGTAACATTTTTTCGTGTATTAACACCTCTACATAAACCACCGAAGACGTCTACTCACCAATGCGATAGATCAAAGGTTACCAGCGCATGTCCACAACTCTAGTCAGCCATAGAAACAAAAGACATTAGCGAGTGATTTGAGAATGCCACGATTTTTGTACTCTCAAGTTTTCAACACGGGCGAATAAAAAACGAGTATCCGCGTCATTGCGCACTCTCTCAAATGAGGGTACAACAAACTCTCGAGGTACGTGCGATATAGCACCTATTAGCCGTCATTATTCGAGCTTAAACAACGACTAAACGACTCATTAATTGCGGATGATGTACAAACGAGAATGGAAAAATGTCCGCCAGGACAAAGTGCGAAGGTACTTGCAGGAGTGCGACAGACATATAGAGCCGCAGAAATGCGATCAAGGGCGAGTGCGTGAAACAGACGTAGTGAGTAGGGTGAGGGGTGAATGTGAGAGATTGAGTGGATGAATGTGTATGAGAGAGATGGGGAATTGTAGTGTGTAACATTGAGTGCAACGAGTGAGAGAGATGACAGCCCATAGAAGAGTGAGATGAGTGTGAAGAGGCAAAGAGACAGAGTCACTGATTGGGGGAGTGAGGGTGAGAGAGAAATTAAGGAAAGAAAAAGAGCACGAAGTGAATCACGATGCAGTCCGAGCCAATAATGATGATAATGCGAAAACGTCTGCTGCACTCTGACACAATGCGAAGGTACAAGGCACGCTTCTCGAGCGCTGGCAGAAATCGTCAGTGTCATCTTATAAAATGGCCATCAGCTTATGTGTGTCCGCGTCCGCAATTCGTGGAAATATTCGCAGTGGTCGAAACGAAACGCGAACGCAGAGACATAATTTCCTGGACCGTGGAAACTGGTTTTGTCGCATAAATATTTCCATCAGTGCCAATGATATCCAGTAGGATACTTTTGTAAAAGGTTTAACAAAGATTTTATGAAAATGTGTGATTCAAGGAGAGCTGTATGAGTTCCCATCAGCATGTAATGCTGAAAATTTCGAACACTCTAGTGCGGTCAGATGTCCACATTTTGAAGTCTATCTTTGGATTTTTAAGTTTAAAAGAAAATAAATTCGGATTTTGGAAAATCTCCGCATTGGAAAAAATTAATACTAATTTTTACTTTTTTTTTTTATGAGAAAAATACGAATATTTCAAGATTGTGGTAGAATTATAGAAATTGTAAAACTTATTATAATTTTATGATGTATATGACATGACTATTTTTGTTGTAATTTCTTCTAAAATCTTAAAATAATCGCATTTTACTTGTAAAAAATAATTTAATTACTATTCATTTTTTCAGAAAAAAAAAATTATGGATTTTTTGCTGAATTTATTTGGAGGAACTTAGAAAATTCAAATAATTTGAGTAGTTCTTGTGTACATGTATTTTTACCGTCCTCTTCTTTACCATCTATTTCTAACTTTCGAGAAAAAAATAAAAAATCCATTTTTTGTCTCAATACGCAAATTTTTACACTAAATTAAAGCAGAATTTCGTCTCAAATGAATTTCGCTTTGCTGATTTTAGACTGAATTCGTACCTATGGATCTTCTCAAAAATAGTCTGGCAGCACTGAACTGACTTCCGCTAAATAAATGACCGGTGTTTGTAATAGTGGCCTCAGTATTGTTGGACAACTTGCTCCAACCACTATTTCAGTTTGGTATCAATATTCGCATCCAGTATTAGAACCAAAAACAATTATTTCCTCCAGTGCAGGTGTATGTATGACGTCAAATCTTGAAACCTCTATCAAACGAAGTGCGCTTTGATGCATTCTTATCTGACGGTTAATTAAGGTTTTTTGTCGAATGAGTGTGAGAGTTAGTTAGCAGCTGCAGGGCAGCTTGTATTATTGGGTTTCCTGCGCATTCTATATTTCGCTGGTGGATAAAAAATTCTTCACGAAATTCTCTCGACTCATCACAAGTCAGTCAAAAATCCCAAACTTTGTCGGTGGCGTGTTAGTTACTGAGATGAACATGGACACCCCCAGCACTCTCTGCCGGTTACCCATACGATTAGCTCCAAACTGGCACTCCATTTGCGCATTCAGCCCGCAGACATACTTGATTCTGTGGATATGGTTTCGCTTACCCGTCTCATAAATAACCGCACCAGTAAATTGAATTGACCCACGAAATGGCCGCTCGATTGGCGTTAAATACGTCGTCGTCGGATAATTCGCTGCTGATGGAGCACGCGAGGGCTCTCCACCACCCTGCCCCCTTCTTAGCAGTTCCTCGAATGCAGAAGGCAAAACTGCAATAAGCATATACTTGGCTTCGGTTGTGGAGAATGTTATCGCATTCATTGATAAGTCGTCGACTTCGGCTTTCGACGACGATGTGGTACCTTTTGCCCCCCCCCTTCCGGTCGTCACTCCAAGAATCTCCTCTTGTCCCATTATTTAAATCCATAAATTTTGCACCCAGTTCGACTAAAAATTCCGGAATCCATCTCGCAATAAGTGCGTACGCCATAAATTAAGAAATAAACCGGCTTTTGGCGCAAAGGTCGCCGCAAAGGTTACGCGTCGAACAAACATTATTGTTGTTTTACAAGATCCAGGAAGGGAAGTTTTTTTTCGCACAAAAGAGAGAAACGCAGACGCAGTAAACTTCGCCAGAAAGGCGGGTTTTCCAGTAATTGCGCTGTGTTATCAGTGTGAAAAATTTCTGAGTTGTTGATTGAGGACCTTGCTGTGGTTAATCTGTTGTAGATATTACAATTCGATGGCTAAATCGATGTGGTATGATCGATTAAGTCCAGCAAAACGATCGTCCTTATAGCTGCTATCGAATCGAAATGATGAAATAAGTTATGCTATTATTTTTATTTTTTTTCCGTTCTCGTTTTCATCATAATTTTAGTTGTTTTTGATTGACTATCCTAAAAATGTTGATGCATTGAAGATACAACAGTGATCAACTGAAACTGCGGAATTCATTTCTTCAGTATTATATTTTTTTACGGTTCTGATTCGGAACCTGGACAAATCGAAATTGATATTATGAAAATCAGTTTACAATTTGATTTATAAATCCAATGGCCAAAGTACTAATACTTATACTTAGTTTTACATTTTGTTAGAAATTTCACCTACGCCCGTTGGCTTTTCACAGCCTCAATTAATAAGACCAGTTCTCTGGTGAAAACCTGCTAAAAAGAGAGACCGAAAGAGAAGTTCAACGTTTACTAGTTAGAAGCCTTGAGGCGGCGATGACAAATAAGACAAATAAAATGTTAAGCAAATGAAGTTTATGGTTTTCGTTGTCCGCTGGTCGAATGGTTATGAGATGGCGAGGTGCTGATAATGTGAGAAGGAAGGATTTTAAAAACGTCTGCCACCGAAGCGAAGCATCCGACACAATGCCGTGTTTGCTGCCCATATCGCTGCTCCGAAGTACATCAAGTACACGCGTGCGAACATATAACAGGCAATATGCATAAGGGGGAGGAGGTATAGAGATAAATAAGAGTATGCAAAAATTATGTGTAACGACTGACAGGCAACCGGTTTCGGTCGACGAACGTGCGAATTTACGCACCGCGAGGCTATAGCTGTACTCGCGGGCGAGATTCGAGCGGCTCGATAATATTAATTAATTTGCACATTCTTGCTTTCAGCATCCGACTTTACAAGGCATTTGATGCGTGCCAGTGTTACCAGATAAACATTTTTTTAGTTGAGTGAATATCTGAAAAATATTTCAGTACTCGAGGTTGAATGTTTGTACTCTGTAAAAAATGATTTGAATATTGAAATTTTTCATTTTCTCACTTGCTAGTGTGAAAATTGTTTGAATTTTGAATCTGCTTTTTTTATCCTACTCACAGTCACTAAAATGGTCTAAATTGATCGAAGACATATCGTAAATCTCGGAGTAACTTGGTACTCTGCGGGTAACTCGGCACACTGAGACGTATTTTTTCCACTTCTATTGAATTTTACGAGGTTGGCTACACTGTAGAATAATTTCACCGCCTTTAGTGGCAAAAGTTGGCAGAAGTTTGGAGATAATTATAGAATGCTGAAAAATGCCATTTTTCAAAAGTTTTAAGAAAAAAAAAAACTGAAGCAAATTTTAAAATTCTACCGAACGCGACATACCAAGAAGCATCCTTCAGCTTCTACATTTGCTTAAGTTTTTTACAAGCATTTTTTTCGGGTGGAAGTACACTCTTTGTTATACGAATGAGAAGGTTTTATTTTTGTGGTAATTTAAAGCATTTTTGAAATTTATTTGGGACTTGAAGTTAAAACTCAAATATTGGCAGCCCTGCGTGAAATCCGTACTGAAAACGTCGAATGGGTGTACGAATTCTTTCTCCCATATAACGCAATGTATTTTTCATCATTAAAAAAAAATTCGCTAAAAATTGAATTTGAAGAATTTTTACATGGGACTTGAACGAAATTGAAGCTTTAAACTTGTTCTTTAAGAATCTGTTAACAAAAAAAAAAAAAATCATACATAATTATGAAAACAGTTTCAGGTAGTTTTACGTAACACTTCCAAATTCGCCCATTTTCCTCTAAAATTCACTTGAATCGACTACCCATTCGCTCTTATCAGTGCTGTAAACATGGTTAGCACTAGCGCCACCTGGTTGACATTCAAACCCCAATAATCTTCAATTTAATCCCAGTGGGATCTAAATTCAACGATAAATAGTTGAGAATTTGATTCTGTAACGAATGATTATTGTAGCTCTGTTCGGACGCTACCAGGCAACCTGTAATAACAGTTTTCCTGGTCTGTAAACTGGCCCAAGTACAGGCCAGGAAAATGAAAGCGTACGAACAATTTCCTGGCATATTCAACACTCTCTACCAAATTAACCAAGCAAAATTTTTTTCAAATATTTGTGAAGAATAAAAATATCTTACTCTTCTTTTCTAGAATGTACTAAAAATCGAACAAAGTAACGTCTTCAATGTTTCCCATAAATACAAAATACTTCCTTGCATATTTGATTATTAATTAACGAAATTAGTCAACTTTTTGATTTCATTCATAAAACCTTTGACAATAGTCAAAATACCTACACTGATAAGTGATGAAAATTTTCAAGATAAACGAATTAAAGGTGAAACAATTTTTCCTCGTCCGTTACCAGGACGTTTAAGCTCCTGGCGAATTATTACCAGGAACTGTTTCCTGTAACCTTCCTGGTAGCGTCCGAACAGACTAATTGTTTACCAGGAAAAGCGTCCGAACAGCTTCCTGGCATATTTCGCCCAGTACTGGCCCAGGATTACCAGTCCTGGTAGCATCCGAACAGAGCTTGTAATTCTGATTTTGGATTCTATCTACTATTTTGAATTTATAGTCCTGTCTCTGCCCACAATAAGCTCTGATAGATTTATTTCAAGTGCATTTGGACTAGGTCATTCATTCGCGATTTCATTTAATTAAGCTTGTAGTTCAATAATGATTACCACATTCGTCACTGCTGGCTAAATTTCACTCCACACAGGTACCCAAAGTATTAAAGTAGGTGGCTATCAAATTATAATATTCTCATCCTAATGAAAGTGTACGAGTATGTGTACATTCATCGAATACGTACTATTTTTTTTTTTTTTTTTTTTTTGTTTCATTCGGTCTACACCAAAATCGAACTGCACCGAACCGATTTCAATATTATATTTTATTATGTCGCCGCAATACGAAAGTAATATGAAAAGTGTATACGATTCGTGTGTCCCAATTATACAGTCATATGTATGCCACTGCGTGTACCATTTTTCCTTCGTATTTTTTTTTTTTTTTTTTTATTTTATCGCCTCTCAAATTCTATTATCATATTCAATTAAAGATATAGAAATACATATAAAAATTTTAATATACATATATGTTGGTCTTTTTGCCACTTCTCGTTTCTTCTTTTTGGAATTATGGCATGGTACGAATTTTGTTCTGTTCGGATTCTTTTTCGATTACGTGGTCTCAAGTGTTCGCAATTTCATTGTTGGGTTATTGAATTTTAATTTGGCGTGTAAACCCGCGCACCGACCACCCACCGCAGTAATTATTTTCTAACCGATTGATTAGAGGGGCCCCCTCCCGAAAGTTCGGCAAGTGTAAAAGAGAAAATATGGTGTATGTAGACTAGTGCGGAGGCTGCGCAAAGTCGGCTTTTTGATATTTCTCATCGTGCATGAATATGCATTTATACATGATATTGGCATCTCTTGGGCACATTATAGGATGTTCTATAAAGGGTAGCCTATACTGGATATACCTAGTGCTGCAGTAGACGCACTGTAAAATGCATATAGGATGCCAACAGATCGTGCTTATTTGAAATCGTTGCCGACCTGAATACCGACCATTCTTTTCGAAACCCCATCCTGCGTGTGGAGAGAGTCCCATCGTATATATGTTAATATTTTAATCAGAGAATGAACGATAATGCGTACCTACGTAGTGCATTGCACACAGTAGAGATGTACTGTGTGGTATACATAACAAGTACAAAAAAGTAAAATGAAAAAAAAATAACAGGCAGAAGAAAAATCATAATTTATATATTAGTTTTGCATACGCTGCTACCACTTGGGATACACCATCGCGGTGTTCATCTTTGGCACTTGAAATAAATGGGCGCTGTATAGAAGTGCTGCACGTTCACTTATATTCGTTTCCTTTCTCTTTCGAAAGACAATACTGAGACTTTTTTTCATTCTTGCAGCTATACTCTCAGAATGGAATTGTAAGTTTTTGAGAGATACGCTGCCGAGCCAAGGAACACACCAAGTTGAACGACTTACTCGTTAGATGAAATTGGTTCGATTTATTCCTGTAGAATGCGTTAGAAATATGTATGTAGTTGTAAGCTAATTTGGAGGCGGGTGGAAATTAATTATAGCATCCATGAAAAACTATAATATCGATACTTTAAAGCCAAAAAGATGCTGCACGCTCGTTTAAAAAAATGTTCATGATGTGAGAAGTGAAGTGGTATTAAAATGTATTTCCTTGATAGTAATAATGCTTCAGTGAACGAAGATCTCGATACAATTGAGTAGTGAAAAGCCACAAGGGATTTTCAACGAAATTTACTTTTGAGAAAAATGCATTTGAAGTTTGCATGTGAGCAAAACTGATGTTAAAGTCAAGTTAGAATGATGAAAATTGGAATAATAAACGTATATTGAGGAAGACTTGAATGTTCAATATGCCGAAGGAGAAGTATGTGTAGTGCATAGAACAGCCTGCAGAGAGCACCGTATGAAGTTATTTAAATCCTCTTCTTGCCCTTCATGGGTTTTTATGTAAAATATCAGACTGCTAAATTCTCCTTTTATCGTTCCTGGACCAGTCTAGAAAATTGAGAAAAAAAATTCAGAAATGCTTTTATAAGACTAAAATAACATCGTGAAAATAAATGAAAAATAATATTTTGCATATACTATGAGAAACAAGTTTTCACCAGTTTGACTGAGGGTATTTTCATTCTGATGACATTTTTCTATGAATACTCATATTATGAAAAAATACGTCAAGTACAAAATTTTAACTGGTCATATTTTGAGAATGAGAGCAGATATCGATATTTGGTTGAAAGTGCAGTTCACAGAAAAGTTCATAGAACTAGGATCAGTGAAAACACCAAAGTGGGGATTTTGGTCGAAATCCCCTTCTTACATTTCACTACTCAATATTGATAGTAGATTTCATCCAAGTTGAAAGCATAAAAAATTTTAAAGCGATGAAAGAGACAAAAATCATTTTTTTTTATAAACAAAAGGTCATTAACCTATTTGTAGTGCGCAAGAAATTTCGAATAAAGGTAAAAAGAAAGTATTGAGCTCATTTATTCAAATAATGCGATCCGGAAAATTTCATCCATTTACCCCCTACTGTTTACATGACGAAAAATTATCGATTCTTGTCATACTCGAGGAGGAAATTATCATTTTGGTTGTTCGGACTCCCGTGACTCTTACATGTTCTTACAACGATATTAATTTTTTTGGCTTCTGCAAATACGGCGTGTGGAATTCGCAACAATGTTGACTAAGTAGATTTTTTTTTCTTCAAAAACTCGTAATGAAAAATTAAATACATTGCAGAAATGGCTGTCAGTTGATTCAAAAAAAAAAAAATTTAACTTGACTAAATTCGTAGAAATCTTAGCCTCTTACGATTTTCAAATAAATCTTATCCAATTTATCGAGCGAAGGTAAAAATGTTGAGAATTTGGGCCAAACTTGGATGACTTGAGTGATAAATTTAATTGCAACTATCGGTCGCGTAGAACTCATATTTGGCGCAAATTTTGGGGCGTTCTCAAATCACAATTCATCTTAATTAAGAAAGAATGATCAGATTCTAAGAAGAATTGGCCCCATAATATGGTAATTAAAATAAAGACCGTGACTGAGCGTAAATGCACGTAACAAAGATGTATACAATTTTTTTATAGGATCAGTTTAACTGACTTTTCAATTAATTGAAGTCCAAGATTCATTAGATTAAATAACACACATGAAAATAGCCTGAGTGTTACAAAGTTTTTACATATTATTATTAAATTTAATCATTCATAAAAAATATTCTCGGTCGTTTAGAACTAGCCTTGTTATCATTTCATATTTCTAATTAATGAGTTCAAAAATTCAGCAGAAGGTATGTTGAAAAATAAAATTCTTAACATGAGAACACTCGTAAAATTTAATCCAGCAATAAAATGAAATAAATTGAAATTTACGATTAATTTTAATTATACTTAAGATAATCCAAAATAATCCGAACTTTTTTACCCTGGGGCCCTAAATTAATTTTTTTTTAATTTTCGACTAAATCAGGCTGCAACCCAGAAAATATTATGCACAACTACTCATATAATAGAAATTTCAAGTTGGCAGCTCAATAAAGCCACTCGTTTAAGGACCAGTTTTGCGAGGGCTTTAATAAATAAGAATAAAAATATAAAAATTACAAAATAAAAATAAAAACCATTGAACACAAAATTGAAAATGAAAAATATATTTTGAAAAAAGAAAAGAAATTAATAGAACATTTGAAATAAAAAAGATGCTGAAAAGAAATCTGAGAAATTTTTCAAAAAACGAAAAAAAAAAAGAATAAAAATATAAAAATTACAAAATGAACATAAGAACTCAAAATAAAAAGAATTTAAAAAAAATTAAAGTTGAAAAATTAAAAATAAAATTAAGATTGAAATAAAAAATTTGAAATGTGAAACTAAAAATTTAAAAATTTAAATAAAATCAAAAAATTAATGATGCGATGGTAAATTCAGTAATATTTTGCTATTTAAACTTTATAATTTATTTCTATTTTCTAAACACCTTTGCGACTTGTCACTTTGGAGTTAGTTACGGACCAGAAATGTTTTCCCATTTACTAAAAGTCATTGTTCTACCTCGGTCAGCTTAAAAAAAATGTCTTAATTAGTCTCCTCCAACTTTGTTTTTCTCTTCATTTTATGAATCAATGGTATTTCGTGCCAGCGGCCAGCATAATTCGTTTTATTAGTTATTGTTTCTCAACGGAAGCTGCGTATAAATCACATAAAATAGTAGTGCAAATATGCATTAATAACGTTGTATGACTGATAAATTCAAATAGTTCTTGGAAAATTACAGATGGAATTCTTGAAGCATTTGCATACGCTTCCTTTTTTGCTCGCCCATTTAATTTGTTTCTCCACTTGATGATGAAGAACAATAAAATAACTTTTTGCAAAAGCTGTCTGCATCATATCTTTCTGTTTCGAACAAACTTAATGAACGTTAAATGTTATAAAAATGCCAATGCTATTCGAAAAAGGAGAAACTAATTTTCTGTATATTGAGAATTTGCATTTATAGTGATGAATGAATCATTTATCAGATATTTGCCCTTTAACTGATTGCTTTTCAAAAAAAAAAGTGCCGTTAGATTCTCCTCGTGCGCTTCGCACTAAGTTATCGATGTGTAGACAATGTGGTATAATGATTTCTAGTTGCATTTTCTAATTTTTGAACTTTATTAGTTTCGTTGAACACCTGTGATGAACGCTTTTTTCAGGTTCCACTAACATTTTGGCCATATTAATTACCCACGCCTGCTGCTGATTAACTAATGTCCACAAATTCTATTCACGATTTTAATTTCTTCTGGGCAAAAAATCGCAAATTAGACAAGAAACAGAGTAATAAGCTAGTAACTTATGATTTAAAAAATCGAGCCGATTTCATCAATTTTCTTCTCGTGAATGCCAATTTTCTAATTAGTTGTAGAATTTCCGGTTATATCCGACCACCTACTATGGTTGCTAATATTCAAGGTAAAAAAAAATTGCAAAGGCTAGTTGTAGGTCAGTATCTTGGAAAAAAAAAATTATTATAAAACCGGTCATATTTCGTTTGTAAATGGGTCTGCTTCACCCCCCGTCTATGTCATGGTAATGCTCGTTCAAATCTTGAACCTATCAAAGTTGATTAAAAATTTTTACTGAAAATGAGAATACTGTATTTTTATATGTATCTATTCCTTATAACAGCTCATATTACGACTGGCTATTTATTATACCTGGTAAAAAGTGACGAGGAAACGTGCAAAATTGGAACGAAAAACTTGGCGTGCTCGAAATGTTGCTGCCGCAGTGAACCAAAATTTAAAATTTAAATATTTTAGAATTGTTGGGATTAGCCCTAGCTCGCGAGAAAGGGCGCTTAATGAGTTCTCAATTTGAGTAAGCAACTTTATAGTCGAACCTCGATAGTCCGAAAATTGAAGGGAAGGAAGGATTTATTTGACTTATATGAAGTCTTCAAGTAATAGAAGTTCATGTTATATGGAGGCTATAGGTTATTTCAAACTTCAAGTTATAGAGGTTTTGATTGCTAACAAAAAAAAAAAAAAGAAAACCACAGGCTCGTCTCATAGGTTGATAATGCAGTAGAGTTCGAATTATAGAGGGCTTTTTGTTTTCTACAACTTCGACTTTTATAATGGCTGGATGTTTGACTTGAAGAGGTGATTTTCTATAAGTGCCTTATGGCATATTACGCATCAGGGAAATATAATTTCATTCGAGTTATAGAGATTTTTGTCATATCGAAGCTCAACTTGAAGAGATTCGACTGCGTATTTATTTTTTGTTAGAGTTTAAAGTTTTATAGAATACATTTTATGCCTTTTGAATTCCTCCTAAATTACCACATTCCATTAAAATAGATTTTAAAAACTCATTGCTGAATCATTATACTTTGATATTTGAATACTTGATGGCACGTCTAAACTGAATACTTGAATAGTCGTACAAAAGTAAATTCAAGTACGCCAGCAGCCTTTGACAGGAGACCACTGACATTCCAAGTATACGTACCTTCATCTTTTCAAAATACCCATACGAAGTATACAGAAAATCTGGAATTAGTGTATTCTATCAACTCTATCGAAATTTCTCACTATCACAACATGTAACCGTAAGCGAGCAGCTAAATCCTCTACTTTCCTATCTGTCAAAATAATATGACCAGTGGAATAATTTCATAACGGTCACTATCCGAATAATTGATAATTCTCACGGCGCTATAAATCAAGCACATAACAGTTCGCTTCTCTCATTTTCGTGTCTGTCTGCAGTGTGTTCAGTGTGACTGTCTTTTAGCATGACACTGACCTTTACTCTGGATTCTCTTCCTGTAACCTTCTGCCAAGTCTGACTCGTGTTTCCCGACTAAAATGTTATGCTTGTCTAATATAGAGCCTGCCTCTACTTGAAACTCACAAAATTTACGGTTTCCGGAAGAAGAATTGAATTTTATCAGCATGGCTTGTAGTAATTATTGTAATTATTAAAAAAAAAAAAAAGAGTAGATACTTACAAAAATTGAATCGAATACGATAAAATGTAATTATGGGTCATTTGACTTTTACTGTGGCTGCTCTTCTCATTCCAAGTATCTGATTGGCAAATTGGGTGGTCATGTTTTATTTTTGGGCAGCCTATTTTGACCTTATTTTGTATGCTGGGATTGATTGTGGTTGAATAACAATGCTGGAAGTAGTGCCGAAGTTGTTTCAAATATCTTCCTGACAAGTGGAAGGTTTTAATTTTTTCAGAGAGGGTGTATAATTCCAGAAGGACGTTTACAGGAATATGCGTTTTTATGGTTAAATTTTGCACCGATTGATGGGAAATTTTCAATGAATCTTTTCCTACAGGGTGTCTTCTGAGTGCTCCTTTGATGGAATTTTAAAATTTTGCTTCGCAGTAATTTCAGGAGGCTGCGAAAATTGGTATTTTTTGGCATGACATAACTCGTTAATAAAATTGAAAATTGAAATTCCGCCGATAGAGCGCTCTGGAAACATCCTTCATTGCAAAAAATCAAGATTCCTTTCTATACGAAATGCTAAAAGAATTTTTTTCATTTTTCCATCGCGAACACCTTCAACGTTTCCACTTCCTCCGTCGGGTTCAGTTGTGTTGTTTCATTTTTCACTTACCTTGAGTCTTTCGCTTTCATCTGGCTTTTATTTTACATTTTTTTCCTCACTTTTATTCCATAATCGGTGCTAATGCACGAACGCCAGCGCCATTTCTCTTTGACACCGAATTACTCTCTTTTTCTTTTTCTTTTTTTTTTTTTCATTTGCCGCCTCTCCCCTTTGCCCACTCTCATCCGCGTTAATTTTCATACCACTTTTTCTTTTTCCGTATCGCACTTCCCGAAGTCGACACCCAGCTTCTCTTTCGTTTCCATAAATTCCATCTCGTTTGCATTAGCAAAAGCAAAGAGAAAAAAAAACAACATACTTTGCTCCTCTCCGCCATATATATGGGATTCTTATTTAGGCTCATCGTGGGAATGGGCACGGGTGCTCACGCAGGTATTACCTGCGCATATTGAAAATACACCATTTTCGCACCAATTCAAATCGGTTTGTATTGGAAGCGTCAACGAACGAGGGGAGGGGGGTAAAAAAATCCATAAATTCTCTCAATAATAACTCGGTACTCGCTCTCACTATCGTTTTTGCTTCTTCTTTCGTCTCGGAAGAACCAAATCTAGTTCTTTTTGCTGCGAATCGAGAACACGTATTTCGATATTGAAAGCGCCTCGCATAAAAATATTGTAACCACGGAAGCGAGGGGGGTTAGAAAAATAACGCCAGACCTGGAGAATATTGCAGTCCGATGATTTAGATAACCACCTACGAAAGAGCTTCATATAGGGGCACTCTTATGAACTGCTCTTTGAGGCTGAGCTGGCCAGAGCGTCCGTAAAGTGAGTTCCGGGTTGAGATTTCTGATGTCGCCAAATCCATATTTTACTCGCATTTGCTGCACGCTGAGAGGCAATGGAAAAAAAATGGAAGAAGAGTGAAAAAGTGCACAAAAGATGCATAATGTGAACGCATATATATTGCATCGGACATCACAGCTAAAAGGTTCAGAGAGCAAATATTCCAATTAAATTGAAGTCGTGAGTTAACTTAGAGGAGCCGAAGAGTGCCATTCCGAAGTATATCTGAAATTAAATAAATGGGTGAGAAGCTGAGTACTAATAATTCAGGTCACAGGCGACCGTTTTCGTAAGCTTTTGTATGAAATCGTGTTTTTCCATTAATAAATAATTTTTTTTTTCTTTTTGTTCCAGGTGAGTTAATTTTCTGAATGAATCGAAGTTCCTATCTATTGATTTCAATTATATGTGGTAAGTGAATTAGTTTTTCACATTTTAGTTGAAAACCAAAACTGATTAAAATCGCTATTTTTAGATTCTTTCTGTCCTCTTCTGGATAAACGTTGTCGCATTTTCTAATTTTGTGAGATTTTCACTGAAGTAAAATAGCATATATATTGGTTATGAATGAAATATGACAATATTTAATTTTTCAACTTTGAGGAACATCATTAATCTCTTAGAGAAGACTCGAATGACTTAATTTTGGTTTTTAATTAAATCTTCCTCTTCTTATAATGTACACTTATGATAATTCGAAATAATAAAAACTAGCTTCTACAGGAGGATAACCGAAACTGAAGTGATTTAATGAATTTTAATAGGAATAATACCCTCAAAGCTGTCGTTTGTCACATCACCCTTTTGTTCGTTTTGTATTGTTGGACGTTGGTACAAGTTTGTACTTGTGAACCGGTTTTTTGTTGAAAGTCAACATTTTTTATGTACGTCTCGTAGAAATTGTGTCGGATTAGAGTTAAATGAGATGAAAATTCTAACGTTTGACTCGAATAACGGTGTTTCGTACACATACTTTGTTTTTGTAAAAATGAGACTTCGTTTCGTTCTAATCCACTTTATCTGGAAACTATTTTAAATATTCGATAATCCGATTTTAATTCTTTGAACATGTAGGAGGGATAATTTGGTTCGAGTGTTCATGACTTTCTATGGTATCTCAAGGCTGAGCTCCAATATTTAAATTATAGGTTGGTATAGTTCACAACTTTTTTTACTTTACAGTTTCACCGAAGTCCAGCTATGAGCGCAGAAAAATTTTAATAACCCTTTATCTGGGATAAGTCAGAATTTTATTTTTAAAACATCGAATTAAAATGCATTATTAAAATGAAATAACTCTCAAAAGTCGTACACTTGTCAATTTTTTTTTGAATGCTTGACGCCGTAAATACGTTGCGAATACTACAAGCGATACACGATTGAATCGGAACGTAAATAGTCTTCAGAATGCATTGAATGTTGGACAAAGAGTACGGATTTATGGGCGATTAATGAAATAAAATAATTTTGTGGCTAATTAGTCTACGCATACGAAATGATCTTTGCAAAATATTTCTAGATTACGATAGCCATATTGGTAAAATATATTGTGTCATCTTATTTTAGCAGCCTTTTAAAAGTATTTTTCAATATTTTTTAACTTATTACTTTTGGAAATTTTAAACACATATTTTTGAAATATTCTGGTCTAATATTTTAAAATCGGGTTCGAATATTGTAAGACTGTAATTTTTTTTTGTCTCTTTTCAGTTCCTACTTATTCCAAATTTTTGAAATTCAATTTTTCAACTATTGAAATATTACAGAAAATATATTTTGGTAATATTGAAAGTGTTTTAGAACTATTTTGAAGACATACTCGTATCTGATTTCATTACCATTTAAAAACCCTATTTAAAAATTTCGAAAATATTAGCTTTTTTTAAATAATATATTGGAAAAATTATTTTCAAAATCTTTATTCCAACGAAAATAATTCTGAAATAATTTTCGAATTATTATTGTAACCACCGTACTTAACAAATTTTGATTCTTCTAATATTCAAAATTCAATTGAATTCAATTACGATTGGACTGCTTGTCTAATTTACTCTTTTCATTTCATGAAACTAAAAATTTTTTATTAGAAAAAAATTATTTTGAGTAAAATTTTTACGAATTGAAGATTCTCAAAAAATGACAATTTTTTTTGTTCTGAATTCAACTCAATGGTAGTTGAGTAGCTCTACCTATTTTTTAAAGTAATTAATTTTTCAAAGCAAAAGAAAAAAGGTTGCTACGAGTATAACGATTGAAATATTCTGCACATCATAAAAGCAAAGATGTTCGTTATTGAAAAACCGAAAAGCTTTATATGTGTATTAAAAGGGACAATGCTCTTTGACCTTCCGTTTAATCCATGCTTCAATTTTATTTTGGTTTTGGTTTTTCTCACCTGTAAGGTTGTGATAGCATCATGTTTTGGTGTTTTTTTTTCCTCAACTTTACGATCGGTCGTTTTTCAAATAAAATCCTATTTCGGGTGCCATCTGTTCGAATCATTTGTTATAAATATTCTTTAAAAATAATGGGCTACTTGACTTCCGATTTGATTGCTGCTATTTAGTTTTGTCGAAACCGTTGTTATGGTGCTTGCGAAATATTACTATTTTAGAGATGGTCGTCGTAAAAACAAATTAGAAAATATTACAGGTTCTTAGAATTTGGTTGAGTGCTTTTCGTAGTGTTTATGATTTTGTAACATGGTCGCTAATTTTTATCGATGAGCTAAGCTCACCCGCTATAAAATTACAAACTGATTTGGCCAAGTCAGCGTAGCTTCCTACTACACAGCGTGATTTTTAATTTTCTCAAATATTTCCCTTTGAGCTTTATCGGCTCTAAAAATAGCCGATATAACCTTAAAACGACTTTTAGCCCGAAAAAAAGGTGGGCCTGCTGAAGTCGTTCGTCGTAAAAAGCTACTTTTGCTCTTCATTGTGGACATCATATGGCGAAAAATAATCGGATTGAAACAATAATTTCTTAAATAGTACTCGGACGTCTGTCGTATAGGCTGTAAATATTGAGGTTATTAAAAAACAGGCTTCTATTTTAATGATTTGATCCCTGGTGAACGATGGCATGTAGGTTTGTCGTTTGATGTGCATTTGCTTTTCCTTTAAATTGCAGCGAAAATTTATATTTAAAAAGACATAAACTGGAGAAGGAATGCGATGCGTTTTATGGTTCATCTCATATTCGTTCATTTTAACTGTGAATTTGTGGAAAATATTATTCGAGTTTTTTATTTATTTTTTATTATTTAAATTCTGACAGAAAAGCCAAAATTACAGCTACCCAATAATCAAAGGCTACTCAACCGAACTTGAACTTTCGAGTAACCTCAAAGTTTCTTATGTAATACAAAATATATTCTTACTGTTGCAACACTCTTAAAAATTCAAGTAAATAAACAAATTTTTATTATAAAGACAAGTTCCTACATGTTCGATGTATGGGTAAATTAAAAATAATATTGTTATAAGAAATAAAGTTCTGCAGGCTCCAGTTTTTTCAGATGGCGAAAGCTGAGAGCGAGTTTTTTGAAGTTTTCGAATTTTATATTCTGTTGCAACACCCAAAACTGGGAAATTTGAGCTTGGCTATCTTCAAGCCGCAAGCTGATATTGTGCAAAACTCTGATAAATTGAAAATCGAGGTCGTTCAGCTCAAAGCCCCAATAAGATGGAGATAATGGGCTAGTCTTGATAAGAAATTGCATGATATTATGGAGTTGAGCTTCCTGTTTTTGCTCAGCTTAGCCAAATAAAGAGTGGACAAAACCTTTGAAAACATTATGAATTTTTCATGAAAGCTTCTGCCCTAATAAAAGACAAAAAAAATTCAAAACAGCAAAGTTGAAATTTGGATTGCTTTTCTATAGCTCCCAACTTTTATTGGTAATGATTTTTGTTTATTTTCTGTTCAGCTCGTTTTTATTCAAAGAGCTAATAAGTCACCGAAGTGACATTTATTGGCGAAGAGAAGTCTTATTCAAAATCAGTATTCAATGTCTCGACTTAACTGGGCTAACAATAGAACAGTTAGTTCACTGCTGGCCATGCGGATTATATGGATGCATTATGCACGAACGACATTGAAAACACATCAACGAGCTTATATATTCGTAGCACTAGGTCTACCAGTCAAGAGTGATGTTATCAGCTGGAGTTGGCTGAGCTGTGCGCTGGTGACACACTTCTGCGTCTGAAGGAGAGGAGTATATTCAGTGCTTTTAAATGGAAAATACAAAAAAACCCAACAAAAAGAAGGTAGAATACGGAGAAAAGAGTTGAAAACAACATCGTTTACTACTGAGCGACTTGCTCTTTACTCTTATCGACATCTGCTGCACGATTATTACCTTAAATTCTGTAAGCTTTGGTGCACCAACACACGGGCACACCATTGCCACAGCTCTGGATACTCCCTTTTCGCCAAGGCAAACGGAAAAGATTTATTTCGATCGCACTCGCGGTGTCCATTTACTGCGAACATTTTTTCCGTCCCATAAGAAACGTTTGCAGCAGAAAACGAAAAAAAAAAACATCACAAAATGACAAGGAAGTACACCCCAAGAATGTGCAGAACAAAACACAAGATACGCGCACAGTAAGTCAAGCCTGCAACCAACAGTATTATGATAAATAACGACAGCAGAACAGTGAAATGGTAGCTGGGGCTGCTGGATGTAAGAAATGTCAACCCGAAGCTATCTGCCAGTCCATTTTTCAAAATACGTACGCATATACATCCAGTCGATCGCATTTACGAACGAGTCTCGTGTGTATACCTAGCGGAAAATGGCAGCATAGAAACCGGTAGTTACTAGTTACCAATTTTGATAGTCATGGACGATTAATATAATAGGCTTGTTAACCCAGAGAAACTATTTGCAGAAACAATATTGAATAAAAATATATTTACTAAATCGCTGGAATCCAGTACATTCCCTCGATTAGTTTGGGATCGAAAATCCTGTGCTTAGCAATAGATGGAAATCTTAGAGCTTCTACCAAGTTCTGATAATCCTGAATTAAGTTCTGATTCTTGGAAACCAGTCCTAATAATCTTGAAAAAGTCTTATACCAGTACTCTGTTCCAAATAATGTGAAGAAACTTGGAAAATTTTTGCATTAACCAATCAGATTAGTTGAATAGCACGTGCACGTTGCCCCGTATCTTATAGAGGCGGTAGTCTCGCATAAAAGGGACCACTTGGTCGGTTCGATGAAGAATGAGTTGAGCTTAACATGTTGAAGTACATTTCCACTCAAATGAGACAAATTGCACCTTCGGGAAATTTCCAGTTTAACTAGGAGGCGAAGGTGAAAGGGAAAATGGTCATCCCGAAATATAAGGGGAAAAAAATATATCAAGTCCTGACCCCCTATTTCACTAATGGACATCATTTTAATAAGCAGGTTTTCATATAGGAAAACCTGCTAAAAACATTTATGATGACGATGATGAATCCCTCCCCTGCCCATTGCGTAAAAATGTATACAGAAATCTATCCGAATATGCCAAAAGGTGCGAATCAAGGCCACCGCTGCGGATTACGTGAGAATGGAGATGTGAAGTTGCAGCGTTTTGAAGTTGAGAAATGAAGAAATCAATTTTTGAGAGAAATGACTTGAAAGATTGATAGAATCCTTTGAAAAAATTGTCTGTAATTTCTATTTTATACCACTATAAAGTGGGTTATCATACTAGTTGGATTACTCTGGTGGAGATATGTACACAGTGGGAGGTGCCTCTTCTTTTTTAAAAATATATACATATTTTTGGGTCTAGGACGTTTCGTCGACTGTCTTTTCATCGACGGACACTCCACCGCAGACATTTCACCGACTGGCCTATTCACCGATAAGCATTTTACCGACCGGCTATTTCACAGCAGATTATTTCACCGACAGGTTTTTTCATCGAATCTGTTTTTATCTCACATCAGTTATCAATTGCCTGGTGTATGAAAGGCAACTCGGTGATTGTGATTGTGTGTTTGAAAAATATTTCTGTGTAGATATGTCATCACGCATTGGAATTCACTTAACTCTGACCTTACTCAAGTTATACTCAAAATTCATACTTTTTCCAAACTTTTCCACCACTTAAACATCAATATCTCAAGTTCTAAATGAGGTAAGGAATTTGTTTTGCTCTAAAAACACTCAGTGGATCAAGACCTTTCATTTGAGCCTTTGACCACTCAAATCAATTGAGTCTGAGGAAAGTTGTGAGTGGACATTCAACTTTTTTGGGTACTTTGGTGAAAAGACCACTCGGTGAAACTCGCTATCGGTAAATTACCCCCTCGGTGAATAGTACCGTCGGTGAAATGTCCGGTCGGTGAAATTTGTCGGTGAAAAATCAGTCGGTGAAATGGTGGCTCCCCATATTTTCATCTGGAACAGATTTTTATCTGCATTCTTTTCTTTTTTTTTTGTTAATTAATATTATCGTCCAGATATAGGTAAACGAAAAACTAAACTTTGTAGTTTACTCGTATTAACCCTCTCATCTGAAATCCGTAGATTGGTAAAAGGGGAGAGTTCGAGTACGTTAGAGAAACTTACCTAACAACCTTATAGGGGGTTAAGAGTCGTGTGCTGATTTTTTTTTTTTTTAGCATTGCTTTCTTACTCATTTGACTGGTCTGTGGCAGTATAACGCGGAAAATGTAGTCGAGTGCTTAACAAGAAAATGTCCTCAACTAATCGTTTCCGTTCGTTTCCTCCATGTCGATGCATATATTTTCCCTTTGAGACGCGGAAAGAGCGCCGTAAACGCATTCCAGCTGTCTACAATAGGCGACGACACTTGAAGCGCACAAAACAATGCATAACGCATTGCCCACAGAGAATTTTGTCGCGAAATCATGTGCAATAAAAATAGCCGGATTGGATATCGAAATGTGGGCACACCGCTGCTCGTTCGTATAAAGGCTGCTGCGACATATGACAATAGCTGGGCTGCGGAAGACGAGAGTGGACGAGATATTGGAAGAAAGTAAAAAAGACGCTATAGGCGCGTAGAGAAAGGGTAACCGCAGGAGAGGCTTGGAAAATATTGAGAGAAATGAGGGAACGAGAAGATAAAGAGAGCAAATATATGTACTCGTAGTGTGCGGAGGACGACTAAAATAGTATAAAAGGTTAGAGAGGACAAAAAAAAGAAGAAGAAGAAGAAAAAAAAAATGGTGAAGTATGGTCAACGATATTAAAGCGGACAGTATTAATGATTGTGACTTTGCCGGGTTCAACAGACCAACTCCAGTTAGAAGAACGTGAGATACCGAACGTCACGACACGCAGAAAGATGCAGTGCTGTAAGAGAAAGACAATATTCGTATGGCACGGTGTGAATGACAAGCACGGGCAAAATGCTCGCAGATGGATTGTAAATACTATAGTGGGAATTCAGTTGGAAGTTGCGTACAGTGACTGTGGATGTGAGTGGTGCAACCTTGAGGTAGTGGGGCTTCATGCATTTACGAAAGTGGTCACATTGTTTTTTTTGTTGTTTTTTTTTTTTGTGTGGAAAAGTGACGTTTAGACTGTTCACTTTTCAAGAAAGTGACTATTTAGATAAGTAATCGACTTTGCTGAAAAGACAGGTCCAAATGGTCGCTTTTTAAAAATGTGATCGATAAAGAATTTACCTACTTTTCGAAAAGTAACAGTTGAGACAATTTTAAACAGATCCTATTTGACTGACTATAATGCAGGGACAGGATTGATTTAATTTCTGTCTCATTTGCAAAACGTCACCATATAGCTGACATCACTCTTGCTTTTCAACCCTTCCACCCCTCCTCCGCCACTCAATCAGAAAGAGTCATTTCCGCGAAGATGCGAAGGTCGAACATCAACAAAGGTCGCACTGCTGGCGTAAAACGCTGAAAATAGAAGCCACAACAAGACAAAATGAAAGGATAAATGCGCATCGCAAAAGTGCATCGTCACAGTGTACGGTGGCATGTGTTGTTTTTTTTTTTTTGCCTGCGTCTCTTTGCCAGGGTCCGTTTCGTTTCATCCGATGCGCACTGAAAATTCTTGCTATAGCAGATGCGTGCTGCAGCGATCCTTTCAAGTGTACCTCCGGGTCCGCTACAAATGCATTTTGTGTCCAACGGGTTCTGCCTTTGGTCTCGTCTGCTGGCTACCGGTATACACACGCTCCAGCAGAAACAATTGTATGCGGCGTTATATCATACAACTGAAGAGCAAATACATACATACAAAAAAAAAAAAAAAAAAGAAAGAAAGAAAGAAAGATAGAAAGAAAGAAGGAAACAAGAAGAAAAGATACTTTTTAATTTTTCTCCTTCAACTTGAGTATAGCTTCGGTTTTGCTTTTTCTCATTTACCTTCCTCGTGCTTTTCGCTTTTTATGTATATTTTAATTTTTCGCTACTCTCCCCCCACCTACCACCCTTTGGATCACTGTTACTTCATCTGTGCCTCGCTTCTTGTTGCATCTGTGTGTGTGTCTTTCTGGGTATCTCTGCGCTCCTTACCATTCGCCTTGATCCTCCTGCTCCGACTGTGTCTCATTTCAGCCTTGTGAAGCGGAAGTCCTCTAAAGTATATTATGTATGTACCATTGTCGAACCAGACTTCTCTCTCCTTGCCAATATGTACCGCGCACTTAATAATGACGACGACGACGACAACAACAACAACAACAACAACCACCACAAGAAGTACAAAGCAGATATAGAGGAGATACCCTTCTTCAGCTGAATTTCTGTTCGTTTTCTTTTTTTTTTTCTTTTTTTCTTTTTTTTTTTGTTCTCCACTCTTTCTCTCGTCGTCTGCGTTTGTACTGTTTTCTTTAGCCATGAAATTTTCTGCGTTATCGTCGTGTTATTAAGCGCGTTTATGTAAATGAAAATTAATATAAATGTAACCCGAGTATCCTACCGCCGGATAATGATGTCTATAAATTTTACTCTTCTGCCCCCTCTTCGCCGTCTTGTCTTTCAGCCGTTCGACAGAAAACTGTAGTGGGTCTTCCGATCGTACAGGTTTCTTTTTGCCAAGGTACACGAACGGCGTTTGAGGAAATAGACACACATTCTGTGTCGAAGTGGCTGCTGCAAGCTGATCGATATCGATGTCAAAATCGCTGCAAAATGTACTTGCAAGGTGGAAATACCGGCAAGATATAGAGCAAAAACATCTTTCTGGCTGATCATTTACCAGCATCCCTCGTAGCTATAAAACAGTGTTACAGAATCAGGCTGTGTGCGCATTATGCACGTGTGAGAACTTATATAGTTTGTATGCGGTGGAAAGGAGAATGTGGGGAAATTTATGTACGAGTACTTCCAACATTGATAAAATTTAATTATTTTTTTTCTGAACAAAAGTACCCGCGGTAGGAACTTCTAAACTTCTAATATGCTCTTATCAGATTTTCATAATATATAATGTAAAGAATTAAATTTTATAAAAATCGATTCCCCTTCCACGTATTTCAAACAGCCAGTTAGGGCTGAGTTGAGATTTGTAACATATCGCGATTATGTTCTGCAATGAACAAAAAACTAGATTTTTTTGAATCGTAGGGTCATACTGATATCGTTGAAATTACAAAAATATAAAATGGTTATAATTCGCACTTTATGGGGAAAATAACCTGAAGATAAACTATAGCAGCCCTGATTTCCCTTACAATATCCACGCTCAGAGAAAAAATATTAAAAATTTGGTATGCTGCATACTAACTGTGGGACAATTCAGGTTTTGTGTGAAAAATCAATATAAATTACGGATGTATTAAATTTTAGTATGCAGCATACTAATTTTCAACATATTTATCTGTTTTAATTTTCAATATATTTTTTACTTACAATATTTCTCAATACAGTCATGTAAATTTGTATTAATTTTACGCATAAAATCTGAATTGTCCTCAAGTTAGTATACAGATATTAAAATTTAATATGCAATTTTCTCTCATAGTGGATAGAAATTCAGTTTGATTTGATCAAAGCTCGTGGCTTTAGTAGTTGACCCATGAAAGTGTTTGAAAAATTGGAAAAAATTGCTGATTATTTCACTCCTAATTTATTCTGTAGAATATTAAGTACCGTCAAACGGGGTGACTTTACATTCAAGGAGCGACTTTACCCACTTCGTTTTAGCCCAATAAATAAATTGCCAGGCAAAAATTAAAACCAAAATACGATTTGGATCGAAACAGGTAGAAGGAGGAAAAGGAAAAAAAGATCGCCGCCCCTACCTCACTCCACCTATTAACAGAACAAGAAAATAAAGCGGCGATATGGTTTTTTCCTTTTTTCTTATTCATCTTTTTTTTTTAACCACAGACACTCAAAATATTCAGTTCGGTTTCACATGGTTGAAGTTTGTACTCGACTAGTTTCTTTTCAATCGTATGTCTGAGTACAAACATCCTCAAATTTTGCCTTAACCCGTCAATAACAAATTGACGGGTAAAGTCGCCCCATTGAGGGGTGACTTTACACAAATTTTTTGAAAAATCATAAAACATAGAAGGAAGGCTGCAAACTCAAACTTTTTTTTACAATTGTGTTGAAAAATGTTGGACCTAAATTTTAAAACCAAATTCACTTCAATAGCTTCAAAATTGGAAGAGTTATTACAGGACAAAGTTGAAAAACATGAAAAAAGTGTGTAAAGTCACCCCATTCGACGGTAAATTACATTACTCGAATTGACCTTAATTCAAAAAACATAATAGTCTATATTCTAACTCAAAATTTTGTAAACTGCATTTAGATTTTTCTTGAATTTCAGCAAAAAACATTTTCAACTCCACTCTTGATATTAAATTAAATATACTTATACCCGGTCGAACATCTCCCCTGTGGCAATTATGACGTCCGAAGGACCTGCAAAGTCTGTCTCAATCAGTGGCAGATCCAGAGCTTTATTTTGGGAGGGGGGGGGGGAAATCCAAATTTTTTCAAAGCACGGTAAATGCTAAAATGGTGAGATTGTGTTTTTTTCAGCGTAAAGGGGAAGCGTTTCAAGAAAATTGATTTTTTTGTGGATTATCGGTCTATTTTTTTTTTTGGATCGAGGGATTTCCCCTCCCCCCCGTTTGGATCCACCACTGGTCTCAATATAGTACTCGCGGTCATTGCCCGAGGGAAAAGGCTCACCAAACTTGTGTAATATTTTACTCGAAAGGTTTCACTTAGGTATATAAAAACATGTTTTTGGAAACATTTTGCCGCTACAATCTGCTTTACTTCGAGGCGTCGCTGTTACTCGACCAGTGGTCTCTTATAGGCGTACAGTATTTTTACTGCCTCCAAAGGAGGGAAATAAGAAGGGGAAAAAAATACTTCTGGATTACCAGATGATATATCACTAGCGATGCTGTGCACGCACAGGACAGTACAGACGCGAACATATAATCGAATCATTTTTCCATTTCATTATTTTTTCTCCTGCGCGGATACTTTTTTCCAGCATTTCTCGATACCCGCTCGAAGCTAGTCTCGCCTCAAAAGCGTCATAGGTGATTTCCTTTTGATTTATTTCGCACCTCGCTCTCTACCTTTGCTGGGGTCTGCACGTCTCCATTTCACTCCTTGACTTTGCAATTAAAATAAAGGCGACGATAAATATCCGTTATGACGGTTCGGTATTCAGTTACATAAGTATACATAAAAATTTCCTATAAATGGAATATACCTATGCGAATGTTTTTCTCTGCGTTCTTATTTTTATTATTATTTTTTTTTTTTTACACTCTTTCATAATACATTTATATTTTTTCCTACACTTGGCGGTTGTATATATTGGGTGTACTTGGCCGTATAATTCCGTACACACAGAAACCTTGAGAGCGAGGGCGGTTTAGGACCTGGAAACTCGATATCGTTTCCACGTCCTGTGGTCGACCGTGTCGCTCTGGCACTGCGAGTTCGAAGCGGACAAACTGTACATATATATGCGTTGGACCTGCACTTATAGTTATAGATTATAGCCTACAGACGAGAAAATATTGAAATTATTCTGCCTCTCGGAGGCGAATCATTGCTTACCCACTCTCGTATTCGCACACTCTGGAGGCCCCTTATCACGCGAAGCTGTGATCCGAATATGTGAAGTCGCACACTTAAATGAATAATCGACCTTTTCAGTCGGATGACAGTTTACAACCAATCTGTGCGGATGCGCAAAACCATATTGCCAATATACAGGAGAAACTGCAGCGATCACGTTTCAGCAGCAAAAGTGTGTGGGATGATACCATTTTCTCGTTAATTCATCGGGGCATGGCCGCAGCGACTTTTGTTTTCCCTGCGTGTAGCAGAGTTTTTCTGATGGCTGATCTCTTTCTCTCACCAACTACATCCCTCTCCCCTCCCCTCCCCCCGCCAACATTTACCTTTTTAGCAGGTTTCCCTGGAAAACCAGCTCTTCGCAGCCTATCTGATAGTCAGAGGTGGGGTCGAGGGTGTGGTCATTTTTCATTTTATGACCCAAAAAAAAAAAGTTTCCTACTGAACCAAGAGTTACCTAATTTCAACCATATATTCTACCTAATAAGACCTACCTCCCATTAAAATTTCAGCCCTATTGGTCAATTGGTTCTCAAGTTATGCGCAGTTGAAGGTTTTTTCTTGTGCACACGGTTTCTCACAAACTACTGAACCAATAGGGTTGAAATTTTGATGAAGGGTAGGTCTTATAATGATGATGTGCTGAAAGAAATTTGGTGGCGATCGGTTCTGTATTGGTCGAGTAATCACCTATTTTGTATTGCGAAAATTGCACAAGTACAACTAATTGCCTAACGCAATGTTACAAAGGCAAATGTGAGTGTGTGAGTGAGTGAGTATGAGTGAGTGAGTGAGTGAGTGAGTGAGTGAGTGAGTGAGTGAGTGAGTGAGTGTGTGTGTGTGTGTGGGTGGGTGGGTGGGTGGGTGGGCGAGTGAATCGATGATTTGATGAGTGAGTAATTAATTTAATAAAAAATTAAATTAATAAAACATATTAATAATAAAAAAATTGATAAAACTAATGAAAAATAAAAGAACCGGTTTTGTTTTCTAGGAAAACCTGCTAATAAACAATAAATAAGTAAATAAATTTGAATGAATAGGAATAAATGAATGAATGAGTGAATGAGTGATTGAGTGAATGAGTGATTGAGTGAATGAGTGAGTGAGTGTGTGAGTAAGTCGATGATTCAATGAGTGAGTAATTAATTTAATTAAAAATTAATTAAAAAATTGATGAATAAAAAATTTAAAATGAATAAATTGAGAATGAATTGAAAATTAAAAAATCAAAAATGAAAAAATGAAAAATTGAAAAATTAAAAATTAAAAAAATGGAAATGAGAAAATTTAGAATTTAAAAATTTTTAATGAAAAAATTTAGAATTAAAAAATGAAAAATGAAACAATTTTGGCTATCCAGTTACAAATTTGGTTCACAAGCTACAAATTTAATGTAAAATAAAAGACCAGGTTTTCTAGGAAAACCTGCCAATAAAAAATAAATAAATACATAAATAAATTTGAATGAATAGGAACAAATGAATGAATGAGTGATTGAGTGAATGAGTGAATGAGTGAGTCAGTGAGTCAGTGATTCAGTGAATGAGGGAGTCAGTGAGTCAGTGATTCGATGGGTGAGTAATTAATTTAATCAAAAATTAATTTAAAAATTGAAGAATTAAAATTTAATGAGAAATAAAAAATTAAATTAATAAAACATAATAATGAAAAAATGATATACCCTAATTTTTCGAATTGAACCTGGTTTTCGTTTGAGCCTCACTTAAGCTCTGATTGTACCCCCCCGGCCCTCAGAGACGGATGATTTGATAATTTGAAAACTAATTTCAATTTAACCAAAAATTACTCTTAAAATATAAAACGTTCAAGACCTTTGCATTTTCTGAATTTTTCTCAGGAAATAAAATTCCATGTTTAGTAACATAATTTTTAAGATAGTTAAAAGGATTTCAAATATCAAATATTAAAAAAAAAAAACTTTTCTCCTCCTCGTACATCGACATTGACGAGCTAGTCGTCGAAAATATAGTCTGTATGAACAATTAAACATTTTTCTTATACTCGCTTCCGCCCTCTTTCAGCTCTGATTAATTTTAATCTCTTAATTTGGTCAAATATTCTGTAGTCCATTATGGCAGATTAATATGTTCAAATTATTTGTAAAATATCCACTGACTCACTGGTCGCTATAACATGTTTTTTCACTATCCTTTCCTCGGGAACTTGAAAAAGTAATCAAGGAATTACGAGTACATACTAACGGCCTGAAAGAAAAAGAAAATAAAAAAGAAAAAAAATAAATTAATGAATTCGATTGAATTACAGGTCGATGCTAGTTTTTTAGAGGCAAGTAAAATTTATGGTCGAAGTTAGTCATTCCAGTCAACGTGTGAACCATTTAGCACATTGATAGGTCATTCATGAAAATGAGACTGACTGGAAAGCTATTGTGATTCATATCGATAAACTCATTTCCTGATTCTATCTTTCTCTCGCTCTCTCTCTCTGACCATACACTAAAATAAAAAAAATCCATGCGTAAAAAGCAGTCTGCTAAAAAACATGGAATTTTTCTCAGTGAGTAAGCTGGTGATTTCATTTAAAAGTTGAATTGGAAATTCAAATCAAGTAGGTTCTACGTACTTACATGTGAAATAAGTCAGAAAGTGTGTCAACATTTTTTTTTTATGACTGCAATAACAACATTATCTTCATTATCTTGTAAATTAATTTATGTATTTCTATTTTTTGGTTGCAGGTAGGTGGAATTTTGTGAATTAGAAGTTTCGTAGCGACTGTAACATCATATTGGTATGTAAATTCTTTATTTTTGCGATAAAATTCAACTGTCCTCTCCTGAACTACATAAAATATATGTAAGTACTGTAGAGGGTCTGTTATGAAGCCGTCATATATAGGAAGTCTGCCTTGAACAATTTTAGCTTTTTAAAAATATTATCGACAGACTAATACATACACATTTATTTATGTAGTAGGTAGGATACTTTGAAGCAGAAAAAATTATCATTAAAAATCGATCTTTCCAACTAAAAGCAAAGGAGAAAAGAAAATTTGGAATTTTTTTAGGTTTTTTAAGAAAGTATGAAGTATTTAGGTACTTTTAGAAATCTATCGTCGAGTGGATAAGTGAACTTTAATTTTTTTTCTCATTTATTTTTCATTAGAGCTTTGATAGCTAATTTTGGCCAGTAAAATCTGTGGATATACTGTACGTACAGCTTGTGTATTGATTGTGGTAGTCAGCTCATCTGGTTGTGTTTTAATGGAAGAAGAAAAACAAAAGGGTACTAACCTATCTCAATATGATGAATGATGGAGCATACATATATATACACGCAGCATGAGAGAGCTAACGAATTACAAAGCGTACGTAGAATTCAGACTGCAGAAAGAAGTAGGATAGGTCAGCTGATTATCTTTCTGTACGTACTGACCTTTTCACGGTTAACGTGGACACAATAATATGTTATTATTTCTGCAATATCGACCGTATTTTTCGCATATAGGCCATTGTAGGAGGAAATTTTTTGGTTGGATAGCAGCGAGGCTGTTTAAGTGTGTATAGCCGACAAAAATTGTAAGAGTTGGAAGACAAAAAATGTATATACTCGTACGTAGGTTTCGATGAGCGAGAATCTATTGATGTATTCGAGTGCCCTGTCGAAGGTCATGATTCATGATCCATAATGACTTGACTCGTCCAATTTTCATGCGATTGATGTGTGTTTCTGTTGGATTTTGGCAAAGCTATTGTACTCATGTATGGTTGAGACAATGATAGGCCTACCTATATATTTCTAGGGTTTTGAACGAAAGGTGGGTTGTGGTTGGGTTAGTATGTCAATTTGCGTATTATAAACCAACTGTCAGACTGCGATGGAAAAATACCATTGTGATAAAATGAACTCCTGAACTGTTCGCAAGGAATATATTGCTTGTGAATCAATTTCCCATTCACAATATTATTTTATTAATTCTCTAGCGGAAGTAACATGTATTTAAAAAGTGTATTGAAAAAAAAAAAACTAGTCAACTCATCGTAACCTTAAACCCATCAATTAGATTGGCACTGAACCAATGTGCACAATTCTAGCTTTCATCGAGTAACCGCGTCTTTGGCAAAAATCACTTTGTTCCAAAGAAATTCATGTTGCTCTATTTGTAATATTTTCGGCGGTACTTTTTGACTATTTTCAGAACTTCTTTGGTGGTGGTACGCTGAAAATATTTTCTAAATACCGAAAGATATTCAACTTATACTATTTTTTTCAATTCTGATTGGTCTCTTTTTCAAAAGAATGATATTTGATTTTTGTACTGTTTCCCAGGATCTCTGACAGTAAGCCAGCATTATATACTATTGATGGCAAAAGGCATGCATGGTTAATTTTTTCATTAAAATTTTTTTTTTTAAATTTCATGGGTATTTTACCAAGAGCTTCGCCCCACAGGCGCACGTTTCGCTCGGGTCTCCAACCTATGTCTGTTGCTAAATTGAAATCTCTGCCATCGTTTTTTACACTTTGATGACGTCATTAATGATAACTCGTGATGACGTCACCGCATCTTGTTTTTTGTTTTCGATTCAAATCAAAAGGGACCTTATGGTGAAAAACAAATACGCCAGAAAATGCTTATTCACTCTGAGGTGCTTTTCCACTTGGCGAATATTCATTTGTTTGTTCGTTTTGTTTCATTTTGTGTTAGTTTTTCCATTTACTTTGTTTACTTTATTTCTGTCCTAACAACACAATTTTTTCACTGATACCCTAGTGAGGCAAGTTTTATCAGTCAGACTGTGATATCTGGTAAATCTGTGTTTTGATACTACAATGAAAGGAATTATTTTCACACTTAATTAATGAACTATGAATTTTGTAATTTTCATGTTCAACTTTGGAGTCAATTTAATACGAAACCTGTTGATACGTCAATAACCCTATGCCAGTTTATTTTTCATTTTTATTTATGTAATGTACGTCATGTACGAGTACTCGTATATTGCATCGTATATCTGCGTGGAAATTATATTTAAAAATTTCAATTACCTTTCAATACTCTTTAGAATGGTTCATAATCACCTAAAGTTTGTCACTATCCTCCGCGGAAACTGTTTTTTTTTTTTTTTTTACTAAATAACAATTTTCGAAAGAGGAAGCAGGTATGCAGAAAACTCCTCGCATATACCCCCTATTTCTAGTGGCTCTCTGAAGATTTAGTCGTTTGTTCTTTGCAAAATTTATGGCTTTCGGTGGGTCTTCTATATGAGTATCGATTATCTGCCAAATGCCAATTCCGCATGCCTATTCCATTTTGCGAAGGCGAAAGCATTAAGTAATAATTTGATGCTCATCGCCGATAAGATGACTTAAGGGCTTGGCTTAAAACGGTGTGTGCCTTCTTTAAAAAAGAAAGAAGTGCCACTGAGAAGGTGCCACTGTCGAAATCTTATTTATTACGTGCGAAAAGACAAAAATCTATAAAAGAACCTAGGTCCAGGAAATGGAGGTATAAATGGAGGTATGATTTGTGACTGGTTATGTGGTGGTGACCTTCGAAATAAGGCAAACGAACGCGAAATATATATATATATTTTTTTTTGTGCGATTTTTTTTGTACCTGAATGCGAGGTATATCTATTATATAAAAATATAAATTCGCGTGAAATCGTTTCACGTGTGCACTCCTAAATTACGCGAATTAAAAAGATTATTTTTCGCTTTTTCGCAAGATACGAAATTTCTGCCGTGGAACACAATAAATATGTTTTTTGGCCATAAATCTGGTGCTCAATTTTTAGAACTGACGTCTTCATTGTGGAGTATTGTGTGGGGTGGACTTGTATAACACGAAAGTAAATACATTCGTAGATACTAATTTATGGTTGGTTAACCTGGCGTGGCTTTATTGTGAGGTCAAAGAAGGCTACGAATCGGTTAGTGTGGGCGATTTGCTGGAATCAATACTATTTTGGATGTGGATTTTAAACTATTGTGACTTTTTCGTTGGTGGAATTTTGACTGGGGCAAGATATAGACTTGAATATAAGCCATATTTGAACAGCCAGGTATGAAGATGCTTAAAACAAAAATAAATGTATGAAAACCCCAAAAAAATGGAGTATTGGTCGAAGACGGAGGGGGATAAGTTTGTAAAAGTGAAAAACGTTATTTATTTTAAAAATTGAGAAGTTTACTCAGCTTTTTATTAGGGTTGAGATTGATTTAGTTATTTTGCATTTCATCAGACACGGTAGAGAATACTCGTACTAAATGCAAATATTTAATATTAATCGTATTTATTTAAAAAAAAAAAATCTGAAAAGAATATTGCTGAAAATTAAATCAAAATTCTAAAAATTAATGGGCTTTAAGACAGGGCTGTTTTCTGTAATATATTGAAGAGTTTGAAATTTTGAATCATCAGTATGTTAACACTCGAAACGAGATAATATGAAACCCTATTTTTATGCATTTCTTATGCGTTCAGAATTTATGATCGGGGCGTATAAGAGAATTCATCATTATTGATCTTTCGTCTGCTTCGACTTCACAAACCAAAAAATGTTCAATAAACAAGTAAATCAATTTTATACAAACATGTTTTTATTTATTTAAAAAAAAAAAATCTAAAAGGCTCCATGATGAGAAAATTTATCATAGAAATTTATTCATTTATAGTTTCTAAACTTAATAAGTGGCAAAAAAAATGTTTTCCTAATTTTATTATTTTCAATGCTGCAGAATCTGATGCGACTATCTTTTCATTAAAAATTACTTTATTCTTGAAAATCGAAAATAAATAATTCATGTTTTTATCATAACTTATTTTGTTACTACTTACTTGTAGTACCTAACTTTATCAAGATTATCAGTTTTGAACTTTTCAGAATCATTCTCTTATTATCCACCTTTATGAAACTATTTTGAAAATTCTAGTCGCATAATCTTTTTCGTCCAAATTTTTTTTCGAATGAAAAGAATTTCGGTCAGCCAGTTCTTTAATTTGAAAATAGTATATTTCTTCAAACATTTTTATTTAAAATTTAAATCATCCGTCATGACTGATGATTAAAGAAAAAAATGATTACAGTTATGGACTCGTTCGTTCTGTCGCCTGCGAAATCCGCAGATACTACATGCCAGTCACATAGATGAAAATTAATTTCTTCAAAGTAGGTTTATCTCTTGTCATTTTCACTGCAGATAGGGCGCATGGCGCCTTGTTTACCTTGTTTTTTTTTTTGACGTCATTTATCTCTTTATATTTAAATTCTACTTAAGCGGCGTTGAATCTAACACGTGCACATTCCATCGTAAATATCGTCACTGGAGAACTAATTTTTGTCCTCAATATTTTACCTTCTCTTCCCCGATGCTCGTTTACGATTTCGATTTTATTCGCAGCTATTTAATTTGTAGAGGTGCTTGAAATTTATACCTCCGAACAGCTTTATAAGAGTGATTATACTTATGGCTAAGTGAGTACATATAATGATTTTGCATGTATATAGGTATACTGATATCGGTGTAAAAGTAAGAGGTTGTTGATAAAGGAGTTAACCGATTATCGTATTAGTTATGGTATGAAGAGCTCACAAGCGTCCGTGTGTCACTGCAGTATACAAGGTGTTTTAGGCTTATTTCAATGTGCATAAGGATCAATTGTGTACGTCGAATCTCTATTTTATACAGTTACTAAATTTTAATATAAACTTGAACTGTCCTTGATTTAGTTTGCAAACTTCTTTCAATGCTGTAAAGGAAACTTATTATCTTCTTCAAATAAAATATTTTCACACTGTATAGTGTATAAATACAGGGTGTCCTAGTTTCGGTTGAAGAGCCAGAACCATAGTGAATAGAACTTACTTAAATGAATCAATTATAGGTCTTATAATACTACTTTTTGCCTACGTTGAAATTGAAGTGGCTCTTGTAAGTTCGAGTAATTACGAATTGAAAAAAAAAAAAGCAGCGGCTACCACAATAAAACGAAAATTTTAATCAATAACTAAGAATACTATATCTATAAAAGTACGTAGTATTCTCAATTTTATCGAAAATCATGATTAATAAAGTACATACCTGTTATTTTGAAAATCAACTTTATTAAACTTATTTCGATGAGATCATTATTGTACAGTTTTTCGTGAACTTGTTCATCATCTGGTTTAGTTTAAGACGTATTCTAAAAAGTTATATATAAGTCCCTATATCGTCAAGAGCCAAAGGAAATAAAGTCATTGCCTTAAACTCGTAATCGCAGCTCTCTAGTCTCACCTTGCTAATCAAAAATAGGACACCCTGTATAAACGAAACGACTTGGTACTTGACAAATGAAGAGAAAAAAAAAAAGGGAACATATAAACGTAGGTGACCAAACAGAAAAAGACAGCAGAGTGGTGCGGAAGGAGTATAGCAGCTTGTATTTAGATATTTATTAGTCGCCGTATATAATAGGTCGTGTAATAATTTTTTTAAAAGCTCACGCCGTCATGGCGAAGGTTAGCAAATTATTTGGTTCGCGCACGCCATTTTGAAATTATGGGCGAATTAACACGTCGTGGGAATTTTTAATTCGATGTTCACTCGGCCAGAGTAGGTCTCTGCGCCAGCTTGTCATCCGCTCTCCTTCTAGGTGTCATTGCATCGCTCTGCTGACCCAGTCTACCAGCTTTTCATTCCACGTCCAGTTTCGACCAGCTCCTTCATTACATCTTCATAAAGGTCGGACGCCGAGGTGTTCTAACGAAGACAGATATATTCGCATATAAGTGGTTCTGGTTTTGCTAAAAACGAATTAACAGGCAAGCGCTGGATAAGCGTCCGTTAGAGCAAATACAATCCCCCCGGGGCACTACACCACCCCCTGCGGGTAAGTCGATGTCTATTCCACAAAGTCAGCCTGCGAAAGAGCAAGCACACCAAATGTAAAATCCGCGCACGAGAGACTGCTGGATGGAGTGCCAGCTCAGATGCTGGTAGGTGGTCGCCTGCAAGTCCACAAAGTATATGATACGAAGTGTGCGCAGAAGTGTGAGGCTATACAGGAAAAAGGAAACCAGCACAAATTAATATTCGCATGATAAATTTGATCGGGTGTAGACTGTAGACTGTACAGATGGTAGGTGTAATTGGTGGACGCGCAAAGGTTAGCTGCGAGCTGGTTAGAGGCAGTTGATTTTTTTTTTTTCTCAAAATTCCTTAGTTCAGTTTTGAATCGATTTTAATCGAATTCGAATATTGGCCCGAAAAATTGGATTTTTAATGGCTTTAATAATAATGATTCAAGCGTGGAAATTTGAAGGAAAAAAAAACAAATTCTCGGTTGTGAAATAATCGTAATCGTTATGATTTATATATGAAGGCGGCTGTGAAAAAGGGCCTAAGTCGACTTAGGTCCTTTCTTAAAATCCGTTGTATTACTAAAATTTTTTTCAGCGTAGAATGAGGAAACTCCATTGATAATTAAACGACAATTAAAGATTTATAGTAGAAATTTCCGCAAAAATGGTAAAGTATACCATGTAAGATTAGAATGCACCATTTAAGATGGTAAAAAACACTACAAACACTTAGGGCAGGGGGTACAATCACCACTTGAGCTTCCCCTCAGCGAAATCAAACTTAAACTAAGAACCAAGGTTTAAGAGACAGTAGGGTGTACAAACAGAAATAGAAGGTGGTTTGGCTAAACCCACTAAATTGCTGACGAAGCAACAAAGTGTTTGGCTTTCTGATCATTCGTCTCTGTGGTTGCTCATTGTTATCGTGTGTTAACACAGTGAGCCCACCAGTGCAAAAATCGAATTCTTATTTAATGGTATGGGAACTTTCATGGTGAAAGTCATTTTTGAAGTATGAAAATCTCATGTTTGTCAATCGCAAGTAGGTATATGTCCAAACTTTACAACGACGCCATATTGTAATTACATGACATTCATTTACTGAATTTCACAATTTATTGTTACCCAACCTGTGACACTTCAATTTAAATTTCTTTCAACTTTAAGTTAACCTTGTCTTAAGCCTCCACAAACTCGACTCAACTTGAACACTAGGTTTAAACCTTCCTTAACTTTTAAACTCGCTTCGTACATCCTCTTTTTTTACGTTGAACCTGGGTTTTGTTTAAGCCGCACTTAAGCTCTGATTGTACACTCGGCCATAAGAATATTTACTATAACACTGAAGGCCGCAGGTACAATCAGAGCTTAAGCTTCCCCTCAACAAAACCAGGTTCAAACAACGAACCTCGGCTTAGGCATAAAGAGAGTGTACAAACAAAAATAGACGGTGGTTCAGCTAAACCATCATAATTGCTGACGCAGCAACAAAATAGTGGGAATTCTGATTATTCACATCTGTGGTTGTCTATTTTGTCATGCGGTATAGCAGTGAGTCCAAACTACCGGCGCAAAATCCAGATACATCGATAGAAAAAATGGAACATTGCAGTCTACAGTTTACCCAACCTGTGCAAATACAATTGAATTCCTCTCGGTTTTTAGTTGAACTTGCTTTAAGCGTCGATCGGACTCCACTTAAATTGAACCTGGTTCAAGTCTCCCTCAACTTTTGAACTGGCATTGTACACCCCAATTTTTCAAGTTGAACCTGGTTTTCGTTTGAGCCCCACTTAAACTCTGATTGTACATTCGGCCCTCAGAATTGTCCTTGTTTTCTAATAAAAAGAAAAGTAAAAATTACGATTCATTTTTTCTCAGGGTAATGCATAATAATTAGAAATTTATCCTCTCAAAATATCTGGTACGCATTCGTACTTGATAGAGAATTCCATACATGCAGCCGCTTTGTAATGTTAAAACATTATTTGTGCCAATTACTTCGTGGCTCGCGTCTCATCTTACGACAAAAATATTTCAAATACTCGACATAGCTGGACGCGGAGCCAATATAAGAAAGCAAACGAATTCGCAGTTCACAGTCGTGGTATATCTACGAAAGAGAACGAAGATGGGGCATGATGACGAGACACTGTCTTCCATTTATACAAACCGTATACACACACGGCCATCTCAATTTTTATGAAATACGAGTATAATGAATTGAAAATTATAAAATAGAAGGGGGATAAAATTTGCTTTTCTCTTTCGACGTTACATTTTCCACGCACGACTCACTGGTCATCCGTACTCGGCTTGTCGTCTGATGGAAATTTGAAAAATCATTCACAGTGTCAACAATTTTCCAAGCAGCATTAGTCATGAACACGAACGCAAGCAGACCTAGTTTTCAGAGAGTGCTGCAGCTGCTCATTGTGGCGAAGTGTTTTTAATAATTTTTGTCGCAGACGAAAATTAGGTATTTATATACAAAGGTACAATGATCATTCGGCTTGAGGGGAAAAAAACAACAACAACAACAACGAGAACCCAAGGAATACAGTCGTTTTGTTCTGGTTGACCTTTCGTACATAGAGAATTCTGGCTGAAACCGTTAACTGAGAGTGAATGAATTTTCTCGTCCACTGGGTCTACACTTTTCATACTTCGTCGAAGGAATTTATCCTGTACAGACGCAGATATTGATGGTCTAGAGTCGTTTAATCGCTTTAGACGTCGAAGAAAGCATAAAATTATTTTCACTAAAATGATGAAAAAGTTTTCCTGAATCGTCCCTTTGGAGCTTTCTACCCTTCTCAGTGTGCAACCAGAGTACTGTTTGTCAAGTTTGTCAAAAGAAAGTTAGCATATGGGACTTCATTACTTTCTGTGGTAGATGGTGTGTAATAATTAGAGACCGGATTCCTCGGCACAGAAAAGTGAAAAAATTGGCATTGAAAACTTCATTTTTGGCATTATTCGGCAGTAACCCACAAAAACCCCTCAAAAGCAACAAAAAAGTAAAAAAGTAATGAAATTCTATTTCAGAGATTAAAAAAATACATTTTTATAAAAATTTATTATTATGCAGTATGAATTGTGCAGTTATGTATGAGAGTGAGAACTGTCAATATCAGTCGCTAACTTCCTTGCTTGCATGATTAGGCTTGTGATTTTTCACTATCAATGATTTTATGCGTTATGCAATGGTGAAAATTAGAAAAATCTGCCATTTTTGGCATTTTCCGGCATTTTCCCCATTTTTGGCATTTTTCTCATTTTTGGCATTTTTTGGCAAAATAAAAATTTTTTCCTGGGTTCTATTCCCCCCGATTCGTGCTCATATGTAAAAATTACCCTCCCGCCCCTTCAGGAACAAAAGTGACAAATGCCGAGGAATCCGGTCTCTAGTAATAATAATTATATTTTACCATTTTTGTAATATAGTTTCTGCTCAAATTGTCCCAGTTTTGTAATTCAAATCATAAAAATTACCATATAAATTTTTTTCAGTGTAGTAAATTACAACACAAATTCTAGATTCGCATCAGTTTTTGAAAACAGACGATTATTGTTGTCTTGCAGGTTTTGACACTAACCGATCTTCTCATAGTTGAAAATTTGGAGGGGGTATAGTGGTTTTGGATTAAAAACTGATAACGCCCTCGAATTCCTGATAATCGAAAATATCCACGTAATCAAAATATTTAAAATTTAATTTTGGCTTTATGTAGGTTTTTAAAATAGACGGATTAAATGAGAAATTTCTCCCAACCATGTTTTTTATGTGGCTAGAGTTTTCAACTGGAATTGTTGTGATTTTTGGATACATTGTACACAATAATGTTGAACTTGAAGGTCTATGCGATTAGATTTTTGATTTTTGATCAAGAACTATGAAGTTTGAATGTGCTGAATTTTCATTTGTGGTCGTTCTTTATCGACAGTTAGATGCCCTGAAAGTGATCTGAAATGACACATGACCGCCACCATGACGTCCTTGACGTTTCAGCCACCTTTTACCGAGTGACCTTCTTTCGCCAGGTGACTCCAGCAAGCCAATTAATGCTAGCCGGCTACCACAAATACAATATTCACCGGTTGTATACATGCCACATTTTCTACCTCATGCAGTACTCGCTCGTTGCCCATAGGCGCGTCTAATCTCTAAACAATTTAATAAACATTATTCCCACTACCAGTTGCAGTAATGCCATTTTGCCTGCCTTAATCCGTTTTGCAATTACCTGCGAACAAATTAATTTCGCGCATTCTAAAGCCACCGTAGATAAGCATTTCTTCCTGGCACTCAATTCCACTCTTATAATTTCTCTCTTTCTCTCTCTCTCTCTCTCTCTCCATACACTACTGGGTACTTTTTTTCTCTTCTTCGCTTACTTTTTTGCAAAATTATATAGTCGACATGTTTGCCTTTGTTTTATGCCCTTTTGCATTGTTTTTTTGTTTTTACTCGTTGGCATATCGGATAAATGTTTGTAATTTGTTGTGGTCTCTGCGACGGAGACGCGCCACTCGACTGGTTGCAGAAGTTCATATTTTCTTTTAAACGCAGACGAACTCTCTATTTCTTACTTATCTTACCTTTGTTTTGTTTTTATATTTTTTATCCACTGTGTACAAATTCTACGCGATAACGACACGAATATATATTATGCTTTCGTACAATTAAAATTCCTTGTAAAATATTATGTATGGGGCCCCCCGCCCCATCTGTGCACTCGTTTCCACCCCTTTCGATGATGAGCAGCGAGTACCTTAATTGCCAGCTATACGGGTGTAGAAATCGTGCGAGAATTTGCGAAAAACTCGACACTTGCATTCGTCGATTTCGTGTGTAACATTTGCTCTTTTGTGGTTTCGTGTGTAAATGCAAGTACACGAAATGAAAAATGCTTGCAGTCGATGAAAATTTGGATAAGGAAAAATAGTTTCGGCCATCCGGATAAGAGAGATGTCGGTGGAGGAGTATAGCGTATGTATATTTGTGCAGCCGAGGAAGTTCTCTAATCGACGCACGATTTCCAGACGTTCGCTCACCTTTTTGGTCACAGAGGTAGCCTTGCATGAGTGCAGCACCTATGGCTGAAGGAATGTGTGGTATGAGCCGGGTGTCTTGTAATGAGGAAAAATAAGTCATTGGGTCAATCAAAGTTGTATTGTTGTAAATGTGTACCATATGGGGACCGCGTGCATGTAAAAAGACGCCTTACAAATAGAATCATGTGTGAGCTGTACTGATTTCTGTTTGCGACTTTTGCAGAAATTATATAATTTTGTGAAATCGTCCTAAAACTTTATAAGAATATGAGTATAATGGTAAGCTCTAAAAATCTGTCTTTTCTGTACTATAATTATAGCTCGTGTATTGGATTTAACGTTTCGGATACATTTTCTAATATCCCTGACATCATTGGGCAAATTCATTGCTGATTCTACTAACTGAAGCATTCTATATTCTCAAAAGTGACCACTTAGCATTTTTTTCAGGATATTGCAAAAAATGGGATTTATTTTTCAACAGAAATATATGGATAGTGCAAAGCTACCATCAGAATCCATGAAGTGTTAGTGCAAAATGTACTCCACAGATGGAGTCATACACTTTGTTGTGGAATCACAGAAAATGAACAATGGAATATTTTCAGCTTAGGTATAAGAGGGCCGTCCTTCCATTTGTTCCACCCAAAATTTCTTACATCGCATTCTTCTTGACTCGAAGAAATTTAATCGTACACAATATTGAGCGCCCATTTTAGTGGCATAACATAGAAGTTATACCTGGACAGTTTTCAAAGCACTTAACGTTCATTAATCTTGAGTCAGTTTGAAAAAAAAAAAAAAAAGGTTTTTCAATTTCGAAACGTTTTAGTATCCTAGATGGTCTCTAATTTTGAATGAATGAGAATGCCCTATGTAAAATTTTTTCTATGTACTGAGAGAAAACTGCATATTAAATTTTACTGTTCGCTTATTAACTTGATGACTATTCAGGTTTTATATGAAAAATTTTATCAAGAATTAGTAAAAAAAAAAAAACTTGAAAATTAATACAAAATATTGAAAACTAGGTGGTGTAAATATGTTGAAAATTAGTGTTAGAAATTAAATTATGTCTAACATGGTTTTGCTGAATAGTACAATAATTATTTCCTAGCTGGCAACACTGTTAAGAGAAAGGGAGAATTTAGATTCAGCTAAATCTTGTTGTTTTCTTTCTTTCACATTTCTCGTCATTCTTTATTATATTATTATCATCATCATCATCATCATTTTCGAGAGAACAATAGTGTTTACTTGTACCACTCTGTGACTGGTACTCAACTCGATTCCTTTCGTTCCTGTTCTTTCTCAGTTCAGTCAGTCAGTCAGTTCTCCTCCAACTGCGGATGGAGCAACATCAAAGTTTCTACTCTGTGCTTTTTGCAAATGTTTCTTGTCATTCTTAATTTAAAATAGTGCATTTTGAATAAATTTACGTTCCTCTTTATTTTCATTTTCCTTAATTGAAATTTTCTAATTCATCTTTTATTTTTCCTAATTTTATGTGCGAATCCTGATCGATATTCCTAACGGTTAGTATGAAGCTTACTAAATATTTTTTTTTATTAATTTTTCACATGAAACCTTAATTATTGTCCTTCAGTTAGTACTTCTTTTTTATATTTTTGCTGTGCGTGTAAAAATATGAAAACCCGCTGATCAAAAGCCAAAAATATTGAGGGTTTTAGTTTCTGTCTATGTTTTACTTACTAGAATCTACGTAATTTCAAAGTTTTTTCCTGGGTTTTAAAATCCAATATCACATATTTTTTGGAATCTACGTCGGACATGCATAATTTCTAATGTTGTTATTTAACATTTTACACTCCACTTAGGTATTCATATCTCTGTCTCCTTTAAAAACACCGTAATTACTTTTCTGGATTGTGGTAAAATTGGAAAAAATATCTACAAAGGTTTTGTTTTGGTAAAAATAGCTGTTATCTGATACTCAAAAAAAAAGAATAAAATATATCGCCTCCTACGACTGCCAATCTTTAATAGTATAGGTGGTTATATTGAAATAGATTTTCTGTCTTTTAGCCTGTAAACGCGGTGAAATGCCACCGAAGATGAGAAAATTTATGCTGATAATAGAGAATGCGTGAAATAAGAAACTTATTTTGCTCACTCCTTCTTTGGGTAAAAGGCCCTATGTGAGCCGCAGTAACGATAATTATCTTCACTGACAATTTAATTATAGGCTCGTTTATGGGCTAGTCATCATATGATCGTCAATGCAATCCGCAGGCGCTCGTTACTTCTCGCAGTCAATGGCGATATCCATCGCCACATCGATGCTTTGATTAATTATTTCCAATCGGTGCCTTATGATAGAAATCTAAACTCTACCACATATACTCCTACTGCTAGCAAGATGCTGATTTTCAACTAACATGTCCTCCATTTTAAATATGCTTTCATGGAAACTCATCTACCTGGACGACTAACCGAGGTACTCGTATGTAAAAGGTGTCTGAGAGTTGTCGAAACGATTTTTCACGAAGGAATTGCATAGCTTAAATTTTTCCTGTCGGTCGCTGACTGATTATTAGTGAAAATTAATTTATATACTTCTGTATAATATATTTGGATATCCTGAAATTTACGTATTCCAGGCCCGTACCGCCCGTGCGGGCAAACAAGGCCAATATTACCCCACTTGGAAAATTTTTCTCTCAACAGAATGTTGCCTTGGAAAACAAAAAAAGACGAAATATACCTGTAAATTCCTAAAAATCCGAAAAAAAAAACAACAAAAATTCCTAAAAATCAGCTTTTTTCAGCTTTTTTCAAATTTCTAGGAATTTTGGCTTTTTTTATCGGATTTTTAGAAATATCGGGTCTTTTTTCCGGATTCTTAAAATTTCAGCGCTTTTTTTTTCGGATTTTTAGGAATTTTGGCCCTTGTTTTCAATCTTGGCGAAATTTTGGTTGTTTTTTTTTCGGATTTCCAGGGATTTTGGCGTTTTTTTTTTCGATCTTATAGGAATTTTGGTAATTTTTTTCGGATTTTTAGAGATTCTGGCACTTTTTTTTCAGTTTTCTAGGAATTCGGGCGATTTTTTTCAAATTTGTAAGAATTTTGGCTTTTTTTTTGGATTTTTAGAAATTTTGGCGATTCTTTTCAAATTTCTCGGAAAAATTCTTGCCCCACCAAGAATTTCGTTTGCCCTACCTGACGAAGGTCTGACTTACTCCCTATTATTGATGGTCTAAAAATGATTAAATTAGTCATAATTGAAGATGTTATGACTTATAATGTTTGGTCATTTTGAGTTTGTCATAAACTTGTCAAAAAATATCTAATTCAGTCATGGCTAAATCTGATAGTTAAATTTTGATTTTAATCAGTCGCAATTAAACATTGCTGTATAAACTGACACACAAATAGAAATTTTTTTCTCTCATCTTAACGTGCCACAAATATAAAAAGTAAATATAGAGAAGGTGCATTTTTCTAAAGCAGCTATATTTTTCTATTCGACAAAATAATTGCAACCGATTTTCGAATATATTCCGATCGAATTGACCCAAAAGTCTACATTGGCTGTTAGAAGAGTTCAAATCATAGCTCATCTAATTCACTTCCATTATCTTTACTGCATATCTATAATCCTCCTCGTTATAAGATTTTCATCGAATACATAAGTCTACGCGTGCGTAATTTATGAGTATATCTTTTTAATGCGCGTCGGTGGAGAGATCGAATTATTCATTCAAATTATTTTGAGAAATAAATTACCCCCTGCACCCTTCCGCCGCAACGACTGCATTCTATTTCCTCATTCTGTGCGTACATTTTCATACCAAAAATTATCACGACTAAATGCGAAGCTGATTTCTCGTTTTCCATCTACAATAAACCATTATACCAGGCTGTCTTTTTCTTCTCCTTTTTTTTTTTTTCTCTTCAAATCCACACTTGGGACCTCTGGCATTAGGGCTTCTCCTCCGCAGCACCACACGCATTTGCAGATCGATGATTTTTTGATCGCTGGCTGATAGATGCACCTATGGTCTGCTGTCTCTGTGACTTACTGCCTGCAGCCTGGCATGCGTTACCACATTCTGGCCGTAGCCATTTATTTTTCGTTAACGGTTTCTTCCCTTCGTCGAATAAAGAATATTCAAATTTATTTCCCTACGTGTACGCATCCGTGAAGGTATGGCCCCAACTCACATGGCTGGCGAATGTTTAATTACCATCTTCGTAATTTCAAACACTGTCTTATTCGATTCTCGTTTTATGGTATTTCTAAAAAGAAAATGGCAAGTATAATATCCTGAAAGTAAAGACTGGGGTTTGGCATTTTGAACGACTATAACAATACAAAGTCTCAGCACTACAGACATGTTTTTTGAAAAATATTTCTAATTAGTTTTAAAACGTCTCAGTATTGAAAATTTTGCTGGAAAAGTTAATTTAATTAGTTCAAGTGGTTTCAGTGCTAAGAACCTCGCTGGAAAATCTTTTTGAAATTATTCTAGTGGTCTTAATGCTGTGAACTTTGTTGGAAAAATTTTTAGAAGTAATTTTTGACGTCTCGGTACTACAGACTTTTTTTTTGAAAATTTTTCAAACGACTTTTATAGGTCTCAAGGCTATAAACTATACGCTGGAAAAATTTTTGAAGTAATTTCATAGGTCTCAGTGCTACTTACAGATTTTTCTTGAAAGATTTTTTGAACCCATTCAAGGGATCTTAATGCAATGAACGTTGCTGGAAAAATTTCAGAAGTAACTTTTGACATCTCAAGAGTACAGACTTTTCTTGAAAAATTTAGAAGTAATTTTTGACGTCTCAGTAGTACAGACTTTTTCTTGAAAAAGTAATTTTTGACATCTCAGTAGTACAGACTTTTTCTTCAAAAATTATTAGAAGTAATTTTTGACATCTCGGTACTACAGACTTGTCTTGAAAAATTTTTAGAAGTAATTTTAGAGGTCTCGGTTCTGCAGACTTTTCTTGAAAAATTTTCAGAAATAATTTTTGACGTCTCAATACTGCTTTTTTCTTGAAAAATTTTTAGAAGTAATTCTAGAGGTCTCCATACCGAGTAAAGACTTCTTAAACAATTTTTTAAAAGAATTTCAAAGATATCAGGGCTGTAAACTACGCAGGAAAATTTTTTGAAGTAATTTCAAAGGTTTCAGTTCTATAGATATTTCTTGAATAATTTTTTCAAGTAGCTTTAAAGGTCTCAGTGTTACGAACTTGGCTGGAAAAATTTATTGAGTTTAGTTCATGTGGTCTCAATGCCAAGAACGCTGCTGGATAAATTTTTAAAGTACATATTTCAAGTGGTCTCAGAACAAAGAAATCAAGTGGAAAAATTCTTTGAATCAGTTCAGTGGATTTTATTATGCTATTAACGTTGCTGGAAACATTTTTTAACATATACTTCAAGTGATCTCAATGCTATGAGCTTTTGTAGAAACAATTTTTGAAGTTGTTAAAGAAGGCTCCGTGCAAAAACTGTGCTAGAAAAACGGTGTGAAGTAATTTAAGAGATGTCATCGAGGTTAGAATTTGATATTTAAATAAGTAGTTTCCCTGTGTTCCCAAACTTAGTAAATTTTGTGACCGCATCTTGACTAGCCATACTGTTGGACCTATTTGGATTCTCTCGTCGTAAGGTCAATTCATCTCGATGCAACAATATCGTCTAGACATTTTCACTACTAGGCATGTTTTTCTTTCTCCATCTGAAAGTGGCATCCGTGTCTCCGATATTGCGGTCTGTCTGTGATCACTAAGCCAGCGAGCACGCATACACCAGCATTCTTTTATTCACGGATTTAATAAAGACATCAAATCAGCTGTCAAATTGATCTGCACGCGTTCCTTGTCCAGCCAGGTTTGTAAGACATTAATTACAGAAAGAAAAATAGTGTACAGAAAACATAAAAGTTCAATAGATTCGAGACACGAGTGAGATTGGAAGTAAAATGGAGGGAAGAGCTGAGAGACTTTAAAGAATGAAAATATGAAATACAATTAGATCCTCGTGTAGGGCATTAGAAACGTGTGTATTTTTTGATTGGAAATGGTCGCTAAGGTGGACATTGGAAGAAGAAAAAAAAAAAAAAGTCCATCATGGTGTATGAGTGAAAATATAATAAAGAAATATAACTTTGTATTTATAAAGGTTAATACAACACAAATATAAATAAAATATAAATGAATGATTCGTTATAGTACTACAGCATATGCAGGGTTTTGTTTGCAATCCTTTGTATGTCAGTATGTGCACAGGAGATGGAGGAGGAAGAAGGTGGCTGTTCTAGTAGCCGACTTGTTTTGGTATGTGAGAGAGGAACCGAGAGGCACGCATTTTGGACAATTATAGGTATATATACATGGACGTGTATGCAGTTTTGTTGGTCAATATGTGAGCTGAATGCAGGCTGGATTATGTGTGGAAAAACGTGCATTCTTGTATGCACTTTTGGTACATGCGTGCACATAGTCGTATGCATGGTATATACTTAAGTACACATACATGTACAATCCAATTATTATGTGTAGGAGCAAATTAGGTGAAACGAATTCTCATCGCAGAGAATTCCCTGCGGTCATTCTGGCGAATATATTTTCAACGTAACCAATTACCTGGCTGCGTCCAGCGTGAGTATCTGGAGGAAATGAAAAGCTGCGGAAATACCAGGAAACGTTAATTCGTTTGAGAAAATTATCGTTCTGTGCGAATTATTGAGTTAATTCCTGTTGAACTGAGTCGGCGTTGGAATATAAGTAGATGGTTGCTTTGAGGAGGAGTGTAACAGACTCTCAGTGTGTCAGATTTTGGATAAAGAGGTTTATATTTAAAAAAAAACAAAATAAAACAATTCTAGCGCAGCAAGCCGTACTAGAAAAGCAGGTTTCCCATCGATAGTACAGGGGTGTCATAAACCACATGTTTTATGTTTTAGGAGTATGTAAAAATAGGATAAGGACAGTTTTATCGACTTTTTGAATTGAAAAAATCACAACAAAATTATTTCCCAATCAATCAATTTGTAACTGACTGACAGGAAATACTACCAAAAACTTTTTAAAATTCGGGAAATTGTTGGGGACAGTTTTCTCAATTTTCCAACAGTAATAAGAAGTCCGTTAGAATTAGAAGGAATCCGTTCTTTCAAAAACTCATCAAAATTCATCATTTTTTATTTCTGCTGATTTCTAAAAAACCCTGAGACCGATCGCGTCATGAAATTTCTATCAGACTTCAATTTTATCTAGATTGACCTTTGATGCAAATTTCAGCCATCTTGCGTTCCAAAAGCTGAAATCCGTTCCTTCAAAAACTCGTCAAAATTCATCATTTTTTATTTCTGCTGATTTCTAGAAAACCCTAAAACCGATCGCGTCATGAAATTTCTATCAGACTTCAATCTTATCGAAATTCACTTTTGGCGTAAATTTCAGCCCTATCGGTTTTGTAGTTCTTCCTATCTCGCGTTCCAAAAGCTCGAAACTCTGTGAGAGGGACAGACTGTACGAAGACATTTTGATCTTTTAGATAAAAGATATGTGAAGAATACTTTTAATACGTAGATTACGTAGAAAAATCGATCTGCAGATCAATTCGAACCCATTAAAAGGCAATAACCAGCCGGAAAAAAGAAGCTGCATCACCTTCGCAGTCACCAAAATATATTATCGATTTCTTCGAAATCCCACATAAGATAAATTATTATGCATTTTGCCTTTTTCTTCATCGAAAACTTGAGCACAGATGCTGATTTTGATACGTTCTTGACCTACCTTGAGAGCAGGTCTCAAGAGTTGTCTGGCATCATGGCAGTCATTAAATAGCGTTTACGAGCTTGCACTTGTTTTATGTGCCAAAAATTGCAGTCACATTCAGCTTATTGAAGATGCGCCAAGAGGGGCATAGAAGAAGTTTTGCATTTAATACTTTCTATTATAGCGGAATTTAAACGCTTTTTGACCCTTTTTTTTTTTCGCTGATATAACTCAAGATCGTTATCGTCGAGATGGCTACTTGATCTCAGCGATTTCCTCGATGCTCGTCAAAATGGAAGCCATTGTCTTGGAGAGAGGCAGAAAACAACAAAAATGCTACTATCGACTGTTTACAGTTAAGAATATTGAGGAAGACAACCATGGCAGACGTATAGATGAAGTTGCAGATAGAGAGAAAAGAAGAACAGATACTCTACTCTGTAACGAGTATGAGGAAAAAAAAACATCATTTGCAGATTATAATCTGTTGGCTGTAAATTCGCAATATTTCTGGAAAACAGTTAGCATTAATAATGACCCTCTTAATGACCGTACAGATGTTTTAATTATTTTTTCGTCAGCCACTAATTGAAATTGTTTGTGCTATGCGTTTTTTACACGTGAAAGATTTGTTTTTTGTTGTTTTTTTTTTCTTTCGAGTTTTTCTCACTTCTTCAACGTTTGTCGAGTTATGCGCCTGTGAAATAGGCTAATTTTTCATTTCGAATGAGGAGATACGGACTTATAAGCTGCTAATAAGCAATAAAATGGTGGATACGTGCGAGCTAGGAAAATTTGGTGAAAATTTATTCATTACAAGGTACATACAACTCGATATACTTTTTGAGATTTGAAAACAATATCACCACTAAGGTAGTCGTCTTGTTTTGAATTTTTTACCACCCACCTAGCAGAATGGTTTCACTTCATGAAAAAAAAAAGAAAATTCTATAAAAATCTAAGCCTCTTAGATGGAAAAAAGTGGTCCTTCAAGGGGGTTGAAAATTCGTACATGCAAAAATTACGTATAGCCTTATTTTACTTTTCAATTAGCACTGCATAATGTGTTTTCTCCTTTAACTTACTATTTATTGCAACCCTGTGAGGTGATTGAAAAATAGGTCGGAAAATTTGAGAGGGTTTGAACCAGTAAGCTGCACTGATGGAATCATGGAAAACCCGATTTGCAACGATCTGTAATGTGACGCCCATGTGGAGGAGAAATGTGACTTTTGTGACACTGATGTAACGTTTAATTTTTTCAGTGGGTCACATCAGTGTCACAAAATTCCCCCTGCTTCCTGATTGGTTGAATTTTTGCCACATCTGCGTCACATTTCTCCTCCACATTTGTGTCACAGTTTGCAGATTGGGAAGCAATTTCTACGGTAATGATTAAATCATAACTGTAAAAATTGCTTTCCACGATTCCATTAATGCAGCTTCCTAGTTTGAACCTCAGCTTAAGGTAACTGGATAAATCACCATACTTTTGTTTGTTGAATCAGAAAATTCGCCCGATTTCCCATCCACTGCATTCTCTGCGAGCACCCTGTAATTATTGAGGACACTGTTCTCAATTTCGTTTTCGAATGTCCGTGAATATAGTCTCCTTGCACAGACGCTCTTCTTTCAATCCCTACAAGTTTTCTGATGTTGAAAAATCGAGTAAAAAAATCTGTGCATGAAGAGCACTTCCCAGCATTAACGGTCAAGGTAACGGGCTCGCCGTTAAACATTACATCGAATAAAATAATAATTTATCAACAGGTGTAATTACGAGTTCAAGAAAACGAGTAAAACAATGACTAATAATTTTGTACTCTTTATTTAGCATTAAAAATTTTATTACACTAGGTACATCTATTTTTTTTTTTGGGGGGGAGGGGGGGATCTAGTGTTTACTTGGCTTCTTTTCGCTCATATTTTTTTTTTTGCTTTTGTTTATATATTTATATGAGGATTAAATGTTAACACTGTGAAACATTTCACACGAATTAGCCGTTTTGGCTTTTTCCTTGTTTTTCTTTATTTTTTTCTATAGGAACATACTCATAGAGAACCACGTTCCTGAGGTTCTTTTTCCGTGCAGAAAGTCGTATTTTATTTGTTTTACCTTTCTCACCTCACTATTTTGTGTATTGTGTATTTTTGACTCTTCCTTTAGATTTCGGTCATTAAATTTTCGAATGGACATTATTGATGCGCATGCACAGGTCAATCACCTGCTTGTGGGGTTCTAGTTTAGAAGTCAGTCAGTCGGATGTATGTTTTTTTTTGTTGGTTACGAAATTTTTATAGGAAGTAAATTAGATCTTTCAAGTTTCATTTATTTATTCTTAATTGAGCAGTTTCTTGCCATAGGGAACTTTGAGAGAAACAGTAATGTTTAGAAAAACAAGAAAATGTCCCGATGGGCAAAAAATGAGAATTTGATCCGTTGTCAGTCCGTTTTTATTTTCGACCATCGGATCTGAAAATTTGCAGACATTTTTGTCATCTTGATTATTTTTCCAAATCCGTTTGTAAAACGGATTTCCTGATTATAATCAGTGATAATTTTTGGGCAATGTTTCTAAATCCGTTTGTAAAACGGTTTCACGGATTATAACCCGGGCCAACAAATATGATAAAACAGCCTTCACGGAAAATAATCCGGACTCATTTCCGGCAAGACTGATTACAATCCGTTCGAAATCCGTTTTAGAAGCCGGAGAACAGGAAAATTCCAGGTTATAATCCAGAAACGGATTATAACCCGGAATAAAACGGATCCGTTTTCAAAATATTTTGCCCATAGGGGTGTGCTAACCAAACTTTCAAACTGACTGAGAGTCGATATTGAGAATTATAATTACTGGTTTATTGAGGCGTTTAAGATAAGATTAGTGTAAATTTAACACTCCGTCAAACTGGTAAACATTGTTTGTAAAATTGGCTGTAAGAGAAATTGAATTATTTTCAAATTATTATGATTTTGCTGAATAGTATGATAATTTATTTCCCTAGCTGGCAGCACTGCCTAGAAAAAGGAAGAATTTTGATTCAGCTTGATTTTTGTTGTCGTTTTTTCTTTCTTTCACCCTTCTCATTCTTTATTACTGTAGTCATCATCATCATCATTTCTGAAGAACAATAGTGTTTACTCGTACCACTCTGTGACTGGTACTCAACTCTCATCTGTTTACGAGTTCCTGTTCTTCTTCCTCTTATCAGTCAGTCAGTTCGCTTCCAACCGCGGATGGAGTCACATCAAAGTTTTTGCTCTTCCGTATTTTTCATGTGCTTTTGCAAATATTTCTTGTCATTCTTAATTTAGAATAGTGTATTTTCATTAGAATTGTGATCCTCTTCCTGTTTCTTTTTTTCAATTACAATTTTCTCATTTAATTATTATTTTATTTTAGATTTTCACGTATGAATCCTGATCGATTCTTTACAACTGGTTATAAATTTGATGTAGCATTGATCAACGCTATTCTAGAGCTAGTATTTGACAAACAGTAGAGTATTAATAATACTACTTTTATGCTTAAATCGTCGTTAAATCAGTAAGTAGTGTTTGTAATATCGACGTTTGTTGGGCCGGTAGTACAAACACTGATTACCAGTTTGACAGAGCATTACACAATATTGTTATATTTAACGCGCCGTTAAATAGGTAACCAGTGTTTGTAATACTGGCTCTTATTAATTCTCGGTTAAAGCATTCACTAGTATTTGTGATACTGTAACGTACCTCGTATGCAGGCTATACTCGGACGTTTCACAAGACGTACGAGTACATAAAAAATGCTGACGCATTTTCTAAACAGAGGAAATGCGCCAACACTGCTTTACCTCACTCCGCCTAAACTAAATTGTCGCAGACGCATTCCTTGTCAATAATGTTGTCCATAAATGAAATATGATATTCTCTGTCACTGAATATACCTAAATAATTACATTCATACTTCCTTTTTTAATTAATCAGCATTCTCTGAATACGTGTGACTTTCCTCTCTTTACTCCACTTCTCTCTTGTTAATGGACATGAATTTAGTATATAACCTGTTAATTCTAAGCATAATTTATCCATTCATTCACCAACTCTGTTAGATGTAACAACTAGTCTAATAGTTAGATGTCAAACATTTAGTTAGTGTCAATAAAAGTTAGTCAATTAAAATATTGTATTAATTTGTATGTCTTCTCTAATATAAAGAGAGACGTTACAGATACCAATCTCTCCCCTGTGATCTCTCCACTTTGTTGGTCATTGATCTCCATACTTTGGAATTATCGTAGTCGATTTTTCGAGTTTCCTAACTCCCGATCCTTCTTTTTCCTTTTTTCAATGGGTTTTTCCGAAAATCTATTATTAGAATTGGCCTCGTGAACGAAGTTGGAGCTAGGAATATGAATGCTGAAATTTCGATATTTTCATGTACCTGAAAGTTGGAAGTCATCTTGTCAGCTGACTTGTCCTTAGCATAAAAACATCAGCTGGTTGAAAATTCTTTCATTTTCTCGACTCTTGAAACGTTTCTGCACGTATTAGATGCGCGATCTTCAGTTTTATATCGAAACCGGTGGAGTGAAGAAGTCTTCTGATGGTGAAATAGAATGCGTGACGTGTATGATTTATTATTTATTTTAAAAATACAGTCGATTCTTTTCGAACATGAATATTGCACTTCCTATATTAGGTACTAATCTTGCATGAACTATAAATTTCATAGAAATTTGTTTTAAAGTATCTGCTGTAGATGTCGTGACAGTAGCGGATCCACGGGGGGGGGGATTTACCTTCCGCAATCCAAAAAAAAAATAGACCGATAATCCACAAAAAAAAATCAATTTTCTTGAACCCCTCCACCTTTATGCTGAGAAAAAAACACAATCGCACCATTTTAGCATTTTCCATGTTTTGAAAAAATTTGGATTCCCCCCTCCTAAATGGAGCTCAGGATCCGCCACTGTGTCGTGATGAAATGAGTGAATGATTTGTGTAAAACTATTAATTTAATTTTTCATTTGAATATTATTCAATATTAATTTTTTTCCTAATATCTTTTGTTTATTCCAGCATACACTTACTGGCCATTGTGAAAAAGTATTAGCAGCAAAATTTCTTGGTGAACCAAGTAAAGTTGTCACTGGAAGTTATGACCGGACGCTTAAAATATGGGACCTGAGATGCAAAGTCTGTGAGTATTTTTATAATAATTTTTATTAATTCTTATGAAACTATGTAATATGGCGAAATACTCCACAAAACTCTGTGATGAAGTAATTATAATTTTATAACGGCAGTAGGTAGTTCTATTGATGAAATTTGGAAATATATATATGCATCCAATTCTATTGTTGGATAATGCAAAATTAAAAATGTTTGTCCATATTTTGGTCGCTAAGAGTGTAATCTACTCGTACCTTGGCTATAAAATCAACATCGACTTGAAAAAAAAACTACTCGATCAGACTTTTCAAGGCAACAATACACACTAATTTATTAATTAAAAAATGAGTCCAATCTACTGCCAGTTATTTTTTTCGTAACGTCAAAAGCATAATAATCTTTCTGAAGTAGTATGTGACCGGATTTGGGAAAGGCGACCAAATGTCAGCACCTTTGAGAAATTCAATATCTCCTTATGTGGACTCGGATCACCCCGATTCTCCCAATCAAAGGTCAATAAATGCATCATATTCAAAAATCACTAATTTTTTATTGATACCCGATGTTAACCAGGCGTTGAAACCAAATTCGCCGGATCCAGCTGTAACGATGTCGTCACTATGGACAGTGCTGGCACTGTAATTTTCAGCGGCCATTTTGACAAACGCATTCGTATGTGGGATACGCGTTCAGATCAAAAACCAAAGGAAATCGAAGTTCAAGGAAAAGTCACATCATTGGACATATCTCGCGGTTAGTTTACTACCCACACTGAATAATTGTACTTGACAATTTCTTAAGCGTGTTTATTCGACCCATTTGGTACTGGCGAGATATTTTATAAATTAAAAAAATTTTTAATAATAAAATTAAATCGAACATTTGTCGTTCCGGAAGGTTGGAACACCGGATAGAACGTAGAAATGGATAGAAATTTTTACTACGATTTTTATTGGACACTAATTTTGTTGTAATTTCTTCTATAAAGCTTAAATCGTCCCTGTTTTCTCGTACAAGTTATAAAAATTACTATCAAATTTTATTTCAACGTGTATAATCTTCTTCCTTTGGCTGCTTTCAGTCGCTGATAAATGCTTCCAGGCTAGTGATGACGATATAAGTATATTTTTTGATGATCCTTCAGAAAATAAAACGCAAATCTCAGTCAAGCACTGTTACTTATCTTCAACGTGTATATCTTTCATGATTTAATGCATAAAAAATAACTACTAGGTATAGTGATGGAAGGAAAATCAAAAATTTGAATACGATTAATGAACCTCCAAGAAAATTAATCCAGAGATTAAAAGCCGTTCGATATTGGGATACACTCTCGATATCGACTATCGATTTTCAACTTCGTGTTAAATTACCGAATTGACTGCCGTGTTACGATAACCAAAAACTAAGACACATGAAAAAAATCCAATTTTTGATTTTTGAAATAACACAAACTTTATTTTTCGCCATCAGTAGCCCAAAATACTATGTGTTTACGACTGACAGTAGCCAAAAGAATGAAAGGTTTTACGTATCTCGTACCTAGATCGATCTTGAGAAATGCCAAATTTTCAAATTCGTTTTCTCTAAAACTTTTTATTTGGACTTACCACCTTTCGTCTTTAAAAGATCTACTTAAAATCTTTTTTTACAGATTACAAATATTTACTGAGTTGCGTTCGTGATGATTCTCTTCGATTAATTGACCTCAGAACAAATAATATCTTACAAACTTTCTGGTGAGTATATTGAACGTATTCTTTTTTTCAAATTTTTGAGAGGAAAAATTAACTTCCGTCTATCAAAAATCTCTTAATTGATGCAATCAAATTGGATAGATATCGAATGCGCTGAGTACAAAAAAAAAATGACATCATTTTAATAACCAGGTTTTCAAGGGAAAACCTGTTAAAAAATGTAAAACTTGGTTGCGAGTATATAATTTCAGTTTCTATTGCGATAGATACTTTCAAGCAAAAATAATAAAAAAAATCGTTTTCAACAAAATTTACTTGATTACAATTTTTTTTTTTCGTTTTTATATAATCTTGAAATTTATGGAGTCTGCAGATTGGGAAATTTAATAATTTTATTATACTTTTCAGCGCCGATGGTTTCAAAGTGGGAAGAGATTGGTCCCGAGCTGTTTTCAATGTGGACGCTAGTTACGTAACAGTTGGCTCATCTGATGGAAATGTTTTCATTTGGGATGTGAATACAGCTAAAGTTGAAGGAATACTAAAAAATGAACACGCGTGAGTATACAAAAATTTTTAAAGAATATACTTATTTTTTGTACCTTTAATTTGTTTAGCCTTTTTTTCCCTTTTTTTTTTCGAAGTTAGAATTTCAATTTGTTGTACATATTTATCACCTTAAAATGCCCATCTTCGATTAATTTTCTGTTTATTTGCTTTGATATCTCAAAAACGATGTTAGCTAGATTATAATATCTGAAGAAAACTTCACAAAAAGGCTCTACCCTCTTCTTCTAAATTTTATCTGGATTGAACATAAATTGGTAAAATAACAACGGCTTGAACTATAATTCGCAATTTTATCCAAATTGGCCTGTTTTGGATTTAGGTACTTGATTCAGGAAAAAAAAAAAAAAAAAAACATTCAAGTATTTATACAAGGTAGTTGAGAATTTCAATTCTTTTTTCCAATTATTTTGGTTCCTATTCCGTTCGAAAATTTCATTTTTAATCTGTAAGAGAAAATAATTAACTATGTCGATATAAAATGAAAAATTGAAATAAATTAAAAAAAAAAAAAGTGATGAAATGAAATTAATAGGTGCAGTTTTTAATTTTTGTTTTATGTTTTTTTTTATTTATTTTTGGTTTAATTTTTCAATCAGATAGACACATGTATCAGATTTATATTTTATTTGTTTTTAAATTTAGTTTTTGGTCCTCGTTTTATTTTTATTTTCGTTTTAACTTGGTTTTTTTGTATTCATTAATTTCTTTGCCTTTATTTTTGAAATTTTCTCTTATTTCAATCTTCATGATCAAATTCATTTTTTTTTTCTACATTTTTCTGTATTCACTGTGGCTCATTTTTTATGTGGAATTCAATACAACTACCACGTATTACAGTCCAGCTTGAATTGCTGGATCCAAATAATTCTTTGTTCTTAAATTTTTTATTTTGTTTTCAGAGCATCGGTAACCGCTGTCTCATGGCATCCATTCACCAATCATTTGGTAAGTGTTGACACTTTCCGGAAAGCAGTCATTTGGTCTGACGTATAGCATTTTGATTCGTGAAAAGAAACCTTTTTACCTTTGACGCATCGTTTTGCATTATTCGATTTCAAAATATTATTTCTTGGTCTTCGTTGCGACGAAGCCCACTTCGCTCTTTCAGAACAGATGAAATAATTGTTTTGTAAATATAAGAAACTGTGCTACGTTTATTCGTTTATACTTTTTCTCCCGTTTTTTTATTCATTTAACCTCTCAAAAAGTTCGAAACTTGGAGACTTACTTTATTAAGTGATTTGTGTAATATTTAGTTTCTATTTCTGTGTATTATTTTCCTTTTTATATTTGTGTATTTGTACTGATTTTGTGTTCCTTAAATTAACCGAAAAAAAAAAAAAGATAAGTCTAACGTTTCTTGGAAGCTGAAGTCATTATGGATCACATTCTTTTTTGCCAGTTATTCTAGATTATCATTAAATTAAAAAATCATTTGGGGAAAAGATTTAAAAATTTCTTTTGACTTCCTGAATCAAAATCCTATCTTTACATCCTTCTAAACGTATAATGCTTTATAATTTTTTTCCTTCAATTTTTCGATCAACTTATATTTTATGTGTGAAATATTTTCTTCACTTATCAAAAAAAAACTTTTTTTTTTTTTTTTTTCATCAAAATTAATTTGGGGTGATCATTCCTAAAATGTGACGTCACAATTGAATATTAAGCAACAAATATTTTAATACGATTTAGGACTTACATAACTTGGAATGATTTATTAATAATAAGAACCAATATAGTTATGCTTCATTTCCTATTATGTTGATTTAAGGTTTTTACACTTTTTTTCGTAATGGTGACGTCACAATTGAAAGACTTACCTTACTGAAATACCATTGAGAAAATAATATATTTTTTCAATCCTATTTGTACTTATATTTTTCATTATTTAATTTTTTGCACAAATAAAAATTTTAAAATAACGACCTTTATTGGGAATGTAATTTATGCTGTTTATTTACACGAAAACTTGCCTATCTATTTTATTTATTGCTCAATTATGATTTCTGTGTGATGAAATATTCACTAAAATGGATGTATTGCGACGTAGAGTAAATTGGGTTGCAGATTCGGATTGGGCGTGAAAAACTACATACTGTGCACATGTCTCCTGGAAATTTTTTCGAGATTAGCGTCGATATTAGGGTTTTTGAGGTCGCTGAAAACGAATCCGGAAGCCATTTTTGGCGGTGACTCTCACCAAGCGAGATATGGCCGAAAAAAAATGAAAAATGGTCGAAAATGGACTTAAATTGCGACGTAGAGCAAAGTGGGCTGCAGATTCGGATTCGGCGTGAAAAACTACATACTATTCATATGTCTCCTGGAAATATTTTTGAATTGAGTTCCTGTACCCACACACATACTCCATTTTCAAATATTTTCGAATTTAGTTCCAGTACCCACACCCTACATGCTCCATTTTCGAATCTGGTTACAGTACCCCCCCCACATGCTTCATTTTCGAATTTAGTTCCAGTATCCCCCCAAATGCACCATTTTCGAATTTAGTTCCAGTACCCCCCCACATGCTTCATTTTCGAATTTAGTTACAGTACCCCCCCACATGCTTCATTTTCGAATTTAGTTCCAGTACCCCCCCAAATGCACCATTTTCGAATTTAGTTCCAGTACCCCCCCACATGCTTCATTTTCGAATTTAGTTCCAGTATCCCCCCAAATGCACCATTTTCGAATTTAGTTCCAGTACCCCCCCACATGCTTCATTTTCGAATTTAGTTCCAGTACCCCCCCAAATGCACCATTTTCGAATTTAGTTCCAGTACCCCCCCACATGCTTCATTTTCGAATTTAGTTTCAGTACCCCCCCACATGCTTCATTTTCGAATTTAGTTCCAGTACCCCCCCAAATGCACCATTTTCGAATTTAGTTCCAGTACCCCCCCACATGCTTCATTTTCGAATTTAGTTACAGTACCCCCCCACATGCTTCATTTTCAAATTTAGTTCCAGTACCCCCCCAAAACATGCTCCATTTTCGAATTTAGTTCCAGTACCCCCCCACGTATTCCCTTCAAATTTAGTAACACGTACCCCCCCACGTATTCCCTTTATAAATATTTTTGAATTTAGTAACACGTACCCCCCCACGTATTCCCTTTATAAATATTTTTGAATTTAGTAACACATACCCCCCCACGTATTCCCTTCAAATTTAGTAACACATACCCCCCCACGTATTCCCTTTTCAAATATTTTTGAATTTAGTAACACATACCCCCCCACGTATTTCCTTTAAATTTAGTAACACGTACCCCCCCACGTATTTCCATTAAATTTAGTAACACGTACCCCCCCACGTATTCCCTTTTCAAATATTTTTGAATTTAGCAACACGTACCCCCCCACGTATTCCCTTTAAATTTAGTAACACGTAGCCCCCCACGTATTCCCTTTTCAAATATTTTTGAATTTAGTAATACGTACCCCCCCACGTATTCCCTTTTCAAATATTTTTGAATTTAGTAACACGTACCCCCCCACGTATTCCCTTTTCAAATATTGAATTTAGTAACACGTAGCCCCCCACGTATTCCCTTTTCAAATATTTTTGAATTTAGTAATACGTACCCCCCCACGTATTCCCTTTTCAAATATTTTTGAATTTAGTAACACGTACCCCCCCACGTATTCCCTTTTCAAATATTGAATTTAGTAACACGTATCCCCCCACGTATTCCCTTTAAATTTAGTAACACGTACCCCCCCACGTATTCCCTTTTCAAATATTTTTGAATTTAGTAACACGTACCCCCCCACGTATTCCCTTTTCAAATATTTTTGAATTTAGTAACACATACCCCCCCACGTATTTCCATTAAATTTAGTAACACGTACCCCCCCACGTATTCCCTTTTCAAATATTTTTGAATTTAGCAACACGTACCCCCCCACGTATTCCCTTTAAATTTAGTAACACGTAGCCCCCCACGTATTCCCTTTTCAAATATTGAATTTAGTAACACGTACCCCCCCACGTATTCCCTTTAAATTTAGTAACACGTAGCCCCCCACGTATTCCCTTTTCAAATATTTTTGAATTTAGTAATACGTACCCCCCCACGTATTCCCTTTTCAAATATTGAATTTAGTAACACGTACCCCCCCACGTATTCCCTTTAAATTTAGTAACACGTAGCCCCCCACGTATTCCCTTTTCAAATATTTTTGAATTTAGTAATACGTACCCCCCCACGTATTCCCTTTTCAAATATTTTTGAATTTAGTAACACGTACCCCCCCACGTATTCCCTTTTCAAATATTGAATTTAGTAACACGTACCCCCCCACGTATTCCCTTTAAATTTAGTAACACGTACCCCCCCACGTATTTCCTTTTCAAATATTTTTGAATTTAGTAACACGTACCCCCCCACGTATTCCCTTTTCAAATATTTTTGAATTTAGTAACACGTACCCCCCCACGTATTCCCTTTAAATTTAGTAACACGTACCCCCCCCCACGTATTCCCTTTTCAAATATTTTTGAATTTAGTAACACTTACCCCCCCCTCACGTATTCCCTTCAAATTTAATAACACGTACCCCCCCACGTATTCCCTTTTTAAATATTTTTGAATTTATTTCACGTTTACCCAGTGGCGTCCACCTAGGGGGTCATGTGTTGCAGTCGCACCGGGCCTTAGAATTTATGAGCCCCATCAGAGGGAATTTCGACCGCCCTTTATTACCAAATATGTTGAAAAACATTGAAGTGAACAAAGTTATGAGAGGGCCTATTTGCTGAAAAGGGCCTCACAAGTGATCTTGCACCACCTATTTCAAAATACGTGTGCGCCACTATAAATACCTATAACATGTCTCCCGGTCATTTTTATGACTCGCCAATTTCTACAAAAATGGCAAGGTTGCTAAATCCCTTTGCATATTTTCAATCCATTTTTGCCTTCAGTCATTTATTCTTGTGTTCGGTTTTCCAGCATTTCAGACTTGCGTAGCCGTCTCTTGAAAAATATAAAGCACATTTAAAGATTAAGCTTCTTATTCAAAATAAATTCATATAAAAAATACATCACAGATACAACAGAGATGTTAACAGCGAAAAAAATAATTCATAATTTATAATCGCAAAAAATAAAATTGAGAGTCAGAAGCTGATAAAACGATACAGCCCTCAAAAAACTTAAGTAAGTTACACATAGTTTCACAAATAACATATTTTTATAATAGCAGGAGACAAAAAAATTAGGAAAACGTATAATCTACGAAAAGAAACGAAACAAATTTTTAAAGAAAATTGCCATATTTTTTAAGGCCATATGAAATTATTGAAAGAATTTCAATACTGGTAACGTAGGTTAATGATGTACATTAAATAAAATTTCTCCTAATTTGCTAAATGTGATGTTTCTCGAACCAAAGGACCTGAGCATCAAAGGCCAAAGCAGACATTTTTAACAGAGCTATTAAAATCTAATTGATTCCCATGCATTTAGATGCTTTTTCTCGTAAACAACGATATTTTCAGGTACTCTAAATTTTTTTTCTCTAATTTTTCTGATTTGGCCATTTGAAAAAGCATATCTTCATCAGTCGAAATCGACTAAAAACTGAAAAATTTGGTTTTTGATGCCGAGATAGGTAGGTACATTTGCTCAAGACTCATCCCATATTTTCATTTTTGGTGTCAAAATGGCGGCTACATCGAGTACTGTTTCTGTAAAAAACAAAATTCGAAAAATTACTCGATTCAATTTTTTTAGCCCTATTTCATATTTTTGAAAAATCGGCACCCCTATTTCTCAATTATATTTCTTTGTCTCTCTCTAGTAAATATCAGACCTTTGCTTCACCAGCATAAAAAAATATTGTGATTGAAAAGGGAGGGGAAAAGTATTTTTCAGTCTGAGTCACCCCAATAAACTTGTGTTAGATTTTTTGTTGTTGTATAGACTAAAGGCAGAGGCTATTTATGATTGTTGAAATAAACACTGGTGCATAAAGTGGTACTTTTCATGAAGTATGGAGGGTACAGCAAAACATATAATATAAAGGTGTACCTTTGCATCAGCAGTTCAAATAAATTTAGTATTTTAGTTAGCTACGCTAAATAAAACAAAAATAGTTATCTGTCAATATGTTTTTATCTCTGGTTTTTCCTCTTCGTCAACAATATTATGACGCAAAAGTTCACTTCTTGGGTAAAATAAAGGTAATATAGGTGCTATTGCCAAAGGTAATATTATATTATTCACTGTTCAAAGCTGAAAGTGTATTTATTCATCTCACCGAATAACTTAACGAATTGTTCTGGAATTTCTAATTTTACTTGTTACATAATACGCTGACGAGTAAAATATGTTACTTTTCATAAAATAAAAGACTCGTCTGCTAAGAAGGAATTAATTTACTTTCAGTTGAATGTCACCCCATCCAATCTATTGTTAATTAAAATTTATATCAGCTCAAGCGTATAAGTATAGACGAAAATTGCTCATTGCTGAGCGTACTTTGTGAAAAGTTGGTATGTCAACTACGTCCAACTTCTTCACTGAAGTAACTATAATTGGAGAAAATGCGAATGGAAAATAGAAATGCTTCAAAGAAGAAAGAAAGGTAATGAGAATAGAGTGCATTTTTACGGTAAGTAGGTACCTATTTCGTGTAAGACTGCAATTTTCATTGCATTCTGGAAATGCGCCGGAAAATACGAGAACCTACGTTTTTAATAGATGCACCGCATTTTATAGAGGAACGCATTTCCATGGAATCGTTTTTCAAGTTGGATATTTACAAACTAATAAAAACTCAATTTTCTGTTTAAACGTTAAAAGAGAGGTATGCAAGGTTGATTCTTAACTATTTGTAGCAATAAGTACGAGTATGACTTAAATACCGGTTCGGAAGGGAATCAATAACTACTCTCTAACTGAAAAGGATAAAGGGGATGAAAATTTCTTTCTGTTTTATCTATCGCTGCAAAATAAATCCTTGAGACAGGAAAATTTATTCTGCATCTGAGAATACACAGATATATTCTCGTAAAAAAAAAAAGACCTCAACTATAGCAATAAGTATTGAAATATGAGTTGTAGACAGTCTGGAGAACATTATCAAAAACCTCTAATTGGCGAAAATTACATAGTTTACACTTTGTTTCAGAAAGGTAAAGTAAAATGTAAAACATTTTTTAAATAACTAAAAATATTTCTATTTTTCGGGTCCCGGTAGCATTTTATGAAATCGGAGAAGACATGGAAACTTTTATACTTCATCAGTCTAGGCGATCACGTGACTAAAATGTTATGTTGATACAATTTTTTTTTTTTAAATCAAAAATACTTAATTTTCCGAAATTTACAGAAAACGTAATCATACGAGTATTAATTCCCATATGTTGAAGCCATTTTCCTCAAAATTAGGTTTTTTTTTTCAAGTTCATAAAACCTCTATCTAGACTAATTTTTAAGATAGAGAGGTGCTTCTTGAATCATTGGATTCGTCATTTAATAGTTCATTGAAAAAATTTTAAAATATGAATTCCAATTGTATTCTCATAAAGAATGATTTTTCAGATTTTATCACAGGTATTTAACATTTGAAAATTGATTGAAATAAAATGAGAAATTTTACTTATTCAGTTTTGATATAAAGGAGTTCACGGTTTATCATTTTTTCGCTAAATTTAGCACAAAATAAATCACGTTCAAATTTGGATACGTTACTCTTGAACATATTTTCTATGCGAAAACGAAGCCTTTTTTTTTTGCTTTTCAAAATTTTAAAGCATTTTTTGAGGGTCATAGAAAACTTATTATTATGGGATGTAAAAATAAAATTTAGTAATGAAAAAAAAACAGCTTTGCCTGGGCATAGAGTATAGGTAATATGTTCGAAGGTAACATCCTTTGAGCAAATTATGCGAAAAACTCAGCAAAAAAATTATAATCGTGAATGTACTATCGAACTTGAAACTCGTAAAAATTGTTATTTTCCTTGTCGAAATGCAAATCCGCAACACGTGTGTCAAAGAAATTGCATATATTTTGCATCATAATTAACATTTTCGACATCGATGTTGACTTCGTACCAAAGCTAGTCTACACCCTTAAGAAGTCTATTATAAAATGTGAAATCACGTCTCCTTCAAAATAATAATATTATCGACTGTGGTTCCACTTTGTGTCTGAAAATTTTTGTTTTTTGACTACTTTCATTAGGAAAATAAGAACGACCGAGTAGTCTTGTATTTATCGTATTCAATTCCGCTGCTCGTGTCGTCATAAACAAGTGTTTTCGAACATTTTTCATTAGGCGAGCAGGAGCTACCGAAAGGTTTCGCTTTCGTATTGAAACGACGAAGACGAGACCCTCCAACCACTCCTGCTCGCCAAATAAGAAAAATGTAAAAACGAGTGTTTTTCGACGATATGGCACCCGCAAAACAAGTTTTCGAAATACGTGACAAATTCGAGACCGTCTGCTCATTCCTACTCTACTGATTAAAATAGTTGAAAAAAATGCGAACTGTCGTGCCATCAAAGTGGAACCATTTTGGAAATAAATTCCAAGTAATTAGAGAGCTACCAGCCACAGATAGAGTTTTCTTTATTCCGTCCTATTATTCTATCGTTTGGTTCAAATTTACAAAATTTATCACATATCTTAGAAGAATGACTTCAGCTTTGTAAGTAGTGAGAAAAAGTTTAGGTAAAAGCAAATAAAATCCTACCCCCATCCACCAACCAAAAAAATCAGAAAAAGACTTCTAAAATAAGAAAAAATACTCACCAAATAATATTCAGTTTTTCCGAGAATTACATAGGTACTCATCACAGGGATGTAGCCAGAGCGTTCCGATTGGGGGGGGGGGGGCAAGTAAGATTCTTGGGGGGGCAGTTAATGTTCAAGCCCCCTATTAAACATTTTTTTTCGAAGTTTAAGAGGAAGAGGGGGGCAGGGAGTCAAATAAAATTCTGGATACCACACGAAGGCCAAAATTTTCCAAGGGGGCAAATTTTGCTAGGGGGGCGAACGAGAATGCTAGGTAGGCTGAGCCCCCCTTGCCCCCCGGACTACACCCTTGACTCATCAATTTGAGAAAGTTATAAAAATTGCCCATAGAAGGTATTTCCGTGGCAATGACGATATGAAGGGCTTACAAAATCTAAAATTTCAGTCGCCAAATACCTATTTATTTTTAAGAAAAACGCGAAAAAATATTTCACATTAGACGATTTCAAGCTCCAACTCCACTTTCAAGGGCAAAAATTAAGAGAGTAATGGGTGAAGGAAATGACAAACTGTCATAAAAGTCTGTCCCAAAATCCATCAAAATAATTTTAATTTTTTGGTAAATGAGGCTAGATTCAGGGCTTTTCATAGGGTGATTGGCATAGTATACGAGGCATTTTCGTGACCGTTGTTACTCTCAGCTGATGCAAACCCGCTTTTCTTGACTAATGAATAGTTCAAAAGTATGTGACAAGACTAACTTTTGTTCCAAAAACTTTGGATTTTCCTCATCTCGAGGGAGGCGCGAATCATTTTGCAAACCTGTCAGATTCATCTTTCGCCTTATCCCTCGTGTCATAATGAGTCCTTAAAATGAAAATGTAGAAAATGCGGGTTCGTCGACGCGCAAACATTGTTTCGTGAAAACGGCAGACATCTTTAAGATTTTTTCCCCCTTCAATATTTTACTTGATGGGAAATGTTCGCCAAAAAAATTCCTTCTGTCAAATACAGACAAAAAATGTCGAGAAACAATTATTCTCGTGATGCTATTATACTCGACCAACTTCGAGAAAATACTTGGCATTTTATTATGATTCGTACTGTAAAGAAAGTTGTGTTGACGAAAGAATATGACATTTGGACTTGATGCGTCTTAATCAATAATCATTCCTAATTGTGAGTTTTCAAGAAAATCTACTAATTATTCGCATTAAAAAAAATGCTTCGAGCTGAATTGAACTTGCATCAAATTAGGTATAGGTACTAATAAGCGGATGAGGCAGCCGTGGAATCCACTCGGCCACCAAGCTACCCTCCTCCAGGTGAGATAGTCAATATTTAAGTGAAATACATTAAATATTAATCTCAATTCAAAACCAACGTCTCTATTCTATTTTTGTTCGCGTGCAATGGAAACAACAATACAATGTAGTCGACCATTTTGTTGCACCTTGTAAAACTGAAATTAACTAATATATTTGAGGAAGCTCGAGTCATTTTTTTTTTTTTTCTATATTTCCAACAGTCCTGATTCAAATTAGGGTAGGTGCCACTACCAGATGTCAATTCATCTATATAATTTCACTTAACACGAAAAAAATTTACTTTAAATTCACATCAACGACGGACTGAAGCGTATAAAATATTAACGTTTATAAACGAGAGGCTATTATTACTTTTTAATAGGACATCATTTCGTTCACGATATCTGCTGCCCAAACTGCCGATGCTGCCGAGTAAAAAAGCTATTATTACCCGAAGTGTAGTAAATTATTCACCATCCTTTCGCTATGAAGTTTCATCCTTCTCTATCTATTTTGTTTACAAACCAAAGTGACACCAAAAACGACCTAACACACTATCTACTTAAATATGGTTAGACAGCCCAGAAAAATGACTAGGTACTTCTCGAGTTACATAAATTATAAATTGTCTGCGTTCAAAATATGAATACAGGCCAATATTCTGGAAATTTGACTGAGTACAAAATACCGAACGTTAATTACAAAGAAATTTCATGATCTGTCAAATGACTCAAATTCTGCTTACATCAACAGGCATAATAATACATATATGAGAACTTGACAACTGAGCTATCGAAAAATATAATAAAATAAATTCAAGTTCTATAATTCTTACCATTATTACTTCGACCGTGCTTTTTGAATCTAATTTTGCTATAAACTTTTAATAATACCCCAACAGCTTCGATGTAAATACATATATAAATAAAAAATTCCCTCAAAGTACTTTTTTTTTGAAGCATTGAGAGTGAAAATGTAAACGATCACCACCTATTTAACCGAGTCCAGTGGCGAATCCAGAGCTCCATTTTTTTTTTTTTTGGGGGGGGGGATCCAAATTTTTTCAAAGCATGGTAAATGCTAAAATGGTGAGATTGTGTTTTTTTCAGCATGAAGGGGGAAGGGTTCAAGAAAATTGATTTTTTGTGGATTATCGGTTTATTTTTTTTTGGATTTGGGCCTTCCCCCCCCCCCCCCCTTGGATCCGCCACTGACTGAGTCGCACATCTGCTTAACTTGATTTTTTATAAAATTAGGGCTTCGTGTCTAGTACCAGTACTAACCAATTATTACTAAGTAATAGTTTTATTCTTACTGCTACCAGGGGCAAATAAAATTCTAAGCGAACAAAATGAATCCTCCTTTGCCAGGCTTTTTAAAAGGAGAAGAAAATTTTTCTTGTGAGCAATGCTTCCCAACTCCCTTTGACTAGTGTCTGGTATTTCAAAATTTGGGAGTTGATAACCCTGCCAAAGAATACGTTTAATAATATTCTTCGTACTCATCCGTTAGTTTGGATCCAAATCACGCTGTCCGTAGTCAGCGTGGAAGAAGATCAACAGAATCTCTTTGATCTTCAGCTGCGTAAAACTCGCCTAAATCACTGCTCCGCCGAATATTTCGAGACATGGCCAGTTCCTTATACAGGCCCTTTTCTCGTAGAGCAATGACTGGAGGAGCCAAAGTAGAACTAATAGCTCTTGGTTCCACGTAACTCGGTCATACTCGAGCCTTTTCGAGTCGAAGGCTGGACGGCCAAAATAGCCGTCATTATCTCCAGTCACAGATACGATCGCTCCAGCTGCTCGTGGTGGGTGAGGAACTCGGTTTCGGTGAACTTGGACTCGCTCAGCTCTTCCATGCTGCGGAATTCGTGCCTCATGATCTTCGACGGTGACGATAATTCCTTGATGGCGTTTAGTTTGGCCTTGATAACCAAAATGGGTGACCTTTCTTTTTTGATTTTCTCAGACTTGCCGCTGCTTTCAGACGGCGACAGTAGGGACGTCGGTTTTAGGTCGATCGCGTGGTCTTCCTCGAAACTCGGCGCCTTCTTCAGGACTCCATTTTGGTGGTGCGAATTTCGCAGAGGGATCTCCTCTTTGTGAGACATACTGGAACGTGGAGTGCCACTGTGCTGGAAGTGGTGGTTGAGCCGACATGTGCGGCAGGAACGACATCGAATCAGGTGGTTATTACGTTTTTGTTTGCTGATACAGCATCGACATAGGTGGCCGAAAGTCAACTGTTGAAAGAAAGCGATGATTACTATACAGAATAAACGAAAAAAAAAAAAAAGGGACATACTCTAGGACAAATTTTTAAGCCACTCTATAAAATCCCACCCTTAGGTGAAATTTGAACTTCGTTCTCATGAACCAGACGTTTTTATCTTCATTTTGAGCCATCACAAATTTTATCGACATTGTATCAATTGCTGGGAATCTCGCATTATGACGTAAGCAAAAACATAATAATATGGTCCATGCAAAGATTATACATAGTAGAAATCACTATAGAAAATGATAAAAATCTGTAACAGATAATACCTCTGTAAGACTTTCGTTTTTTTTTTTTTTTTGGCTTCTATCAGCAATGTTAAAGATGGCTGAAACTGAGTTTTTTGATATTTACAAAGTCAAAAACACATAATCTAATTTTTGAAAAGTTTGGACCTTTTTAATACTCAACTCGGTTAGTTTCAAAACTGAATAAAAGAAAAATTCGTCGGGGTGGGGAGAGTACATTTGCTAGGTGATATATCTAAAGACCATACCTGGTTAAAAATTTAATCAGCTCATGAAAAGAGAAAATGTAAACTTTTTAATAAAAACATTGGAACAAGCTACTACTTACACTCTTAAAACTAAGAGCTTTTTCAGAATCAAACTGAAAGTGAATTTACATAATATTATCAAAGTACGAGTAAAATAAAATGACGACATACCTTAAATGCTCGTCGAAATCGATTCGACATAATATTGTACAGAATAGGATTTATAGTCGCTGACAGGTAGTACAAAATGCCACTGACGTACGTTAACACTGTGTACAAAAAAAGAACTGTACTCGATGGGTGGTGAGCTGAACGTAATCCGTAAATTGCCAACAATCTCTGAGCATGAAATGGCGCCCAACATATAATAAATGCAACGACAACAGCCACTGGAAAAAAAAAGAAAAGAAAGTCAATATTTATTTTCAATATTTTCAGGTTTATTTCGTTCTTTTTTATTTTTTTTTTTTTTGGAAACTCGAATTTTTTACATTTTTTCAGCCGCTGAAATATGAATCAAGTTACTACTGTGGGCGAGGCCAGCCCCCTCAAGAAAAATGTAAATTCCCAGTCCCCCCCCCCAAGAAATTAGGAGGGTGAAGCGAAAAAATCAGATAAATCGGTCAAAAAAATTCCCTGTTATCCCCCTCCAGCCGGAGATAAAAGAAAAAGTCCGCCTATGTGCTGAAAAAATAAACGAAAAACAAATTGAAAATTGAGAAAAACTAAATTTGGCAATCTCAGAAGACACCATATCTTTTGTGAAAATCACTCGGTTCCACAGAATTAAATTTGCTGTGGTAAGCCTACAAAAATTACACATTTTAATCAAAATGATGAAAAACGATAGCTTAATGAAAAAATTTCATTTAGAAATGCAAGCAAACCTTTGAATCGAGATCAAACAACGTTTCTTGTCCTTTCACTTTTGTAAGGAATCTCGTGCGTTAAAAGTTAATAAAGGATATCGTTGAAATAGTTCCACAAAATAGAAGTTTTGATTACTTTCTGCTCAAGAAAGGACTTTTCACAATACCAACAATTTTTTTTGTTGTACTTTTAAGAGCTGAAAATTCCACTTCTTCATCAAACCAGGCCCATTTCGAAGGGATTCCAATCGTAGCTTTTGCCTGCTGCTAACCATTATTCAAACTTTTAGGCATAGTTCCTCCACGCTATACAATAAACCAAAAGGTTCGTTGGATAGCCGTAGGTTACGCTGTATGAGAATGGAATTACTTTTTGAACGTATTTCATACTGTTTGCCAATTTTTGGTCAAAATATCCAATTTAAATAGGATTTAACGGAAATACAAGGGTACCTACGTATAAATAAAAAAGTCTCGATTTCGCGGATTTAAAATGCTGATTACATTTTCCGCATATTCTAGACCAGTCTAGAGATGTGTTTGTTTTGTGTTTTTTTTTTGTTGTCGTTAATAATGGCCTGTCTATACATATTCAACTAGGTATATGCAGGCCAATTTGTAGCCAATTCAAAAATTGCAACAAACAAAAAAAACAGAGATTAGCTTGTTTTTCACATTCATTAAAGCAAAGTAACTTTTTTTTCCTTATTTCTTCTCTCATTCACTATTTTCCACTATGAGGTACCTAAAAATGAGCACACAAACGGCATAATAATGTGGAACGTACGGCTGCGAATACGTGACTGTAATTTTACTTTTCCTGACGGATCGAATTATTAAAACTTTATTAGGTATCGACAATCTGATACACTTAAAATCCGTCAGGAATTCGAGTCGTATTGACAAGTTTTAAATTTATATATTCCATTCCTCCAAATAGTAGACTTTAATTTACACTTTACAATTTTTTTTTTTGGTACTCCGCGATCACATTACGAATTCGAGAGGGGAAATGGGAATGAATTTGAAATGAATTTGGATAGAATGGTAGGTAGACTAGAAACTTGACTGTGACAGCTTCTGAATGATAATGACCATCGTAGAAAAGAATAAAACTGTTTTGTTTGCAACGTAATCTTGTTTGTATAATATAGCTGAGTATAGCTTCTAAAGTAGCAAACGAAAATCAAAATTGTTGTGTGGTATTGAACTTGTTTTTTTGGGGGGGCAAGGAGGGAGAATGGGTAAAAGGGTTTATTTGAATCTGCAGTATTAGTATTTATACATACGAGGTTCAAAATTCAAAATAATACATTTAATTATCTATGAGCAAAAATATCTTCCTTACTAGAAGAGGTGCACATATGCGAGATCATGATGTGTTTGGGCTGGTAGGATTTGTTTTAAGCAGAGGAACTCAGCGGACCCAAACACATAATTTTTCAAATTTTCAACACAATGGAGGTATTTAGCAGGCCACCGATAATATGCCACAATGGTAGCTAAACACCTTTTTAGTATACCTGCGAAGGTAAACTACGAGTAATTTTGAAGAATTTCTCGATTGTTCAAGTCGATGGATTTTCTTAAATTGTATTTGAATGGATTAAACCGCGGTGTGCTTATGCCCCATAACTCCATCACCAAGAATCACTCTTCAAATCAAAATGATTCTATAATACTTGTCAAGTAGATGGAAGTCACAACGGTAGCCATGTTTATAATTATAAAGTCGGCGATTACGTATTTTGGCATACCCACTGACTGTGATCTGATTTACACGTTTTCACCACGCCACGTACAATTTTAGAATATTAGCAAAATTTATATGACACAATTTCAAAATACTATGATCGAATAAATTATCGAGACGTCGGTCGTCTCTTTTTCCCTCAACCCTTTACAATCCTCCGAAGACGTTGACTTATTATGACGTACTCGTGTAAAGGTTGCCTTTGAAAAGGGATGCTTAGAATGGTAGACAGAAAAATCTCGTTCCCAGGGGATCTTATTTTTTGGGCTCAGTGTCACCCCTCTTCATTGAAAAGCAAATAATTTTCGTTTCATTTTACTGACAATTCGAGTAATGAAAGATAAACAGTTCTCCAATGTTTCTGTTTGTCTCGAAATATCGAAGACTTTATATATGTCGCAGTCAATCTTGATTTTTAGTCAAAATATATAATTTTGGCCCGTTTTTTAATTTGCCGGCATTATTGTTATATACGTATTTTTTTCCAAGTTGACTAGTCAAAATGAATGATCATATGTTTTGCCTAGCCATATTCACAATGCCTGCCTGAACCATCAAAATTGATAATAAATCGGAAAGTCATGATTGTCTAGCCATTATACATATTGCCAACCGGAAGATATAGTCCAAATGAAAAGTGTAGAAAATAAAAAAACCTGATGTAAATTTACAAATGAATATGTAGACTATCTAGACCATGTTAATATTATCTAGACAAAATTCATAAAATGGATTATACGAATTTTTTATGTAGAGTATCCAGTCAATTTCAATTACACCTAGTTGAAAATTATATCGCCTAGACAAAATTCAGAAGACAGTTTATTACATTGTCATACGTAGATTACCTAGTTTGTTTAATGTGGGGGTAGGGGAGGAGGGTGGTGACAATTTAATAACGTTCTCTCGTCTATCTGGACTCTGATTTATTACACAGCATATTTTTTCTTTGTTGAAAATTTGTGTTTTTTTATTTAGGCTGTCAAGTTTATTTTCTTATTGTTACTGCTAGTGATATTAAAGTGTAATTATAATATTTGTCTTACCTTCTGTTCTGATTAATTTTTTTCTAAATATTCTATATAGTCCACATAATATTGTCTATTTTGTCTTGGTATTATTAAATTGGTCTAGATAGTCTACATAATGTCGACTAAGTTTACATCCGATTTTAGATGTATCATGTAAATGTATTTTGCCTAATTCTTTCTTTAGGTAAAATGTAAATTATCTAAGGTATTTTCCGTTTCCGTTTTTTTTAATCTATTTTGTCCTCCGGTTCCGGCAGGCATTATTAATATGGCATTGAAAATCGGATCATTCTTAATTTGGCCCAGGCAATTTTGATAGAAAATGGTAAATTTAAATAATCCCGGTAAAATTAAAAATGACTAGACATTATCTATAATACCTTACAATTAATATTAACTGCGACATATACACATACATTACTTTTCTATCGACATTGCTTAAGGAGACTGGAAAAGATGCTCAAGAATTTCTTTGAAATATTCATCAAGTAGATAATTAAAAGTTTCAGAAATTTCGGATGAAAAACCACAGAAACCATCTCAAAATCCGTGAGTTCATTGTTTGAAGGTGTTGAGAAAAAATTATTCGAAATAAAACTCTTACTCGTAATTCAGTATAAAAGCCCATGGAAAAGCATAGTTTCAAATATAGTGGGATAAAGTTTTAAGTCACTGTAGTGAATAGAATATGGTCCCAAAGTTAGTACGCAAATATTAAAATTTAATACATATGTAGTTTTCTCATCGGTACATTATACGAGTATATCAATATATTCACATGCAGTTGTTTAGACGTTGATGTTGACTTTGTAGCCAGGGTACACTATATCATTACTCGTAATTAATTTTCGACCAAACAGTCTATCTGTATCTGTTTATTCGAATAAAATGAAGTAGATACAGGCAATCAAATAGTGAAGCCATAAAACGAACGTTATTATTAGCTCTTGTCTGTGGATACGTGTTCTCTTACAAAACTGTATTTTGCAAAACATCCAGAAGGAAGTTCGTCCAAACGAGGTCAGCCACAAATCCGTCGAAAAATTTCCAAACCTTAGAAAATTTATATTCCTTTACTAGCCTCTCGTCGATGAAAATTTTGTTTTATATTCTCCATCACGTAGCCCACTGTATTTGCCTCTAAGCCAAATTCTGCGTCTGCATTTAACGATAACTCGGACGATAAGTATAGCATCCTTCTTCTCCTTCATATTCCTCACCTCTAGTCTGTTTACGTATCCTTTGTTTAGTAAAAGATTTAATAAAAACGGTGTACGTCATTTCGTGAAGAGCCAAAGTTTTACTAGCTATTTACGAAAGTTTTCCATCGACTTAGTGAAATTTTTCACGAAGGTCCGGCGAGAAAATTCAAAAAAGTCTACACATTGCCAGAACTTTATCGTACAGGAATAAGTATATATTTTCTTACTTTTGCATATTTTACGTTAAATTATTTTTTTCTTATACATAATTTTCGCTTTTTACGTTTTACCTGCTGATACTTACCTATAAGTGCATATTCGGATGAAAACTGGCTAAAGAACTGCTCCGAAAATACAAAACGTCAGAAAATATCGAAATTCGGGAGGGTGATAAATTTATGTGGCACGTAACCCTTCAGCAATAAATTTTGCATAAGACGAGTAGGTAAGTATTTTCCTCCAAACATTTCACAGAATACCCTTTGCTTAATTTTACTTCTACATGGTAAAGCAGAACAGAACGTAGTCATTATTAGCCTTTGGGGAAAATGTAGTTTTAAACTGCTTGTAAAGGAGAGAGGAAATTCGATGTTACTTCTAGAAGTGAATAGATTTAAATTCGACACTCACATCTCTTTCATCTGCATTGCTTTTGAAATTATGATAGATTCATAAATTCAGGTTTAATGGCTTAGAAACAGCCCAGGCTAGATTTAAGATTTCAAGGAAGTGTTGCCCCAATGTTCAGGGCTTCCACGTATATAAGCAGTCAGCCCTGCCTCTTCCTTAAAGCTTAAACCCTCAATGAGAGTACTATCGACAATTTTTCAGCCTTTTATGATATTTTATTGAGACGCACGAAGGAGATAAAAATCTGAGATTCCAAACGAAAGGAGTTATATAACTTTCTTCATTCAATCAAAAAAGAAAAAAATGTCTATTCGCATGAATAAATGTGATTGAAAGCTGTTGAAAAAGAAGTCGGTATTACCCTTGAGTAAGGGTAATATCGACCCACGGGATTTATCTTAATACAAAATACTTGGAAATCAGTTCAAATTGAACTATAAATGGTCGAAAAATGTTCCTTGTCATATAATTCATTCGAAATATTACTAGGAAAAAAATTTCGTTTCTATTATATATTGGTTGCTTGAAAATATAAAAGCTTTTACAGACATCAATTCGCTGAATTTTCTAAAAATTTTCTTTTGACCACTTAGCTGCTTCATTGTCCACGATAGAAAGTGGAATATGCCTATCAATTTCATACATGAACGTCTTCACAGAAATTTCGGCATAACATGTTGAAATAATAAATTTTCCTTTTAAATTCAGCCTTTAAAAGAGAGAAAAAAAACTTGGCTTCACAGAAATTTCGGCATAAAATGTTGAAAAAATAAATTTTAGTTTTAAATTTAGCCTTTCAAAGAGAAAAAAAACTTGGCTTCTTTTTTCACAAGAGTTTCTCTAACTCGATCACAAATTGAGGTAAACAATTTAATTTATTTTTATTTTGTAGCTAGATATTTAAAGTGTTCTTTTTATCATCGAGGCATTGAATATTTTTCTTTGATCAAAATTTTAAAAAGCGATAAATTTTTAATGAAATTGAAAATTTGTATACCCGAGGGTACTCATACATTTTAGCCACCGAAGTGTGCTGAAAAGGCAGCTTTTGCACTAATCTGAAACAAAGAAGTTTCACATTTTTACACTTCTTCGTACTCGCTCATTCGGTTCGGCAGTATCACTATCACAGAAATGCTGTTGCCAAGCATTTATAAATTTATTGTTTGTTGTCGATTTTATTCATTAGCAGTATGTTTACATTTTCGTGTTTGTGTGCATGTGTGCGATTTTTCAAAGCGGTTATTCGATTGGGTGAGGGTCGGGAAATTACACAAATGCCTATGTTTTCAAGTGTGACAAACAATTTGAGCGAACTTTGTGCAAACTCAGCTCAAAAAATGTTAATTTGCGAACCACTTGAAAATAGCCATGGTAGATTACACCTTTGACAAGAATGAAAGGTGAAGCAAAAGCGAATCTTTGAAATACATACCAGCTACCATCGTGAAAATAGGCGTTTATAAACAATTTCTGGGTCTTTTGATTATAACTCGAAGAATTTTTCGTGAGGCATATTTTGATTCGAGATGGCATAGAAAAGATTTAAAAGCGATGTGATATTGTGATGTTGCATTTCACATGAAATTCCTTACACTTTTCGCGAATATATGTTTTTTTCAAGTTGTTTACACGAATATATGTTGAATTTCTTCTTTTCGCAGAGAAATGGCGAAGGAATTCCAAAGGTGTGAAGGTACACCTTATTATAGAAGATAATATACGTTTCGCTTAAATGTTGAAAAGACACCCTTGCAGCAGCTGTCAACAATATCAGATTTTTTTTTTTAAATTCTATATGTCCAACGACTTTTGACGACTTTTGAAAAATACTCTGTATCAGCATGGCATCTAGGTATTTTCTATTTTAAAAATACAACAATGTGCTGAAATGTGGATAAGGATATAAGTAAATCTCAGAAAAAACTTAATATTTTATGTAACACGCGATTATATTGCCAAGGTGAAACATTTTATGGGAATTTGTTTTTTTTTAAAGGTTTGATCAAGTACCATAACGCTCATTTTTACATACAAGTACATGCACACTTATTAGCTCCTCACTTCCCAATACAGTAAAGATATGTGGCCAAAAAGTTCGTCAATCTGCCTGTAGCCGATTGTACAATTTGCATTTGTTATTTACTGAGAACACCACGCACCCTTGAAATATCCAACTAAAGTAAGCTAAATGGTAGTTTTGGACCTTTGTGGAAAAAAATTGAGAATACTGGTGATATGTACCCCATCCCCTTCCAGAATGTTAGCAAAGGTACGTCACTGATTAAAAATGAATGGGTAAGCTGCGAGAAATTCGAAAAGAAATTATTATTCATTTTCTTCAATAAGCTCATCATTGTGCTCGGAATTATTGATGCGAGTGTACGTAATAAGCTTTATTGTCGAGTTTGACAAAAGCGTAAAGTATAGATATAATGTACAACACGTAGGTGGAATATAAAAATATCATCGAAACTTTTCCACTAACCATAACTCTTTTCCCAAACACACTGTTCCGAATGTAAAAATCACATTTTGCACAGATGTTCTCTCTCTCTCGGTTTAATTAAAATACCCTAATAACTTTTTCTTCTGTACATTTCGTTAAAACTTATGAGCAGGGTGGGCTGGAAAAAAACAAAAAAGGCAGCAATACTACCTAAAATAAGTCAAATTATTAAAACTCCAATATCCAACTTAATAAAAGGGATAAAATTTCAAAAATGTAACTGGCTGCGTCGTTAATTTTGCAAGTTTTACAACATTTGCAGACCATCCTCTCACAATTAACCTGAGTTATAAACGAATTTTGCTGAAAATCATTTTTCCCCATAGCTACCGTACAGAACACCAACGTAAAGCAAATTAATGGGAGTGAGAAATTTTGTCTGAAGCCCGTGTTCTTTGTAAAAGTTTTTGCATCTTTTTTTTTTTGTTTTGTAATTGGATATACCAAGGCTTACGGTGCATTTTTCCTTCCCTCCGATGGCTGTAAAAATATAAAATTAAAGAAAATTATGGTATAAAAAAATATTCGGAGCACCCTATAAAAGAGTATTGTAGAAATTTTCACAAATTGGATTCTGCTTTTTGAAGAAATTTTATTTTTGTGGCGTTGAAAACTTCCTTCACTGAGGATGGCGGAGGAATAGAATACCTACACGCTGGCAGAGGTAAAAGTATAAGCGGTTAATGAAAATGTTCATTTATTGTGGCTTTTGCAGCTATCTTCGTCAACGCAGTAAACGTATTTTTTAATAATCGGTTATTGTACAATGTCTTGAGATAATATTAAGCAGATGTTTGTAATTTTTTCCACCCAAAAGGTTGGAATATTGTTTATAAAATCACTTTTTGAAAGACTTTGCGTTGGTATAAGGAATCATCAAATATTTTGCAGTTATGGGATGAAAAAATTTTTGCAGACCATTTTACATTTATGATCTCACTGTACTCAACAAGGAACTAACATAAAAATTTTATACGAAAACTGTCCCGAAAGTAATTTCGCACATTCTCTATTTTGGCACCAGGTAACACTGCTGGCGACACAATTTGTACGGAAAATATTTGGCTACGTTGTTCGATTTTACCGTGGCAATTTCAATTTCTTTGTTTTATATAAGTTTAAGTATGTGCGACGGGATGAATCAACCCTCGAAATATGAGGTATAAGGAAAATCAATTGAGTGAACCCATAGAATGTATGTACACTTTATTCACTACCAATTATTTGGCGACTCTATGAAAAAATTCACCCTACTCCCATCACATTATCTGTACTCTGGACTGCAGAAAGGCGAGTATGGATGTAATGAGCTTTGATTGCAAGATTTTCAATGGAAAACTTATAGCTAACTATTCGTCTTAATTCAACAAATTTCGTACTTCAGCCTTCAGGTAAAATTACTTTATAAGGAAAAAAGGGATGAAATAAGTTGTCAAGAAGAGACCTTTTTTTTTCCTCATCAGACGACTTCCAACATTGCAAATAAGTAGCATAAAAAATCCAAGTTATACTCGTAACATTTTTCATAGCATTTTTCATAGCAATTTTTCTCTTTCCATAATTCATTTTACTTTGACTAGGTAACTCAAAAAATACAAAAATCAACAAGTTAGGACCTATTTTTTGTTATTCATCCACAGCGATAAAAGTACTGAAAAATGTACTTATTGGAGAAGCATAAAAAAATATCTTAAAATTAAAACTTCGTACTTCTATTGAAAATTTTAGTAATACGAGTATTTCAAAATTCCGAATTTTTACAATTTTTTCCGCACCTCTGGCAACACTGAAACTGAATATTGTGTACTATAAGGATGCGATAATTTTTTGCTTCAATTTTGATTTCTCAGCAGGTTTTCGCTCAAGAAACTTTTCTTTTTTTTTTTTTAATCAACCCTGCTAAGCAATTCCTCAAATGCCTTCTGATATGGGGTGGGGGGGGAGTGAATAAGAAAAAGTCACATACATTGCTAATTTTTATACAACGAAATTACTTCAATGGTACTCACCTAACATACGTATGACTCGACTTTGATTTTTAGTGATCTGACGCGTTCTGAAGTTGCCTGGAGACGCTTGCTTCATGAGCTTGGAGCTGCGCAATCGAAATCCAATCATGATGTACAGCACGGAAATGACGCACATTGGTATGACAAAAAATACCAACGATGAGATTTCGAATGCATGATCCATTACTGACGGAATTACTGTGCATTCCACTCGGCCTGATACATTCACAACACCAAACTGCACTGCCTAGAAAAAAGAAAAGAAAAAAGAAATGCACGATTAGGGAAGAGGCAAATGGGGCGGATTTCTTCAACTGCCGACTTTACGAAGGGGTAGAAAAAGGTTTTATATAGTAATGTTAAAATACCTATCAGATTGATATCGGTACAAAAATTATCAAAAACGTCGATATAAATTCTTAATATCGATATAATATATCGATATTATGAAAAGAATGCGATATACCGTCATTTGCCAATGGCGGACACCTTCCCAATGGCGGTCACCTTCTTTTTCATTTTTGTATATTTAGTGTTTAAACCGACTTATAATGAAACTGATGATGTCACATGGTAGCTGTTACCCATGGTAATGCATTGAATCACTCAGTTAAATTTTTGCTCCATCCAATAGAAATATTTGGCCATTAATTATGTTCTTGTCAAATAAAATATTCAATTTCGTAATTATTGCAAAGAAAAAGATTAGATAGTAAACATTTTTTAAAACTGATAATTATCTATTCCTGTGATTATTAAATAATGTTCCTTCAAAGCATCAATGATCCTAAACCATTACAAACATTGAATTTTACAGTTATAGAATTATTTCATCTGTTTCAAACGTTTTTTTAAGGGTATCCGCCATTGGCATAAAAGAAATATCAATTTTCCAATGGCGGACACTTGCTTTTATTCACAACTTGAGGCTGGAATAAATCCTATACCTACCATAAACCCAAGGTATGAAGCCAAAGGATGACTGTCATGCCTTGTGACATCATTGAGTTTAATTGGATTTGTTTTTTTTTTGTTCATTTAATTATTTGAAAAATGAATATATCTACACAAATGTGCATGGTAAAATGTTTTCAATTTGTTTTTTATCCAGTTGTCTCTATAAGTGGATGTGTGGAGGGGAGTTGAGCCCCGGAATGGCCAGAGGATGAAGCCCCTTACTAGTCAACATCATAATTGAAAAATATAATAACAATTATTCACGTTTTTTTCTACATTACAAATATTTTTCTAGGTGTCCGCCATTGGTGTGTCTGCTACTGGAAAAATGAAAATTTTGATGTCCGCCATAGGTAAAATTCAGATAGTTGGGAAAAATGATAGGGTGTAATATGTGTATGGGTTACGGGGGCCAAAAAGGGGAGAAGTTTTCAGAAGAAGGTGGGGGCAAATATTCAAGGCATCAAGTAAAATAATTGAAGCATTTTTCAGCAAGCTATGAAAAAATTAAGGAAAAAAATGCCTTAAGGTGTCTGCCATTGGCAAATGACGGTAAATGGAATTCCGTTCTACCTTACAAAATGCTTTGCCACAGTCTATACTCTCGCCTCCGCGAAAATGACTTGAGCTGAAAACGCAGAATAGATTTGGTAAATAAAATTTCCTGAGAAAAAATTTGAAGACAGGGTCGAGAAAAACTGACTTTTTTAAAAAGAAAAAAAAAATACTTATTTTAGTTTTTGTGAGAACATTATTATACAATAATGGATGAAATAGCTATCATGTTTGTTCGAATCTATTTCAAAGAAATTTTATTATTTTAAGAAATGGATATTTTTGTCTGGCAGCTTTTCAGCATGCCACTACCTTCACTCCGCCGAGTTCAAACACCCACTTCATGCATTCTTGAATAAATGTTCATCATCCGTAGCATTTTTCACGCACGCCTTAGATCTACGAACCAGGCTTACATAAATTTTTCTTCCACTTTGTTGTCTTTTTCTTTTCTTTTGTTATGAGGAGGGTGCGTAGGATGGGAACTGAAATTCCTCGGTAAAAACTCTAGTGGGAATAAGTTTCCTTGCTTTCGTATTTCCTTAATAAAATAATATATTTTTCAACCCTACGTGTTCTTAGTGAAAAAGCGAAAAACGTGTAATACACGACAACTTTTCATCTGTAAATGTAGCGCGAGTTTTAAAACTTGGGACGGAAAATAAACGAAAGGGTAATTTGCGACCTGATGGTAATTTTCATTTTCACCAGGTATAGTGGCAAACAAGTTGGAACACTTTTTCGGCTCATCTTCGTTAAGCACATAAAAGAGGGGCAAAATTAACAGCTCGAGAAACAATTTATAATTAGAACAATAATAAATGTCTGTATTATACAACTGCTCAAAAGACATCAAGCATCACATTAACCAATTATTTATCATAATTCTGGGCCTGAAAACCAGACTGATCCAAGTCCTTTTAAGTTTTGAGACATTCGCAGCTGAACTTTTCAAAACACAACAACCCTTTCACTTATTGGTCATTTATTGTGGTTTTCATTTTGAATATGCGTGGCTATTTTGGAACAATAAATGAACACGATGAAAGTGTATCACAAAAATTGGCAAAATCCTCTCAGAATCTTCTAATCACTAAATTTGGACTTAAATCATCCTAGCCCAGAGTTGACGTTTCAAAAACAAAATGATTCCTTTTTTCCAGACAGTGGCGGATTCAAGGGGGGGAGGGGAAAATTCCCGCCCCAAATCCACAAAAAAAATCTATTTTCTTGAACCCCTCCCCCTTTATGCTGAAAAAAACACAATCTCACCATTTTAGCATTTATCATACTTTGAAAAATTTGGATATCCCCCCCCCCAAAAAAAAAAAATGTAGCTCTGGATCCGCCACTGTTTCCAGATGGATGATCTAGAAGTCCTTTTTGTCCTTTTAATTTTCCTAGAATGCTATCCAAGCAAACGAAATATACGAGTAGGTACACTACACACGCATAAATTTGTTATTTTAAAAAAGTTCACATTTTCGATAATATTTACTCTGTTGAAACAAGGTGTAAGGAATAAACTGGGTACTGGAGGGTTCTGCAACATTTTCTATACTATAATATGTAGAATCTATTCCCATGAAAAAACGAGCATGAAAAACAATAATTGTGACCACTAAATTTATTTTGGGACATTATGGAGAAAATTTTTTTCAGCCAAAATTATGTTTTTTTCAGATTTCATCACGATTCATCTTCAGTTCAAATAAGATTATTTACGGCGCAGAGTTAGGCAATTTTACAAACATTCACATGAAACGCACTTCACAATAATGTGCGTAAGTCTTACCGTTTGATTTCTGCTTTGTAAGCGGAGAAATCTTTTTTAATACTGACTTACCACTATTTCGAGGACCAAATTTGTCAGCATGTATACATAATTTTGAATTAAAAATAAATCATTCTCAATTTTTACAGTTTACGAGGTGCATGAAATTTGATTTTACAAATAGAAAATGATTTTTCGTTTTTGTCAAACTGGTAGCTATACACTTTAACTACGATGCTGAAAATATGAACAAATGAAATCATGAACAGTTTACAGTGGGTCAATAAAAGGTTTAATAAAATCTGTAATACAGGGTGCGGCAAAATGACCAGCCACATTTGTTTTTCCAATTATATGCGTAAGACAAAAGATAGAGACATGAGGTTGGTTTTAAATTAAAATTCATTCTTTAAGGTTACATATGAAATGAAATTTTACTCGCATGTTGATCATTTTGGCTAGCAAATTTGCAAAGGCGCAAAACTCAATTTTTTAAGACTTTGCTAAGCAATAATCATATTTTTTCTACTAATTTCTTACGTATTCAGCCGGTAGGGAATTTACCTCCTTGCGCTAACCATGAAGAATACCACACGTGCAGAATTCCCCTCCCCAGTCAATTTTATCCATCACAGGTAGCATTTAGAGGAAGAAATTGCAAAATAATGTAACCATTGCTTAGCAAAGTTGAAAAATTGAATTTTACGCCTTCAGAAATGTGTTAGGCAAAATGGTCAACATGTGAAAGTGAAACTGCATTCAGTAGCGCACCAAAGTAGGGATATGGAGCTGAAGCCTTTCCTTTAGGCCTTGAATTTCACTAAAAAAAGGTTGAATAGAAGATTTTCAGTTTTTTGGGACTTTTTTGGGAGTAAATTTATGCCTCAGCTCCTCCCTTGAAAAATTTCTGGGTGCGTCACTGATTATATTTCATACGTAACCTTAAGGAATGAAGTTTTATTTAGAAGCAACCGCATGTCCTTATCTTTTTTCTTATGCGTATAATTCAAAAAACAAATGTAGCCGGTCATTTTGTCGCACCCTGTATTATACATGGAGATATATATATTGAACGCACGATTTCATGTATCGGTAGATAATAAACTTTTTTATACCGAATCCGATAGTAAATAGTACTTATTTCTGTAAAGAGTAAGTTATGAAGATGTTAAGTTGGAAAAGAAAAAAAGGATGGGTCTCCACGATAAGAAACAAGAGACGTAAAAATTTATAAATCGTTTTTAATAATGAAATATTAAATCTATCAGGGGTCAAAAACCTTGCGTGGGTTCACTAAGCTTTGCGAAAATATATTGGAGAGCGAAGGTAGTTTACTAAAATTTTCAGCAAGCTTTCTTATGTTTAAACCTGAATGGGTTCTAAACAGCGGAAATATTTAGTTCTCTGTATTCCAAGGTTTGTAGCCGGGGTATTTTTTTCAGAAGGGGCTCCGTCAGGGCTTACCGAGGATATGCTTCCTCACCCTCTCATCGCCTTCCAACCTCTTTGCTTTCTTTTCCTCTCATTTTACTTAACTGAAGGGCGACTCATCTAGGTCAAAGGGGGTTCAGTCCTCCACAGCTCCTCGCTAGCTAAGGCACCTGCTTTGTTCTTTGATTATGAGGTATGAAAAGTGCTGCTTATAGTAATTAAAACTTGATAATTGTGGCGTTGTATAGGTGAAGGGCCCATTTAGTATATTTTAGTTTCTTTTTAGATAAAATCATCCATTTTCAGGTCGCATAGGCTTAAAGTTTTCAACTTTCAGTTTTTGTATGATTGTGCTTCAGCACACCCCCACTGCATCATACAAATACATAGTGCTACTTGCATGCTTGTAACTCATTTCCATGCTACTAGAGAGTGTTTCGATGATTTTGTGAAAGTTGATGATTTACTATCGCGCCATTGAACCATCATCGATTTAGAATTTATGGCGACAAAAATATGTATCGAAAGCTATTTTTCTTAGAATCTAAATCCTGGAAGTTTGAGAGTGATGAACTATAGCTACCCCGAGCAAAGTCATTAAAATAATATGTTTACACGCACATAAAGCGTGTGAGAAATATTTTCGAATGAATATTAATGACAAAGTGAATAAAATTAAAAATTTACTTCATTCTTAAATCAAATCCCGGATGATAGATAAATTATTTGACAGACGTAGGTAGGAAAAATATTTTCAATGAACAAGAATTAAGCCCGACAACCGTATAATTCTCCAGAAGGTCGGCATAAATTGATGACAAAATATAAGATGGTGTCATATAAGTGCTGAAGAAAAACGCCAAATCGTTGGCCCTCATCAAGATTTGAAGTTTTAGCTAAGAAGATCTAAGTTAAGTTTTTTAAATTATCAGAGAAGGCATCTACATATTTCAAGAGCAAAACTCGCATACGTAGAAAAATACATACGAGTATTTCCTCGAATGCAATACGTATTTTAATAAAGAGAGCAAGTAAGCGATAATTGTTAATTTTTGGAAAAGTCAAAATATTAAAATAATTATCACGAATGTATTTAATTATGCTAGGATTCGTTGCTTAAAGAAATTTTCTATTTCTGAGAACAGAATATTCGAGTCAAATTGTGCCATAGGTAGTTGAAGGTCATTAAATCTATGTCTTTTTTAATTACATTTCACATTTAGGATTCTTGCATACAAGCACCAGCAATTTGAACTTTATTATGATGTATTAGAATACTGAATAAGTTTAAAATACAAGTACCCAGATTTAAATGTGTTACAATATTTTCGAATAATTTCATGTCACGTTACACAAGGTTATGAAAAATTATGTAGGTATGCAGATTACTTTGCAGAGGTAGAAAATTATTTTACAAATTATTAAAACTAAAATTTGTACCATCGACCACTTAAGAGTCTGCAAAACCGAGTCTCCCTTCTCTCAAATTCTGTATAAAAATTCATTTTTCTGTCTAAGGTGCTCCTTCTTTTGAAGTTATGAATTTTGTATCTCCCACCTTGCAGACTTTGGTTCAATTTCATTAAGAAAAAAAAAATCCATAAATATTTCGGCCCCTAATAAGCGGTGCTTCAAGGTGGTTGAAAATACGTCTATTTTTTTCTCCAGCGCACTCCAGTTTATAATAATATTATAAAGTCTACTTTCTGTTCCGTGTCGTAGTTAAATAAAAGCATTTAAAAAATGGACTTATCCCTTTCTTGCATATCAATGTTCATTTCTATTTTATAATTTTCTAAGTAAACAAATGTCATGCAGTCTGAAGTTTGAAAAAATTTTTCGTCCATTCAAAATATCAAAAAAACAGTAACTATCGTAGCATCATTGTAGAAGCTTTTCAAGCTATTGTAATTGAATAAGAGTTTGAAAAAAAGCATTACCTGTGGAATAGCCAAGCATAAAGCCATCAGCCAGATAATGATGATATGTTTCACAGCTCTCGACAGTTTCGATACAGTTTGAGACATAAATGGATGACAAATGGCTACGTATCTCTCAATGGTAAATGCAGTTATGGTCAAGACTGTCGCATTTGTAGCTGACTCAGAAGCAAAGCCTTGTAGAATGCACGATACTTCTCCAAATACGTACGAATATCTGAAATTAAAAAGGAATAGAAAATATTACTTTTACACGTTTAGAATAAATTACAAATACAAGATAGTTGCTCCGATATGCGAGGTAAACAAGGAAATATCTTTTTAGAAAAGTTCGTTTGGTATATTTTATTTTCAAAAAAAACGTAACGAGTACTGAAAAGCCGGTACCGGACCACATACAGGGTGTCCTCTTTGGTATAATAGTTCAATTGTGCTCGGAATTTAGAAGGCGATGAAATTTCAAGTAAGGGTAGGTAGGATTTTAAATAGGGGTCAAATCGATTTCGAGTGGTTAAAATAAAATTATGATTTGAATATAAGAAATAGAAAATTCTTGCAAGTAACGGTTGAAAGCGAAATTTCTGCTAACTTGAGAATAACTCGAATTTCCTGAACTATAATTCTAGCTTTTCTCTACCAATTTCTTTCAAATCATTCCAGAAATATCAGTTGTGTTTTTCTTTCTCAACGAGTACCTATACGTATAAAGTACTTTAGAATATTAGAAACACGTCGTTTGGGAAGAATGGGAGGCGAGGAAATAAAACTTTTTCGTCAGAACATACAAAAGTCGTATACTTCTCTTTTCTGAATGAATAAATTCAAGATTTTTCTCATACATTAAGAAATAGCTTCTTTGTGTTCATTTTTAAGTCCACATATTACATGTATATGTGCTTACATATATACTTTTTTCAAATTCGATGCAGGTCAAAAAAATAGTGACATGAATATGAAATAAAAAGTTTCTACCTAAAGAAAAGTGCTGAGAGGGTTTCTTCACTTCTTCAAACCTCGAATTTCTTGACCCATTTTTTCTGTATACCTATTTTTGACGTTTCACATTCATAGAATAAGAAAAATCTACAATCGGGTGAAGAGTGCGACTTGAAATGAGAAAAAATAAGAAATACAGAATGAAAAGCAGCTGAGAAATGTGAAAAACAAGTTTATGGTACGTGATAAAATTTTAAAGGGTGAAAAAGGAGAGTGTGACAATGAAGTGAAAGAAAACTCCGTGTAAATTATAGTTAATAATTGTCATTCACAACGCAAACAGTTTATGTTTTGAAAACAAACACTTTTTGTCTTTAAAATACGAAAAAATACGGCAATACAAGAACCTAAGATGGAAGCGCGTAGGTAAAGTTTGTATATTTTTCGAGTAGCAAAATTACATTTCCAAGGATAAGTAAATGGATCCGAATTTCGAATAAAGAATATCACTTTATTTTGTATTAATTTCAACGGAAGATTAATAAATTATAAATACACTCGGCGAAAAAATATTAAAAATCAATATGCTGCGGGCTAACTTTGGGACTGAAATTCAGGTTTCATTGAATTTTAGTACACATGCAGCACACTAATTTTTAACATATATTTATACTAATTTTCAATATTTTGTATCAATTTCTAATGTTTTCCTACTAATTCTTGATAAATCTGCATTAATTTTTCATACATAGCCTGAATTGTCCTAGAGTTCGTCATCAGATATTAAAATTTAATATGCAGTTTTCTGTCAATATGGGTATATCTCTTTCTATAAGTTCACGTTACACTCTGTTTTGAAATATGATGAACTATAATTGTTAACAAATTTCAATTTCAATCTCATTTACTCAGAGCAAAACTAATCACATAGAAAATTAAAAAAATTACAAATATCAGACAAGAATGCAATTATGAAATGACTGTAGTTATTTTACTGACAAATCAAAAATTATCGAATAAAACCAATGTTGAGCATCAAATTACTCATCTTTAGGGGGATTCAAAAATAAATTGATGATGTGTGACACTTTCAGTGGTTCCAAGATTTTTCTCTCAATTTTCTCAACAACACAAACTGAAAGATCCTAATAATCTTCATTCGAAATCAGTCAGAACACAAAAATCGGCTTTTTCATGCTAAGATCCCTTTATTTATAGGACACGTCACATATTTTCTCTTCGATCTAAAGACAGAAATGACGAAGGTCAAGACTTTGTACATTTTTTGGTTGCCTTTTTTTACCTTCTAATATCAAGCCATTGGTTCTCACCTTGAGAATAAAGATTTTACAGAAAGTTTATGAAACCTGGTTTTCCATACAGCCAACTTAGAAAATAAGTATTTTTACGCATTTACATTTAACTATCATATTTTTCTACCAACTTTTGCAGAAAGAAAATGACATCATGCATTTACGAGTACATTCGTGTAATTTATGTACTTATTTAAAAAATTCGAATAAATTAATTTTGATTTATTACATTTCTTCGAGGTATTTTATGCTTCGTCTTCTTGTCTGCAGTTTCTCAACTAAAACATCGAGCTGAGTATCTAAGCGGCTATCGAAGCGAAGAATAAAGTTTTCCTTTGTCTTTCGACTCGTAAAAAAGACGAAATGTGAAGAGAATTAATTTCCTGCTGAGTACACTGTTTCTAATAAAAATAAATTTCAAAACTATTTGTCCTCAGATAATCAGATCTTGCTATGGTACTGAGAAAAGTACAGAATTTCAAATATGCACTTCGTAAATATTTTCTTCAAAATAAAATAAATTATTCATCTTTCACGAATTTTCTTGCGTCAGTTTTATGGAAAATAAAAATTTCAACGAACTCAGCTCGAACTGCTTTTGCTGAAAAATCTTTCAAAAATGTACAGTTTCTCATTCTTCTTCGGATTGGAAGAGTAGAAATGCCGACACTTTACAGTCTTTGAGAATATTTTTCAAGTTTACTTTGAAAAGTACAGTTGGAAAAGGAATTGAAACCAAATGGGTAGATTTATTATACAAGGTGCTCCAGTTTGGGTTGGTGAGCCAGTATCAGTGAAATTAACTCACTTTAAATAAATCAGAATAACTTTATACCTATGTGAATTTGAAAGCGAAGGGGGTAACATTGCTGTAATATAATATGTTTGGCTAACTTCACTTTAAAACGTCATGCTTAATAAGATTATTTTTTCAAATGTCAGTTAAATTGATCTCATCCAAATTGATCAATATTATACTTACTGTCAGGAATCGATGAGCATTCGCACATGAAATTAGGAAAAATAAAAAATGAATTAGAAATTTGTAATTCAGGAAAGAAAAATAAAGATGAACACAAATTTATTCACGATGCACTATTCTAAATTAAGAATGACGAAAAATATTAATTACAAAAAGCACAGAGTAGAAACTTTGATATTGCTCCATCCGCGGTTGAAAAAGAACTGAACTGATTGAACTGAGAAAGAACAGAAATGAGAAGAGTTGAGTTGAGAACCAGTCACAGAGTGGTACAAGTAAACGCTATTGTTCTCTTGAAATGATGATGATGATGATGATAACAATCATAAAGAATGAGGAGAAATGTGAAAGAAAGAAAATAACAGGATTTAGCCGAATCTTAATTCTACCTTTTTCTTGGCAGTGTTGCCAGCTAGGGAAATAATTAATCATTATTGTACTATTCAGCAAAACCATGTTGGAAATAATTTACTTAATTTCTATCACTTACAATTTTTGCCTCTTTTGAGACGTTAAAAATTGGGTGCTAATTTTTTTCCGACTCATTAGAAATTACAATATATTATATTTTTTCTAAAGCATAGGTAGTGTAAATTTCTTTTATGAGTACATATTAAATTATATAGATAATCCGAGTGATTCATTTTATTTTTTTCATTTCATAGAGGAAAATGGAAATTTGAGCTTCGCTTCGCATCAAAGAAAAACAATTCGGAAACAGGATTCAAAATAAACGTTCTCATACTCTTACAGTCGTTTACGTCGAAGTAGAGGTAATTTATTTTAACGACAGTATTATTTTCAGATTACACGAGCATTTTGGCTGTTATACAAACGTACATGCAACAAATTTATAGTAATGCAGGAGCTAGTGAACTCGATCGTAAATTCCATTACCAACACGCTACAGAAATTGGTATCTACTTATATATGAGGAAGGCGAATCGGAAATTCAGATTTTTCCAATAAAAAAGGCCGAGTCAAACTCAAGAGTACACGTTTATATTTTAGGTTCGTTATATGAAATAAAATTGAGTGTCTCAGTTCCAAAAGGGGAATAAAAAGCCTAAATCAATCTTCTGGGAAATGAAAATGAAAAAAAAAAAAAAACTGATTTTAGATATGGTACTTATCTCTGAAATGAACGAACGAACCGAACGAACCCACAGACTGGGAACTTGCGACAACAACAACAAAAATTGTATTACATAGCGCCGTTTTCAATCTTCTAATGAATTTTGAAGTATAAAAGCCAGCGCAATCCTATAGGGGAATAAAAATAAATTTTAGACTACAAGATATAAGAAAACGTCAGTAAAATTAATTTAGCACCTACAATAGTCGTTGATGCTGCTGCGTGAACCAACGAAGAATTAGCTGAGAATTTTTTTTTTAAACACATTCTACCCGCTCCTGATTGACCTTTCAACTACCTCCTTACCCTTACTGCCGCTTACACTAGTTATTTTAGTCGAATGTAAAAACTCTGATTTTTATCAAACAAAATCTTAGGTACGGTACTTAATTTTATGACATTGTTACAACCATTAAATGTACCCAGTTTTCGAAAATTAGCACTCGATTCTAACGTAAATGTATCTACATCCATTAAATAAAGGAAGCATGGCGATATTTTAAAATCGATTACTGTGCAATTAATACAGCAGTTGACTTATATATAGCGTTAAAACTGAAACACCGAATCGTATTTATTTTCGAGTTCAATTTATGTATGTACCAAATAAAACTACAATGTACTTCATTTCGTTTTTATTTTCGACCATCGGATCTGAAAATTTGCAGATATTTTTGTCATCTTGATTATTTTTCCAAATCCGTTTGTAAATCGGATTTCCTGATTATAATCGGAGATAATTTTTGGGCAATTTTTCTAAATCTGTTTGTAAAACGGTTTCACGGATTATAACCCGGGCCAACAAATATCATAAAACAGCCTTCACGGAAAATGATCCGGACTCATTTCCGGCAAGACTGATTACAATCCGTTCGAAATCCGTTTTAGAAGCCGGAAAACAGGAAAATTCCGGGTTATAATCCAGAAACGGATTATAACCCGGAATAAAACGGATCCTTTTTCAAAATATTTTGCCCATAGGGGTATACCTTCTGTTTACACGAGTAGGTACGCATTATTTACACCCTAGCTTTCTCGTGCCACTCATATGATAAATATTACACTAAAAATCATTAAGCGTATACAAAAAACCTGCAGCTGAGATTTTATTTGAAAAATAGAGTCTAACCTTGATACCAAAGAAATCTTACCACTTGTTTATTGTCTGCATTAAAACTTTGCTTATTTTTGCATTTGTGGTTATGATGGTGCAAATTACTCACTCGTATTTCCCGATTTTTAGAAAAATCATAATTTCAATTAATAAATAACGCCTCGATGGCGATTTGTTAAAGCTAAGGCACAATAATATTCATAATCCATTTCGTGTTTTGCGAATTATTTGCCAACAAGTTCAATACGAGAAATGTTATTACACGTAAATTATGCTATAGGTACTGATTAAATTTATAATCGAGACAATAATAAATGGGCGGTATATTCTTTCGAATGAATCTATAGGTGGCGCAAAATATTGAAATGACTAAAAATATATTTGCATCTTAAGCCAATGGCTTTTCGTATCTTGATATGATAATAGCGAAAAACGTATAATGCAGTATAGCAAGCGTCTAATAAAATTAACTAATTTGTGGTTCATTATTTGTTAGATTAGTGGCACAAGTTGACAAGAGTATTTCTGTTTACAGGCTTCAAATAGATTCTTATCAAAACAGGATAAAAACAAATATAGGAGAGAGACTATAGGGCAAAACAGATCATATAGAGCAAACAGGATCAGTTGAATTTCACTTTGCCATACAACTTGAAAAATTAAGTAAAACTATATTTCGTATATAGCCATGTAGGTATTCAGTTATTGGCAACATCAACTCCTTCTATTCTGCCTTTGCTCTTCCAACAATTTGCAATCTAGTTTGTTTGGGAATATTAAAATTTATGAATTCTAATAATTCAACTTCGAATCATTACATTTATCTATCGGAATATCTATCACTCAAACCATTAGATTGAAAATGTAAAATTTCATATCAGCTACATCGATTCGGAAATGAAGCGGATAATTATTGCTTCCTCTGATAATAATCAATTAAGACATAATTTGACCATGTACGACTATATTTCATATTAATTAAATTGAGAACTGGTTTCCATCGCTCATTTCAAATATATATATAAGTACAGCAAAAGGACAACCGACTGATTAAATTGGAAGAAAAAAAAATTACTAACGATATTCACGAGAGACTAATATAATTATCATACACACCTGAAAAGAGGGAAAACAATAATGGTCGACATGTTTGTAGCTATATAATCTTTTACACACCGAATTTAATTCCATAAAAAATGAACGAGAAAAAAAATTTGCCCATAAATCACAAAAATTAATCAACCCGTAATAATTCCTTGATTAGGTGCACAAAATTGACTCAGCTCGTAGAAACTGGTTCTCACATCAGTTTTCATAATGGTGTAGGTTCAAGACACTATCAAGTAAAAAAAACCTTGTGCTAACAAAGATTCACAATAATTTGCAGATTTCGAGATGAAGAGTTCAATTTGTAGGAAGTCAGCTCTATACGAGAAATAGACGATAATTTTTTTTTCATTTTAAAATTTGAAATTTATTTCTTTCCTACGAGAACCAAGAACCGCATATCAAACCGGTTTCATGGTCTCCCTTGACCAATAAACTGATATAGACGCATCCTTCAACTCTGGATGTGATAAGTTCAAACTGAAAACAACGCGCAATCTTCAGTTCAATCTTCCGTTTTTTTTTTTAATTTTATTTGAACAAAAATTTTGAAGAAAAAGAAAAGAAAGAAATTACACTACAAATCTTGAAGCGAATTATTGTTAGTCCAGGACAAATATGGAATTCAAAAAGAAATCAAAGCAAACAGGACTTTTGGCTGTAAGTAGCTCTTATACTCCCAGTGGCGGATCCAGAGCTCCATTTTGGGGGGGGGGTGAATCCAAATTTGGTCAAAGCATGGTAAATGCTAAAATGGTGAGATTGTGTTTTTTTCTGCATAAAGGGGGAGGGGTTCAAGAAAATTGATTTTTTTGTTGATTATCGGTCTATTTTTTGAATAGGGGGGGGATTTCTCCTTTCCCCACTTGGATCCGCCACTGCATATCCCTGACCAACATGCTAAAAGTTCTGCCCATCAAAGGTGTGAACCCTAGGAGTGGATTAAACAAGGTGTAAAATGGTTTTTTGTTCATAACTCTTCAACTATACCAATTCAAAAAAAAAAAAATGTTTGATACAAAAGTTGTTTTCGTATTAAAGCTATAAATTTTATAGTTCCAAGTATTTTTGTGTATTTCCTTCTGCAGGAGTGAAGAAGACGTACTGAAAAAACCACTGGTTTTTTAACATAAAAATTTATAGTTTTTTTTGTAACTCGCCAGGTTTTGATATGGAAATAATACTTCAAATAAGAATATTCAATTTCCTTAAAAAAAAAAAAAAGTTCAGAGCAAGAATTGAGTGGAAACGACAACAAGATCATAAAGTTGCATGGCTGTTGAAAGTAATTAAAGATATAATTTGCATGGACGGACTTTGCTGGACGTGTTTGGAAGGGCTAAAAAATGTTTTATCCGTCACTACAAAAATTAGAAAAATAAAAAAGATTTTCAATTGAAAATTTGCTAAAAAGACGCTTGATAATAAGATGATAATAGGGGTAAAATGGGGAAAAAATTATTAGAGCCCTGCTGATAAATCGAAGTTTTGTTATTTTAATTCAGCTGGGAGGGGGGGTAAATTGATTTTCTCAGGGGGCGAGGGCAAATTTCAGCTCTAGCGGGTATAGCCTCCTGTCACCCTCAAAGTCCACCTAAAAATATATAGACTATAATGCAATTCCCTTACAAATTTTCATCTCAAATATCCGAAAATATTTTTACCTGACACTATCTCTATGAAATAGACTTCATCCTTCTCTGCGGATCAAGGGGAAGTAACCCCTACTGATCTGAAATTTCTTCCAATCTGTTCTCAAATGATATCTTCAGGAAGCTTATTTCTCAACATTTTGATTCTCGATTTGATTTATGAATCATGTCAAAAATGTCAATTTTATTTTTACAGCTCCATTGAAATTTATTTAAAGCAAAATTTAGAAACTCTGCAAAAGAGGTATCCTGAAAACATCCTTTGAGAGCATATTTCCGAAAATTTCTGATCAATTAGGGAATAACTGAGGGACAGAAGAGCATTGCCGTGAATACATTTTTCATAACATACGCAGAAACTACCCTTCGACCAAAATGTTATTGAAGCTTGTCATAAATTTTAATTCATTATTTTTGAGTTTCATCTTACCTACATGCCGCCAATTTATATTTCACCTAGTTCGAAAAATCTAATCCAGCTATAGGCAATAAATTGAAATTATTTCATGGCATATTCATTCGCGCACAAAGCAGCACATATAACTAAATTGAACATTATATACATACATAAGTCGACTCGCATGCAAATAAAACAAAATTCTAAAATTACTTCCAAAATAATTTCACATATATTCGTTTCTGTTAGTGCAGAAGTAACAGAGGCGTATATTATTGCTGACTCGCATTAATAAGAAAGGGTTAAAATTTGCAGACCTCGTAGCACAATTTCAGCTCGAATCTTTTCCTCGGAGTTTGCCAGACGAATGTTACCAGGGTGTTCTAAAATTATAGGCAACATAAACCGCTCTGATATACGACACCAAACGATATTAAATTTCTTGTGCACAGTGCTGAATATTACGTCGTCTGCGGAATACATGGTTGGTATATTAATCTCTCGAAATTTTGGCTAACCGATATAAGCACAAAGGTCTCAGACTCATTTGTTACGAACCTGGATCGATTGGCTACTAATTACGTTTCGCACAGTTGTTTTCAAATCCAACCTATTAGAAAATTTGAATAAATGATATATTTAACGATAACATATGGTACTAATATAGACTCATCCAGAGGACCGCATTTCACGCTGAAAATTCCCGAAAAGCGAACTTGGCAAATGAAAAGTGATTAGCAAGAAGGGGATAAGCCCGCTTAGGTGTAAGTCCCTGCGGTGATTTACTTGTAATTGCCAATTCTTAGTTCATTTATAAAGCTTATCTTTCCAAAACGTATAAAGTGAATTTTTCTGAAAAATGAATTAGTGATGCCATGAGGTAGTTTACTATGCAGACTACATAATAATTCACCGAAGCCACAGACAATTTCCATGGTTTTTGATATTTATCGGGGAGAAAGAGGGAAAGGGAATAACAATTTTCGTTTTCCCAAAAGCATCGTGAGTCATTGAACTAAGTTTCTGCTGTCTGCATATTTTGTAAATAATGATAGATGAAATAATCATCATTTTCAGTAGCTTAGGAGCCAATAAATACCCACTGAAATTCTAATGCAGCGCATTGTAGCAATGTGAGGTCCGAAGGAGAAAAGGACCTAGGGGTTAAAAAGCAAATTTTACAAGAGAGACGAAAAATCAAAAATAAAAGTCAGAAATAATTTTGGTATTTTGCCTTATGCAGGCTACTAAAATAACAGCTTATCGTCAAGTCTCATCTTCTGTCTTTTTTTGTCTTTTTATTGCGAATACGTCCGATAGCTGCTCACTATACATTTAATGTTATACACAAAAATAAGTCGAGATAAAAAGTTTCTGAGATACGTAAGTATAGCTTTGTTCGGACGCTACCAGGCAACCTGTAATTACAGTTTTCCTGGTCTGTAAACTGGCCCAAGTATGGGCCAGATAAATGAAAGCGTTCAAACAATTTCCTGGCATATTCAACACTCTCTATCAAATTAACCAAGCAAAATTTTTTTCAAATATTTGTGAAGAATAAAAATATCTTACTCTTCTTTTCTAGAATAAACTAAAAATCAAACAAAGTAACGTCTTCAGTGTTTCCCATAAATACAAAATACTTCCTGGCATATTTGATGATTAATTAACAAAATTAGTCAACTCTTTGATTTCATTCATAAAACTTTTGACAATAGTCAAAATACCTACACTGATAAGTGATGAAAATTTTCAAGATAAGCGAATTAAAGGTGAAACAATTTTTCCTGGTCCGTTACCAGGACGTTTAAGCTCCTGGCAAATTATAACCAGGAACTGTTTCCTGTAACCTTCCTGCTAGCGGCTGTAGAACAGTTCCCCGCAAAGGAGGAGAAAATATGATAGTTGCGCGCCAAATGCTTTTTAATCATAGAGCAGTTCCACGCGGATGGTTTTTAGGCTACAGAGCAGTTCCACGCAGAAGGTATTTCATTGAAAAATACAGTAAATACAGTTCCGCGCCTGAAATTTTTTATTTTACATCTGAGCACATAAGTATTGAATAAAATACATAAATTATTTTTTTTTAATGCAGTAAGTAAGTCAATGAATTTAAAAAATTAATTTATAGTAGGTCATTAATAATTCCAAAAATGAAGAACTGGTTCCCCTTCAAAAACAATTTGACTATTCACATCAGTATAAATACGAGCACAACACTTTTTAAAGGTACACCTCCAAGATATTCCTGCTTAACAACATGATCTTTTCAAAATTTAAAGCCATTATAAACTTTCAATGTTTTTCCTTTTTCACTGATTACTGAAAAAGCTTCCATAATAAAACGTTTACCATACACAGGTTAAGAATACAACTAAAAGACTTGATATCGGCGCGGAACTATCTTATCTTGATATAGGCTGATTTTTACTGCGCGGAACTGTCCTATCTTGTTTAGATATGCTGCGCGGAACTGTTATGTTGAGAAATTACAAATGGCGCGGAACTATCATATTGATAAATCGGCTGATATGAGTTCGCGCAGAACTGGTGTCATGCCCTGCTAGCGGTCAAACAGACAAATTATTTACCAGAAAAAGCGTCCAAACAGTTTTCTGGCATATTTCGCCCAGAACTGGCCCAGGATTACCAGTCCTGGTAGCGTCCGAACAAAGCTAATATTAGTGCCTAATACGAGTACATAAAGTTTCTAATGTTTTTAAGAACCTTAAATTCTTTCCTATTCCACTTAGGGCTACCTATGAGTACCTGTATTATAACTTTCAGAAATTTTTAAAACAGCATTAAACACTTTTCAACTTCCTAAAATGTTTAGTATACAGGGTGATTCAAATTTCAACGCATGCACCATAGGAGAATAGCATTTGGTACATCTAAATTTGAATCGCCCTTTGAAGTACATACCCTATGGGCAAAAACAGTACGATTGTCGGGCACCGATTCGGGAATGCGATTTGTGAGACCAAAAAATCGGTGTGGCATCGCCGATGATCGCACTTGGTAATCCTACAATCGGATGTGCGATCATCGGATTTGGCAATCCTACAATCGGGGCCGATTGTAGGATTGCCAAGTGCGATCATCGGCGATGCCACACCGATTTTTTGGTCTCACAAATCGCATTCCCGAATCGGTGCCCGACATCGCAATTACTGTCGGATGTCCGAGTGTCGCATTCATAGTATAACATGTCGGATGACCGATTGTAGGATTGCCAAGTCCGATGATCGGACATCCGATTGTAGGATTGCTAAATCCGATGATCGGACATCCGACATGTATACTACTGACGGATTCCAGATTCGTACTCCGACATCGCATTACTGTCGGATGTCCGATTGTCGGATTTGTAGGTATACATGTTGTATTTCCGATTGTCGGATTTCCCAATCCGATGATTGCACATCCAATGTGGCGGTATACATGCCACTGTGGCGTAAAATTCTGCGACTGTAGGATCCTGTTGTGGCACCCAAACATGCGACAGTTGTAGTCTACATGCCACTGTGGCATAATATTCTACTACTGTGGGATCCTATTGTGGCACCCAAACATGCCACAGTCGCAGTCCACATGCCACTGTGGCATAAAATTCTGCGACTGTTGTACTCAATTGTAGTAAACAGATATGCTTCGGTTCAGTTTTTCATCCGTTTCAGTCAAATATAATTAAATTGTCAAAAATGTAGATGTCACAGCTGCAGTTTTACTTCCGTCTGAGGCAATCCGATTATCTTATTGACTAGTCCGACTGTGGCATTACTATTCGCACTCTTCATACCATTGAAGCAGTTTTCCATCCGACAGTGGCATTTCCGTCTGTAGGCAATCTTCATCAGTTAGTAGTATTGGCCTAATTTGAAATTTTTTGAATAGTAGGCTAAGGATAGTTATTGGTGGTACTCGAACACAGGACTTCTTGGTTGCAAAGCCACTGTTCATCCATATGCGCCACAATCACTCACATTTAGAATAAACAAAAATGTTATACTCATTTATTGAATTTAGAATCCGACAGTAGTATATTTTAATCCGATTGTAGCATTTACCTGTGACAGAAAATGCCACTGTCGGTCTGTTTTGTCCGATTGTGGCAGTCGGACACTGGACTGTGGCAAAATAAAATAAAACCTGATGAAATCGGATAGAACTGTCAGATGCGACCATCAAATTATATAGTGCCATTGTGGCAGTTTGTACTCCGTTTGTGGCATAATTCTATCCGACTGTCGGAGTACAACAGTCGGACCTACCTATCTGAGTCCAACTGTGGCAGATATTGTACCTATTGTCGGTGCGATTGTGGCATGAATCTATGCGACTGTCGGATTGGTGTACTACTGTGGCAGAATTAAGTCCGACAGTCGGATTTGCCACAATCGGACATTATTTCTGTACCATGTCGGAGTCCAATTGTGGCATACACAAGTCCGTCAGTAGCACTCGACTGATCAGTGTACTACTGTGGCAGAAGAAGACTTTTTTTTCATTTGTTTCATTTTTTTTACTTAATATTTTTCTTAATTTGTTTTTTTATATTCTCATGTATCTATCATTTAATAAAGAAAACTTTTTTTTTGTTTTTTTTTTTTTCAAAACAGTTTATATATACTTACTGATTTTCAAAGAAAGATGCCAAAAATATGCAATGTTGTATTTTCTTATTGCAATTTGATTGTATTTTAGAAATTGGTTAAACATCTGCCACAGTCCGACTCAGACAGGTAGATCCGACAATTGGACAGAATTCTGCCACAATCGCACCAACAATTCTGACTCAGATAGGTAGGTCCGACTGTTGGAGTCCGACAGTCAGATAAAATTCTGCCACAATCGCACCGACAATAGGTACATCTGCCACAGTCGGAATCAGACAGGCAGATCCGACAGTCGGATAGAATTCTGCCACAATCGGACTAAATTCTGCCACAATCGCACCGACAATAGGTACATCTGCCACAGTTGGAATCAGACAGGCAGATCCGACAGTCGGATAGAATTCTGCCACAATCGGACTCCGACTTGGTACTAAAATAATGTCCGATTGTGGCAGATCCGACAGTCGGACTAAATTATGCCACAATCAGACTCCGACTTGGTACAAAAATAATGTCTGATTGTGGCAGATCCGATTGTCGGACTGAATTATGCCACAATCAGACTCCGACATAGCACAAAAATAATGTCCGATTGTGGCAGATCCGACTGTCGGACTAAATTATGCCACAATCGGACTCCAACATAGCACAAAAATAATTTCCGATTGTGGCAGATCCGACTGTTGGACTAAATTATGCCACAATTGGACTCCGACATAGCACAAAAATTGTGTCCGATTGTGGCAGATCCGACAGTCGGACTAAATTATGCCACAATCGGACTCCGCCATAGTTAAAAAATAATGTCCGATTGTGGCAGATCCGACTGTCGGACTAAATTATGCCACAATCGGACTCCGACGTGTACAAAAATAATTTCCGATTGTGGCAGATCCGACTGTCGGACTAAATTATGCCACAATTGGACTCCGACATGGTTAAAAAATAATTTCCGATTGTGGCAGATCCGACTGTCGGACTAAATTATGCCACAATCGGACTCCGACATAGCACAAAAATAATGTCCGATTGTGGCAGATCCGACTGTTGGACTAAATTATGCCACAATCGGACTCCGACATGTACAAAAATTATGTCCGATTGTGGCAGATCCGACTGTTGGACTAAATTATGCCACAATCGGACTCCGAAATGTACAAAAATTATGTCCGATTGTAGCAGATCCGACTGTCGGACTAAATTATGCCACAATCGGACTCCGACATAGCACAAAAATAATGTCAGATTGTGGCAGATCCGACTGTCGGACTAAATTATGCCACAATCGGACTCCGACATGTACAAAAATAATGTCCGATTGTGGCAGATCCGACTGTCGGACTAAATTATGCCACAATCGGACTCCAACATAGCACAAAAATAATTTCCAATTGTGGCAGATCCGACTGTCGGACTAAATTATGCCACAATCGGACTCCGACATAGCACAAAAATAATGTCCGATTGTGGCAGATCCGACTGTTGGACTAAATTATGCCACAATCGGACTCCGACATGTACAAAAATAATGTCCGATTGTGGCAGATCAGACTGTCGGACTAAATTATGCCACAATCGGACTCCGACATAGTTAAAAAATAATGTCCGATTGTGGCAGATCCGACTGTCGGACTAAATTATGCCACAATCGGACTCCGACATGTACAAAAATAATGTCCGATTGTGGCAGATCCGACTGTCGGACTAAATTATGCCACAATCGGACTCCGACATGTACAAAAATAATTTCTGATTGTGGCAGATCCGACTGTCGGACTAAATTATGCCACAATCGGACTCCGACATAGTTAAAAAATAATGTCCGATTGTGGCAGATCCGACTGTCGGACTAAATTATGCCACAATCGGACTCCGACATGTACAAAAATAATTTCCGATTGTGGCAGATCCGACTGTCGGACTAAATTATGCCACAATCGGACTCCGACATAGTTAAAAAATGATGTCCGATTGTGGCAGATCCGACTGTCGGACTTAATTCTGCCACAGTAGTAGTGCGAATTTTGCGATGATCGGATGTGGTATTGCCACACACGGATGAAGTATGCCACAATCGGACCTTTTCTCCTACCATCGGACACCGACTCAAAAATATTTTGCCCATAGGGTACTCGATTCATTTTTCTGTGCACCAGCCATCAAGAATAGGAACGTAACCAGCAAAAAATTTTAGGGGGCTGGGTTGGGTAGGCGTGGCCAACAACCCCCCCTCCTGTGCGCCCACCTAACCAAACTGATTACGTTATTGGGTTTTGAACTGAGGCGCTGAAATATGAATTGAATGTGTATTTCAAAGGGCGATTCAAATTTCGACGCACCAAATGCTATTTCCTTCGAAATTAGAATCACGCCTGTATATAAGATAAAATTTGAAATTGCACGTCTCTACAAAGGGATTGGTATTTTCAGGCCCATATATTTCTCATCAGTTTACATGTAAAACTGCTCGAGTAGGTACAATGAATGGTTTGAAAACCTCGTACGGATGAACTTCAACAAATATTTTACCAGCTTTCATTCATATTTTTCAGCAAAAAATTGCTCGTTTGAATAAGTACCAAAGTAATTCAACTTTAACAAAATGCTGCCGGAAAATGCCAGCGGAGGTAACTTGCAATAATTTTCTTTTGTGCTGCTTTATTCGATTTTCAACCTCCTAATTGAAATGGAAAATACTTTAAATAACGTAGGCTTACTTCTTTCGAAATAATAATGCACACACATAAAACATCTGAACGAAGGAATCGTGAATACTTGAAATTCTTTTTGAAGCTGAAAAATCGAATAAAAATTCACTATTCAAATTTCTCTCATTGAAAATTTCGTGAATTTTCAATTATACGGACGATAAATGTGAATGAATAAGAAAAAATCATAAAAATTTTCTGCCGCTATTTTTATTTTACAAAATATTCAAACCAAAATAAAAGAATAATTTTAAAAAGTTAAATGTTCGCCACTGCTTCGTGAAAGTGAAGCATACGAGTAAAAATTTTATTGTAAATAAATGATGAAAAAATTATTGTAAGCCTATATAATCGTATTTTCTTTCACAATTCCGTAATTCGAGACCTTTATAATACAGGTATAAAAGCTATTTTAATTCACTTCACTGTCCTTGGATCTTTACCAATAATAAGACAATTTAATAAATTCATTAGCAATTCGTAAACCGTAAATTGGGGTAACTTGGCACTCTGAGGGTAACTTGACACACTACGTATTTTTTTCGCATTTTTATTGAATTTTACGAGGTTCCAATAGGTTGGTTACGCCACCATCGAATAGTTCCACCGCCTTCAGCGAAATTTTCTCAATCGAATTGAGGTGTTGAAACATTTAAATGACAAATTTTTCAAAATTTTGTGACCTAGTCAAGTTTCAAAAATATTCTATGGAAAAAAAGTGTTTGAAAATTACCATAATAAGAGGGCGATGTAAATCGAAAGTCTGAGAATCGGAAGTCTCGTTTGTCAAACACTCAGAATTGGGGAAAAATACGAAAAACTATTTTATTTCACATTGTTTTAAGCCCAAATTCTGCTTTCTAAGGGCAAATTAAGGGCTCACGGATAAGGGAAATGAAAAACTGACCATGCCATGTTGTAGAGCTTAAAATTCTGTACCAAGATCCATTGAAAAAATGTCTTTAATATTTTGGCCCATAAGACTTGATTCTGAGCCCTGACCAATTCTTTTGCTAACGTAAATAATCAAATTATTTTAGAGGGATCCATTTGCAGGCTAATACTACGTTCATGAGCATTAAAAATTTTAGAATTTATCGGCTGCTAAGGTATTATAAAATATAAAGATGAATCAGTTTTCTTCATTATAAATTCTGAAATTTTAATTCTGTATTTCATGTGATATTGTATTGTGCTTTCGAGAATTTCCCAAAAATGAAAAATGGCGTTGATACTGATTGTGAGAAAATTGTATTGAAAATATTTTTGGCATTGAAGTCATTTTTTTAAAGTAGGTAGTATGTACTCGTAATTTCGTTCATTTCAACCCAATTTAACCAAAATTACGAATGAAAAACTGAATAGAAGCCGCACGTATTTTTCAACTGATTTTCAGAAATGAGAAAGCGTAAACGAGGATCCAGGGAGCTAGAAATACCAAAATTGCTTCCAAAAAAGTTATTTCATTTTATTTAAAGGGCAGCGTTTGGTCTTATGATAAGTCTGATACATGTTAGTGATTCTACTACCTACTTCCAAACAAAAGAAAAATGTGAAAGGAAAGAAAATTGCAAAAGGAAAAAAAAATTGTGAAAGGAAAGAAAATACGAAACAATCTTACTGTTAATATCTTGTATCTGCCGCTTATTTGTTTCGTTCAATCACTGTTACGTGTTTTTAAATGTGTCAACATTTTTCAGGATATAATGCAGAAAAAATAACTGTACAATATTGTACAGTAGGTAATGAAAATTACAAAATAGAAAACAATCAACAAACCACCAAAAGAATTAATCAAGGGACCGATGACAACTGACAACGGCCCGCATCATTATGCGTTTTGGGAAATATTCTCGATATCGACTATCGATTTTTTAACCCCGTGTTAAATTTTCAAATTCACTCCCGTTTAACGAAAACCGAAAACGAAAATGTTAATACCTCAAAAATAATAATACAATCAAAGTACCTAACACAAGTAATATTTCTTTTCTAATCTCTCACAAATTATTCAAACTGGACATTAGCATATTTTCTCATTTGGATCATGATATACTCGTACATATTATTTGTAGGAACTGATTTTTCGTAGTTCTGGTAAGCTATTTTAAAATGAGAATTTTAAGCCATTTCCTTTATCATGCAGATATTTCTCTCTCATCTAGACCTTAACAAATTAATGAAATGTAGAACTACAAACCTCTGCGTTTCAACGGTGTTTTCAACCTATTATCCTTTCCTCTCAAACGAAAACGAAACCCAAAAAACAGAAAACCCTTCCCCAAATGCTTCATTAATATTAAAGACGTCAGACAAGATAACAATATAAAGTCAAACGGAAAATGTTCAAAAGTTTTCCTCATTCATCCCTTTCCCCCCCTCTCTGTCACCATCCTGCGGATTGTCCTTCATCTTGGAGCTAATAAATTTATGCGCAGATAACTGACATAAATTACCTGCAACTGTTTTTCGTCATCAATAACAAAATTGACCCGCTTATCACATAGTATTCACAACTTCGAAACACTTTATGTATCTACTTTAAACAATTTTAAGCTTCAGATTAATTATGACCAGCCACGTTAAATTCGATTAGAGAAAGAAAACTTAACGTGTCCACTGTTGGTATTGCGACTTCACGATTACAGAGTTTTAGCTTAATTTTGGGTTTCAAGAAAATGTACAATTTTTTTTTTCCAACACGAGATTTCCATTGTAATAAAACGTAGGTACTGAAAGCATTTCAAAAGACAAATCCGGATAAATGTTCGAATTGGAAAAAAAATAGAAGGCAATTGATTTCAGCATGATTATTCTTTTAGATACGTCAACAAGAATAAGCAAAAGCATCTGTTTTTCCTCGTTCACATTTTTTCTTCGACGCCGTACTTGAACAATTGATGAAAAATTCAAGAAAAGTTAAGGAAGCATCCATCTGAAACATCCGTTTTTTACAGGAACCATTTACGTACGTGTTTTATCAACGTCGAAAATCATCGGATGTTACAATCATCCGTGTCAAAATCAAAAAAAAAAAAATCATCGAGTCGGAAAAACTGACTTATATATGCCAGATGGAAGCTGAAGGAAGGATTTGAATTTATATACCCTTAACTGCCAAAAATTGTTTTACTGTCTGTATATTTTCACAGTTTTTAATTATATTTTATTGCATAAAACTGGAATACAAAAAAATATATATATTCCTCGCACAGTTTCCCGAATCCATTCTCCCAAAAGGTCAATTTCCCAACGACCCATTTCCCCAGAATTTTTTCTCCAATCCTCTTTACCAAACATCCTTTTTCCCAAACCCGCCACTTTTTAGTTCAAGGTCCGGACACCAAAAGCATGAGAATAGACTTATGAAAAAACATCAAAAACCACTAAAAGAATACCAATAAAAAATATTAATACAAAAAATCCAAGAAAATTATAATTTTAAAATGATTTTTTTCCTCGCTATTCAAAACAAAAAAAAACAAAAAAAAAAAAAAAGGCGACTGTCACTGAACCACCGACTAGCATTCGAAAAAGATATTACGGATGCAAAAACTGGCGGCTGGAGATAGAAAATTTTTCAAATTTACAGCAGCATTAGCGCTGCAGGTGTCTGAAACCTCAACTATCAATTACGATTTTTCGATGGCTTTAAAATTTGCAATGAGTGACGTATCTATTCTACCGCATTACTGATAAATGAGTGGACTCAACTAAAAGACTGTGAACAGATTACACGACTATTCGCTATTACCTGAATAATAACAATTGCCTTCTGGTAAGCACAGAACTCATAATTATACCTTAAATAATCGTTATTTCAGATTTCTCGGCAAAACATTGAACATTATCTCATTCATATTGAAGATGAATTCTTTGCACTGGACCCTAGGTCAAAATTTTGTCCGCCAAGTTTTTTGTCCTTCCGTCATAGTCCAATGTTAGGATGACGTCATCATACCCATGTATAATATAAGAACCGTAGATGATGACGTCATAATACCTACGTATAATTGATGAAGTCATCATTTGTGATTCCTATATTATACGTTTTCTGAGAAATATTTATAAGACCCAATGCGCTTCATATTCAAACAATTTTGTTTTTAGAAGAAACATTTTTGGATACTTTTTATAATCTCCTGTTGTAAAAGAGAATTCATCTTTCGCCTTCACGAAACTTCAGTGAAGGCTGCAGCTATTTTTATTTACCCATACAGCCTTGAAACATTAGTCTCAGTCGACCCATTTGGACGTAGGTGAAATGAGACCTACGTCCAAATGAGCTTTTTGATATAAGGGTTTTTAGTCTGATCCCTTGACAAGTTATTTCAGGGAAATGACTATGAAAGTAACTGCCAACTAAAAATAAGCCTGGAAATTTCATTCGCCACCTTAGAAAACTTTCACTCGATCCATTTTTCTCAAAACGTAGCTCATATAATTTCTTTAAAAAACGAATCGAAGAGAAAAAAAGTAATAAGACTGAAGAAAATAAATGATAATATAGCATCCTACATTCGAGAAGAGAATTGTAAATTTAGCCAACGAAGATTTTTCTAATTATATTAGGAAAAGTTATTATTAAGAGTTTCTTTTTTCGGCTAACTAACCGGAATGTATATCGTATACCAAAATTCAGAAAATCTATTAAGTTATATCTAGATGTTTACACGATAATTTTATTTGGTATCCTAGTTAAGAACATGATTTTCGATATATTCCGAATTGAAATAATTTTTCCAAAATTTGTATTCGTACGAGGAAGTTGTGTGCAGTGACCGAATTTTTTTCTCCTCATTTCTTCCGAACGATCTGTATATATCTATACTAACATAAGCAGCCATGTCTAAATAAAGCTTAAGCGTGAGTGGAAAGTGTAATTTTTTTTTCCGTTTAAAGGTCAAAAGCTGTTCTCCGAAAGCACAGGGTAAATCTTTTGATTTCATCAAATACTCGTAACTATAATAAAATAGAAACTGTATTTTGATGAGAAAATATCAACGAAAAAATATGGAGTAAAATATTGATGCGGTAGCTTATATTAATTTAGAATTCTATGAGCAGTCTTCTGCAGAGAGAATAAGTTACATTTTCTGACTACTTTTCAAGTATGTCTACAATCAATAACGATGTGACAATTTTTTTTCGAACTTGTAAAATTCGCAAAAGTTGGACTCGTGTCTTTTTTAATGAACCAGCATATACTATAAGCAGAGTGACAGAACATTCACCCAAATCAATTTCCCATGGTTATTCCCATGAATGAATTTTAATTTTTGGGAAAAAAGGGGACTGACTGGCTAAAGGGGAATTTCAATTTTTGGGAAAAAAGGGGCTGGCTAAAGGGAATTTCAGTTTTTGGGAAAAAGGGGAATTTCAATTTTCGGGAAAAAGGGGGCTGGATAAAGGGGAATTTCAATTTTCGGGAAAAAAGGGGCTGGATAAAGGGGAATCTCAATTTTCGGGGAAAAAGGGGCTGGCTAAACTCCTCCCCGAATCCATTTTTCCCCAATGTCTTCAACCAAAATCATAATTTCCTCTCCAAGTGTTTGACTCTTGATTATAGGTATAAAAGTTGTAACCTAATAGTTTCCAACGGTGAACTTGAAGGGTGTAGTTTACTTTTGCTACGAACTCAATATGGACGTCAAAAAAACTGCTTGAAAGCTTTGGATAGAGACAAAAAATATAGGCAATTTCTTTGACACACCTGTTACGGAGTTGCGATTTTGCAGCCAAAACAACAATTTTCACGAGTTGTCGCAGCTAATAATTTTTTTTTTCGCAGTTTTGCACAGAATTTGCTCAGATATTGATAATGTTAACCTTCGAACATATTCTCTATGCCCGGAAGAAACAGTTTTTTTCGATTTCATTTTTTTTTTCCAACTTTTTTTAAATCCTTGAAAAATGGATTCTTTGAGACCCTCAAAAAATAACCTTAAATGTTGAAAAATAAAAAAAGGATTTGGTCTGAGCATAGAGAATATGTTCAAAACATATCCAACTTGGAGAAAATTTTGGTGCGAAACTATGCGAAAAAAAATGGTAAATAACGAAAAAGGATGAGTACACCCTGAAGGCAGCTTATATCGTTCTCTTTTCTTGTGCAGTGAAATTATAAAACCACTTTATTAAAAATATTTCTGGTAGGAAGTAGATTACATATTTTTGTGAATTCTCCATTCACCCATCTCATAGCAAAACGTATCTTTTTAATTTTTCATAGGCAATTAGCTGAAAAAATTTTCGGTTTTTACGAAAGTATAGCAAAGGCCATTTTATCCAGCAAAAACGCAAATATTCGTTCCTTTTCACATTCATTCTGTATTTTACTCTCTGCATTAGGATAGTGAGCTGAATAGAATTTTCCATCGACTAGTAATTTTGTTCGCCACTAAGTAGGCTGTATAATTTTTGTATCTTTTTTTAGGTAAATACAGATGAAAAACAACCAAAAAAAGAGAAAAAGATCAAAGGCTAAAATCCAACTGAAATTCAAAATACTTTTTTTTTTTTAAATAATCCAAGACCTCGTCATCTACCTGGAAAATTTCAGGAATAATGGTTTATTAATTAGGTTTTTAAGGCCACCGCATTTCTTTAATACAAAATTGTACATCGAAGATCAATATTTCTCTCATGTACACCAACTATATGGAAACCTACCAATAGCAATATCTCAAACAGTCTTTGTTAAAAATCAAATTCACCCAAAATTAAATTCGTATCGGTATAATTTCATACAATGAATGGAAAACGAATAGATTTCGTCGATATGGACAGATTCAATTACGCAGCTTTCGGTGAAAAGAAAAGACCTCCAAGGAAATGGGGATAAATAAACCGCACTTCGTTAAATTTGAATATTTTATCTTCGTGAAGGATGTCAACAGTGCCTCTGTGGGGCAAAATATAATTAACTCGGCTTTCTCATCCGCCAGCTTTATAAATTTATTTAAAAAAATCGTTTCCCTATATAGAAATTTTAAATTTTACATATTGGACCATTGCTTTTCTATACATACGAGGCGCGTTCCAAAATTCAGTTCGCACCTTTCATATCTCCGGCCCTGGTAACACTGGTGCAATGAAATTTTTACTAGAGCATCACCAACCTCACAGGATAATGTGGTATAAATTTTGTAGTCCTAGTGCATTTCATTCGTGAGATATAGAATTTTGAAAATGAGATATGGAAATAATGTGCCGTCCAAATGCGGGGGTTAGGGTTTGCACTATTTCTCTCGTTTTGAGGATCAAAAATGATCAAGTACAGGGATAGGGACATGCATAAATGTTAAGTTGCCAAAGGTGTTGAGGTTTTGGCCCGGTGCGCCATTCAGAAATTGATGAAAGGAGAATGAGAGAGAATGGAAAAATATGCACAATTGTAACAAAAATTGTACAGGCTGCCTGAACGTGAAAACGAAGAAAATTGGTGTGTGTGCGTGTGTGCATGTGTCATGTGGGACAGAGACGGATGATATACGCTCACTGCTTCACACTAACACACATTTGCCTGGTTTTCACTCGCCGTTGACTGTATTATTTTTTGGTTGGTATAATTTATTCTTTCATGGCAATAAATTTATTATTCTGCTGGTTTCAATAAGCGTCTTGGGAAAAACTAAGATTGGGACACCTTTCCCCACCCCTTTTATTCACTGGATCTTGCCCTCTCCAAATACCATCTGTTCCCATATTTAAAATCTCAATTGAAAGAAAAAATTCTATAGAAAATAAGGAGGTTCAAAAATTGATCCAAAATTTAGACAACAGTTTTTTGGAAATATTATTCAAAATCAGATACTGTGTTATATTAAATCCCTCAATCACCTGAACAATGACATGGATCAGTACATTCAAGTCTCCTCTTTCGAATGAAACCAGTGGCGTGTCTGTATCTTTCTTTGTTTTCAAATGGTGAGGGGTGCGAATCGACTTTTGGAACGCGCCTCGTATAATAAACAATTACTGTTTGGCATATCTGGTGGCGTTTTCAAAAATCAAGAAGGCAAGAAAAACTCAATTTTTCATCTGATTTGAAATTAAAACGAAGAGATTGACTTAATCTAAGAAAATTAGAACCATCTAATGAGACTTCTTCGTATTATTCGTAACAATTTCACCAGTATTTCTGCGATAATATTAAGATTGTATACCAATCTATTAGTATTTTTCTTTACAATATGCTTTGCCTAAAGTAATTTTGACCAATACTGACCAGTACTTAATACTGTTTACCTTTGTTTATCAATCTCCCACTAGCGCACCCTAGCGCAGTACAACGTTGTTCGATTTTATAATAGTGAAAATGAAAGTAAAAGAGTACGCACTTGGTGGGAAAAGTGCTATATTTTCCTTAATTATGAATGAAAAGTTCTGAAATTTGAACATGTTATAGCCACAACATTTTCCTTCATGAATTTGATGAGTAATTCAAAAAATGAGCTCCCGTAGAATAATGTGAAAAAATATGAAATAATTTAAGCTGTATAACTGCTATGTGGATGATATTGGAAACCCTGAATGCAAAATTTAGAAACCGCTACAGCATGCTTTAAAAATTGATATAAATTACATGAAAAATGATGAATTAAAAGGGTGTGATTTTTCAGCCCGCAAAAAAAAGAGGAATGCACAGAAAAATTGATGCATATAAACAGAAATAAATATAAGGCACGAAAGATCAAATATTTCCCAAAAGAATAGTATGTTGCCCTTAAAAAAAAGAGATGCAATAATAATGTCTTATAACTATGGAACAAATAAATCACGTAAAATAAATGACATTTGCACGGGGGAAAAAGAAATGCCCGAAAAATCTGTGCCCCGAAAAAAAAAAGTGATTTTCCCAATAATTGTCAAAAAATTATAAAAAAATAAAATAAAATTCAGTTTTAATTGAAGCTTAAAATTTTGAAATTATTGGACACACAATTGTCAAAAAATTGTTTTTTAAAAACATTCAGTTTTAATTGAAGCTTAAAATTTTGAATTTATTGGACAAGAATAACTCTTGTTGCCTTTGATGGTTGTCCTTGCTTTCTCTTCTGACCTAATGGAACAGTTTTGGCCTCCGATGACACTTGAACATCTTTGCGCTTGATCAGCATACCAACTGAATGCTCGCATTGATTTTTTTGAACAAAAAATGGACAACTGCACGTTACCTGGCCCTCTGATACGTCTATTTTCCATATTTTTGTGCACCATGTCTTAAATTCTTCAAATATTAGACTTGTTACACTAGACTGAACGTGAGAAAATCTAAAATTTCGGTTCAAACCTATTTATATTGCGTGAGCAAGTTCTTTTGTGATTTCCTCTATTTATTTTGTTATCTCATTCTGATTTTTTGTGACCGTTCAAACCTCTTTTTTCTTGTGTGCAGGTTATTATTCCCCGAATTAAAATAATTCTGCATTATGAATCTGTTTATTCATACGAGCAATGTTCGATTCTCTGCTTAAAATGGGAATTGAAAACGTACAGGAATCATCAATTACGAGCTAATTTCTAAAATGTATGTAAATAAAATTTGGTTCCTTGACATTCATTTACCTTTTCCACTGCTACGTAGAGACTGTTTCGTTGGACAGACCCCATACTTCATTTTATAAAAACGGATAGTACCTACAGCATTTTGCTTTAGGGGAATAATAAACAGCACGCAAAAATAATAGGTTTGGACGAAATGTATGACCACGAAAAATACGTCTGAGATAACAAAATAAATAGTGGAAATCACGAAATAACTTGCACACGCACTATAAATAGGTTTGAACGGAATTTTCAAATATTCTCATGTTCAGTCTGGTGTACAACGAGTCTAGTGTAACGAGTCAATATGGACAATAGAAGTATCAGAGGGCCAGGTTACGTGCACTTGTCCTTTTTTTACTAAAAAAAAATCAATGCAAGCATTCTGTGGGTATGTTGATCAGATGCAAAGATGTTGAAGTGCCACTGGAGGCAAAAACTGTACCATTGAGCCAGAAAAGGAAGCGAGGACGACCATCAAAGGTTAAAAAAGCCCTTCTTGTCCAATAATTTCAAAATTTTAAGATTTATTGTTTTTTTAATCATTTTTTGACAATTTGTGAAAATCACTTTTTTTTTCGGGGTACAGATTTTTCGTGCATTTTTTCTTTCCCCGTGCAAATGACATTTATTTTTCGTGATTTATTTGTTCCATAGTTATAAGACATAATTATTCCGTTTGATCTCTTTTTTTTACGGGTGACATACTATTTTTTCGGGAAATGTTTGAACTTTCGTGCATTATATTTATTTCTGTTCATATGCCTCATTTTTTCCGTGCATTCCTCTTTTTTTATCGGGCTGAAAAATCACACCCTTTGCTTTATATGCCGATTTCATAGAAATTAAGTACCTGAAAACTGGTCAGATGTTTATGACTTTATTATATCCGTACAATTTACATAATTTTTTCTTCATTTTCGTTTATTTTTCAACCTTCTCTTTTTTTTCATTTCGAAAATGAAAGCCTTTTTTTATGGTTCCACATTTCACAGTTTGGCCAAAATCATAACTCAACTCTTTACCGAGGTATAGGAACGCAGTTTTCATTTGCCAACTTAAGATTTGAATTTAAAATCAAATATACCGTATTCCATCGAATTTTACAACCGTAGAGTTTTTCCGAAAACATCAAAATAATCTGTCAACTTGTCATCTCGTCTTCGGCTGACAAACCATAAAATTAGAATTTCGTTGAATATAATATTTTTTTTAAACACGCGAAGAAATCGAAATTTGAAAATTTGACTACATAGTTGGTTGAAAAATAAGCGATTTAAGAAAAAAATATAATTTTTATTTACCCTAATAATTCGTTTCGAAATTAAAACTCATCCCGTCAAAGCTTATTCCCTGTATTCCCTGCATTTCAGATAAATTATATTCTCTCTTCTTCAAAGTAGGCTTTTTTTTTTTTTTTCTTTAGCTTTTTTCTTGGAGAAAAATTTTTTTATAATAGCTGCGTGGAAACTTTCTCAGACCCCCGGCCATCTATAATTACGTCCTTCGGAACTCGATATTACTAGCACAAATTATGTACAAGTAGCAATCAATTACAGAAAATATGATTATTTTAGACGCTGAGTATCAGGTGGTATAATTATTGAAATTTAAGACGTATAGGTACCTAGTAAATATATTTTCACAAAAAACATACACATTCAAGACTACTAAATGGATTTATGTATTTCCTTTCAAATTAAAAATAAGTGAAATAAAATATTTTGGAAATTTTGTAATTTAGAGCTCTAAATACATTCAACCAAAACAAGTTGTTGGCAGCTAATAACGCATTAGATGGAATAAAAAATGAATCCTGGCGTATATTTGTAGATACGAGTATAAAAAATGTATTTTTATGGTTGCTGTACGAACTATTGCATGTTTAAGTAAGGAATTTAATTTTTCTAATGAATAACCCAAGCCGTTTTTATACGTCGGTATAGCCAGAGACTGGACCGAATAATTCAGTAGAATACCAATCTTTCTCTTCCACCTTTTTTTCATTTCCTACCTACATAAAAAGTAGCGCATACTTTATTACCCTATAAATAATGATTTCTAAATTTAAAAATATCTGTAAAAAATTAACTAAATTAGTTAGATGGACGATAGTTGCTTAGAAGATTATAGGTGCTGATAAGGTATTAGACTAGATGTGCATTGACAATTGCGCCAGATTAAGTATATAGATACCAACACAAACTGAAAAACCCGGATATACGAGAGAAAAAAAATTAATTCAACAATTAATTTGAGTCATTTGCTGAATGATTATTAAATTGAGTGTACTTATGGAAGGTATCATATTAATGAGGTAGATTTCATGATATATCATCTAGTGAATAGTGAGAATACTGGTAAGTAACAAAAATTTGCAATTTTTCTTTATACAAATATATTAGAGCAATATGGTCATTGGGTTTGTTCTCTCCTAATTTGTCAAAACAAAATCACGAGTATCGGATAAAGAACAAATGCTACTTATTATAGACGATATAGAGACCTTCGTTCAATTTTTGCCTTATCATAACAAGAGTTTTTAATAAAGAACAAAATATCTACTTGCTGGTGATGAAAAAGAACAAACCTGTTCATTGGTTTTCACCTTTACGTACACACTCTCACACTCACACACATTATACAAGACAACTTTCAACGTTAACGAAAATAAAGATCTAAACACAGCATAAAAATGGTAGATTGTTAGTGTATCTAATTTATAACTAGAATTAGAATACATGAAAATTGTTATTTTGTCTGCAAAAACGCGAATTCGCAACGCGTACGCCAAAGAAATAGCCAATATTTTGCCTATGCTCAACATTTTCGAACAGTTTTTCGACGTCACAACAAAGGTAGTCTACACCCTTAAATAGGTAATTATTTCAAGTTATTGATTTTTCCAGTAAGATTCTGAACCTCTTCGTCTAATTACATTCTAATAATAAACTTCTCGCCCTTGAATCATTCGAGTATAAGTGTTAAATTCGTGACATAGGAAAAAAACAAAAAAAACTGACCAATTTAAGAAAATTATTAAAAAATTTGCAGCAAAGAATATTTTATTCGAGATGTAATAGTCGATAAGCACTAGGATATTCTACAAGTAACTTAACATTTCTGTAGACGAAAAAAAACTAACAAATGATTACTTGTTTTATCAGAAAATTATGAAAATTTAGAATGAAAATGAAAAAAAAAGCAAAATAAATTCGGCACTTATTGTTGATAAAATCTGAACAAAAAACGTTTACTACCCGAAAAAACCGTAAAAAGAGGCACCAAAATGAGAGAATAAAAATCATGAGCTATGTCCACAGATCCGTAATTCTGTTTCAAAATTTTATATCGTACTTTTACAGCATCATTTTGAATCAAATAAAAGTGTAATTTGACAGTACATGGCCTACACAACTTACACAGCAATTAATTAAAAAGATGATATTGCTAGATTCGATTAAAATGGCCGACTAAAAATATATTCTTTCAAGCTCAATAAAATTCTTGATAAAAGCCCGAGTAGATTTTTTTGTACCTTTCTCGTCGCAGTTTTTGAGAATATTATGAGAGATGAAAGTGAGAGACTGCAGTTGACAGAGCGAAAAATGTGTATTTTCTAAGCATCATTTTTATTTTTTACTGACTATTTATTTTTTTTTGTGAAAATTCGAATAGTTTTATGACAGCCCGTTTTCGCTTTTATCGACTTTTCTTATAAGCTTCGACTGTTTTTTGTCTTTGCGTATATTTTCTGGAAATTTGAAAATTGGAGGAACATTTTACAAGGAAATTATTTTGGTCTCGATACGGAAAATATAAAATAAAAGAGCCAATAGGCTGCGAAATTTCATTCTTTCGTTGACTTCAATAAAATAAAAGGAAATTTCTATGCTAGAGAGTATTTTTCCGAAACTCTTTTGAATAATTTACTCGAGTTTCAGCGGAAGGTTTTTTCCTTATGAAAAGGTAATGTAAACTTTCGCATTAGAAAATGGCGACTAAGAGGCGATTTTCGAAGAAGACAGTCAAAATCTAATCAATATCAGTATACGTCCCTTGGGTCGTGCAAGTATAATTCTTTAGCTGATAACGAAATTCCAGCGGCACAAAAGAATTTATTTAGAAAATAACATTTGACAGTTTACAAGTTGCCCAGTGCGTCAACAAGATACATAGCTATTGGCTTTAACAAAATTTATTCTTAGCCACCGTCTGGAAGCGACTGATTTTTGACTCTTTCACAGTTACTTCTAAAATATTACGTTTCATACAAATGCAGCACTTCAAAAAGCTATTCCAAACTCAACATTAAAAATACATTCGTAAGAAAATTGTATTTCACCTTTCAAACGACTGAGTTCGCGAGTTTACCAAAACATAAGCAGGGATGGAAGTATATAAAGTCTTGTGACGCACCGAACAATAAATTTTCAAAAAGCGAATAAATTTCTCTCGCAGTTTCGGTTGTTATTTTGTTAATCTCTGGATTTTCTATAACAAACATTTTCCAATATTTTACCATATAGCAATTTGGAGCTGAAGAATTATACACAAACAGTAAAATAATAGGGAGAACCAAAGGAGGCACACTCACGAAAGTATACAAAAATACCAAAGGAAAGGCTTTGACAAAATTTTTCTCTTATTTTCGGGTGAAAATTTTCATTGAAGTATAGGCCAAAGGAAAAATTTAATAATGCGGTTAAGCCTACTTTTCATCAATTTTTCTTTCTGAAACGCAAAAGTCGATGTGGAAAAGGAAACAAATATTTTTTCTAGTCTTCCTTAAAATTTATCGGGCGTGTTGTGATACAAAATTGACATTTCTTTCGACGAAAATGGCCTCGGAGAATTGAGAAATTTGTCAAGTTTTTTTTTTTTTTTTTTTTTTTCAAAGGTAGCTTCAAACCACAGATTATTTTACAAGGCTGTGAACTAGGTAACGCATTCCAGGAATAAAAATTTCATTAGAATAAGAACTCAACTTTTTCCTTTCCAATTCACAATCCGCATTCACTAAGGTTTTAAACTGGGATACGAATTTCAGCCCTTCTGGCAAAAATAAATCTTCAATAAGAGGGAAGGAGAAAAGAGGGAGAGGGAGCAGCTCTCAGCGTGTCCTAGTGAGCCACCCCTTTAAAAATATCCTGGCTATCCAAGTAGGACAAAATTTTCAATCATGATTGCGATGGGCAAGAAATATAATGATGATTTATTATTGATGATTATCAGTCATGATTGAAATCGTGATTAAAGTATAGATAATATTCAGCGTCAAAACGAGATATTTCTGTAGCATATTACGAGCATATGTTGCTGTAGCTGAGCAAGGCGAAGATACCAAAATACTATGCATTTTAAAACGTAATTAGTCTAATTACTTACGATTATTTTTACACATATCCTATACAAGTTAAATAAAGACAGTGGCGGATCCAGAGCTCCATTTTGGGGGGGGGGGAATCCAAATTTTTTCAGAGCATGATAAATGCTAAAATGGTGAGATTTAGTTTTTTTCAGCAAAAATGGGGAGGCGGTTCAAGAAAATTGATTTTTTTGTGAATTATTGGTCTATTTTTTTTGGATTGGGGGGGAATTTCCCCCTTCCCCCCCGTGGATCCGCCACTGAATAAAGAACCAAAGTATAGCTAAAAAATACTGAGAAATTCAAATTCCGTGCCCTATAAAACTCATAGACATACCGATATATCACATTTTATGCCATTAATCATGATTGAATATCAATCAAGATTGAAAATTATTTGTAATCATCAATCATCAATCTGATTGAAATTTGCCAGACTCTGATGGCTATGGGCCTGCACACTGCATTATCAGTTAAGGTAATGGTATCTCATCAAACGATACTTATAATGCATTGGCAAAATATTTCGTCTAAATACTTTTGGAATTTAAGATTAAGTTTTTAAGTGTTTTTCATGGTCATTTACCAATGTATAAGAATACCGCAACACAAAGATGGTAATTAAATGTTGATGCCATTGCCACTGTATTAAATTTTTAGTATACATACACGTATAATATGCAAATTTTATTAACGTTAATTGGCGTCATTTTTTGTCAATTTTGTGAATATGAAAGTTTCTACGAATGGAAATTGAATACATTTTGACGATTATAAATAAAATGAAGGTAGCATTTCCTAAGAGGTCGAATATGTTTCGTATGAATTCGATGTGAGGGTTACGATTTTGAACTATGTGTATACCTATGTGAAAACTTTTCAATTATTCGGCAAAAAATATTAAATGAAGATGTATACGTCCCAATCAATTTTGTGTGCACCTACACATCCTTAAGGTAATCAGAAAATTAGGTCTTTATGAAAATAGAATACTTGGAAATAATTAATTCTAGAAGACTGTTTTCAATCAAACTACAAAAAGCTATTGCGATACCATTTTTAAAGTAAAGAATAGAGAAGAATCGAAGCAGAAATTTTTTTTCATTTTATTTTCCTTGTTGCTTTGTAGATTAGTTTAATAAACTTGGGGGACATGTCTCTCAATATAAAATTTGTATTATAAGGGCAAGTCTCCTGGATATTCTCTCGGATGAATATTAGGTTGATTATCTCAAAATTTCCTGAAACTCCGTCAATATTGTAAAAAAAAGCGAGATTGAATCCCCGGGGTGACATTGAAATTTTTGTTGTTTACACTCGAACGAATACAGCCAGGCATTCTTCTCCTCGGTAAATGAGTGAAATACAGCGGCGGAGCCAGCTTTTTTTTTGTTTAGGTGGGCCACGAAAAATTGGAAAAAATTTCAACGTCCTAAAACAAAGGTGGTTGGATCCCTTTCACTCACTGACAAGCCCCCACCCCACCCAAAAAAACACTTTCTAATTCGGTTTATTTTTTTCAAAAAAATTTTTCTTCACCGCCTCCCGCTAAATTGCCATTGCCGAGTCATTCGCTAAAACCCAAAATTTTGTTAGGACCTCATTTTCACGCACTTCACTCGTACATATTCTTCTCATACACATCCTTCCAAAATTCATGCATTCCACACATATTCCACTCTCCTTCCAAAATTCCTTTACTTCTTGTCTTTTTATTTTCCCATGACCATCCACAATTTTACTGAATACTTCTCTCCCATAAACCATGTCTACCTATTCTTTTTCTATTCTAATTTTCAAATCCAATTGTCCAAATTTTATCTTCTACCACACTATTGGCACTAAATGGCGCCAGAATATGAGGCTACACTCCACAGGGAGTGCAGCGTGCACAACTTACATACATTTTCTTTTTTGTTTAATTCAACAATCACCCCTTTTCTAACACAGAACACAGATTCTTCCAGAATTCACAATAGAAAGTCTCCAATAAAAACCTACAAAAAACATCATTTTGGGCAATGTTGCAATGTTTGTCCTGACAGGAGGACAGTTTATGGCCTAGTCCCCCAAAACCCCTCCAACCTATCCTTAAAATCAGTTTCTCTAGAGGTAGCTCCTTGGTTTTTTCCAGAGAGCTCACTTTGATTCTCCATCTTAAAAAGACAACTTGTTTCATAATACACCTTTAAATCCAAATTTGTGTTTTTACTTTATTTTATTCTCAGTCAATTTTCATAAAGTTCATTTTATTTTTATTTTTGGTTCCTAACAATTTTTCAAGTATTTAAAATCTTTTAAATAATTTTTTTCTTTTTCGATAGTTTTCTTCTTTTCTTCACGCTGATTTTTCGTTCATTTCGAGAAAAATTTTTGGGTGGGCCATCCTCCCCTCTTCCCCACTAGCTCCGCCACAAGTTAAATACCAGTCTTAATTAAAAGCTGATGAGTAAATCGATCACAGTCAACTTCGATACTGTGAGTCAGCTTGAGAAGTTGCAGCATTAAGTTGAAAATGTCTCAAAAAATGAAGATCTAAACTTTAGGGGGGAAAATCATTGCTTTTGTTTCTATGAACATTAATGGTTACCCTTGGATAATTCCAATTAATATTTATTATTTTCCTTTCAAAATTTTGAATTTTTCTAATAAAGGAGGAAAAATATTAGGGATAATGTAACATGAGCAAGTTTCATGCCCCCTCCCTCCGCCATTATTCAATTCTATCTCGGCCAAGTAAAGTCATACCGACTCTCAATAATTTTGATCATGCTAATAGGAAAAATCTGAGTTTCCTTCTCTGTGAGTATCCTCAATTCATACTTGAATAATTGAATATTACGTCGATTGGATAAAGATAAAACAAAATAGAGTCTACATGTGACAATTTCTTACCTGAACCATAATTCGTAGACTTCCTTGGGCAGCGCAGACAGCAGCAACACCAAATCCGATATGGCCAGACTGAACAAATAGAAATTGGTGGCTGTGTGCATGTACTTATTGTAGAAGATGACAATGCATGTGCTCACATTACCAATGATGCCAGTAATGAATATCAGAATGTAGCATATTGTCATGGGCACGATGATGTACAGGGAATCACGACCTAGGTCATCCACATCCGTCTGATTTGCAGCATATTGGCTTCGATTTGCGGCTGAAGTGTTATCGGCGTCAAATAGCATCGAATAATTGACGTGCATCATAAGTGGAAAACCTTTCAAGTGACGAAGAAGGGCATTTAGGAGCAAAGGGGGCTATGCATGTTTCACACGATGGCACTAAATCGCGAACAAATCACTCAAATGACGTCATGATGGGAACAAAAAAAAAACGCGAAACTTTGGCACTCTCGAAAATATGATCTACGATTTGAAGATAGATAGTCGAAAATTGATAAACACAAAAATAATTCGAACTGAAAGCCCAATTAACCCTAAAACACGATTCGACAAATTGGTACAATCCGAGCAATGTCATTGTCACGACACTTTGAACTAGATTTTTTTTGTTGTACCAAATCGAAAAGACGTGATAAATAGGTACGACATGTTGAAAAATCAATTTTCTAAACGAAAATTATTTTTAATTGACTTTTTTTTTTTCCGATTTTTTTCACCACTAAAAAAACGAGTTACCAAGGGAATTTACAAAATCGTTTACCTGTTTTCGTAGCAGAGTCTGTCAAAAGACTAAAGAGAGTTTAATAGTCCTTATAAATACGATGCAGAAAAAAACTAGTGTTAACTCCTGGTTATTGCTGAGTTGAGAGAGAGAGAAAAAAATGCAGCTTTCCTTCGGTTTTGACAAACTGGTTTATCGAATGCTACTCGAATGTGTGAGGTGGCCGTATCAAAACGGTGAAGCAATTTTTTCTTATTAGCTCTTCGCGCCATTCACAATCAGTTGTGCCATCTCTTGTGTGTGCATCATGCGATGGAGTCATCTTGTTCTCTTCCTGTAATCAAAGCAGTCGAAGGTTAACTATTTGTATATAAGCATTGTGTTTCAGAGGAAATTAACACTTATTTATCTACGTGAACAGTGCTATGCAAGAAGAGGTTAAGTCCACTTTTCCTAATTTTAGATTTGTTCTTGCGATTTGTTTCCAGACTGTTTTAATTTGACTCACAGTCTGTAAGAAAGAATACTCAAATGTGTACTCTTACTTATATCATTACGTACTCTCATATTCAGTGGAAGGTAAGAGCACTCAGTTGAATTATTTGAGAGCTAATTTTTTAAATCACTCTTTAAAATGAAGAAGAAAGTTATGGCTACAACATAACTTTCACAACTTTTCTTTCATAATTAAGAAAAATACAGCATTTTTCTCACGAAGTGGATACTTTTACCTTCCTTTACATTAAAAATCCACAATCATTTGAAAGAACTTTCAACGCTCACTCGAATATTTCAAACACGGTTTTCTCAAAACCACTTTCATCGACCCTTCCTGAATAAAAGCACATATAATTAATGTTTGACTTACTAATAACAGAACACAACTAATTGATAATAATCTGTTAAATCAGGGTTACTACACTCTCCAAAAATAAATGTCTGAACACAAAGTTTCGAAAAAAAGGCTTTCTTGCGCCATTAAAACTTGAGTTCATTCTTTTGAATAAAATTTCATCATTAATTTTCAGTTCTGTTGACTTCCCTAAAAATCACCAGGTACTTATTTGAAACTTTTCTGCGTATAATATCTGGAATAACATACCTTCAAATAGTTCGAGAAATGATAAATATTTACGAAAGATACACTCGACAAACAGAATTAATATAGTCGGGCAACAAGGCAGTGTAAATTAGGCCTAATGAAGCTAATTTATACCAGGCAAATATTTCCATCGAAAACTGTAATTTTAATGGATTGATAGTCGGGACGGTTACAACATGGGCATTTGTCCTCGAATATATTTAAAAGTGGTTATAGGTCTACCGAAAGCAAATGTGTGCCAAACTATTATTACTAACTCAAACCACTCCATTACATCCCTTTTTGTAGATTGATTCAAGTATCAACTTCAATCAAGAAATAATTAATACATTTTTGGAGGCGTCTAGAAATAATAATTATAGCTTTGAAAAAAAAAAAACAATAGCTCCTTTGGTTCGACTTTGTTAGTTTTGAAAATGTCGACCTTTCGTTTTCAACAGATAATTTAGTGCATGCATGCGTGCAAGAGTTGGCTTCATTTGCCAAGAATTTACGAGTATTTTTGAAAATGGAGGAATTGAGTGAAGCGTGTTTGTTTTTCGTACCCTTTTTCCCAAACGTAATAACAAAAAAAATTATTTTGAGAAAATGATGAAGAACTATTCGGAATGGCCAGAAGCTATTCCAATAAATAAAAAATGGATTTCGAGAAAATGATGAAGAACTATTTGGAATGGCCAGCAGCTTTTTCAATAAATAGGTCATAGCAAGAACAAACCTTTCAGCATAAATATGTACTTAATGAGAGTTTTTGAATTGAAAATTATAGACTTGATAAGATTTTAAAAACAAATGTAATTTTAGTAAAAATGCTTCTAAATCCATCAAAATGCGTCGGAGTTAAAGAAATATGGACAAGTTTTAAAACTAAAATATAAAATTGTCGTTAGGAACTAATGAAGTTTTGAAAAAACAGCTAATACTTCATCTTCGTTACAGGCAAATCAAATAATTCAGTTTCACAGATGCAAAAGAGCATATTATTGAACCGAAATGAAAACATTTTTTTTTTCAGTACCTACATTGGTTAGTTTCTAAAGCCCAATTCACATATTCGTTATTTGGCAAGTATCCACTAGAAAATATTTTACCGAATAATAAACCGGTAAAGGGAGAGTTCTCGTACATTTACTATACCCCTAAAATCTGCTCGCTCTTCTCAAAACCAGTTGATAAATATGAGATGAGTTGAAGGAGACCAATATTTATAACAACAGTGCAGTTTGGATAACTTCCTTCTTAGAAAATACGTTCGTTAATAGCCGAAATGATACCTTGCTGTAAGGTAAGTATCCTCAAATATTCAGTGCTTGCCGAGAAACAAATGTATGGATTCGGCTTAATTTAAATTTACTTTCTCATAAGCATCCGAAAAAGGCCTTAGTTGATCTCTTGTGAAGACCAAAAGCAACTATGAAGCTGCAGGATCAAACCACCAAACTAAAAAATATTATTTGATTAAAAAACAGAATTTCAATTTTTCTTTATGACATCATTAGGACGAAGGCTATCTCAAAAGTATTTTCGCACATTTTTCATTTTGGCTCCTGGTAACACTGGGGAGACAATTGTAATGGAAAACATTTGGCTATGCGTTATCCGACTTTACCGAATGAAATTTCAAGTTTCTACAGTTGAATTTATTCGTTTTATGTGTAAGTAATAAAGTTTAATTATGCGACATAAATTATGAATAAGCCCTCCAAAAATGAAATAATTGAATTAATTAAGCAAACCAATTAAGCGCACACTTTACTCGCTTCTAACTTCATTGGCAACTGTAGGTGAAACTGACTACACTCCCATCGCATTATCTATACTATTGTCGACTGTGGAATGTGGAGAGGTGGGTGTGAATGTCGCATGAGCTTTGATTTCAAGATTTGTTTTTAAATAGAAAACTTAATTATTCGCCTTACCTCATTTTTGAAAGGCTGATCAATAACGCCGCACATACTCAAACTTTAACAAGACAATGCCATTCAACAGCAGAGATTTGAAATTTCCATGGTAAAGTCGGCTAATATAGCCGAATATTTGGCATAAAAATTAGTTTCCCCAGTGTTACCAGGAGTTAGAATAAAAAATTCGAAGGTACCTACATCATTTTACAAATCTTTACAGGATGAACTTTATGTCCATCTCTATCAATTCAAAATAATACATCAATTAATATAAAAAAAAGAATAAAATAATAAAACCAAAATTAATGTTAGAAATGGACGTAATATGTTTCTTTATTCCGACCTTTTACACGTATAACAAAAAAAACAAAATATTTCAGTCGCAATTAAAATGAAGACAAAAACAGCCTACACATAGTCTTTTCACTAATCCAATGACAAAAATGCAGAACAAGTTTAGTGAAAAGTGACTTTTTTTCAAATATTTATTTCTTACTTTTTTTTCAAAAATAGGATTTATTGTTAATACAACTGAGAAGAAACAATCGGAAAAGAAAATGAACACCAATAATGCATAATATTATACAATAATTGCATCCAGTGGGTTGTCAGCCACATCTTCGTTACAGACTTTATAATATGTGGTTTTCTCATCACATCTAACATTGGTGTAACCAGTTTGTTTTTATGGTGTTATTGGCAATGATCGTTGACCTATTTACTTTGATTTACATAGCAACTCATCGGAAGATCATTTAACCCTTAATCACACACGTTTATGACAACAGAATTTATTTTAATTTTTGGAATAGATGCAGAAAATAATTATTATGTTGATATTAAGTGTCTTTTTGCAGGGTTTGAAATAAGCTGTACAGAGGTTTCTAACATTTATCATTTATGCATGGGGTTTTCTATTATCCTTGATCTTGACCATCTTGAGGCAAAAATGCTTCTCGTATAAAACGGTGAGGATGAGAAAATGATTAGCCTTTGGCAGTAATAATATTCTCATTTCGGGGATAGCGGGGGTTTACTCTCACGAAGTTAATCTCATTAACCGACTGAATTTTCCTAAAGGCACATTTTTGGCTTCCGTCTTTCTTAATTACAATTATTATTAAAAGCGAAAACCCTGATCCGCATTCACCGCAGATAGAATATGTAGGACTACTTAGTTGTTTGAAATGTTAACGTGAATCATTTATCATCAACTCTCTGGTTACTAATTTTCAAAGCTGTTTATTACAGAAAAATAATAATCGATGTGTGTCAAAGTTAATTATTGTGGTGAGCTCGAAAATTAATCGAAATTTATTTCGAAAAATATTAATTATAAATCCCGCATAATATGAGTATTGTCTGATACCATAATTAAACACTTGACATTCAGCGAAATTATTTCTATTTTCTTCATAATATTTTGCTTTCTTGCATTAAACACAAAAAAAAAAGACCACGCTAAAAATTATTTTTTCTTGTTTCTCGCCATCTATCGTCAACATAAATTATCTGTTGCGTGATCATGTTTGATTACATTTTGATTCATAATAAGCTTGCATTTATCGTTATGCAATCTTTTTTCCTCAAAAATTCTCAAATTTGTTAAATTTACTGGACAAAGTTGCCGAAAATATTCATAGTTACTCACGTATAGTAGAAATTATTTCCTCCAATTAAAAGGTACAGGAATTTTACAGGAAAAAAAATTAATATTCATACCGACACTGAATTGCATAATTTAATAAACTCTTGAGAAGTTACTGGTTTATTAGAAATTTAATTTTAATCGAAGAAATTATAAAATTTCTGACCTAATAAATTTTGAAAAAAAATTATTTACCAAAGTATAAAAAATATACAGTCTTTCTACAACCATATGGAAAGTTCAAATGAAATTACAAACGAAATTGAAATCTCTGCACTTGAATTGGTTAAACTATAAAATATCATTATTTCTTACAATAAGAAAGCCTGGATAATAATAAATCCTATCTATACCTTAGAAATCTATTCCCCCTTGGGGCAATAACAACTGAAAAAATAATAATGCAGACATTGAGCCTCGAATTAAATTTTTATGATTTACAGATTTGACAAAACGCATTTTCTGAAATAAGTTTTTCTATATAATATGAGCATAATATTTTATAATCTTATGTATTGAATTCTTCAAAATTTTTCAAGTTCAATTTTGTAGAGCAGTATTGCTAGTTTTAGAAAACTGACAAAAAAATTATATTTTGTCACTAAACTCGCAATAGGGTGTACATCAAATACACAAAATACTGTTCTGCCATACAAAATTTTTATTTTACCCAATAATGAGCATTTTTAACTGAGCCCCCCTTATCCATGACCACTAGGCCAGAACGTTCTGATAAAGTAAAAATTCGGATTGAAATACATATATAAAAGCCTGCCGAAATGAAATAAAATACAAATGATCCGAAGACCTACATAAAATAGAATGCCCATAATTTTTTTCAACAGGAAAATCTTCCTCCTTTCTTCATTTACAGAATATTCGTCCATATGAATAAACTACTGAAGGTCTTGCCCTCTGATATGAAAATCGGCCTTTCAAAGGAAACTGAAATTTTTAAAGGTCGTGAGGAAGGGTGTGAAGAGGTTAGTTGGATGGATCAAAACACAATAATTTTACCATTTTTGTCAGTATCGTCCATCCTCCCTCCCACTGACAGTGAAATACACCTCGCTATTTAATATTCATTTTGAACATATATTATACGCTGAATATGAATACACAATGATGAATTCTGATGCAACATACATTCGAAATGAAACTTTTAATACTAACTGAAATTCGCGACGCAGTTGCAAACTGAGAAATATTTTGAATTTCTTCGTCTTTATCGTCAATCTTGAGAAAAATTTGAAAATGAGATTAAAAAAATTTCGAGATGCATCTTTATGGCTACGTAGTACGTGTCTAATGAACCCCAAAAGTATTTGAAGCACGTGAGAATTTTCACAAAAAAATTTTTATAGTTTGCTAATTTCACATCAGGTATCGTTTTGACGAATAGTACTACCATGAATTATTTTTATCTTTTTGATCAGTCAATTATACCTGTATCTAGCAGGTTGAACAGACAGTGAGAAAAATTTTAAAAGTGAAAAGTCGAAAAAAATATTCATGGGCCAGTTTTTTGTTTTGCCATTAAGACTCACATAAAATAGATATTTTCCTTATTCGTATTGTTGACATAATAATTTTACATTCTTTGATAATGAAATGTTACCTCTCATCATATACGCTGACGTTTTTGGGTATATGGTTGAAAAATTATCCACACAGAAAAATTATTGAAAATTTCAACGCTTGGGATAAAGAGGGAAGGAGTGCTCATAAACACAGCAAACATATTTTTTATTAAAATATTTTTCATTCACCCACATAAATTTTGAACAATCGCAGCAACAACGTCTTTGATCGTAGGTGCTTTATTAATGATTTCATGTCTCTCATAAAGCAGGTGTTGGGAAAATAAAGTTTTTATTTCATTTCACCTATGAAAAATTAACTTACTGCCTACCTTTTTACTGTAAAATATATGGACTATAAGTTTTTCTTTCATATCGTTGAAATCCTCTTAATTGGTTTCTGATAGTTTCTACTTCTATTTCCGTTTCTCAAAAAATTCAAATTTTTCAAGTGTAGTCATAAAAAAGCTCACGAAGACAAAACATTTATAGCTAATGAAACTTTTTCAACGTCTCTAAGGAACTTATGGCAATCAAGAAAATGTTCCACAAAATAAGCTTATTAATAGAGTTGCAAATTATTTTTCAAATTATAAAAAAAATTAAAAATTTTTCTGAAGCGATAAATAGGGAGTTTGTCAAAGATGTAATATTGATAACATTTTTTGTTGAATATAGTACCTATCTAAGTTTGAATTCCTCAATCTTTTAGCGACGCCCACCATCTATACCTACGTAAATGAACAAGCACGAACATTCTTTTGGAACGAACTATTCTTAATTTTAAACATTTTATTTTTGATCTTTTGAAATGGAAAAATTCAAGCGAATCAGGGACAAAATCGTTTTTCAAGAAAATGAAAAAGATTTACATGGTTACAATAGAAAATATCATTGACTGTAAACAAAATCTTTTCTCGAGAGTATCCATAGACCAAGGTTAAATATTCACAAATCGCAATAATAAACTCTTGTCTCGTTGTTAGTAAACAAAAATTTCTTTAAAAGCTTTAATTTCTTTAATACCTTCGAATTTTTTTATTTTTTTTGGTCGAAGCATTCGATTTTTTTCAACTATGAAAAAAATAATAATTCGATTCTTTCAACTTTTAATAAATATTTTATGATTTTTCATAAAAACGATCAGAGCAAATTACTACCGAATTTCCGAATAGTGACGGACATTTTTCAACTCCTGCTGACTTCAAAGTGTAATATTATATTCTTAAAATTCAAACTTTGCATTCAGTATATTAATCATTACAATTTTTATTTTTCCTGTAAGTAAATATTTTTAAATAAAACATTTTTCTTACTTTCGGGCAATTTAGTACCCCTTACCATTACAGCTTCAGGTATTTGCTAAAAAGACTTCTCAAGAAATCAATATCTTCATCCATTATTCGATTAAAAAAAAATAATCAAACACATGCTTCATATTACCGATGGGCTAACTTATACATACACATTCCTCTAAGTAAAAAAGTTCGAAATTCATTGTTTCCCCATATTTATTGAGATTTTATTCTTTGGATGGAATAAGTGAGAAGCAGAGTAGTGCGCGTAGATAATACACACGTCTTGCCGTACGTTTTTCATTTTGAATGGCCACAGAAGATTTTTCAACATGCAAACTCGAGCCTATTGATTTCCTTCTCATACTCAGTTTGGACAGAAAGCATGTTAAACAATTTTTTTTACTTTCAACAGGACATGAAATGGTTATTATTCGAGTTGAATAATTTAAGAAAAATTACGTACATAATTTAGATTTTTGATAATTCGTGAAGATTTTCGACGAAAAGGAAAATAAATCATGCTGACAGTTGTCGGTACCATTAAAAAGTTGGAGAAAAATATTCTCACTAGCAATACAGACTACTGCTTTTACACAAAATTGTGAAAGAAGCGAACTTGTGGCTTGATCCGGAAATCATGTAAAGAAACCATAAAAACTTGTGTTCAGCTTTTGAAAAAGTAAAAAAAATTCGTGTTTTTTAAAAATTTTGTTTATATGAAGGGCTCAGAATATCGAAAGTCTTATTTGTTAAAAAAAAATTTTTATTATTATTGATTCTGTTACAGAATTTTACGGTCTACAACGTGCCGTACTCGGTTTTCTACCCCCTTCAACCCCTTCTTCTTCAAATTCGCCCTTTAAAATTAGGGTTTGAATCAAAACATTTTTTTTTCCTAAAATCAACGGGACACAATCCAAATATTATTGGCTTCGTCAATAATATGAAAACAATCAATAAAAAAATAATGAATAGCTGCCATATTTTAAAAGTTGAAAATTGGAAAAAAACAAATTTCCATTGTAAAAAATCCTATATTGTCAGCTGATGGAGCAAATTTTCCCATTGTAAGGCCTCAAGTGGCATCCGCATTGAAATTGAAAACACTCTAAAATTTGTCACTGCTAAATTTAAAATTTACTATAGAAAATTAAACTTCAGTTTGATAAAACTGTAGGAGTATTCTGTACTTGCTTGATGCAGAGCCATTTTTATCACAGAATCAGAGAATGTTTCTTCGATTTGAAAATAGCGGAAGATCACTAATTGTCGACATCTAATATCACTTCTACCAATCTTATATACGTTAAAATTTTTGATTAATGCACTTCACGACTCTGACAAATTAAGATTCACCATTTTACGTACTTATAAAAAGAAACATTAATTTGAACAAGTAATTATGTCAATATATAAATTGATTTGCCCAACCAGTGAAATCTAACTATTTGAAAGAATCAACATTCGCATTCAGTCCCGAAAATATAGAGAGCCACGTCAATTTTGCCAGCTGTGGCACGAGACACGAACACAGGAGATAACAGGTACTATCTTTACTGTTTACAGCAGTAAATTTTTATATTTTTCCACGAATTCCCATTCATATTTCAAAAAATTTTTACAAAACAATGTACGTTTTAGGTGGTAAGAAAATATAACTATTTCTCTTAACCCCCTTCCCCACGCTGTAACACTCGGATAAGCTATCCAGCAAACTAAGTATTATTATGATAGCAAAAAGTACAAAATATCTAGGAATTGAAAAATCGACAAAAAGAAGAGATAATAGCGAATCGCTTTTCAGTGATAACGTTAGACACAAGTCACAGCAATGGGTAAGAAAAACGTGTATTGATAACGAAACTTTTACGAAAATTTCTGCTACTTTTTCTAATTTTTTGTATTTGACGTATACTACTTAGCATGCGGTTGTCTATAACAAGGTAGGTAAAACTTGGTCCCCCAAATAACATAATACCAGAAACTAAAGCAAGAAAACAGCTGCAGCCTTCACTGAAGTTTCGTGAAGGCGAAAGATGAATATTCTCTTTTACAACAGGAGATTATAAAAAGTATCCAAAAATGTTTCTTTTAAAAACCAAATTGTTTGAATATGAAGCGCATAGGGACTTATAAATATTTCTCATAAATGTATGAAGAAAATGAGTATGTGTTCTATGTTATAAGTAGGTATGATGACGTCATCAGCTGAGGTATAATATTGAACTATAACAGAATCTTATAAGTGTATGATGACGTCATCCTAACATTGGACTCTGACCAAACGACAAAAAACTTGGCGGACAAAATTTTGAACTGGAGTCCAGTACAAAGAATTCATCTTCAATACACGAACCGTAAATTATGACGTCATTATTTCTACATATGTATGATGACGTTGTTATATAAGTAGGTATGATGACGTCATCATAACATTGGACTCTGATGATGACGTCATCCTAACATTGGACTATCATGGAAGGACAAAAACTGGCGGACATTATGTTTTGAAATTGACTAATGCCCAGTACAAAGAATTCATCTTCAATAGAGCTCAGATTAGCTGAAAATATATCAGATCACCAAAACAATATTCTTATTTCTGATAATCGGCATATTTTAGGAAATAGTATACCAATAAAAATTTCAATGGTAATTTTTACAATTTGGATAGGAAAACTGGGACAATTCAAGATTTGTAGCAAAAATTACTAGAAAAGTAATAAAATATCGATGGTTCTGCGGCAAAAGGGCCAATCTCCTATTCTTTTCTACAGCAGATTGGCCCTTTTGCCGCAGAACCATCGATATGTTATCTAACATACTTAGTAAAAAATACTACAAATACTAGAGTACAAGTATTTACAATAAGTAAATATAGTAATTTTCGCAACTGTGCAGATGAGAAAAGTTACTATTCTGTTTTTATAATTAATATACAGTTCAACCCCGATTCGAACATAAAATTTCGATGGCACAATGCTCAAAGATTATTTTCATAATATGAGTGTTTTCCCTTATTTTAAAAATTAATTATCGGGAGAAAATTTCATCTTTTTTTAAATAACCCTACTTATTTTCACCTAATATAAATTTTTACCTTATAATTAACTGTAGCAAAGATATCAAAATCCTGTTTTAGAACATAGAAATTAAAATACAGACGAATGCCTCAGGTGAAAATGTTTTTCGGAGACATCTCGCCATTTAAACAAAGAGCCACTGATAGGACGAAAGATTTAAAAAAATTTTTCTTTACTTTGCTTGAAATCATATCTCATGCCTTATTCAAGGAAATCAAAGAAGCCTCATACACTTTAACCATTAATCAACTTGATAATAATAATCAACTTTTCCAAACTGTATAAAGATCAGAAACAACAGACAGAAAATGAAGGAGGAAAAAAAGAAATTAAAGCTCGTTAGAGAGGATAGAATAACAAGGAAAAAAGCATAAAAAAAGCTTTAAAAAAACTCGTTTCGAGAGAAAAATTCTCATTTCCCTAACTATATCATTATGTTGGTCTTTCACAAATTACTGCTAATTTAAACTTTAGGATGATTAAGGTAATATTATAAACAAAAAATGGTACAGTCTACCTAAATGTAAATTCAATATATTAGGTGCAGCTAATTTAGTTACAATTTCACTGTGTTTAAGAATTCTTTTGAAACAGATAAATAGATTCTACCCTCCATAAGTATTATTAAAAAACGTCAAGAACGAGAGAAGAGGTGGAACCGAACCTACTTCTGACAAAATGGAAAAGAATTTTGAAAATTTACTCTTTAATCGTGAAAGTTCAGTCAAAGAAGGAAATCGAGTGGAAAAAAAAAAGTCTCATTTCCATTCTCATTACATTCCTTTCCTGCTACTCTGATGTCTTATTGTTAGTCTACCTTCAGACATTAATAAAGGTTACATTTCAGGAAAAAAGTTGACAACTTTACAGAAAGTTGACAGCTTAATGTCAGTTTTTTTCATAATAAAATCACTCAACTTTTACACAAAGAATAATAAAAATAAAAAAAAGGCTCCAGTTATTTTTATTTCAACAAATTCTATCCCATCCAAAAAAAAAAATTAATTTCCAGGAGAAAATAAAAACTCGAAGAAATTTTATTTTTCCAAAAATAACATTTCTTTTATCTGGCAGCGTCATTTTCTAGAGCAAAATTTAAATTACTAATAGGTCCAAAGGAGGGGTGCGAGTAAAAATCATTCGTTGGTTGAACGAGAAGCTTATTGACGATTAATATCTTGGAAGGAAAAAAAAAGTATAAGCACTAATTAAAAAATAAAAAAACAGTTTTTGATAATTTTTTTACTACCCATTTCCGAAGTCGAATAATTAAATTTATAAACTACAACAAAAAAATTAGAAGAAAACTCGTAAAAACTTTTTCTTAGCTATCTGCTTCTATAGGTTTCTATTTACTGCAGAAGTATTGATGGTACTTTTTTTTCCAGCTGAACTAATTCGTGTCAAGATAGAAGTTGCTTTTTTCAAATCCTATGTTTTTTTTTAGAGCATACCTATGTGCAAAAGATAAGTGGCTTTCATTTTATTTTTCGACGCTTTTGTTCAGTTGAAGTGAATAAAAGGGTTGGTTACTCGTCACAGTAGAATTCCAAAGGAAAACAAACGAGCTAGGTACCATACCTGTTTCTAACTACCTGAAACTCGTGAAAAATAGCCATAGCAAAAAGTTCGAAAAATACGTTCTTGTCGAATCAGAAAATTTTTCCAAATACAAATAAGAACCAAAAGTACCTATGTAAAAATTGAAAAGAAAAATATCAAAAATCGAATTATTCTTTTTCCTGTCTCCTGTAATGCTCCTCAGAGTTGAAGGGGAGCCATGCCACGGCCGCCAGAGCTAAAATTAGCCAACCAAAAAAAATTATTAGCCCACCTCCATTACAGGTTCGATGAAAATGATCAGAAATAACAAAATTTTGATTTATTTTTACTAAACTCTGATAATATTTTAATTTTTAAACGCTTTTAAGCTCCACACAGAGCACAAAGTTGACTTTACATAACAAACTGGGGTGCGCAGGAGAAAAAAGTGGGATTCTTAGACTTTTAAAAGATTTAACTGAAGTGCCCATTAAGTAGAAAGCATACTACTTTTCTTTTTTACTCATCTATTCTTGCATGTCTTATCAAGTATCTTTTTAGCAGACTTTGGGCAGAAAACCACCTTTTCGATTGTTTTCGCTTTTCGTTATATGGGAGTAATTTCGGAAATTCGCCACAAAGATGAAAATCGATTCGAGTTATCGAGAATGTATGTAAAACATAAATGATACCAAATGGTTCTTATCCATAATCTCTTGATTAAGTTTCTTGGTGGTGTTTCAACTGTTTCCAATTATTTAATTTTCATTATACTATATTATTGTGATCTGCATTTTTTATGGATTTTATCATGTAAGATGTTAACACATTAAAGATGTAACAGTGATTAACTGAAACTTGCGTTTTATTTTCTCAAATGATGGACAAAACACTTTTTAGCCTCCACCCCCTACCCCCCCCCACATCAAAGTCCGCATATGTTTTTCTCATTGTCGCCTTAAAATGTGGAGTTCAAATAATGTTTCAGAACTACATGTCACCAAATCTAGAATGGCCATAGTTAGAATTAAAGTACTGGTACTTCACAAATTTTTCAAGGATGGGAAAAAAATGAATTACCTAGACGGAAAATTCTTGCGCAAGAATTTAAAAGAATTATTGAAAATTTTTTTATTTATTCGTCGTCAAACTATTTTTCGCTTTTTTGATTTTGAAACATTTTTTAAAATGTTCTATAACTATGGTTATCTCTGATCGGATCTAAACTACATAAATTATAGGCATGGTACCATACTCCAAAAACACATTCACATCATATTCGAATCAATTATCTGAATAGGTTTCTTCGTTTCGTTCTACAAAGCTCGTCATTAATTATTTCCCATGAAGTTCACGCTGAGTATTATTGATCTCATTTAAAACCAAAATACATTTGGTACTCAAGAAGACAATTTAAAACTTTGCAACTAGAATTAAATTGATATCATTTTTCTACCCTACCAGCCGGCGTCAATAATTTTCTCGTTATTTATCTGCCAAACAAAAGAAAATATATTTTTTTGAGTGACATATTTTCCATCGATATCTAACTCGAACCAAATTCTATCTTTTTTTACATTTTTGAAAGAAACCATTTATATAGTAACCACTGAATTGAAATAGCGCGCTTCAAAACATTCGCTCATTTTCATGGCAATTAAACATTTTTATATTTGCGTAAGAAAAAATTCATTAATCACCAAATTTTGAATCTGTCAGACATTGTTTCTTTAGATATGATTTAGAAGGGCTAAATTTAGTGAGTAAATACGTAACTTTCGTAAAACTATCAAAAATTTTCAGTTTCATTAGAAACCGTAAAAATGGTTTATTTTGTGTTAGTGAAATCATTAGAAGTACTAAACAAATGAGAATATGATTTCAAATCCCTTCTGCACAAAAACTGCTGCTGATAATTATTTATCCTTATATCTAGTTTGCAATTTTGGAAAAAAACATTAAAATCATTTAAATTAGCATTCGCATTTCGAGATACTTATTATAATAAAAAATAAAACAAAACGGGCATAATTACTTATTGATTCTTAGAAATAAACTGGCATTCTTCCTTTCCCACAAAGGGGAAAGATTAAAAAGTGTTTCAATTCGGTAATTTGCTCATAGAGATGGAAGTTTTCTTTCTACTAGTACAAGGTACGAGAAAATTTATGTGTTCGTGAGTTCAAATGAAATTAGCCTCGGGGACAGTACTAAAAACAAACCATAATGAAGCTCGTCATTTTTTATTTTCAGAGATAATCCCTGGTATAGCACCGGAGTCGACCAAGTAGAACATTTTAAAACCAAACATATGACGGTGTGACTTGACTCAAGATGTTTAAAAGCAACTAAAATAAAATCTTTACAACAAAATTCAGAGGGAATTACAACAAAATTACCACAGCGTCGCAATCTACGTAAGTGAATATGTTCTTCACGATAAGAGCGTTTGTAACAGCCAAAGATACGTTCACAAGTTCAAGGCCATCCATAGATGTATATGAGGTCATCTTGAAATCAGCTCAAAAATACCGACCTTTTGTCGTATGGCTTGAATAGAAAGCACAGCTTTGAAACAGATGTTTCGATCCTGTCATTAGCATTAGCATACAGGCTTACTTAACTCTAGAGATGTAGTCTCCAATCGTATCAGGCTCGTAACCAGAATAAAACTACAAGCGCAACAAACTACTGACCATGGAGGGCAAAATTAGTTTATAAATTTGAAATTTTGCAAAAAAAACTTTTAATTGAAAATTTTAATCAAAAATTTTAAAAATATCGTTAAATGAGCTTCATTCCTTTCTTCAAATTTGGGCGAAAATTGAAAATTTTTTCAGAGGGGGCAAAGAGTGCCACCAGAGGGCGTTTTCCTCCGCGCCCTGAACCATAACGCAATTGCTCGAAAGCTAGTGAGTAGACATGCTTTCTCATAGCGCAAAAATTCAGTCATTGTTTTCTCGATATCCTCATATCAAATTCTGACACGACGTAAATATTCAATGGAATTCACAAGCATGTTTATTAGTTTTGCAAGAAAGTAAGTTCGGTTGCATTTATCGGGTGATGAAGGAAAAAGTACAGCGCTGTGCTAATTTCAAAATAAACAGCACCTTTGAAGTTTGTTCACTGAAACTGCAGCTGATAACGAGCATTTCTATATGATGTCAGAATTTAGGCATTTGTCTTCAAAATGATTGGTGGATAACTCGATGTATGATGAATTTGGTGATAGGTGATTAGTGAATGATAAATGTCCACCACTCAGATGCAAACAAAGAAATGCTCTATTGAAGAACTTGACAAAGGAGATGAAATGTCATTAGGGCTGCACACAATAAAATGACTCTAGTTTGTATTGACCCGATGGGCAAAAAATGAGAAAATGATCCGGAAAATGAGAATTTTATCCGTTGTCAGTCCGTTTTTATTTTCGACCATCGGATCAGAAAATTTGCAGATATTTTTGTCATCTTGATTATTGTTCCAAATCCGTTTGTAAAACGGATTTCCTGATTATAATCAGTGATAATTTTTGGGCAATTTTTCTAAATCCGTTTGTAAAACGGTTTCACGGATTATAACCCGGGCCAACAAATATGATAAAACAGCCTTCACGGAAAATAATCCGGACTCATTTTCGGCAAGACTGATTACAATCCGTTCGAAATCCGTTTTAGAAGCCGGAAAACAGGAAAATTCCGGGTTATAATCCAGAAACGGATTATAACCCGGAATAAAACGGATCCGTTTTCAAAATATTTTGCCCATAGGGGAATTACAGCTCATTCACTATTTGGTATTAAAATTATACCCTTTAGGGTATTTACATTGCAAGATTTTCGGATCAGCTGATATCCATCTGTAATAGAAGTACACGTACTGTCTTCTAAAAAATACATACAGATCCCATGATTGATTATTATAATCTAAAATAATAGTTAAAATTTTGCGGTTGGCAGGGATTGCCGCTGAAAAAATGTTTTGGTGTTGCTTTACCATATAGTGACTCTACACTGATTTTGCTGAAATTTGGTAGGAAGGTCGGGTACTATTAGATAACGCATCATACCAAATTTTAAGCGTCGAACTCGATATTTTTTTTTTACCATACCACAAGTTGCTGAGACAGTTGGCACCTATTTTGCTCACTCGAGTGTCAACCGAGCCTCACTTCGCTTCTCCTATGCCGTTTTACAAGGTGGTTGAAATTATTGACCTTGTTATATGCTCGCTTGAATTGTTGAAAATTCACAATTCGGACTATCCTTCATTCCCTCTTAAATTGAGTCTAACGCTTAAAATTTGGCATGATCAGCAAAATCCGTGCAAATTCGGTATGATGAAACAGTAAAAATTGCTAAAAGGGGTAGGGGGTTAACTCGTCAAACACGCATGGCAATCACAGCACCCTGCAATCTAGTAATCGTATTAAATCTTCAGCCTTGAAAAAAATTCAAATACTATAGAACACGCATGGCACGAGTAAAAAAAACAAACATTTTTCACGATTCTGTTTAAATGAAGAATTGTCAAGATTACCTACTTAATATAATATAGTTCGTGCTAATTCAAAATCCACATACCGTAACACTGACCTTTTCATTCATAAAATTACGCACTTGCCGATTAAAAGAAAAAAGTATTTTTAGCTCGGTCAAATAAAAAGTACGTATGCTGTAACTAGAAAGTGAAAACACGTTAATATTTAAAACGCATCTATTTTTTTCTACGAAGGGGACATGGTCCAAATTAATTTTTTTTTTCAACAAAAATTAAATCAGTGATTTTTTCCTTTTTTTTTTTTTTTTTTTGTAATTTCTACTGTACGTCACTATTTCATTTTCCCAAATGAATCGTATGTGTGAGTGAATAATTTGTCAGTTGATTTATTTGCGTAGAAATGGAGAGTATTTTTAACGATTTCTTTTTCTCTCAGGAGACGCAAACGGAGATAATGTTATGAGATTTATAGTACTTTTTTTGGCTGACGTGTTGTAGTCGCCAAATCAGAGATTTGTAATTTTGAGGAAAAGTTAAAACGCGAGAAAAATAAATTTTAATTAATTCAATTCGCAATGTCGTTTATAGTCTATTAATCATAATTTCCCCACAAAATGAAAAGTCGTAGACTATTTTCATTAAAATGAAAAAAATTAGCTACCTCATAGTGTTGATTTTATTCTCAAGTCATCTTGGCAAAATAAAACCTATTCCTATCTTAACAGAAATTTATTGCTTTTCATTTATTCACTAGCCATAATAGGTAATTTTTACACTTTTTAAAAACTATATTAAAGTAACTTATTCTGATCTGCTCAGTAGCATTCCAAAATAAAAATTCCAGAGATCATTGAAATAGTTTTCACAATAAGTTATATGTTGTTTTTTACAACATAATAAGCGAAGCAAGCTATACATCCCAAAAGTAATTCTGTACATTTTTCATTTTGGCCTTTCTTGACACTAGGTACAGTACCAGCGCGCCGGTTATTATAATAGCTTTTGGCCCAGAGGAAAATCATGATAATAAGCGGCTTATTCCATAAAGCGGTGCCCCCCCAAAAAAAAAACATTTCCAATTTTATCGGGGTCATAGTTTGGGACATTTTTGGCGGGACATTTTTGGCAGAGCATCTGCTTGCATAAAATTTCAATTTTTTCTAAAATTGTTAAGTCACGACATTTATTCGAACTCATCTTGACTCGAGTACAAACCAAACTGAAAGGAGTTTCATCGGAGAATAAAAAGATAAGGCAAAACGAATGAAATCAGACAAAATTTAACATGAAATAAGCAGGTTTTCAAGGAAAAACCTGCTAACGACCACACTTTATCTTACTCGAGCAGGGGATTTTCATGATAATAACCGAAGTTCTATTATATTAACCGGATAAAATATAATGTATTTTAAACGGGGCGATCGAGATTTGCAACAATTCAGTATATTAAGCAAATTATTCCATTATCCGCAATTATAATAACCGGCGAGTACTGTAGATGATTTTAATAGAAAATAATATTTGGAATCCTTCCCGACCTTACCATGGAAATTTCGACTTTTTGTTATTGAATGGCTTCAATTTTCAAGTATATGCGGTGTGATGGATCAGCCCTCCAAAAATGATGTAAGGGGAATGATTAAATGTTTTCCTTAGAAAATCCTGAAATCAATGCTCATAACACCCATGCTCGCCTCTCCACAGTCCACAGTATATAAATAATGAGATAGGAATGTGGTCAGTTTTACCGAACATTTGCCAAAGAAATATTAGCGAATAAAATGTGCACTCAATTAGTTTACTTACAATTAATTAATTCACCTCACCTCATTTTTAGAGGGCTGATCTTATGCGAAACAAAGAAATTCCACAGTAGAGACTTGAAATTCCCATGGTATATTCAGGTAACATAGCCAAATATTTTCTGGGAAGATTGTCTCCTCCGTGTTATCAAAGGCCATAGTGAAAAATGTGCGAAATTACTTTTGGGACAGCCTTCTTATTTTATAACACTTTAGCACAAAAAATTATAGCATTATGATCCACAGGGTGAGTGAAATTTACTATTACTCTAGTCATATTTCCATGCGCCAGCCCCTCTCTCCCCTCCCTTACATATAATTTATGACCTTCAATTTTATTCAATTTCTAATTTTGACAAGGACAAGGTCATGGTGGCTATAAAAATGTCAAAAAAGCATATAAAAATACAATTTTTTGAATTATAAGGTACTTAAATTTTGTAGAAGTTTTTTGCCCCTCTCCTAGCATTATCTTTTTTTTTTCATAAACACAAATAAAAGAGAACTCAAATTGCTTCTTCGGACGGGGAAAGATAAGTACGTTGAGAAATCTTGCAAAATAATTAAATCTACTGTCTAAAAGAAGATTACTCGCCCCTTTCCACCTCCGTCAGTGAAAACTGTCTTCACCTAAAATGTGCTTCGCGCAGTAAGAAAAGGATTATACAGACGAAGTAAATATAGGTATCGTGTTAACACAATATTATTTAACCTTAACCACTTGCAAATATTTCTACCGCAAGTCTTGAAAGTTTTAGCCCACCCTGCAGTGTTTTTCTCCAGGTCTGATGTTAAATTTAATTTAATAAACCAGACAGTGCAAATCGCTAATTTCATTAAGGTCGTAATTTAATAAAATTTGGCCATTTTCATTATATCAATCCGCAACCCTAATCGAAATGAATGTCCACGAACTAAATTTGTAGTCGTCCAAATTACCCTCTGGGTGCACTTACGAAAAGTAAAATGAAAATTTAATCGTTACCCTTATTTTTCTTAATCTTTCTTCTATTTGTTTGTTTTTCACTGGCAAACGCATTATAAGTACCAAAAAAAAAAATCGACTTCAATTAAAATTCTGAAAACGAGAAAATTTTGCGACCTTAAAATCGTGATTTGTTTCTATTGGGGAGCCTTTATCGAAAAGTTTCAGTAAAATTTTTGTGCTGCTTCAAGTTTCGCTGAAAATCAAATTCAGCCGGCTGGGGAATGAAAAATAGCAGATTGAGCATTTTATTTCTTCCTGCGGTCATTAAAGAATCAAGACAAAAGAATTATGTTCCTTAATTAAGACTAGAACTCGTTTGAAAATAACATTAAGTAGTTATTCCAAAAGTTTTAAAGCACCACTCGCAATTCAAGCATTTTGGACTGCAGAAAATGACTAATTTCAAACGACTAATTTCGTTATAGCAGGCCTGGATATATTTCCGTATTGTACAGGAACTTTTGGGGCGAATCAAAATTACTGAAGGGGAAAGGGTGATTTCACCCCTTAAATTCAATACTAAGTAAAATACAAAAATACAGCATAAAAATCATTCCTTGTTAATAGGATGTGTCAGCTCGCTTTGGACAAAAATATTGTGAAGCATAAAGCCAAATACAATAGTTGAAATAGTAATTACCCAACGCATGGTTCATTTTGGTAAAGCCATGGGAAGTTGGTGATACTGGAAACAAGACACAGGCAGAGAGCGGAGGATTAGAAATATATCATAGAAATAGAAGTCTCGACAGAAAAATTCCATTCAAATTTCAGAAACTGTAAAAATGGTAACTTGGAACTTTTCTAACTATATTTTCACTCATTCTGGCTCAACTTGCAGAGATACAATATTTATAGAAAGCAAGTTCGTGTTTTATTTTAATGGATTTCATCAAAAACTAAAAAGAAAAAAATTTGACTTTTTCTCCATGTTCAACGGTTTTTTACTTAAGAAATATTTTTCTGACCTTTTGCATGGGTGGAGGGATGTGCGGTGGTGGTGGTGGTGGTGCGAAAAAATACTGAGCCTACAGGCGCCAAGTACCTAAATCCGGTCCTGGGTGACTTGGATTGTTCCTAGATCCATATCGATACCAATTTAAAAATTCCAAGAGAGGTGAGAAAAGAAAATATATTATCACATTCGTGAATCTTAACTTGGTTAGTTTTTATTTTTATGTCCTATCAGGACTCAGAGTATTTTTTTGTTTTCTTCATTTCTATAATCGTATAGTGTAATAAATCGAGTATTATTTCAATATTTGTATCTTATCGAGAGTAATGTGAATCAATCGAGTCATCATTTGAGTATGTATTTTTCGGTATGTTGAACCTAAGTAGATATGTCTATGTTTTCCTCGATATGTATTCGTAGTGTAAGATGGTCTTAAGGTGGGTAAGTATTATTTTACAATCCTTGCTGTGTTTGTTGATGTTACAGTGGTGTTTGTCATTCGGACTTCTCAGTATCAAATATACAGGCCATAGAGACTGGAAAAATTGTTTAACATATAGGAAAAATTTCCCAGTTGACTGGAAAAATTTCTAAGATGACTGAAAAATTTCCTCAGTCAACTGGAAACACTTCCCAGTAAACAGGAACAAGTGTTCAGCCAAGTAGAAAAATTTCTAAGCCGACTGGTAAAAGTGTCGAGCTAACTGAAATATTCCTCCGATGACTGGAAAATTTCCTCAGTAAACTGGAAACATTTCCCAGTCAACAGGAAAAAGTGTTCAGCCAAGTAGTAAATTTTCCAAACCCACTAGTAAAAATATCGAGCTAACTGGAATATTCCTTTGATGACTGGAATATTCCTTTGATGTCTGGAAAATTTCCGAGCCGACTAAAATTCTCTGATTAACTTGATAAAGAGCCTAGCTTTTTGGAAAAGTTTCCTGGCTGACTGGAAAAATTCTCCATTTGATTGGAAAAAGTGCTGAATGTTACCTTGGATGAAGACTAGATGATCGATTGTCTCGAGATGCAAGTGATCAAAGCAGAGTACTAAGCAATAATAAAAATGCATGAAATAGCTAAAAGTATCTCGTGAATTTTTCAAAATGGACAAAGCGCACCTTTTGGTTTCAAGGTGTCGATATTAAGTAAAAGTTTTTCAATGACAGTCTGAGAGATATCCAACTAGAGTAGGTATACTAACCTCGAATCAAACAGGTCAATAACTTGGCAAGTAATTCTTGATATATCTATCAATAATGTCATAAAAAATCTTTTTAAAGCTAACTCATTTCAAGCTTAATTTTGAGTAAAAGTAGTTCTCTCGTCAATTCGGGCGATTTTAACTTTTCAAATTAATAAAAGTAAGAAATGAACTAATGAGAGTAAAATCTCATAATTAGTGATTAAGAAATATTTAAGAAATCATCAAAACAATTAGAATCTGACATTTGAACAAAGATTGATAAAATCATGATTTCTGCACAGATCACATATTACTGTATTTTGATAGTAAGCAAATAACTACTTTTGTTACTCAAATCTAACTTATAGATTGACTGTAAGTTCTATAAAGTTGCTGATCCTAATCCTTCATAAAATGTACCTACCTTTGAATGAGAACAAAAATCATTAAAACAACGAATACTTTTACTTACTGTCGCTAAACTCGAAATAAATCAAATTTTCATAACATTTCGGTGGCGATATATAAAATGTTCAAGCAGCAACAAAATAGAAATAATATCAGCGCAACTATAAAATTATTCAAAATCAAACCTTTATAATGCCATACACAGAGGATATCTCGTTTTGGACAAGATGAAATAAAATGTACGAATCAAATTAATTTAAGTATTACTGCATTAAATTGAACCCTTGAAACCAAGAAATTAATTTTGTGAAAGAAAGTTTCTGCTATTCGTCAAAGAAGAAATTTTATTTCAGTCGAACAAGGGTGAAAACGAAAATAGTAAAAAGCCCAAAAAAAAAAACACACATAACTTGAACGCGCTTAGCGTGAACTTTGAAAAGGCAGCATTTTCGTACACAGTTCTCCACGTTTGTATTTTTGCGAGTGTCGTGAATTAATGTTGTGTGTGACTGGTCTGAGCGAGCCTTGAAAACTTAGCGGAGACAATGAGTACTACTTGAAAGAGAGAGAAAAAAAAAAGACGGTCAACTAAACGCGAATAAAAATATAGAAAGTGAAACAGAAAGTATTCGCATTAATGGAAATGACTTATCTTGATTTTGGTATTGTACGAAGACAAATTATTTCTATTACATACAGTTTATTCAAGTCGAAATTTCAAAAGAATCTGTTCATTTTTTTCATAATGGTACTGCATGGGGGAGGGTGTGGGAGGAAAGTTTTTGACTTTTCATTTCATTCGGGTTTTCCGAGTTGGCGCGAAGCTCCGCAGAGTGGCAGTTCTCTGGGAATAATCATTCGTTATGGAGGATAAGAAAAGTACTGTCACGGGGAGAAGATTGAAAGCAATGAAACAAAAATAATATAAATAAGAACGTAACTGTCATTAATTACTGTTAATTTACATACTTCAAATGAATGTTTCTACTCAGTAAGGATGTACACTATTTTCACAACAAGGGTTGAATGTAGAGAAAATATAGGCAATTTCTTCGGCATATGTGTTGCGGATTTGCGTTTTGACAGTCAAAATAACAATTATCACGTACTCTACATACAATTCTGGTTTTATGTGAAAAATTAGTGTAAAGTACATGAAATATCAGCATACAGTACACTAATTTCTAACATACTTAAATACTTATATAAATTTTTAATATGTATTTTGAATCAATTTTTCATATTTTTTGCCAACTGTTGATAAATTTATTTAAATTTTTCATATAAAACCTGAATGATTATCCTGAAGTTAGTCTGCAAATATTAAAATTTAATATGCAGTTTTCTCTCAGTACGAGTTTCTAAGTCAAAAGTACACAAACTTTCCGATTTTTTCGTTGAGTTTTATACGTAATTTGCTCAAAGAATATGTTATTCTTGAATATATTTTCTATGTCCATACGACCAATTTTTTTCACCTTTTTTCAAAGCCCTAAAAAAATTTTTTGCGACCTTCAAAAAGTGCCATAAAATTTTAAAAATCAAAAAAAGCGATTCGTCCGGGCATAGATGAGAATATTATGTTCAACAGCAATTATGTATCCAAATTTCAGCTAATTTGGTGCAAAACTCAGCCAAAAAAATAGTAAATTGTAAACTATGCAAAAAAAACAATAGTAAAGTACGCCCTTGAAACGAGCATAGAATGGAATAAAAGTAGATGTCCAAAATTATATTTTTCCAGTGTGCCTGACTCATTTTTCATCCGACCGAAAAAGTGGTCCCTTCAAAATGAGAATACCACAATTTGTAAATTTTTACAATAAATTGAGGAACATTATAATCGGATTAAGAACCAAAATACGCACATTTTGTTTCTTGAAATGTACTTTTGTTTTTGTCCAAGAAGAAAATAAGTTGCGACTTGCGAAGAATAAAACAAACTTTCGTTTATAAAATTACTTAAACAGTGACAACTTGTAAACTGTTGTGAAACATTTTCTTAAAAAATGTTGGGAAAAATTGCTGAAGTGAAAACAGGCCTAATGGAAAAGCGAATCTCTTGGACTAAGTTTTTTGATGGACATGAAAGTTGTTTAAATTACCCAGTAACTTCGAATGACAAAACAAAGAAGCATATAAAAAGACGAATGCGAGAATTTCAGTTCGCAGTTTTCCTCTTAAGTATATTAGTTTTGAGATAAACTTGACAAAATGGTGAAAGTAAATTCCTGGAAATGACAGAAGTTTTCTACAATTTCATACCAGTCTCTTCTGAGGACATCAATTCTCAAGAAAATATTCTTAATAAATGTACATTTTTAATGCGTTAAGAGAAAAGATAGACAAAAAAATTTCACTGGTATCATAAGTAAGCCTCAGAAAAAGAACGGGGTTACAGTGAAATTAATTTTAATTTGAGTCTCACTGTCACAAATTTACACAAATTTTCATCTTCTGATAACCTAGTCTTTTGAATTGCACAGTTGGCAACAGTGCTGAGAAAAGGTTTAAAAGTAAGAATGTCGGTTGCGAAGTCATCCTAAGGATTCAGCTTTTGCGATACAGGAACCTATTTGAAGAGTTCAGCAAGAATTTCTGTTAAATCACAATAAAATTGTTTCATCGGGATGATTTCAATAAAGGTAAAATCCCCATTTAATTGTTAAACCAACTAAAAGATGTTAGGTAGTGTACAGTGCGAGAGTAAATAAATAAATCTCTCGATGCTAAATGTAGCAAGTTCGCCGAGAAATTCAAATAATGTTAAAAATTACTATAAATCATGCACCACAGAAAATCTCAGGACCCAGGGAGATGGAAAATTAGAACACATCAGCTTCTAGCCCAAATATAGGACTTAAATTTTTAAAACATAGATAAATAAACAGCAGTTCCCCCAACCTATAGGATTGAAACATTTTCTTCACGCTATAAAAATTACAGCTTAAGCTGACATTTAAAAATTCAAAACAGAACCACGTAAATTATGAAATTAATTTATGCCATCATAAAAATTCATTTTTAAATTAAATAACTTGGGAATAAAAAATTTATTTAGCGCTAATCCCGGGAAGAACGACTCACGGAATGGCAGCATTCAGGAATCAGCAACCAAAGAAATTGAATTGAAAAATTCACAAAGAAAATAAATCAAATCAAAAAACTCTGTAAGAGACAAAATGTACCTAATGAGATAATCATAGCATAATATAGAAAATAATGAAAATAATGACGAAAGTCAGAAAAACCATTGAAAAAGTAAAAGTTATAGGAAAATTATTTTGACTCTTTGAACCAATCGAAGAGCAGCCAATTTCAATAGCCAGTAAATAATCAAAATAATTAGGAAGTGTACTTATGTGTCGACTAAATTTCTTTCTTAGGCAACTTCGTTAACTGGTAATAATTTTATCAAAGGAAAGTTCCAGAAGGAAAACGAATTCGTACCAAAAAGTTACACTCTGTTCCAGTTAAGAGTTCCATGACATCATAAAGGTTTAAAGAAAGCGATTCGTTGAAATCAAAAATATTTGGAAAATTTTGGATTCGCAGTCTACACGAAACTATCGACGAAAGGAATCTTGTAGCAGTGAATTTTTCGAATATTTCAAAACCTCCATATTTCCTGCTGGTTTGATAAAGAATGGCGCATCATTGAGACACGTATAATAAGCCAAAGGAATATTTTCCCTAAGTTAAGAACTTTATTATATAAGAATTGCACGAATGACGCTGGAATATTTTCAGACTTTCCTTCATCCCTACCTATTACGAAAAATAGTCAACTAAGAAATAGAAAAATGTTAACTCAATCGAAAAAGTATTGCGATTTTTTAGACAAAATTTTAATATCGTAAAAAATTGAGTTGTACATATCGCTATTTGCTGAACTATAAACTAGGTTTCTTATAATTCCATCCGCAAACTCTCGTTTTTTAAATACATAATTATTCACTAATAACAGTTGACAACAAAATAAAATATTTTGTTAGAAATTTTCATTTCATCAACAATATCTTACTCCCCACGTATTTCCTTAATTTTCAATGAGAAATAATAAATTACTCTTATTGTCGAAGAGAAAAAAGCATGAGGTGATTGTGAAAAATGTCGGATGTTTTGACCGATTTTCAGATAGCATGCTCGTGAAAAATGTCAGACGTTTTGACTGATTTGCAGATAGCTCAAGTATACTAAAATAAATAAAAAAGAAGTAAGAAACAAAGTCGACGAGCACTATTCTATTCGTTGGTATACGATGTTTGAATAAGAAAAAAAAAAATGAATGACATTTTATAAAAGATTTCTTTTCTTTCTAAATCTTATACTAGAAATAAAAAACATTTGGCCAGAAAATAAGAAAAGGATCTGGTGACAGGAATACGATAAAGCAAAAGCTGAAGTCTTGAAATGTTGGATAGGTCTGTTTCTTGGAAAATCTTTGTTTTCTTTAGAAGGAAACGTAAACTGGGATTGGGGATGTTGCGGCCCATGGGTACCCAGGTAGCATAAAGACCACTCTCGGTTACAGGGGGCGTATAGCGCGCCTTTGTTCTCTAACAGCTTCTCCCTATGTCTTTCAGGAAACTGTTAGTATAAAATGCTTCAGCACACCTAAAAGCATACTGTATTTACTCGTATTGCGCCAAGAGTGATGGGTTATCAAGTGACACTAGAAATACCAGGTTTTACTCGATTACTCAAAGAACCAGGTGGTGTCATATATGACACCACAAGAATAACCTCGAAGGACCAGGTGGCGTCCTATGACACAAGTTAGGGGTTCTCAAAATATTGGTCCTTTGAGAAGTTCATCTCAAAATTTTAAGAGGTGTCGTATATGACACCACCTGGTACTTCTAGTGTTAATGCTTGGTGGAAAAATAAATATATGTATTCAGTCCCAAAATGTTGAGATGCTGCATAAGAATCAGGCTATGTGACATGAAAGGTTTTTATTTGCTCTCTTGTAGAAAAAGTGAACTTATACCCTTCTTGCGCATCCGTATCTATTCATTTAAGAAATTGTATTTTTCTAGAAAAATAGAAAATCTTTGTCACAGTTTTGTCTTTAATTGGTAAACGATTCAGTTTTTTAAATAATTTCATGATTTTGATTTTATTCCAAAGATAAAGCGGAGAGAGAAAGTAATTTTAATATTCTAAAAATTAATATATTGTACAGTGAATTTCAAAAAAACTTCTTCCCACGAATTGAATACAGTCGACTCTCGATAAGTCGAACTTCGATAATTCGAAAACCTCTATAAGTCGAAGTCCAAGCCATTTCCCTGCACCCCTATGGGCAAAATATTTTAAAAACGGATCCGTTTTATTCCGGGTTATAATCCGTTTCTGGATTATAACCCGGAATTTTCCTGTTTTCCGGCTTCTAAAACGGATTTCGAACGGATTGTAATCAGTCTTGCCGGAAATGAGTCCGGAGTATTTTCCGTGAAGGCTGTTTTGGCCCGGGTTATAATCCGTGAAACCGTTTCACAAACGGATTTAGAAAAATTATCACTGATTATAATCAGGAAATCCGTTTTACAAACGGATTTGGAAAAATAATCAAGATGACAAAAATATCTGCAAATTTTCAGATCCGATGGTCGAAAATAAAAACGGACTGAAAACGGATAAAATTCTCATTTTCCGGATCATTTTCTCATTTTTTGCCCATCGGGACCTTGCCATAAGAGCCTTATAGAAAATTCCCTTTCTAATTCGAAATAAAACCTCGATAAGTCGAAATTATTTCATCTGAATAGACAATACAGGCATGGATAAAAGTGGGATTAAAGGCATGCAAACCTGCATTTTTCATTTTTTTTTAAAAATTTTTTAATTTCTTGTACAAACCTCCATAAGTCGAATTTTTCAAAATTAAGCCTCTGTAACTCGAACCTCCATTACTCGAAAACCTCTACAACTCGAAGAAAAACCCATTTCCCTTCAACTTCGAGTTATCGAGGTTCGACTGTATTTTTTATTCAAGGGCTAGTTTCTTTTTATTCAGATGACTGGTTCCTTCTGAAAATTTTTGAAAAAACGAAAAAATTGATTCAGAATTTTCAATTTTCATGGTTGCAAAACACGTGAAAAAGTCCGCTATTGCGTACTTGATCGGATAGAATAGTATTTTTTTCCATCTGATAAGACCAAGTTCAAGTCTCTGGCGATAACTGGTCCTGAAATATAATAGTTTGAAGGGAAAAAAATAGTTCCTATACTGCTCCACCTTCCCACTTACATCATTAATTCATAATTAAATAATGATCATTTTAAAAACTAAAAATTAGAAAGAAGTAAAACTATCTGTAGCCATTTTTAAAACGGACGTCTTTCGGCAATCCAACCTTAAAATGTACGAATGAAAATTCATGTTTTTTCGACACCTCGGAAAGAGCTTCTGAACAACAGCATTTTCACAGACTAAAACGTAGGTATGGTTTTTTCACACGGATGCGCAATGCCCTTTTATTTGGAGAACTACCCGACGATTTCTAGCAGCCGTTTATATTGAATTGAATTTAATGTTTCACTTCAGCACATGCTTTTGCATCGTTCGCATCTCAAATGTGTTTTTTGCTTTTTCTTCTTTTTTTCGTTTATTTGTCGGGGTTTTCTTCAGCTATAATTAACAATCATTGACTTTACGTAGACTCTGTGTGGTGCGAAAAATTATGAAATTAATCAACTCGTTAACATTCGTCTCAGCCGATTTGCGAAGGGTGTAATACTACAGAAGTATGGAGGTGAACGTAAAAATATATTCAACTAATTGTAAGTACAGCACATACCCGTCCAATTAAAATTTAGCTATAAAAATTCAAATTTCGTCGACTCTGCTCGTCAATTTCAACTACATTCCATTTTTATCTGGTTTCACTTTACTATGCTTCGACTGCTACCAGCCAGTTACTTTCAGTGTCAAGATTTGAACTGATAATTTATGATAGCTACTGTAGTCGAAAATTACAATAAAAGCAATAAGCCGAAAATGGTTGCGCTTCAGAGGGTATCTAATGATACAAGACATTTAGGTAGAAATGAGAATTATAGGATTAAATACCCTAGAATATTTTATACATTTTAATACACAATGAAAATTGGTATTGAAATAAAATTATTTATTTTGGCGGTAAAAATTAATTAGAATAACATGTACCTAATTTACAAAGAAAACGCACCTTCCAGCCCAACACTCAGAATATTTTAATTCCATTTTGTAGAGAAAAATAAAACCTAATGATACGTACAGACTACAGTGCTATACAGAAAGGGTATAAGTCTACTTTTTCAAATCCTACAGGAGAACAAGAAAACACTTTTATAGCTTATTCCGTTCTTACATAGCTTTTCAACTTCGAAGTCTGTTTACTCAGCGATGTGATGAGAGCTAATATATTTACTGTATAGCAGTACCGTATTAGTGGGTTTAGGGGCGGGGTTTAATACCACACACAAAAGCCACAAAAAAAGCACAAGAAACTCACCTGCTCTTGAAGTTTACACACCATCAGGTACCTTCCTATATTAAATTATTTTTTCCAGCTCCAATGATGAGAGGGGGAATGGGAAAAATACACTATTTTGGCTATACGAATTACGAACCTCCCGCCCAGAATGTTAGTCTAGGTACGCCTGCACTGCTGTATAGATAAAGCTCGAATACAATAAAATCCTTGAAGAACTCAATCATCCAGAAAAAAAGTTTTGAGCTAAAATCTAGAAAATATTTTTATTTTGGCTGCCAAAAGCAAAACGCGAATTCGCAATACATGTGTCGAAGAGACTGTCGACTATATTTCGCCCGTATTATTCAATATTAATTTTTCATGCACTTTTCTACACATCAATGTTGACTTACTAGCAAAGATGGCGCACACCCTAGATAAAATTTATTTCTCCTTGGACACTCGGAACAAAGCCTTTTAAATTAAAAATCGTTCCGCTTATCGTTTTCGCGCGAAACTGTAATCCGTACAGACCCAGTAATCCGAATTTAATTTTCCTTTTTTTCAAATCCATACGAGTAGATGGGTACCTAATATCTTTTTGAAACATGAGTGGATTTTTCCGGTAGAAAGACGAATTTCGCTTCCAGCCATGGAGTTCTAGGAAAATATAGACAGATATCCATTCTAACCATGACGGTAAATAATAATTTCTTTCAACTTTTTCCCACAAGAAATTTGAAATTTTCTTTCTATCAAACTCGTTTCACCTATATTCGATTCGCGCAATCTCCACCGATACTCTTTGATATTACTCGTAAATTTCATCGTTAAAATCTGGTCAAAAATATCCAAATTATCATAATATCTGTGGCAGTCTAAATTAAAAGGGACGACTTTCGGTCAGCAGATTTGTGAGAAATCCAACGTCAAAATTATCAATTTTCAATTTTCAATGGAAATAATTGGAAATTAACACTGAACTGGAAATTAATAGTTCGAACCATCTAAGAAACAAAGTCTATCGAATATTAATGCAAAATGTATGTAATAGATGGCGCTGCGTGGAATAACATCGACTGTGGCGAAACTAAGGGAAAGCCAGGGAAGGAAACGCCCTCCTTCAGCAAAATTTTACCCCTTCCCAAGAAAAAAAAACAACATGCCAGGCTGAATTTGTTGTGATGACTGATGAGTATTATGAATGACACTCATGTACTAGAACCTTGGCTATTACACTGCGATTGGGGTAAGGAGTTCATTAATTGTATATGAAACACTTCTCTCATCAAATTTATAGAAATCAAAACACCCACCCACATACTCACTCACCCAATTACAATATTTTCTCCTTTTGAGAAAAAAAAAAAAACAACTGATCATAGATATGTTTTATGACAGTTGAAGAGATTTGTTTGTCTGTTTGATGACATCATCAGACATATCCAATATCCGCCCTTCGCCACCCACCCCTACCCATCTGCTATCGAATATCTACGATGATACTATTCATAATTATACACAATTCTCATCGAATCATATCGATATTCAAAGTAATTTTCTTAAAAAGTGGTTTTTCAATTTATCAACTTTGAAATACTGCAGCTTCACGAATCTTAGACGTATAGAAAGGTCTTATTTGATGGCAAATTTTTGGTGCGTTGATTTCGATATGGTATAGGCTTAACCAATTTTTTATATGACCGACAATATGGTCCCTTTTGTGTGAAACTGCCACACTATTTTTGACGGCCAGTATGCTGTACAACCCGCCCTGTATGTGTGGCATGCTTATTTTATGGAATCAGACCGAAATTACTAGGAGCTATTTCTATCAAAAAACCTGCTAAAACAATAGGATTTCAACTATAAGTACTCATAAAATAAACGAAAATAAAGCTTCGCCTCACCACTTAGCTGATAATTGAAAGTGTAGTGAAGCGTGAAGCTATCATGATTCAATTCATTGATTATTGTTTTCCTATTTTCAGCGATAATATAGCTCCCTATACTATAACAAATTTCTCCATTTTGTTTTACAACAAACTTCAACCAAATAGGTATTTTTTTTTTTTTTCAACTCAAACACAAGTTCTGCTTGAATATGTCCGTGCATGCTTTTCCACGGAAAACTTTATTACCACCACCATTAATGTACGAGTATTACCGAACACATTCAACGTAGGCAATAAAATTCTCAGCAAAAACTTTTAAAAGGCTTGAAATTTTATAGGTACAAAAATTTGTCTTATTTTCCCAACTGTCAATGATCGTTGCTTATGTTTTCTTTCTAAGCCATTAGATCTGAGCAAAGATTGTTTGTTCAAAGTTTTCCTCTATATCTCTGGGGAGTTTCGGGTAAACTTCGTTAAAAGCAAATCTCGAGTGTGCTAAAATGTTTGAGTTCTTTTTGACGCGGCGAAATTTTTTTGTTTCTTCTTTAAAAGGAAGGATTTAGGAAGCAGTTCTTTGGAGTGTTGAAAATTTACTCGTATTAAAAACAAGAGACATAGCCGGGTAAGCGTGACAGATCGGCCCAAACTCAGATTTCGATTTTACTAAGAGAGATTGTTAAGCACAGGGAGATAGGCTATTTGTCAAAGTTTGGAGTCCCCAGGTGTAGCCCCCCCTGGGAAAATGGATCATCTACAATTTGTAATATATACCACTATTTTTATAAATGTTCCGTCGAGGTTCTATTATAGTAGTTACAAATCTTTGTAATATCGGCCCTTAAATTTCTAAATGGAAATGAATAATGATTTAGTAGGACTGTCTGAAAATACTTATAAACGTTTGTAGTAAAAAAAAAGGACCATTTTTCATGCTAAAATACAGACAAGGTATTTTACCCCTTCATTTTTCAAGACCTTTCTCAACTTGATGCTACAGATAGCTTCACTAGGTGCCCTAAACCATAAAATTTGATATCAATCAATTAGTTTACAAACTTAGACTTGAACTTTTAACTAACACACTCACCATAAAGAGAATATTTCTATGTGCCTACTCAGAAGAGTTATTAACATTGAAAACAGTGAATTTTTCAATAAACTAGTAGGTAAACATTTTTTCCTTATTTTTTTGCTGCTTTATCTTCAAGAGTAAATGTAAAGTCAACGATCTTACCCTCCTGTTATAAACTTTTTAGGTTTTTATTTGACTGAAAGTTTCTTATTGTTTCCCGGTGTGTATATTTTTTACTTTTAATAAAAATTAATATTAATTTCGACAAAAAAAGGCAGGATACATTTTTTATAAATGAAATAAGCGTAAAATATTTTCGTCCAAAGTAAATACTTGAATAAAAAAATTAAAAAAGCAAACAAAGAAATATTATGAAAACAAAAACTGAAAAATGAGCCAATACTTGTAGCTCATTTTAATTATTTACCTACTATCAATACATTAATATATGAAAGTTAATAACAATGTCTTAAAATATTTTTCCAACGTTTTGAGAAACTTCTCAAAAGAATTCAACAAATTAGGACTTTGAAAAATCATTTAGTTTAGTTGGGCAAAATTGTTTTTGCTAAATTAGAAAACAACGAGAAGGAGATTTTTATTTATTAAGTTTCTTTTTATGAGTATAATGCTTCATTCAAAATAAAAAGCTCACAGACGCACTTGAGCGTTTCACACCAACACAACGCAAAGGTTGTTCGTATAGCCAATAAAACCTTTTCTCCATGTAAACAAAAGTTGACGCAATGCATTGTAACCTTTGACTAACTATGCTTCGTCTATGGACTGTGGAAGCTCCTATGCTCGTGTATAAATTTTGCGAATACAAGATCTACAAAATGCTTATATATTGCAAACAGTAATTTCCATGGAAATTGTTAAATTCCAAACAATTGTAGCAACATTGCTAGGAAACATATTTTATTTTTTATTAATGAGATTTCAAGCGTTTCATTCAGTGCGCGACAGCCTATATAATCAGATGTTATTCTAGCATTCTTGTCACTTCACTTTCTTTACTCTATAATACAGTCCATAGTCAACGATTGTAACTTCGAATACACTTTATAAACCATGTAAAAAAACTGTGTTGTGGGTGGCAGCGTGAGCTTCTTATTTTGAAGGGAGTATAACAAGGTTTGCTCTATTTGTAAAAAATTTCCTCACTATTAGCACATTTTCAAAACAAGTTCTCAAAATGACAATATTTCATTTGAAATGAACGAGCCAGTTCAGAACTTGAGAGGAACTCAAATTCTACAATAGTTCTGCACATTGAGAACTCATCAAGTTCGTTCTATTTGTAAAAAAAAAAGTACGACACTAGAACTTTCAAAGTTTAGTCAAGTTCCGATAAAATTTGAAACAACAATCAAAACTCGAAACCGAGTTTTAAAGAACTTTTCTTACTTACATCTCATTAAAAAGAACGTACAAATCTTGTAATCCAAAATAAATAGAATTAAAAACGAAATTAGGTTAAAATAAACAAACAAATAAAAATTCAGAACCTATAGACCATAGAACTTACTCGTAGTGTGAGTTCTAAAGGTGCAGAACTAGAACAGAATTTAAGTTTCCGGGTCTGAATTCTAGTGGCAATTGAAGAACAGCTAACTAAAAAAAACTATTTCCGCATTTTTTCAAGTAGAACAGTCGTTTCGAGAACTTTTTTGAACAAGTTTTAAAAGGGCGCAACTGTTTTACAAATAGAACGAACCTATCTGGAAGAGAAAGTTTCTAGGTTCAGAGTTTTCAGTTTTTATTTTGTTTGTTTATTCCACCTTCCTTTCAATTATTCCATTTATCTTGGAATGCCAGATTTGTGCGTTCTGTTTGGTAAGAAAAGTTTTTTAGTATTAAATAGAATTCGAGTTATCAGAACTTAACAAAACCGTTGAAGAACTGCCTTTTTTTCACAAATAGAACGAACTTAAAATCAAACTCTAAGCAATTCCAAATCGACGACAGACTAAAGAGGGGCTATCTGTAAAATTTTTTTTTTTCTAAGCAAAAATGAATCTTCAACAACCATCCATGAGTATACTTTGTATGATGTAGATTATAATGGCAATTGAAAATTAGTTATTCAAACGTTTTTAACATTTTCTGTTATTTTGTTTTTCACAAAATTAATCTTATATTTTAGAAAAAAACTGATTAGAATATTAAAAAACTCAACCAATGTAAACCGCCCCTTTTTGCTCTAGGCCATCGAAACAATGTTTTTCAAAGTTGGTAGAGTATTATTAAGTATAGTTTTGTTTTACAAACTGATAAGTTATTTGAAAAATGTTATACGAAGTATTTATCGTTGACCTCATATTCTCGCACGTTTCTATTTTCTATGAAGAAAATTTATTAGGTACGTTCTTTTTTCCAAAGTCTCGACGTAACACTCGACACCACACAAACGAATTCCATCCCTTGATGAACGATTGACCGAATTAGGAAACATATTCAAGTGCCTATTCATGGAATTTAATTTCAAAAGACCTTAACAACGGTGTATTAATCCTTGAAATTCTCACCACAAGAAAATACTCGCATAGGTAAGCACTCATATTTCACGAATTTGTGAGTAACGTAGGTAGGTACTTGGCAGGTAATTTTTTGTTCCGACTGAAAATGAGAAAAAAAAGTTCAAGTTCAACCAACAAAAGTTTGCTATTACGAAAATAATGTGCGAAGGTTGAGGTATGCTGAATCGATGAAATACTCGGACTGAATTTTTTATTTCTTCAAAGGATTTACGATAGGTAGTCCTACTATATTTTAGAGTGTTTTGGAATTTAAAAAACGTTTCTGGAAGTTCTTTCAGGGATAAAAAAATTAAATTCAGCTCACACAGTGATTCATCATTCAACAAACAACATGTTTTTGATTTAAAGTTTATATTTTCAATAAAAAGTCTTGCAAACGTGTTCGAGCAGATTTTTGTATTTTACGAAGTATCCAACCGTTTAATCTGTCTATTTTTTCATTAAATAATGAATGTCGCAAAAATGAAATCAAATTTTTTCCTTTCAAATATAGCTAAAAAATTGAATAAAGAATTTTTTTTCAGGTAAAGCTGGAACATTTTTTCTAATTATAATAAATTAATAAAAATAAATGAAAGATATTTTTCAAAGCAACTACGAATTTTAGAAAGGCGGAAAAAATTACAAAAAATTAATTTGAAAAGCGTAAAGTATTAAATTTTTATTTTAAATCCAGATTTACCTACTCTTGGGTAAAAATTCGGCTTTTGAAAGTGAAAGTTCACGAATTTTAGCTCCTGTACTTGACGCTTATTAATGATACCCATCAGAGCTGTTACAAATTTTACAAAAGTCAATACAGTTTCTGCCAAATGCTTTCAACTATCAAGATATTATTTATTATACGAATAAATGGAATTTTATTTTTTTTCTCAAAAATAATTTTTTTTCCAACAAGGTCTTCAAAGGATAAACGTTTTTGCTTTTTTCCAACCTTTTCTACCTTTTCGTACAAACTAATTCTTTCTGCGAATCATCCAACTATAACTTGTTTTCCAATTTATAAAACAAATTAGGTATATTTACAAAATTTACATTTCAACCAAAAAGAAAAATTTACAGAACTTTTCTCCTGTCATACTGTTTCAATGTTTGAAGACTTCAAAAGCAAAATCGAGTAAAAATCAAGACGAAAATAATGGCGTGATGATTTTGTTAAGCCCGCTCTGAAAAACTAATTAAACTGATGACAAATAGCTTTTCTGAAATTGGTACATAAATATTTTCTTCCTCCTCATCGAAACTTGAATTTCATAATTCAAAAAAAAAAAATTAATAAAATTAAAATTAACAGAGCTATGGAGGTTCACAAATGACATCAAAATATTATTTACTTTTCATTGGTGGGGATTAATTTTCAAATTAATGATTGCGGTGAATAACTCGATAATTATATTACGATAAATTTGCTAACAGCTGATTGGTGAATGATTAATTCCCACCAGTAGGATGTAAACAAAGAAGGTCTCTACAATTATTAGTTTTTCCACTTGAAGTTCGTAATTTTTCATAGCTCGGAAACAGAATTTTCGAAGATGAAACTAAAATAGAAATAATTTTTCATGACAAAAAGTTATTCGAAATAATTGATTTGGCGAGGAAATATCAACGAAGGCATCAGAATTTTCGCATTACCTATACCATAAAATTTATACTTTTTGAAAAAATAATCAGAGAATCAGAGATTGTAGATAAAAATAACAATTAAATTTGACCTTCCTACTTGCTAGCAAACCGAATGCCTTAATTTTTTATATTTCACGTTTTTCCTTTATAATTCAGGATTCAGTCACGTTATTGGATGAACAAACAGTCGGAAAAATTATATTTCTCTACCTAATTTTTTTGGGGGGATTTTATTTTCCGAAAACTGTAATTTCATTGACAGGGATTAAGGTGCTACATTTATGTTAGGAAAAATCCTTTCTGAATAAACGAAAAAACGCAGAATAAAAAGAAAAAAAAAACCTATGATGCAAAATGTTCCAGTTCGTTGAATTTTATAAAATTTTTGTCTAAAACTTGAAAGTTGATAAACCAGAAAATTCGTACGAACTTTTAGTTACAGAAATGGAGGGATGACATTCTAAGTCTATTGCTTTACGTCTATAAAAAGGATTTATGGAAAACCGATACTGATCCTCCGGGCTGGCAATAAGCTGATTAAACGAATAAAAAAGTCCTCTCAATGTATAATCCTAAATTTTGGTTCTAGTATTTTGATACTCTGAAATAATGCAGAATTTCAACTGAAGCCAATTTCTTTTTAGTTGGGCAAACTGTCTTACACATACATATGTAAGAAAATATGTTGCATGCTATTTTTTTTTTTCTGTAATTATTTTTGATTGTTATGTTTTAGGATAACGTGCGATGCGGTGCCAACAATTGGAAAGTATAAAATTTTACAAATTATGTAATCTCCTGCAGTTTCCTGATACACATTTCGAAGCTAAAGAATGAAATTTATATTTTTGAAATGTACCTGAGATTAGAAAATGTTTCCTATACTAAACAAATAATAAAATTAAAATTTCAAGTTTTAATATGACCACATTAGACACGTTGGAAGATAATATCACGTCGAAAAGAATGTAAGTCCCATTCAAACAACTTTATAAAATAAGCTTAGTTCAATTCATTTTACTCCTTCATTTATTCATTTTCTTCACAACTTTTTCTGCCTTGCCAAATAACTAGAGAACTGTCATTCTCACCCTACAAAATTTTAAGGCGGGTTATTGTACTCTCTTACTCCACGAAAAAAATAAAAATAAATATTAGACAGAGGAAAAGCCGGAATAATAATACAAACTAGAGCTTATGAGCTACAAAAAACTTCTATTATAAAATACTAGATACTTTTTATTAAGTTTGAAAAATAAAAAAAATAAAAAATAAAAAATTAGCAGCTATAAAGCAATTAAAACCACTTTTGACTTGAATATTTATCTTTGTAGTCTCACACTATCAAATTTTTTATCTTTTTTCAATGATAAATCCTTTACATTGTATTTTGGTATTTACTTTACAAGACTTTTGCCAATATTCTAAAGAAAATTATAACAAAAAAAAAAATGTTGTTCTTCTTTGCAGTAGTTCCGAAGACATTTGGGGTCCAGTGAGAAGTCATTTGGTCATAGTATACGCGTTAACTGTAATTTACGGTTTTATTTTCATTTTTGGTTTTTTTGGGAATATAATCACTTGCGTGGTTGTGATTCGTAACAAGTACATGCATACGGTTACCAATTTTTACCTACTCAGTTTGGCGGTATCGGATTTACTTTTGCTAGTTTCTGGTTTACCAATGGAGATGTATCAAATTTGGTTCAGGTGAGTAGGTAACTTGATAAAGAAAAAATTAACCAAAAAATCTAATAATGTAAACAAGGATCTGTTTCATTCATTAGTATCCTAAGTGCACCATACTTTGCAATAATTTTCTTGATTTTTTGCACTCTCCCATCTCTCACAGGCCCTCCAATTGGCTTAAATACATTCTAAAAATGCCTAAGGATACAAGAGGCCTAAATACAAATTTTTCCAGAGAGCCGGTCAAAAATATTGATTCTCATACATTTAAATGCATTTTCTCGTACTAATTGATGAGGTTTTCGACTTTTTCAAATGCTTTTCTTTTGCTTTTCGTTTGCTAATTTTTAAAATAGCTCCATATGAAAGAACAGGTTTTTCTTAACAATAGAAATACCGAAGATGAAATATAAAATTCCATTTTCAAAATTATTCCAGTCTTCTCTTCTAATAATCAATTTAAGTGATACACACCAGCTTCCGTCATGGTTGTTAATTTTGTCCCAGTTCTTATATTTCTGATTAAAATGGAAGAAAAAGTATTATGTACCTCGTAAAAAATGTGTGCATTTTTTCCCAGATATCCTTATATTTTCGGCGAAACATTTTGTATACTGCAAGGATTAGCAGCAGAAACATCGGCGAATGCTACAGTTCTAACTATAACAGCGTTCACCATCGAAAGATATATTGCTATTTGTTACCCATTTATATCACGAAATGCGATGAAATTAAAGCGAGCTGTACGATATATCATTCTCATATGGGTAGTATCGTTTATATTTGCTATTCCTCAAGTAAGTCACTTTTTTTTCAACTTTTTATAACATCTTTAGTAGATGTGACGTGTCTTACTAAAGAAGAAAAAAAAGTCGAGGATTAACATATTACATAACTATAGAGGGTTTTATTAAAAATTTTAAATCCTTAAAACAACCGTGTTATGTAAAATATGGTAGATACAACTTTGTGAGGCATTCCATTCGGGCGATTGAAAAGTATTCTCCCAAGACCTGCTGTGCAGATTCGTCAGGCCTCAGGATTACTCTTATAAAGATTCTCTACGCTGGGCATGTAATTCAGAATGTCATTTTAGTGGGTACTTAAAAAACTTTTTTTCAAGAGAATCCAAGCTGTATCGTATGGCATAAAAAGAATTTTCAGAAGAAAGATGACTGCCTCAAAAAAAAAAGTCAATTTCCAAGCCTTTTTCTATAAAATAGATAAAAATCAGTTCAACTTTTTTTACAACAAAATTAACTCTTCGAGAAATTCTTTTCATGTCACATGATACAGCAATTTTCAAAGTACCCTTGAAATAAGTTAATGTTTTTTTCATTTCATTTCAAAGCAATAAAAAATTGACGATGTTATTTACCTCAAATTTCTCACATTTTCATCCATCATTTTTATCTGCTTGCTTCTATTACTTCAATTTTCGAGACTGAGATACTACATCATATTTGCTAAATATAATGGCGCAAATTGGAGGTTTTCCACTATCATCATAGTAATAAATTTATGAATTCAAAAAAAACAATTACTTGAATAGGCCAGGGAATAGAATGAGTATGCAAATAATCATACATGAATATAACTCGTGTTGCTCTATCTGCAGTTGCTTGGGGGTGAAATCGATACGAAACACCCTATATACTAAGGTTTTTATTAATAGTCAGTGAGTAAACAATTATTCTGTCCATAACAAATCATCAATAACCGTACAATATAGAGGTATAAAATTTCAAATATATTAGCTTATTAGCTTCAACAAAGTGAAAGTACAAAGGTGTGTAAAAAATTACACCTCTAAATAGGGTAATGTTAAAAAAAGACTGTTCTTTTCTGTAACTCTATACCTTTCGAAATATCACCTCTTTAAAGCTGCGCCCTTTGATTAACATCATATAATATAGTCAGTTAAGCTTGGGAATTTTTCATGAAGGAAAATAATAAATAGTATTTTTTTCTTACGTTTCTGTTTATCGATGTCGAAAACTGTCAAAACGGCTAAATTCAACTTGTACGACTCCATTATCTTCTCACTATACTTTTGAGTCATTATTAATTACTGAAAGCTCTAAATAAATCATCTTCATCGTACCTTCGTGATTTAACAAGTTTCAGTCCGCAGATAAAGACGATGCCATCTTGGTTTAGCTAGTATAGCCTGTATTCATTAATCCAAAATAAGACAACAGAAAATTCATTTTTCCTGTAACTTTGACAGTTTAGTATTTAACAATGGAAGACTTTTACGTCAGTGACAATATAGTTTACTAGTTGACGTTGCGACTTTTAATAACACGCGATCAAAATATTAAACCACGATAATTCAATTTTGTTTTTTCGTTTTCAAAACGAAATAAAATTAGTTAAGTCAGTTTTTTTTGTATTTTTTTGAATTTATTAATTTTTGAGACAGTAGAAATCGTTTTAAACAGAATACATACGAGTGCACACTAAAAAAAAAAAAGTAATCACGCTTTAGAAAAAAATATGCAATTTCATAAACTCGCCCCCTCATTATTACTATTGATACTTGGAATAAATTATTAATTTGAGAAATAATAATACAAAATGAGGTAAGTCAATTCGGTTGGGGAGATACAAGGGTTGAAAAATAAGGGACCGAAGAGTACGACAACTCAACACCCAAAACACGAACTAAGAAAATAGCTAAGAGCTAATTTTCAGTTTTTTATATTTAGCATGTCAGTTTTGTATCAAATAATTGAAAATCATTCTCTATCACAATGAAGGTTAGGAATATCTACTTGCATTAGCAATTTCTAATAAGTTCCCTGACCTAATAATAAGATACAATCATACTAATTTTGTCCCAATTAAGGACTATACCTGTATCTTTCTTTTACCTCACCATCAACATATTCAAAACCTGGTTATCTTTTCGACCACTCCCTCGTGGCCTGAGCAAAACCCTAATTTATAAATATCTGAGTAGCTTGGCAACAATGAAAATAATGATTAAAAAAAATATTATGAGTATGTAGGCAACCTAATAATATATAAATTCAATACAATTTCTTTTTGCAGGCCATCAAACGGGGCTTAGTATACGCCAAAGATGAAGCAGACAATCTGATACAAGAGTTATCCATTTGTACAGTGAAAAATGATTTGATACCACATACTTTCGGGATATCGATGATGTTATTCTTCATTATACCTATGACTATTATAACAATACTTTATATCCTCATCGGACTGAAACTGCGCAGACCTAAGGTGCAAAATCCTGATAAAAGAGATCAAATTTTGATTTTAACGACTGCAGGAGAGATTACTCAACAACACGAGGACCATGATGATTTATCACCATATATCATACATAACCAATCTACAAAACGAGTAGTCAAAATGTTGGGTAAGAGATGTTATTTTCTTAATCATAGATATAAGAGAACACAAAATCAAATAAAAGTTCTGCAGAGTAAAAATATTAGAGAGGAAGATTTGCTGATAATATTATAGCGTTGTTCTATTTCTATTCAATAGATCTCATCGCCCCTTCAACTGATGAAGATTTTAAAGTGCAAATTTAATAAAATGTTTAAAGTAATGAAGGATTGATAATTATGAAAAATATTAAGAATTTTTGATCACTTACAAAATTGTCCAAATTCAAGTTTTCGTTATTCCGTGAACTGCTCATGATTGGAATGGAAATTATCAGCAAATGCACACTATATTAAAATTCACTCCCGAAACGAACGGCGAAAGATTTGTAATTAATTTATTATTAAAAAGTAATAATAGAATATTTAATTCACGATCACGAAAGTTAAATTTCAAGATAAGAAAAAAGATGAACGTTTGATGAACGATGTCCGATAAACGTAGTGAAGTTAGATGGTAAAAGTAGGGAAGGGGAAGGAAGAAAGGATCCATGACGTCACAATGCTCCAACGAATGAGTATAATATAGTTTATTTGTTAGAAGTATTTTTGAATTTTGATTTCAACCATTCACTTTCTTCAGATCCTTGTGACGTCCTGGAATTTTAAACTGGAACAGACATGAACAACATTCCCGAACTGTCCCCCCTCCCCTTCTCCTGGCTAAATCTCAATATCTGCTCAATATATTTACGTTTTACTCGATATTATAAGGTTTTCCTGAAGCACTATGTAGTACCATAGTTTTCTTACCACCAGCTTCGACGACCACCAAGCTGTTTGTTTTCTCTCATCAGCATAATATTCAGATTATTTGGAACAGGTTTTCTGCTTAGGAGTTGAAAAAACAAATTTTACAAAAATAATACCGACATCTTTTATTTTTTTTTTTAAATAAAATAATTAGTAATGGATCTACTTACTGCGATTTTGATGGAAAGGTTTTTCTCAAATACTCAACTACCCGATGAAAAATTTTTCAAAATAAAAACAATGATTACTGGGGCACTGGCACTAAGTTCCAACGAAAAACGATGATAAACCCAACAATACCCATTCGCGACGAATTTATTGTTAGTGGAAAAAATTGTTCACACAGCCAAAACGTAGTTTTCGTAAAAGCTAACCATTACTAAATACCTATATCTACACTACACATAATTATCATTATGGTCGACAATTTTCTTAATAGTTCGAGGTCGTAATAAAATTTTCACTCAAAGTCCTGCATATTTAAGCAAAACATTTTTGAGTAAAATGATGGCGTGACAATAAATTTTCAGGATCGGTGGTAAGTTGAAAAATAAAATATTTTGAAAATATTCGAATTGCTAATATGTTATCATAAGACTCGTTTGAAAAAGCTGATGAATTATTTTTTGCTTTCTCGCTCAGTAAGGACGAAAGGATAATTGTGGACATAATTTATACTAATTGTAAACTCGAAAATAAAAAAACGTAATACCGAAATAATAACCCAATAGCTTATTTACATAATACGAGGTAGTGAAGTTAGAACATTTTTGTATACTTGATGAGATATTGAGTAAAAGAATTTTAAGAACCTATTTCCAACTAGACAAAAATTTTCCACTAGGAAAAATCTTGAGCAAAAAAGAAACTAGCGATAACATTTGAATCAAAATTTGGAAGACGTAATTCTGCTTCCAATATAATTATTTCACAAATTATTGCAAAAAATTAATGATTATCGCGCCTGTTCTTGTAAAACCGCGTAAGTCGGAAAAAGAAATTGTTGGGAATCTGATAAAAACTGTTTAAAAATTTAAAATGCGGTATTTAATCAAACTTTTGGGTTTTTCATCATCATTAGGTGAATTTAGATTGAATCTAATAAGTAGCGTAACCAGGAATAAATTTTTGGGTGGGCCAAGCGAGGGCCATCAATTTTCAGGGTGGGCCGGCCCATAATCATCAACTTCCCACACCCTCCCCCTGGAAAAATTCCATTTTTAAAAACCTTGAATAAGAGGTATTGAATAAATGAAAAAATGATAAAATCGAGAAATATAAAAATCTAATTATTATTTTCTCCAGAATCAAGTTCGCATATTTTTCCTGTTACATTTGGAGGATTTTCATTTTTTGATTAGGGACTGAAATTTTTTAGGTGGGCCATGGGAGGGCCAGCCAATTTTTTTTGGAGAGCCTGGCCCTCTCACCCCCCCCTGGTTACGCCACTGAGTCTAATTAATTGAAATTTTTTTACCTCCTCCCCTATCAATATTATAAGGAATTTCAGAGAACTTTCCGACTTATGTGGGTTTGTTTTTTGATTTGCTGTTCTTATCGAACAACTTACGTGGTTTTCATGGTCAAAATACCACGTAAGTCGGGTATTTTTTTTTAGGCATTTTAGGTTCTTTTTTTTTATTTTCGGCTGCTGATTTTAGTCTGGGCTGATTTCTCGATTTTTTCTGCCCAAGAATCAACAAAAAACATGAAAATCGTTCAAAATTGTACTTACGCGGTTTTACAAGAATATGGCACGTTATATTCTTAATATACGACTATGCATCAAAAGTCTACCATTATAAGCCCTACTATTTTTATTATTATCATTATTATATATTTTTTTTTTTTTTGTGAAAGCTAAGAAACAAAAATGCTTGCTTATTATTAAAATTTTGAGCACTTTAAAAAAAATTGTTTTCCAAATTTTTACAAATATGTGAGTAAGAACCTAGACTGAAATTTGTACAACTAAATGAAAAAATATTTTCAACAGTGGCAGTGGTTGTGACATTTTTTGTATGTTGGGCTCCATTCCAAGTTCAAAGGCTTGTGGCAGTGTATGGATATGCAGAAAACGACACCAGCGACGGAATGTTAATGTTATATGAAGTAGTGACCTACGTTTCGGGAATACTATATTATTTATCCACAGTTATAAATCCAATATTGTACAATATCATGTCTAATAAATTTCGTCTGGCTTTCCAGGTAGGATTCATAGAATTTCTATTTAATTTTAAGATTTAATAGATATTTTTAAATAAGTACTTAGTCCACCGGTTTTAAACAATAATCCGTGAAAAAATATAAAATTAATTTTAACATTTGTCAATCTTGAACTCACAGAGTTGGAGAAAAAATTATATTTTGTTGAATCAAATGTGAAAATAGCCCTTTTGATAGCCTTCCTACATTTGTCTTTCTTAAAAGAATATAATTTTTTCACCAATATCTCTGTATATTCGTTATCCTTCAAAATTGCATTGTGTTCACTGCATAGTACCCACCCTCAATTTTACATGTCAATCTGTTCATTTCATAATGAAAATTTATTTCTACGAACCAGGATACACTGAAACTATGCCCCTGCAATCATCGGAACAGCCGACGAAATTCAGGAGAAATCGGTCATAGCAGCCTCCCGAGATTTAATTTTGAATTGAAAAACTACAATTCATTGGTTTCCGGATCCGGAAGCAATCGGGCCATTTATAATTCGTATTTCGAGAAAATAACAGATTTACATCAACGACCACTAGTCATCAGTTTTCGTAAGCAACCGAATAATCGATCTCAATTCGAAATTAATAAAATAAATCGAACTGAGGAATTCAGCTTACAAAAATGTTCGCATTCCTACAGCCTTCCTGGCATTTCAATGCGAAAGAATAATTTTAACGAATTTCCAAGTACTGTAAAAATTTATACATTCGACTCTAGGAATCATTACAAACACCCATGTACCGTTTCTAAAGATCATAATATAAGCATTTTTTATTCCGAATAATCGAATAAGCCGCTTCGATATCAAATAATTAACAAAAAATATCCAATTGTGATGAATCTGCATTCATTCATATGATTTGCAATTTTTTCTCGCAATGAGAAGACGTTACACGTAGATTCAAAAATCCATTTAAAAAATATATGTACTCCGAAATCTATCTCTGTCAAAAAAAATAAAATAAAAATAGCATCCCAGATATTTTAAGGCATATTAGGAAATTCGTGAAGATTACGGGGAGATTTTCGGAGAAAACGGAAAAATTATTTTCGAATTCGAATTACGAGGGAAGGAGGAAGTTTATACATGATCCTGGATTTAGTTAAGCTCATATTAGCATGAGAAGCAAACAATGAAACGTGTTACCTTCGACCTTAAAACGAATGCGAAAATCATGAACATTTTTATAAAATTAGAAAACGGAAATAATTGTGTAAAAAATTTAGGTAGCTCATCTCATATAAATTATATTTAAAAAAATATTGAGGGAATTTTCTTACAGAACACTAAGGACTGAATGCAAGAATGATTTTAAATTACCAATTTAAAACAATAAACAAGACTAAAGTACTGGTCGAACTAGTACTTGAGATAGGAAGAGAAACGATAAGTATCCATCAAGTATCAATCGATACAGAATATCGTTCATGCATACCGCCTTAAATAAACAATCTCTTCAAGTATTAGAATTACATTGACGTAAGTAATAATGTAATAATTCTTGCATGAAAATTGCTCACCCTTGTGCTTAGTTTGCAAACGATGTGAATGTTATTTTACTAACATAAGTACCGACTGAATTTAAATTTAACTTGAAGGATTATGAAATGTACATTCTTTAATTTTAATTTTTTTTTTTTTTTTTTAAAGAAATTTATCAACTTTTTTAGAACTTTTCTGTTCTCTTTTACAGAATATGATAATACGTCGTTCCAAAGTACCTATGTATAAATTTTTTGAGTGAATTGTAAGTACCTATTTTCCTCAACATACCTATACGCGAACTAAATGTGATATTTGTAACCAAATTGTTTTTTCTTTTGTTTTTTCTTCTTCTATATTTGTATTTAACGAAATAAATTTTTGTCTTTGTCTTTTACTTATTGAATTACTGACTATATTGTATGGTACTGTAACATGCATTTATATAACATTGAGGAAAATATAGAAAAAACATTTGAGACGATGTTTACTTCGAGTTACTCGGTTCGAGTAAGTAACTCATGAAGATGTACAAAATTAACGATATCAATTAACGAATAAGAAAATTAAACTGAAAAGAATTCACCCCAATTAATTACACAGTTTACACGTTTAAAATAGTAACATCAGAGGATGAAGCGAGTTCGCAATTCAAGAACTTAATTTTCTAGTAAAATGACAGTAAAAATTAAAATACGCAAAAGCTCTAACAAAACTGCGTCGAACATTGCATTGTTTTTTTTCTTATTCATTAACTTGTGTTCTTTAATGACAATCAATGAGACGAACAGAATGCTGCGATAGAAAAATAGTAAAACTGGCCTTACCAGGAATAAACGACAGCTTCGTGAATACCGAAAATTTTGAACGCCAAAATTAGTAATCGATACTGGTGCTTGGACTTCTTAATTCCATTGGGCACAAATCATCCAAATGTCATTTAGGCATTTCGATCGTAGCAGATCCAATATCAGTCATGTGCGGATATCTTACTTTCTTCTTGTCTAGTTCATCTTGAGCCCATGGAATGATTTTCATCAAATTGACGAGCTTAGGAACAGGAGATTCCAAATGTTCCATTTTCAGGATAGCTGCATTTACTTCACTGGCAATCTGAAAATATACAATATGAAATTCAATCAAGACAAATACTTAACACATTACTAGTTAAAAAGTTACTGAGAATTCCATTTCAAATAGTTAATTCGAATTCACTGACTGGCATTTATAATTTTTTTAATCGACATAACATCTTCTCAAACCTTGTATTACATTAAGGTCTTGGTATTACATTGCGTCATCTATTGACGAGTTCACATTCATCCCTTCCTTTTCCACATATAATTTTACCAGCAATATATGTAGCAGCAATCTATTTCAGATGAGGATAAACGATGGAATGAAACACAAATACAAAGAGCTGATTTTGATCAACTTATATCAAAAACGATTGAAATTAATGAATTGAAAAATTGTATAATATTCTTAAATATTATCAAAACTATTTGACGCATCTGCAAGAATATTATGATTCTAAAATACTCAAAATACGATGAAGGAAATTAAAATTCTACTCTCATAGCATGAAAAATGAAGGGTATCTTCAATAAAATTAAATTTTACTCTTCAACGAATTGATTTATATTAAAAATGAAGTCATTATTTAAGGTTGTACATGGAAGAAGGAATTATTACTGAATTTTCTGCCAATCATTCATAAAGTTCTTACGAGGTTTATTAGATACAAGATTACAACTCATTTTCATAAACCCTTCTCACAAGAATTTTACAAAATAAGTCAGTTTGACGTTTACGACTCACTTTTTGCCGATGAGACTGGTTTAAAAGATCACTGAAAGGACTTTTCGATGGTTCTTCGAAAGCAAGTAAAGCTAATGTCCTTTCTAGTTCGCTTAAAATACTAGAATCCGTTTCGCCAGCTTCTGATAAGCGTTCTTGGGCAAATCTTAAAGCTTCTTCGACTTTGCATTCACGAATTAATTCAATTAGCTGCAGTTGCTGCAAAATCAAAGACAACATGCTTTCTGTAAACACAAGCTCAGATGTAGATGTTACGTTTACAACTTTATTACGTGATACCAAACCTGCAGGTGAAAGTAAAGATGTCTGTCATTATCCAAAAGATCAGGATGCAACTGATTAACCAATATTATGGCTTCCTCGACCCGACCACTCTGAATAGCATCGCGTATTTTAATTCTATTATCCATGGTATCCAAATCAATAGATGGATCTATACCAGATTCTTGTTGGAATTTCTCCGCAGCTTCTTTGAAACCCTCTGTAATTAATTAAAAAATATTAGATGAAATTTTATATTGAAATCGTAATAAATCTTCCAGACGAATCTAATCTATGAAGTGGTGAACCAAAGTGCGTACCTGTTACAAGATAATTCATAATCAATTTATTCATATCTGTCCGCTGAATATGAACATTTTCCAGTTTTCTCATCCATTCACTTTTATTTATGACTTCGTAACTTTTATCGGTACACGACATATTGATCCGTTCAGGGAAAGATTCTGAAAATCAAATGATCAAATTATGTGAGTAAACAATTTTCGAGGAAATGATAAGAGAACAAGATTCAAATGAGAAATACTAATACGAAAAAGAATCTTAGCAGAATACGGTTGAAGAGTAGATAAACATGCGAAGATGAAGGATAATTAGGACGATAATACATACGAAATATGAAAAATATGAATCTAAGAAATTGATGCAGAAACAAAGCTTACGATTATAATGCCACGGATAGATGACTTGTACGCTTACAATTACCACTCGAGTCTATTCACAGAAAAGTTATTAAAGCGGCATATAAATAGAAAAAATGGAACTTTTCGCAATTAGTTATTCCAGGAAACTTGAATTAAATGAAAAGATAAAATAAAAAGGCACAAAGATGATGAATATGTGGTATTGTTGATACTTCTATTCTACTTGATATAGAATAGAACATCACAGGACGCAGAGACTAGAACGAAAACGGAAAACCAACACACAACAATAACACGTGACATGATCTGCCAAAACTTGCTCACAATATTGTGCGTGAGTTATCTGGTGCCTACGTCACATGTCATGAAAGTTGAATGATTACAAATACCACCACTAGAATCGTCATTTAAGTATCTACTTTTTCTAAGAAAGGTAGGAAAAAAAAAAGTTTTGTGTGATGCTTTTCCGATGCATTTGTGCATTTTTGTTTGTACTAAAATTTCAAGAGAAATCAGCTGATCCAGTGAATTCACAGTACTCCCCCACTCTGTAATTATAGCTCATAAGTCACAATACAAGTACGCACAACACAATTGCCGCACAAGGCTGTGCTGTGAACGGTGGAACTGAACATGAATCGCATGAATCTACGTCGCCAACGTGTTGATAAAATCTGACTGGTGATAATATTCAGTATTCAGATTCAGCTGGATTTCCTTTTTTGGATAGGATACTCTGTCATTTATGTATAAATCGGTAATTTGACTAATTTACTCGAATTGTTTACTTATTTGCACTTCTACCCGTCTAAATAATTAGACACTCCTTAATTACGTATCTATATCAACTACTTACGGATCAAAAATGCAGGTGAGTTATCCCTACTCAAATTACTACCCATTGAATTTTTTTGCTTCAAAGAGAAGAAACAGTGCTATCTTTTACGATGACATTTTAAAAACGAAATTTTTTGAACATATAGGATCCTACTGAAGACACAGAATGGAATGACATTCTCCGCAGCAAGGGTATCATCCCTCCTAAAGAAAAAGAAATATCTGAAAACGATATTGTTGATATCGTTGAATCAACTATTTCTCAGAAATCCAATGGTAAGTTTTCAAATTTTCAAATCATCCCACATGAAAACTTCTTTTCACAATCTTCGTTTTCATTATGATGTAGTTGAAAAAAAATTGGAAGACTTGAGCCTCGACGAATTAGACGATTTGGAAGATGAAGAAGACGAACTCGTGCTGCTGAAATATCGTAATCAGCGTATTGCTGAGTTGAAAGCTCTCGCTGAGAAGTCTAAATACGGCAATGTTGTAGAAATTAGTGCCATCGACTACGTAGAGCAAGTGAACAAAGCTGGACCTGATGTATATGTTGTCTTACATCTATACAAACAAGGGTAAATTTATTGAAATTCTATTATACATCAGTTTTCAAGTTTGTGACACTTTTGTAGAGAAATAATTTCTCTACTCACAATGTGAATCCTAAGAATTTAGTAGGTACTCCGGATATTTCCATAGGAAAGAAAAAATTAAGTTTCATTTTCTGAACTCTGGATCTTCTGGCTAAAATTTTCCATCGTGGATTAATACTACTCTAATTCAGAATGTTTCGAGATGATTTAGTTTTTGTAAGACAAAGAAATCAGATTTTTTACTCTCATAACTAATCATATCTCTATAAATCTTATTTAGCTAATTTTATTTTGTTTTTTCTTTCAACTGCAGTTTACTTAATGAAAATATTTTTCTTCTCTTTTGCAGAATACCTTTGTGCTCTCTAATTAATCATCACTTGAATGAGTTGGCGCAGAAATTTCGTGCTACTAAATTTTTGAAAAGTATTTCCACTAATTGCATCCGCAACTATCCAGATAAGAACCTTCCTACTGTATTTGTGTATAATAATGGAAATATGGTTGAACAATTCATTGGACCTGCTGCATTTCGCGAAAGTCTAACCGTTGAAGGTAACATTCACATTTTTAACCACTTTATCGTTGCATTCTTTTCTGCTCGTTCTAACTTTTTTAAGTGTATGTTGATCAGAACTGGAATGGATGTTGGGTCAGACCGGAGCCATTGAAACTGATATTAAAGAAAACCCGCGTCCCAAAGTCAAAGACATTTTGTTTTCTCAATTGAATGCTGATTCAAATGATTGGTAATTATTTTCATTTTATCGTTCTTAAAACATCTATTCAAAAATTGACGCTCTTTTTAAATATTCTGCGATTTCAGCGAGATTTACTTGTCTTTATTCTATTTAAATGGACTTGTAAAGTCATTGTTATTTCACTTTTTGAGAAAGGAAAAAATTTTATCATTGTTTTTGCAAAAATCGGTCATATTGTTTCATGGTTTAATCTAATTATTTTAATCGAAACGTCTCCTTGATACGGTTTCATATCGAAAAGTTTGAAAATTTTACAAACTTTCTTTCATGAGGCTCCCATTTGCAAAATAGTTTTACATTTGTTATAAATTTTTTATTAAATACTTTTGTTTCATCAATGTACTGAAATTATTTACACAACATTTATAATTAATGATTATTCATCACAGTTTTGCATTACTGTGACACACGGATGTCACACTTGAGTAATTTAAGAACGAGTCTCCGTTAAAAGTGATGATTAGTCAATTAAAGTCCCTCTTAATCTGCAATATATTTTTTTTCATGCTTACGTATTCGATCGAAGATCTGGTATTGAAGTATACATAGTCTCCTTAATTCTATCGTATCTACGTTAATATGTTTGAAAAAATGAAATCAGCATTTTAAACTTTTTAAAATCGTGAAATTTATTTTCTTATCTGAGAAACTTTTCTTTTTAATTGATTATTAAGGTGACGACATATCCACTCTTATTGTGTTGTTATTATGTCATTGAACATTTATGTATGAATGAGGCAGTTTAACTAATGCCTATAGACCGAATTCACTAAAATATTTCGTTCATTTTTCACTTGTTTTAGCCGAGGTCTCTTTGCATCTCCTCGTAGCCATTTCTACGGCTTTCATTATAGTTCCTCTTATTCCACTGGTTTCTAAAACGTGTAAACCCTCAGCCGTTGATCCTAGTAGCAAAAATGATGAATTAATGTGAAATTAATTGTGGACTAAACGTGATTTTTTTCTGTTACTTTTTTCAACTTAATATGTATGAAAAAAGTTCATGCGAATGAGCATACCTGCTGGGGATGTAACGTCATCCTTGAGCTTCCCTGGATGCTCTTTGGTTTGAATGACCATCTCGGCAGCTCCGAGAACAGTTTGGCTAGCTAATTTATTAGCCAGATCCCTCGGTAATCCCATTCTTACACCTCCATCTGCCATAGCTTCTATTATCATGTATACCTACGAAAAAATTCGTTAATTATGAACCACCTCAAACAAACTTTAGTCTGTTGTGTAATGCGAAAAAAATACTTACATAAGCTGGCCCAGATCCACTAAGCGCTGTTATAGCATCTAGAAGATACTCTGGTACTTCGTCACATGTTCCCAATGACTGTAGCAATCGTATCACTAAATCAATATCATTCTGAGTTGTAGAAGTTCCTGGTACAAATACTGAGGCGCCTTTTTGAACCAAAGATGGTGTATTTGGCATTACTCGAACAACTTTGCATTTGTTTTCCAGACCCTAACACAAGAGAGATTTTCAAATGGTTTCAGAATTTGAAATAAAAATACATATTAGCTATTATTCTTGTACGCTGGGGTTCATAAAAAATGTTGCCCAAGTGAAAAATAAGATCTGGCAACGTATCAACTGTCCTAATTTTCCAACTCATTGAGACTTGTTGGTAGTTGGATTTTTTTTTTTGTAGATTTTGCCTTCTTTGGAAAAATGTGGACATTTTAAGGTTTAATAGTGTAGTGTACCCTCAAGCAATAAAACTAAGCTTCATATAATAATATCTTGAGTTACTTTTTCTAGCGCTTGAAGTGTAACTCCCATCGCCACCGACAAAAGTAGATGTTCCTTGCTTACATATTGTTTTATATTGTCCAATACTATCGGTACCGTATTGGGCTTAACTGCTAATATAACAACCTTTGAATTTTCGACCACCTCTGCATTATCAAAAGTTACTCTTGAGCCGAATTTCTGTACAGAAAAACAGTCTTTACATTTTCAATACACTTAAAATTATATACTTGGAGTATTGTTTTACTTGCCTCGAATGCTTCTGAACTAATTTTGTCCAAGGGTGCGCAGCTTGCTATTAAAGAATCTGCTTTAACTAATCCTAAATTTTAAACAAAAACAATATTAACAATAATAAGTTTTTCAGACTCTCTGAGGTAACACTTTCTTTAATTTTTCTTCTCACTGTACATTTGAACAGCCGAATACAATATTTTGTAGAACGCATCGCCAAGTCCGAAAACTTCTAATTAGAAAAAAACTTGATAATATTTTGCGCTCAAATAATGTTTTGGTCCCTGTTAAAGTTGAATTAGTCTAAAAATGGGTTTTATGAAGTGGGTATTCTACAGCTTTTGAACTTGTAGCAGCGTTATGGTGGTAATTTTCTGTTGTAAAAATTAAATAAAATCCATTGTATTGAATCATGCAATGAAATACTACGAACCCGCATTTAAAAATCCGTTTGCCATGGCTTGTGCCATTTTTCCAGCTCCTAGGAACCCAATTCTTGCCATATTGGGTTAGTTCGATCGCAGAAACCAATTTATTTTTATTGAAATTTTTGTCGAAATGACACAAGTACTTCATTGAGATAAGATAAACACAACTTAATCTACATAGCGAGGATGTACGAAATTATACCCGTCTCTCAAAGGCATCTATAAATTTTATCATTTGTTGATACACTACTTGCATTACATATTTACGTAATTTTGATCGAACGAAACGTGAAAATATGTTATCTTATTTTTAATTCTCGGCAAAAAGAAAATTAATCTATTCCGCATTAATTAAAAGAATTTATTTTTAATTGTGAAAATATATTCGTAACGATGAAGGATGTTTTATGAATATTATTGAGAATAACTATACTCGATTCATATGTTCCTTATTCTATAGGTCAATAATCCGAAGAGGAGTTCCATTCGATTTACCTATTGTCTATTATACGACTTTTGACCCCAATTGACTCGATTATTCAAATTTTTCCTTTCAATGTGCTACTTGATCCTTCCATTTCAAAGTTAAATGATTTAATCTTATTTAATTGTCAATTTGTTTATTTACATATTTATTTGCATGGTCTTATTCCTCCATACCAAAAAAATTCTGTTGAATTTTTTGTTCTACTGAAGAAGTGGTTACTTCCACAAACACAGGGTCAATGATTGACTACTTCTGAAATGTTGATTGATTTCTCATTTCTATTCGTCAAACTCTCAAACTGAATTCTAGTGAAAGAATTGGCAATAGGGGGAAAATCCTCCTTTCTCAAATTTTGTTTCATGGTGGGAAAAATCTTTTTTTATAAATTCTACTCTCCTGCTTTCTTATATTTTAAATAAAATATGAGAAATATTCCCAAAGACTTGACCATAAGTAAACGGTCGGGTCTGCAGTTATTTGAAAAACTCTCGGAAACTCGCTTTAATTATGTACAGCTCTAGTTCCCGAAATTAATAACGTGTGAAGTTTGCGTGCTTAGAAGACCTTTGTAATTAATCAGCCTTCGTATTTAATTCATTATCTAATAAATTTGAATTCTGACATTAATAATAGGGGGTTGTGAATTTACGTACGACCAATCTCCATTTTCATAATTAGGTATGTTTCATCAGAATGATCCTATCATTCACATATTATCTACCTACGAACCCTTCCATTAATTTTTTAGTTTAATAAATAAAATTAAAGCTCACTTATTAATCTCTCAACAACGAGTTGAGTGAGTGCCAAAAAAGTCTATATTTATTATTTTTAATATAGACGTTGTTATTTGCATGAATGAACTTATTTGTGTCTCTGTAACTTAATCTGGACATAATGCCTACATCGCGTTTATTTTTTGCTTTCATATTCTTAAATTCGTGCTATGAAGTCGTTTTTTCGACTTTACCTAACTGCAGCAATGAGGTTGAAGTTGAAAATTTTGTTCATAGTCCACGATTCTCATCTTTATACTCCTTAAAAGCTAATCTAACAAAAGTTAAGTTGAACGCGACTACAATAGCTCTGGAAAAAAATGATCTTTCTTTAAGAATTGAAGAGATTCTTCCGCAGAATCAATCGACGTACTTGAGGAGACGCCCTCCGACATTTTGCGACCGTCCAGCCAATGCTAATTTTCACCTTACCTTGCTGTCTTTAGATTCGATCAATGAGTCTGACATGGTAATTAATTTTATTTCCAATTATTATTAAATAATAATTCTTCAAAAATTAAATATTAAATTAATTTCAAACTTTCATTAATTATACTAATGGAATAAAATTGCAGACATTCACTTTGGATTTTTGGTTAACCATATCTTGGTACGACACGAGATTACGGTTTCCTGAAGAAAGTATTCGAGATATTCGTCTACTGGACATCAACTGGTTCGAAGAAATTTGGAAACCTGATATCATATTTAGGAATGCCAGAGAAGTTAAAATGTTCGATCAAATTGTTCCAAACCGAGCATTAAAAATGATGAGAGGCCAAGTTGTAGTTTTAGTATCCAAGTATGTTTCTAAAAATTTTTTCAAGTAGATAACTATAAATTTCTACTGCCACATCAAAAGCCTAAATGTCTAACATAAACTTTGAGAAAACAAAAAAAAAGGTTGTTCCTGTCATTTGTTCATGGATACTTTATAATATGACATGACGAGAGCTGGTCTATTATATTTATATATATTTAATTTAGCATAAAGAAAGGTGGTGAAGTGTTCAATATTAACTTTTGATGTTATATTTTAAAAAAATTTTTTTTAATTTTCAGGCTTCTATCAGACTTTAAATAAATTGACCTTCATTCTTCGAGTCAAGATGAAATATTTGAATGCATTGAGGATGAAAAAATTTATGTAAAAAATGTCTAGATTTTTTCAAAAATTTTATAGGTATTATTGTTTTAGATGGTACTTAGGTATATATAATGTATTGAAAGTGTGAGGCATTTCAACAAGCTTATTATTTATTCATATGACCATGGTCTTTGCCAAGAATAGACTTTCCATTTACAAGGGCAAAACTGGTACTATTTAAAAAAATAATTTTCAATAATTTTACAATGTTTTCTGAATTTTTTAGAATAACTGCAACATTAACCTGTCCTATGAGTTTCGAAAAATATCCACATGATGTGCAAATTTGTGATATGAAAATGGAAAGTAGTACGTATACAAAATGCAGAACTTTCTATATTTTATTTATTTTGCTTTGTATGAATAGTTTTTCATAAAACAAATTTGCAGTGTCCTACACTAAAGATGAGTTAACATTTTCTTGGGATGTTGAGTCTCCTCTTTCAATCCATTTAGAAAATGAAGCCCTCAAAACACCTCAATTTAAAATACCCAAAATCGCTATAAAAACTGAAGAATGTTCTGATCCTGGTTATTATTCAGGTATGTACACCATAATCGATGGCTCAGTACTCAAAGGTCATATTTCCAAAAAACATTTTTGTGGAGACGCTCTGCATGAACCAGTTTACCATTGTTGGTTTTTTGGCTGCTACTAATGGCAATAAAATGTGCATTGCAAAAAAACAGTATGCCATTTTGTCGATCCAACTAAGTCCCAAACTTGCTAACGCTCAGAAATAAAAATTTATCTTCTCCCAGAACTGGTAAAAATTGACTTCAATCACGTAATTTTTGCATAAAAAAAAAACACGCAAAAAGTTGCAAAAATTGAATTTAACCCCTTCGAAACAAGATTTGACCCGAAAATGCCAAAGCCAATAGATCCAGAAATGTTTTTTGACTTGTCTTATGAAATTTATGAATGGGAAATGGAAGTATGACTGTCATACCCCGAGCCGTCGACTATTTTTCTATAAAATAAATTTAAAAATTGAAATAGTTCTATTTTTTAGGAAATTTCTCATGCCTTCGTATTGAATTTCGCCTCGAACGTAGTTTAGGATATCATATGATTCATACGTATATTCCTTCAGGATCTGTTGTACTTCTATCTTGGATTACTTTCTGGATGAAACCAGAAGCAATTGCTGCTAGATTTGGTCTCGGTGTTACAGCTTTATTAACCTTGGGTATTACATGTTGAAATTTACCAAATTCTTAAAATCGTGTTTTACTTTCATGAAAATTTTCACTTTCAGTCACATTAAATTCACAATCACAAAAGGATTTACCTCCAGAGTCTTATTCCAAAGCTATTGATGTATGGATGATAAGCTGCGCCCTTTTTGTTTTTGGCTCTATAATCGAATTTGCTATAGTGAATTATTTAGTATGTAGGTTCACAGAAAATGCTGCCGAAAATATAATAAAATCTCAAGTAAAGAGACATTTATTTAATATTTTCCTGGAATTGTTCGTGAACTCACGAAATACTTCTTTGTTTTTCTCAATTAGGAAACGGGGAAATTTTTTCATCGTATACGAGCAGTCTTTACCAATGAAAGAATACATATAATCTGTCACAATATAGATCGAGTATCCAGAGCTTTCTTTCCTTTGTGTTATGTTGTATTGAATCTATGGTATTGGAATAAGTACGTGATTTCCAGAGAAGTCCCGCAACCCATCAAATAATTTCAACTTTATTTTTAGTTTTTTACACAGAATTTCATTTGATTAACTAAAAATAAATTCATCCTAAGGTAATGGTAAGTTGTTCATCCAGATCCAGAGCATAACGCAGCCTATATAGGGTGATTGAAATTGAATACAAGTACCACAGACCTATGTACATATTTTTGTAAAAATTACAATTAATATTTGCCAAGTAATTGTACTTCCTTGTAATAAACTACTAGTCAATTTGTGCTCAATATAAACAAGATTTCTCTTCGGAATAAATCACATAATCCAATACTTACTGGAAAAAAAGGCTTTAAGAACATGAAAGTAAGCCCCAATAGGCTCACTTCAATAAGAGCCGAAGACGGATCTCAGATATTCATCATGGTAGCCCGTTGCCCATTCCGAACAAAACAGTTGACCATTCTGAACGCTGTGCGCAGCTGTACGTATGGCAGAGAGCGCCGAGCGGGTTTAGCTAGGGTGCTGCTTAGTTTAGGTTCAGCTTCACAGAATTCCTGAGTATTGTTCTGTATTAGTTCTGTAGAGTAGAGCCAAAGCTGGATTTGATTTGTTTTAACTTGTTGAATTTGAATTCATTTTTTCAAATAGCTATATTTTACTCACCAGTGGAACTTTGGTTTTGCAGTAATTTGAACTTATATCTTCTATCTCGATCGGTAAAATCAGGTTACAATGACCGAATTTATAAACATGAATTGGTTAGTATCAAGCAAGCTCTTCGTAGATATTTGTGTGGTTCTAAAAGAATCTAAACTTTGATCATTATAATAACTTGAAATTTTTATTTTCAGGCGAGATGAGGAATCAGATGAAGAAGACGATTATGAAATGAAAGGTCTAGCTTTGCCGGTAGCTCCATTTGATATCAATTCTGTTGATGAAACTGTTACTCCGCTCACATCCCAAGAATATCTTCAACAAGTCATGTAAGTGCGCTGAAACTATGAAAATCTTACAATTATAAAAATTTTGTATGCTTACTTTACAATTTTGATTCTATATTAAGAGCCCAGAGATCTAAATTACCAGACGTTGTCACTGCTGTCGTACCGAAACCAGTTAAAGAAACCATTCGAAGTTCAGTCGCTGATTTGTTTAAAGTAAGTTCTGAAATGTTCTGTTGAAACGTTTCAAGTTGACTTTGAACTGATTTCAACGATGCAGTATTGAGTAACTTTTCCTGTTGCCAGGAAGAAAAAATTATCCCATCTGTACATCGTCCATCTGAGCAATGGCAACGCCAACAAATATCTAATTTTTCTGATCTCCGTTATAAAGTAGAAGTAAATAGAGAAGAATGGACTCGTATTGGTTCTATTGATTTTGTAAGTAAAATAATCGATGTTTCTTCTTTTGTTAATTTTTTAAACTGATTTATTCTTATGTTAACAGCCCAGAAAGAAAGAAGATTGGTTTCAGTATTTGTTTCAACCCTCTGATACTAAAGACGCAACTCAGAATTTACCTTATTTAAGCACAGTGTTGGCAATGCGAAATGTATGATTCACAATTTTTTATCTGTTTTAAATTCGTGGCCAGCTTTTACTTTTACAATTGAAGGGCTCAGACTTAGAAGTCTCATTGGTCAAAAACTTGGTCCTGAGAAAAATGCATTACATAATTTTATTCAACATTGTTTTAAGCTCAAACTCTACACTTCTGTGAAGAGCTAACTTGTAATCATGCCACGTTATTGAGCGTAAAATTTTGTACTAGAATCCGTAAAAATTCTTTTTGACGAATGAGACTCTTTGATAAATTAAAGTTTTATTTTGAATGTACAGGAGACTATGGAGAACCTAATTAAATACATCATCGAATTTGTAAGTGAAGATAGAATATCAGTTTATCAAAGTGGAACGTGGCTATTTGGATTACTTGCTTGCATCGAAGCACCTATTTGTATTACGTTAACTAATAAATTGAGAGAGTTGGTACAGAAATGTCGAAAAAATCGCGAAAAAATGGTAATGTAAATGTTGATTTATGAATTTGAAAATTATTTTTTAATGCAAAAGTAAAAACAAAAAGGACAAAAATTAATTTAATTATTTGAAATTTATAATTCAAACTTTGATCAGAATAGCATTGATAATTCAAAATAGGTTGAGAATATTTTGTTTCTAAAATTTTGGCATTGCTTATGAAAAATTCTGTCATTTACTCATCCGAGAATTTATTAGTGACACTGATTATTTTATTTTCCTCAGTCTTCATCATTGGTGAACTATTTACCTACTACTCTTTTTTTCTCTTCGATTTTTCAATGTTTACATTTTTTTGCTTACAGGACTTTTCAGTCGAAGAACATAAGAAGGAATTATGTGCTCAAAACTTATTTATTTGTTTAGTCTGCCAATATTTTGGACAACGCGATTTATCAGATTAATAATTTTTCTTAATATTTTGTATTTGGTATGATTATTATTCGTCGTTCATTTTTCTATTTAATTTGTCTGTGATAGTTTTCATACATTTTAATGATAACATTTTTTCTTAATAATATATTATGGAATAAGCATAATTATTTTAATTTATTATAACCTCAATCATTTCAAAAATCAAGTGTAAATTCGTAAGCAATCATTTTATATTTTGAGGCTTACCATTTAATCACATTGCAATATATATTTAATTTTTCCAAAAGTGCTTGTACTATTTTTAATATTTTAGAAATTCCCATGAATCTTTTGGTGGCTTTCAAATTTGAAATTCAGACCGAGAACGCCGATAACTTGAGTTCAATCGCTGTCAACTGTGAATTTTTAATTTTTTAGCTCCGAAAGATGAAAACCGATGAAAGAATAAAAACATTAGGCCACGCAGGCGCAAGAGAGCAAAATTGGCCAAAATTGATAAGAATTTATTATCATTCGAAGAATGTTCATTTCATGTGATCTATTGGTGTTTCAAAAAGGAGTCAAGTAGAAAAACGAATGAAAATTGAGAGATAATTATTCATAAATGTATTTGGAATTAAATTAATTCATGATTCTCAAGATCATGATTTTTTTCATTCCGTTTCATTAATTTAGTTGTCAAAGAATAAGAAGACGTCGTCTGATATTCATCCAAATCACAAACCGGCTGACCATTTCTCAACAGTCTCCCTTTACCTCTTGTTCGTGCATTTAGTTGAATTATTAATTTTTTATTTAATCTGTTTAAATTATTTAGTTTAAATTGTAACTAAGTCGAAGATGTCGTACCAGGATTTCCCACCTCAAAGGGCTCCTCCTGGACCAGGTGTACGTAGACCTTTGATACGTTCAACTGTGTTATAATATTTCATTATCGTCGGTGTTTCATACTATTGTTTACCTGATTGACATTCTTATAATTTTATATTTTAGCCCTACATGCTAACAAGAGAAGAAAAACGCGCTCTACAAGAATGTAATTCAGAAAGTTTTTATCGCAGATGTGTTCCGCTTATGACCGTCCTTGGTTTGGGTGCTTATTATGGCGTTCATTTAGGTTTGTAAATATTTGATTTGGAATTCGTATCGAATTTACTGATTCACTAATTTGTCGTTGGATTTTCTTCGGGTTTAACATATTTTGCCCCTACGTATTGTGTATCTCATTCATGCAGAGAACCTCAATATAGTTTTGGAAATACCAGTTCCACTACTGCGGTTCAGTTATATGTTATAGCTTTAGAAGTACCAACGAAAAGCAACATTGTAACCAGTGTGGTTTCTAACAAGGTTGCGCAGTTGTAATATAAATGCCTTTTAAAATTCAGATCGATATTTTGTTTTTGTTCATAAGGTTACTTGAAGAAAAACATCAATTACGGCGCCGCACCGAAAGTGACGGTTGGCTTAGTAGTTGGATTCATTGCTGGCAAACTGTCATACCAAGATGCGTGCGAAGAAAAAATTCTGCGTCTGCCCGGTGGTAAATTGAAGGAATCTGTTTTGATGAGCAGAAGTAAACGAGATGGCAGCTTGTGGAAATCGTATGATGATGGAGGGTAAATGAGCAAAGTTACACATATCAGATTTTCGTCATTATAAAATAAAATTAAAGTTGACGCTCTGAAGAGATGAAATAAGGAAACGTCATTATTCGTTATAATAGCTAATCAGACCCTGAATCGTGATCCATTATTAATTTTAGAAAATAAGAATGAAACTTGGAATTCTAAGAGTAAAAGCAAAATGAAAGAGTTGTTTGCAACACCGTATTTCTGGACCCGAGGACGACGTTGTTATAAGTTCAAATTTAGTACTAAGAGGATTTTGACCATTTTCGATGTGGTTTACCATGTTTTTCCATTCTGCGAACTGAGTGTTTTAAAATAGTTACTTGTTATCTTGAAAATTTTAAGTTTCCAATATAAGAGAAAGTTCTGTATTTGATCGCTTCAGCGGCAAATATCTCAAAACGTGGAATTTGGACTTGGATCACTTTGATTCTCAGGCTGAGATTTAAGTTTAATTAATTTTGATTCCCAAGTAGAAAACGTTTTGCTGTAATATTCAAATAATGCTGACCAATAAAAATTATTTTAAAATAAAATTAACGAATCTTGCTGTTGAAAATTTTTTCATAGTGAAAGCGAAGAGACAATTTTTTCAAACTTCTGATTTTGAAAGATGATTTTTCTATATTACAGTGTATACAAAGATGCATCGATAAGCTACGCGCTTCCTCCATATGCTGACAGAGGCTTCTCCTCGTACCAGCAACCAAACAGATCATCAGAAATAGATGTTGAGCGTCCCATGGATACTTTCGATGACTCGTTTAGAATCAGATCCGGTACAATCACTTTTTATTCAGTTATTTTCAATATTATACCCAGGAAAGTTGCGATTATTATTCATGACTTTCGTTTTCAGAGTTTTCTGACGAAGAACAATCCTTACCAGCTGTGCCTCCATCTACGTCCGTATCTTATGATGAATTACGTAGCAGGAATAGAGAGGAGTACGAAAGTAGAAGGAGAAACTTCAGGTGATAACTAATATATTTACCAGTAGTTTTATGTTTTGATAGGTCATTTTTGTTTACAATTCTTCTGAAATTGAATTGCTGACTACATAATAGCTGGGTTTGTGCGCTATCAAAATTACTAGGATCTATTATGAAAAGGGTTTATTATGAGAAGAGTCTCTTATTTTCGAACTAAGCTTTTCTTAAAACGAGCATCTGGTAATTTTTGTAATGAGCGCTCCAACACAGCTAGTGAATTAACAGAAGAAATACACCCTGCATCATTTTTTCAATCACACAAAACCGCATTCGTAAAAGATGATATTTCAATGCATTAAGATCAGTTTCAGTTTAATTTCATAAGAAATACTACCTCAGTTCTTGAAAAATAATCAAATTTTATGATCTCTTTGCAGACCTGGTTCAGTAGATGATTATCCTCCTTTTACTGGTCCTTATACGCCACCGTCGCCTCCACCAAAACCGGAGTTTGTTGATCGAGCAGCTGACCCGTATGCGCAGTATGGGAGTAACGAACAGCATTACGCACAAGCTCAAAATCGTGTACCACCTCAACGTAAGAATTTTTATGGCGATGTGATTGAGAAATAGGGAATTTGTTTTGTTTTGTTTTTTTCTGGAGAACACCTGTCACAAGTGTCAAGTGAAGTGACACAACCGTTCTAGTTCACTTGGAAAATATGTCCACGGTCAAATAACAACAAAATAAAGTTATTGTAGTCTCAACAAGCGTTTTTTGTACGAGTATAAGATAGTAGATTTCAACATTTTTAAATAGTTCACTCGAATGTTTTCATTTTGTTAAAATCGTTCGAGTTGTTTTTCTAGCAGCTCATTAGACATTTACGCGAATTTGCAGAAAGCTTATATGAAAGGGGAGATGAGAATTATTCAAATTTGTTTCACAAAGACAAGTGAAAGTTGCTATGACCATTTTACGTGACGTACCTAACGTGTATTTTGAATACCAATAGTGAACTAGGAATAAGACCAGCTAGACATGTGTATTATAAAAATATTATTTTTCATTAAATATGACTCGTTTAGTCGTGAATTTTTTACTTATTCAATTTCTTTTGATTCCAATACCTTCATTATAAGATAATTCATTTATTTTTAATGAAAAAATCAAGTTCAAGTTCAAAATATACATTATAGTTCATAATGAGAAAAAAAAATCGTAACGAACAAGATACGAGTTACAATATCACAGTTTAAAGAAAAGGTATCAAAGAACATTTGATCTTCTTGGATGAGCGTTCATTAGATCGAATACAAAAATACTTGCCAAAAATTTTCAATTTGTAATTCTTGAAATATACCTCAAAGATGCACGATTGTTTTGGTAAAGCTGAAACAAATTTACCATAGTCTCAAAACAATGAAACATTAAGTTGAAAGTTTTTGTGACAAGTTGATAATTTACACACTTACTTCTGGACATATTATCCTTGCAGACTATAGTAAAAGTAAATTTTGTATCAAATATTACGATGCCTTGGAGACCAACTAACGAATGACATTTAGAATTTAGTACTTTCAATAATGCTCCGTGATAATCAGCTTTCATCAAAGTAATACTCATGTTCTCCCACAAGTAACCACTTTCAGGATCATACCACCTACAAAAATACGATTGAGAATGCTAAGAGGAATACACAAACGTAAACTGATACTGTGTACTGAACACTTACTGTTTGTCTTGCATCTGACGAAGATTTAAAAACCGAAACATATAATCTTCCCATAATCGTACCATTGGCAAAGCTTCGGTGTACGATATACTGAATTTTGGAAGTCTGTGTAAGCCTAATAAACGACGTTCTTTTTGCGACAGACCCGATTTCTTCTGACGTGGTTTAGCTTTTTTTGAAGTTTCTATTTTACATTCAATTCCTACTGTCTGCAGAAAAAAAAATGCAAATAAGCTACTAAATTGATGATGAAAAATTATTAATATTCATTTAACAACTCAACTGATTTGACTATAGTTGTGGTAGCATGTAGAGAATCAGCAATAGGCAGGGATTCATTGAAAAACTGGGAAGTACTACAACTTGGCTCAGATTCTGGTACGTCTTTGATGATTTCTTCGGGCAATGTTTGATAAATGGTTACTGTAAAATATGAAAATTTGGTTAAAAATCAAAAAACAAACAAACGAAAACAAATTGAATGAAATATAAGTGTAAACTCACGTTTACACCTTTCTTGGCCGTCCATGATCACGGTAACTGCAAAAAGAATAAATGTTGATTAATAATATCAATTTATCTATATCTAGTGAACATAAGAATAAATAAAGGGGAAAAATTAGTTTTGTCAAAAGGAAATTAGGATTCTACTTGGAATATTTCAATTATTTGATGATAGAGGTGCACTGATGATGAAAGGAAACATTTTTATCGTTGAAAAATTAAAATAATTAGATAACAGTTTCACAAATATATTGAGTAATTACTTTTATAAAAATTTTTATTTTTTCGTCCTTAACATGGGCACCAAAATGACAGTCTGAATTTTGACGCCATAAATTTCATTTTTTGACTCTATATTTATTCTTGAAAGATGTTCCATTAATAACCATGTTCTCAAAGAGAAAACAGGAAATTAACGTAGTAAACAATGTTTTTTATTAATAGTAATTCTCATGCTGATATTCTCATTTTTCTATTTCTATGGCTTTCATAAATCAAGTTGATCCGTAACATTCTATATTTTTCACGATGAATTTGTTTTCAATTTTTTTGTCCATGATTATAAACTTATTCAGTTTGAACATTTTGAAGCTCAAAGTTACTTTCGTCTCAAAACAACATTCGTCACTTCCGTGGCTAAGAATCAGAATAATCCATGTCCAAAATTAGTGATAAGGAGACGTTATGACTATTTTTGATTCAGTTTACCCAATAAAATTTCACTTTATGACTCAGTATTTCAAAATAAACACCCAGACTTTTATCTGGTAGTCAGCCATAGCTCTATATTAATTCTCAAAAACAATTGGGTATTTCCTATACCGGAAATTGAGATATCTGTGCGATATAGAAAATTGCTATACAGTCAATCAGGACAATGTCGATATCTTATAGATATCTCAGATATCTCAGTTTACGATATAGTGAAATCCGATATCGTATCGTCGTCGATTCGACATACTTTTGTCAATAGGGAGAGCTCCACGAAACGAAATCAAACCGTCAACTCAAAGGTATGTCGCATATGTCAAATTTCGGAACAATTAGAAACGAAGTTATCAATATAAAACCAAATTCAAAAATCAAACGTACTTATCAATTGTAATTCTTCGGGCTACCAATTTTCGTAGACTGTGCTACTCAGATTATTTTTGGAAGCGAATGCTTGTAGTGTCCGCTGAACTCGATTAGAGAAATGCAAAACTACGTATTATAATCGGCAAAGAGGAATAGAATTATACAGCTGAAATCTTAAAATTATAGATCAGACAAACGCGTTACACGTCCAAGTAATTATTTGGAAATGAAATATTACCTGCGATTTTTACGAAATTAGAAAATCAAATACTTGAAAATTATGAAGTTCAGATAGTATTTAATGATTTCTTCGGGAATCTGAAAGAAAAGGAAGGTCAATCAATTGAGATTACTACCCAGTTCTTACGAAAAATAAGTTTATTACGGTTTATTATTATTGAAACAATATATAGAATATTTTACGCACACCCACACACGTGCTCGAAAATTTTTCATGAATGAAAATTTAAAATTAAAATGTGATCTTACCCGGGAGAGAAACGGAATCAAAACCGAAAGCGACTAAAAGGCAAAAATATCGGCGGTGGTCGGCACCTTGTCGGCACTTCGCTTCGGCAGTCGCAGTCGGCACCTTCGAGATTTGAGATCTGGCAACATTGGGTAGAGAAATTTCAGAAATTTCATTAAAAAAAAACAAGGGTACCTTTTGAATTTGAGAGAAAAGAAAAAAATCAACTTTGAAAAAAAAAAAAAATGAAAAATTTGGTTGATACGATTGTTTTAATTTTTTTAAAGTGAATTCGGTCAGGTCAGTCTAGGTCAGTCTCCGAGGTCAGATACATCCTTCAATCCTGCTGGAGTGCTGGCTACCATTTGAAAGTTTTTTTCAGGTTTTTTTTGTTCTCTGGTCGGGTGTAAGCAACGTGTAAGCCAGGTGTAAGCAATGGAAGAAAAGGGACCAATAATACGTTAGCGGTCTATTTTTCGAACTCAATTTTCTCGAAATCAATATTGCCATCTCTTCTCTGCTGCTCTACTCTAACCCTCTAGGAATCTGGAAGGGCAAAGCCTATCGGATTTTTATTTTAGCAAAGGTGAAAGAAGGCGAACGTAAAACAGCTATTTTTATAAAATTTATGAAACTTCAGTTTAGCCGGCTTCTGGACTATCTGGATTAAGGCCGGTACACAGTAATATTTTCATTTCATTTTATTCAATTGCAGAGCCTATATTATTTATTGAATTTAAGAGCAACAAAATTATGAGTCCTGTGCAATTAGACGAAAAAATGCAATTAAATGCAAAAAATACTGAAGAATAAATCATAAATGTTCGCGCAAAAATGTCAAGGACCACCTCGTGATCATTTTTTTGTCAGCGCTTAGATTGACAATTTTTTAAATTAAAACCATTTTCTCATTATTCGAAGTCAAATATTCATATATAGATATATTTGTCACTGTTTCAGTATGTATGATTTTTTTGTAAAATCTTTGAGCCGCGTTGTCCGCGTCTGTCGGTTCGTTTATCTTCTTCCCTCCTCCTGCCATGGCTCCGCCGACCGGCCAAAGTATGAGAGTACCCCTACCCTCTACCCTATTCTTGCCATTAGTGGCTACTGGTCTCGGGTTTCGGGTATTCGGTATTGTCGGAGTGTTGTTTTGTGTTTTCAAGGGTGTAGTGCTCTTTCAACCTCACTTTATCTATTACTGCGTTAAGCTAATCGAGCCATCAGTATCAGATCATCTTGGCAAATTTCAGCAGTATTTCATTACAATTTAATTTTTAAGAATTAATAAGTTGAAAGTAATGAGTATGTATTCTTCGTTTTTCGGTTTGTCGTTCAACGTTGATGGAAGAAAGCGGAAAATATAAGCAACAAGCAACATAGAGTGTTGAACCGTTTGTGAAATTCAAAAATGTCTAAATTTTCATGAAAATTTCGTTTCAATACTCCGCACTCTTCTATTTTATGAAGTAAGTTTGTAGCGGTTACCCTTTCATTTGTTTCAAGCAGACGTAATGACTTTTCAATCTTTTTTCGAAGATCGTGTGTAATTTTTGTGATCGTTCATTGCCTTCATTCAACTCTAAATGATTTCATACTTATGTACACTTATTGGCTATAGTACTCCCGATTCAACGGTTGGTGGTAAATAACTTTCATACCTGCATAAATTAGCATCGATGATTACTTCATTCGAGAAACAGGATTTTGATTATTCGAAAACTGTAATCTTGATAAATGTTCCAGGGTCGTTTAGTGAGCCTCTGCCTAAGCAACTTCCATAAAATTATATCATAATTTTTTTCTCTCTAAGTATAACTAAATTCGTGTGCTCATCTCGTCGACACAAAGTGAGAACGTTCCGCTTTCTTTTTTATAACTACAAACCAGCAGTGTGAGTTCTATCGATCAGTTTTGAGATAGGTCTTTGTTATTTTTATTCATTTGACCACACACTCTTCGTGTAAATTACTTTATATTCGAATGAATTTTTACGCTTGTGATAACTTATTTTCCTTCCCTTGTGTTACAGTCGAACATGGTGCCTGCCGTGTCATTCCGTAAGAGATACTGTGGCGTTATTATACTGTTCCTGTTATTTTGCTTTCTCATCTTCTATAGTTTAATTGATGCTGATCAAATGCAAACTTCCTATCTGCCAGATTATGGTAAGTTATGCTTTTCTCATTATTTCGTTGTAGCTTGTGTGAAAATCAAGTCCATTTTTTGTAGTCTGTTAGGTTGTCCAATGCCATCTGGTTGCAGAGTCTGCGCTCAAAATGATGGAATATTTATTTTAAACTTTTGGGTCGCAATTTAAAAAAATATGTCACGCTACAGGGCCTAATAATGATGAAAAATGCCGTCCTTTCCCAAACTTTCATATAACCGAAATAGTCAGCTCATAAGTTACGACTCGTAAATACAAACAATTAATAGATAATGCATTGAGTAGAGATGAGCAGATAAAATGAACAGCATTATACGGTTTTAGCGATAAGGAAAAAAAAATTCAGTTTTCCCCTTAGAAGGTCCGTATTAGAAGACTGGTTACAGATAGAAGGTTGGTAAGCATATCACTTGATGCATCAGCTATCCGTCAAAATTGATAGAAATGCATTTACCTAATTTCGTTAATAACGTCCTTCAATTTTTAAATTAATCATTATCGCCGGTTTAAGTCAAAAACCTTCTATAATTGAAAATTCTTGAATTTTATGAAATGACTAAGACACATCCTCATATTAGGTTCTGTTGGCTTGGGTAGTTGTCTATCTATCGAATCTAAATTTACTCAAAATGACCCCACCGAGAATTTGTACATTTTTCCGATTGGTGGATGTAATTCGTCATAGTGTGTTCTATAATAATTCGATTTGAAGCAGTGTACAGAATTTTAAGGGTTTGATATTTAAAGTTTAATTATTCTATACATTCACAGAAAGGGAGTCATCACCTATTATTGAAGGTGCGTGACTAAGCTTTTTAACACAATGACATTTAACACTATACAACATTAATGTTGGAGCCAAGACAAGTTGACAGTACAATGAATGAAAAATAGACTAACTGTTACACTTAGTACCTTCTAAATTAGTAGAAAAATGTGACGACAATATAAAATGCTGTTAGGCTTCATATTAGTAAGCAATTTATGTCATTTTATTCCAGAAGCTTCGAGAGTCTTCTGCATAAATTGCAGGCTATGCATTTTAGTTAATATATCACGCCAATCTTTGTGGCTCGTGAATTTGGCTTGTGTGGAAAGTGCAATCTTGCACTTTCCACTAAATTTTTACCTATGCTGTCCAATTTTCCTGGAATATCACGCCACCAGCTCGCACACGAGCTGACGGCGAATATCTGCATGTGTGTGTGAAAATTTAATGACCTAAAATGTTCACGGAACAAGCAGTCATAATTAATTTTGATGAAAACTATAAATTCGTGAATTAAAATCATGCAGCCAATCAATTTCGATAAAAACATTGAATTCGTGAATTAAAATCATTTAGCTTTTGACTTTTCTCAACCTTTATATTGGGTTATGTCTTCCGATTTTTAAAAATTTAATTTCAAGTCGGTTATCTAATCGGATATTAATATCCGAAAATAATTTTTCAATGCCCTCTCATTATATGACGAACGAAGAAGAAAATCTCCAATCTCTCACTTTTTTATCACCGATCACTTTTTATTCTCTCGGCATTCTTTAATTCTACTGTTTCTTTATTTCAAAGTTATTGTGGGTACAGGTTAGTTTAAAGTTTTTCGTTTTGGGGTGTCAGTTTTTGTTTGTTTTTTTCTCGGGATTCAGTTATGAATTTACCTCTTCTAGGGAAAGTGATAAAAATATAAAAATAGATTAAAATAGTATACACGATTAGTTTGGAAAGTAATCGCGATTGCCTCGTGCAAATTACGGCACTCGGCTTCGCCTCGCGCCGTAAACATTGCACTCGGTAATCGCTTACTTTCCGCACCAATCGTGTAATCTACTATTTCTATCAGACAAGGAAATGAGATCAGAGTTCAAAGAAAATTACTTTTGTTTTTATTATAGGTTCTGTTGTCGGATGGGAATTCAATCGCACTCGAAATGCTTCTGATTACATTTTGCCAGATACTATTACGTCAATTATCGAAGGAAAAAATATTTGCTCGAATAAAAGCCCACCGCAGATTATGCTCATAGTCTGTTCAAAAGTTGAAAATTTTGATTTACGAAATGCTATTCGTAATACGTGGGCGTATTTTCCTCATAAAAAATTTAATGTCACCGTTGCTTTTCTGATGGGCTTGTCAACTGATTCGAAACTCAACGTAAGTCAGAATTTCATTGTTCAGGGTGTCTACCAAGTCTTGAAAATCCTGATATACTTTGATTTTTGGAAACTAGCCAGAAGCCTTTGATTTTTCATTAAAAAAGCATGAAGTTCTAATTATTAAATTTTTTTTTTTTGGTTTAATTTTATAGTTTATCTTTATAAGAAGAATTTGAAGCAAAAATTTTTGCCAATATTCTTGGTTTTTGACTATAGCATTCTACTCCGTAGGGAATAAGTCCTGATTTCTTACTGATTTTCTTTTTATGGTAGACGCCCTGTTATGGCTAAAGCTCATAAACAAATATCTCCTGCTCGAAGTTTTTGGTGGTAAACGTTCAAAGTTAAACCTTTGTTTTTACAAAGTGTTGGGTAAAAATACTTTTTACTCGCGAATTCATTTTGCTCTTTAAAAACGTAATGCCACTTCTATTAGCGAGCTTATGAATGCATTATTTATTTTCAGAAACAAGTAAGAGAGGAAAGTGACAGGTTCGAAGACATTATTGTTGAAAATTTCATCGATACTTATAATAACTTGACCCTTAAAACCCTGATGTTGCTAAAATGGGTGAAAAACAATTGTGATTCAGCCAGTTACGTCATGAAAGCCGACGACGATATTTACATAAATATCGACAACCTTGTTTATTTCATCAATAACTATCCGAAAACAAACCTAAGTAATGCTTTAATGGGAGAGCTGGCCTGTGGCAGCGTGCCGGTCAGGGATTTTGATAGTAAATGGTAAACAAATTAATTTTTCACTTCAACCATCATCATTATTCTGTAAAACTAATCGATTGAATGTATTCTTATGTAAATATTTTCAGGTTCATGCCCCGTTACATGTACTCGGACAAACTGTATCCAAATTATCTTAAGGGTTACGGTTATTTCATGTCGATCAGTGTGGCTCTGAGGTTATATGAAGAAGCGTTCAATATTCCTGTTGTTCACATGGAAGATGTCTTCTTTACTGGTAAAACATAATCTTTCATTTTATTCGTATAAACATGGAAAAGAAACCCTTGCCCCATAAATAATCAAAACGCTTGTAAAATATTGACCTTGCATGTAGACGACAGTTCAGTAAGAATTGATGGCAATTCTAAAATTTATATTATCTTCCCCTAGATCCTCATTCGATGATCTATCAGACTCTCAAGTGAAATTACGTAATCATCTTTGTGGGAAAGTTGACAGAAGTTTATTGAATATGTTTTTATATATTACATGGGAAAAAAATTATGATAATCAAATTAATTTTTTGAAGGTGTGTTTTTAATATTTTCTGAGCTTAGGTGTTTGCCAAAATCCTGCATTCTGACAGTAAGGATGAAACAGAAATGAAGTCTTTTCGCTTCAGTGAGTCAAATTGTGTTCCGCCTTGGTTTTTATGTGCATTTAGTCAACTCTTATCAATTTGCTGTATGAACTTTCATCCTTCGTACATTTTTACGTTGATTTGATAAATCTTTCCGTTATACTGTCTCTTTCTTCTCTTCTTATCTGCCGTTGAATGAATTATTTTTTCTCCCTTCGATTTCCTAATGACAGTGTGAATATTGCTCGTAGAAGGGGGCGGAAATATTAAGGAATCATTGCGAATGAATATTATAATTTTTCCGGTACACTAGGTTTAATACGCTGAAAATTAACGCTGGAAAAAAAACATTTTTGCCTTCAACAAAATCCTCAGTTTGAGTGTCTTGTTATTTTTTTGTGTGAGATAGATACTGAAAAACTGGTCGGTTACAAATCCATAAACCTTGATGCGGAGTGCATGTTTAATGATGGTAATTACGTGAAGTTGCGATGGGTACGAAAACTTCCGTCAACTCGAATCGCCAACTGCTGGGCATTGAATATTTCACAATGCGTAATATTATTCGAAGTGTTTGAACGTTATCGTCACATGCTTCTAAAAATAAACTTCGTAGGTTGGTTTTATAAGTAAAATTAGGTATACCCCATCAATTTCTTACCACCCTTTCTTATGACTTTCTCCGTCTCTCTTCCTCCCTCCGCTTCCCCTCGTTCAAAGTTTGATTTAAAGAAATTCGCTTACATTTTTTTTGTTTTTGGGATTTTGTCGAGCGAGCGATTTTGTGAACAAATTTTGGGCTCTTTCAAGAACGTGCATGTTATTAATTTACTCGTGAAGTATTCAAATTAATTTCCGGTTGCCTTATATAGATAATTGAAATTCATCTTCCGTCCTCTTAGAGTGTTGCAAATATTTGTTCGTACTACTATTTTGAAAAGCTTCTTATTCCTTACTCAGTATGTCCATCGACGCCTGACGTCGATATCAACTCATTAATTCAAGTCTTATTAAATAAACGACGTCCTGTAATGTTTATTGCATTTTCAAGCCCTGAAAATTGTTTGGAGGTCAACGTGAAGCTTCTTTTTGTTGCGAAACGAATGAACAATTGGAATTTTAGACGCTTATTTATAAGTTTGTTGCTTGCATGACCAAAACCAGCGTTGAGAGACACGTTATCGTGAATAATTTAAATATCTTTAACTGTTTATCGCTCGTCGTACTATCAATTCAGTTGGCGAGTTCCTTCCTAGTCGTATCATTCCACGTCGTCAGGCGCCACGTGGAAATCAATTTCACCTTGCGTTTTATTGATTTTTCAAATACCGACAATATTTTCTTTTTAATTTTTTTTTTTTTTACCAAGTAGTATGGCTTGACTTGCGACGTTATCTTCATTGATTCAACTTGAAATGCGTTTGAGAATAAAGGAACTGCTCAGACGCTTTACTAGTAAACTAGTAATTCGAGCGCTTCCCGTTTTACAAAAACTAGTCTTTAGTGATGAAATTACCAGGAGCTTGAGAGGTCCCGATAATTGAGCAGAAAAATGTAAAATCTAAAGAGTTTATTTGTGTATGATTAAGAATCTAATGTTCAGAACTTAATTCTGCCTTGATGACATCGTGCACCTCTCTAACACTTGGGTCATGATATCGTGAAAGCCCAATATCTACGTCATTTGATGGTTTTATCAGGCCCTTAATTGGCTATGCTGAGAAGAATTAATTTAGACCTGATGATGTCATCGAATAAGTCAAAGTGTCGTGAGAATGCTTACACAAAATTGAGGACGCTAAAATGTATTTGTGTACTCAGCTCAAAAACACATTCGTGTTAAAAAAAAAAAAAGGTCCTGCACAATACATAAACGAAGGAGAACACCGACTGTGGTATATTCTTATTGAGAGTTTGATGAAACTTTTGTAGTTTATTTTTCATTATCGAAGCTTATTTTTGGAAATATTCGTCCTATTCTTTCTCCTTGAGCAAATATTTTTCTAAAAGCCTCATTTTTCTGCCGAATAACTTTTTCTTCGGCTGCAACACTCACAGACGTTCTTTCATTGTATGGAACGGGTGACATAAGAATTTTGAAGTGTTCTCATTGCAAATAAACTGATGGGTGAAATTTCGTTTAAAACTGAATATCGGCTCAAAGCTACTTCTACCAAAATAATACTCGTACTAGTACTAGTAACTTATTGGAAAGAGTACATTCTTGTTTATTTGGGCTATTCTTGGTTAAATATTGTAGACACCAGACGTATTTTTCTTATTTTTTATGCATACAAAAAATCCGACCCGTGCGCAGAATAATTTTATGTACCTTTCTTTTTCAGGCCTTTGCGCATATCGAGCCGGAGTGATACCGTCTCAGCCATATTTGTTTCGACCTAAAAAGTCGAAAGGCATCGAGTGTACCACGGACGACAAAGACAGAATCCTGTTTCGTCATGAAATCTCGTACGAAGGCATGTTTCTCGTTCATCATTTCTTGAAACGTTGCAACGATGAAGTTCCTCTGTCATTTTTTGAGCGGCTCTTCAGCCATTCCGTTGCAGAGGTAGATTCATTTCAGTCAGAAAAATATTGCGAGGAATGGAAGAGCGGATAAAATCGACGACGATCTGAGCGCAGCGTGCGACTTATATGCGACGCCTCTTCTAGCTTTCTGGATTTAAGGAGAGTGGATAATGAGTGTATTTTGCGAGAAAATGTGCCTAGAAATGACGATCAAAATTTGAATCTCACTCGAGGTCGTTTTTGTCGTGATATGGACTGGAAACTGTGTAAGTGATGAAGAGAGAAGTGTGTTGATTTTCTAGTTTTTAGCAGGTCTATTTTTTTTTTTACGGAGCTGCTTATTTGAAAATGGCGTGTTCAAATTATCAGTATCGTATCTGTTGCTTTTCTTAAAAACGACTTTTTTTTTTTTTGGTTGTCAACATTTTCGGTATTCATAGATCTGCAGTTAGCTTACGAATCTCGTGTTGATCTGAGTCTTGTTTTTATTGTTATTAATCGATGTTATTAAAATTAACTTCCGACGCTTCTTCGCCCATTCGTGTGCAAAAATCTGAGAAAATGGAAATTTGTCGACTCGGATTACGTGGGTGGGAGCACTAAATAAAGGGTGCCCGGTCGATCATTATAGTCATTAAAAATTGAAGAGTCGACTTTAGTTGCCGAATCTATTCGTTACTTATTGTCCGTTACTCCATTTGATACTTAAATAAGCTATATTGAGTCAGTCAAAATTTTAATTAGGTCATTATTCGTGTCCGTGACCCTGTCAAATTTTCAGATTATCGATAAAAAATTCGTACCCACGCTACGTTACAACATTTTCGAAGTACTTAATTTTTTTATTATTTTTCAACACGTTTTATGCATTGCATTCTATTTTTATTAGTCAATTCTATCACTGTGCTGATTCTGATAGCAAAATTGATCGTGAAAAACGAACATCGCTTTAAATAGTTGCCAGTTAATAGTGTTCCTACGCGACAATTTATAGACCATGAATAACGCTTTAATAGTATCGTCTCTCGAAATGGGGGGTAGGGAGGAAGTGTATAGCGTAGTTTTATTATTTTTGAATATTCTAGTCAATGAATAAAATATCAATTAAAAAACGAATAGAATAATTTTTATCCTCTTGTGAATAACATGAATAGCTCATTTTATCTTATCTATTTCTAGTCAAGTGTTGTTAGGCACAACATAGGTAAAATATATTTTCATACTCGTATCAAGTTTGCATGGTCTCTTTCATGTTTTCGTTGTCCTAGGGCTTTTTCGTCGTACTATGTGTTTCTATCTTCATTTCTCTCAATACTTGCGTAATACTAGGTAGATTTGATTTTTAATGTTCTACGAAAGTTGTAATTTTTCGTTGTTGACTTGTACCCGCACTAATTTGCTCCAGTCTGTAGGAGCATCATATTTTATGTAAGTGCCTATTCTTCTTTCTTTTCTCGCTCAACCTTGTTGACGCATTTATTAATTGCCTCCGTTAAATTACGTTTAGTGTTGGTATAAAAGTTTGTCCGCGCTAAGAAACGCCAGCCAAACGTAACGATAAAAGAAAAAATATTCGTTTTTCATCTGTCATATTCTCAAAATCTCTCCGACGTATGGTTATCTTATCGTGGACGAACTATAGTTCCAGATGAGCCACTCGGTGATTTTTTCCTACTTTAATTTTTGTACTGTATCTTTAATCGACCCTCCCGAAACGGAAACGCAGTTACTAATTTAGTGATGCTTATCTCCTAAGTTTTTGTATGATGGCAAATTTTCGCTTAATTTTCGCTTTTCGGATAGTCGTACGTGTCATTTACTTTGATACGGCTTTGAAATGCATTCGTGCATCTAAAAATGTGGCCCTCAATGCGTGCAATTTGATGCGAAGTTTCGATTAATTTATTCAAACGAATCATTAGCACGTGGGATTCGTTTCTAAATAATTTTAGCGAATTCTGCTTGCTGTCTCTGTTGGACGTAATTTTTCAATAAAGTACATATATTATTTTGGAAGATGCTAAAATCAACCCGAGTGATGAAAGTCACCTTATTTTCAGCTAAAGAAAGCTGTAACGAGTGCAACTCTGTATTCGTTGAAACACCTGTCAGACTATTTTATTTTTAATTTGTGTCATTGGCTATCTTGAAGGAAGCTTACTCGTTTATAATATTGCGGAGAACTTGTGAACAAAAATAATTGCTTTATTCATAATATTCGACCGTACCAAAAAAGAATTTTACATTTCACTCATCCGAACGTACGTGTACTCGTTGTGATAGTTAATTTAATATTGTGATTTAGAAAGAAATTCGAACGCGCTTATGATTTTGTTATTTTGTCAGAAGAAATGAACGTAAATTTTCGAAAGGTTAAATTTATTTCAAAAGCAGAAACAAAATCGCCGTTACCTCGTGCAAGCATTTCCATTAATTTTATTCGAATTTAAAACTCAAAAAGTCGTTGTACTCCACTTGAGAGCGTTACCAATTCTAATTTTTATTTTTGAATATTTTTTTTTTGTATTTGGTAACTAATTTTATGGTTTGTTTGTTTGTTTTTTTTTTATTTTAAATTAAATAAATATTAGGTACTTAATTTAATCAAAAATTTTATTACTTTTGTCAACGTGTTGAGTACGTAGTTTTGTTAATTATTGTAATGATAAATTTACTATTATTTTGTTAGACCTTGAAAATGTTCTGTACTATTTGGGGTATCATGAAGATACTCGTATTTCTATCAGAAGCACCTCGACTGAGTGATCAGAGTAATATTTATTAGGAGTGTTTACTATCTTTCGAATCAGAAAAAATGTATCATGTTTTTCTTTGAAATGCCAATTTTTTTCATTATGTATTTACTCTACAAAATTTCCTCTGTATTCACTTTGGCATCTACGAATTATTCATTTAGTTGTACGCAATATTTTTGATTCTTTTGATTTGTGAACTATTATAAGGAAATTTACTGCATCATGTTTTACCAGATTAATTCATAGCTGTCGTAAGTTTTTGTGGTGAAAAATTTGTTTCGCGTTTTTAAAATTTTTTTTTTAAAGGAAGCACGCTTCATAAATTTCTTAAATTCTCATTACAGTAGACTAATTTTTGTGACTTTTTTCGAGTAGTTAGTCTCCTGAGTTACGACAAATTATTAACATTTTTAAATTTTCAAACTAGATATATTTTACTGTCGCCAGATTCAATTCAAGTATAAAATATTCGCATTTCAGCTCAAATGAAAAGTTCAGTTGTCCTTGGTGTTATAGAATTTTTCTTGTTTTATATTATTTACTCATTTTTCAATTTATCCTGCCTCAGTTTTTTTTTTTTTCTGTAAGTAAATGTACTGCTTGAATACGTTGAAAATGTTTTATACAATTCAGACACTCGTATGGTTGGGATATTGCACCTGTTTTTTGATGTCTGTAATTTTTTTGTTTTGTAGCATGTTTGATAAAAATATATTTACATAACGATGAGCACAAATTTCGAATGTAATATTAAAGTGAATGGTACTTTGCATGTCCTTGTATTATAAAATTTGTCAATACTCAGAGAGATTTTTGTTTCGGATACCTCGTATTATTTATCGCGAAACAAAGAAGCTTAAATCTCAAAATATTCATGACATACATATTATAAGGTTTTTATGTAGTTTTTAAATGTGGGCATTGAATTGTTTATTTTTAATGATCTGTTTTTGTCTTTAATGTATCTCGTATAGTTTAATTGTAGTCCAGTTGTGTAAATTCCACCCCCTCCCCCTAAATGTACTCGTACATGAGAAAAATAATTTCATAAAAGCTATAATCAATGCGCAGCGATTCAAAATATTGATGCTTTTTAAACGTTATTGAAAAAAAATTTGAAACCTTAATTTCGTATTTACCTGTGATAAGAGAAAATTATTATTGTTTTTTTTTTTTTTTTTAAAGATGCTTTTATTATTTTTGATTTTCTTTGTTTTTTGTGATGGTTGTTTACAGGGTATAAATACGTGGAGGTGAAACATGTGATGTTTCTGCATTATTCTGACGAAAAAATTTCCCTTCTTGATGTTTTGGCGTAAATTAAATTGACTTCGTCGACTTACGATTTATTAATTTTTTCCCCTGACTTTCGATTTTCAAATTTCTGTACTCGCGATCGAGCAAAATAGCCCTCGTTGGAGAATATTTTATGGAATTAATTGTTGCGACTTTATTTACCTCCTCCATGACTGCTGTCGGAGTGTCGTTTTATACATAACAGTTTTATTTTTATTTTGTATCATGCTCAATTTTTGTAATAGATGCCCAACAATCAAAATTAATAATCAAATTACAGATACTTAAACTGGTTGGTTGTATTTTTTTCTCTCAGTTCGTTCAAATATCTTTATCTTTTAGTGTGACAACTGACGAAACTGAGTTGAGGAATTTTACAGTGTGAAAAGATATTGATTTTTCGGACCTATGAAACTGAGGAAAAGTCTGAAACTTGACGTACAGTTTTGAGGAGAAATAGCATCGCACATTCTTCTCCAGCTTTCGGGATGAAAAAAATTCAGAATTGAAAAATGCGAGTTATGTAACTTCATTTTTTTCATGAATAGACAATGATAGAATTTTTACTTCTGACTCGGACACTTGGTGATTTTGAAAAATTTATTACGTTTTATTTTTGAGAGAAATAAATAAAAAAGAGTGCGTGGACTTGAACTTGAAATGAAAATGTGTGCGTGCCAATTGACACCAGTTGTTGCGAGTGCTCGCAATTTTAATTCATGACTAATACTGTCAGCTGGTATAACCAAATTGTATTAATTGGCAGGAAGTGTCAGATTTTTAAAATTATTCGAACAATTTTTTCTGTATTCTGAATATACCAAACTGCTCCATGCGAATAAGACTTTAAAATATCATTGATTAAAAGTCAATGACAAATGTTAGAATATCATGTGAACCAGTAATACAACATTTTTCTGAATGTTGAACGGGCGATGTGAGAATTTTAGCAACAAGTAAAATTTTCATACACTAGTTCTCTTCGAAAAAAAACGTTCTATTCCAATTTAAAAAGTATCGAAGGCAATTTGTTGCAAAAGTTTTCTTTCTTAAAAAAATGTACAAACAGAAACTATGTTAAGTATGTATAAAATGGTAAGATAAATTTAAAAAAACGAACAATAACAAATATTAGCAACTACTACCGAGAATTCGGGCGACTTTTCCTCACTTCTCTAACCAGAGCCTCGGTTAGAAATGCCGGCGTTAGTTTCGTCTTTAGGAAATCTTCGACTAGTAACCGTGCAGGCTTGCCTCCACCGAAAGCTAAACATTCTCTGCGATATTTCTCACCCATCCTTCGGTCAAATGGATCAGCGTTGAAGTACATTTGCCAAATGGAAGAAGCAATGGCTCGAGACATTAAATACGAATAGTATTTCGCTCCGTATCCGATCAAGTGCGAGAATCGAAGTTGCCAAGCCTTGACACCACAAACATTTCATTACGATTCGTAAAACTTGAACCAACATATTTTAGCGAGGAAATTGCTTACCGTATGTTCTACGTATGGCAGCGGATAGTATTTTGATTGAATATCGGCTAGAATTTCAGTGGTACGACCTGGCGCCGTGGGATCGGTATGATAGGTATAATCTAAAGCCGAATAAAATATTTGCGCCTGCAGCTCTGAAACGTTGCACACTATTTTTGACTGCCCGAGTCGCTGTAACAAATCTTCCGGCATCGGTTCTAATGTTTTGTAGTGTTTTGCAAACGTTCTAATCACCTGTAATGAAAATTATTCATTCGAATGAATGTAATAAACTTCTTAAAAAAAAAAAATCATCATAGCAATTGATCTACAATTGACCACGATGAGGAGCTGAATTCTGAAATTAAAATGGCAAGAATTTGTGGAAAATCTGTCGGAAAATTTCATTTCTCATCTGTACATCAGAGTTCACCGTCTAAAATCACATACACAGCATCAACTATTATCCTATTAATGCGCGAAGCTTACTCTAGGATCGGATGCAAAGTATTCCATCAAGACAGAAGGCACTTCTGCGAAATCAGTAGAACACCTGGTACCGGTGACGTGTTGATATTCGGCTCTGCCGAGCATCGTATGCAAGCCATGACCCATCTCGTGGAACAAATTCTCAACCATCTGTGGTGTCAGCAGACTCGGCATGTTTTCCGTTCGTCTTGGAAAATTTAATACGATTACAACGACTGGATTCTAAAATTATTCACACAGAAATAGAACAATTGAAAACCAGAATCGGGTAGGATATATGCTTTTTTATTACCTGATACGAACCGTCAGCAAGACGTCTACCTCCTTTGATAGTATAGTGACAGTCTTGATTCGGTTTTTGAGGACGTTCAAAAAAATCACAGTATATCTGGCCCAAACAACCTTCTTTGTAGTGAATAACTGGAAATACAATTGAATATCACTATTTTCCTTAACATAATGAGTTCACCGAGTCAATTTCATTACCATTTAATCTAAAAATTTCATTATCCCAAGCTTCTGCATCAGATAAAATTTCTACCTTGAAGGTAATGCCGAACAATTTCTGCGCCAGATTATTCAAACCTTCCATACAAGCACCGACTGAAAAATAGGGCGCGAATTCTTTTGCATCATATTTTAAATGATCTTGTTTGATTTTCGCAATGTAGTACGCCATGTCCCACATTCCTAATTCCTGAGAAATTGAATCTGTTCATAAAAATATTCGTATAAAATGGCTAGTAATTTGTTTTGTAAATTCTACCTGGTCGGAATCGGCTGCTTTGGCTTTCTGAATTAAATTCATGTCTGCTTTGACCTCGTCTCGAAATTCTTCATTTAACGCGGTAAGAAATTCGAATACAAATTCTGGCGTTCCCGCAGCACTTCCTTTAACAGCTCTAAAGACAGAAAAACGATCAAAATCCAAAAGTATATCAGCGATGAAGGGGTCAGCCAGACTATTTGTTATGTTTTCTTACATGGAAAATTGAAAATTTTAATGGTTCCTTGCAAAGCTTTGTATTTAAAAAAGTTCTCATATTGTGTTTTGTGTCTTGCACGTTAAAAAATTGAGAAAACTAAAACGTGAATTTTACATAAAAATGTCATTTAAATAAAAACAAATCACCCATTTTTACTAAAAATTTGTCCATCCTTGCACAGCGTATAAGATGAGATAGGCAGCTTTTGCATGGCACATTTTTTATTTTTCTCAATGAATCGTATGTAGGCTCAAGAGGAATGCCCACCAGGTTTGTACACTATTTTACAAAACCAAAATGTTTCAAGTATTTCAAGTTGGCAGAAAAAATTTTCTGGTTACATAAAAAATTTAACCAACCTGTGAGCATAAGTAGGAAAACCACACAACTCCGCTAATTTACTGCGACATGACAGAACGTCATCCAGATATGTTTCCTGAGTTTTATTAGGCGACAAAAAAGTTTTATAAGCGAATTCTCTCGCGAATTCATCCTGGATATCAGAGTAACCATTTACGAGTAGATTTCCATCCTCGACAGTACTGAAGCTGCAATAGTAATATTTTACTGAAATTACTGATGGCAGAGTTTTAAATATTACTTTTCAAAAATAACAGAGATTTCTTTCAAATATCAAACTTACTATTGATTTAGTAAAGGTGGAACTGATTGTTTATCTAGAACACGCGGTTTCGCACAATTTGAAGCAAACTGTTGGCCAGACTGCAAGACACAGTTATTATAGTGAACAACTTTCTTTCTTTCTGCTTCCGGTAGATGAATACCACTTAGTTCGAAGTCGAATAAAAATAAATTGACGATGTGCTGTTCTATAGCTGACATAGGAAATTTATCTCCATTTTCTGCTACTTCTTTTATCCGTAAATACAGTTCTTTATCGGTGTTAAGACTAAAAGAAAAGCATTTTTTATTCGATTTGAATCAGCTTCGAATAATTTAGTGTAAAATGAAAGATATTAAAAAAGAAGCCCAGAAATGTTTTAACGGAGGTAAAACGCACGGAAATTTGTCCAGGGTTTAATTTTGGTAAAAAGTCAGTCTTCTTTAATGGGAATGCACTAAAGGCTTTCTAAAGACGAAATATTGGACTGACTTGAAACTTTCATGGGATCTACGTACCATATAACAACTAACTGCGTTAAGATTGTTTTTCCATTTTCCCTACAACTTTACTATAAATTAACTCAAATTTAAAAATAGTTTTGCTATAAATCTGCTAAAAACCAAAATAAATCACATTTATTAGCGCTTTTGATGGGTGCCAGAAGAATAGAGGAGACTTTCACGAGTAAACTCAGTCATTGGACCATAACTTTAGCTTTTTTCAATTCTTAAATTCTTGGCAGTAATCTGATCATTCTTCAAACCTTTTTTTTTAGGGCTAGTTCTCTGAAACCTTAATCGCATAAAGTGTACCTTTCTACTATATTACTCATTTCGATGCAAATTTCACGAGCTTCCAACATCATATCGATATCAGGATCCATTGTGCGTAGGAATTCTGCGAGATCGGCTACTTTGCAGATAGTATCAGACAGGTCATCGAAAACTTGCACTAATTTTCTATTCCTGTAAAAACGTCAACATTAAACAAAATCGAGAAAAAAGTTCTTGTGTCGTCAAACACGAACCTGTTAGGATCCAAGCATTCGAAGTAATATTTATCTTTTTCAAAGACAGCAGTATATTTCATGCCAATCAAATTTTCTGCAGTGGTAAACGCTGGGTAGTTAAAATAACCCTGCAAATAGATGCGCTTAAGTATAGCTAAAAATAAGTTTAGTTGATCATAACGAATAAATAATACGTTACTAGAGGTTTCGCTTCAACTATACTCAGGAAACCTTTCATCGATCCACGTTTCACCATTACTTTATTATTGAAAATATCAAATAAAGATTCCGATGCTGAAGAGTAATGTAAAGAGTGCAGGTAGTAGCACTTGGGGCTCCGTAGTTTCAGATACCTGAAATACATTGTGTTCTATGCTGTCTGAAATAAAATTTGTAGGGTACTTTAATTACATTATTCAGAAACAAGTTAGATAAACTTTCAAGTTTTATAATTGAGGACAAAATTGCCGCCCGGTGTTTTTTTACGTATGGGCAGAGATTCCATTCACCACCATTCACTTTCACAAGCGAACCAGAACGAGTTGCGCGAACTTTTTCCAAAGGCTACTACGGCTACTATCATTATTTCTTTGAAGTTAGAATTTTTCTCTAGACTTTCGATCGTGATTCGTGTTTTTACTCAGTCTTGATTGTGATTGGCTGATTCATTGCTGATGTTTGGCGCTACTTACGGAATTTTTATAAAACGAAATAAAATTTTTACCTGTTCTGTATTGTTCTTCTGTAACCAATGACCCGTTCTTGCTTCCGCAAATCCGCAAAGTAACCAAAACAAATGAATGAAAATTTGTCAAAGCACTTATAAAGCTGAAAGTTTAGCATTAAAGTTTGTGAGGAGCAGTGGTTAGAGAATTTACTAGTGTTTCATATCATTAATGTGTTTCTATTATTGTATTCGAAATTACCTTCACCCCAGTTCCGTGTGCATCAGGTAGCAGTGTGTGATAGTCTCCGAGAATTATGTCTTCCAAAAAGTAATATTCAATTTTTAGTTCAAATATTACGTAACAAAGTACCTACAGTGATAAAATATTCAATTGATAATCAAATTTTTATCCATTCGATCAGGAGAATTCGTATTTTCTTGTTGTTTCTCAGTCCCTTGTGAACATCAATGTATTCTATTTTTAGATACATTGATAACGTACCTACTGTCGTACTCTGTTTCGAAACGAACCCATTTTACCCATGCTCTAAATATTTTTCCTCGTTTTGTTTCAGCGAACTGAAAAAATTGTCTGAGGAAAGCCTCACACGACAGCCGGAAGAAGTATTTGATATAATCTGCAAGCTGGGAGAAGGGTAAGCTTACCTAGAGATTTAATTGTTTAATATTAGCAGTACTATTTCTACAATCTCTTTGTTTGTTTCGCAGTTCCTATGGAAGCGTTTACAAAGCCTTACATAAAGAATCTGGTCAAGTTCTTGCCATCAAACAAGTGCCAGTTGACACCGACTTGCAGGAAATTATTAAAGAAATATCCATTATGCAGCAGTGCAACAGCCCATATGTTGTCAAATATTACGGTTCTTACTTCAAAAATACAAATTTATGGGTAAATCTATTTCCCTTTCATCCCCTTATAACTAGTCCCCAACAAATATCATTTTATTTCGTGTACAGATCGTGATGGAATACTGTGGAGCTGGCTCTGTTTCCGATATCATGAGATTACGTAAAAAAACGCTGACTGAAGATGAAATAGCTACCATCATGTCCGATACGTTGAAAGGTCTCGAGTATTTACATTTAAGACGAAAAATACATCGAGATATTAAAGCTGGAAATATTTTGCTAAATACCGAAGGCCATGCGAAGTTAGCTGACTTTGGGGTCGCTGGACAGTTGACTGTGAGTCAGTGGAAACGGTGAAACTCACCTATAAACGAGTGTAATTAATTTTTTATTCATTGTCTAGGACACGATGGCCAAGAGAAACACAGTCATAGGTACCCCTTTTTGGATGGCTCCTGAAGTAATCCAAGAAGTAGGATACGATTGTGTTGCTGATATATGGAGTTTAGGTACTGTCTCTTGCATTGGTAAATTTGTATGCCTGCAAAGTTCCTTCTGCATTTGTTAAACGTGTTTAGGTATTACTGCGCTGGAAATGGCTGAAGGTAAACCACCGTATGGAGACATTCACCCGATGAGAGCTATATTTATGATACCCACAAAACCACCTCCTTCGTTAAAAGAGGTGAATAAATGGACCGAAGAATTCAGTAATTTTGTCAATTCGTGTTTAGTGAAAGATCCGAATGAACGACCTTCAGCGACCAAGTTACTCGAACACGCTTTCATAAGTTAGAATTTTTGTTACTTCAAAAGAGTGCTGTCACGAATATCATGTTCAATTTATTCGATTTTTTTCTACTTTAGAAGCTGCCAAACCTGCAACAATATTAAGTCAAATAATTATCGAAGCACGAGAAATTCGAGGGAAATTGCAATTGTCGATGTCTAATGAAGAGAGTAGACGAAATCATTTAAATTTGGTATACAGATTTTTAGTTTATCATTGTTTTATGTAATCCCCATGTAATATTTATTTTTTTGTGATTTAAGCTGGAAGAAAATGGATCTAGAACTTTGGTACACAGTGACAGAGATGATAATGATAAAACTTTAGTACCGGAAATGATGAAAAGTCATACTATGAATGCCAAAATAAGCACCCTCACTGAAGATATGAACACAATGGTTATAAATAACGACGAGGGAGACGAAGACGATGCTACCATGAAAAGTGAGTATTGGTTTTTTATTTTTTTCCCCTACTTTCGATTCATATTTCTAATCTACGTTTTTATTTTTAGGACACGATACGGGATCTGCTGATTTTGTGAAAGATTATCGTCCTTTGTTTTTGGAGCATTTCGATAGAAAAGAAATGGAGAATCACCATAAGGTATCAATACCTTGCTTATTTTAGTATCGAATAATTATTTAGCGTAGAGAACATGTAGACCTGATACGTCAGCACGAAGGCAATGTACAAAACTGACGAAAAAGAGCAATGTGTGTCGGCATGAAATTGATCGTTGCCCTTTGATCTGTTCGAAAAAGATAACGAAATGCCAGACTAATAAAAAAATGCGATATTTCTTGCAACTGTTCTTATAGTCGCTTCCTTTCAACATTATTTTAGTCCAGTATCTTTCAGTCTGCATTTATTAGTTTATTATTATACCATCAATTTTCAGTATTAATAAATTTAAAAGAGCACTTTTGAATGCAACTTAAAACATCCTTAAGGATTCACAATTATTTTACATCAATTTTGAGCTTGTTCAAATCGATGGCTTATCTTAAGACATTTTTCGTCATCTGCTTTTATTTAATGCTTTGATTTCTCTTCAGAGTTTTCTTAGTTGTTTTGAATTTTGAAGCTCTCATCGTCATAATCCTAATTTTTTCATAATGACAATTTATTGAATTTTAAAAGAAGTCTAATTATTTTCCTCAAACTTCAAAAAATTAGATACATTTTATCTGAAATTTAACTACTGCTTTCTGTTTGTTTTTATTTTTGAGCTGTACGGATCTACTGGGGAAAGATGTGAAAAAAATAATAATTGTGATTTATCTTGTACGAATCATCTTAACTCTTGCGTTTCAGAATAATCGAGAGTTACCTACGAATTCGTATTATAACAACCAAGCGCCTTTAGTCACCACTAATGCTCATGTGAACGTGGTTCCTCCTACTCAGCAAAATGTAGTCGTAAGTAAACCTTTCAGCAATTTGCACTGGTTTTCTCCTGTTTTGGTGCTTTTACAATATTGAAACATGCATAAATCATCAGTTGAAATCTTGAGAAATAAATATTATGCAGTTTTTTGTTGTTTCAAGGCTTCCAAATTCCAGAAACGTGACCATCTTTCATAAGTTTTAGTTAGCATTAACTCATTATCTACCGATTTATCAAAAAGTAAAAAGGATAGCAAATTCAATTCGGGATATTAACTAAATTTTCTCTAAAAATTAGTCTAAATGGGTAAGGCTATTTATATTTACTCTTTCGAGCTGCTTTTGGAAAGAATAATTTAATAGAAATTAGCGTTTTTATTCGGTAGAAGCCAAAGTTTGTCCTTTGGTTGTAACTATTGATTTATCACGGTTTCTAGTCTCTACTTGAGCACAATATCGTCGTTGCCTAGCGTAATTCGTTGATCTCATTTTTTATTGATGCCATTCTTTTGTGTTCAGGACTTTGGAGTACCACCTCGACTGTCGAATGCGGTACCAGTGAATTCGAGTGCGCAGAATCCAAACGATCTGTCTGCCGAACTAATAAACAGTAAACAACGAGCCTCTTTAACGGATGGCGATTTTGAATTTGTAAGAAGCATTTCTTACCTTTCGTTTTCGACTTTCTCGAATTTGTAGGATTGTTGATAATGGAAAATTTAGCGGGCGAAAAAAAAAAATTTTTATTTAATTTTTGTCTGAAAAAATAACTTTCTTTATACGTTTTCAGCTCAAGTTCCTAAGTTTCGACGAGCTTCAGCAACGAATGAATACTCTCGACACGGAAATGGAAAAAGAAATCGAAGAGCTGCGTAAGAGATACGATACGAAACGAAAGCCTATACTCGATGCCATTGATTTGAAAAAAAGACGTGTACCACAGAATTTTTAACCCTTTGTGATTCGCGTGTTCGTAGTACCGGTACCATAGCGATGTACGATTTTCAATTTGCTGTGGAGTCTAATTGTTCCCATAGTGTTCAGATTGGTCGTTAGCTGGTTATATGTTTTATACGTTAGCAAGATTAGGAAAAGCGATTGTCATTCGCAAATCACATCGACTTGGACCAGTTTCATTTGAGAAACGTGAACTCGCTTCTCCCCTTCGTACTGAAGTATGAAACTCATTAAGCATTAAATTACTGAGCTTATTCAAATGCAACCGGCGATTAACGTTGGAATTTATATGAAAAATTAAAGAGGAATTAAAAAAAAAACAGGGTACTCATGCAATCTTATATAATACTCGTAGGTCAATATTTTAACGTGATGCACTCTGTGTGAATACTTTTCTTAATGTTAGCTGAACGTTTTAGTGGAATTTTGTATAACTTTTTTTTTTATTTTTTCATTCATTCAGTGCAACGGGGAATGGGGATTTTGTTTTAACGAAATCGTACTAACGTGAGACTTTGATCAGCTGCAACGTAAATTCTCATTTCAAAATATTAGTACGTTCTAAAACACATGTTGAAAAAAAAGTGATAAGTAGATTCAATAGGAATAATTTACTCGTCGGAAAAATAGGGTAGGTCTACCTGTGAAAGTGTCATATTTTTTCTCTGTAAATAATCTAACAAGTCATTCGGTCCAGTAAATTGTTCCTATTCTACGCTCAAGAAGAACTGTGATGATTATAAGTCGTGTCTGATTTTTATTTTAGTTTTATCCTTATAATTATTGTAATATCGTTTTCTTTTGTTAATTTTTAACTTTTTTTCTCCTTCATTTTTCGTGCTCCAATGAAACCATAATAATTATGATGGCATTTTAGAATTTTTTCAAACCATAAACGTAATAAGTTGCGTTTATGGAGGTTGTAATAATGATCTTTCAATCTCGTTCGTTTCAATATTATTAATATTTTATTCTAAGAAACGCACGGGTAACCTTTTCACCCCAGCAATTACAATTCCTCTCATACGTATATTTTTTTAAATAAGTTTTTCAAGTGCCTACCGTTATATTTAGTGTTAATTTGTACTTACCATCGTCTATTGCATTTTTGGGGGGGAATTTATGTATAATAAAAACGTTATTTGACTGACACGTAAATTACAAAAAAATAAAAATAAAAATTCGTGTAAACCATATTTAACATCGAATAAGTCCGAAGAAAAATAAAAAGATAAACATTCGTCATTTATTTTGATTTAAACGATTAACAAAAACATTGTTTTAGAAAAATTACACACATAAATTCTAGCAAGAGTTTAGTTGCTTAGTAGCGTTAGTTTTGACTAAGTCCTCTTCACAGGAGAATTAATCAGACGGATGATAGTGGCATCTGCCTCCAACAAAGTCAAAGCACTTTCAGAACCAAGAAAGTGAGATGACAATTCCAGCTCTTTGATTTTAAGCAATACTTCAGATCCACGGACGTAAAGCCTGAGTAAAGAAGGAGACTATTAATTTTTATGAACGTTAATTATTCCAAGTTGGAGTTGAAGGATTTACTAGAGAAGAGCTCAAAGCAAAACGTATTTTATTCAAGATTTACTTGAAAATTTTTTTTTTAAATATAAGAATGTCGATCAACTGTCATAATTAGACAACTATTAAAAAAATCAGAGTCAGGTAAGCTAAGAAGCTACCATTAGCACACGACAATTTTTGTTATAGGTAAATTTTTACAATCTTCATGGGTAGTTGAATGACCACATAGTTCACAAATATTTTCATTCAAAAAATTACAAAAATATATTCTGAGATATTTAAAATGCTCCGATAATATTTTGTGGCTGTCCTAATAAGTTATAGCCTGTCAAAAGTTCATAGAAGTTGTAAATCAAATTCAACTAGTATGATCATAAACATTGAATGGCTAAAGAAAAATAAACAAAAAAATTTGATGATCGCAATTCTGAGAGAAAATGACCAGTTAGCATTAGCTCTTCGTGGTTTTTCGATTCCTAATAAACAACCAAAATTAATACTTACTCCCCATCCTTTGTCGGTCTCGGACACACGCAGTGGAATTTTAATCCAAAATCAACGTATAAGTCGTCATAAACAGTGTGGAAGATTTTTCCTCGAACAATCTTATTGGTGGGATTGCCCATCTATAAAAGAGAATAAATTCAATGAATTAAAATAGATCCATTTTAAAAAAATTGGAGGGGTTGAACTTGGAACCTACATTTACAAAACTTGAGTTTCTCAGTAACTGGAGGAACTCTTCTCTCTCATTTTCAATACTAGTATCAGAAGAAGATTTTGGTAAATTCTCACAAACTGGTGCAGTAGAGTCGGATTCAGGAGTCGACGAAAAATTCCGGAGAGAATACTGCCTATTTCTGTAGGTACTCAGAGTATGCAGAAATCGACGAACCAGAGTAGTCTGCATATTGATAGCTGAAATACTGCTGAAACTATTTGAAAAGCATAGTTCAATTTTTTTTCCACAATATTTGATCACTAATTCAGAATAATTTTGAAAGAAAATTATTTAAAAAACATTTCCGAAAATTTTTCTTTACTGAAAAAATTTAAAGATAACACATTGATAAAACGAAAATTCCAGTCAAGTTAATTGACAGGAAGGTAAGAAAACTTTGTACCTCAGTTATATTTAACTCTGTCTTTATATATTATGCGCATGCGCCAAATTGAAACTTTGAAAATTTCGCATGCGCAAAGTAATTGAGGTGGAGTTGAGTGTAGACTAGAGATGATCCTTTCAACTCAGTCGACCTAATTTATGTTTACCTTGGAAATCAAAAAGTACTTCACCGACGCATCGCATTCACCTTCTCGTTCCATGTCTTTTCCATGTTCAACCCGACTGAGTTATCTAAATTAGTCGTTTAACTCTTATTTATAAGTTTTAATTTAGTTAATTTTCTACTTTAACTTGAAGTTCATACATCAAACAATCTACAGCTATGGCTTTCGTTGTCAGATCAGCTTTTCCAGCCGTTCGTTCGTCGTTTATGGTTTGTATCTATATTATTACCTTTACCCTTGAGAAAGGCATTGCTTCTTACTTTAGCATTATAGCTGAACCGAGGTTTAATTATTTCATTTTTCACTGTCTCCAACCCAGCATACTTCTTAATGTCTTCTGTACAATCAATTCCCGACCCCATCATTTACCACAGTTCTAACACATTATTCGTTCTCGTATCTGACTTTCGATGTTGAAGTACTTACTCTTTTCTAATCTACAGCGAGTTTCAACTTCGAATAATGCTGCCGTCAGAGTAGCTGGAAGTCAGCTAACGTCTTCCAATGTTCCAAGCATGTACAGTGTGAACTTCATGAACAGTAACATGAATCAGCAATCTTCTTTATTAGTAAGTATACAGTTCTTGTCTAGTTTTCGAGATCATGCCAGTCATTTTCTATGATCGTTATTCCGGTTTTCAGTCACAAACTAGAAATTTCCAAACGTCAGCTGTCAGTAGAGATATCGATTCAGCTGCGAAATTCATCGGTGCTGGAGCCTGTACCGTTGGAATCGCTGGCTCTGGTAAATGATCAGCTACAATTATTAAGATTTATGGCTAAATACTCGCCCACTGATAATATTCTTTGTGTAGGTGCTGGAATTGGATCGGTCTTTGGTTCGCTAATTATCGGTTACGCTAGAAATCCGTCATTGAAAGGTCAACTTTTCTCGTACGCTATCTTAGGGTTTGCCCTGTCTGAAGCTATGGGTCTCTTCTGTCTTATGATGGCCTTCTTAATTCTGTACGCTTTTTAATCGTTGTTATAAATTTATTTAATTAGACGTAATCGTGGCATTTGTATTTCCTTCATTCTAAAATGCTAGTTCCATTAATCTCTGTGCAGAATTTACCGTTCGTGTACTTTTTCGTTGATGAATGGATATATTAGGGTTTTTGTATCAATAAAATATCTGGATACAGTGATGAAATTTAATCTCAGGTCATTCCTGTTGAATTTATTATTAGAAAAAAACGTAGTAGAGGAAAGGTATCTGTTATATTAGTATTTCTGTGTTTTTTATCTTGCAACTCGGGTTCTTTAGGGAAAATTTTACAACGAGGCCTTTAATTGGACATAGTCTTTCCAAGTTTCACGTTTTGTTTTTAACTGCCTCTTCCTTTCCCCTATTTGTTCTTTAACTGAAGTAGTGTTACAAAAATCCTACTAAAATTTACTCCCAGGAAATTTGTTTTAAAGAACTCAGATTTGAGATACTAAAACTGTAATTTCTGTTAAAATTTATGCAAAAATTGTGAATTTGGCTCGAGCGTTATATTGCCTCTTTGAGGTTCTCAATGTGATGAATCGTGCTCGATTTTTGGTTGTGATTCGAATCAAACAGGAATAAAATAAAGACAGCCAGAAAATGAGATCAAATTTAGATTAGTCTAGAAAAACTACCCTTATTACGTAAATCCGTCCGTTCATGTCTATAAAGGGTTACTCACTCATGGAGAGCTCACAACAGTCATATCAGACTCAGTGAAACTGATTCATTTGAGCAACTGCAGATGACAAGTTGTCTTACATTCCCCATTGAGGCCCCTTTGGATGGATGCACACCTAAAAAATTATTCTCTACAACCTTTGAAACAACTGAAAAGATTTGTATTTACAAATAACACGTTTATAATAAAAATTTAAAAATTAATCAGTATTTTTTCTCTTACAAAAATAATTTCTGGAAGACGTTAAACGTTATACAAGTAGGTACACGAAACATTGTTCTCACAATCACGCAATTAGCACATAAAAAAGTGGCGAAAATAATACAAAACGTTACCTTTTAACATTTTTCTGAACTTTGGAATATAGATCACTTATATTCGTCACCGACGTCGAATTACTACTATTAGGTAGCTCATTTTTTGGTAATTCGTTAGAATGATTGTTATTAGTGTCGTTACTACATTTCTCGCCTCCATCTGCGTAGCTTTTTTGATTTATCCGTTCGTAAAACGAATCACTAGATTCGCTATCATTCCGTCTGGTCAGGCTGGCATAGTCGGGCTCTGTCACGTTTTCCGAAGGCTTAATTTTATTCGACTTATTGATGGTGGCGTAGCAGTGAAACGACTCGTTACTGGGCTGCGGTTTCAACTCTTCGTAGTTGGGATCCGATTCGTCTTCTTTCGACTCGTACTTGAGTTTTTCGTAATTGGCCGGCTCGCGAATACGCTCGTATCCAGGAGTCAAACTGTCTGGCTCGGGTAATGATTCATATCCGGGATTAGAATCCGCTTCTTTGACCGTTTCATAACCGGCTGACTGATTTACCTCGTTCAATTGCTCATAACTGGAACAATAGCATGAATCATCGTCAAATAAACGTAATGCCACTTTTATGAATCATCATGTGAATCGTATAAAAAAAAGATAAATTCGATGAATTTTTGAATTAAATTTCAAAAGAAATATCGTATTGATGACCTTCAGGGTATAATTTTACAATTTGACATTAAAAATGACGATTTTAGCTTCGAATCTAATAACGACTCTACCCAGGATTGAGAAAAATATAAAATTCATCAACAAAAATAAAAATCTTTCATCAAACACTTGGTATAAATTACAAATGAAAAAATGACAATTCAGAATATTTCGTGTTACTTTTCTCTTAATATTCTCCTTCTTTTCAAATTATATATGTCAGGAAAATTTTTTATTTTATTTTATGATATTGATTTTACTTTATAATTAGCCTTTTAGTTCAGTACCAGATAACCAAAGCCTACCAAATATGTAAAATTTAGGAAACTATTGCATCGTTAAAAAGTATACATTCGTATTTCTCTTTGAAAAATCGACACAGTTGTGCTCCAGGCAACTTTCCAAAACTTACTTTCTTTCAGGAAGAACCTCATAGCCGCAAGCGTATCTGTCCGGGTCATCGGTTTCATTACTTTTATAATTCTCATATTCTTGTTTCGTTTTCGATTCGGGCACATTAGATGGGCCAGCATGAAAGTTAAGACTAGATGTAGGTTCGGGATCGACTGCAAAAACTGAATCTCTGCTATTGCACCGATCATTTTCGCCTTTTCGTTTTTTCAAAACCTTGGCGTACATATCGTCAGGAGACACATCTGGTGGCTTTGGTAGAGGAGAATTAGCTTGTCGCTTTTCTTTGGGTGAATTTCTAGCTGTCATTGAACTGGCAATGCTTGATGTTGATGCTGCAATTAGAATGATTTTTGTGTATTTATGATGCAGACATTTGAATGATGAGTCAGAAAAAAACACGACGTTGAATGACAGAAATTTATAAAAACGATTAATTCGTGATGCTGTAAATTGCATGAGTACAAATTTTACGAGATACACTTTTACTTGTTGGTATGCTATTTCTGATAACAGATCCTCATCATCATTTTGTACGCATTGTCTAAGTAACTTGAAATTCAAAATAAATGGCCTCGTAATGAGAAGTAACAAACTATAAGCTACACTAACCTTGTCGAGAATGAACTGAAGCCATACTAAATCTATGAGATGTACTCTCGACCGGCACTTCCGGCACGACTTCGTAAGTGCTGGCAGCAGCAACTGGTTGGATTTGTGCGTAAGTTTCGCTGCCACTGGTATATGCCTCTTGAATAGCTGCGTACATTTCATCTACAAAATAAAACGGTAAATGCTTAGCCAATGATTATGAAACGTTGAACTTAAATGCAAAGGGGATCAGCATAAGTTCCAAAGAAAAACTGAAGAGTTTACAGAAAGTTACACATCTAATATGAACAAATAAAACATTTTAAAACATGAAGTAATAAAATTCTATTTATAGAATAATTTTCTCATCCTGCTACAATAAATTATCCTCCCCCCCCCCCCATAGCTTCTTGAATTAGTTTTCTCCTCACGTTTAAATCAGACTTTCAATTATTTTCCTCGACACAAAATTTCGTCCTTGAAATATAACCGAAATAAATATAAAAATATAGGGTCAAAGAAATTTTGAACACACATAATCCTCTCTATAATTACTTTTTTACAATTAATTATAATTTACAAACTTTCAAAATTAATTTTCTTAGTACCCAGATTAAGTTTCTTCACACTTCGATAAAATGTCCAAAACGACTTTTAGCCTTCAAACTTTACGGCACCAACTAGATGATGAAAAAACAAAGATAATTCCCCATGAAAAATTAATGACTAATACATCTATATTTCTGCTCGCCTCAATTCTTTTAAAAATAGATACTTCTTAAAAAAATTAAAAATACTATGAGAATTGAATACGAAGAAAAAAATAAAAAGTAAAATTTATATCATAATAAATATTAGTAATGAAAACGGGCAAATGCAAATAAATTTCAGTCATCGCGAACCGTGTCGGAAATAAGGTTTTACGACTAAAACTATTTAAAATGGCAATTTTAGGTTTCACTGGCAAGATTCGAAAACAATGACGACATGACAAACAGAAAACGGAAATTTTTAACATATTACTCATTCATTTTTACTGCACGAGCTTGAAATTTTTGCTGAGTGACACGAGCATTCTTTCATAAAGCACATTACTAATCGGTAAAAAGCGCATTAATTACCAGAGTCATCTGATAAAATTGTATAATGAGAATCAGTAGTGTCTTGATTAACTGGCTTTTGAGGTCGTATATGACATAAAGGCTCTCGAACAGTTATGCTCGTGTAACCCTCTGAAATGAAACGAGAGAAATTAATTTTCGAAATAAAATTAATAGAAAATATTGAATTTGGTACTTACTAGCAGAATCTTGAGCATCATCAACAAAATGATCGGTCAAGATTGGAGGAGTCATATACGGTAGTTCATTACTGGCAGCTACACTTCCAGCAATCGCACTAGCCGCAGGAATAACAGCAGATTCTTCAATACTACCCGAATTTCCAGCTTCCGAAGGATTATCTTCGAATCTACTACATTAAATAAGATAATCATCATGAAAAAACGCGTTATAAAATAACTAAATAAAGTAAAAATAGAATTCTTTCTCGTACCTGGAAGTGCTTGCATTTGCATTTGCATTTTCATCAACTTGGGCATACGGATGTTCTCCTTAAACCGATAATAAAGGTGTTATAATTCACGAAAGTCTCAAAGCATGTATAAAAAAAAGAAAACCCACTTTTTATCTTGTTGTAAATGGAACCTTCGTCAATTTGTTCGTAAGTTGTGACAATTGAATTCTGAAGTAACTTTGTTCTTGCTGTTGACGAATCTGCAGAGCACAGGCACAAAAAAAGTTTAGTATTAAAAAATAATAATAGAAAATAATAGGAAAACTGAACATCATTAAGTCCGAATAATTTATAAGGAAAGGATGATTTAGATTTCAATAGCACTGCTGAAAAAAAAAGATAAATGTTTTAAAATTCTTTTGGATCTGGGCAAATCGTTAGTTAAATTGAGGTTGGACGAAAAATATATTTATAAAGTGGATAATTTTTCTCGCTTGTTTTTTGATCATGGAGATTTGAATAGAATATTGCGATTTTTGGATACGTTGTACTTGAATATTGCGACCTCTGCAGAGTCACATTTTAAATTTTCATAAATTAACCGGGAAAATATTTTATTTTTATACTGCAATGCATATGGCGAAGCATACCGTTTTAAATCATACATTATCAAATGACACTATTTAAAAATCTACACTTTTCAGTTGCAAGAGCATTCACGTATTATAAAACTTCAAAAGATGAAAAGTTAAGTCTGCGAAATAAAATTCTTATATGAAAAGAAGTCCTTTTAGTTTGTTGGTCTTTTGACAAATTTTTATTCAAAGTGGAAAAATAGCAAAATGCTTACTTATTTTATGCTCTTCTAATGTTGCATATAAATCAGAATTAGTATCGCCAGAGTTATACGGAGCAAAGTTATTAGAAACTCCGTTGCTCCCGTCGATGACACACGAATCAACAGCGTCAACAGGTAGTTCTGGTAGACTACGAGTCGCAGTTCCCGTATTAACATTCTGGTTCACTCCATTCAATCTGAAAACACAAAATTATAAAAATCATAAGCTAGATGATAAGGTAGCAGTATCAAAGACTGGTGGATAACAATGAATAAACCTTTTAGTCGATGCATTGCTCGAAGGGACGCTTGACAAGGGGACATTGTCTTCCGAGGGTGTTCTTGTTATAGATATAGCCACAGGGCCGTTATGATTTTGTAAGGAATCAGGATTTGTAATTTTCACAATGCCAGACAGACCAAGTAATTCATCCCTACGGTCCATAAACAGTAACATAAGTACTAAACCAAAGTGGGGCCAAAGCATTGGTCACAGATCTAAGATCAGTTATTTCGACACCTAAAAATATCAAGCTTTACCTCGAAAATTTCCTGCAGCATCCGCATAGACAAGCTACAAATGAAGCAATCATCGCTATCACAGTTACCATTACGAAAATCCACCAAGTGTCCATTATGGACCAACATAACGTATTATAAGAGTGGTAGCTTCGAACGACGATACGCTGAAATACAAACTATGTCAGTAACTTTGAGGTGATCATATAAAGTTGCAGGCAGAATTTTTACCTTGTATTCTTCGAGGCATTATCACAGAAACGTATGAAGTACTTCGAGAAATTCAATTACTGGACAAGAAGTTGATGCCGTGAAGTGTTTCTTAGTAAAATGTTTAAAACTAGGAATCGTTAGAATGTTATCATGTCGAAACGCGATGGTACTCGAATTTTTGGTAAGCTTTCAAGCAATTGACCCGAGAGGAAGTTTCCGCACTAAATTTTACATACACAAATAGTAACGCGATACTCCGGGACACTCTATTTTCCCATAATGCATAAGTGTTTTTTCAACTACCTACTTCTGTAACTCCCAAACCTCCGAGATGATGTAAGGAATTACCTTCCACTTTTTTCGTTTTCACCAATTTCTCTCATTTCAACTCATAAAAAAAAAATTATACGAAAAAATGTAGGTCATTTCATATTAATTGCTACTTTTAAGAGTGGTATTACAAACTTCAGTTACTGACTTGAAAATACATTAAAAATAATATTATGAAGAATATCCTGTACTTTCTTTAAGCTTTCTGTCCTGATGATTTGTTGAATTGGTAACCGGTATTTGTAATACTGATCCGTCATAATCAAGTAAAAATCACGTGATGGTTGACCCGTGGTTGCTCGTGGTGAGGTGTAATGTGTAAAGTTGTGAAAATACCGACCGTCCTCTTGGTTGTCCATTCTGAACCACCTGGTCTGGATCGGAAAGACGGAAACATGATCTAATTTTTGATCGTAGTAGAAACTCCATGTGTTCTGCTCTGCTCTTTTCTCGTATAGTCAAGTTACAGACTTATCTTCCTTAAGTTTCAATTCTCTGCGACACTGTCCTGTGGCTCGGCTGTTACTACAACGTATAAGATTTGTGGAGATAATCAGATTCAAGGGACCCATCTGCATCATGTATTGAAAGAATCGACAGTAAAAGACAGTCATCGAACCCTCGTATTTTCAAAATTCGTTATTCATAATAAAATATTAATTTTGTTCATAATCAAAAATTAGTCGCGATCGTTGTTTCTGCTTAAAAAATTCAGAATTTTAAACATGCAAACCATTAAACTGGAAGAACATTCTGTGAAATACGTAAGGATTTAGAATAATTTCCAACACTTATTTTAAATACCATAATTTGATAAGCTTTAATAATTTTGTAGGTTCCAATCTCACAGACTGGATCTTCGATTGAGTACTGGGACGTCAAGAAATTCAAAAAGGTAAGTTATTTTTTTCACTTGACTTCACGTTTTGTTTTCCTTCTTTTCATTATTGAATTGATTTACAGAAACTGAATATAAAGGTTGTAAATGTGGATAAAGAAGACATGAGTATGGAATTTGATTTAATCAATATTGGTACACCGTTCGTTAATGCATTCAGAAGAGTTCTATTATCCGAGGTACGTCGATTTAGAAATAATTTCCAAGGTGAGTTGGAATACTGAGATTTTTTTCTTCGTATTACAGGTTCCGACCATGGCAATTGAAAAAGTTCACGTGTATAATAATACTTCTATAATACAAGATGAAATCCTAGCTCATCGTCTCGGATTAGTACCTTTAAAGGCTGACCCTCGCAAGTTTTCCTTCCCAAAAAATCTTGGTGAGAGAGAATTCATTCTTATATCTGTGTTTTTGTTTGTGAAATTATAATGTTTCTTTATATTCATTAAAGAAAACGATGCAATCACTAACCCCGAAGAATGTCTCGAATTTCAACTGAAAGTAACTTGTAAAAGAAATGCTAAATTATCTACGCGGTCAACGGATGACGATTTTCGAGACTGTAAGAATACCGAAGGTTAGTTATAAAATAAAACTGAAATTCATTTGATTTTGAAATTGTATTCTTAGTCTGCCTTCAGAAAATGGAAAGTACTAGCATTTTTACCAACATTTTTATTTGAGAATATTGCAAAAGAAATAATGTTTTGTTTTAGTCCATTCAAACCTTATCAAATGGGTTCCAATTGGTGAACAAGCCCTTAAATTCAAACCCGAGGACGTGGAACCCATTCACGATAATATTTTAGTTGCTAAATTGCGCCCAGGCCATGAACTGGATTTGAAATTAATTGCTGTTAAAGGCATTGGCAAGGATCATGCGAAATTTCAGCCTGTTGGTGAGTGTTACCTGCAAGTTACCGAATAATCATCTTCGACATAGGCGCTCATTTTTTGGCTTGGGCTAAACGACAGTTTAAAATGTCTGTAGAAGAATTCAAATGCGAAAGTTGAAAAAAAAAGTACTGCTTTTATTCTAATGCCAAGTTTTTCACGTTTTAGCTACGGCTTCTTATCGTTTGTTACCGCAAATAACTTTGGAAGAAGTCGTACAAGGCGAGAAAGCTCAACGATTGAAAGCTAGCTTTAGTCCTGGCGTTGTGAAATTGACTACAGAAAACAGTAATTTTATTTTAAATATTGTATTCATGAATGTAGCTTTATTATTTGACTGAAATATTTTTGTAATTTTTCACATTTTCAGATATTATAACAGCCAAAATTAATAATCCAAGGTACGATAGTTGCAGTAGAAATGTGTTCCAGCACGAAGATCTCAAGGATATCGTCAAAATTTCTCGCGTGCCTAATCATTACATCTGTAAGTACCGATTAATTAATTTCAAAATTCTTGACAAATATATATCTTGATCCATCTTCTTATTCATTTTAAAATTTTTATTGAAAAATGTATTGTAGCTTTTTTCATATTTTTTAATTTTTGAATCTGTCAAATTTTTTCAGTTACAATCGAATCTGTTGGTGCTCTGTCACCAAATACTCTTTTCCTTGAATCAATACAGGTGTTACGAGGTAAATGCGACAAGTTACTCTCAGAAATTAAAGCAAAAGGAAAGAATTGTTTCTTATAAATAGTTGTTGAAAACAGTACTGTTAATTTTCTTTTTTTTTTTTTTGTATGCCATTAAAAAAGAATTGGGCAATTTACTGTTTTTCTTTCTCTCCATCCTGTTCTCGTTCTTATATTTTAGAGTGATGATAATTGATCAAGAAAACGATTCTTTGCACTCCGTTAGATTAATTATTATAAAATACAAAAAAATTATGTTCGTAATTCCAAGGGGAGTAAATTATTGAGGAAACACAAAAAATCATTACGCTTACTCTACCACTACTCGATTCATTTCATGATACTTACATACTAATGCGATTTTTCAGTTGCTTCTTGTAAGATGCATAAAGTGTTGACGATGAAGATGAGAGAAATAATATTATTCATACAAATTACAAAATGTAATATCATATAATTTATGCGTGGCATTGAAAATCTCAAGTACAATAACGGAAAGTTAACAGATCGAGTCGAGAATAATAATTTCAAAACATGTTTTTGCAAAAGAATCAATTTTATTAAATTTCGAAAATCTGACCATTATAACACAAAGAGGTTGTATTTTCGCTGTCATTAGACGGTTCATTTTTAAAATGAATGCGTTCGTGTTTTAAGGCATCATTCTTCTGTCGAAAACGTTTCGTACAAATCGAACAAGGGAAGGGTTTGACACCTTGGTGAATTCTCATATGCAGACGAACCTTATCCTGCCTACTAAAAGTTTTATCGCAAATTTCACATTTAAAACGATCATCACATTCGTGAACGGAACCGTGTTGCCTCAAATTGACTAGAGATCGAAAAGTCGCGTCACATACGCTGCATTTGAAAGGTCGTTCGCCGGTATGGATTCTCAAGTGCGCATCTTTGCTTGCCTTTGTTTTGAATCCTTTTTTACAGAAATCACAGAAATGGGAGGCATATCCAGTATGTACTTTTTCGTGGTATAGTTTCGAAGCTAACTGCGAGAAAGAACGAACACAAAACCGACATTTGAATGGTTTCTCGCCGCTATGTGTCCGCAGATGGTTTGTTAAAGTCACTTTTGTGGCAAAAGACTTTTTGCAATGAGCACAAGAGAATTTTGTACGTTCGATAAGATGCTCATTCACATGTGAAAGTAGATTAGCGCCGTGCTTGAATCGAATGGCACAAAAGTCACAAAACATAAGATTATCAGGGAAATGAGACACAATGTGTTCATATAACTGTTCAACGGATTCGTAGATAGTTGTACAATGGAAGCATTCGGTGGGCCTCAAGGTGTGTTGCTGAAGAACGTGTTTACGCATTTTACTATCGGTGGGAAACATACGGCTGCAACGATCACAGCGAATGCGACATGGTTCGTGACACAATACTAGTTCATTGTTTTCTGGCTCCTCTTCCAGTGAGAAACACGAATCGTCGTCGATGTCAAAGGAAATATTCTGAAATGAAACTACAGTCAAATTTCGAACAAAGACAATTTTAAACGAGCAAATATAAGAATAACTACTGAGATGGTGAAGTTGATAAAATGCAATTCTGAATCTCACTTTGGTCATAGCAGATCCTCATTAAATTTAAGGCTTGAAACAGCAATAATTATTTCATTCGCTTTGCCATGATTCTCCAGCTGTAATACATGTATTCAAGTAGGAATTATCAATGAAATTCTCAACGTAAAAACAATATTACAATAAAATTATTAATTTAAAAATCTTACATAAAAACATCGATTTTATTCTTCAACTGAAAAACACTTCACGCTTAGAAAAGGAAAAAATATCGAGATAAGAAATACAAACAAAACGTGCCGTGCACAAATATGTGCAAGTTAAGACCATGTGGTCAAAAATGCACGATCAAACGAGTTTTTTTTTCGGTTTCTTAAATCGTCTATCATATGGTAACACTGATCAAGCTTTGTGAAAAATCTAGAAAATCTCAAAAATTTCTCTCTTTCCAACAGTTTTTTTTTTTTTCTAGTTTTAAATTTAACACACAGTCACAGTGAAACTTTTTTTTTGATACATTAAATTATTAGATTTTATGAGAATTTGTTTCAAAAATGGTTTTCAAATATTACAAAAATGAAATATTCAATGAATGTACTTGAGAGAAAATTTTGATCGAACCCAGTGAAATTTTGATAGTTTTTTTGATAAGCATCTGCCGTATCAAATCAGTTATCAAGACTCAATATAGCAGCCGATCGGCGATCACGGTGAAAGAAAAAATTAGAATAAAATTAAAACTTGAAAAAAAGGTTCAAAAATTCAAAATGAATTATTCATGTTTATGTCTCTTGAATGTCAAGTGATGTTTCCCTAAAAATGGGTAATCATCTAGCGTCAAATTTAGTCAGAGGTTTTCCCTCTAGTCTGCTTCGCTTGGTACAACGTAAAACTAGAAGATTCAATGTGATTCCTCGAGCAGAAAAACTAATTGACAAAATTCAAGAGAATCCTTCGCGAGCACCCATTCACGAAGCAACGCAGAAATTGGTGGAACAGCTTATGAAAGGTTTTTATCTTTTGTAAATTGAATTTTTTTTTCTGCTGACTGTGATTCATTCTTCATTTCTTTGCTTGTAGAAAATCCGGAAAAATTGCAAGAGTTAACCGAAAAACATGAAGATTTACAGAAAAATTTACAAAGTATTTATGTCAAGTCAGAAGGTGAAAATACTGTGAGTATTTTTCAAATCTTCCATTTCATCTTGCCTCCATACTTCGAATACGAATTATTTTATCGTGAATTTTACAGGAAATATTCTCAAAAAAGAAATTCCCAGACTCGTATGAGTATCGTATGATGCGAACAGAGGAGCCGGACACAAATGTCCCCGAAGGAAGATATAATGCCGCTCGTGCTGAACATTTTCTGGCTGCCCACGAACGAGATCCTAAAGTTTATTCAGCTGAAGTCTTGGCAGATGTTTACAAAATTGACACAAACGCGATGAGTACGTATTTCATTTATAAAAAATTAAAGAATTGATTATATTTTCCATCCTTTTGAATACAAGCTGTTTTTGAAAAAGGTGTAAAACTAAACTGTGATTATTTTCAAACACGATCCGTTAAAAATATAATCCATTTGAATATCATTCAATGTAATGGAAAACTAGCCTTTTCCCACATTTAGACTTGTATTTAAACCTTCAATTATATTTTCATTAATGTTTGCCCCCACATAAAGAATTGAAAAAAAAAAGAAGAAATACTCGTAATTGGAACTGTTTTCAGAATATCTAAAAAGTTTTAGTTCCATCTCAGATACTGAAAGATATTTTGACATATCTAACACAATATACGACGTATATGTATTGATTTTTATAAATGTCCGTCATTATCATTTCGTTGATACAACATGAGTGGCAAAAAATGTAGTTTTTGATTTGAAAATTCATTTTCATTATGTTTTATTTCAGAAAATATTCTCGAATATGTTAAAATATATAGTGTGGCTTTGCCTATGAAAACAACTCGTCCACCGCATGTAGTCCAACAAATGGCTCAAGATATGATGCCTAAAGGTTTGTACCATGAACCAGAAATGCGAGTTTTAGAAAGAAAAGTACAGTTGGCTAAAGACAAAATGGCAAAGCTTTACAAACTGTCACATAAAAAGAAAGACAAATTGATGTCCGATATGAATTTGTTCGAGTCCTTGGTAGCCATGAAACCAATGGTAAAAAAAGTTAAAGAAGATGTAATGGAAGAAGTCACTGGCGCGAAAAATGTGCATGAGCTGAGCAGAAAGATATCCATAAAAATGATGGCTGAGCCTGAAAGCAAAGATGACGTAGCTGATACTTCTGAAAGTGTTGACAAGAACGTGTTTGTTCACAAAGCCAAGGAAAAACTTATAAAGTATGGAGTGTTGGACAGCTCCGAGGAAATCAAGGCAGATAAGGAGGCTAGACGACACAAAGCTGAACTAGCCAAGTTCTTTCCCGATCCAAATGTGGCACATGCGGAGGACACCACTGTTTCTTCTCCTGAGAAAGAGGAAGAAGATCATTTTGCTTTACAAACAAAGAAAAGGCTGGAAAATGTTTTATTACTGGAAACAAAGAAGAAAGATGTTGAGAAAAATAAAGTTAGATCGGAATCATCGAGTGATTCTGCCACAATAGAAGAAACAAAATTTGATGACTTGAAAACTCAGCGCAAAGAAAAACTGTCCGACAAAGGGTAGACTTCGTTGTGAAAACTGTTGTTAAATCTAATGTTGAATGTGATGGAAAATTTAGTCAAGAGTTATTGTTTTTACAAATTATAAGACTTTTAACTACTGCAGAGATTTCATTTGATTTTAGATTCAAACGAGCAGAATGTGTCAACTTAGATGAAAACGTAAGTAAACTCTTCATATTTTAATTGTGATAGTGACGCTATCAATATTCAATTGATAAGTTCACTCTATAAATATCCCAAAAATAATACGAAGAAATTTTGAAATGATGATATAAAAAGTGTATTAAATATGCGAGAGTGTGGAAACAGACTTTTTATATTAAAATTTCAATGAGAATTTTAATGGTACAGGGTGAAAATTTTCTCATACTTATGCAAAGATGAAACTATTAATACTGAGATTTGAAAAAAGTTATTAAATATGAGATAAATTATTTGAAAGAAAATGAGGTATGCAAGTATGTATATTTTTCTATATATTAAAAAGTACCTAAATCAGCTCCATCCCAGTAAAAATGTTACCTATTGAAAGCCAGCTTTGTGTAATAAGAAGATATTTCCCACAAATTTGCAGATTTGACTTTTTGGGTTTCATAAAATTCATTTTTTATTAAATATTTTTATTTAATTGTAACTACGACGTGAAGCAGAAAACAGACTTTATATAACAAACTGAAGTGCGCCGGAAGATAAAAGCATTTACCTGAGAGTTTCTTCTTTTAATTTATGCAAATCAGTGATTAATGGTCTAGAGAAGAAAAGATTTTACATTTCATCCTCGTAGGATAGCAAAATTTAAATTTTTTTTTCTTGAAAATTATTTTTACGTTTTATGTACTAACGTCCATCTATGGATCTAAAATGCACGCTGTTGTATTAGAATTTTTATCAGAATTCTTGAAAATTACATATTTTTCTTCGAGCAAGCTCTGACATTACTTCCAATGAATCCCTAGTTAATTAATTAAAATCTGTAATTAACACAATTTTTAATACTGTTTTGTGATATAAAATAAAAATAGGTACAAAAAACAAGAAAACAAAGACATGAAAATTTACAAATCAACAATTCACTGTACAAATTTTAATATTATTATCAATATTTTACGAAGCACTTTTATGTACGGTTTCTATCTAGAACTATTGGGTGTGTGTGTGACACTCTTGAGTGTTTCTCTTGAAGGAGGGCTATCTTCTTGGCTGACCAGAGGTATGTACTTGTAATCGTGGTCACTTAGTTGGGATATATGTTGCCACAGATGCTGCTGGTGGACTTGGTAGGCATATGGGAAAGATGATGCTGTAATCCGAATGGGTGACGGCACGACAGAGGCCATAATTCTAGATTCTTCCGAGTCCATGTCCAGCCTTTCGTTTTTATTTTTCGGTGCCTGCCCGGATATCCACCGGTTGGAGCCGAAAGCTCGAATACGTCTGGCACGTTCTGGATTGCCTCTACTTTGGTCTTGGGTTGATATGAATGGCGAGAATGCCATTCTGGCATATTTTTCGGCTTGTTCGAAGAATGATACGAGTTTCTGAGGCAAAAACTGAATAACGAAAGACTGAGCAGTGATATTTTTAGTATCCGAGAGTTTCTTGGTAGATCCGGACTCGGCTCGAGCACTGCTGGAGTCAGCCGTCTCCAAGTTGACTGACTCGATGCTAATCCGTGCATTGGACAGTGACTCGTTGTTGGATGTGATGCTAGGAATCACAGCCAAAGCATTGGATGCTTTCTTACCTGCAACTGCATCTGTAGTTGAGGAGACCCGGTCATTGTGCACGTTTATGGATTTGCCATAATTGGGTCGATGCACATTTTGTGATTTATGAGCTCGCGGGGCCGTCGATGGTTTTGGCTTTAGAACTGGTTCTGTGATTTTTGATTCCAAAGACGAGTCAACCACAGTCTTTGAACTGGATTCAGGATTGGGTTTTTCCGTCACAAATTCGTAAGGATTACGCTTCTCTCCTGCAGGTTTAAAAGTCGATGGCTGGGCAGTGACTAATAGTGTCGCTGAGGTTTCATTGGCTGCAGACATGTTCACTTTTCTGGCACTTTTGATCACAAGGCGACGACCTTCGCCGATGTCCTCATTGCCTTCCAAATCATTTAAAACGTGGACACTAGGAGGTTCTGGAAATTCAGGTTTCTGTTTCCAAGGATCGTTGATATATTCGGTCACACCCACACCTATTCGCGTAACATTATCTTGTAATGTCAGATTGTGTTCATCCTTCACCATTATTGAAGTACTGATCCAAGCAGTTGAGCGATTCAGCTTGGCAGCTGGGGAAAGTATTTCGTTACCAATGCGTACCACCTGAGTATGCGGGAAGACGAAGGTGCTGTGGTTTCGATGAAATTCATTGGGAAATTTCAAATGATTTATCTGAAAAATGAGGAAGCTTCGTTAGGTGTAATTAGCACAAAGAGTTTTACGTTGGATGTACAAATACGAATTTTGGACTAAATTTTCAAGGTTTTTACGTCCAGAAATGTATGTGGCATTGCACAATAATGAAGGTCTATTTGATTGGTCACAGTTTTTGAGACAAATTCAGGGTTTTTTTGTTTTTTTTTGTCTTTGCCATTTCTCAAAAACTACTTTTCTTCTGATATCAAATTCAAACCTATATTTCCCTGCAAGTATTTTAACTAGAGACTCCCTATTTGTTTTGTTGGTTTTTCTAGAGTGTCTCTCGATAATTACTCTGGTCAGAGCTATCCTAATAGGCCCTTCACCAATGAGGCATTATAAGTGTGTAGTTCCCATATGTTGAAAAAGAAATTTTTTTTCACAGTAATCTCAACAGGCTATTTAATTTCTGGTGTGCTTTAGCAGTGTAAAAAAAAAGTAAAGGCGAAAAAATGTTACCGAAATTTTGAACTTTAAATTATAATTGTTAAGGTATTATATTTTCTTCGAATAAGGAAGTGAATATAGAACTCAGTTCTATGTTCAAATGCTGCCCCAACGTGGCTAAATTACAGAAGTTAATTAAATACAAGAATTATTCATTGATTAGACTAGAGGAAAAATTAGTATCATAACTGATTTCTTGAAATTAGATATGTGCCTTATGTACCGCACAGCTACGTATAAAACTATTTACTTTGTTTTTCGAAACATCTCTTGTGAATGTAATTGAATAAACGTAAAATTTAACATAGGTCGCTAACCTCAATTCCAACAACAAAGATAATTGAAAATTTACTACATACAATGTATTTAAAAAACTGCGACTGTCTTAATGAATGGCACCCTACCAGCCTCGTCAGTGAATTAATCGTGCATTGTCTGCAACTTTTATATCCACCTAGGTACGCTGATAAAGGGCTCGACATGAGAAGAAATTGGGAGAAAGTTTTATTTGCAGAAAAACAGATACAACTGAATTTCGAAAATAATCTTTGGGTAGGAGGTTATAATTGACTATAATTTTTGTTCTTATCAAACGAGAATAAGACTTTCGCTACTTTTACTTTAAATGCATTTGCAATTTTAATAAACTGAAAGTACAGTCTACAAAAAGTTATTACTTTCTTAGGAAAAAATTCAAGTACCTAGGTCGTTATAAGACGTTTAATAAGTAGATTTATGCTTTTCTTGATTTTATGACTTACTTCGAGATCCGGTGACTTTGTCGTTGTGTTAAAATTTATGATGTCGTCGTTGGCTGAGCAGTCTTTAGGAATTAAATCTAACATTAAAGGCACTCCAGACTCTAGAGTCAAATCGTCACATGCAGATAACCTATATAAAACAAGTAGAGGCCTGTTAGCAGGTGTTAGGATAGACTTAAATATTTTAAATAAAATAAAAAAGTTAATGCTGTTAATTTTAAAGAGATGTTTTGATGGAACTTTCATCTATAATTTTTGTCCCTATTGAAAAATATTCTTAAGCGTCAAAAAAAAAAATGTATTACTCGTAGCCCCAAATATTACTTACACTTGGCCATAGCTATTGGTCAGTGATATTTTATTTATCTTCCATTTATTTTGTCCACTGGATAACCATCCTTTATAAGCTACATATAGAATCTGAATTTTTAGAAAGTTTTGAAGTGCAGGATGAGGAACAATTATCCGACTAACAGATTCGCCGCTCACTAATTTTTCGTCTTTTTTCCTGCGAAATAAGGAGAAAATTAATTTTTCACATTATTCGTACTATGAAATTACATATGTGCCTGTAATTAGCTAATTTGATGATGAAGAATAATTCTTAACTTACTGGGTTATCACAAAAGTCTCATTCAATTCTAAATCACCGATCAATGTTATTTGCAGTTTTCCAAAAGTTGTTGATTTCGTTGATTCATCTTCCAAGTCCTTGTCTGGAGTATTTTCAACCCTCACCATGTATTGGTTAGCTAAAACAAAAAATATTTAGTTTTAATTGAACTTATTGTGAAAGTTACTCAGGCTCATATGTAGAAGAAGATTATAAAGGTGCATTAAACTTAGTCGTATCTCAGAGCATGTCAATGGTCAGCTTTTTTATAGGACGTATTTACTTCAAAGAGGAGAAAGCTGCTATGTTGGAATGTTGAAGTGTGTTTCATAAAATTAATCGGACTGGCAAAAAAGATTCTTTCCTTCAAAAATATGTGCTTCATTTTTTTGTTTTTCTGTTTCTAAACTAATTTGTACTTTACTCTTTTTTTTAAATTCATTTTTTTTTAACACTTTCTAAACGATGGACCCATAGTGCATGTACAAGTCTCGTTAATGTGCTCTCATTAAATGGGGAAAAAAATACATTGCTTTAAATCAGTGGCTGAAAACCAAAGTGATCGAAGTCCGAAATCATGAAAAATTTAGTCTTTTGAAGTTCAAAAATAGTTAAAGTCTCGTCATCACTGAATTTGGACTTGGACCTGTCTCGTTCTCAGCCACATACATATTTTCATTTTGAGAAAACAAAAAATATTCTTACGAAATTTTAAATACTTAGTATATATTTATCAATTATATTTTTCTGTGAGTAAAAAAGACTTTTGTTTAGGAATTCTGAAATGTTATTTAGCCACTGATGAAATGTAGGTTTCTAGGTGAGTTCCTATTTTCCATCCTGATCTGCTTTCGTCAAACTGGGTGTAAAATCCTAACGTCACATTTGTTTAAAACCAACCATTTTTACTTCTACTTTACTGCATTTATAAATAAATAAAAAAAAATTAATGTATTCGAAATACGGATAAAATAAATGGCACCTTTTAAATACAGTGGTTTGAAAGTGAAATTTCCAAAGCTGACAATTTGTCAATGAGTCACGTGTCCCATAGTACGTGATCTGTTAGTGAAAGCAAAATTAAGCATGTGGATGGTATATTGTCCAAAAAAATCGATGGTTTTTCTCTTCGGCAAACACATTCGTGTGCTTATAACAGTAAACTAAATACATGTCAATCACTTCGACATCTGTGAAATGTTTCCATGTACAAAGTGGATATTAGAAAAAAAAAACTGTAATTTTTTTTTGTCTCATTAATTCGTGAAGGTAGTTTGCGTTTGTTTGCTTTCCGTATTATTTCTCTTATTAAGATTCCAGCAAAATTTTTTCTTGGACGGTACAAGAACAGCTTTTTTTTCTGTGTATTTTATTCAATGTCGTGGTATAACATCTTAAATCTTTCACAACAGTGGGCTACTGTCTATTAACTACATTTATACTGGGTGAGGTGGAATGAAATAAATATAAGGTAGGGTGGTTAGTTGTATGCAGGTAGATGTAGCCAGAGTGAGGTTGTGGCGATGATGAGTCTTGAGCCAAGTGCCTTTCAATTGCAAAGCTGAGTAGTGAGCATTTATTACTACGCCACACAGACCTCTCAACAATAGCGTTTTTCAAGCAAGTATAATAATTGAAAAGAAGGGCACTCACCACAAAAAGGTTCTTCATCTCTGGTCAACAAATATAATGTCCCTCGACCAGCAAATTTATTCGAATGGAATCCCATGTTGCTGCAGTCTTTTAAATTTTGACAAGGAAAGCATTTACCTTCGATGAAATGGTCGTAAGATTCACACGGTACGGCAGGAAATTGGCACTTTGGAGAGACACTGTCGGTGAAGAATTTGTAAGCTCGCCGATGATTGCATAAACTTCTACCATAAACTTCATTGGCAGCTATAAGCAGAGAATAGATTAATTGTGGAAGATACAATTGAAAAATTTGAGACAAAGAGAAACACCTTAGGAGGAATGCAGTTAGAGTGACAGAACCAAGAAGAAAAGTTAAAGGGCTCGGAAAACTTGAACTTTGATTTTATTAAGGACAGCCCTGTCACCAAAATTCCTTTTTCAATCTTTCTTAAGTTGAAAAATATTACAAGTTTGTCTGTACACTTACACCATATCATATCAGAAACAGCTCCCACAAACAGATTTGTGCATCCTTTCTGCATCCGACCTCCATTTGGGTAAAAATCAACGTGGCCCATAGGTTGCCATGCTCCTAATCCTCCTAAAATCAAATTCTCGCCATTCGAGTGAATCACGTCCACAAATTGCGCATCCATAGAGTCTAGTCGTGCTCTTCGATCTTGACTTTCAAACAGAGGTCCAGCAGGATCTAGACCTGTAAACAAAGAACTTCAGAATACATTTGGTTGCTGCAATTGCAAATATCGTCACACAAATTAGGAGTTCAATTTAAGGAAGCCAGATGACTTGACCCTCCCTGCCACCCTCTCTAGCTACTTTCAACCCCGCAGGCTTCAAGGGCTACTATGTACCTGTAATACGACTTAGATTTTTCAGTTCAGATCCAGCAAAGCCAGCCACATGTGCTCCCAAACTGAAACCAATGACATGAACGTTACGAACCGATAAATTAACGAATTTCTCCAAACCGGATAACAATATGGCCACTTGTTTACCCACCAATCTGGTATTTGCGGCTGCTCTGACATAGTTGGGTATAGTTGCGCCAGCTTCCCAGTCGACGCATATAATATTACAGTCTTCCTGTAGTTAAGTAAATTTTATTTAGCAATGTTTGGCTTCTAAGTAAGGAGTATAGGGTTAGGATTTAAATGTTGGTGTTTTAACGTTATTTTTACAAGGCTAAGTTTTCATTGGTGGCATCTACCTAGGTTCTTAATTACATCAGGTGTTTGGAAATTGGAATACTATTTTCACAGTGACCCTGAGCCTAGCTATGAGTTAAAATCAAATTTGTTTTTGCGTTTTTGGCCCCGTTTTTCGATATTTTCCCACTTTTTTCACACATTCGATATTATCGATAAGTCAATGCCACTATAGATAATATCGATAATTATTGATACTTGAATCCATCGCTTTAGCAGAGCAAGAAAAGTTCTTATTTCCACTTTGTGAAAAATCAGGTTTGAGGTGAAGAGTACTAAAAACCATTACAAAAGAAAATAATCAAAATAAATATGCCTATCAAATGATTTCGTATCCATTTCTGTACGTTTTGATAATTCTACTTAAATTTCCTATTGGAAAAAGTGTATACAGAGGGTATCGCGTTTAGACTAACGAACCGGGACCAAGTAAACAGAAATCATTCAAACAAAACTTAGTACAACCTTTGCCTCAACTTGAAATTAAAAAGAAGTTTCATCCAGGTTCTCATCTAATTTCTTAGCAGAGAAAACTATATACTTATTGTATTTGCCTTGAGTTGTATCATATTTGAAAACTCAGTTTAAGCTCCAGATTCAATAAGCATACGCGTATAAAAATCCCAACCCTATAATGAAGGAAATGGCAAAATATTAGCATCCCTTTAATTTACTTACCACCGACATGAGAGCCGAACGCATTTCGTACACCCAAACATTTGAACAAGAACTGCCAAAGCCATGAACAATAACTTTGGTTGGCGCTGATACGTTGAAAGCTTTACCAACCCATTCCCACAGCGTGGAGATATTCTGAGCAGATACGTCAAACAGGGGAGTGTCTCCACGACTTTTACGAGAATTGTACAACAAATATCTGGTATTGACTTCATCTGGGGAATTAGGCAGCAGATCTATGTAGCCAGCTTCCTGGAAGCAGCCTAATTCTGCGTAACAGACTTTAGAAGGCTCTTTTTCTTCATCTTCGAGTTTGTCTAGTTTTTCTGGCTGCGATCGTTTTGGACGATGTGCATTTTGTTTCTTTCTGGAAAAAAAAAGAATATAAACCAATGTTTAGAATATATGCATGAATTTCCTTCAACACAGCTATCACACACGAAGCTGCAGCCACGGGGGCTGGAGGGACATAATGCCTCCCAAGCTAAATCGTTTGCTTCTCCAAGGAAAATTTTCCATTTTAAGCGACGGGAGAGAGGGGTCCATGTTGTTCCCCAGGGCGTACGATTTGTTTCTTCCGAGACTTTGATTTGCCTCCTCAAGTATTTTGCTCCCAGCTATGGCTCAGATCAAACATAATTATACCAACAATAGGCAGTCTGAAAATGTGAACTTTTGCAGGTTTTAATGCTTGTACGTATTCTGCACATACTTAACCTATAATTTGTATACGACTGGGGCATTGTGCTCTTATAAGTGCATTTTATTAGACCAACATTTTCTACTGGTGTTAAATGGGGCATTGCACTGTCTGAGCGCGGCTAGAAAAAATTTAAACTGGTGTATTTCAATGAAATATTCATCTTCAGTTATGGTCAGTAAGGCTGAATATTGGCCAAGGTCTTCTCATGCATGAATTTAAAAAAAACGAAAAATTTTTAACCTACGAAAACATATATTGCTCCTTAATTTTGTAATTTGATATTAATTTCTCTTGTAATTTCATACGTGGCTCGTTTCTCAATTATAATTTTTCTTAACCTATTTGGCTATTACTCGCTCCTTGAAAACGCACATTTCTAGTCTCTCGCACTTTTATGGTCGGTCGGTCGTCCATTTAGAGTATAATTTAAAATGTACCCGAAATTTTATGGTTAAAGGAACTGATTTAAAACAGAAGCAAAGAAGCTTTGTTTCTGACATGAATTTTTCCTTTACATCGTTCTACACTTTTTTTTTTTGATGAATAATGAAAATTGTTTCAAATATTGAAATTTTAAATTGTTAAGAATACTCAAGATAGTTGTTTAATCAAATGGACAGAATCAGAAAAAATTTACCGTATGGTGAAGGTCAAAATTGATTTTTTTTTTGAAAATTTTGATGGTCTGTCGAATAACGAAACCAATACCGTCGAATGGGGCGACTTTACACACTTTTTTTATGTTTTTCAACTTTGTCCTTTAATAACTCCTCCAATTTTGAAGCTATTGAAGTGAATTGGGTTTTAAAATTTAGGTCTAACATTTCTCAACACAATTGTAAAAAAAAGTTTGAGTTTGCAGCCTTCCTTATATTTTTTATGATTTTTCAAAACATTTGTGTAAATTCACCCCTCAATGGGGCGACTTTACCCATCAATTTGTTATTGACGGGTTATTGATGGGTGGGAAGGCAAAATTTGAAGATTTTTATACTGACATACGACTGAAAAGAAACTAGTCAAGTAACAACTTCAACCGTGTGAAACCGAACTGAATATTTTGAGTGTCTGTGGTTAAAAAAAAAAGACGAATAAGAAAAAGTAAAAAACCATATCGCCGCTTTATTTTCTTGTTCTGTTACTGGGTGAAGTGAGGTAGGGGCGGCGATCTTTTTTTTCTTTTCCTCCTTCTACCTGCTTCGATCCAAATCGTATTTTGGTTTTAATTTTTGCCAGGCAATTTATTTATTGGGCTAAAACGAAGTGGGTAAAGTCGCCCCTTGAATGTAAAGTCACCCCGTTCGACGGTAGTCCAAGATTCAATTAACGAACTTGAAAATTCGCTGAGATATGACTGGTTAAAGTTGAAGAATGAAAAAAATGTGATATTGAGAAAAATGCAGTTGAAGTTTAACAAGTTTTTCTCCTTAAATGAGTACATTACTACATACAAAGATAGTACCTCGCAAATGAAACATTGCTTGACCTAAATTTTTTGGAATTTTAAAAATAGATTACCTTAACCCCTTCTTGAAGGAGAAAGGCAATCATCTCGACATCAATGATGACATAAAATGTTCTTCAAAGGTATAAGGAATAACGTTCTGTCAAAATCCAGATCTCAACAATTTTCACCTTCCAACTTGTTTTTTGGCTCTTTTCTGAAAGTTTTTGTTTTTCTTTTTGGAGTAGATTTTCTCAGATTTCGTCACACATATTCTTTTCAAAAAGATTTTTAGATTTCTCTCCTATATTGTTTATTTACTGTGGCAGAACGTTTCACAGTATTTATGTATGACTGCCTAAAAAAGTGTGTTCCAGTTGCATTTTGACGTTTTTCAAATGAAACTGAATATAGATAACTACTTTTTTACTGCTCTTGAGAAAGAATAAGAAGGCAGAGACTGTTCCATCCTTTAAATAATAGATAGAAGAGCGAATATTTACGTATTATTACTTGGCTTGGCGAATTCGTCGACGTTCTTCCCATTCTGCTATCGAACTGACCACAGCCTGAAATATTTCTGCATCTCGACGCTCATCGGATGCCTCTTCTGTGGCTGTCGCCCATTTTGTGCCGCCATTTTCTTTCTCATCTACTGTGTCATCTAAACTTTTTACACCGACTTTCGATAAACCATTTTCGTCAGTTTTCCAATTCTTGTCGTTACCTGGAAAAACAATAACGAATATCTGTGAGAAAATTGTCAAAGATAAACAATATACTGCAATTTTCAGAAAATAAATAGAAGTTAATACAACAGATTTACAAAAAAAAAAAAGTGCCACAGTAATGAAAAAAAACAAATGTAGCCGGTTATTTTACTGCACTCTGTACATAGGGTACTCGTACACTGATTAAATAATTATTGAAATTTTCAAGATGAACGAATTTTGGGTCGCAGTTTCATTCTTTCTAGTCAATTACAAGGATCTCTCAAACTCATGGTAATTTTATTACCAGTGATTCTTATTAACTTACTGGAAGTGCTCAAACAGCCTTATTACTTGATTACTTTCAAAGTATCCGAACACAGTTCATGACAAATTGACAAACAGGGCAATAATCTTGTCATTCACTTGTGTAAATATCATTACATATATAGCTATTGCAGCTCAAGGATATATAGTTTGTAGACATTTTACACGGCAGAGAGAGGTATGAAGTGTTTTTCAACAATACAGAGGTACCTTATCAAATACCTGTTCCAAATTGTAGATTTTATAGTTAACTGAGAAACTTCTCAATATTTTTTCCTTGGCTGCTGCAAATGAAAGTGGACATAAAAAGTATAACCTACCCACATTTTTCGACAGCTTTTATGGCGAATCCAACGCTGTACCTATTTAAATATTTACCACTTTGGCACCTACCTTCAGTGAAAATCCACTTTTTCATACTTCAATAGACGAAACTTGTATAGTACACGCAAATAAAAAAAAAAAAAAGTACCTAAACAAAAAATATTATTTAAAATCACTTTCGCTGCAATTACTAAATAGGACAACTATGTACAATTATCTGAATGATGACAGGATGTCGCAATCATTGAAATTAACCTGTTTAAATACTACAATTTTCAAACATACGGTGCCTGTGGAGGAAGATTTGGAAAGTAATTGGCACTATAGCTAATAGTATAAATAGGTCACCAATCAGTGTCTGCTATTCCTAAAAAAGGAAATAATCGAACTAAATTTAAATCTTTTTTTTTCTTCTTTCTCTCAACTATGTTTAGTTTTGTCTCTCGTGTGCATAGAAAAACAAGTTGACAAGAGCACTCTGACCGTCACTATTGACTTTTGTGGCATATTTTGTTAGATTTATAATTACAAAGTGGGTCAAGAAACAACGACTAGGACAAATTTGAAGATAACGAATCAAATGGTGTGGATGTCCTTGAAAAGTGAGAATTTACTGGCATGAACAAAAAGAGTACTTTTTGATGTTATTGAACCAATTCTATAATTAGATTAGAATTTTTATCGCTGCTAGTTTGGCTAAAACAGTAATTGTGAAGTGAAAGTTGGTAACTAGGTCTATTATAATATTTGACTTGAATAAGAATCAATTTAGCTATTCCACAAAAGCAAATAGAAAGAGATGAGAAGTTTTCATGAAATCAGGAGCCTTTGAAAGATCTATTGAGTGCAAAGATGAACAGCGAGTACTTTCTCCTTACTGATCATTTGTCTCTCTTACTTCTTGCCAAAAAAACTTCTTTACATTTACACACAGCTATTTTTCTCCTTCTGAATTCTGGATTTGAAAGATACAACTGTGAGACTATGCAGCCAAATCAAATATAAGCAAATAAACAATAATGCAACTTCAAATTCTACTAGAAAAGCAAGTTTTCCTTCAAATTGCAACGATTTGTTTCACATCCCTTTTTATTTTTCTACCACCGTTAAGGCGATGCAGGATTGTAGCCAGCGGGCTGGGGGCAATGTCCCCTAGTAAAGTCGTTTGGTTCTCCCCCCTCTAAGGCAAATCTATGTATGGATGGTGTAGATATAATAAATGATGGTCCCTGTTATCAGATTCTAGCATATCTATTATATAAAAATACAGCACCTCATCATTCTGTAAGTTTCACTTCAAAACGAAAAAAGACGAAAAATTAAGGTAAAACTGTAAGTCTGCAACATTTACCATGAGCTGAGAAAAATGACATTACCAATCAAATTGTTCTAAGCTAATACTTTTCTGCATGCTCTGCTACTAGAATAATGAATTTCAAAATTTAACTTAGGTACCAAAGAAAAAAAAAAGTTGTCTGGAGTCTATATTAGCGATTTTTCATAATTTTGGTGTTTTACTTATTTCTGAAAGCTGTTAGATAACAAAACCAAGCTGAATTTTGAGATGGCCTGAATAAAAAGTAGACCTAAATAATTAGCTTGGTTTTTGCCAGCAGGAATAATAAAAAACCTTTTCTGCATGTGCAACAATGTAACTAAATGATTACGTGTGTACTCATTTACTTCATACTAAGTATTCTACAGACAAGCTACCTATACAGTTATTAGAAATTTGAAACACTGTTTATGTTCATGATATTACGAATCTTAAATGATTTACGATCGAATAGGCAAGTATTTTAACTATCAAATTACAAGTTGTCACATAAAAAAGATTGTAACGATTTGCATCCAAGACAATCCAATTAAATTACCTAGATACCTGTTTTTGATGTCAAAATAAAAACAAAAAAAACAAAAACAAAAAATGGAGAAAGAATCTGCGTGTAAAAATATTCCAGTCATTAAAAGAGCCTTCGAGCAGATGCTGACGGCCGTGGAAATTTATTACCTCTCAATAAATAAAAATTCTGGTCCAATTAAACCATAATCTGTGGATGTACTACAGTCATAAAAATGAATTTATTTTAAGTAAGCAGCACTCGTGTTAAGAAGAATATAATCGAGTACTGATCCATATCTGATACGCAAATTGTGTAATTTCTTTTTTGATTTCATTGAAACACGTCACAAAAGATCTACACTTTCATCGGATAAGTGAAGCGACAGTGTCAATGTCGAAAACTTTCTCTAAATGAGACAAAGGTATAGCTAGAAGCCCAGATTTTTGATGGACAGTGAAATATTCAAATTTTATGGACGAACAATAAGCAGGAAGCACAGTCAACTCTCATGCCAAATAGATAACTGGGAAATAACTATAAAAGGTGGCAGATTCCAAGTGAAATATAGTCGAGCCTTTGTCTGATAAATTATTTTATTTTTTGGCTGCTGAGAATATCTCTGTTAACTTACCAGGATACCCTCTAAATTAATGATCTTGATCCAAATTCGATAATTCATATTAGATTGATGGGCCAAAAAAATCAAATTTTTCCTCCATCATCAGAATTATGATTGAGCAGTCTAATTCGCTATAATCGATTATTTTCATTTTTCAATCAATGTCAAATTAATGAAATTATCGAAAACACTAAATATAAAATTCTAAACAAGAAAATAATAATGAAATATGCTATTTTTCCTTATTTTTCCAACATTTATAACCAATCATCGATCAATCGAAAAAATCGATCTTGAATTTCTCTCTGATCTAGATTATACTATACTGCAAATGTTTTGGTCTGGGTAAAATTCTCTGACTTGTGTACTCGGAGGTAAAATTTATGAGTAATCCATTAAAGTTATCAGGGAGAGGCGGTATATCCAAAAGCTTCAAAAATCAGATTTTTGTGTTTTTATACATATAATTTCTGAGAATCATAAAATTCATAATATTATATTATAGTCATCACTGATTTTATTAATATGTATATTCAGTGGCGCACGCAAGGGTGAGGGTTAGGGGGGGTTAAAACCTTCTTCTTTAGCTTCAAATTTTATTTTAAAAAGACTGAATAAAAAAATATATTTTAATGGGCAAATACTTATGTAATTTTTTATAGTTATGTACTTTTAATTTAATAATTTTTTTTTTTGTTAATTTGTTTTGAAATCCCTGGCATTTTGTTGGTGTGTAATTTTTTGCACAATATGTTTGTTAGCTTTGATGAAATGCTTTGATTTTTATCATCTCAAAAACTATAATTATCTAAACATGTTACTTTGTTTTGATCAAGTCCCTACAAACTTTGAATTTTCCAAATTTGGTACAAGCTAAAGATACTATAATTTCATTTTTTTGAAGGAAAAGTGGAGAAGTGGAGAATGGCTAACAGTCAGTTTCTGCCGTGTAAAAGCTTAGTAGAATCATAGATAGGTACATTGATATGCCCTGCAATATTATATTGAGTTGGATGATGATTATTAGTATATTTATATGGTACACGTACCATATTTAAAATCCAAGTTAGATACTCACTGTGTGCCAATACTGGTGACGTATGGAGTGTGAGCAATGCGTAGAATGCGAATAGAATAACTGGAGACCGTTCATTTTGACGCCATCTTTTCCTTTTCAATTTGGCAACGGTCGTTTGGGACGCAACCGTATCGTAGGATGCGAACCAATTTACAAAAAATGCATTCATCGCCTTCATTTTCACGCACGATATGGCCACTCCATTTGGAGAAGGCTATCAACTGTGCTAGTTTATTCGTGAATCCAGTTTCAAAAGAAGCTGTGGAATAGATTTTTATATTATCTTCTGCAGTTCTGTTCAAACGCCAGGCATTTTCCATGTCGAAGGAAACTTCATGTCCTACTTTTGGTCATCTGAAAAAAAAAAAAATTGATAAAAATTTATTCGAACGCGCTCAATCATTTCGTTTCACTTTTATTCTAAGACTGCTGCATATCACGAAATGAATGCATTTCGCAGCGTGAAAATAGAGCATATCAATTGCATTTGGTTTTTGTAAATAACTTGAACAGTATTATGCTCATTATTAGAGACCGGATCCCTTAGCATTTGCCAAATGATGTTCCTTTAAAGGCAGAAGATCAGAAATGAAAAAGAAATACGTTATGGGGAAGTAGGGGCCTGGGAAAAGAATTTTATTTTGCCAAAAATTGCCAAAACCGAAATAAATGCCAAAATATACGTTAAACGACAAAAACTGCCGAATTAAAACTACATGCTCAAATTGAAATTATTGACGATGTTTGTCAGAAAATGAGCATAATTCCAAGTGCTCAAGGGAAAATTTTAGCAAGAAAAAGTACAGATGAGTTCACAAAAAATCTTGGCCTGCAAATCATGGAAGCAATTCATTCTGCACTTACCGATGGAATTATGAGAAATTTTTATAAAAAATGACAAAAATGCCTTTGTTTTTAAATTTTTTTATGATTTAATGTTTGTTTTTGATTTTCAAATGTTTTTGCCGAATAAAGCCAAATTTGCCTTGTTTTGCACCAAATTTTGATTTTTCATTACCAAAATATCCGGTCTCTACTCATTACCTACTCATCATATATTCTCATGTTATACAAATTTTTTCAGGAAGGTTATACGTATATTCAACAAAATTTTGAAATTATAAAAACACCTTAAGTATTCAACTTATTATCAATTTTTTATTTTATTATTTATTTATTTATTCAAAGCTTTGAAAGAGTTTCAATATTAAGATACAAGCTTCCTCAATCAATTAATTTGTATTCAAGGATTTTCAGTTTGATTCCACTTTGGTGACAAGCTATAACTAGGAAATTACTTATGAAACAGTTTCTCTTTTCTTTAAGGGGCATGCAATCTGCATGGCACACCAGACTATCTGCTACAGTTTGTGTATCTTGGATTTTAATTTTTTTTCACTATACTCGTTCTGAAAAATGCTCTGCCTTGACTTAGATTTGAACATGTGTTCTGTGGGTTAAAAAACAACGTTTGAATCTACTCGGCCATCAAGAAATTTTCCTTAAGTACTAATAATACTGGACTCAAATTTTGAGAAACCTTATGGACATATATTACACTGATGAAAAATTGGTGGTTTAATGGACTCCTAACCCACTTCATGGGCTTCTTTTCTCTGTACTCAAAAAGTAACCCGCTGTTCACCATTTCAACCTAATAACTCACACACAGTCATACGCGCATGCGCGAGTTGATGAAAACCTGCAGCTTGAATGTTATAGCTTTCTAACACTCAAGCTCCTTTGTTCGACTCACAAAGAAAAGCATCTTACGCGGCATGGTAAGTGAAGAGGTGACAAAAATATAAATGCCTCAGGGCTATTACAAAGTCTGAGTAAAAATGATAAAGCCGGACGTATAGATCAAGAAGGCAGGTATGATTACAGAAATGAGAAAGTTTAAGCATAACCCACATTAGATACTACATTTACTCACCTCCAAAAAGTAAATTCTAATCAAGTAGGCCTAGATGTCTACTAAAAATTCATCAGACTTGAACGTATACTTAGTGAAGAAATGTATAAAACCTTCTACCAACATTCTGATATACCACTCTTTCAAAAAGATATCAGGGATCGACTGTTTAAAAGTGATTAAGTTTCATTTAAAACTGCAAACTGCGACAAAAATAGCAATTACGAATAATTTTCGTACAGCGAATTTCAACATCCATTTAATTTACGATCAGGAAGTCGAGTTATTTAAGTAACCTTAAACGAAACTTCTTGACCTTCAGCTTCAAGTAGAGCACCTGCTGAAATGCAAACAAAGGTCAAACACCAGCTCGTAAAAAATATTACCGACTCTTATCAATATTTCTCAGAGAGCAGTCATGTAGAAAAAGTTTTATTGTGATCATCGCTAAGCAAGGTTGACTAAAAATTAGTGTAATAAATTTCCACATTGTACCATTTCAATAATATACTTAAGCAAAAATTTGTTTTAAACAGAGAGATAATGAATCGTGTAAAACGATCCGCAAACCGTTTGCAGATTTTTTTTTTATTATTGATGTATAAAAAGGAGGAAGGGGTGAAAAAGGTGGTGGATTGGAGAAATGTAAAATGGAAAAAGGCTGAGGTTGACAAGGAAAAACGATTGCATATTTTCAGAAAGTAAGGATCATTGACCATCAGAGTTATAGCCTCTGCTGTAAAAATTGGATTTTGCTGGCCAAAATACTCATATATCCAGATTTTTCTACTTATAAGAACCTTCGTACGTAGTTTTTATTTTTCTAAGTCAATTCTGAACCCAATTTAGCCAACTTTGGGTATTGTTAGCTATATATGATTTTTCGACTTCTACTCCTGGGTTTCGTTTCGCATATCTTGAGGTGGACCTTCTTGTCCACCATCTGAGGATTGGTTGCCTCCCTTCCTCAGTGCCAGTTCCTTGTACCTTCTCCCCCTATGCTACTGTATACCAGGATTTGTTTATAACTTTCTTGAAAATTTTGTGTTCTGATGTTCTAATATACATTTTCTCATAGCACGTCACGCATAAGGTAAAAAAATTTGAAAATTAAGTAACTGAATATCCAGTACCAAATTGTATACTCGTAGAATTGGGACAAGCTTAGGTTTGACTTCCCTTTCCTGTCGGCTGAATCAGCTGAGGCTGCAACTCATATCACAACTATCAACCCATGACCCATACATTGTTGTTTATGCAACACATGCTCTCTTCGTTCGCTTCCTGTCTTTATTTCCATTGTGTTTGAATCGCGATAGCCAAAATAATGTGAGTATAAAAAGTAAAATTTAGGAAAATAACTATTTTAACGAAAATGAAAGTTGTTTAAAGAATATATACGTATTTCCTATTTGGCGAATTGTCACACCATAAATACGTTTCACTTTCACACATTCACTCATTAATGAAAAAGTTTATTTAATATCTGATACGTTGATGCAAAAAAAAAAAAAAAATTAGAATAAAAATAAAGCACGCGTACGTTTACCTGTCAGCACAATAGTCATTTACTTTAGGTCGAACAACCATAAGCTGAATATAATATTTTAATGCACTCAGAAGGTCGTAACCTCGCAAAATAATATTCAGTCTTTCGATAAAAAATACAGGTACAGAAGATGCGAATCAGTCGTGATCGTTTGTAGAGCTGGCCTGAATTTCACGAAGGATTTTTAAAGCTGTTCGGGCACTTTTTTTCCAGAATGAACACTAGTTCTTTTTTTTTTTTAAATAAAATCACGAAAAAAAACCACCTTTAATTAGTTTACAACTGATGCTTAGAGTAGAAAAAAATGTCACGAGTTCCAGGCGGCATGGCACCCACACGATATCGAAGAGAAAGTGATTCTTAAAATTCTGATTAATAAAGTGTCTCGGTTGTGGGTCACTTTTTTCTCGAATCAAATTCCCAAAGAATAAGTCATATGGAAGAGGTATACGGGTATAACCGTATCATTTCGAACAACCGATGGAGAGCTGGATTCCAACATGAAATATTGGTTGGCAATGAGGACAGGTATTTTCATCCAACCAGAAGATGGAGACGAATAAAGCAACAGTTGGTCACAATTTTTGACTTGAAAGGATTTTAATCGTGTATAAGAGATTTGAAAATAATTAAAATCAAAGTTTGATGAAGATGTAATGCACAAACCACCTGCCCAAGTCCAAAACATTGCAAATCCCACCAAATAAATTACTGCCCATTTTTTGACTGACCCAGCATTATTAGCCCCCCAAACATTCGAACACAAAAAATGAGTGATAACTTTTTTAGGACTTAGCAGGTTTTGTTTTTGGGCCGGTGAACGGTTTTCTTGGTTTTTTAATGTGATAACATTTTTATTTTCCCTATCGGTTTGGTTTTGCATTCAATATCATTTTTCCTTTTCCATTTTTATTATGTACACTATCGATATAAGAAATCGATTCCAAAGCAGTTTCCTGTTTGCATCAGATGAGCCTCACTTATTCGGCAGCTTGGTTCTTGGTAGCATAATTCTTCTCCCACAATAAACTCAAGTGGGAAAGGGGGTAGAAGAGAGGTAATCAAATTCTTCATGCACCCATCATGAGGAGAGGCGTGAATTTCGAAATATCAATTCGATGGCTTAATCGATTAGGATTATCGATTAAGTCCAACAAAATCAGAGTTCGGAAGCCATAAGATATGGCTTTAGCTTTTGGCTTTTAGCTTCTGACCTTGAAAATAAAACCTAGGCTTTCAACGTTCAACTTTTTGAATAGAAATTTTGGCTTTTGGCTTTCGCTTGTTTCAACTAAAATTTAATAGCTTTTTCCCGATGGGCAAAAAATGAGAAAATGATCCGTAAAATGAGAATTTTATCCGTTGTCAGTCCGTTTTTATTTTCGATCATCGGATCTGAAAATTTGCAGTTATTTTTGTCATCTTGATTAATTTTCCAAATCCGTTTGTAAAACGGATTTCCTGATTATAATCAGTGATAATTTTTGGGCAATTTTTCTAAATCCGTTTGTAAAACGGTTTCACGGATTATAAGCCGGGCCAACAAATATGATAAAACAGCTTTCACGGAAAATAATCCGGACTCATTTCCGGCAAGACTGATTACAATCCATTCGAAATCCGTTTTAGAAGCCGGAAAACAGGAAAATTCCGGGTTATAATCCAGAAACGGATTATAACCCGGAATAAAACGGATCCGTTTTCAAAATATTTTGCCCATAGGGTTGGCTTTTAGCTTCCGGCTTTTCACAAAAATATACTTTTTTACCGAAAATTTTATGCTGAATTCAAAAATTTAGGTGAAAATTTTCATTTTTATTTTTTAATAATTATTTGATTTACTTATTTCTCTGTTTACACTTTACTTTAGTGATTTCTGATTTTTTTTTTTTGTAGAAAGCTAAAAAGCTGTACAAAAGCCACAAAAAATACGGCTTTTGCTTTCAGTTTTTGGCTTACCGGTTTTTCCTTCAAAAATCGATGGCTTTCGCCTTTTGGCTTTCGGCTAGTTTCCGAACTCTGAACAAAATATGCAATTCATGTTCAGTGTCGATGTGTGCGCCATTTGCTATGCTATTTTTATCTTTTGCTGTTTCGAATTTTTTTTCTCATTTTCATCATTCTTTTATATAATATGTAGTTGTTTTTAATTGAATATTTTCAAGATGTTAACGCATCGAATCAACTGAACCTTGAGTTTATTAGGCAGTGTGTTGCTAGGTTATCAAAATAACAAAACATCAAAAAAGGTTAGTGACCTACTGAATGAAAGGTTTGAGAGTAACTGAATACCCGCACCCATAAACAAGAGTGCTATTTGGTGCTGAGCCTCCTCCGGATCAAGTCAAACCTCTTTCGGGTGTGGAAAATAAAAGAGGGAAGGTTAGGGAAAGGTGAGCCCCAAGTGGGTCATTATTAGAAAAATATCCTGGCTATGAGCTTGTAAAATACCTAATTGATGTTGAGTAACCAAATTGAAGATAAATTCGCACATTTAATTAAGATGTATTTTATATTCCCTTACGTAAATGGCTTAATAATAAATTTATTCACGAATAGCTCATTTCTGTAATAAAGATCATAAACACAGGCTTTATATAGAGAGCTGTGAAATAACTCATCTCTTTTAATAAATAGACTGAAGAGTGGCAAATATTCTCAAAATTTTAGTGCACTCTGACCCCAGGGGAAGGGCTAATCTTTGAACTTCCTTCCAAAAGATTGAAACGCCAATAGAAATCCTAACTAAATTAGAGGAGTTTTTCAATCGAGTCTGTTTTTGGCGTTTATAAATTCAATTGAGGTTTCAAACCCCATCCGCATGGGTGCTCCACTGATTGCTCATGTAACGGGTCAAGTCAGGAGGGGCACAAAAAAAAATTTTATTTGAGAATTTCAAATTTCAATCGAACTTACTCAGTGGTTTGAGTGTAAGAAATCTGATAACACTAATTCACACACAAACGCTCACATTTAAACTAAACTCATCGACGTAACCATATTCTCTGTGTGCCAAATTATTTAGAAAACGCACTTCTTTCTCACGAATTATTTCGACTTTTTCCATAAATTCATTGAAATCACGTCGCACTCAAAATTCGATGTTGGTAAGCGCGCAGTAAGAAGAGAACTAGTTATACTTTACCGTTTGGCGTGTTGTGAAAGTTGATCGAGAGTTGCTCGATCATATTCCCAGAACAATTCTCTACACTCCAAAAAGAAGTGGGAAAAGTCCCTCGACAGACAGTTAACTGCGGTGGATCTTAAACGTATGCTTTGTGAGTCTTGGACGGAAATGTAGAGACCGTTGGTGTGAGAGTTACTCGCCAACCTTAACGGAACGCAGCCATAAAAATGTCACATGCTAGAAGCTAGTCGCGAGCAAAAAGCTGAAAGTTTCAACGTAAAAATGGCGAATATCGCATTGGATTAATGAACTGAAATATTAATTATGAAGTTTTTTTATATTAATTGTATAATTTTGATTATTTCATTATAGAGTCCAGTGAAATGAGCAAGAAAAAATCTTCAAAAAAAATTAGCCCATGATTAACCCCCCAAGGATTGTTGGATAGATTGTCCCAAATAAACTAATAAAAGTTTTCTTCTCCAACCCATGAGTTGTAAATCTGGGGGTTAACGTACGCCAAAATTCAGTTTTTTCCCTCTATCTTTGCAAAATATAGGGTTTTCGAAAATGTGTGAATTCACAAAAAAAGTTTAAAATAGAATTTTTTTTACCAAAAGCATTTTATCGTTGAATTTAAAAATAACTTCGTACTCCTTATACATATTTAAGGTCATTTACCAGCATGTAAAATTTCAGTTTGATTGAATGAAAATAATACTCCTGTTTGAGAATATTAACACAAACCCCCTTGATAGTTGTTGGATGAGACAATAAAAATGACTTTCAACCCCTTGTTGGGTGGGTGTCCTGTTATAACCCAAATTTTGTAAAGAACTTCAGTATGCAATTTCATGTTACGTGCAATATGATAGATTTTTAGACTCGAAAAATCATAATTAAGTCACACTCAAGATATACATAAGCACCTAATCTGCATCCGACTACTGTCTATTCCCAGAACTCTGAACTTCCCAGAAGTTATATTCTTTTCAAAGTGGTAAAAATTCATGTCCACTTCTAACTTCCCAGGGAGTAACAGAAGTCAAAAATTACCATTTTTAGAGGACCTTGAGTGTAGATGCCAGTATCATAATCAGATACAAAGTACAATTTTTTTCCTTCAAAATTAATCAATCTGTAGTTAGGATTTTCAATGTGTGGGACAATTTCAATACTAATTCCGGGGTACACATATTTTAGCCAATAAACCCCTCTGAGGTAATTAATACCGATAGCTCAACTTTAGTCCGCCATTTTATTTTTAAATATGAGAAGTCTAAATATTAGTAATTTATCTTCCTTTTCGAATGAAATTAAGTAGCTGAGGCTTGACCGAGTCGAATGATATCCAATTTAGCACGATTAATTAATTGTTTTTTTTAGGGGGAGGGTCAAAAAATAACAAAAACTTATAATTTTGCATTCTTGGATTGGTATTGCCCCACTTTACCTTAGTGTAGTTGTGTTGCTCTTAATACAACACTTTGAGATAATTTTGCCAGTTTTATAAAAGTTATAATTCTGAAAATATTTTTGAAATGCCAGGAGCTTTTTAACCTGCCAAAATTTTGCAACTTCAAAAAACCTGATCATTTAAAATCTATGACTTTCAACATATTCATAATTATGAGGTTATAAGTTCATACAGACACGTTGAAAGGAAATTGAGAAGAATTATGGTCATTAAAAAAAAAAAAAAAGCAAATACTCGTAAATTGAGAAGATTAATTTTTTTTTGTCTACAGTCTTTTTATCAGGTTTACACTGTGAAAAGCTACTTATTATTTACATGACCAGTCCTATAGAAGGGATCCAGTCCCCATAGAATGAATGATAAGTAGGAAATCTTCCTTTTACTTTGATGTTCGAGAGGTGCCTATAGCTTTTAACATACATATAATAAGTAACTATTAGTCAATAGCATGTAGAGGTAAACACACTGACGAGTCTCTTTGTTACCATCGAAACACTTTCATCATTTGGTTATATCCAAAGCAACTGGTGAACGAGACTGTCGTTCGAATAAATAGAAAATTAATACTTTCTAAAACAGTCATTAGACCGGTATCACAAGCACAATACCTATAATTAATTATGACGTTTACCCACACGAAAGCGTAATTTTTCGAAATAGCAGTAACTTCACAATGAGGTAACGAAGTTTTGCCTCTGCCGATATTTCATAAATCCACCAAGTTTTTGGAAAAGAAAGAAAAAAAACAAAACAAAGTTTTAATTGTGATAGATTAAAAATCAGCGCGATTAAAAAGAGAATGCTTTTCGATCAAAATGATTTTTCTGGATATACCAACAACTACTGCCTTTATTATAATGTTACTTTCTTTTTTCTTTCCAATTATTGGATCGATATAAAAGATTCATTATTATCAATTTGACGTTATAAAAGTGAAAATCGCTTTATTGTTTTATCATGGCTATGGCTTTGAAATTTCTACTTAGCTCGGTGAAAATAATTTCTTCGAACCACCAATAACATGCACATGAACTTGTGGGTATTTTAAAAGATATCTGTGGGCGAGGCATGAATGGAATCACTCGTAGTTTCATATGCAAAGGGCATTTTTTTTCTTCATTTTATACTTTGTTTTATTAAATGTGCGTATGCATGATAATGAGTTCAGTAGATAAAGAGATGAGTCATATGTGTTTAGATATGAAAACATACAGGGTGTTGCATTATAAGCTGTCCCGTAGGAAAATAAATTTGAAAGTGACTTTTCTTGTCTTAAATTTAATGTATAGTTCAATGGTGCTAGTTTTAAATCAATCTGAATTGTGATTGCGAAGTTATTAATACATTGAAACTATAATATCGTCATTGTAGTATTAAAACCTTATAAATATAAGGAACAAAAATTTTTTAAGTGATACAAAAAAGGCTACAAAAAACTGATTTTATATTGTAGAATGAAAGAACAAACTGATTTTATATTGTAGAATGAAAGAACATTCAAGTAATTCAAGTGCACTAAGGATATACATATTATATTAATACTTTAGGGCCAAAAGGTACTATATATCCATTGAAAAAAATTTGAGAGGTGTGAGGAAGTGGAATTGGTTTAAATGCGTTTCTATGGCAGTGATACTGCTTTAATAAAGTGGAATTTTAAGATACTTGAGTCTACATTTAAATTGACAAAAGTAGTGTCATCACTGAAGTAATATGCATGCAATTTCTTTTCCTCTCATAAATTATTTTAAATGGACTTAGCCCCTATTGGCTACAGGGTATCGATATTCAAATTTTATAGACGTTTGATAAAAATTAATTTTTTTAACCTTTTTTTATCGCCTGAAAAATTTACTTGTTTGTATTTTCAAGGTTTTGATACCACAGCGACTATATATGAAAGTATAGAAAAGAGCAATTAAATGCAAAGTGACCAAAAGAAAGCTGTATTATGTCTCCAGTACAAAATAATATAATTCCGAACTGGAAGTGAAAATATGATCAAAGATATTTTCAGTTACAAATAATTTTCAAAATTGTACTTTTCTGCAGCAATACAGTACATCCTAAATGATCATAAAACTCGAATCGCACCACAGCTAATTAGTACTGTAATTTGTTTTTATTTGGAATAAATTTCTAAGGGATGGTTTATTATATTGGAAGCAGCTGCTGGTGTTAAACACTCAACGTCTTAGTCAAAAAGCTGAGCTTTTCCCTATGGGCAAAATATTTTGAAAACGGATCCGTTTTATTCCGGGTTATAATCCGTTTATGGATTATAACCCGGAATTTTCCTGTTTTCCGGCTTCTAAAACGGATTTCGAACGGATTGTAATCCTTGCCGGAAATGAGTCCGGATTATTTTCTGTGAAGGCTGTTTTATGATATTTGTTGGCCCGGGTTATAATCCGTGAAACCGTTTTACAAACGGATTTAGAAAAATTGCCCAAAAATTATCACTGATTATAATCAGGAAATCCGTTTTACAAACGGATTTGGAAAAATAATCAAGATGACAAAAATGTCTGCAAATTTTCAGATCCGATGGTCGAAAATAAAAACGGACTGACAACGGATAAAATTCTCATTTTCCGGATCATTTTCTCATTTTTTGCCCATCGGGTTATAGCCACTGATAAATACTTGAATAATTTTTACAAGGGAGGTTTGTACTCTCAAGGGAATGATTTTAGCTATAATATCCATTTGTGTCCTAATGCTTTGGAAATATTTTATCAACAGTTTCTCCTGTTATTAAAATTTTCAGTAATTGCTATCATCAGGTACCACAATGGTAGCTTAGTCATTTCAAGTATCAAGCATGGCTAAAAACAAAATCAAATTTTACGATTTAATTTGAACAAAAAAATTGAAGTTCAAACACTTTACAACTATGAAAAGGCTTATCTAATATCCGATTTTCCTCATTTTGTCGCTGGTTATCCAGTATTCAGCACTTTCGACATGGGGCATAAAATATGTTTGACCATAACTAATCGTGCATCAATTTTTCAAACGCGAATCTCGAAGTCTTCGAATGCCGAACACGTTTTTTCTCTGCCACTTCTTACCATTTCCTGTTCACATCAGACCTTGACCGAGGTGAAAAAGTTAATAACTGTAGAATCTTGAATTTAGTCTAAGATTTAAATTACTGCATTGACAGACAGGCTTCGGAAATGATTATACTGTGGTAAATGAAATTTCACAATTTCGGTTACCTCATCGCGAGCATTTTGTTCGGTTCATTTTGAGGCTTATATTCACCAAAAATAGTTATTTGTTTTTTCTTAGTACACTTAGGTATGTTGTTTTGATGAGGTCTACTTCGTGTGATCTTAATCAGATGTCACGATTTTGAATGTCTGTTGGAACATGAGTGCGTCGATGGAGGAACCACGTACTTTATATTCGTCAGGGTAAAATTCAATTATCAAAATAGAAAGGAAAATATAAAGATACAGCATGAAGAAGACGAATAATTGGATAAAGCTGAAGGTGATCTTTTGTAAGTGAAAAACTTACATTTCTTAAATACTGAATGGATCGGGAGAACATTGGTTCATATTTGTATCATATCAAGTAGAAAATTCTATTAGAACTGGCAATGTACATTATTTTGCTGAACGTTTTCCCCCCTAGAAAAGCCAGGGGGTCCAAAAGAAATCGATAAAGGAAAAAAAATGACAATCATCTTGATTTCCAAAAGGTTCTCCCTCTTCAACCAACTCTTTCACCCATAGTTTTTATCAATAACTTCATTTATGCGACATACATACGCTGCAAGACATGGAGTAGTAATTTTCACCATTTTTTATAGGAAAACAGAAACAATTCATGATTTATTGTAAATATTTTTAGTATTTTTGCTACTTTTTGCTATCCTAGATGGTGTATTTTACTGTTTTTATTGTGATTTCTACTATAGACTGTTACATCAGGATCACTACAGTGTAGATGTTGCTTACGAGTAGAACAGTTTATACAAGCTTGATATATGCTCTAATCTCAATGACGAACTATAGACAATGTTTCTTAAGTGCTATACTTAATTTCCCCTTCCATATTATTCAGTGGCGGATCCAGAGCTCCATTTGGGGGGGGGGAGGGAGAAATCCAAATTTGTTCAAAGCATGGTAAATGCTGAAATGGTGAGATTATGTTTTTTTCAGCATAATGGGGGAGGGGTTTAAGAAAATTGATGTGGATTATCGGTCTATTTATTTTTTGGATTTGTGGGGGGATTTGCCCCTCCCCCCCTTGGATCCGCCACTGATACTATTTAAGCAGTGTAGAGAGAGTAGTATGAGGGTGCATTGTCTGCATGACGGTACTAATACATGAGTGTGAGTAAACTCATTATGCACAGATAGTTGAGTGACTGCATATTGAAGGCATTATTAATTAATTTTACGTCATCTTAATTTCTGTTTCTAAAATGTTGAGCTTATCTGTAAATAATCATGGGTTGAAGAAAGTAAATAGAAAACTAGGTAGGATTGAGCTATAACTTAACAATTTAAAAAATTAGGAAACTGTTTAATAATTTTATTCCGTTTTATTTGATCAAGAGATGTAGACAAATCCATTGATTTCCAAGTTGTACTTTATTTATTTTGAGCTTACAATTATTTTTGAATGGAATTTTGAGTTTGGTGTACAGCAAGTTATGATTTATTGTCGCATTTTACAAATTTTCTAAATCAAATCATCGTGACACTTGCGTGTCCCTATACATCTACATAAATCTTAAATTGTCCTTGCTTTCTCATAAAAATGCCAAAATTTAGTACCCACATTTTTTTCACTGTATTTAATTCATTTTTCCTGACATTTGAAGAAAACATTATTGGGGAGCAGAAATTTTCAAGGGTTCGTGGCCTCTCCTAGACCGACCATAGTTACACCAAGCTATACAGAATCTATCACAAAAAAAGCACCTTCTTCATAAAGACACTCAGAATTAGTTTCAACTCTTTTTTGATGAAATCCTTACCCAAGGAAAATAATATAAAATCGACTGCTGCAGATACCCAGCACTTAATTCACATAGGTATTCCACTCACGCGTTTAGGCCGTCGAACTCCACCTAATAGCTAAATCCTAGAAAACTTTTTCATGCGTTTAGTAGTCTGAGCACTCTGTAGCACTCTGTATACCGTCTATATATTTGTGGTTAGTATTCTTTTCAACCTCAAAGAGAAATATGAAGAGAAAAGCAACACCTACAATATGGTAAAAGGAGAGGAAAAAAAAAATACTACAAGACAAGACGATAAGAGTGAAAGAGGCCAAATAAGAGAATGACTGCAGAGAGATGCGTTGCATTGGGTAAAAATGGGGGAAAAGGTATCATCAGTATTTAAATAACAAGAATAACAATGCAGCAGCTACAGCAGCCATTACAATCGGTCACCTACTTTTCCAAGACGGAACATTCATTACATTGAAGTCATGGTTTTTTTCCTCTTTTTCTTCTTCTTCCTCTCACACAAACACACAGGCCACAAATTACCCACAACTCCATTACCTGAATTAAATAACGCCATTTAAAAAATCATTAAGAGGTTACGAGCGATGTTTAGGATGTTACAAAGCGCCGCAAGTTGGACTTTAAATGTTGACATAGAGAGCAGAACGCATTAAGTTTTTTTTTTTTCTTCTCTTACATTTCTAAATAAATAGTTTCCTAATGGATTGGTAGCTGTTTAGAATCATTACCTGTGTTTAAAGTTGATTGTTGAACGATGGCTGAAGGTAGAACATTTTGCTTTATACAGTCTCGGTCAATTTACTGTATATTTACCTACTTATGGATGTGTGTTGTAGACAGTCCTTTGGCAGAAAATGAGTAACAAATGCACCGGAACAGGCTAGATGAGGTCAAAAGAAGATAACCGACTGCAATTATTTGTGTCTGCTAGCTTGTCATAATTATGATGTTGAAATGATTAACATTATTTAACGGAGTTGGCAGTTCGCTGCTAGTAAAATAGACCTATGAATACAAAATGTTTCTTATAAATTTTATAAATTATAATAGCTTTATTATTAGTTTTCAGTGTAGATGGAAAAGGAATTAAGGTCAAGTCGGTGGATGTGTAGCAGAAATAATTTGCTTAGCAAGCACAGACCCGTAGAAACCAAAAAATAGCCCCACCTTTGATAACCGAATGTAATATTTTTGTCCACCATATGGTAATTAGTTCCCAAATGCCCATCAGAGTGAAAACTTACCTGTTTTGTCTGACTTGAAGATTTTTCTATGGCTTGACACAGGTCAACAAACTTTGTCCAACTTTTTCCAACTTACAATTTGTTCAACTTGGTATAACTTTTTCTAACTTACTTTGTCCAACTTTGTCCAAATTATAGCTTGAACTGCCAACCAAAAAAAAATATATATGTTCTGCAGGAAAAGAGTACATTATACTCTGAGACTGGTTCAAAAGGTTCTTCCGGAAACATTTCGACTATAAACTCTCAGAAAATTTTAATAAAACATATTTAAAAAAAAAAAACAGTCAAGTTCCATAGGTGATGAATCTCTCTTTATCGTTTCTTATAAAATCTGGCAATTAAATTAAAGGTCAGTCTTTGGACGATGATATTTCGAATGCACTCGCAGAAAGATCAGGAAATACCTTCAAAATTCATATAAATAAAATGTCAATGGGAAAAGAATGAACTCTTCAATGTCTGCCAGTGCAACGACATTGTGCGATGAGTTAGTAAACCTGCATAACAAGTGTTGCTTTTTCTAGGAAGGAACCATAGCATTTTAAATTAAATCATTTTAAGTTATAATTAAAATCGTAATTACAATACTATAATTTACAAGACCAAAGCTTATGCGGAAGTAAGCTTGATTTTTGAAAAGAATAATGATATGCATAAATTATTGATGAATAAAATAGCATCTCTTGATTTAAGACTTGGCTCCTGCCTGAGTAGTTTGTCTGTTCAAGTTGTGTTTGGTTGACATAATTCATTATCATAAAATGAATATTGATTTGCAAGAAGGTGAAAAATTCCACTTTAAAAAAAATTTTTATAGAAGAGTAGAAAAATAAGAAATTCCATTACACTGAGCTAAACTAGCGCATGTATGGGTATATAGGGGTGAAGGTCCAACCCTTGGGAAATTATCCTCATAATACGTGAGTGAATATGTGTGAATATGAGTGAATGTGAGTGAATATAAAACTGTTTACACATTGATTCGGTGTATTATATGCTCCACAAAAGAGAAACCATGGATTAAGATATTATGATCAACAGGTTCTTTTCAGAGGCCAGAATTGAAATTCATTTGGTGTGACCAGAAAAGTCGACATATTGTCGGGAGTGAAAAAAAAATCTCCGAAATAAGATGAGGAAATGAAGCTGTTAACAGTAGGATCACGTAGTATATCCTACCTACAAAGAAATATTTTTCCCACCTCATCATACTAACATTAAAATCGTTTTGGTCACGACACATAAATAAATCGAAGGCGGATATGAAAGAGGGCTCAAGTAGGAAATAGCGTTTTGAGATTTATTGATATTTGAAATTTTAGTTTAGTTATAAAGATTTATATACTGTCAGTGGCAGATCCAGAGCTCCATTTTGGGGGGGGGGAAATCCAAATTTTTTCAAAGCCTGGTAAATGCTAAAATGGTTAGATTATGTTTTTTTCAACATAAAGGAGAAGGGGCTCGAGAAAATTGATTTTTTTTTGTGGATTATCGGTCTATTTTTTTTTGGATAGGGGGGAATTCCCCCCTCCCCCCTTGGATTCGCTACTGTATACTGTTCTGTTTCTAATTAATACTATTCATTTCTCTCAGTGTATCCTCTTTTTAATGAGATACAGATAGGGAAAGTTTCTTAGAACTCAATTTCGAGTACTGCTGTTGTTTTGAATTTCATTAGAACTTAACAAAACCTTAATCAGCGAGGATACAGATCCATTTTGGTAAAAACAAAATCAAATTTGAGTTCTCTTCTATTTTTGATAATTTATTATTTTTCTCTTCAAAATTATGTTATAATTTGTCATTCATTTATTTTTTTAGTGTCTGAAAATTATGATTTTGTAGGGAAAGAAATTCTTTAAAATCCAATTATTTAAAAAACAAGGTACAATACTTGACTATTCAAAACGAAGCCAAATTCATATCAATGGTATTTAGGAACTTGCCCATTTGAAAAATATATATGCAGATTAATCGCATTATCAGGTTAATTCTCATTAATTGTGCTATATTTTCAACAATAAGAGAAAATAAATCTTATAACTTAAGGGTTGTATTTTTTATAACATATTTTTTCTACAATCATGTTCCTTTTTCTGAGCATTAACTGCTCCAATTAGGCTGATTTTTTTTTCTTTTGATTTTTTTCCCCACAATTGTGCTCTACAAACAGACACAGGCTTTTTTACTTAGCCCGATTACAAGGTGCTGTATGCTTTTTTATGTCCAAAAAAATGTATTTTTGTTAGAGAATACTCGAGAAGTGTCTATAATTTTTCAAGTTCCAACTGAATTTCAATATCCGTGTGTGGAAATTTACTTTTAAGGTTGGGTGAAAAAGCCTTCAAAATTTCAGCACTCTAGTTATAATAAGGATATGAGAAAAAATAACATGAAAAGGGCCAAAAAAGCATGCTAAAAATTGATTCTGTAGCCTCCTCAGTTCAAGTGTCGCACTTTTGTTTTGCAAATAGAACGAATTTATCAGTGGCATCACCTAGTAGTATCTTTTGGGTGTTCAACTTTGAGGTTAAACTACAAAAATCAAACCATTCCTTCTCCTCCTCTTTCTCCCCCCTCCCATCCCCTGAAAAAAGTGATAAAAATTGGGGAAAAATAGAAAATACAAAACTGAAAAGAGAAGAGGATCTTCAGCTGTTAAAAAAAATTTTGGAGGAAAGAGAAAAAGAAGAAACGCAAGAATACAAGTGCCTTCTCCTTTCTTTGTTTGAAAATTTTTTTTTCATTCTATTTTCTTATTTAATAGTAACTTATTAATTAATAATTAATTAATGAGTAATGAATTTTTTTTTTTAATTTGGTTGGGTGTGCAGTGAACACCTTGCACACCTACAGCAGACGCCACTGGAATTTATTGATGAAACCAGTGAATTTCCAGAAAAAAGGTCTAAGTTGACTTATTATTAAATCCTTTTTTTTTTATATCTGCCTTAAATTCAATAAGATCTCTATAATTTTCTCTCATCTTCCGATGAGTTCTGCTCCATATATGCGAAAATGGTCAGTTGTACGAGTATTTATAGTTCTCACATTATATGCTTCAGAATGAGAAAATCATTTACTTTTTATAAGAAATTCTCAATGTAAAATAGATTTCCTGATGAAATCAATTATGTTTGGTTTTACGTTTTGTTTTGTGGTTTGTAAAACAGAAGTTGGTAAATCTTACTAACAATTAAATTAAGTAGTTTGTTTTTTTTTGTTTTTTTGAGAGGCTAATATAATGACTTGGACAAAAGAATTTGTCCTAATATTTATTACAATCGTAGGTACTATATATTCGCATGGAGTTGTATATGAAGTTAATTTTTGTGAAAATTACCGAAGGGTGTTTCACTCATATTGTTGAGAATTACCTTACAAAACATTGTTTTTCAATATAGGAGGACGAAATTCACGCGTAAATGAAATATTTCTCAATGTCGACCAGCAAGTCATAAGATATTAAATAATGTTGTGTGATGGGTCTACGGACAATGGCCGAAGACAATGAAAAGTATATACTCGTATGTGCGTTAATTGATGCTAATGATGAAACAAAATATCGGCAAGGTTGTTCCGAAGACGTCTTTATTTCAGTAAAAATTGTAACATTCGACTGATGTGTGGATTGGAGCAGAATAATTATTAATTTGGCTGCTGGTTTAGCCGTTGGTTGTAGGAAAAATGAATTTGTATGGTAATTAATTACTGCTATTTGTAAAAAAAACTCCGCGCAAACATCTTTATAATGTCAGTGATAACACGTGTACATTTCTTCTTTTTCAAAATTTACATATTTTGGACGTATACAAAATTAACTATGGCAGGTAAATCATTTTTTTGCATTCTCATAGATGAGTGTCATTCTTGAATTCTCACGAATAGCTATAGACTGAAAGCATTTCCATAACTTGAAGTTAAACAACTTGTTTTGATTTCGTGTACGATAGTTTGCTGCTTCGTGCTTATTCGGCGTAAGATTTTTCTAAAAAGAGAAATAACAATTTGGCTTTGCCAGACGGCCAGAGATAAATAATCGAGTAGCTATGCCAGAAACAGATGAAGTCAAAAATTATCTCTGTCAAAAGAGATGTTTAGAAGTTGGAAAAATATTGGTGCTTGTATGATTGTTGGTACCTTGAGACTATTTTTTACCGAATTTCATAAAGGCGAAAATTCAGAAAATATTGCTGAAATATCAAAAGCTCTACAAACTGAATGTCTTTTTAATCTCAAATATTCTAGCGTTGTAGGCTCTACTAGAAAAGCAGGTTTTCGAATGTAACTACAGTGATCTGGATGAATTGTTGGAATTTTATGTTATTGGACCAGTGGCGGATCCATAGCTCCATTTTAGGGGGGGGGGGAATCCAAATTTTTTCAAAGCATGGTAAATGCTAAAATGGTGAGATTGTGTTTTTTTTCAGCATAAAGGGCGAGGGGTTCAAGAAAATTGATTTCTTGGATGGGGAATCCCCCCCCCTTGGATCCGCCACTGTATTGGACTGTGCAAAAACTATGAAAAATGAATATCTCATCTTGCAAATGAAAATTCATCTTTCTGAACCTTCAAAAACACTTATTACAGAAACTAATCTACGAATTGGCTTGAAATTCGGATAGCTGTTTTTATAAATGACTCAAATTTCAACTCAATCGGTTTCTTACTTACCCCTATAATTTGGCTCTGAAGCTGTGAAGCCTATAAATTTATTATTTGCGATTTCTACCCTCTTCCCCCACCCTCCTCCATATAGAGCTAAATAAAGAAATATGCAAATGCGAGATAGCTGTATTTTTGGAATCTTGGGAGATTATAAAATTAATGACTCAACTATGTAGGTCCTATGCGTTTATGAAAGTCAGACACTAATTAATTGCTACCTATCTAAATTTTTTACGAACACCTGCTGAAAACCCCTCTCATAAAAGAAAGAAAAAAAAAAGAAAAAAGATTTTCAACTCATCCAAGTACAATTATTGCTTCTTTGCATGTATTTCTAATGTAAAACGTGAATCTTTCATAGGGAATTCATTTATCAGACCAAAAATTTTCTTATGAAAATATACGTATGGATGAAAAGTAGTAGAGTAACTATGAATTAAAAAATGTTCGAGTTGACCCCATACTGACAAAAAAAAATTTTTACACAATGATCAAGAAATAAGAACTGTATCCAAAATTTTATGCCAATTTTATTTTTGACCAATTCCTACTTACGAGTATGTTAAAGGATGAATGTAGCCAAAATAATTTTTTCATAACGTACTTACATATATTTTATTTTGAATTTTAATAGGATCAATTTTTGTAAGAAAATCTTCCACTTTTTTTCGATTTTATAATTTTCTACGAACTTGTTTAAAAAATTTTTTTCCCTATTAATTAAATTTTTTGTACTTGTACGAGTTTATTGTTCTTTTTCCTTTGTTCTAAGTACCTATTTACTGCATTATGTACTTCTTCATACATTAGTAAATAATAGCTTGATATTATTGAAAAAAGTTTCTGGACAGAAGGCATTATAAATATTAAAGGCTTATGCCCCGCCTCTCATGTAAAAGTAATACCACTGGCATAAGTCCAAAACCTTCTAAGTCTTGATAAAATTATGATGGTGAATATTTACACAGAGACTGGCAGCATTGCTGCGACTAACTTTGCAGCTTGTTGGTTGGATTCGTGAGGTTAGTCGAAATTATGTTTTTGTTAGTCCAATCGTGCTGATAACAACGAATCGGATATGTACTGACGATGTAGGCAGAAAACCTTTCGAAAATGTTGGGTGTTACTTCAGTAGTCCACTTTGTAGTTAGTGTTGTCAGTATCTTTATGTAAATCCACCATTACCTATCTGACAACGTTAAACCAACAAAAAATGATGTGATTTTTTTTCGGTTTAACCAGGTTTTCGACTCACGTAGGCAATAAGTTTTTATTTTATTAGTAAAAAATAAAAGCTCTGAATATCTAATCTTAGTTTTGAAAAATAAACACATTGTCTACATCAAAAATTCAAGGTCAACTCGTTCGAGTTTCACGTGTTTTTTTTATAGATAAATGCACTCGTATTATTTGGCATTTCGATGGGCTGAATTTTTTGTGTCAGAATAAACTCGATTTTCTCACACCACCAGCAACGATTTCCATTTTAAAATAGTTTATATAAATGCGTTCACCAGTAAAAATCGTAAAAAATCCCACATTTATTTTAAATGAATTACATGTCTAGCCTCATCCATAGATTGTCAATGTGTGAATTTTCCAGCATAATTCAGTTTTGAAAAATGTGTTGTTTCTTAAATAACCATTAAATTTATTTAATAATTTTTGAAAGTTCTGTGTAGATGAACGAATGTTGTCTTAAACATAAAAAATCTGAAAATTCGTGTTAAATTAGAAAATTTTGTAATATTATTGTGCCAAAATGAACGAATCGCTGGATTTATTGGGAGTATATAATTTTAATGCAAGTCGTTTGATTCTTCCTCAATACCTTTTTACCTTTGATTTTGAAGCTGGATATTTGAAAATTTATCTTAATGATTTGATTTTAGCATATCCAAACTTGGCATACATCGTAGCCATTTTATATATATTTTCAATTTTTTTCATTCGCTGGTTAATGACAAAGCGTGAACCTTTTTCGTTGAAAACCGCGACTGTTGTTTGGAATGCAAGTTTATTGGTGATAAATTTTCTGGCTGTTATTCGATTATTTCCTCATCTTAAGTTCGTGTTGCTGCGAGAACATTTTTTCGTGTCCCTTTGTGCTGACAGGTAAAGTTAAAATTTTAAGCATTATTTACTATAGCTATATAACCACTACCTAAAAATTTTAGTAGCTTACCTCAAACGTTCAATAAATATATTGTTAATTGTCAGTAATAAAAATGTTGCTAGATATCAATATAAGAATAATGATGAAGTTGATTACATACAGGAATTCAAAAAACCATTATTTCTAAATTTCATTGATTCAGACTATAGGTCATATGCAGATTTTGCTATATATATTGGGGGGATAGAAGATATTTTTTTTGTCTGCTACTATAAGAAAAAATTGTACTTGATGAAATGACTAAAAAAGTGGGAAAAAATGAAAAAATGACTAAGAGTTTGGTTCAAGTAAATAAAAATTTATGCTATTTTCGTTGAACCTGGGAGGGGGTAATTTAAGGTTGAAGGGGACTTAGCCTTTCTATCACCCTTCAAAGATCACCTACGCTATAGGTTTCTCCCTCTCGCCCCAATAGATCTTGACAGCCATCACTTTGCTCATTCCGTTTAAAATGCTGTAAAGGATTCCAAAGCACAAAGATTTGCTTTCTTTGTTCTCATTTGAATAGAGTCAGTTTATGTTTTAGAACAATGTAGAGAGCAGTGATTAGGTTAATTAGAATATGATTGACAAGTGAAAAACGCACATCCTTGTTTAGATTGGTAGATTTTATTATTTAAATAGAGATTATAGACACAGAGAGGTATACTTCCTCACTCCAACAAAGCACCTATTCTTATCAGTATTAAATTTGATTGATTCCAGTGGCGCCCACGGTGGGGTCCAAGTGGGGCAGCCGCCCCACTTGATTTGGGGTGGGTGGTCTGAAAGGAGTGAAGTACACATAGGTAGGGAAAAATTGAGGAAAAATAGAATTTTTTCAAAAATAAAAATCGTCTTGCATCATAGGTGAAATAAGCTATTGATTTTAAGCTTTTAAGTTAAAATTGGGTGGTTAATCTGAGGTTTTGCCCCACTTTATTTAAAATACTTGGGCGCCACTGATTGATTGCATGTATATAGTTGAATCTCTTGCCACGAAACACTTTCATTGTGAATGCTTTCTAGTTTCTTTTCCCCTCCTAATGAAATTTCACTATCTGAAACAAATCCAGTGTATCCGAATAGTTCTTTTCACGATTGCGTGCCAATTTGTTCAAATTTTAGATGGAGCTGGTGATCATGAATAAATTGAGGTAGATAAAAGAAAATTTAGTGAAAAAAGAACGTTGCAAATAATAGCCTAATTAATGCGTTGGCAAAATCCTAAACCGTGAAGAATGCCAAAATTCAAGTCACTGGTCGACTTTTTATCTTCACTTTCAACGTTTTTCTTACTATTGGGAAAAAATTGAAACTGTTACTTATACTAAAATCAGTAGGTATTTCCTAGCCGTCTTATTACGTAGATATTTTTTTCCTGTTTAATTTATATTTAAAAAAAAAAAAAAAGAATTACAAAAACTGAGAAAAAATTAATGTAAGTGCGAAATGCAAAACGAATAAGTAGTCGACTAGTGGGTATGATTTTATTGCACGACAAAAAAGGTGATTTTAACCACGAAAAAAGTGAGTGAATTAAAAGAGTGTTATAAATTTACTCCACATTGTTTAATAACCAGGGATGTAGCCAGAGTGTTCTGATAGGGGTGGTAAATAAGATTTTTGGGAGGGGGCAGTTAATTTTCAAGTCCTTTACCATTTCTTTTCGAAGTATAGGAGGGGGAGGGGGGTAGTTCTGAGAGTACTCCACCTATAAAACTGTTTGCTAGGGAGATAAATGAGAATGCCGGGGGGATGAGCCCCCCTGGCCCCTCTGACTACATCTCTGTTATCAACTTGACTATTTTTCTATTACAGGACTTTTATTCATGACGAAGTTTGTGCAACCTGGTTGGTTTTGTTCCCTTTCATCAAAATGCTTGAACTTGGAGACACTATTTTCATCGTTCTGCAAAAACGTTACTTGGATTCGTACTACTGGTGTCATCATTCCATAGCTCTGATCGGATCATGGTACCTGTACCCGTTTTACCCAGCAGTCTCATTGTGGTTAGGACTGATAATATCACTTTCTCACATTCCCGTTTATGCATACGCCATCGTTCGATCATTAGATATTTTTAAAATACCACCTTATGTTAAATTTTTATTAATTTCCTGCGAAATGGTAACCGTGCTTTCAGGAGCCATTATAACAGCTTTCGTTCTTTACTATCAAAGTAAAGGCGGTGAGTGTTATATAGACAGGCTTACTACGATTTTTATATTAGTTTTATTTTCATCTTGCTGCTTCCTACTCGGTATATTAGTCATTAAAAAAAGAATGTACTTGAAAAATAAATTAAATTCAAAAGTGTAATTAGAGCTCCTGTCAGAACAATCTCGGCATATTTCCATGACTTCTTCTGCTTCTCCATGGATTGAGTTATTTTGGAGTTTAAGGTTGGACTCGAGGAACTTTCGAAAAATAGTGAATAGGTAGCCATTAGAAGAACTTTGAAGACGAATTCTACCCTAAAATCTGCCTTCCAGGCTAATTTACTTTTTATTGACATTGTGTCACACAATATGTTTATGAACCTTCAACAATGGAGTATTGTTGGAAGAAAAACCCAACAGTCTAAGAAGCATCTCTTTATCTAACAAATTAGGCGTTTGTTTTGAAATGAAAAAAAAAAAAATATTCAAAAAGGAATTAAAATTTTTACATTTTTTGTAAATTCCAGAAATTTTGGAATATTCTAACAAACAAAAAAAATTATAGTTACATCTTAGGTCAATTTGTCACTTGATCCTCCACTGATGAACAAAAAGTGTCTCATATACTCTCTCATTTTACAGAATGCTACCTGGGTGAGTAAAATGAAAATTTTTTATTCATTAAAAAAAATATTTTACATTTTTACTTTACTCTTCTGGAACAAAGTGTAAATAATGTTATACTGATTTTAGGTGGTCTGAAATGTTCTTCAGACTATGGTCAACTAATTTCCATGAAAATAAGGAAAACCAATTTCGACCTTAAAAACTTACTTTGGGTTATTCTGGAAAATAAAATCGTTTTCACCCGAAGGTGAATGTTTTCTCGTAATTTCGACACATGTCGAAATTTCTCTGTCCTAATTTCGTTAATGAATCCGCATTAAGATTTTCAAGGGAATTTCGAATCGATCTAAAAACTGTAGACGAAATTTTTGTCATTTATCGTAGTGATACGAATATGATTTTAGCTTGTTCATAGAGAAGTGATCGATAGTTTCATACACACCAAAGTGACATTTAGATAGGGGCTCATTCTGACTTTTATGTGGCTGCATGATATTTCAACCATAAGAAATAACTGAGGCGGCGAACTTAGCGGTAAATTACGCCGAAAGTGTTTTTTCCCGTTCTTTAAAAACAAGCGAGAACTCGTAGGAAACCAAGAATTTTTTACTTTTCAAGGTTTTCAAGGTGTTTTTATTTTAATTAATTGAAGAATTTATTTTTTAGTTTACTTCTACAAATTTTTTTGTATATTTTTAATTTAATTTTCCCAATTGGGAGGATTTTGTTTTTTTATAACAGTAAAAATACCATGTTTGAAAATATTTTCTTTTACAATTTTATGCATTTATCATCTTTATGTTATAAAACTGAATTTTAAGTGAGAGCTGAGGTATGAATAAGCTGGGTATTCAAGATTTAAAAAAAAGCTCTATTTCTTTTTTTTCTTTTTTTTTTTGGATTTTGGAATCAGTCAACAACTCTCTATATAATACCCATCAAAAATAACAGATCCAATACGCTTATTTATTACTTGTTTGCTACTTATGACAAACATGATTGAATTAGATTAAAATATTATTTTGAGATAAATCAAAAATTATTTTTACCAGTTCAACTAAACTTTTTTTTTGTCACCTATTGAATATTTTGTTGGTCTTTTTGAAAAAATTGTATTACTATTGTCACTATATCAAAACGAATTTTTACTTTGGGTAGTTATCTGTTTTGTCAAAAAAAAAGTTGATAGTGAAAAACTTTCAAATAGAGTCAGGGATAAGAAAATCCTGCAAATAACACAGCTCAAAAAGCCTTGGAGGCTTGTAATTATCTAGAAATTAAGTCTGAACATGTAAATAATAATTAATGTAAGAAAAAAAAAAGTATATTTATAAAGACATATTACAATCGTACAATACGTTTAAAACAAGGATTTGATTTACTTCAGCCTTTGTAATTGCGAAACGGTAAAAAATTTTTGATTATTTTTTACATAACTTAATTATTTTGAACATAATTTTTTTACTCATGAGATTTATTCGAAAATACATGTATTATGTAGAAGAAAAAAATGTACATCTTTGGTTTTTCGCCACCATTTTTAAACTTAAGCTAAAAGACACAAGAAGAACATCATATAGGTGGATTTAAGGAAGTAAGGGCTAGAACAGAGCTCTTATATGTAGTTGTTCAAAAATCTATCTCCTTAATGAACAAGATACCCTTTGATAAAAACCACTGTTTTCAGACAATACAAAGTGTATTCTCATGAGCACCTGGAAAACCGAGTTGAGCTTCTTGAATGATCCGCAAACGGGGCCCCATTGGTATTCCTAATTTTTGTAAACGCTCTTCAGACATGTATGGTAATTCAACTAAACCTATGCGTTCCTTCTCAAAAACAGTTGCATATTTCTGTAATAAAAAGATGAATAATTTAAATAATTAAAAAAAAAAATTGTACTTACTTATCTTTCTTAGTTCATTTCCGTTGGGATATTACACAAAATTTTCTATAAAAAAATCTTTTGTACAAAAATGTTTTATATCTTCAAAGCATTATCTAGACACAATTATTAATTTTTTTTCCTACACAAAATTCATCAAAACACCAAAACACGGAAAAATACATCGGGTATAGGTACCACAGAAGTAGAACACAATTTTTGAGTTGAAATTCTTCTTTTTAAAAATGGTGAGGGCAAAAAATGCCAATCAAAAACTGGTTTAAACAAAAAGGAAAATAAAATTACAAGGAACGAAAATTAACTACTTGTAATTTTTTTTAAATACATGCGACGTTAAATAAATAATATATAGGTATAAGTACCTACGTAAAAATTTTTTTCAAAAACTCTACCAAGCTAATTTAAATTACCTTCGTAGAAAAAAGATCAATGATTCAGTGGTAGAATGGAATTGCCTCATAAAGAACCGAATAAATTAAAGAAGGTGTTGCTTGAGGCAGTTGAAAAAATTAAGCTAATTTGAATTTTTTACCGTTTTTGTATACCTACCAAATTTTTTGAAGCTATTATGCTCAGAGGAGATCATTGAAAAAATAAGAACAAAAAATCAACTCGTAGTCTAAAATTATACCTATCTAATGAAAATTAAAAAATTCCTTCTCAAGCTTTTTTCGCATTCTTTCAACGATGAACTCGAATAGTAATAATTTTTTTATGAATTTGATTTTTATTTCTATTGTTTTATTTTTGTGCTTAGTTTTAAATGACTGAAAACTTCAAGGCGATAAACTTGATCGCAGTGTATTTTCTTTCTTTCTTTTTTTTTTTTCTTAGAGGTCATCTCTCTCTTTTTATAGAATTAATTATTCCGAAAAAATAAAACATTGTATAAAAGAAACTGTGGCCAGGTTGGAATTTGAATTTTCTAAAGTAGACAGAATACAGTCTAGTATAAACACATAATACTAACCTCGTAACCAAGTTTTTTCAAGAATAACCTCAGCAGAGGTGGTTCATCGCCGAAAAATTTGGTTAGTTTCTTCATTTTATCAGGACTCGAATTTACTTGTTCACTATTGGTGAACTGATGAAACCGAGGCATTGTTTGAGACCTTACAGTCAACATATTTGTTTGTGCTCGCAAGTTTGTTAATTCTCCACGAATCACTTCCATTTCCTGAAACAAAAAAGACAACTTGTTATTTTTAAGGATAAGAAAAAAAATTGCTCCTCTCTATTTCGAAATATTTTATTTTTAAACCAGTCAAATAATGTCATAATATCCGCTCATAGTTTAGCCTCGGTTGTCTGAAGCTAATAAATAAATGAATACTTGGAAAAAAATGTTTGTTAAAGCACATGTTTGATTCTTACTGTAGGACGCAGAAATATTCTCAATAAGTATGTTCTCAAGTTTTTGATTTAATTTCATAACTAAGCATAAAGTTACAGATTTAAATATAGATTTCAGTTTAGCAACGAAAGTTGAACTGACTTGAATCATTAGATGCTGTGTTCGCATTTCGGAGGATAGATGTGCCACGCTGCGTGCCAATGTGACAACATGTGATTCTAATCTTTGAAAACGTTTATTGATGCCCTGTAATAAAACAAACATAATGATTAATGGAAGGTGTTGAAGCTTCGCTGTCAGAAATTGAAACGAATTTATAACATTTTTAGCTGGATTAATTTTATTATTTCCTTTACTGGCATCACTGCTTAGATAAAGTGAAAAAATTATTTTTTATCAAGCTCTTTCATCGTCCATTTTTGGGATTTGTTTTTTTTTATATTTTTTTATCTGTTCACTCTTACTTCTGAACTCTTCACGCAGTTGACAGAACATTATCACAAGTTTTTATTTTTCATATCTTTTGGTTTTTATTGATGAAGCATTCTTTCTTCTTTTTCTTGAATTTTGTCTTCTCTTTAATAACCTACTAGTAATTTACCTTTCACTATAATGTGATTTTCTTATAAATTTTTCTCAATAAAATTTTCTTTTTAATTTTATAAGTTGAATCTTCATCGACTCCATAGACTCGCTGAGCATATTCCAATTTCTTTCCTTTGCGCTTAATCACTATAAAATGAACTTACTTTGATGTCTCGAACAAATTTTTTTCGATCTTCAGGTCGTCTATGACGATCTCTGATTGGACGACTGCTGACAGAGGAGGGTAACGAAGATACACTTCCACACAATCTTCTTCTATTGACACGAGGGTCAGTGGACGGATATCGATTCAGTGCTGACTTTTTGACTCCAAGTAATTTCATAACCTTCAAACAGAAAACATATACTTTGATAAATATCACAATGAGTTTTATTCGTCAGTCGACAAAAAAAAAGTAAATAATCACCCTAATTTTAATAAGCAGGTTTTCACGTGAAAAACTGCTAATTACAAAATAAAAAATCCGGTCACTGTCAAATATCAACCACTACAATAAAAATTTCTAGCTTCAAGTCAACATATTTTGCAGCCAATATTGATGAAAAATTAAATCAAAAGTAATTACTCAGTTCCTACATTAATATCATAATATTTATGTATTGAGTTACTAAATTCATAATTAAAATTTAGAGCTTATCCAATTGGTTTTTTTGAAAAATCAATAATTCGAATAATTTTTCAAGAAATGAAAATTTTGAATATCTGCCTTACGAATAAAGCCAACCGATTGAAAATTATTCTCATGGTTTCATTCGCAAAGATCGATTCGAAAATTCCAAATGTTTCGAAGTTATATTTACGGCGGGCAGGTTATGCAATTTTACGTACATACGTATACATTGAAATTACGATCGTAATTTTGTACGTTTATTGTTCACGTCAGTGGCGGATCCAGTTCTTTTTTTTTGGGGGGGGGGGGATCCAAATTTTTTTCAAAGCATGGTAAATGCTAAAATGATGAGATTGTGTTTTTTTCACCATAAAGGGGGGGGGGGTTTCAATAAAATAGATTTTTTTGTGGATTATCGGTCCATTTTTTTTTATTCGGGGGGGGGGGATTTTCCCTCCCTTTCCCCGCTCGGATCCGCCACTGGTTCACGTATTAACGGAATTTCAGATTTCGGCATTATTTTATATTAAAATCTTCCGTTAAGGAAAATTATTCTCAAAAATTGAATTTTAAAAAGTTGGTCGATAGATGGATTTTGTTTCCAGGTGTTGAAAGTAACCAGTCATAATTAAAATTAATGCTTGTCTCGACCGAATTCGTACTTAAGCGTTATATCATTTTTAAGAAACGAATTGGAAATTGTTTTCATGGGAAGGAGAGGGGTGGAGAATTTCATGTTCAGAATAATTTTGGAAGCTTTGAGTCCATATTTCTGAGAGTAAAAACTTGCATTATCAAATAAATAAATAAAACTTAGGTAAGTTCTAGGTTTCTACTCACAATTATAGTTCATTTCAGAGAAGACACTTACTTCTGAATACATATTTTCAAGTCCCTCCAACTGTTTTCTGATAGCTCTCGTATCACTTATGCTAACATCTTCATCACTTGTATTATTCTCTTCGTCTAACATAGAATCTAAGTCAATACTACTACTGGCAACGGCTGTAAGAAAATTGTTAAAATTTTATTTCAAAATAATCGTAAAATTTAAATCTAAAAGAAATATTTTATTCCTATTACTTACTCGATGGTATTTTATTACTAAGTTCGGGCCTTTTCATACTAACAGCCAATCGCTGATGAAGTTTATCTTTCGAATTGGTTCGAGCCCAAACATTTCGACTGTGACTAGAAGGAACTGAAGATCGATACGAGGTTTCTACTTTGCTACCATATAACATGCTGTAAAATCAAAATATAAATTTAGATATTACATATAAGTCAATCCTAAATTTTCTAACTGAAGGCGATAATTATTGAAAATTCACCTTCAAAGTAAGAAAGCTATAACCAACTGTAGCCTTGTAGGTATTTTAATTTTAAGAAGCGAAGGCAATTCAGTCACCTGACCATAATATTTCAACTCTCACGAATCACCTGAGAAATAATGATTTTCAGATTCGTTGATCTCAAATACTAGGTAAATACAAGTATAACCTAAATTTTGATGTTTATATCTTTTTTGTTTTTTAATTTAAATTAAAGCCTCAGTACATGATTTTGGAACGCAAAAAAAAAAAAGGGTGAAACCATTATTAATATAAATTATTCATTTAATTTATCTTTTAAAATAATTCCTTATTCACAAACATATTTTGTCTTCAGTGTCCATTTTATTTGCACAAAAACTCAGTTGACATTAAGTATAGAAATTTATTCCTTAAGAATTCAAATTTATTTCAGCAAGCAGTTTCTTTGGTAGATATTTCGGTCCCAGGGTCCCTATTTCTCATCAAAACCTCAGGCTATGATGAATAAAATGTATGACTTATTTAACAAATCGATTATTACTATTTATTTTACCCCTAGTCCAACTTACGCTTTGTGTTTGTATGCAGAGGTCATTTCATCAGATGACACATCTGGAGATACTGGTGGTAGAGGTGGTGATGTAGAACTGTCACTCATCGTTGAATTAGCCATACTGGCATTTGATTTTGGTTCTAATATGTGCTTCAGTTCATTTTCTACCATATCCACCCATTGATTATCTTTATTAGCTGTAATTATAATGAAAACAATTAAACACAGCAATCTAGCAAAATACAAATTACTTAATAAGAAATATTTTTTCAGGATTAACAATTCAAGTTTATGTATATAAATGAGAATCTACCTGCTCCTCTATGAGGCTCAGACGAGTCAGGACTAGTATCTGGAGTGTGATTTAATTTTCCACTACTGTATACTGTACTCCCTCGTCCCGAATCTGACTGGCCTCCGCATCGGTGCTTTTCATAATCTGAATTTACACCATTAAATGCTCCGCCATTTTCTTTCATTTCAATCTTTTCCTGTATAATAAAGAAGAAAATCAAGATTAAAAATTGCATAGAGGTATTTATAATTAGTTGGTATACCTAATTAAAGGCATTGAACTTTATTATAATAAACAAAACTATTCGATATATTTTTTTTAAATTATTTATTCATTTATTTTTCTATCTATAATTATGTTAATTTTGAAGTTCATTATCGTACCTAATGTAAATACTTAAATGCCTGTCAAAGGGAATAACTGAGACAGTCTGGGTAGGAAATATTGTGCTAATTGCATGGAAAATTTAATTAAATATTTTCATACAAGCCCTTGTAAGGAGATAACTTCACCAATTGGGTCTTATTTCGGGTTTTCTTTTTCTTTGAGCTTCAGATTTAGGTTGACTTGTGCGTAGTGTGTCAAAGGTTTTGTTTCATCGACTCTAGTGTTTACACACTATAAAATATAGAATTTAAAATTGATTATGAGAGAAATCAGTCTATTATTGAATTTTGTGTTTAAACCTTTTTTAAGGGTGAATTTTACAAAACGAGTTTGAAATGTTATTATACTGACAACGAGTTCAACTCGATTTAGGCAAAAGAAAACACGGTTCAACTCGTGAGCCAGTGGCGGATCCAAGGTGGTGAAAGGGGGAAATTCCCCCAAATCCAAAAAAAAATAGATCGATAATCCACAAAAAAATCAATTTTCTTGAACCCCCCTCCCCCTTTATGCTGAAAAAAACATAGTGTCACCATTTTAACATTTACCATGCTCTGAAAAAATTTGGATTCCCCCTCCCCCGAATGGAGCTCTGGATCCGCCATTGTCGTGAGCTAGCATGAGTAAATTTTGAATCCAAGCACAGGACTGATTATTGGTTTTTTGTAACTAGTTTGAGTGTGCTATTTTGAAACGTGTCATCTAACTAAATGTTAATGCTGTATTAATCTACCATCAATTTTTAATAGTACAATATTTTCATAGCAACATAAATTATGACCAACCTCTTCGTTATTTTCATTTCCTAAACTCTCAAATGATTTCGATTTCTGTTTTAAAGGTAAGTCTTTTCTAGCATAGGGACTTTTGTTGCATGGTGACTCCAAAAGATGGTCGTTACTGCGAGCTCTGGATATACTGCATCGGTCCACTGCATTTACTAAACTGTATTTGGTGTCGTTTGGTAGTTGGCTGGCGCCGCCATGTTTATTATGAGCTTCATACTCATCAGATCTCACTGTAGGTAACATTCGACGATTGACATCTTCAGCTGCGAGGAGACGTTGTTGAGCATCACGGCTGCTAGGTGGTAATTTTGTAGAATATACTTCGGAATGGGGATTTCTATCAACACGATGCTCGTAAATACGTTGACTACGAGTAGGTGTTTGCTGTCTACCATAAATTGTTGGTGGAACTGAAAAATAAAAGAGTTCAATGTTAATCTACTAGTTAAAATTATTAAAAAAAAAAAACCATACAGTTCAAAATGATCATATAATAATGGTTTCATCACTCAGAATAAAGAAATTATCACCAAAATTTTCCCCTGCCCCTCTCTCCTAACTCATTTGGTAAAGCTAAAAACGTTTCATTTGTTAACGAATTATTAACACTTATTATCAAAAAAAAAGAGGCTAATTCAATTTTTGCAAATTCTACGGAAAATGCAATAAAAGTCTTCATTTGTGACATTTTCATTGGTTTTGGACACTTGTTAAAATTGATAAAATAAAAGGGTTGTAGAGTGGCTGCTTAGCCCTTCCCTTATAAATTATTGCGAAATTATTGAATGAAGCAGGAAATGCAGATATACTCACCAGAAGATCCTGATTCATTAATTTCATTTTGTCGACTACTACCATCGCCGCCATTTTGAATTCTCATAACGTTTCTAGCGACATTACCATTATGTCCAATATCGAATCTCTGGTTTCTGCTCACACTACGTTGGTCAACCGGATCTCGAAATCGATTTGGTGTTTTGGCATCCAGCCCTGGCGTCCTGGGTGGTATTGGTTTATTGCTGGCACAAGAATCGTAAATATTTTTCGTAGCGCTGGCGCCCTCTCCGTGCGCATTGTAGGTACTTTGCTTAGAAACACCAGCTGTTTGACTAACATCTACACCTCTTTCACGGAACTGATTGGCACTGGCAGCCATCTGCTCCCGTTTGGCTGCATCAGCAGCATTTGCAGCACCTCCACCTGGACCTGGACAAGGAGCTGGAGTTCTGCTAGTCGACTGTGAACTGGCTAGGTAGACTCCTCTTTGTACCAATTGACTATGTGGACTAAGAGTGTTATCTGCAGGTTTGGCATTGTCATGTGACTCGCTGTTATTCAGCCCAGTTTCTGGTTGCTGATCGCTTTTCGGTTTGCTGAATCGACTCGATATCATGTCCTTAATGGTGTGGTACGTTCGCGAGGGAAATGGTTTCGGTGTGCCATCAGCAGTTTCAGGCGTCGAGTGTGATCGACCAGCTGACTTTGGATAGCTGTGCAAGAATTTCAAATTAGAATTGATAAGACGATGGAGGAAGAAATAGGTGGTAATTGGTAATCGTGTCTATAAAGAATCTAGATATGTCTTGTTAGTCGAGTAAAATAATTAAGTTGCAGCGGTGTAGAGGTACATTCAATGGTAATAAAATGCTGTCCAAAATAACAGAATTGAGCTTATATGTAAAATAAATTGCGAACGTCCTTAAAAATTGAAAAACAATTCTTCACGGTACTTACTTGGTAAAGCCGTTCGAATCAGCTGGGTTTACTATTGGAGATGGTTCTGAAGCATTCGTATTGTCCAACAGTGATAATGGTTGGGCCTGTATGAATAAGACATAACGTTTATTCCAGTTGTCAGGTCATTCCTGCATAATTATTTTATTGAAGTTTTCAAAACTTCAAAATCTGAGTAATTTTCGTATTTTCACAATATTATATAATATATTTATTTGTTTATCTCTGTTTTGGGTGGTGGAGAGAGAGGGGGGGTCTTCAAAAATTTTCCTTATGAAGAAAATAGATCAGGGTCGTGAGTCAATTAGTCCATCTTTAATATGTTTAAATAAGGTACATATTATGTAAATACAACTTTTTTACATAATTATTATAATTATGAATATCATGCTAAAAAATTTTAATTCCACCGAATAAGCTTTCTGGAGACATCCTTTGAGAATACATTGCCAAGAATTTCAGATCAATAAGTGCATAATAGCAAAATTGAAGAATTTTCTAGTGGTATAGTAGGTAATTATAATTGTAATAATTTGACGCACCTTATAGGTACGATGGTATTCCACGTTTATATTATCGCTGACATTTGAATTGGACGAATTTCTGATTTCACAGTACTGAAATGTAAATAATACAGTGAATAATTGAAGATAATACCTCATTCAGAATAATTAAGTAGGACTTCTATAGGATCATCTACTTGAAGTTTTGATGACGACAGAAAGAAGTATAAGATTTACAAAAGTAGTATTAGCCACCATTTTGTTTAGTTTTTTTCATTGAATAGTAAAGTGCTTGGATATCATTTTCTATTTGCGAAGGTCTAAATATTTTATTATATAAAAGTAAGTCGCTTTAGATACACACCAAGGCCATTTTCAAAAAACGTAACCAGGTGAGTACAAATTATAAGGTAGCCGATAACAAAATACACTTGAGTTTACATTTAATCCTAAATTTGACTAATTAAGTACTATATTAAAAACTAAATCGTAATAATTTCCAAACATAAAGCATTACTCACAGTTCTATTAGTTCTATCTTCAGTCCATGCAACTTGAACATTAGGCGCATCTGGTGCAACTGCTGCACTTTTCTGCTTCTTATGGTATTCATTTAAGATTGGAATTTTTGAATTTTTATCATAATTACTTAGAATAACCTCACGTTCAATCTGAAAGAAAAAAAAGTGTTTAAAGATTATAATGCGAACTTGAACGTGGTTTTGGTTACGGATCACGGTGCAGGCACTGAGCTGGAGTTTTTGCCCAACCGTGTCCATATTTTCATTTAAATCTACTGTTTTTTTTTCTGCATAAACAGATTATAAAGATTATAACACGTTGAATATACTTTGATGCAGTCATACCGGAAATTTGTTTGAATGAGTGTGCATTTGTTGAATGGATGGTGTAGCTGATCCTGGTATACTAGCTGGTTCGCTGTACAGAGGCTGCGGAGGCATTCTATATGGAGGAGGTGTCACTTTCAACGATCCTCCGGATGTGAGCTTATCGCCGTTTCCGTCCACTTCTGAAAAACAGAAACAAAAATACAATTAAAAATCAAAACGAAGAAATCGGCATTTTTGAGATTATCTACGTGTGTGAAAGTTGCATAAATTAAAAAATCTCATATACAAAAGTTATCACCCATTTTATGAGTTCAGATGATGTTTTGGGGCCTGATGATGCTGAATCACTGAATTAGCTAAAAAATATATAATATTCTTGGAATTTAGTAGATTTTCAAGTTTAATAGGTCGATTTGTGCTCATCGATGATCCTGGGGCGTGGTGATGCATGCATGTCAAAGAACCTCCCTCCAGACTATAGGAATGGGAAGCAGCAAAAAAAAAAAAAAGTATCTTATCGACTTTTCTCTCTTCACTTCTCCAGACACCTCACCCATTGCCCAAGGATCACTCACTTGGGTTTACATCAGGACAAGTGAGAAATACATGCAGTCTATTCTACAAAAGGAAAGACTGATGTCACTAAAGCATTGATATAATATTGCATCATGCAGTAAAAAAATTTTAATATTGATAATTTCTACAATTTGAATAGGAAAATAGGAATAATTATTTTTAGCTGAAATCGCAACAAAAATAATAAATGATATCTAAGATAATAAAAATTTCCACAATTAATTAGAATGTCTCCAATAAATGATAGTTTTTATAATTGTGTAGAGAAAAGTTACTATTCTGATTATGATTAATACTATTGTGTTCATAATTACTATTCATATTCTGTCAGAGTGCCAGACTGAGAAGAGCCATTTCATTATCCACTATAAATGATGAATTCTGTCCTTTCCTTGGGGGGGGGGGGGGGGATCAGACTAATTACGTATCTGTAGTGAAATAGTTGTAGTAGGAATTATTTTCCATACCTCTGTCAATCGGTTCTACATTCTAAAATGTTTTCCAACCATTCATACTCTCACCCTTGAACGTAATCTATAATTGAATGCTGAGTTGGAAAACGTGAGGGTATACAGAGGCTGAGATCATTTCCATCAAAATATATCACATTTGATCTAATCATTTCAACATTCTTTGCCCTAAAAAGTGTATACAAATCACACCAACTATATTATAATGCTAGATAGTCTAAACACTAAGCTTCCACTAATCATTTTCCATTACAAAAGCTAACCTGTAAACTGTGGCACAGAGCTCCAGCAAGGAGCTGGCACCAGCCTCTGGCAGTAGGAATTGCGTTTTCCCAAACGTTTTACACGACGAACAGTGGTCGCCATTGAATTCCATCGTCAAAGAGTCACCAACAAAAAAAAGGTTGCAAAAAAGGGGCACACCAAAAAGAAAGCAAGAGGAATCCAAGAAGGCAGATAGAAAACACAATACACAAGCACGAGAGATCGATTTCAACAATAAAAACAGTGAAAAAATGTAAACACTTCACGCTTTATTTTGTTAAGTAAAAAAAATGATTTGATTAATACATTTTCATCATTGGTGTCGCATACAATGAAACTGAAGAGAGTCTAACAAAAGAAGCACGTCTCAAAAGAAATTAAATGGATGAAAAGGAGAAAAAATTTCAACTGAAGAGGAATTAGCAGTGTATTTAACAAACCGGTATTGCGCACGAGTTCAAATAGAAAAAAACAAAATGAGCCTCAAGTCGTGTTCTTTCCTACACTTTAAGGTGAGTGGGGGCTGAGGCAACAGAAAATTACAGGAAGTTACATGTTATGGACTACTGAATCTTCTTCATATAATTGTTCATAGTCTTATCAAATAGCGCAGGTACTCGAGGAGTGATTTCAAGCTACGAAAGAGGGGGGTTTAATAAAGGGGTCGAGGTGTAATTCTGAGGATCGTCCGCATTTAATTATCCGAATTATATATTTCGACGTTTAAGTTAAAAGACGAAGGAAAAAATTACATGCCAACGAATTCTGAAAATTATAACGCCTATGGGCTATATGTACATGTGAAAGAGAAAAAAAAAAGCCTAACAATATGAGATCTCACGGTAGTAATTAGGTGAATAACTTTTTTATCTCTCTTTATTTCTCCTAAATAAATACGTAGTATCTCTATACGTAAGTATCTTTCAAAACTTTCTTTCCATTATCTAATTTGCAGACGAAGATGGCGAATTTCGGCTTTCCTACGCCATTGTTTCAACCAGTTTTGAATTCTGTATTTTCTAAATAATATCCTCGTACGTATGTCAGCAACACGAAGCCAAGGATTTTTTTCTTTTAAATAGACACTGATCACGATATTATATTTGTACGTAATTTCGAATACGTGTATATGTTTCGATGTTTCGCAATGCATCTTCGCGTGAATTGGACAGCCCTTTTACCTGGGACCGTGTTATTGTTTGACGAAGGCCTTCAGGTAGAGGTATGTGGTTCATCAGGTTTTTATTGACTGATTTCATCGGTGATAAATTTATTATAGTTTATTTAAAAGAATAACATATTTCAACTTCTCGTGCATAAGAATAAAAGTTAAAGTAACCTATAAAAAAAATATAAAAGTGCGGGTAAACACTTTTTTGGCTTTCAGTAACTTCTTATCAATAAAATTTAATTTGGCTTTTAACACGCCCTCTCAAAATTAAATTTAAAAGAAAATAACATTTTTGCTTAACATAAATTTAAATTTTCACGGTACTTAGTAAATTTATTTTTACCGAGGGATTTAGTAAAAATATCAGCAACATTAATACATGTATCGATCTTAACTATGTCGATTACATTTTTCTTATATAGATCAGTAACAAAATGAACGGAGACCCGAATATGTCTCGACTTTTTTGTAAAATTGCCAAATTTAGCAATAGACAATGCGCCATTATTATCTTCAAAAATACGGATGTTATTTAATTCAGATACCGCTGTACCTAAATCAATCAAAATTTGCTTAACGTATAATACCTCGTCAACACAGTCAGAAAGCGCATAGTACTCGGCAAAAGTAGATGATTTAGAAACTATCTTTTGCTTACAAGATTTCCAGACTACTGGATTTCCAAAGACGTATACTACAAATCCTGTAGTGGACTTCGAATCAACTAAATCTGCAGCCCAATCAGAATCAACATATGCTGCAATCTTTTCCAAACAATTTGATTTCAAAGTTAATGACAAATGACGAGAGTGATACAGATAGATCAAAATTCTCTGAGCATACTTGAAAGTCTCAGAAGTAGGACACGATAAAAAACGACTAAGATAATTAACTGAATAGGCAACATCAGGCCTTGTACACGATGCAATATATAACAAACCACCAATCAACGACCTATACTCGGTACTTTCAAACGTTTCACTACTCTCTAATCTCAAATTTTCTTCCATTGGCGTAAACTTGACATTCGAATCAACAACATCGAATTCCCTAGCCAACTTTTCAATATAACGACTTTGAGATAAACGCATAATACCATTTTCATAAGAAAAATCAATACCCAAATAGGTCTCAACAGCTCCGAGATCAGTCATCTTAAACTTCAATTTCAAGGAACTCTTAACTGAGTTCAAACTTTTCTGATTTGGTGAACAAATCAATAAATCATCAACAAATAAAATACACATTACTCCGTCCATTCGAGAGTATAAACATCCATCTGATTTTCCACGGATAAAATTTAAAGACACCATAAAATCATTGAAAAGATCATACCAGTTTCTGGGCGACTCCTTAAGCCCATACAGCGACTTATGCAACAAATAAACTTTATCTTGACTGACAGCAACACCATCTGGAGGTTCAAGATAAACTTCAGACCTAATATCGGAATTTAAGAACGCTGATTTCACGTCCATATGATGAATAAAACACTTATTTACCACAGCAACTGATAACAAAGTTCTGAGAGTACTTAAACGAGCTACAGGAGAGTAAATATCATCAAAACAATTTTCTTGTTCAAAACCACGAACAACAAGCCGAGCCTTAAACAAACCATTTGGCTTCAACTTGAAAATCCACTTAGACGTCAACACCTTTTTATCAATTGGTCTATCAACCAGAGACCATGTCTTAGAATCAGTCAATGCCTTCATTTCAGCCCGCATGGCCGACAACCATTTCTTCTTGTTTGGACTTTCCAACACCTCTTCATAAGACTTGGGATCAATCGAGCAAAATCCAGCAAACATAACGTAATCATCATAACGACTAGGCTTCTTACTTACTCTCTTAGACTTTCTTCTTTCACCTTGACCATCTCTCTCTTCAGAACTTCCTCGTTCACCTTGACTATCTCTCTCTTCTGCAAAGTCCTCAAAATCTTCCTCTTCCTCATTTCTACCTTCTTCTACATCACTTTCATCTGAAAAACCTATAAAATCGGACTCCATATCAATAAAACGAACATGACGTGCAACAACAACTTTTCCATTCACTAAAATACGATAACCTTGACCAGTATATCCAACTAAAATACCACGAACACCTTTATCATCCTGAGTCTGCCTTTTCTCATCAGGAACTCTACAATATGCAACACTACCATAGTGACGTAAATTTGATACAGAAGGCTTATCACCAGTAAAAATTTCATACGGAGTGAGTCTTTCAAAAGTACTAGAATTCAACAAACGATTTCCAATATAACAAGCAGTCATCACAATTTCTGGCCACCACTTCTTATCCAAATTGGCTTCTTTTCTTAAACAACGAGCCCTATCCATTATAGTACGATTGTACCTTTCTGCAACACCATTTAATTCATGCACATAAGGAACACCTGAATTAATACAAAAGCCTTTTTCACGAGCAAAAGTATAAAAATCCTGATTCAAATATTCAAGGCCATTATCACATCGCAGTTCTAAAACCGGATTCTTTGTAAAATTAGCAATATAATTAAAAAATGACTTGAAACAGTTAAACACTTCTGATTTCTGCTTAATAATATAAATTTGTGCCACTCTTGAATAATCATCAATAAATGAAACAAAATACTTGTCACCTTTATAACTAGGGACATCCATATACTTAACGTCAGTATGTATGATCTGCCCAACATAACGTGCTCTTTTTCTATTATTTTCAAAACTCAAATTTGTAAGTTTACATGAAAGACAAAATTCACATGTCATAAAATTATTATCAATTTCTGGCAGATCTGAAACAATATTAAACTTTGACATAGTTTTTAAATCTTTAAAATTTACATGGCCCAAAATTCTATGCCATTTTTCTTTATTAGTCTTTACTTTATTGCATAAATTTACTGAAATATTACCAACAAAATTATCAATTACGTTACATGGAACTTCATATAGACCATTTTTATTAAAAGCAGTGAAAAGGAGTTTATTATTACTATTAAAAATCTCTGCACATTCATCATAAAAAATAGCTACGTTACCCAGTTTAGTAAGAGTAGAGACACTGATTAAATTTTTACACATTTCACTGCAAAAATATACGTTACGAATCATTACTTTAGTTCCATTAAAATTACATAAAATATTTCCCACTTTTGTGGCTTTTTCAAATTTATTATTTCCAACTTTTACAGTGACTGGTTTTTTAAGAACAATATACTGACAAAAATACTTATCAATATTAGTAATATGATCAGTACAACCGGAATCTATAGTCCATACAATATCTGAAGAAACTTTACCATCGGTTGCAGTACAATTAACTTCAACTTGAACAGTTAAACTACTAATATCATGATGGTCATAGCTATTACCATAATTACTTCTCTGCTGATAGTTCTGACTATTATTATTTGAATTCCATCGGCCACGAAAACTTTGACCTCTAGCAGTACCTCTAAAATTCTGAGAATGTTGGCCTCTGAACGAACTACTATTATTACCCCTTCCATGAGAAAAATTTCGCCCTCTGTTCTCAAAGTTTTGGCCACGACCACGATAGGTACCATCATTAGACCTCTGATTACAATGTCTACTAATATGACCAGGCTTCTGACATTTATAACAAATTACATCTTTATTAACACTGACTTTAAACGAGCTGGCTTCATTACTACCATCAGATTTTCCAACATTAGAATCAGTACCTTTCTTAGCAGCAGCTTCCCTTGTTAGAAGCTTTTCTCGAATATAATTAATGTTACGGTCTTTTTCTGGCACCAAATCTACAGTATCAATAAGGTGATGACATGTTTCAGGTAATGCTAACAACAAATAATGCAGCTTTTTCTTAGGGTCGATGGTTACACCTGCACTGCTCAGTTCATTGACAATTCGTTCAAATTTAGTGAAAAATTCAGTGACATCTTCACCTTCCTTAAACTTTAATGCATCTAATCGCCGTTCGATGAGAATAATTCTGCTTTCTGATTTAGTTTTATACAACGAATCTAATTTCTTAATCATGGCATATGCAGATTCACAATCTATAATTTCGTCAGGATTTACTGCCAGACTAATGAAAAACTTAGCTTTAACATCCATTCGTTTCCATTCTTCTTCTTTGATGGCATTTGGTCGAGTTTCAGAATCAATGACAGACTTACAGTTTTTGTACTCCAACAACAGCATAAATTGGTAACGCCAAGTATCGTATTTGGTACTGCCATCAAACTTCGGTATTGGAACATTATCACTCGACATCGTAATTTATTTCACACTTCAAAATTAGAAAATACACTTCATTGTTAGAAAACTAATTCGAACCAATTATTATGGAATTCTGGGCCCATAACCTGATAAATTTATTATAGTTTATTTAAAAGAATAACATATTTCAACTTCTCGTGCATAAGAATAAAAGTTAAAGTAACCTATAAAAAAAATATAAAAGTGCGGGTAAACACTTTTTTGGCTTTCAGTAACTTCTTATCAATAAAATTTAATTTGGCTTTTAACAATCGGTATTTTGGAGTCAGTAGAAAGATCACTATTAAAACTATACACTATAACTTTGAAAGAACATGCAAATATACCTGCACAGGGGTGTGGGCTAAATCAATTTTCAAGACACTCAAAAAAGCTCAAGATTCCTTTCACACCGTAGAAAAGGAATCGTTTGGGGTGCCTCCGCAGAGAAGTGGTTTGGTGCCCTCTTTGTCATTAGTTAATGCACCATTCTTCCTCCTCTCCATTCCAGCAAATTTTTGACACCATAATAAATTTCTTTGTTCCTTTTACACCGTAGAAAAGGAATCTTTGCAAAAGGTTTGGGGTGCTTCCGCAGAGACGTGTTTTGGTGCCTCTTCGTCATTAGTCAATGCACCATTTCTCTTCCCCTCCCTCTAAGCAAATTTTTAACACCATAATATTTTCTTTGTTACGCCAATTTGTTCATCGCAATTACTCTGGTACCTCCGCAAACTGCGAAGACTAAGTACGTCTTGCATTTACTTGACAAAAGTTGATAGAACTTGGCAAAAGCTAGCAAAAGTTGATAAAAATTGGTAAAACTTGGTGAAAGTTGACTGAACTTGACAAAACTTGGCGAAAGTTAGCAGAAATTAGTACACTCCCCCGAAACCAACTTTTCAGCATTTCCTTGCGGTTGAAATAATTAAAACCGAATCAATGAAATTCCATTTCCTTTCTTTGGCAATAGCTTCTACCTATTAATTATTTTAAAACCAGACGTCAATGACAGCAACAGCGATAAAAAAAAAATCAAGTTAACGATTTTTTTCGCAACCAGTTTTCATCGATCCACGTGGATCATAAATTTTGCATTTCTTCTTAAAAAATTATCTTCTTCATCTCACTGGAGAACCTACGAAAATATTTTTCAAATTGTCAGCCACAGTGAGAGTGACAACTGAAAAGATCATTATATAAGTCATATGTACATAATTGAGCAAGGGCAATTTTTAATTTGGCAACATTGCTGAAGTATATTACTTACGTAAATACAGCTTTGTCATCTGCCAAGAAAAAAAGGACGGAAAGAGAGAGAAATAAATAAATCAACGATTTACTTCACGGTACAACAATAACAGGTGGGCTGCAGGAAACCACTGTATTAAAAGATTACACTCCATAACACCTATACATGTATACTAACACACTCTCAAACATGTAAAGTGGTAAAATAATATTCTACTGGTGGATGAATCTACAGCCGCAGAACCACCTAGTCGTAATAAATGGCTTAACTTGTCATTCTGAAACGACAATAAAAAGATCATGGCTTCCGTTTGAAATGCATGTTGTGGACTATGTCCAATACATTTCCAGCTATAGAGTATTCAGTACCCACAAAGTCTATGAGGAAAATAAGAGTAATGTAACGAAACAAAACTTGGAAAGCTGGAAAGCAGCAAATGTAGAGGGTAAAATTATATAACAAATTGTTCTACATTATTTACCTGCTTAGTCATAAATTTTACCTACTGGTTACATAATTTACTTTTATACGAATAAAGCCTTATCATAGGGTAAAGGCTTCTCTCGTAATTCGAAATTGATGCTAGTCTTGGGTCGCCTTATATGTAGATTAGTTTAATCTTCAAGGATACTTCTTTTTTATGTACCATTTTGAGTCATTCTTATTTCAGCCAACACCTCACAGTGCAGCTATCTACAGATCTGTTAGATCGTTGCCTTTAGAATACATTGCCCAACATTTCGCCGTTACAAGTACAAAACCTTCTAAGTACTAAAAAAAATTATCACCCAGTTTTTTCTTTTCATTTTACATTGCCAGACACTAAAATATATTCTTCAACATTTTTTTATTGATGATTTTTTACTTTATAGCATCTTGAGAAGAAGCTAAAGTTTCATTATACGGTATAATTCTCACCAACATCAACCACAAAAAGGAGACTGTAAGAGAGTCGATTTGAAGATTATCATCAAATTCCATCATCATTTTATTTTTGCAAAATTATGATTTAAACATGAAAACTTGATTATCTCAAAACTAGGATTTTTTTAATTCAAAAATTCAAAATATCTCAATCAATTCTCAATCGATTGGCGAAATGCTCACAAAATCTTCCTCTATCAAAACCAATCATCATCTCGACAATAAAATTTCCCACTTAAGGTACATTTTCATAGATCACATCACTGATTTTACTAATCGTATAATACTTCAAGCCATTTGAGAAGAAAGAAAATCAGACAAAATTAGGGTCACAGTAATATTTTACAAGTAGAAGACACGAATAAGTTTGTTTCAGCTCCAAGCCAGAAATATGCCCACCTGCGACGAAATATCGACAAACCACCAGAGGCAAAATTTAACCCAGTTTTCAAATGAGAGTTCATAATGTGAACAATGCGCGTCCGAGTAGATTAATTTTTATGGCATATTTTTTTCTCATTTCTTCTCCTTTTTTCACCTTCCTTCGCTTCTTGAAAAAATAATCAACATAATTAGCATTCTTCTTACTCGACGCAAATTTTTTTTAAAAATTATCAACCTACCGGTACCTACATATGGAAATTATGGTATTCTGGTCTCCATAATGATCATGGAGGTGATGCGAAATGTATTAAAAAGTACGAAAACTATGAGAGGATGTCGGAAATGAGACTTAGGATCATTGTTTATTCGCTGAGTTAAGTAAGGGGTGTAAGTCCTGTCGTATACGTGGCAACAGTATCTGCCCCAAGGCGTAGAAAATGTAAGATATTTCTGTGTTCTTTCAGTTACAGGTATTTGCCAGTAGCCTTTGAAGCAATCCAATACAGTGAAAAATTTTGAATTGCTTACAGATGCTGTAGCTGAACTCCATCCAGATGCAGAGCCTGATAATGAGTGGCCTCAGTGTTGCCACGTATACAAGTCCTATAAAAAACTTTTTACTTTTCGTGCTAATTAATATCAATGTGTAAAATGAAAACTATCAATCTCATCATTGCTTAGTGATCAGGGCTAACTGACCTAAAAACGAATGAGAGATTTTCATGACTTAATTATTCAAAAAAAAAAAAAGAAACCGAAGAGGAAATAAAATAAATACTTATCTTAGAAGTATAATATAAGTAACTCTACCTCATGAAGTTTTGAAAAAATATCTGATAAACTCGGTGTGACTAAGTCACAAAAAAAATCCTTCCTGTTATTTTCATAAGCTTGCCTCTTATGTTATTTATAATACCTTCACCTACAAGCATAAAACTTGGATATTTTTTGGATTTTTTACTCCAATATGGCCTACCTATTGAAAAAGAATCAACGACTTCGTGTCATCAGCAGTCATTCTTTCGTATAGTAAAAATAACGAATTAAACGGAGAACTGGTTTAAGTTCACTTTTTCCCTCTTGGACATAACTGCGTTTATTCACCATGTCTAAGGTCGTGTATTGGTACACCGTCTAATTACCATAAAATTAAATTCGTGGAAATGAAAGGTGCGTAAAGAAAGTGCACGCCAATGGTTTGAATGCATGCAAGCCTGTCTTCAGGTTTGTTACGAGAATTTTTCTTGTGTCGTCTTGATAGACGTCAAACTGAGTTCAGTTTCCAATTTGGGAAACCTCATGCAGTTATCGAAGAAATGTATCGGTGAATGATTTTAAAAGAGACCTACAAAATTTGGTGAAAGTCAACTCACATTTGTGGAATTCTTGAAATGCGAAACCAAATCAATTTAAACAGAAAAAAAATTTATTTTTGAGAAGAGACCGTTCATTTAAAAACACATTAATTTAGAGAGTAAAATAATGATGATAATGAGTTTGCAACATATTTTCATTAAAAATATTCAAAAGTCATATCCGTAGTAAGCCTAAATGAGACAAAATGACTTTGCAATAACTGAGAAATTAAGTATAATTTAAGTCTGAAGGTTTAAAAACTGAACTCAAATTCAGGTTCTGTTTCAAATAGAAAACATAAGGCCGTTATAAAATTATTAGGAACGTAGCTTTAAAAGTAATTCTTGAAAAAAAAAATTATGGTTTCGCCAGTCACTATTAAAAAGTGACTTTATGGACTAGTCACTGTTTCGCAATATGGCGATTTGGATTGGTTATTTTTTTGAAAAATTACCATTTACCCTGGTCATATTCGTTAAAAAGTGACCATTTACACAGGTGACATTTGTAAAAAGTGACCGTTTGGACCAGTCACATTGTTGAAAAGTGACTTTTTCACCATTCACAGTTTTAAAAAGTGACCATTTGCATTGTGACATGATCCATTGGAATATGACAATTCCAATAGGTGCTACTATTTTGACCACAGCAGATGAAGATCTGACTAAAAGTTGTGGCTTTCACACCCTGCCAGCAGGATCGAATTGAGAGCCACAAAATCAATTCGCTTCGATGCAACAAGAGTGATATGTCTTTCTGCATTAATTTTAGGATCAACTAATTGATCAACGCGTTTTGCAACATTTTATATCTAAAAGAGTGGAAAAGAGTGAAGAGTAATTATTTAGATTAAATATAAAGTTTCAAAGGCTTTTAAAAGTAACTTCCTATCAAATGAAAGTTGGCACATGATAATTTGTTGCACCTAATCATGACGTGTTACTTCGAAAAATACACACTGTCACAATCAAAAATTAATAAGCAGGTTTTCAAGTTAAAACCTCCTTATATAATAGCTGTACACCACACAAATGCAACAAAATTCCATGTGTCTTTTTTTGTTTACCAGCAGAGCTACACATATAGTACTTTAACTTGAGAAACCAATCTGCTCTCTATACTTCCAGCCAAGTTTTCTCTTCATTTCGAAAAATTACAGGCTTTTATACGGCATATCAGTCCAGCCGGCATTGTATGTAGACTATTATCTATTCTTCCAGAGGGTAAAGTGCTCTATCATTCGAGACCACAGATGCGTCAGTATTTATAAGCACCGTTAATGGGTCGTAAATTAACTATTGCGAACATTCGTTGGATGGTAATTTCTGTCGATAAATTTATTGCATAAATACCTCGCGCCTGTTGTTAAACCAGTTAAGTCCTTATAGCCCTAATCGCACCTACGCGCCTTTCAATCATGTGACGTTAATTTGATCGTAATCGATCGTATCAAAAGTTTATTGACCGTTGCTAGTATAGGAAAATGTAGGTAAAAACAAGAATGCACGCACGACTGTGTTCAACTTGAAATTCAAAATAAACATCACCAGAGCTTGCAGTCTGCCCAGGACGAATTTTCATTAATTCGAAATGTCACCAGTCATAATAACAGAAAATACGTAGCTTATTCTCAAAAACATTTTGTAGACTTTAGTTCAATGGTCTGTTAGAATTTAAATTATTTCCAACATGGTTTTGCTGAATAGTATGATAATATATTTTTTTCTCTGGTAGGCAACACTGCTAAGAAAAAGAGAGAATTCAGATTCGGCTATATCATGTTGTTTTCTTTCTTTCACACTTCTCCTCATTCTTTAAATTATTATCATCATCATCATCATTTTTGGAGAACAATAGTGTTTACTTGTGCTACTCTGTGACTGATACTCAATTCGACTCATCTCGTTCCTCAACGATCGATTCCTCTCGTTCTTCTACTTTTCTCAAGTTCAGTCAGTTCAGTTCTCCTCCAACCGCGGATGGGGTAACATCTAAGTTTTTGCTCTTCAACTTTTATTTGAGCTTTTGCAAGTGTTTTTTCATCATTCTTAATTTAGAATAGTTGAAATTTATTAAAATTGAGTTCCTCTTTGTTTTTCTTTTCCTGAATTAAAATTTTCTTATTCATTTTTTTATTTTTCCTAATTTTATGTACGTATCCTGATCTATTCCTGACAGGTTAGTACCTCTTCATTTTCAGTTTAGATAGGCAGGGTATGTCTACAACATCTTCAGACTTATATAGCCAGGATATTTTGTAAAAAGGGGTCTTCTTGGGGGCCTCATTATGGGTGCCAAGGTTGCCGTGTTGAAAAAAAGAACTAACTATCGGAAAATTTCCTAAGAAAAAAAGAAAGACATCAAGACAAAACCAAACAAAATTTAGTTTGAAATACAATGAATGGGAAATTCTTGTTGTTTTTTTATTTTTGTAAAAATTCTTTGTTCAGTTTGATTAAAAAGAAAAAAAAACACTGGGGAACATTAGAACATCAGAAGGGGGGCTCAAACTGGTCAAAAGTGGGCTCAACTCACCATAGCCTTCCCTGAACATACCGAGCACAGGTCATTGAGGACCAATATACTCGGAAAAAACGTCTAGAAACATGTATAAGCAGTAGGGGTTGCATTGCTAACGATTTTTTAAAAGAAAAACAAAAATGCAAAGACGCTGTATTTTAAATGCAATGTTCAAAAAATCTGAAATTATTAATACGATCCAATAAAAGATTTCTTTTATAAGAAACAAAAATTGAAAATAACATGGTACCTGTATCAGAACCATTGATCCGAGCGAATGTCGTTCTTAAATATCTAATCTTAGTCATATCCGAGTATCACGATACTTTCTGATCAAAATTCCAGCAAAAAAAGAAAAACACAAGCTTTTCAGTCGAAAACGCACCAAAATACCAACACAGACTAAAAAACCACCGACTGATAATTTTGCCCTTAAAAACGGTTTCTTTCATTTTTTTCCCCTCTTACTGTCCAGCCAATTGAATTCCTTGCATCAACAATTGACTTACAAATTTAACGTATATAACATTCTGGTCACGCTAAGGTGGGTGGAAATGAGAGGCAAAAAAAAAAAGAAAAAAGAAAAAAAAGATACTATAGTAACAGGTACTTCAAGTAGTAACTTTTATACAATGGCTTTAACTGGTTGGACACCTGTTGCTCGGTCTTTTTTCTCTCTCTTTTCAAACACATTATACATGCAGTTTCCGCTTTTAGATGAGTTGTTGCCGGAAATGGCAAGATAGGGTCGAAAAAATGAAAGAAAAAAAGTCTGGTCAAATAACGACGGTTGATTTAAGTTAATCCGTTTGAACCTCTATAATATGAAGCAAAGTATAAATGGATTTAGTGATCAGTTTTAGGAGACTACAGCTACGAGTTTTGTTTAAAAGTATGACTCCCTCCTAAGTTTATATAATATTAAAAATAAAATTTTGGATTCCCCCCCCCCTAAATAGAGCTCTGGATCCGCCACTGGTTATAGAGAGAAAATTTTCGTCGGAGGGGGGGCAAAAACTTGCTTGGAAAGGTATTGCCCCTTCAGTCTCCTGGCTACCTGCTCAATCATGTAGGTTGAGACTAATATACAGTCCTCTGACTGAAAAATCTTGAAAAAGAATATGTCTCCCTTTCTAATAATTATCCATCGAATTTTCCAACATCACTAAAAAATACAGCATGGTATACACAAAGACGGAGGAGAAGAAGACAAACGTGATAACTATAGCAGTTGATATAGAGGGTGGATTTTATTACTCTAGCGAGTTTAAAAATGAGGTATACTTCATCCACTTATGAATGAAGATCATACCAAAAGAATAAATCCTTGGTGTAGAATTAACATCTTGTCAATTAGAGCATCCTTGGAAATTCTCTCATGCACAGTATAAAAAAAGGGAAACAAACCACCTGTAGTCTTCTGTCTATTTCAAAGTCAAAAACTCGTCGTCCTTTTTTCCGTTTGTTAATTTTCACGCTAGCTTCTTGAATTGCTACGTTTTTGAATCATCTTTCGTATCTTTTATATTATTTCTCAGAGGTGGGAATTCTGTTTTTTCTTTCTCATTGAGCAACAGCAGGTGATATAAAATAGCAGCCACCTAGTAACCGCATGGCCAATTTCACTGGAAAAAGGATTTTATTTAATGTTGGAAAAGGTTTGGTAGTCTCTCATACCAATATCAGCTTCTGTAGCTACCATCAAATCCAATTGATAATGAAGTCATGCTTAAGTTATTCGAAGTGTTCCAATAATCTTACAAATTAGAATTTCTTATATCTTCTCTACAAATACTTCTGCAGATATTTCTCTCACACAAATTAATACAAGTACTAAGGTACAAATAATCAATAAAGATCTTAATCTCTGTCCTTCTTTCTCTTCCATATCACTGAATCCAAGATCAAGATGATAAAAATTTATGTGCAGAGGATATACGTCTGACAACAGCAAACATCAACATAAACACGAGACTTAATGGAAACTGCTTCGGCACCATTCTGATTTTTTTTTTAACGTTAAATTTTAATCCGAAATAAATTTTTGGTCCGAACAGTCAGAAGTCACCAAGCTATAAATTTCAGCCACTCATCTAAAAGACCCCAACAAAGCAATCGGTGCCAGTTTGTAAACGTGTGAGAATTTTATATTCTCGTTTATATACGAATTAATGAGAACATCAAGAGTGAAAAACTCATGAAAAGTGCACAGAAAGGGAGAAAAAATCCTAACTGGCTTACCCAAAGATTGATATGTTTATGAGTTAAAACCGGTTTCACCTTTGAAATGCGAAGCAACTTGTAATTCCAACAGGTATATTTTGTTATAAACGCTAAAATATAGGTACGTTCTCTGTTTCTACTCTTTTTTTTTTGTAGCACCAATTCTTTCTATGTAAATTAGTGGAATGTGATATATTGTGATCTAACAGTTCGATTGAGACGTTCACGATTTACGCTGCAAAGTTATTCTGCTGATTTTCATACAAAGCAGTGATGATTCATTGCAACAGCTTTTGCGAACCACAGGTCTAAAAAGTTAATAGACTGACATTGGATTTTTATAAGACTGAGGAAAATGACTTAATTTGCAAATTGATGAAAGGAAGGAAGAGTAAAAATGAGGCGACCATAGAGAATTTAGAATAGTTTTAAGTTTCCCATAGGCAAAGATATAATAAAAACAGTGTCCGTTACAAGGATAATTTAGTCCGTGGTTTCGTGTTGCAGTCCTTATCACTGACAAATCAATTAAAAAATATATAAAATTCTGATCAGTCACTGATACCAGATAGTGATGTGGAATAAAAATGTATATTGGTTTCGGTTTTCAGTTATTTTGGTTTTGGTCTAGGCTTTGATGGTTTCGGTTTTGATTTTGGTTTTGATTTTGGCTTTGATTTTGTGGTTAACGGAGTTTTTCTAGCGGTTTTTACTAGTTTTAACTTCAGTTTTTGTTTTGCTCCACATCACTGCCCCCAGACCACAAAGAATATTCTGTTTTTAATGGAAAAAAAAAAAAAGAAGATATCCGTGACATGAGCTGTAACATGGACGTTACTAAAATGTGTCTAAAATTGAACCACATATTTTACAAAACTGGGCATGCGCACCTGCTATTGTCACTGAGACGCTTAAGTCATGCTGGGAACATGAAATTTGAAGGAAAGGTCACATTTTTTACCAATTTTGAACAGTATCAAATTTTAAGGTAATAATTGTTAAAACATTATTTTTCACATGTGAGTCAGAATGGAAACTAAACTGATAAAGTAACTATCTTGGTACCTACATTCCAAGTAAACCAACTTGACTCAATAACATGTCAGCACAAGTTACGAGTAGTTTAGAAATCCATCTTTTTACTTAATTATATATTTTTCAACATCCAATGTTGAACCTTAACAATCACCTGTATACCCATAGAGTTCATTTTTTATAAACAAGTCTCCAATAAAATCGTGAGTGTTTTTTCAAAAGTAGAATGGAATTCGTTCGAATGTGTTCAGCTATGGGCCAATCCCAGACCAAATTGCTTTTCTTTTCAAAAACAATGTATCGTTTCGCACATTTGAAACTAATGAAAGTGGAACCGCTTCGGGTAGGAACGATTCTCTAGATATTTTGACCATGGTGAAAGTTTTATCCATTTATAATATATTAATAAACTTTATATTTTATTAGTTGCTAATCGATCATTAATCATTTACTGTACCTTTGCCGACAAGAATATTGTACAGTGTTTTCAATCGCTGAAATATAAATATTATGCATGGACCAGACTCTAGTATAGTGTAAATGGTAGACACAATTAATTGATTTATTACAAATATGATGTGATTCATCAAAAGTAGGAAGTCGGTGGGTGTTATATTTTGGTAGAATAAGCCAATGGACCAATATTCTGATTAATTTATAGGTTGGTAATTTATTATTGTAAAATATGGGAACCAGTCTACCAACCTTCATAATATGTTACATGCACAGGTAATGATTTATTTATTTGAGTTGGATAAAAAGAATCAGAAAGTTTCATGGAGAAATGAACAATAAGAGGGAAAAAATATTGAAGGTAGAGGAAATGAGTTCAAGCCAACTTTCCAAGACCAAAAAGGTTGGGATACAAATAGAAAAAATAATAAAGAAACAACGCATAGGTCTGAAAGGAAATATTATCCAACAAATTTTCAGCCAAGTCAGAGAAAATAGCTCTACTTCCTGAAAGTTTAAGTCAACATGAAAAACATAAGCGGATTTTTCCTGTTTTCTTCAAGGGGGTAGGGCGGTGGACAACTGATAAACCAAAATTTGTTTTTAAAATCAACTTCTCTCATCCCCTCTATCCCTCTCCATCCCTGCATAAATATTGAATTTTCTCTGGTAGATGGGCTGATTTCTCCTGGACTCTTCTAAAGCAGCCATTCCCCATGGCCCCTTTAGCAAATACACCAAAATCAAATCTTCTCAACTTATTATATTATGCTTTCTCCTTATAAAGTGTTTCCCAATTCTTTGAAACAAAATTTTTAAAAATATAATCTGAGTCGCAATTTCATATTAATTCTGACGGAGAGCGTTTACTCGCAGAAGGAAACAACAAAATAAACCGTAAACACTTTGATGGTATTGAACTCTGCAGAAAACATGTTTTCCATCTACAGCCACAATGGCACAATGAGATTCACATGGAAAACGTTACCTAAATAAAGCCTACCCGCACTCTTCCGACATGTTCTTCCGGTATTTGAGGGCATGCAAGGTAGGTATATATTTCCACTACAGATCATAAAACAGAGCAGGTAATGCCGTAATTAAAGCCAGTAAATTTTTCCCAGTTTATCAATCACTCGCGTATGAAATATAAGAATGTTATGTATGCCCCCATTTCTCTAAAAGATATGACATACCGTCGATGAAGTGAAAATCTGTGTTATGTAAAAAAGTAAAATAATAAATTCGAAACGTAAATAAACGCCCGCTTAACTGCTTGATTTTAAACAGAAAACCCGAAATTAAATTCTAGCCAAGAAGCTGGCTGCTGGAGGTGATTTAAAAGGCTGAGTTTTAGAGCTTGTTGGCTGGAATAATGCAAATTGATGCAAACACTTTTGAGGAAAATGATTTTCGACTTAAATACTGTTGCTCGCAGACTTGCCTGATTTTTAAAGCTACGTTACTGTAGAAGACCTGAATTTGGCTTTGTTTTAAAGAAAAAAGCCTCATCTGATGAGATGTGGTAGAAGGCTAATATTTGTATTTTTCACCCCCAAAAACTTTTTTCAACCCTTTCAAAAATCCCTGAGCTAAAAGTACGCGGTATCATGGCAAAAAGAACAGTACATAATTTTTTTTGTTAAAATTCAATATACAAAATATTTATATAAGGTATAAAAATTACTTTTGACAGGGTCCGTTTCACTGTCCCCCCCCACCAATCATTTTTATCAAATAAAAAACAATTGTAATTTTGTGATGAGTGGGGATAGTATTTGATATGTCAAGGTTGGTGAAGCAGAATTGCAGATTCAGACTTTTTTTTAAAAAAGTTTAGTCAATTTTCCAAGTAAAATCATTAATATACGTTTATTTTACCCAGCCTCTTAGATATTATAAAAAGAAACCACGATAATGATTTTTCATTTTTACCATAAAAAATTTAAATTTTAAAAATTCAATAACTAAGGTAAAATAGGGTTGATTAGCAAACTTAGGGTGGGAATGTGTAGAAGTGCAAACTGAACTACAATTATATTTTTCCTATCATTACTTAGATCTTTCTGGTTTTTAGGGTTTTCATTAAAAATTTCCTTTTTTTTTTTGCCACATAAATTCCAAACACTTTTATTCAAACTCATTCTTTTCTTAGGCAGCTAACCAAGTAATAAAACTTATTGCTTGGAAATTGTAACAAAACAAAAAATGCCAAGCCCTATGGGTTTTCAATGTAAAGCAATAAAATATCAAAACGTCAAACAAAAGAATTATTCAGTGCTAATACGAGTAGAAAGAATCAAAATGTTTGTGAAAGTGAACGACTTGTACGATGATAAAGTTAATTGCGTGCATTTATTTTACTCTTTTCCTTTCACCTTCATCCGTACGATTAATAACTGTGGGAAATTAGCTAATTAATGCGGGCTTTTGTCATTTCAGTCGTGTTATAGCTGTGAGCTAACAGAAAAATGTATACACCTATACTGGTTTGGAAAAAATTCCAATTCGATGTTGCCTTTTTATCTATTGCGATGTAATCATCTAGATATTTTAATCACCCTCATAATTCATATGAAAATACAAAAAATTAATTTTTAAAAATATGTAATGAGATGGAAAAAAAAAAGAAGAATTTCTACTAACTCTGTGACATGTTGAAAAAATTAGCCCAGTTGAATGACGTTATAAATTGAAATAAAACAAGTTTCACATCACAAGAAATATTCATCGTTTGGCCTAGTAATTTCCAGTCTAGAATTTTTTTTATTTTTCTTACCTATGGGAAAATAATTTAAATCGCAAATTAGGCACTCTTTTTTTTTTTTTCCATCATTAAGTAATTTCCTCTTTTCCACCACAGTTTGGAAAGTGTGAGACGATTTCGTGTCAGTGCAGAATTCGCTTGAGTGGGTGCCAATTTTTAGCATTAGAATTTGATGCAGTCTGAAATTTTATTCATTCCTTCTTCTATTGAAAATTGGACCGATTTAATTTCAATGCGAATATAATGCAGCATAGAAAATGATAATAAATATTTTTTAACGTTGGTACAGGAAATAAAAACATTGTTTAGGTAAAAAAAAAAATAATTCTTATTTTGACTCAGACAATAAAGCTGACCAAAAAGGAGGCACACAATTATTGCCATTGCATGTGCTCTTGTCCTTGGGTAGATAATTGGGTTACATAGAATAGACTTGAGCAATGAAATATATTTTTTGCCAATCACTATAATGTAAGGTCTCCTTAATAAACGAAAAAATGTTTGTCATAAAAATGCCATAAAATATGAAAATTATGAAAGTTGATACGTGTATAACTTCATAATGAAATAAAAAATTTTCACATAGATCGACACCTCTATAATAGTAAATTCAATGTACCCACGCACCCAAGAGGCGGCTAGGGGAGCTTCAGCCCCCCTTAGACCTCAAATTTCATCGAAGAAAGGCTGTATAAAAAATTTTCCTTATGTCTTTTGAGTAGAAATTTGAGACTCAGTTCCTCCTATAGCAAATTTCTGCATCGAATAGAAAAAGCCGGATCCTCCTACGAGATTCTTTTTAAAAAACTTATGATTCTTTATAAGAAAGCCATTTTTCAACATTTTTAAAGTCAAGATGATGTTTTTTAATGATATTCATCTTCATTAATAATACATGTTATGGTGAATTTTGTCAATATAATTTCCTATTTTGCAGACCTCACAGATAGTTTGAATCAATTTTCAATCGAACTTCGGTCATTATAGAAAAGTAGTCAATTTTATGATATTTTAACGACTGCAGCGGACACAAAGTAAAAGCCCTCCAACGTAGCAAGAATGCAAAAAATGGCATCCTCATTCTCATAGTAAATATAAAACCAGAAACAAAAAAAAACAAAAAGAATTAATTTCACATTTTCACATACAGAATGTAAATCAGAATCATCGTATTTTGGCACCGACCTCTAAATTACCTAAACATAGTCCAGCAGAGCGTACAACGGGGGCCAAAAAATCAAATTAATATTTCAAATCGTGCACCTATAGTCGCATAAAATTTATGGTTTTCAATGCCATGCGAGATTCAATAATTCAGAAGCAGTAACTTCTTAAATCCACTGCATTGTGGGTCGTTATAAAGGCATGAGCGCCCATACACCATTTTATTTGGAATATCGCCGGCTCAAGTCTAAAACCGATTATTTTCAGTTGCTCCAAGATTTTGTTTGAATTTTTTTGCTAACTCTGTTTAAAAGAACATATTTTTTATTAATTAAGACTGACCACTGAAAAATTGGTTTTTTGATGCTATTTGACCTGAGCAGAAGGTACAAAGTCCATTTTCCATAATTTAGGAGAGATGAAAAATAAATTTTTTCTTGTACTTTATCTCAACAGTGTCATAGCATTTGTTAATTTGGATCTCAAATTGATTGGATTCTTCGAAAAACATGTGAATTTAATTATCTTCTATTAGCATTGACCAAAGAGTCTGTTTAATAGACAATAGTTTAGGAAATTTTACATTTTTTTCTAAAAAGTTTTCTCGCATGTCTGATATTACCAACATATCGAATCTCGAAGCAAAAATACGTCCATTTTAAGTGATTTACAAGAAAAATGTAATACCGTTCTTTAGGATAGACTTTTTCATTTTTATTGCCTTAGATAGCATACTCATTGAGCCAATTGATTTTATAGTCTCCATGTAAATTGACAAAAGCAGTGTTACCACCAAATATACTGATACTTTTATGGAGAAAATTCAAAATAGTGGCCAAAAAATTCTTCTCAAAATCTAGCTGAACTTTATGAATAACTAGCCAAACGAAAACTTATAGATGAGCTGTGCAAAGAATTCTAATAACCACTTTAACCCTTTTAATGATATCACAACTGGTTTCCACTTGGAAAATTTAGCATCTTTCAACTGGTAAGGCCAATATTAGCATACCAGGAGGTTTTCTTCAATTTGGCTGCCTTCCATTCGAAGACTTAAGGTATTTCATGAATAAAACTATGTACTGTATCGAAAGATGTAAAGGTAAAAACATATAACCGAAAAATTCAAACCGGCGAATAACTAGGTGTACCCAAAACGCGCAACTCGCATATCTACCTGTTTGCATCACCAATAGATCACACCGACCATATCTGCATCGAAATGGGATTATGCACTTTCAAACACTAAAGCACCAATGCTCAACGTTATTACTTACTTTTGTTAACACCAACAAATTCAAATCAAAACAATAAAAATGTACAAAGACTAAGAAAAACAACGAACCATACAAATCACAGCGACTCGTGAGTCATTTGGCGAACCGACTGAATACACATACACAGGTTCTGCTCGAAAAGGTATACACAGTGCAACTGGTTTCAACTTCTTCCAACTGCACACACACAGATTCGAAGATCACTTACCCGTTAGGTTTTTTTTTTCACATACTCTCTCGCTCACACACACTCTCGTCCAGCTATGCCCCGGTCTCTGTCACTCTCCTCCACCCCCTCTCTGTGCGATTTGAATAGAAGAGCCACAGCCACGATTTACTTTTACGGCGCAGAATGCGGAGTCTCCTGGCGGAGGAGCTATGGAGCCAAGGTGACCAAACATGTGTTTTCGTGGTCGGTTAGGTACATACGATTTTTTATTGAAGAGAGCGCTGGATATGTTAATAGTATTTACCTGTACGCGAACCGGTTGCACGATCCGACTGCAATACGTACACAATTGGTGCCACCACTGATGCTCGATTTTCTGCCTACATATTTAGAACACGTTACAAAAATGGATAAAATTTGAATTAGTGACCGTTTGAGTAATAGTAATTAGCAAAAAAGTATACGCAAAAGAAGTAAAATTAAGTGGCTTTTCGGATCGATTCATTTGGCAGGTGTAAATTATATAAGTCCAATTATTACAAATATGAAGCGCATAAAAAAACATCAATTTTTAACGAAGTATTTATTGATTTCAAAATTGGTCAAAAACGTAAAACTCTTCTCCAGCTAGTATACTGAATAGCCAGCCAACGGTTCCCACCCATTTTCTTTTAATCCGTTTTCCCTAAGAATAATCTTCCTTAACAGACATTTTCCCTTATTTTTTTCATGGAATATTTTTACCCTAATTTTTTCCTCTTAATACCGAAATGTCTAATGTATTATTTCCATAACGAAATTCTATTATGGAATGTTGTTTTTTATTAATACGTTAATTTTGAACTTGAAATTTGGTTTCGAACACTGCTATGCAAGAAAGGGGTGAGTTTACTTTTACGATTTGCACAGGAAAGCAAAAAAACACTTTCATTTCAAATCTCATGGCACTAGGCTGAGCTAAAGCACTTATATGACATTTTCTTATGATTTAACACTAAAGAATGTCTTGATATTCCCTTTACAGAAGTAATGAGACGTGCTACGAAATTTTTACAACTAATCGTTGGGGGGAAAAATGAATTACGTCCATTAGAAATCTTGGCTTTGTTTTCGAATGCTTTGTTTTAGAACCCCTGACATAGTTTTGATCATGGTGTATGATTTTTTACATAATCTCTTTGATGAAATGATCTGATCTAATGTTTCTCCTAATAGAAGTCCAAAGGTTGGTAGACACACTCATACTGACTGATATGTCGATGTCCAAATGATGAAATCGACTGCCAATATCTCAAACTTGATAAAAAATGACTTGTCAAGTTTTGAAAAAATATTTCTCTATTAGATGAGCCACACCTGCTAACATTTGACTTTGTAAGTTATTTACAATTTTCTTAGAATTTCATTCAAAAAGTTTTTCCTTCTCACTTGCAAGACTATAATATTTATAAAATGATTTTTAATTAAAATTTAAAGCACGAAATTACTGCTCTAAGGTCAAATAACTTATGAAGATACGACGCTGACTAACAAGTATCCAAGTGTTAGCCTGTTATACCAATGAATCAGTTATAATTGGTCTCAACTATTTCTCATTAAACGCGAGAATAAAAGAAACAAAAACAAAAGGAGCAACCCTTCGTTTTTCCTAGACTTTACCTGCCTAAAACGATATAATAGAAAATCTAGTAAGACGGTATAATCTTCGGTTTTGTTCTTTTCATTTAGAAAATTTTGGAGGCGTGTACATTATAAGAACTGACGTTTTTGTAATAAATATTTTTTTTTTTTAAATTACAGCGTTTACATCGTTTTAATAATATGGAATATAATAACTATAAGTTTACACGATTTGAAAAAATGTTTGTAATTTTTATAAACCTTCTAGATAATTGGATTCCTACACGAAACTCAAAGATGTTAGTGACGTAATTTGATATGAGAATAGGTTTTACATCGACTCAAAGATGGGCTACCAAGAGAGAAAAAATAAGGTAATCAGGTTAGAGGGTTTGGTTTGAAAATTATAGAAGTTTCAATGTTAGTTTTTAACACTTACTGAAATATCGGTAGTTGCTGCATATTGATTGGTGTTTTTCGTCTGCATGCTCTGGTGCTACCTGAAATCCTGTAAAAATTTACAAAATAAAGTCTTATAGTGTAAATAGACATATGATATGATCAAAAAGAAAAAAATCTCTTTCTTAATCAGGACAGTAACAGGAGGGGGGGGCTGTGGGGACAATCTCTACTAGCAAAGTCGTTTGCTCCTCTCAAGAATCTTGTACAAACTATGGCAGAATGGACTATGGTCAAATAGAATCTCTCAAAATAGAGATAATTTTAATATTTACCATGAGTAAGTCAGAATTGTTTCGTTATTAACTTTTTCAAATTTTATTTTAACGAATAAAACTTAACTCTGCTCAAATAAAAGGCTATGTAAAGATTTTAAAAGTAATGAATATTTTAACCAATCAATAATATATTTTACGATAAAGACTAGCAAATGAAGCCATCTCAATACTGAAAATAATAAGATTATATTAAGTGATAGATTAAGATGTAGCCAAACCGGTTAACGAGTGAGAAAGAAAATTTATTGGAAACTATAAAAAGTCAGATGCATGTATACGCTGCTTAAATTTAATTATTTGACAGCCAGAATAGGTAGTGGATTTTTAAACAGCATTTGTTTACTTGGAGTGTGTCCAGGCATACCAGACCCTGTGAATGATTTTCAAAAGTAGGTATTCAAGGTGCTACGAGAAGCTTATTAATTCAATTGGAGAAATTTCTGCGTTGCTGACAATATATTTTCGACGATTTCTAATTTGTGACATATCCAGTTCTTTTCAAATTTATTGTGGGGTTGATAATTTTGTAAACCTAATTAGTTATTCACTTTTATATTAAAAACATGAAATTCCTTTCAGACTAATTATAAATACAGAAGTCCACTAGCTAGAAATTATCAATAGCTCGTAGAATTTTTAATACACAATCATAACGAAAACCTGCTATAATTTGATTAGTCAGAAAATGGAGACAGCAATTAGACAGAAAAAATACCAGATTTCTTGCTTTCTTGAATATAAATTGTTGTTATTAGGTATTTCAAGCGTAAATAATATTTGAAAACAAAACAAGAAGTAGCATGTAGTTACCATTGAGGCCATAATAATTTAAATCTACTTCTCATATTTACCTTTTACTGTATATTTACTTATGTATTTATGTATTTATTTATTTATTTAAAACCTAGAAATATTTGTTTCGATCCACTGATTGGAACATAAGCCTCTTTAATCATATATTGACTTCATTAGGCTCCATGTCAGTAACTGGTATGGGTGAGCCCCCTTCTGATTTTCTAATGTTCTCTCCCTAGGGGCAGAAACTATGAGATTCTTTAAAAAATCGGACCTCTGGACGATTGAGTTCGTTTATCTGATGCGATATTAGATCAGAATAAAATGATCAGATAATGCGGATGTCTGATCAATTGGACATTGATTGAATCAGACAGTAAGATATATATTAATTCCTGAATGTTGGATTATTGCAGGACCATATAGTTAACGCCAGAGCACACTCTCATTTATGTATTTTGTTTCTCAATTTTCTATACGAATACGTTATGAAATAATTCATTTTTTCCCGCTACCTGGCTTTCCGATTTTAGCATCTGGAGAGAGGAAAATCATAGCCAAAGGTAGTTGAAACGACGAGGTCGAATATTTTGAGAATACGTGCTAATTTTACGAATAGCTTTGTGATTGCTAAAATTTAATTATGTATTCATTTGGTATGACCGGCTCGCACCGCAATAACTATTCGGATTTTAGAACAGCGTGAGAAATTCGAATAGGTACCATCTTCTGGTGATAATGGACAGCAGCAAAGAGTTGTAGCAAATTAGTTTCAAATTTTTGATCATTTAAATGAGGGCATTGTGCGGCCAATAAACAGGGAAAATTCTAGAAATTATGATTTTTTTCAGTATACTGCAGGTATTAAGTAATAACTAGTTGTTATTTAGTATAGGATAGGGTATTGGGGGGTGCTTCACCCCTAGAAACTACAAATTCATTTAATCTTGTATATCATCTGGTGGCGAAAATTCGAACTAATCACGTATCACTTTTTTTGTTTTTTTTTGCACTTGACACATTTCAGAATTGGGGCTTCTTAGTGTTACCTTATGAAATTGAAATTGCGATTTAATAGACGGTATTTAGTTACTCATATTATTTTGTGTATATTTAAACTTTGAACAAGTCTATAATTTCCATTTATGCTTATTCTTCCCGTGCCCTACCCTAGAAGAAATCAGCCTACATTTTCATCTAAGCAGAACTGAATGAACACGATACTATGTGTACGTCAAACTTTCTACATTCACCATTTCTGCAGAAAGTAATATGTATCAGAAAACATTATAGTATATTCTAATGACAATGTAAAAACTATACTATGAAATTCAAGAAAGAAGGCAGTCGAGAACATAGGTATTAAATATCACATCATATAAAACCGAGATTTCAAAAATTATATAATTCATTTCTCCAGAATTTTTGACGTGAACTCACTTCAATGTTGAAAAACTAATAATTAATTCATTACAGCAATCAAACGTTTTGGGAACTCTTATATGGATACATGCGATATCGTGCTGAACCGTTTTTAGAGCATGCCATAACTTGAGGGGAAAAAAATTGCCCTCGAGGAAAATTATACTATACGTACGTAGATTTTAAGGTAGCCTATGCAATATCTCAAGAATGGATTAGTTGGGCGGATTGCTCTTGTCATTACTGTCCAAAAATTAGTAACACACGAATGAGAGTAAGAGTCTGGAAGAATGAGAAAATTCCAAGGCAAACTGGCTGAATCATAACATAGAAAATTAATAATGAAAAATTGAAAATTATTTTTCTGACTACCAAGAATTTGGGGAATTCGTCTGTGAGAACCAAAAAAGGCTAGTTCACGGGATTAAAATGTGGCCTTGTAAGTGGCTAATGATCTGGAAAACTGATCTTTGATAACCAGATACATATTCTAATCCAAATATCTTGGTGTAAATTGAAAAGTTGGCTGTCCAACACAAAATTTTGGGTGGTTTTCTCTTTGATTAGCAGGTGGCATATTATTTACGAGTATATGCAAGCATATCAGTCGAATAAACATTCAGTATGGAAGCTTTATGCCTTATTCATGACAATTTAATAAAGTTAACTCTTCTATACGAATTGTTTTTAGTCTTCATGAATTTCAAGACACATGGTTTTAGTCCGCATTTATAATCGACTTTGAGATCTTTTGATTTAACATAAGCATTAAAACAGTTAAAAATTTGAGGTCAATTTCACCAGCAAAAACTACTAATTTGCTCATTGCACTGAGAGAAAAATTACATACTAAATTTCAATATCTGCATACTACACGTACCTCGAGGACAGTTCACGTTTTAAATAAAAAATTAATATGAATTTATTCGAAATTAATGAAAAATATTAAAAATTGATACAAAATATTGAAAATTAGTAGAAAGTATAATGTTTAAAATTAGTGTGCTGTGTACTGAAATTTTGTATATTTTCTCATAAAACCTGAATAGACCCAAAGTTAGTATGCAGCAAAGGTACTATTTTTGAATATTTTTTCAATTTTCAGTGAGCTAAAAATGGCCAGCGACAATTTAGAAAAATGTTTGATAAATCTAAGAATGTTTTTTTGATTCGTTACGATTACATAATACTTCGATAGTGCAGTAAGGTGGCACATAACATTTTGTTTTAAAAAATTGTAAAAAGGTTTGAAAAGGAATTTAGACTTGGGTAACGGAAATTTAAGAAAAGGCTCCAACAGTAGATTCTTTTCGAATATATCGATGAATGAGTAGCAGCTAGGATTATAAATCTTCAATTCGATGGTATAATAAAGCCGCTCAGTCTATTGATAAAATCTATGTAAAGCATCGACAAAACTACAACTATTGTTATTCCACAATATTTGAAAAGGTCTTCTTCCTACTTCCCTGTCGACAACTTGTTTGGCTTCTGTGTTGATCTTTTGATATCTTTTTTCTTCTTTTCTTTAGAAACGCTTTAATTTAAATTCATACTCGTACGTATGAAGGCTCACACTCGCACACAAAAGAAAAGGTTTGCAGCAATAAAACAGTCACAAATCGTGGGTGTAACTCGTGTAAAACTAAATATCTTTGCATCTCCACGTTTATAAAATGGCTATTCCATCAATTATTTATTTTTCAACTGTTTCTAAACAATACTGTACCAAATAACGACAAAAAAATAACAAGGTAGGTACCTATAGGTATAACTGGGTATACCAAAAAGGAGACGTTATTTTATTACTTCTAAAAAGTCTTCACCTTTTTTGTTTCTTTTTTTTCTTCTTTCATATAGAAGTTTTTGTCGGAGTACATTCAAAGTTTTCTTTTTATAACGATAATTTTTATAAAATCTGCAAAAATTTCAAAAGTATGCTCCAAATTAGACTGAATATTGAGAAAAGTTTACCAATCTACAGATTTGTAACAAATTATACTAGTTGATGCTTAAAATACAGGTTATGAAATCAATGTGGGAGAAAAAAGGATAAATACTCGATTATGTAAGGTTAAAGGTAGAATATGTAAATAATATTTAAAAAGTTGAATTTAAATAAAATATCCACTTATCCAGTAAATAATAACTGCATTTAATATCAATAAACCCAACCTAAGTGTTACTTGTAAGGAGGGGACTGGGGAGGGTAAAATGTATTTAAATATAAAATAAATAATCAATTATTACAATAAGCAGGGTATTCCTGTTTGGCTTTGCAAGCAGACATCAGTGAATCAAAAACTTATTACAACTTTTTGTCTAAACTTGAAACTGAATGTGCTGTAATCCTTACACAAGGACAAACATTCAGCTCTTATTTTAACCAAGAAATTATGCTTGAAATTATTTTTAGAGAAAACCAGTTATTTCAAGTACTACCCACTTAGATAATACTTTTCAAGATGAATAAAAATTATTTGTACAATATTTTGCACAAATTTAAAATTGAAAGGACTACAAAAATTTCCAGCCCAACTAAGCTAGCACTGAACTTTTCAAACTTGAAATTATTTCATTCCCTTCAATTTGAAGTTTAGGCAAAAAGATGCAGTGAAAGTTCCGATTAGCCTCTTCAATTTCAAGTTTAACCAAAAAGTTATAAGAATAATTTTAATTTATTTTGACAAGCCGTCAGCATGTAATATTAAAAATAATAATATTAAGCATCAATTTTCAGAGGGAAGCTCGAGTTAAACGATGAAATTATTTTACCATAATAATATTGCACACCTTCAATTTTAAATTTGTACAAAAAGTTGTTTTCAAAACTTTGACTTGTATCAGTAAGTACCATTTGTAGATGTTGGCTTGTAAACTCAAACTAGGATGCTCTACATATACAATTAAAGAAAACTTGCCCCCATGAATAATTAATTTCATCAAAAATTCTGGAAGAAATAAAACACGAATGGGAATTACAAGAAAAAAATGCTTAGCCCTATTACTTTTTCTAAAAATTCTGAAAGAAACTTTAAATTTGAAAAAAAAAAACCTGCTAAAAAAAATGAGTCAAAGCTTGTTGGCTTACAGGTGAGGAAATTTTAAGAATGCATTCTTGTATCATTTTTTTTGTTTTTCACACGAATACTAGAACATTAATAATTCTTAATCTCCATAATGTAGATTGAAAAAGGATGCTGTTATGTTTTGTTTTTTTTTAATTTTCTTGTAGGAATCATTAAAAATAAAGTCAATAACAAATTAGTGATAGTTCTTACCTTAAAAATGTATTGATACTAGAATGGCAGTAATTTTCGCTGTATAAAACCACATTTCACTAACAAATCACTAGGTAAAAATACCAAATTTATTTTGCATCGATTTAAATTAAACAACAACAACAACAACGACGACGACGAAAAGTCAACTTTTTTCTAAATAACGTTAAAATTTAAGATAAAAAATATACATACGAGAAGAGCAGGCTTAAAACGAGTAACATTAAAAAAAAAAGAACGATTTCCTGTCGAGGAATCTCAGGATTTACACGCTACTTGTCAAAATGGAAAAAAATAATAAAAAGGGGAGGTAAGTGTTACCAACATCGGGACACAGGATACTGCTACTTGTTGCAGCCGGTTTGGTTTTTTTCATCGGCTTCTTGCAGTAAACAGAGCATATGTGCGTGCAACAACTATAGACTAAAATCTTCTTTGCCACCAGGTGCGATGACAACTTCCGATCTCAACTAATTAGTATTCTAAAATGATATTTCTCATTTTTTTCTTCTTTTAGTCTATCAACGTTTCGTCAATGAAACGTAGGTATAGTTCGTTAGCATTTCATCTTCTATGGTAAACACAATATATAAATCTCAAGTTGAATGAATTGAATCGATCATTTTTGAAAGGGAATTTGTCAAAACTTGAGGCCTTTATTCTCTGTTCACTTTGAGATTGCCAAAAACGGAACGTCAAAATTCACATTCATCAACAATTATAAGTAATTATCGATCAGTGTGACAAGAAAATCGAAAACGCCGCCATTTATATTGTTGCTAAAAGTGAACAAGTTTTTCTTTTCCTCTCCCCGAAGCCTCGCAAACTGCAGTCTTTTTTTTTTAGCAATCTTAAAAATATGAACAGACTGTAGAAGCCAAAGGGTGTAATGAGACATTTTTAATAAATCTTGGATATGCACAAGAATGAGAAGTTGATGTATGAACCAGTTTTTATTCATAATTATGGAAAAGTTGAGTTGTATCAGTTTTATCCATTGAATAGCTACACATTTCTCATAATATTGTAAAGTGATACAACTTTTGTGGAGGGGTGGGGGGTGGAATTTCACTAAGGTGAGTATAGGGGGGGATTAAAGTAGGTCCCTTTTAGGCCTTTTTTTCATTACTAACTCAAAACTTTTTGAGTTGTATCAGTTTTGTAGAGGGTGTGCGATATTATTTTTCGGTTAAAAAATTACTTATCCCTGTGCCCTTGGCTCTTGGCTTCTAAACGCCGAAGTTGAAAATTTCACATGAGAAGAAAAAACTGAGACGTTTTTGAAAAATGTATTAATGTTTCTTAAAATAAATTTTGGTTTAGTTTTCAGCCATAAAATCATAAAAGAGTCCGATATCAAAAAGTGCAAAGCGTATTTTGGTGGTGAGAAATGACGCCAATGTATTATGCAATTTGTCATACAGACAGGGTATGCGTCTTGCTGGTTCTGTTATAATTTTATCCACCCAAAAGTTGCATTTAGGACCTTTTGGAGTCGTGTCGTAGTTGTATTTTTATTGGTTTTAAAATGTTTTTTTGCCTATTTTAAATTTTACACTTAGCACTTTTTGGAATCGGACTCTTCAGTTATAATGACTTGTCTCAATAAACGACTTCCCACGTAGGTTTATTCGAATAATTTACATATAATTTAAAATTATAGCAGCATACAAAACAGCAATGATTAAAAATCCCAGCAGCATTGGCCAAACGACACCGTAGATGTCTTGTCCGTCATTTCCTTTTTTTCTCCTGGGAAAATCTGGTGTAAAAAATATATACTTAATCAAGAAAGTTGACTGGTTATTATTTTTGGTTTCTCAGTTCCCTAATACATGAGCCATAACGAAGGTAAGTTTGTAACTTACAGTTTGTTGATAATTTTGTACATATTTGAAGTGGTGGGAGAAAGGGCTAGGAGTATATTATGTATTTCTGGAGAAAATAGTTACTTTTTTTATGTGTCTCAATAAATAAAAAAATATTTAATCGTTGACTGATGGAAGTCCAGTAAACGAAGTTGATAAAAATGCAATAAATTGATACACAAATTCCAATCAGTTGAAATTTTTTAAATCAAAGAAGGTAATTTTTTAAAAGATACAAAAACTGATAGTAAGGTATTGTAGTACCTACATTTACAGTTTCTCTTGGTGACTGAATTTTGAATTTAATTTGTACCTCAAGTCCCTTTTCTCTTGGACCCAAAAACGCTTATCTAATCGGGTACTTATAGAATATTATCAATAGAAAATAAAATACGATACAAACTGCTCCATTTGGCCGTCAAAATTTTATAAGGTCCAGATTCATCGACACTAAATTCTGCAGATTGCGAAACAGTTTCTGAAAATAAAAATCAATATGTTCGAGTTAATTTTTGCATCTGGAAATTTTAGTTAGGATAGGTGAAAAATTGTTCTCAAGAGTTGGGGGAAAAAATTGTTCAATTTCTGCACTCATATATAATAGGTGACTGGGTACTTACAACTTAATTTATCATTAGCTAGAATTAATATTGATCCGTAGAAGGAAAATAAATATTTTTACCAATAGACTGATAAAAAAATCAACAAAAATTAATTAAAAGAAGTACCTACAAGTTTTGTAAAATTCTAATTAATTTAAAAAGCTTTAGTAAATTAATTTCAGAAAAGTCTTTTGGAAGAAGAAGAAAGATTTCCAAACTTTGATTAATCCATCCCAATCGCGTCAAATAAATATTGATTTGATACATAGTAGGTAATATTTTTTACCTGAATCATTACTTATGGAGTGTTGAAACCATGAAAATAGGTCTGTGAAATTAACGGCACATAATTTACTTGTGGCATTCCAAAAATAAAATCTGCAGCAAAATTCACAAAATATCACTAGTGCACAATTTTTTAAATAAAAATAGGATAAAGTTTCTTACGTTGGACATCGACAATTGTTATTTATCGTGCATAACATTTCACTGTCTGGGCAGTCAGAGGATACATTACATTTTGGACGAACAAAGCTTTTATTGACTTCTAAAATGAAAATATTTCATGTTATTGAACAATAATTTACTTATCAAAAATATAATTTCGCGTTTCTTTGAACAAACCACTTTCTCTTACGATCGGCCCAGTCATGAGCTGATCAGATGTAGAATTGATCTGAAACTGTGTAGTTGATTGAAAAACGTCAAATTCAGAATTAGTTGTAGATGATGACAACTCCAAAACATTCGGAAAAGAAGATTTTAAAGTTATGGCATAAATAAAAAATTGTAATAAATTCATGATGCACAACAGTTTACTCAGTTAAAATCATATTTTTAAAACATTCTATTGGGTAGATAGGTAATTTTTGGAAGAAACTAATTTTTATTTTTAAAATTCCATTTTTCAGGTTGACAAATTAACGAGCTTTCGTTTTTCCTCGAACAAATCCATTAAGTAATTACTTGACGCATTTGTAGTGCCACAAAATAATTTGCGTGACAATTATAATACAAATAGCATGCATGATGAGACTCTATTAGGTAGCCTCATAAAAAACCACACGAAATTAGTGAACTTCTGCTATCTAAAAGTACGAAATTCAATAGAAAATTTTGTAAAGAAATAACAATAACAAAGCTACAGTTTATTTACTATAATAACAATATTGGAAAATGATTATGAAATTTATCACAGGTATGATTCAATCAATATAACATATTTTTACTCGGATTAAAATGATGGGGTTTTGGTATTTTAAAAAGATTATTATATCAAAGTTATTTATTTTATTCTTGAATCCCGCACACCTTGTTCAAAGGTACAGCAATATCTGAGAAAAAAAAAAACGATAAATATAACTATTAATTTTTTTTCGTGTATAAGAAGGAAAAAAAGAAATAGCAGTGAAATCTTGACAAATAAAAATAATGGTCATCTTTTTTTTTCTTCAAATAATGGGGAATAATCGCATACTTTAAAGACATTGGCATAGTCTGCAATTCAATATACATATGTATATAATTTCAATTCAAAAACGCCCAAGAAAGTTTAGTCAGTTACTTGAAAAAAACCGGAACGAGAAAATGACTGAAAAGTGTCATTCATGGAAATAGTCCAGGGAAAAGAAATTAATTTGGAATAAAATTTCTTTAAAAAAAAAATCATAATTGAAGAAATTTGAAAATTTATAATTCAACTTTTATCCTGTTCATGATTAATAACTTTACATATTATTTTCTATTTTGTTCATTTATTTACTGCAAAAAAATGAAAAATACGTGAGATAATTCGACTCTAGCTCTAAATGCTTTAAACTAAGCAAAAAAAATTTTAATTTTTCTATTCCTACAATGATACTTTACACAATCAAAACGTGAATTCAAAAAGTTTTCAATTAAAATAGAATAATTACCCATTTTTTTGGGATAAGCCAAATTCAAATTGTTCATAATATCGATAAATTCGGATAACGGCTTCGTTAATCTTGCGTTATACAACTTCTCTTCCCATACAGTGGTCACGGTTTGTCCTGCAAACACAATAAATATTTATAATGATTAATGTTGATTTTTCACACGTAGCACGTTATAAAATCATGCATCCGAATGAAAGTAAAAAGTTTTGAAGTAATCTTCACTTTATCTATACTTGATAAATCAAACTGGAAATTTCCCCGCTAAAAACGTTGCAAAAAGAAGGTATTAAACCGCATGAAGACTATCAGTTATTTCGAGGGAAAAAATTAAATTTTCTGAGGCGTCTTTTTTTGTATGTCTTGAAATTAATACACAGTTGACTCAAAGATTTTAAAGTAACAACCTCGTGAAAGATACAGCACCGATTTCTTTCAGACAAAATACCAAGTATCACAAGGATTACCTTTATAATCGTGAGCAGGATATAATTTGAAATTATCCGGCAGTGTGAAGATTTCTCTATGCACTGACTTGAACAATGTTTCTGGATCACCTTCTTGAAAATCGGTACGACCACAACCTCTGATTAAGAGGGTATCTCCTGTAAAGGCGACACCCTGTTCGAATGAAATGTAAGTCATGCAACCTGTAAATGAATAAGAACAAAATTGAAGAGCTGAAATTACGATATTGAATAAACCAGGTTGTTTTTTTTTTCACGACTGCGATGGAAAGTTAACCTTACACTGAATGAGGAGCCTTCATTTTATTTTTCAACGTATTTTTCGGATGTTTGGGCAGTCATTAAAGATTAATTGATATTAAAATCGTAAAAAAAAATTCTCAAGCGAGGTTGAAAAGTTGAATGATACCATTAGTATGTCCAGGCGTAGGTTTGGCGATCAATTCATGGCGACCAAACTTGACTTTACTGTCTGGATCCAACAAGATATCGGCTTTGGCACCGCTAGATCGCGATATAATACTTTGACAGCCAGGAATTAGCTGTTTTAGCTTACCAGTACCGGTTACATGATCGGCGTGCATATGAGTATTCACTGAAGTCATTACATAAAATACATGAAAAAATCTGATGCAATACGATCATGGTATAAGAAAAACAGATAATAGAATATTCTTACTGCAATAAACCAGTTTCAGCCCTTGTTGCTGAATGAATTGAGCATCTCGTTCGGCTAATTCTAAAACAGGATCTATGATGACAGCATCCTTAGTATTGATATCAGCTAATAAATAAGTGTAGGTGCAGCTCTCTCGATCGAATAGCTGCAAAAACACAATGTGTTTTAGTAAAAGAATTTGTGTTAGTAATTTTCTCAATTTAAAAAGGAAACTGTTGAGAATTCATGGGCAGCTGAAAGATGTAATTTTGTTAATTGCTTTGCATCATAAGTTACCTGCCGAAAGAGGAAATCCTTTGAAAACTGATGTTCTTCGGCTACACTCATGATGTTTCGAAATGTGGGAACGAACAAATGGATTTTAGAAAATTTCAAGAAATTCGAAGCAGCGGAAATGTATCTGGTAATTGACGACATACAAATTGCAGCACCTCCTTATGATTTCCAAATATCATCTCCCTGAATCATTGCTGATTCTGACTGATAAGAGTACAAAATAGCATGAACGTAAGCCAAGGTCAACTTCCTCCCTGTCCCTCCTCATCATCAATCATAAATTTTCTTTCGCGACTGTGACTGTTGAGTGCTGACTGCTGCGAGGGAAGCTTTAAACAGATTACGAATTTTTTCAAGGTCGTATAACTGTTTTAGAAAAATTAATCATATTATATTTTGTCCCCAGCAGCCCAACCACTGGTTTAGCGAAAGATATGTTCTACAAATCAAAAACATTAAAAAAAAAAAACTTGGAGCAACTAAATAATTGAGAGAAAATGCATGTGAATGCATCGGAATCAATATTTTCGAATTAGCTATCCTAAAAAGTGTACATATTCAGTGGCGTATCTAGACTGACCTCAAGGGGGGGGGGGTCCATCATCATGACCCCCCCCCCCCCCCGTAAAAATTGGAGAATCGAAAAAATTAAAAACATTTTTATTTTAAAAAAAAGGTCAAGAGGGGGTCCCGACCCCATGGACCCCCCCTAAATACGCCCCTGTACATCTTGATGGTACAGTCTGTTCAAAACTGTGTATTTCGTTCAAAATATAAGTATAACTCTCTTCCAATGCCATAAAATGTTGTCTTTCTCATTGAAAAAATTAATCTCGTCGTGAGGATTGAAAAATTGATAATTTTTCAGACCAGTGGCGGATCCAAGGGGGGAGGAGGAAATCCCCCCCCAATCCAAAAAAAATAGACCGATAATCCACAAAAAATTCGATTTTTTTGAACCCCTCCCCCTTTATGGTGAAAAAAACATAATCTCACCATTTTAGCATTTACCATGCTTGAAAAAAATTTGGATTTCCCCCTCCCCCGTCCCCAAACTGGAGCTCTGGATCCGCCACTGTTCCAGACTTGGCTTACATGCTACAATGATTTCCAATCAAAAGAGAATAACTCAATAATGTTATTAATTTTTTTTTAAATTTGTATTTTGCGTTCTATTTTCTATTACCATAATAGATACCCCACCTTTTGTGAAACAGCAAATAAAGTAAAAAATAATAAGCGGTGAACTTTACCCTTACTTATGTAATGTAAATATCGAACTATAGGTACAATTAAATGAAAGATTATTCATTTACGTTATTTGATTTTATCCTTCAACTCTTTCGAGTCGTATTTTTAAACATTTATTCACTTCTGCTGAACAATTGTTTTTTGTGATAATTTTATACATAAGTGGTCAAAATAATTACTATAAGCATGTTTAAGTCAAAAAATAATTTGTTCAATTTTTGTGGCCTCGCAGCTGGGGGCTCGAAAAATTTTTTTTTCAAAATCGAGAGAAGAGCTTCTACCCATTTGAAAAAAACGGATTCAGCGTCCTCAAATTTTGATGTTGTCATCATTGGAGGTGGTGCAATCGGAATGTCCATTGCTTTCTGGATAAAAAAAAAGTCAGCTGGGGCTGCTAAAGTTTTGGTGATTGAAAAAGATTTAAAGGTAAAAAAATTTAGACGGTAATTTTTTTTTTTTCTCTAGAAAAACGTTTACGTTCCTACTTTTTTTTTCAGTACTCAACAGCATCAGCGGTATTATCAGCAGGTGGTTTAAGACAGCAGTTTTCATTAAAAACTAATGTTTTATTGTCATTATTTGGAGCAGAATTTATAAAAAATTTTCAAAAATATTCGTGCTCAAAAGATGAAGAATTTGATTTTGGATTCAAAGAATGTGGTTATTTGACATTATGTTCGCAAGAAGGATTCAGTATTTTGAAAGAAAATCATGAAAATCAGAGGTAATGAAAAAAGTGGAAAAAGTAAATTACGAATGAATTTTTCTCATTTTATCAGTACGTCTCCAAAAATTTGTAATTTGTTATGTCAGCTTCACTAATCTCGAATACTTGTCGAGTAAGAGATTGCATTTATTAAATGAGAAAAACCAAAATGTGACTTAGGTTTATTATAATGCCTATTGTAAACAATGGCGGATCCAGAGCTCCATGTGGGGGTGGGGATCCCAATTTTTTCAAAGCATGGTAAATGCTAAAATGGTGAGATTGTGTTTTTGTCAGCATAAACGGGGAGGGGTTCAAGAAAATCGATTTTTTTGCGGATTATCGGTCTAAATATGAAAACACACATCTTGGAGTTTCTAATTTTGTTTTTTTGGTTTGGGCGGCAGAAATCTTCCCCTTCCCCCCTTGGATCCGCCACTGACTGTAAACTATTATGGTGCACAATTTTAAATTTTGTGCACTTACTTCAAAATTCTAACCCTCCCAAAACCCTCAATTTTTATCTCAAAATTCGAAATAATCTCATATTCTGTACTCTGTCACTCCGACATCCATTTTCTTGTTGTAAGTTTAGTTTACTTCAGTTACCTAAATTGACTATAGTTTTATGCTGAAATTACAGACAATGGGGAGCTGAAAATCAACTGTTAACACCGTGTGAAATGAAAAGTAAGTTTCCATGGCTAAACGTTGATGGAGTAGCTCTTGGATGCCTCGGTTTAAAATATGAAGGCAGGTTAGTATAAATATTTTATATTTTCACTCATGTGAAATAGAAATGAACTTGAAATTCCTGGTTAAATTTAGTAATTAGGTACTAGTATATTATATTGAATTATTCAAGAGGAAATTGAACTAATTTTTTGTTTTAAAAAATTTCAATGATGTATCTCAAGAAATTATCATTATCAATTTTATCAAGCAGCTAAATTTTTTTCTTATAATGAAGATAGCCGTCGATCAGGTGGTTCTCTCGTGACGATTTATCAAACAAAATTTATCTTCAAGCATGCAGAAATATTTAAACTTGATATCTCCGTGGTCGAGTTTTATTAGAAAAAAAAAGTTTAAAAGTCTAATAGACCTTTTCAAAAATTTATCTTATGAATTATTATTGCAACTTGCAAACTTTTTTTCCACTGACCCCTCTCTCCTCAAATGTAACTTCCCACCGAAAAAATTCTTGAAAACAAAGAGCCACTATGATTAGATGTTGTTTATTATTGTAGGTATCACGTTTCTACTCGATGAAAGCGTGAATTTTTTCTACATTTCTGATTGTTTATTGTTTTGCGGAACCTAGTTTTGATCCTTGGTCATATTTAACAACACTGGTATCCGAAGCGAAAAAATTGGGAACTCATTTCATAGAAGGTCAACCTATTGAATTTTGTTCCAACAAGTTGAAAAATTGTACAAGAGAAATTCAAAGTATAACAGTGAGTTTGAATGAAGGTCTAGTATTTTTTTACCATCTTCGTAAGAAGGTAGTCTATTAAGAATATAAGGCTACTTTATTTTTCTTGTTTAGATCAAAAAATCAAATGGAGAAATTGAAAAAGTGAACTGTTTAAATTGCATTTTGGCAGCAGGAGCATATACGGGAAGGATCGCTAAAGAGTTATTGAACCTGGATAAACGTGAAAGTGGATTACTCCAATTTGAAATTCCTATTGAACCTCGGTATGATTGTATAATTTTTATCTATCGTGAATAAATTTATTAATTTATTTCGTAAAATAAAATAAAGGAAAAATGTAAACAAATATCTTCCTTGAAGCTGCAGTAAAAAAAAAAGAAAAAGTCCAGCTCCTTAGGAAACTGGGATTAAAGCATTATATCAGAACTTTTTCTCACTTCTTCTACATGACATAAAGCCAATGAATTTACTGATTTTAATTTTTGCAGCAAACGTTTCATTTATTGTTACGAAAATCCTGATCTCGAATCAAAAACTCACATGCCCATGGTTATAGATCCAACAGGAGTGTACGTAAGGTAAATAAAATTATAATTCGTAAATTTTTGCTTGTTCAACTTTTCAGTATCTACATAAAAAATGATTTTTATCCAGTCAATTTTTTTGAAAATTTTGATAAAATAAAAATTGAATAAAAAAAATGTATCAAGTATAGCTATTGAACCAGTTTTTTCAGAAAGAAAAAAAAAATCCCAAGTATATTTTTGAAAAATCCCCACTTGTATGTACATCCACTATAATAATTAAACCTAGTTATTTTCATTTCGAATGAAAAAGACGAGAAGGTAATGCCAACAAATACATTTGTGGATGTTCACCTGGCTGTGCAGAAGAAGAACCTGACAACAAAAATTTAGAAGTGGACTACGAATACTTTACGGATAAAATTTGGCCCATACTGAGCTTCAGAATACCATGTTTTGAGAAACTGCGGGTAAGAAAAACTTTACAAATCAGAAACTTAGTCCTCAACTTTGAAAATAAGAATATCAATCTTTTTGTTTGTCACGATTCAGCTGAAATCTGCATGGGCAGGCTATTACGAGTTAAATGAATTCGATAAGAACGGTATAGTGGGTTACCATCCAGCATACAGTAACCTAATAATTGCGTCTGGATTCAGTGGTCACGGTAAAAAATTTACATAAAATAGTTTCAGGTGCATCATGAAAGACTAGACAATTTTCTATCAATACCGAAAAAATTTCTTTGTACTTTCAGGTCTACAGCACTCTCCAGGGGTTGGCAATGCTGTGTCAGAATTACTAATTGACGGATGTTACAAAACAATTGATTTAACACCATTATGTTTTGACAGGATTATTGAAAATAAACCACTCCTAGAACGAGAAATCATTTAGTGCTAAAATAATGAAGAATTCATTTCATTGGGTGCTACAAAAGGAGCTTTAAATTTTACTCGAAATAATTTATCTTTGTATTAATGCGAATTTTTCACTTGGAAAATTTAATACAACTGAAATGTATTAATTCACGTATAAGTTGTCTACTCTCAATAAATTATAATTATGATTTTCTCTTCAACATTTTTCAATTCCATAAGTTGAAAACTTGATTTTTTTTTCATTTAAAATTAATTAATAAAAAATTAACTTTGACAGTATTTTCAATCAAATACAAAAACTTTAGCCGGCCAGCAGGGAATTTTAAGAACTTGAAAAATTTGGTAAAACGAGAAATGAAATAAGAAAATAATGCCTCAAGGCAAATATTTAAAAAACAAGTCTTTTTAAATGGTCAATCAATACTTCCTGTAAGCCAGCGATTCATTTCTCTGTCTTGAAAATAATTTACCCAAATTTCTCCAGCATTTCCATAATACGAATAAATATTCCTTCAAAAAAAACTTTATAAAATTGAGAACGAATCAATTTAATAACATAATTTGTCATCAAACTGAAACACCAACAAACTGAATTTGAAAAAAATTTAACAACAGATTCGCAATTACACGTAAGGAGTAACGAGTGTTACAAAATTTTTCAATACGTGAAAATAAAAAAAATTAAAAACAACTCCTAATTTGAGACAATTACACGACTGAAAATCTCCAAGAAGTAAAAGTTTTTATAAACAATGCTGTTGGGTGTCAAGAAACCTAAAATCAATGGAGGACAAAATTAATTCGAATAGTGTACAAGTGAACATTTCAATACACTTCATCAAATTTTATGGTCCCGAAGTGGGGTGTCCACCAGAAACACTAAATAATTAACAAATTCACGACTTTTTTCCCGACTTTATTGAAGAATGGGGCTAACTTTTTCACAAAAGTAAAATTCATTTTTATACGAAACAAAAATTAATAATAACAACCTTTTCATTTTACAGTTAGATTCAGAAAAATCAGGACATCATGGTTCTCCAGACTTGGTAGACACACTGTCAATAAAAAATTACCGATGACCAATTTTTTTGAAATTTAAATTTTCTCAAAGTTGAGTGGTTTATTTGAAAGCAACAGAATTTTTAGTTGAAAATTTTTTGGCAGATATTGTTGGGAACGATAGATAACACGGAAAAAAATTGTAGTAGTTCAAAAATAGGTACATGAGATACCACGTAAATGTGACCGGATAAAAATACTGACGACATTTAGGTAATCGAGAGAAAAAAAAACGATGTGCAAATACACAATAAATTATTCGCCAAAGGTATCACATCATCACAAAAATAAGGATGATCTCCAAACTTATAAAATTACTGGTAAAAACTATCATTGTAAGAGGGATAAATTAACATTACACGTATATTACACTAGTATACAGAAATGTTTTTCGACTGAAATTTACAAATCGAGAAGATAAGAAGTAGGATACATTGAGATCATCGCGCAGATTTATACCCGAAGTGCAAAGTTTGTTTTTTTGCTCAAAAATAAATTTTTTTTGCCACAAAATTTAATCTACTTCGTTGACTAAAAAAATTATTGGAAACGACGTCGATTCGCGTGATTACACTTTATGTCCCCTCAGTTCAAATCACTGCCACCGTGTCGAATTATATTATTATTATAAGATTCGCGTTTATTACAACCCAAATATTTCACGTATTTCTTATTTTCGTAGCTTTTCTTCTTTCTGGAAAATGCGTCCTTGACAAGACGACTTTCAAATATCGAATCGATACGCCAATATCCTCCTTTTCGAGATAATTCGTGCGGATGTGGTAATCGTGGAACATGGTAAAAATGTGGATTCAACGATAAATTGTGTCTGATACTGTTCTTCCATCCTTTTTCGTCCGTTTCTCTGAAACATTAAAAGAAAAAAACCTTTAAATACGCGAAAATAAGGTTATCAATTAGAATGCTTAAATTATACGCCAATAACAAAACGGTAAATTCCAATGAAAGCAGTGATTTTTCGAGCGAGCTGAGAGAAAAATTGCTTCAAGGTACGGAAGGTAGCAAATTCAAAGAAAAGAAATGCAACAAGTCCAGTACTTAGTACTCGAGGAGAGCAAAAACGTGAAACTCTCAGAAGTACCTCTACAATAGTCTTGACCGAACAGAACGAATAAATATTACTATTCAGAAGTTCTTATATTATATCTTACGAACAACTGAACAATGATATGCAGGAAGCGGATAAGTCCACTTTTTTCAAAAACTAAGTTCTTCTAAAGTTCAATTGTATCTAATATTCAAACCTAATTTTGACAATCCTTATACATTTTTGGTGAGTTTAAAAAATTTCATTGTCATGGATTGCTAGGTCTTAATAGCAGTCGATATGACTGAAGGCTTTGAATATACTTCACTTTTTTCACATTCTCATTTCGCAAAACATCGAGTTACTTTCTAGATGACGATACATGCTGCTCGTTTGACAGTGGTGGATCCAGAGCTCCATTTGGGGGGGGGGAATCCAAATCTTTTCAAAGCATGGTAAATGCTAAAATGGTGAGATTATTATTTTTTCAGCACAAAGGGGAAGGGGTTCAAGAAAATTGACTTTTTTATGGATTATCGGTCTATTTTTTTGGGTTGGTGGGATTTCCCTCTTTCCCCTTTGGATCCGCCACTGTCGTTTGAGTTAGTAAAAAGTGTAACTCACCGGTAATATTTGTAATTCTGTGTTATGTACGAGTAGATGCCGTTTAGCGTCAACTGCTTCTCTTTGGTCGAGGCGATCGCCTGTACGATTAATTGACTATAGGAATAAGGCGGCCGGCCATCGCCGCCGTTATCAATTTGAAAGGAGAGCTCGCTGGGGAAACTCGAATTCGCACGACTATCGTTATCCGCCGAGCTCATTAAATTAACATTATTAAAGATCTTAATGCAGGACCCGTTCATGTATCCGACGTTATTCGCTAGTTTCACATTAGCAGGCTGGTTTAGGGTCGTCAATTTCGGTATGCTGATCTGCTTGAAGGACGGATCCAGCATCGGGTTGTCACCGTTAGCGATCACCCGGTAGCTATTCTGGAAGTCGACGTTTTCGTCGCTATCTGGGTTCACCAGCAACGTGATCTCCTGAATATTGTCAGCTCCGTTCGCCGCCTTCACGTACACGATCTCAGAAACCTCGATGTTATTTTCGTGGCCACCAGCCGAGTGCTCGCTCTCTGTCGACTCGAGGATGTCGGCGTTCTTGCAGAAGCGTTCGTAGAACTTGAGGGCAGCTCCGTTGGGTGATGAGCTGAGCTCACCGTCGGTGCATGGATAGGTGTACGAGTGGTCGGAGGTGAAGGCGAACGTGTCGATGACGCTATCGTTGCTATCGGAGAAGCGTCGCTCGGCGCCACTCGACTCGGCTGGCGGTGAATGTGGCAGAAGTGACTCCTCGTCGTTCGACGTCACGATGTCCTCCTGGTAGGCATAGAAGAGGCCAGAGTTGTCGACACCTTCGGCCACTGCGAACTGATCGTCATCATCGTCGAAATCCTTTTTCACGATAACGACCTCATTATCTGAGGCCGGCTTCACGTCCACCAAGTCAGCGGCTGCACTCGCTTCGATGCATTCATTTTTTATGAAAATATGGTGGACGCCGTCTATCGGCGACGATAAGCTCTGCGACGTTTCCGTCATGTCGTCATTTTCTAATGCGAATTCGAGTCGAGTTGTGATGGAACGTCTGAAAGAAAAAGTGTAGGGATCATTATGACACACCAAACATGTTCTATAATATTTCTTCTATCAGCTACGCCATCAATGTTTGGTCTAAGGGCTCATATAGTGAATACATCACACTGCACACAAGGTTATTATAGAGAAAGTACAACATTTAGATGACGATATTGTGCTGAGCATCAGCCTTGAGTGCTCATCTCATATCTGTACCCTCATGATCTGAGCTTCAATGGAACTCATAATAACAAACACTGCCTCAAAGGATTTGCCACTTTATTTACACTTGTCCTGATTACTTATGTCGTTCACTTGGTTCAGTCCAGTCCTAAATAGCCTACTTTCTTTATTCTCATTTTTTACGAAGTTATCGAACAAGGTCAAGTAAAAATGCCACGAGTAATAATAATGTTGTCATAAATAGGAAAGAATTTGACAAATTCCATTAAATAGTACATGGGTGTTCGAATAAAATTACCATTTCAAATTTTCATTACATTACAATCGGAAAGAGTGGAGAGCTAAATTATGCTTCAAAATAATCAAAAGATTTTGATACTCTCTAACGTTTTCGTTGAAACTTATAAATTATCAAAACTTTATACTTTGTTCTAGCACAGCAGTCCCGTCACTCTTGTGACACTAAAACGTCATGAGTCAAGGGGTCTATAAATTGTGGATCAAGAATTGATGAAACTAATAAGACCATGTCAAGTAAGGTTTTTTGGATAGTCAAGTTTTTGGGGATTATTAAAACTAACGCATTGCTGTCCCTCAACAATTCTGCTACAAAAATGTCGGCTATGGATGGACACTTATTGTTAGATGATCTCATATGAGAGAGTTCATAGTACTTTCTCACTTATTTTCATTACGTTGTTTCAAAATATGTCCATAAGGTCAATTCGTACAATAAAAATAAACTTATATCGATAGGATATAATCATCTTTAATGTAATAACTTAATATGAAGCAGAAACAACCATCATCAGTGTGCTATGGTATTCTACCAAAATACAGAGTATGATGTTGCAAGAATTTATAGTCATACGATCTCCTATCAGTCATTTAAGGAATTTCTCAAATGAGGAGGTGGCAAAATTAAATATGGGCACTCACCATTACATAATTTTGACAGCAAAGAACTGATCTATACCTGAGATAAAAGCTTTAGTGATATATAGCTTGAACATTTCGTACGATAGAGCTCCTCGACCAACACTGGTCTTCGAAGACATTTCTTTGAATATTACCAAAGTTGGATATTGAGGTTTACTTACACATTATAGGGTACCCGATTATTCGCATCAATTCATTGTTTATCAACGTATCACAATAATAACAGTTTGATATTTAAATTTCATACAAGAGCACTGTTTACGAACTTCTTCGCCAAGTTTATTTATTTTGTATTTTTTATTATTTTTCTTTTTTACATAATTGACGTTTTGTTTTCGTACTGCCGATGTTACCGATCACACAGACATACATGGATTCATGTACACAGACACACACGCGTCCTGAAATTTTTGCAGAACGTACAGAATTTACCTCAAGGAAAACAGAGTGCAATAATACTACAGGATGAATACAGAGAAAAAAATACAAAACGAACAGCGCTTCGAAATATGTTTGGGATGGATGCGCGCTCTATAGGACAATAATGAATGCAAATATTCGAAATCGTTAAGACGTTAACTTTACTTTAGTGCACTCTTTAGTTTGTTTTTAGTACTTCAGCTCCCCTCTCGTTCTCGTGTTCTTTTATCATTTTCATTTATCACAATTCTGCTGTGATTTTACCTATTTCACCGACATGAAAATTGAAAATTGAAATATCTTCAAAAATTAAAAAAAAAGTTTCTAAATGAAAAGTAATGAAAATTCAACATTTTAAACATCTTTCATTCGGTTTGTTTCACGAGTAAAACTAATTTTTCTCGAAATTAGTGTATCTTTATGAAATAATTGATCAAATCTTCGGCTTCTCAGTTCAGCAACCATGAATTCAGCTTTGCAAAATCTTTTCAGATATAGTCGTTCTTCACTTCGTCCAACATTTGCAGCTCCATACTCTGCTGTCGCCCATGCAGTCGAATCGGAGGTAATTTACGTTTCATAGGTTTTTAAATTTTCATCGGTACTTCTTTTTCTATAAGTCTTACTAATTCTTATTCAGGCTGCTGGAGAACCTGACAAACTCTACCAGACGATTTCTATCGAGATGCGAGCTAACGAACACTCAAATATGACTAGCTACAGTCAATTCGCTCGAATGGCTGCAGGACACCTGGGAATCACCATAGGAAGATGGTATATTAACCAAAATTTACATATTATTTGATTTCTTTTATAGCTTACGTCTGGTAGACTTCCTACGAAAGAATGGAATGGGATAGTTTTCGTTTATTTTCTACATAATAGTTCAGTTCTACAACTTTTTCAAAACTGCATTGTTTCGATTAACCAGTGAAGGTACAGATACTCTAAAATTTTGTATCAGTCATAATTCATCAATTAATGCGAAAAAAATGAAATACTGTGATAGTTTGTTGTAATCACCCTTTCAAAATGTCAGACATAATAAAATTTAATATTTCATCACTGTAGGTCATGAAATATCTTTTGGTTCCTTAAATGGAACAGATTTTCTATTTTATACCGGCAACGTACTGTTGAAATAATTGTCACTAATTTTTTTACAGCTACATAGCACCGACGTTCTATCAACGAGATAAACTCTGCTTACTCAGATCAGCGTTTACTAATAAGAATTGTCGAATACAGTACGAAGTCAGAACATATTACAGATATATGACCTTTCATAATTTAACTGGATCCACAGCTGACACATTTTTAGAATATATCGAAAGAAATCTACCGGAAGGCATAGCTCTGAAAATTACGAAGGTTGGTTCAATGTTAATTTTTAATTCCTTATGGTTACTTATTACATACGAAGTAATTATTGAACAATTTGTTTTTTTCGTTTTTGAATTTCCATCTTTAATGTTCTTCAAGATTCAAAACGTTCAAACTTAGATCACCAATTTATGGGTACTATTTCCATAAGACAGAATTACGCTCTCAACACGAATAGGTGCCTTCTCTACGTACTCTATTACAAAATTATGATACTTGGCTTTCTACTGAATGCGACTCAATATTTTTTTTTATGGACAATATTAGATAATTATTACGCTTTATCGTAACCTCTAAATTCCGTAGTTTGAATACCTCAACGTTATCAAATTATATTATTATGTTTTGAATAATTGATACAAATCTTATTCAAAATATCAAAATCAGCGCGACTCTTGCGTTACTATAAATTGCCTCATACGTCATGTAATTATTAATGAACGAGTTGAAAATGCATGTAAAGTTAATTCGATCTTCCTTTAATTGTAGGTTGAAGTACAGAAACTACCCGAAGAATTGGTTCAACCACGTGCGGAAGAAGAAAGCTCAGATTCGACTGAGACAAGTTCGGAATCGGAATCCGAGAAGTAGTTCCCACGAATGTATTCCTCTTAAGTTAGTGAAAATCAATTTGTTATTTTTGCATGTCTATGGTTAGTAAAAAATTTTCCTTTTTATTTTTGGAAATCCCTTCATTCGCTGAGCGATTTTAAGCATTAGAAAAATACTTTCATCCAAATTATTGCAAAAAAAAAAAAGTACGGTAGAAAATCAGAACAGGTTTTTAATATTTTTCATTTGTTGTATTGTTTTTCAAATTGAAGAAGGCGTTTATGGTACTACGTTCAGTGTGCTTGTATGGTAAATGACTGATCACTTACTTTTGTAGTTGTGTTCTACTCCAACTTGCTTTCATGAAAGCAATTCTAATATTGTTGATTTTCCTGGAATACCGACTTAGAAGAATTTTCTAGCGCGTATATATATAATTTTTGTGATAGAAAATTGAAATATGGATGACAGATTTTTTTTCTCCTCCACTTCTCAAACAGTCGAACTTTTTTGTCGATTTTAGAAAGAAAAAAATCATTTTTCACTTTTCTGAGTATTCAAGTTGAATAAAATCATAACTGAATTTTTCTTTCGTAGAATTATTTTTTTAGACACTATTTTTTTCATATCAAATTCTTTTTAAATTTTTCCCATTATTTATTTTTATAACGAAATTATTTTGAGAATTATGTTTTTTGAATAACGTGAAAAATTTTTGTTATTTTCTGGGTTTGAAACTACAATCTTTGGATTATCGAAATGAATGCTAAATTTAACATTATTTGTAGGTAGTATGTTTCCCATAAAAATCCAACAATGAAGTTGGAGAAACTTCTGACAACCTTTGCTGGAGGCAATTTTTTACACGTATTGCTTTTCATCCTTCACTACTCACCAATTGTAGACAAAAATACAAATTTCTCCAGATTTTTCAGTTCCTTAGGACGTTCTCGATGTTTCATTTTATATCCAAGTGGAATTTCGAATCGGTGTTACTCGAATTTGAATTTCTGCGTGGTTAGGGGAAAAACTGAGTAATTTTGCTTCATGACACCCCTCCCTAGAATGTTGTTCTGGGTACGCCACTGCCATTGAATATACCCTCTTGCCTGTCACTCCATTTCTTTTATCTCGAAATAATGCCAAAATAGGACAAAAACACCCTGTATGTTAACATTTCGGTCATCAGTTACTGAATAATTCCTTACACATTCAGCGTTTTGTGAAGTGTGTAGTTTCTTATCGCGTTTCGTATTTCTTTTTTGTATTCACAAAAGTCGTCAAAACTTGGCCAGCAGTGATTTATTTAAGGGTTGCTCAACATTCGCGACACGATAAGGAACAAAATGTAAAACAACGCCTTCACGGTCACCAGCACGGTACGTCGCCGTATTTGCGTCGCAGCAGCAGCGCCAGCGCCATATTGTGTGGCGCAAATTTGCTGACTTCGACCTTCTCGAGGTTGGTGGCGCACGGCTCCCAGTAACGCTGGATTTTGGAGCGTGGTCCGCGGCGGCCACCTTCGAACACCTCGTCGTCGCACGGCGAATAATCGCACGAGTACTTGCGGTAGTAGCCGCGGCAGGGTGGCAGCACGTCCTCGCAAATATTGCACGGCGGGCCCTCGTGGATCTTACGGGTCAGGTCCGTCTCACCGCACAGGATCTTGCGGCCCAACTCGCCGTGAGAAGCCTGGTAGGTGGTGAGCGGCGTCTTACACCACAGTGGCCGGTTCGCATGGAAGCCGAGTTTGGTGGTGACGATGCCAGCGCCGCAGTCGTCGCGGACGTACTCGCCGTGCTGCCAAAACGGCTCGTCGACGTGGCAGGAGACGACCCGCTTGGGCGGTCGCTTGTCGTAGCACTTCTCGGCGACCTCCTTGGGCGTTGGTCGTTTGTACTCGCCGCATTTGGATTGGCTGGGGCCGGATTTGTAGTAGCAGCTGAAGCCGCTGCCCGTAGCGCCGCCATGGTGCGCCGGCTTGCCTGCTTTGGGTCGTGGGCAGTCCGCTTTGGAGGCAGTCGACGACACCGAACGACAGGGTTCGCAGTCGGAGAAGCAGTCATCGGGGCGTGCTTTGGTGCAGTATTTCACCCGTTGCTCGGTGTCGACGCCCTTTGTCATCTGGACGTTCTGGTAGAGTTGCGCGTTACCGCGCACGTCGCATTTCGTGTCGCACTTATCCTCCTTCTCCTTGGAGTTGCAGTTCTTTTCGTACCGAAAATTTGGTGACATGAACCAACTGGGCAATGACTGACGTGTCGAGGCAAAGCTGGCGGCGATTGTCGCCGAATTTTACCTCATTGCCTGGCAATTGTTCGTTGTATTCGGTTTGTTTGACCTTCAAAGGGCTGTTGAGGCTTATGAGTGTTTAATTTTTGAACGAAATCCTGTATGTTTACGTTTAATAGGAAGCAGATCCGTGAACAATTGAATTTTTGTTTTGAAAAAATTAGATAAATTTATACTTGTAGAATTGCATAAATGGTTTCAAAATAACAAATTTTCATTTATGGGTAATTCTTAAAAAAGTTTGGTATTTCTTGTTCCAACTCAATCGCATTATAGATTTGATTACACCATCTGTAAATAATATAAATTAGGGTGATCCTTGTTCGTGTAATTATGGTGAAAATGTTTTTGCAATTCTGGTTTACTTGTGTATGTACCGATTTTCAACCTCCTCGAGGCTCCACATTTTTTCAACTGGGGGGTTGATATTTTTGTATATTTTTTTTAAATTTCATCATTAAATATATGTATGACATTTCTGCAGGGTGGGAAGTAAAAAATTTCAACTTGAAAATATAAGGACTATTAGTTTTTACGGTACCCTTATTCGAGTTTTCTCTGCCCCTAAAAGGCCATATTTTAATAAAAAAATTTCTCTCTTCTCAAGAACGCACATGTTTCATTTATAAAATTTATTTCCATCAATTTGAGTTTATTTTGTTCACGTTGACCAATGCTCACCATATTTGACATTTTGATACTGGATTCATTGGGCTATTTTTCTTACATTTCCATATATCTTGGAATTCTGGAGAATTCATCAGTACTCCTATAACTCTTGCTTCTTCAGGACTGTGTTTGTCAAAGGTAGAAACTTTCGATGACAATGAACACCAAGCCTATTCAAAGATGTGAGTTAATTAGCGGACAAATAATTTGAAAAAATGGTAATTTATTACTGTGTGTGGTAGATACGTAAAATTTTTCTTTAGATCGGTATTTATGATTGTAATAGTATGGGTCAAATGCTACTGAATCTATGACAGAGTTCACTTACATTGGCAAAGGATAAAGTGAACAACTGCTCGTTTGTAAATCCTTCAAATCCTTCTAAAAGTGGTTCAGTTCCGTTGGTTTGAACGTAACGTCTGTAAGCTAGTAATGATTCTTTATACCCTCCATTATCGGCTATATTTTCATCCAGTGTTTGGATGCCATCTACCTGTAATACATTTCAGTTATTATTTAAATACCTACCTTGAACTTTTGGGTCATTTGATTAATGTGATAAAATTTATCAAAAATACTGACATTCTCGCCACCGATTTCAATTTGGTTGTAAGATTTTACAAAACATGAAGTACGATTTTTATATTCGGCGAGTGTATCATTTTTCCACCATCTTCGAACGTTACCAAATTCATCATGCCGTTTGCCTGAAATTGAAAATACCAATTTGTGCAAAATTAACTCGCATGAATCCGAAATTTATTAGAGCTTAGTGCTTTTCATGCATTTGGCTAGAAAAATCGGTATACTACCTTCTGTGTCGAATCCATGGGTTATTTCATGACCCACGATAAATCCTAATGCGCCATAATTCAAAGCTCTAAAAATATTTTTAATTCATATGAAGGCTGTAGAGTATTTAATGGAAATACAAAGTGAATTTACTTTGCTAATATAGTATAATCATAAATACTACTCACTGCGTAGCATGTCCCTGGAATGGGAACTGAATCATTCCCATAGGGATAACTGAAATAAAATCCCATGAAATTAGAATCAGTTGAATAATTTCAAATTGGTTCGCTTGTGTTTTATCTATTTAATTTGAAGTTGAAAGATGGCTTCTGGTGGCACAATAAAGAGGTGTGAGGATAAGTACTATGCTCGAAGATTTATATTCGATTTAAATATTATTACAGTATGTTTTTGAGTGAAATGAATTAATTTTTGTCTTGGATAGGACTTAGAAGAGATAAAGGTTATTATTTCTATCAGATAGTTTGTATGACATTTTAACAATAATTTCAACCTACTCATTGTATTATCACTAGATGAATAAAATGCATTGGTCACCAATGGGAATGAGTCATAACTAAAAACAAATACATAAGAAATTAGTAGATAAGTACAGATATCTTTGTTTAAGACTACCTTAAACTATATTTTGAACATTGTAATATTCATTTTAAAATTTTATTCGTCTTTCAAAGGATTGAATTTTTTAAACTAAAATATGTATTCCCCAAACAATTTTGTTCTCTCTGTATTCCAAGCCAGTGAGACACTTAGTAGGGGCTTGGGGGTTGAAGCCTTGTCCTCAAGCATTCCACTTTACAAAAAAAAATATTATTCTTAACGCAGGTTTTTGATGAATATAGAAAATTTAGCAGGGAATTCCCAGCCTTTGGACATTTTATAATAATTTAGAATACAAAATTTCTTATTTGTTCTTGGTCTCTGTAGATAACAAGCTAGACACTCAAGTACCTACTACCTACCTGTCTGTTGTAAAAGTATTGATAAGGTTACTTACGTGGCTTCCTCGAGATCATTTATATTTCTGAGAGAAAGTAAAGTAATATTGACTATTTCTTGTTCAAAAAGATAAATAGTCTTGAGCATATCTTTTGGATAGATTGTGTACTGCAAAACGATAGTTATTTATGGAAATCGACTCTTTTCTCAAAATTATTTTCATTTTCGGTTTCATAAGAGACATATAAAACATGCGACTCGATTACGATTGGTTGATTTTTTAAAATAATATAATTATAGTTCACTCATTACAACATTCAATCACGTGTTTCATGTTTCTCTTTTGGAACCGTAAACGTATGCTTTAAATTTAACAAAAGCTTTGGGCTTACATCTTCGTAATACTCATCAATTTCAGTAATATTATACAACCAGTCAGGATGAGAGACGTAAGTTCTCATTGTGTTCAACTTTTTTCTCGCTTCTGTCTTTGTTTCATTATCCATCCAGTCGGACGTCTCGATAATTTTATCAAAGCCGAGTCTCAAGTTTTCTACCATTTCTTCTGTCTGGAAAAATAATTCAGTATTGAATTTTTTGTCACAAAAAAACTTTGTGCTATCGAAGTGTCTTTCAGTTTTCTATCCATTTATAGTAAAATGGTTTTGAGTAACAAAATGTGTAAATAACATTTAGCATGTGTTATATGGTTTTTAACATTTCCAATGAATCATTTCAACATACAAAGGCAAATTAATCAGTTCAAAAAGTTCATAGTTGAATTTATGTTTGGCCCCTATACATGTACTCGAAACCCAATGTACGTATCATATAACTGGTCATTGAACTCACCCTACTTTTCGAGTAAAACTGCAAGCCTGTAAATAAAATTACTTACTTGCCGTTGATATTCAGCGACACTTGGATCATTTAAGAAAGTATGAGCTAAAGCAAAGCTAAAATATTTTCTCACTGTTCCTTGGCATAATTCTTTTCTATCACGACTGTTAAAAAGAAATAGGTATAAAGTTATATCAGTCATATGAAAATTATGTATCGTAAAAGCAATATTACCGCCAAAGGAGTGCATGATTTTTATACGATTTTTTTTTTCTACTCGTACCTCTGGTAATAGTTCATCTGTATTTTATTAGTGAAAAAAGTAAGCTTTTTCTTTCGAGTGCAACAATTATTGCACTAGACAAAGGCTTGTGCAGCAAATTTTTGCCCAATTATGAAATAGCTTGCTAAACGAACCAGTTGTGAACTGTATTTTTTACAACAAAATGCTTCATAATGCTGGAAGATTAGATAACATGCTATAACTATATGCTAGATCCACAATATTGTGGGTTAAAGCAGTTCAAAACTGGTTTTTCGCTAATTAATTCTTCAACTATGAATTTTTCAAAAATATGTTTGGAACAAAAGTTGTTTCTCATTGAATTTTCTACAACTTTTGTATCACGCATTTTTTCGTATCTTCGTTAGAAACGAAGATAGAGAACTTCAAAATAAAGCACTGTTTCTCAAACACAAAAAATGTAATCGTATGTCATATTATCGTTGACAATTCGATAGATTTTCGTTTAGTTCAAAAACGCTTTTAAATCAAAGTTGTTCTGTGTACAAATCTATGTTTAAAAAAGTCTCTTGAAGGCCCAAATAAGCCATTAGAATTTCCGAGTTAGCTCGGTTTTGAAAATCTTCAATATTGATATTTGAGAAAATAATGCTTTATTTTGAAATACTCCATTTTCGTCTCTGACGAAGTTTAAAAAAAAATTCTAAATTCAAAAGATAGAAAATTTGATGAGGGATGAATTTGTTTCAGGCATTTTTATTTTTGAAAATCAATAGTTGAAGAATTATTGGCAAAATTATAAGATGCACTCAAAATTATTTTTAATGGGCATTGCTCTTTTTTGCTTCAAGGTATCGATGTGTGAGTTAGCTTACGGAGACTCTAATCCATTTGTTCTATAGTTCGTGTCCAGCATTCTTAGTTCATCTGTTGTATAAAGTCCGATTTCTTGAATGACATCCCACCATAGTGCAGATTCTACATTAAAAATCAAAATCAAAACAGAAATCAATATTTTATATTTATGCTCAACTAGGAGTGTGGACCTGAGTAGTAAATCCCTTAGGGCACTCGTCATGAAATACTCTCTGTACCCAAGATTTTTTGATTTTTTTGTATCAGTTGTATTGCTTCTTTTAGGTACACCATATCTGATACAGCAATTTTATCCTTTCCACTTTCCAAGTCGAGAGTAATGTTCGTTCCTTCAAAGAGTGTAGTGATATATTTCTTCCAGTCAAGCTAAAAATGTTTTCTTCTAGATAAATATTTACTTGATAACATGCATTTATAGTTATATGAAACAAAAACAATTTTCATAAATCTGGCAAGAAATGAAAAAAAAATCATACCACAAGTTTTCCATCAAATGTAATTACTGCAGAATCAGTATACTTTTGAAGTTCGTCAATTGTAAGTAGTTTTGGCACTGGAGTTTCATCTGGTATGAATTTGTTTTCCTGTTTTCAAGTTTGAGAGGGTTGAAGATTATTAAAAAAATTGTAACTTTGAACATACGAAATTTTTTCAAAATATTTTATTTTTCAACTCGATAGGTACCACGTTATAAGTATTGCTGGTCTTTTTCCAGTTAAGAAAGCTGAGCTTCTGCGATTAATTTTCTAGTGTTTTGAGATTTGAACCTTGAACCACTTACCAAATACATTCTTTCAAATATAAGTAGAACCAATTTGTTTGCCATTTGTTTGAATTTTCTTTTGTATGATTTGGATTTTTTCTTTAAACTTTGATCAAATACGTTGGATACACTTCGTATGTACTGGTAAAGTTCTACTCCAGGATCTTCTTTGTCATCATTCGACCCACTAGACATGGGAAATTTCCTCTTCTTTTGCATCGATCTCACGTAATTCGAAAAATCTCTGCAAAAATAAAAATTCAGCATTTCAATACATTTGTCAATAGTGGACACGGTTTTGCAAAACGTGATAGGTCCATTCGGAGATTTTTCACAATTAATTATATACTTGGGCATCGAATGTACATATTTTTGTTGGTGTGTCTTCTAACCTTGTATCTGAAGTCTGAACAGTCTGGCCAATAGGAGATAAGTTATATTTTTTAACCAATTAAAAAAAATCATTTAAAACAATAATAGGTAAAAATGCCATAACTTTTTTTTTTGTTGCTTTTCTGCAAAATGATCAAAAAATTGGACTTATTCCTCTTTTGCAAAAGACAGTTTATCTGCAAACTGGTTTATGTGGGTTTTCAAATTGGACATTATATATTTTTCTTTTTTTGAAAACCGGACTAAGTCCATGGAAGTTCTAGTGGTTTTTTTTGTTGTAAAATTAATATTTTGAAGTACTGAAAATGCGATCAAGTCCAGACTCCAGATTGGGTTCAAAGAAGCATCGTTGCTGAAAAGTGTTTTAATATGACCCAAATTTCGTAGAGAACATAGACCCTTTCGCAGAGACCCATTCTAGTAAGTTTTCCTCGATTTTCTTTAAATCATTTTGGATTTATCATAATATTTTGAAAAAATACTCCAAGATATAAAAAATAATTGTTGGAATTAAATTTTGATTTTTAATTGAAAAAGGTCTTTAATAAATTAGTGAAAGGTTGAGCGTTATCTGTTGTCTGTTTTAAATCAGTTATAAATAAGATAATATAATGTTGCACTTACGGTCCACTGCCTGTATAGCCAGATGATTTTGACACTGAAATGCGATTTATACTCCGATTTTTGGGATCCGCGAAAATGTTGACGGAGATCAAAAAATCCATGTTCAAAACTCTTTTCATTTTGGCGGCTGTTTTCACCCAGTTGAATTTACTTGACGGATAAATTAGTGGAGATTTAGTAGGAAGTCCTATTTGTCGTAAAACATCATACAAAGGTGCTAAACCTTTGTCATTCATCGAGTCTGCAATATTATCAAAAATCTTAATGGAGACAGTGCCTTGCCTGTGTACAAATTATTTCAATTTAGAAGTGAGAATATTGAAGCACTCAATTCCACGAGGTGCGCCAAGTGCAAAAATAATTTTTTTTTTTAAATGAGAAAAATTAACAACCTGTGAGTCTCAAGAGGTTGGTTCCAATGTGGTTTTTTTATATTCACCAGTTCCTCACAGTTTCGCAAAAAAAAATATATGTTACTTCCATATTTTGTGGGGAAAGTGGACTTGGAAAAAAAATTGATCACTTAGCTGACTTTGGAATCTGAATTTCTACACTTAGCTCACTTGGGAATCTGGGCTCAAGCTGTGGTTACAAAATAATATGACTATTAGCACTGATCAACCATAGTAAGGAGATTGGCATCCCTTTCTCTACTCTAGTAACTCATCTATTAGCTTAACTCTGACTTGAAAATAATTAAATTCTCAAATATTTTCATATTACCCGTAATCAATATTATGAAAGCTTACCTGTGTCCATGCATGAATTATATAATTGTTTTGCTGATTCAACTGCTTTACTGGGGTGTACTTTCTTATCACTGAGTACATCTGTCAAAAAATATTTAATTTGGTCAAGTAAAAAAAAAAAAACAATTTACCCTACAACTTGAGTATAAAACATTTCGTCGATTTGATCTTACCTTTAACAGATTTTTCAATTTTATTTTGCACAAAATCAAAAAAATCTTCGGCCGATTCATCTTCTACCAACACACGGGCAAAATTTCCACAGGCATACTGGTAAAAATTATCGCAAGGATCAACTGATTCGTTCATACATGCCTTTAAATGGTTGGCTGAGAGGTGTACGGAAGGAATGATTAAAAGACATTTTCAAATGGAGGAAAATTATTTGAAAGGAATCTAAATTTATTTTTAGCAAGTTGTACATAGAAAACGTGATTTACCTGATTTTTTGCAGTCGTTCGTTTTACATATTTTTTCTGTTGTAAGAGTTTGAATTTCTTGGCTCACTGATAACAATAAAATAAACTATTAAGAATTATTAACCTTGAAAACAGGCTCTCAAATTGATTGAAAACACAAATTAGAAAATTACATAAAATTAATTTCAGCTTCCTATAAGCCTTATTTCAAGAACGTAGTCTATTTATTATTTGTAAGCAATAGTGAAAATTTCAAAATAGACTTATAGAAAGAAGAAAAATTAGTTTACATATTTAATTAAATTTTAGTCAACTTACACACGACACAGAATATCAAAAACCAGAACAATTTAGACATATTGAATTTTCGATAAGTACGTTGAATTTTCACCTAAATAATGTTTTCCCCATGATGATCAGATGAAAACTGTTATAAGTTCACCTAAATAAATTTAAAAAGTGCAATATATTTCATAGAAACGTGTTAATATCGAGTTTATCAGTCGGTAATATTACGATATTTTGGCATGTTTGATAATCAAAAGCTTCTACGTGCGTTCGTAATTATCTCTAAGGTCTTCGATGAAAACATTTTCGTACTTTGAAATCATTCGTATTGTAATCTTCTTATCTCGTAATTAATTTTTTATTCGCATTCTTTGGAACATAAAACAGGTACCCACACTACCCACAAATTACCCTAATTATAAACTGGGTATACCTATAGATATATCCAATTCAGAGGTTACTTTCCAAAGTGTAAACTTGACAGCAAAATTAAAATTCTTTAGTTAGTGGTCGATTTTAATTATCTAATCGTTAGTGATAAGTAATGTATGTTTTATAGGTAAACTATATTCGACACGATCTGAACTAATTGGGTGCCCCCCAAAATCAAATTAGTACTAATTTAACCAATCGGGTGTCACCTATAATTAAATTACCACCAATTGAACCGATTGGTTGCTAGCTAAAATTACATTGGCATCAACTGAATTAATAGGTTGCCACCCAATAATCAAATTGGAACCAAGCTGAATACCTGAATTTAGATCCCAATATCCTTTAAAAAACTTTTTTTCTTTTCAGTTACATCATTTCGATAAGAATTCCTCATTTATTTCAGTAAAATGATGTCCAGTAAGGCTAATAATGTTTTCTGTTCTTACTGGCATTTTTATACAAATTTCTTAAGAAAAATTTTATTACAAAAATTACAATAATTATGTTATAAAAAGACAAAGTGGCGTTTAATTGCTGTATACTCGATAAAAAAAAGTATGGAAGTTGAAAAATCTTCATTTATGCGAGCTGATAAAAAAATATTATTCACAGTATGAAGTAATAGCTTTACACTCAAACATTATTCTCTGAATTATTATGACACGAATATTTTACATCGCAGTTGCCTCCGTTTTCCTTGAACTGGATAGCTTCTTTTAATTCATCAAGCATTGTTTGATATTTGATGCCGTTCGAATTATTTCTATAATCAAAAATGAAAAATATTTGTATTTTGTTCTCTTAAGTTTCTTAATTCGAAACAAGTGGTGTTAGGGTTTCCTTCAGGTGGGTTATATTAGGTGGGCTCAGTAAATCAAAAAATTAATTTTAATTTTTGTTTTTCATTTCGATGAAAAATGTATTCATCAACAAAACAAACATTTCAGTTCTACTACAGAAAAAATCTAATGGAATGGACACATTATTTTTTTTCTTCAAAATGTGGTGCACTTGAAGGCCATATAAACAGTTTTACCAATTATTTATAATAATTTAATGAAGAGTAATCAAGGCAAGTTCTACTGAGTGATTCTTTTTGCTCTATCTTTCCCAACCCCGTGCCCTTCTTTTTACCCTCCAATGTCCCTGCAAATTTTTTATCAAATTAAAAATATCAAAAGTTTGTTATTTGAGCTCAAAATACCCTTTTTCGTGGCCTTAAAAATGGTTTGAACAAATAGACATAGTTGACCCTTTGAAAGCTATTTGCTAATAGTAAAAAAACTGCTAGTAAACTTTAAATCATCGTGAATACTCACATTCCTAAAAATTCAGCAGCATTTGTCATTATTCTTCCAGCATTTAAATATTCTCTAGCTTTTTTTGGATCTTCGCACGCTACTCTGTGCAAGCATTGGAAGTTTTTATCTTCATCGCCCATGAGATAGCTTAAGAGTAGCAAAATCTCTGTTTCTGTAATATAAGGCTCCTCTTCGAAGCCATCTTCACTTCTGACCTTTGAATGTGGCACTGTTGCTGCATACGAAGCTCCCCATAAAAGTCCTTTGAGCAATAATAGTACTAATAAATTCGTAACATTCAATGTCAATATCTGAAATTAGAATTTATTTTTACTTCTCATTCAATGGAACTAAATTCATTCCAAATATGGTCTGCATACCTGAGTATTACTTGTAGATCTTGAAATTAATTCACGAGCAATATCAGTGAGTAAAGTCTGCATGATTGGTGGTACATTTCTGCTGGTTTTCAGCGTGTCGTCTTCAGTAGGTAGTGTTAATATACAAGGTGTCACAGAAATAGCAGCCACCAATTTTAATAACAAATTATAATCGATCATTTTGATCTGCTTTTGAATGGAATTTGATGACTTCTGTAAAAAGGAATACTTAATAATGCAAATTTTCTACAACGATACTCAGACCTTATACTCTGCGATAGCTGTCTAAACTCTTAACTTTAAAATAGTGTTCTATCTAAAAACACTTCTCCACTTCAATAGCCAGTAAGACTTCTTTGCTTTAACCCCAAGCTGACTTTTTCGTCAACAGTCACATTTTATGCAAAATATTTTTTTAATTAAAAAAATGTTTTCTAAATCATTTTTATGCGATCAAAACACATGCAAAATATGCTCAACATTTCCAGAATATTTTTAAAATTTTATTTCAAGAATTTTTTTTTTTTACATTTTGAATAAGTTGGTAAAAACTTTTTCATCATGAGCAGCAGGGATTTGAGAAAATATTTTGAAAATATTCTTCCGTTTTATAATTTTTGAATAGTCGTCATAATTAATTGGACATCAACATGTTTTTGTGCTAAGGTGTCATTTTATTCATTTTCCTAGACGACAATTACCTAATAACTTCTGGATTCAGAAAATCTTAATAATTTATAGTTTTTGTTGGCCAATGAATTATTATAGAAATGTGACTTATTTATTTACTTTTAATGAAATTTATAGATATTTAAAAAAAGTCAAGTAAATTATTACAGAAGATTTCCAATTCTAAGATCTTGAATAAATATCAAGTTGAAATTAAAAAAAAAATTTTTAAATACGTCATATTTTCGAATCACATACCAAATCCTTGTCGGTCAAGCCAAATACAGCAGCATGAGGTAGTTACTTATTTACCCACACTTCAGCAGTCATAAAAATACTTGATATTTTGAATTTACCAGTAACACGCAATTCTGAATATTTTAAAATAAATCATCCAATCACTCAATGAGTAGGTAATCTCTAACTCAAATATCAAATTGAAAAGAAAAAAATTTATGCTTGCACTTGAAAGAAAATTAAATTACTTATTTTTTGAACTATTATTTTCTCAAAGCACTTGAAATATTTTTTTCACTGTGTTTTATTACGTTCAAATTCAACAGCAAGACTAACACCTTAGATGTAATTTTTCTCACATATTATGACCCGTTTTTTTTTTTTTAAATTCACGTTTTGGTTTTTTTTTTTTGATTAAGTAACCATCCGACAATTATATTAAATTGTAATCAGTGTTATAGAAAGATAAAAATCATAAAATTATTTAGTTCCTCATAAAAATCCTTTATAATTTGATACAAGTTCCGTTCGTGATCAGTATCCGTATCTTGAGACACTTTCTTTTTCACTTTTGTTTGTTTTGATAGCAATTTACTTACTGTTTCGAAATCGTTGGAGCATAGTAAAACTATCCTATTGTTTTTATAGAGAAGTTTTCTCCAATTAAAATAACGTTTAATGAATTTCGGTTACTCTTATGGACCTTCAAATTGAAAATGCAGAATCTGTTTTATTTAACCAACTTAAGAAAATCCGTTACCGGATCTGGTTTTCGTATACATAATGAACTCGATATTTGTTAAATCATTTGTTGAAAATTGTATGAAAAATCAAATTTTTACCAACCATACTTACTATATCTAGTTTGGCTGATTGCTAAAAAAAAACTCTTCTTTACAAAATATGAGAAATTTATGCTAGCTTATTATACTTTGGTTTTCTAAAAGATCGACTATTGAGACTTGAATTTTTAAAGGTTTTGTCTAGTATAGGTGAACTTTGCTTTAATTATTCGGAGGGGCTGTAGAATTTTTTGTCTGTTGTCTGTCACTTGAAAAAAAAAAACATGCGTTTCTATCGAAAACCGGCTACAAAAACGCTCGATAAGATGATAGATGAATTTTTTTTTAAAAATTGAGTTTCTTACAAGTAAATCAACATTTTATTAATTTCCTTGCACTGAGGGAGCTAATTTGATTTTCTTAGAGGGGGAGGGCTAATTCCAGGTCTGGTCGGCATCCCAAGCAGAAATAAGATTTAACGAGTAGATTCTTCAACTTTGACAGCAATGTTTACAACTGCACCGATTAAAGAATTACTTTACAGGGGCTGAAGGGAAGTGTTAGATGCTTAATCTTTTATCAGGTTGATAGAAAATGCATACATCATGAAGGGTTAAAAACGTGAAAAAAGTGTTTAAAAAGAATAAAGTTTTCTTTTTTGCTAAAATGAAATAAAATTTATAAATTGAAGCTTATCAAAATGGTCACTACAAATATATCCCTCTTGACTGATGAACTTCGAGTCCTTCATGCCCTCTAAAATTATTTAGAATTCTATATGTGAACAAGAAAAACAGTTTGCTATTATTTTAAAAATAATTTACATTTTACTTTACTCTTCTGGAAGCTGGAACTGGAACATGGTGTGAATAATGTAACTGACTACTCGGGGGTTATAAAATAGTCTTCAGACTACATCCAATTATTTTCCATGAAAATCGGAAAAACATGTGACCCCTTCTTACAATTTATTTTGGGTCATTCTAGAAAAAAAATGTTCATTCGAAGTAAAGGTTTTCCAGATTTCGTCGCAATTAGTCTTCATTATCGATTGCCTCGAAAATCTGTTGCGTATTAAAATTTTGCCAGTGTTGCTTATATCTCCTTCGAGTTGCAGTTTTTTTTTTTTTGTTTTCCACCAAAGAATACGTCATAATTGAACCATTTCAGTATCTTAAACTCGAAAAATCAGCTTATTAAATTACCAATTCCTGAATAGATCCTTTTATTTAAAAAAACCTTAATTATGTACTTTTTTACAAACTGCGTAAGTAGCCGTCAAAGTTGTCTTTAAGAAAAAAAAAACGAAAAAAAAAACATCTACTCGTATCTACTCGAGTGTAGAATTTGTCGTAAAAAATCGTCCTGAAAATTCGACCGTATTTACGGCGAATCGGTTATGCAATAATTGTGACATTTCAAGGATTTTAAAATTTCCTAGTTGCGAACTTTCATCGAAATTGTAGATGACGAACCTGCTGGAGAGTATTATATGAATATGTTTAGTGGAAAAAACGTTTAAAAATCAGAAAAATAACATTTTATTACAATCGATTTGAAGAAATCGAAAAAAAAAAGCAATTAGATACAATTATTGATTCAATTGCTAATAAATTAATTATTTACACTTCAATTAAAAACAAAAATTCGTAGTCAATACTGGTATAGTCAATTATAAAACTTTTATACAATTTCATTAAATAGGACTTATATTTTAATAATTATTTTTAAATAAAACAAGGGGGAAAAAAATTATCATAAAATCGTAGTCAGTCTTATTCATCCGTCAGTGAAAAAAGTAAAAAAATAATGTTTCACTTTTTGCCCTTTTTTTTTTTGTTTTCTGCACAAATTTCAAGTATTATTTACGGGTACTTCTGGCTTGTGCGAGTGTTTCCACGATGAACACGAATATATTGAACAGTTTTTCATTTTTACTGATCGCATAACATCTTCTAAATGTGGAGCTACAGTTGCAGCAATATCTGGATGAATTCTGTTAAATGCAAAACAAAAAAAAAAACAAAAAAAAAAACAAATATTATTCGATGAGAAATTGAAATGAAAATAAATGTCCTCCTCTTAGGAAGTGTCCTGTTTATTTATGAAGTATTTATAAATTAATTTAAATCAGTTTTTACTCGCATAAATTGAGGATAAAGTTTTTAAGGGTGTGCTCTGTAGTGGTGTTGAAATAAAATATCGATATCCGATATCTCATCGTTAAAAGATCCACTCTCTGGTTGATGGACAGTTTAAGTGGCCGAATATTTGTTATTGTGATTAGTGATCAGTGAGGTAAAAAAAGGATAACTTTTTTAATTGGTCACCTACAGACATTTATGTTGATATTTAGAATTGTGACACTGAAATATCGCATTCCCTTTTTAGATTTATCTATGCAACTCGTTTTTTTTTTTTCATTTTTCTTCCAGACAATGTAATCCACAGACACTGCACGCTTATTGATTTTGTTCCAATAAAAATACAGGTACATATCTTGTCAAGGTTATAATGAGGGTGTCAACAAAATGAGAAATCAATAATAAAAAGTACGTTGCTTTATACCTAATCCAAATTTATTTGGCTACGTGTTGAAAATTTGATAAATTAAAAACCGAGCGGAGGGCACTATAATTTATTTTTATTGACACGAACACGAGGTGTGGTCCTACTCATTTATACAATACAGTGCTTGCTTTCTAGTAAAACTTAAAACGGTTCAGAATATTGTGCATTATAACTTTCGCCGAAGAACGTGCCTTAAAACATTTACGCTCCACAAAAACTATAATGAACTACTTATTAGAAAAAGTTTCTTGTATGCTTTTATTGACAATAATTTTCCTCTCTACTCTTTCTTTAATTTTTAAAACTATTATCACTTGAATATTGGTTCATAAATCTTAACAAAAAATAAACAATGTATTTTGTTAGAAAAGATGCGAGTGATCTACGAGTACCTATATATGAAAAATGTCAAACGAATATAATTTTCTTTATACTCGTAATATAGTCTAGTATGAAGATTGAAGGAAGAGAGGTGTTAAAGAGAGAGAAGAGCTGCTCGACTAGTCGAAATTATATTTAAAATGATTCAGTTTAATTTGTAGAGTTCTTCTTATTAAGAAGATGGGTGAGCTGCTTCAAATCTTTGAGAAGTACCTATTTGAATGGTTTTCTAAGACGAGAAAAAATAAAATATGGTCTTTATGTGGTCAAAATGTTTTTAACAGTTCCTACTGCCACCTCCTATAAGTGATTCCTTTTCATGAAAAAAATTTTGCAAAGATTTAACCCACTACCTTCCAGCCCCCGAAATTGGAATTTCCAAACTGAAGAGTAGGAGGGGTTGGAGTAGAAAAAGTTTTTCATTACAAGATTTCATGGAAGAAAATAGACTTTAGATTAAAAAAAACTGGAAATGCGCTAGAAGATGAAAGCATTTACCTAAAATCTTTTTTTATTTTGTTTCACTGTATTTTTTATGATGTAATGCTGATTATAAAGTGAAATAATTTCAATATTTACACAATTATACGAATTTTTAAGCCCTTCGAAGCACCGCTTTTTTCCAACGTGGAGGGCTAAAATTTTAACAGTTTTTTTTTCATTCAGAACTTCAAAAATTAACACCACTCTCAGAAAGAAATTCTCTACTTTCATTCATCCTCTTTCACACCCTCTTGATAATTGTAAAAAATTTGAAACTCTTCCTTCAACTTCGTTCATGATAAAACCAGATTTGCTCGAAAAGAAATTATTAATGTAGACAAGGCTGCTTAAAAGAAACTTGCTAAAATAAAAGTGGAAGTGTCACCGTATTTTATTAAACGTTATATTATAGTTACTTTTTTCACTATAATTTCGACTCATTTATAGGATGTAATTAAGATGAAAAATTATTGCAATTCGCATAATTAAAGATACTCTTCTTTAACATGCATCGATGTGAAACATCATGCTAACTGACAAACAACTTCAGTATAAAATAATTCGTACCCAAAGACCTAATTACGCTGCTGAGAGAGAGAAAAATAAAAAGGAAACCCATCAGTCAGACCTGCTGGCATATATAATCAACATTAATTAAGTGTAAAAACTTCTTCTTACACGCATGCGTTAATTAGCATAAAGGTAAAAGCTTTTGCATTCGGTATTGCTCACTGGAAAGAAAATAAATGTATTTTTGTCACATACAATGGCATTCTTCGAGGAATAAGGTGTTTGTTTTAGATTCGACTTGATTTCATCACATGAAGGGTGATGATTATCTTTTTACACTGCGGAAGACATATTTTCTGCAGAATATAACAATTACGTGAAAATTGATCGCTAACTTTTATAGTGGGTTATTGTATGACTTAACTTTCTTTTCCTCATATCTGGCGCATATTGACGATATTTTTTTTAATAATTTAAAAATTCGATTTTCAACTTCTTCCTCTTCTATCTCATTCTGATAATTTCCTCTTCCAGCACGAGAGACCTCTTAAGGTCACCTACTTTGGCGTTGTGTTTTATGACAAATAAAAAAATATGTCCTAATTATGATATTAATATACCTGCCTAATTATTCTATGAGAGTCATTGTATTTTTTTTTTTGGGGGGGGAGGGGGTGATTGGGCCATGTTCACTGGAACTGAAATTAGCCCCCTCCACCATCACCGATTCAAAAAAAGTAATTAAAATTTTGATTCATTTGTACCAAACTCGAATACTTTTTAAAGTGAATTTCGTTGAACGTGTTTGGTTTATTGGTAAAATTCAATTTTGTGTTACCGGCCGAGTGTTTATGTTGCAGAAAAGAATAAAAGAGCATAATGTTATTTTTGTTTTTCATAAACATTTTCTCAAAGGTTCAATGAAATTCAAAGTTCTACTATATGGAGCAGTCTGACACAAAAGGGGCCATACTTAAAGTCAGTTAGCAGTTTTTTTGAGAAATTTACTGATAACATAAGGGTAAAGTAAAATAGGTAAACTATATGTACCCTTTTTATGTTCTATTCTGCTTCAAAAGAAATTCTTTTAGCTCATTATTCAAGGTCTAAAATGTCGCATATGAGAAACAAATATTAACCAAGAAAAATTATTTTAACTGATATCATTAGGAACCATAACCCACTTCTTGTAGCCCAAATAAATAAAAAAAAGGAACTATGACATGTTTCTAATTTTTATTAATTACACAAACAGAACATTTGTAATGTAGACAGATACGTATCTGTTATTCGATTTCTCCATCAAACAGCAATCATTTGTATCGTGAATTTGTAATGTTCTTTTTTCATAACTTCTCGAATGTCATATCTTACATACTCGAGGATGAACAATATTTTTTATTTGTACAAATAAAAACCATGTTTTGTACCTACATTTTCTCTTCCCTGATTCCCTTTTTAATTAATTGGGTTAATAAAACGAAGCGCTCGTCTTTTTTATTGGACGAGTTTGAATGTTTTACGCGAATCGTTGAGAAAAAAAAATATTGTTTAAAACTGGAAGACTAATTATTATAGTTTTAGAAATACATTTTCTTTTGTTTTCTTACGCATGTTATTGATAAATTCCAGCAATTTTTTTCTCTCGTTTGAATAATGTCATATTTCGAAGTCAAAATCGATTTTTATAGAGTATAGATTTATTGATTTTACTTATCGCACTTTTGATCACTTTTATCAGAGTTAGAGGACTTGCAGCTGTCTTTTAGTTAAAATAATAGAAATTTCAACGTAATACTTACAATGACAGGAACGTGAATATTTTTTTATCCATCAAAGAAATGGAATCCTCTGGCTGGAGTAGCATCGCTTCACAAAATATTCGTTTGGAACAAGGAGTATTACTCCATACACTGGATGGGTACACATCTACTTGAGGCTGTTCATTAGTCGAGTCTAACGTTTGTAGCACATTTTCTAAGTAAATGTCTGAATTTTGAATTTTGGAGATCGACCTTCGACGTCTACTCTTTGTGGTTGGAGCTTCGCTGCTCGTTGACGTAGGCTCACCAGGTGAACGACTGTTGTCTTCAGCCCATAAACTTTCTAAATGTTTGGAGTTGGATGGATCTGGTATTTGTAGTTGGTCCAAGTTCAATGATTTTCCACTTCTCATTTTGACTACGTCGTAATTGAGGTACCTGCAGTCGAAAATAAGAAGAGTTAGAGATATTTTTTTAGTACTTTATGTAATTTATTTAATGGGTCGTCTAATGTATTCAATGTTCTTAAAATATGTCCTTGAGGAGCTATAGGGTCGAACATACAACTTCTTACCACTGGTTCAGTCAGATCTTACCAGAATGAGTTAAGACCATTCACATCGCAATGCTATTGAAAATTATTGAAATTCATTCGTTTCTTTCTTTTTGAAACAAGAAAAATTTTAATTCATGGCTTATCATCTGGGAAATTGATTTTTAAATTTTTTTATATATTTTGATCTTTTTTTTTAATTTTATTATATTTAATTCATTTTTTTCTGGTGTTTTATTTATTTTTTTTTAGCATTTAGTGTTTATTTGTTTTAGCCCACCCACTTTTCAAATTTATTTTTCCATTATTTCAGTTCTTTTGTTTTATTTACCAAAGTTTCGTTTCGTGTTATCTTAAACTACTTAATAAATTTCAAAATTAGAATCAAGTAATCTACCTGTAGGAATACATGAAACAGTACCTCATTCCTACAGACTACAGAATCAATTTTTCAATAGATTTTACTAATTTACTCTCTTCGGAGAAACTTAAATCATTTATGGTTTTTGATTCTATATTTTCTGTTCAAGAAAAATACAGCTAATTGTATGAATGAATATTCTATAGGATCATATAACAGAATAGTAGGTAATTCTTCAAAATAATTTTATTCGCCTGGAAATAATAATCTTAAATATTTTATCAGCAGGTGTGTTTAGACTGGATGAGTACAGTATATATACTTTCGCATGCATCTTAAAGTCTCGATTCAATTCCTCGAACTGTAGTTCTGACTCGAATTCCTAAATTTATGCCACACCTCTCCACGTGAATCGCAAATTTCGCCAAAATAAACATAATTCATTTAAATATTATGGTAGCCAATGCACATTCCTCATGTCCAGTTTACAGGTTGTAGCAACCTACATAAAATTCACTGACAGTATGCGAAAGAGAAAATCAAAAGTACAACGGGTTCGTGACGGATTCATTAAAAAAAAGTGTTTTTTTTTTTTTGCATTTATGAAGTGCAAAAAAAGTGAATTATTTTTTGTGGCCTTTTCCTCGAGTACATTATTTACTATAGCCATTCAAAATTCGTTGATTTTTTTTTTACCTACTTCGATAAGTTAATGCCTAAATTGGCCTATTTTTTGGCTCGAATTGTTCTACACTATCCTCATTTGACTTTTACTGTTACGGTTTGGCAATTTCCTTGGCCCAAATGCATAATGTAAATCTCTGTTGACATCGAATAAGTCATTTTTGTACCCTAGTTGAAGGAGTGCCATGTACGTGTATCGGCAAATATTATTTGAAAATATTTACACCTAATATACATCATAGGACAAACTCGTTTAGAAATATAGCCTTACTCTTGTATTGTTTTCTGATACAATAATATGTGAAAACTAGTTATGTAACATAGTTTGCTCCAAGTATCCAGAAATTTAAAAAAAATTAATAATCTCCTTCATTATACTTTTACTTCTATCGCAGTTAACGTATTTCTGCATTTTCGCACAAACCCCAATTCTACCAGCTTTCCTGTTGGTGCTTTTTATCATGCCTCGCATCAGGTCCTATCCTAGGATGTGAGCAATCCAAGAAATATCTTTGTTATTTTTAGACGCTGATAACACGCATCGTAAAAACCCATTTTGAGCTGAAGCAGTTTGTGAAAAATAGTCTTTAAGAATTAACCATTTTGACAGGATTTTGTACTTTTACAAAATAATTTTATAACAGTTCAAATGTGGCATTCGAGTACTTTTTGGCGAAAAATTTCGTTTAATTGTATGGTCAAGCTTAGAAATATTTTTATTTTGCTCTTTACAAGGAAATTTGAGGACTGGGGAGTTTCAGCTCCTTTAGCACCCCGCCCAGGGTGCGCCACTGTTTCTGTTACAAATCTTAAATCATCCCAATTTTCCCATTCACATAGTAAAAATTAACACAAACGTAAAATGTTTTTTTTTCAAGACTGAATTTTTGTAGAAATCTAATAATTCTTCCAAGGCACTACTCAATTTCATGTACTTATTTGAAAGCTAATTAAATTTCTCCAGTTCTTTGGAGGATATAGATAGCGGCACTGTATAAGTTTCTGTAGCTAAAATGCAATTATGTTCATATGGAACTCGAAATCTCAATTATATCTTTACCCATGAATATCTTCCTTATTCTGAATTTTTTTCGAACAGATTTTCAATTTTAATTTTTAATACATACTTTATACGGACTTCTTTCAATGGATTTTATAATGAAATTTACAAAACAATAAGAACGTATAGCTGTAACTACTAACCTTGTAATTCATTACCGTCTCAACTTTTTTGCACCAAAATAATTTCATAGTCATTCTACACTACCAACAGCAGCTACTTTTTTCTCACCATTTTTCCTTCGCAGATTTTTCCATCGCTTATTACATGATTCAGCAGAAATCACTATCACGATGTACACTAACGGTACTTCCATAATGCAATTACAAAAGCGTGGCGACATTTTAGATCTTTTTTTTTTGTGTGTGTACTGTCTTTCCTCCTCACCTTCATTTTGTTTTATTTTTTTTCGATTGCGTACAAATAGGAATATTCAGTCTGTATGGCTGGAAATGGTATGTCGGGATGAATATCCGGCGGAGAAAGTAATCCGAATGCCACGCTCTTCGTGATGTAACAATCTTTGGGAAGAGCTACGTTTGCTTTCTCTTTCACAAATACAACATACACCTTCTTCTGCTCGTTTTTTTTCTTCTTTTTTTTCTCCATTATTCGCGCCGTTCTGTCTGATGGACTTAATTGGTCGGTGACATTCGTATAAGAAAAAAAAAAGAAGTTATAAAATATTCATTCACATTTGGTCGGCCGAAAAAGGAAAGTGTTATCTTGGTACGAAGGTACCATCTTCTGTGTATAATGATCCAGTATTATAACATTGTAAGGTTTTTATTTGAAAATTCGATTTATTTGTGCTGTAATAAAGCACCATACAGTTCTTATACACCTACTCGTTATATGCTATATCTCCCCCGCAAGTCTTATATTCATCCGCTATATGTGCCATGGATACCAAAACGTGCTTCATGCTTAGTTAAGTCATCACTTTCATCTTCGTAACCGTACCTATGTACATTCCTTTTCTGCCAGTATTGGATATTCACTAAAATCACTATAGGAAGAGTTTAAATGCGATAATTTTACGAATGAATGGCATGATCGATTCTAGATTATGGGAAGATATAGGTACTTATGATTGCATAACCTCGCACCATAAATTGCAACTATTTTTCAGGATATAGGTTAATCATCATAATGATTCGATTGGATACCTTTCTGGTCGAATATGACAGTTGCTTGCAGATACGTATGAGAAGACTAGATGAGTAACTTCACATTTACTCTTTTAAAAAAATCCTTGTGTTTTTCTAGTTTCTCCTTAAATCTATGCAGTACTGAGCAGCCAGCATTAGCTATATCTGTTCCTGGTATAGTTTTTTTCATTAAAAAAGTGTGTGACGTCATCGGGCTTCAACAAATGAGGAGACAGTATTTTTGATTTTGACCCCAATCGTCTTCAAATCCTTATGACATTCACACATTTCTTAAACAAAACAGAAGGTGCGACTTGATACTGCAATTGGGGGCGTGCATACGCAGAACTTCGAAAGTGATGAGTTAAAGTGTAGATATTATCGATAAGGTCACCACCCCCCCCCCCCCAAAAAAAAAAAAAGAAAGATATTATCTATAAGAGGCCATTATTATAACTATTGACATCAAGTTTGATTTAGCGAACTTATCGATAATATCAAATGTGTGAGAAAACCAGAAAAATGTAGAAAAACTGGCGACAATTGAGCCAAAAATGAGGATTCAAACTTGGTCTAAAATGAAGGTCATTTATACCCATTGTGCATGACTATACTCAACGAAAAAAAAGTTATCGAAGGCTATTTTTTATCGATAATATCAACAGTAGATATTTCAACTTCAACCCATCACTTGATTATTAAAAATTGTCAAGTCATTAGAATAGTTAGTTATGGAAACAATCCTTCAGAGCTGTCAAAATGTGTGATAAACTGAATTACATTTTTGAACAAATGAGCATGTGGACCACCAACTGTCCAGGACTATTTGGTTTAAGAGTTTTCGCTATGCGTATGTGAATAAAAAGACACACTCTAAGAAATTAAACTACCAGAATTTTGAGTTTTTAAAAGAAAAGTACGTGTGTGCTTACGAGTATAGTCTGATCGTCATTTTGGAATAACATTTTTTCAGAAACTTGCGTTTTTTTTTGGTGCGAAATTCCCCCAATAATATAAAATGGTTTCTTGTATAATAAATTTTAATCCTCATAAAGATGAGAAAGATGTTGACTATCAAAAACATTCTTATCATTTTTTCATTCTATGCTTTCCTAAGTTTGCAATATATTCAAGTAAATACCCATCCCACACTTCAGGAAAATTAAAATTGATTTTTGCAACTTTCTGGGTATTCTTTCAAGACATTCTTTTTAGCTCATCATATTTAGTTTTGTATTTCCATCATTATTGAGCCAAAGTAGAAAATTGAAAAAAAAGCATCAACTTACCGACCAACAGCTACGGCACCCAATCCTAAAGCTGCTCCACCGGCTACAATTCCAATAGCAGGCAATATCAGCGATGACGTCGACACAGTACCAAGTTTCTCTCGAATCGTCGACATGTCACGATTACCAGAGAATCCCAGATTCTGAGATATCTTTTGCGAAGCTTCAACCAGTGGCTCCACAACAGGTCTCGTCAAATCGGTGACCTTGTCAATACCCGTCTGCACTTGTTCCTTCAACGAGTCTCCAAATCGAATCCAAAATGGCCGTCCATCCATATCTTCGTAATAGATAGTCGGATACTCGGCCAACTTATAGTCATCCTTGATTGGTGGATATTTGCCATAGTACTTATTCGGCGCATATGCTTGCTTTTCCGGATAGAAATATGCTAGTGTCTTCTTTGGCCGCTGGAAGTAAGATGGTGCTGCTGTATGCGACCTTTGGTTATTAGCAGCCTCCGTTTCTGCCTGCTCTGCGGGAGCTGCCGGCTCGAATACAAAGGGCCCTCGATCGGCATGTATATCTTCAGGATAGTACGAAGACTCTTTTTTGTCCATGATCTCCCCCTGGGTGGGTTCAGCTTTAGCTGACTGCACACCTAACTCGGGGTGTGCGTATTGAAGAACAGGTGTGCGGACGCCTTCCTCAAATGACACCCTCGAAGGTGCTTGAGTAGAAGCTGAGTACATTGCTGAGTTGGGGAAAACACTGGCTCCTGGCACATGCAGGATGCGAGATTGGATTTGAGGTTGCTCCTGCAGAGGGGATACGGTTGATAACATGCGAGCATCACGAACGGTAAACTTTTGCATTGACAGTCGCTTCATCTCCTCTTTGTTGATGTTGCGGATGTACTCCAAGATACGATCAGTCACATATTTGTGTTCTGGATTTTCATCTGTATCTGCTGGCATCCACAGTCCAAGCGGATGCTGGGTATATGATGGCCGTGATCGATCAGCGTTGTCACTCGTCTCTATAGTCTGCAACACTTGGGGTTCGCTGGTGGAATGGGCAACAATTGGCTTCAAGGTTGCTGGTCTCTTGAAGAGGTCCCATTTTGGATCATTCCACGACTCCTGCTTCATGATCTGCACTGCTGGAGACAGTTTGGTGGGTTTTTTGTTGACAGTGCCTATTTTCGTCCACATATCATCCGATGGTTTCATTGTTGATGGTTTTCGAGATGGTTTGGATTTGGTGATTATATCCTTGTCCGCTTTGTCATACGGTACCAGAATACCATTAATGACACGTGCGTTCCTCCACACTTGCCTGTCAGAATCATCATCAGGTACACGCACTCCGGTCACCACTGGAATTCCATCGGCGTCCATCTTTACCAGACTTCTGCCTTTCTTGGTCGGCGAATTTAATTCGTTTTTGACCAAGACCATGGAGGAACTCACGTAAACTGGCTCCGGTACGCGTAGGTTGCTTCTGTCGGTGCGGTTCTGGCTGGCGGTTTGGCTTGCCGATGCAGAAATGTGGCTGCTGGCATTGTATTCGCTGTACGGTATGGCAATAATTTGTTCGATTTTAGAAGATTGGCGGGTTCGATTGGCAGTGTCATCTGTGCTGACGTTGCTGGAGCTGAGCAAAACATAATTGGTGGAATTTGTATCGGGTTCGGTAATATTTGACGATTTTCCTTGGCGTTTTTTCACGATTATGGTGGTAAGGTCGCCGGCACGTGTCTTCACTGGAACAGTTTCCATAGAATCAGGATCCAGACTTCGGGCAACGTGGAGGGCTGTGCGAGTTGTTTGGATTTTCTGCGTCCATGACGGATGCAAAATGGCTATGGCGACGCAGAATATCAGTAATCCTGGTTTCAGTGGTAGCATCTGAAATAGAAAATGATTGTAAACATTAGAAGGGATTATCTATTCATCAAATCAACGTATTAATTTTATAAGTAAGGAAGTAGTTTACTGAATGTGCAAGTTGTAGACTATACGAGTATATTTTTTCGACAACACGTGCTTTATAATAGAGCAAGCTTTTCATGAGGTATAAATGGGGGTAGAATACTTGGTGCTCAGACTCTACAAAAAGACCGAATGATCTGAAAGAAGAAATGTTTTTCTAGTTTGCATAATTCTCCAGGCGAGTTGGGCAAAATCACTCTCCGGGAGGGGTAAATTTCGCTACGAGTCTAATCAGCTGGCTTTCTGTGGCTCTATGACAGATTTATAGCACCCCAACTTTGAAGTATACATTTTCTCAGCGATGATTGAATTTAGGGACATAATGTTTTTTTACTGTAAGTAGAGATTAACGTAATACGATTGAACGTTGGAAAAAATTAATTTTTGAAAAATATGGATTTGTCCTCTTCTTGCATAACACTGTTCAAGTACTTTTGCCAAGTATCAATGAAAATTCGTATTCGTTTTTTTCAGTGAACCTATGTGAGGCACCTGTTGAGCAGAGAACTGCTCACTCATTTAGATATTGTTGTCATTAATAGACCAAGCTCTGCTTGATAGAGTATAAATTTTTTCTCAAACTATTTAGTCGTATTGAGAGAAGAGTAAAAATGTGTTCAATATTTTTCTCTTTTAATGAAATAATAAAGTAAAGCTCTTTTCATTTGTTTGCAAGAAGTGCCATTTCTTAGATCATAAAAACTTGAGTGCTACTTGCATGAAACCATATTGACCTACTTTTCATATATTTTATGAATATATAGCTTGACTCAACTTCAATCTCCTCCATAAGAACGTATAATCACATTATGAATCGTCTTTCTAAAACTACTTAGTCCATAAAAAGTAAGCACTGGTAAATGAATTTATGATCCCAGAAGTTCAAGTATATAGTAACTTAATCCATCGTTTTAGGAATTAAATTTCAGAATTAAGTTTCCAGGTTTCTAGTTCAAACGATGGTATTTGAAATCCAGTATTTTACCATAAATTTACCAGTATTAGTTGGCTACGAAATTATTGCAGATCAGTGAACTATTCGCTTTGAATACATCAGTGTGGTATAAATGGCAGGTGCATTTTAAATAATTGCATAATCTCCGAAATTTTTCACCATTTTATTAAACACACTTAAAATGGTCGCAAATAATTATATAATAAATAATACATTATATAAATGACGGCAGGAATATATTTTCACACGTACGTATTGGTTGCGAACCATTGAAAAATATAGCCCATATATTTTATTGATGGAAAAAAACACTGGGTCTAATGATATACACTATAATACTTAGCCGACAAGGTAATTTCGCAATTTTAGTGGAAAAACAATGTTATAAGTAAAGGTAGTTGTCGGCATATTCAATATTATTCTTTTTGGGAGCTGATGTGACAATAATTCACTTTGCCAATCTTTCACCCGCATTTAAATGATACCGAGGCACTCTCATTAAAAGAGAAATAAATAGGTTTCTACTCAAATGAAAAATATTAATAATGTATCGCGAGGAGAGTTTCTCGTAAAACCTTTTATGTTACATTTTTCATAATTCTCACTAATTGTTATACCTCCGAATTTCGTTTGGCTGTATGTTATGGCACCATTTATATACGTGAACCATAGCATCAGCTTCCTCTCAATTTAGGTCTCCACTAAAAACCCGCTTAAAAAAACGAGATGAAATTAAAAAATTTTTTTTAGGTAAATGCTTTTATCTTCATGCACGCACTCGAGTTACCTTGTGGACAGTAGTGGAACTAAGGGGGGGGGGATCCCCCCAAATCCAAAACAAATAGACCAATAATCCACAAAAAAATCAAGTTTCTTGAACGCCTCCCCCTTTATGGTGAAAAAAACACAATCTCACCATTTTAGCATTTACCATGCTTTGAAAGAATTTGAATCCCCCCCCCCCAAATGGAGCTCTGGATCCGCCACTGCCTGTGGACAAAGTAGACCCAGAATTTAAAAAAAATAGCTGCAGCCTTCACGCAAACTCGTGAAGGCGAAAATGAATTATCTTTTACATCAATTGTACAAATATATAAAAAAGGTTCATCAACTTTTCTTGAGCAAAAACATTTTCAAATCAAACTTGAAGGATATAACTTTTCATATCTCGTATAATATAAACTGAATTCAATTTATAGCTCATTTTGTAGCTTATTTTATAGCTCATTTTGTAGCTAATCTTGTAACTCAATTTGTCGCTCATTTTGTAGCTCTTTTTGTCGCTCTTTTTGTCGCTCAATTTGTAGCTCATTTTGTAGCTCAATTTGTAGTTCAATTTGGGAGCAAAAAAAGGCTTCATCCAGACTGACGTCATCATATGATCGCATTAGACGCACAAGGACACGCACAAAATCGACTAAAAGTCTCATTAAGCTTATGTATGATGACGTCATCATACGATAAAATTGGACACACACGGACACATAAAATTTCGACTAAACGTCAAATAAAAAGAAAATTCCTCTTTAAAATGAATCCATAAACTGATTTCATCTCGTGAGACTTAAATTACGGACGTAGATGGATCTGTCCAATTCTTGGATTTTGGATCCTTTTCCTGATCCAATTATACGGATTGGTGACTGGTGTCCAATAACGTGTCAGGATTACCGCGCACAGGTTATGCATACATTTATGGATCGAATTAATTACTTTACTAAGTGCATATAATTATATTACTGACACCAGAATCTCAAGTATAGTTACTAATGCTTATACTTTGAATCAGCCAAAGCCCCAAAAAATCAACAATTGTGTGGCATTATTTTCTGGGTAGATGTGTTTTTTATTTGTTCTTTGTGGGTAACGAGGCTCAATTTGGCCAATAAATTAATGCCAATACCCCCCCCCCCCCCCCAAAAAAAAAAAAAAAGTTTTGACAGAGTTCTCAAAATAATTATTTTGTACTCTACGTGCTCATTGAAAATAACTGTACTTTACCTTTCTCTTCGTTATTCCAGATTCGACGAGAATTTTCGCATCGACCAGCAAAATGTAATGAAGAAAATTTCAAGTCAGTGGTTAAGAGCACTCATTTCTAAGAACGTTTAAGATAAATATACGTAATTTTATAACGAACATCTCCTGCGTTGAGGATGATGATTTATATTTGTAAGTAGGATAGGTCTTGTCTTCAGCTTATTAAAAATGTAAGAGAAGAAGATATACATTGACATTGTGCGTGTTCGGAGTAGGTGGCAATCAAATTGTTGGTGGGACAAAGGTACTTATGAAAAATTAAGTCGAATTAAAACTAGTTTTTCTATTCACCCAATTTTTATCTTCTGCTACATGTTATGGAGAAGTTCACGCTTGAAACAATTAGTTAAAAAATTGAGGTGGTGGGAGTAAGTCAATCCCTCAGAAACAGTAGTAGAAAATTCTAGCGCAGAAGAAAGGCCTAATTATTTTATATTTTTTCACTGGGCTTTAACTACATGGCTATTTTGATGCTAGCATTTGAAAGCGCAGGGGAATTGTCATTTCAGTTGAATATTTTAGGAGTTTGAAGGTTTATCTTATGACACATGAAAATACTCGTACCATGAACTCGGAAACAGAAGGCGAATGACTGAAATGACTTTCAACAGACTAGAATCGAACTCGCCCATTTTTGTTGCGAAGCTGTACATATCTAGCCACCAAGCCAACTAGGCCCTTGAAATATTATTTTAGTTATTTAATGCCAGTTGAAAATCTACAATTCGAAAATAAATACCCTGTTGTTATAAATGTATACTAAACAGCTCGTAGTGGTATTCTCATACTCGTACTGTAGTTTTCATTTAAGTAAATTCATTTTTTAGTCGGATAATCTATTTGAAATTTCCAACGAGTAAGTAAGATTACCTACTATAAAAATATCATATTCGTATAATCGTTTAGTTATTGCAAAAAAAAAATTGAAATTCGATGGAGCAAAAAAATAGATCAGTCAATCAAATCGAAATTTTTAGTAAATTCAATTGATAATTGAGTTTTAGTGTTGGTAACGATTTCAAGTTTTATCTTCTTTTATTTTGGGGTGTATTTCATAAAAAATTTTTGGGACTGTTGGTGACGAAATATAAGTTAGTAGTTAATTCCAACATTTTTTGACCTGACTATCATTTTTTGCCAATTTTTCAAAAAGCTGTTGATCCACTCAAAGTATCTTTTCATAGATCATATATCTCTCTGGGTACAATGTTTTATACATTAAGTATTTCAAAATAATCTCCAGATAAAAGTCAGCATTAGGTACCAGTCTTCAAATTGACCCAACACTTGTGAAATTTATTCAATTTTTCACGCTGAATACGAATTTGCGATCCATTTTGCTCTACGTAGCGATTTAAACCCATTTTGGAGCATTTTTCACATTTTTTCGGCCATATCTCGCTTGGCGAGAGCCGGCGCCAAAAATGGCTTCCGGATTTGTGTTCAGCGAGGTACTGCGACATTTTTCTAACTGCAATTTTCCGACACCAAATTTTTCCAACAATTCATTTTTCCGACATGACATTTTTCCAACGCGACAATTCTCCGACACAAACTTTTCCGACTAACATTTATACCACTTCGACACATTCAAGGGGAAATGAGGAGAGATACAAAAAGTAGAAAAGAGTACAAAACAAATACAAACAATTCCAGTCAAAAATTTTGAATTTTGTGCGATTGTGGGAGGGGAAGTGGAGAGGAGGGTGAGGTTGGGGGGCTGGTGAAATGGTACCTATGATTGGGGGGCTATATTAGGTGGAAAATGGAGGGGTACAAATGATTCCAAAGGTGGTATAAAAGAGTACCATAAAGAAATTTATCGTCGTGTCTGAAATATGTAATGTCGGAAAAATGAATTGTCAGAAAAATGCCATGTCGGAAAATTGTAGTCGGAAAAATGTCGTACAATTGTTCAGTGACCTCGAAAACCCCCATACACAATGCTCAACTTACAAATTTATTCCTCGAGCAGAAATCAGGAAATGCTAAGTTTTTGAACGTATTATATTAGGAGAAATTTTGGTCCAATTGAAATATGTCAGCAAATTATATCGAATTATCTGTCTCTATAAGCTACTGAATGATGAAAAAAATTCGGCTAAAAACAGCAGTGTTCATTCGCACATTGCATACCTATTTCAATAGTTGAGGCTAGAAATCTTGAAATTCATATAAAATGGATATCATTGCAAATTATTTATATTTATTGTTCACTCTTTATCTCCAAGCCTTTGACTACCGAATCACTTTGAGATTTAGACAGCTTTCTTATTCTCAATCATTCCATCATAATAGTTCGTCTTATACCATTCGCTACGTGAATCTATTTTTCAAAATTGGCAGCTGCGATGAAAATCGTATTCTAATTTATCGCCATTTTACAAAAGATAAATATTTTCAGTGGGTTTACAAGCCTACGTGATCTCTGGCAATCACATTTATTTTCACGCATGAATAAACTCGCGATTTTCCATTCACAAAAATCAATGAGAATCCATCACAAGTTAAAGTGGAAATCGACAGTAAATATTTCGAGAGATTAGTGCTGACAGTAAAATGTCGTTCATTTTCACATCGTATTAGAATATTTCCATAAATATGCCACCCTATTGATAGATGAAAAAAATTTTAATCTCTAGATGACCTTGAAACTCTCTCATTCTCATGGACTTTCTATATCGGCAATTCCTTGCATTTCACTTATCTTTAAATTCTGGTTAAGTGCTTCTTCAGTGTTCGACAAATCAATTTTGGCATTAGAATACACAATAGTTTTCGTAGAATTTTCGTTCAGCTTATAAGAGCCATTATATCTGATTATGGGACGTGCCCAAAAATGTTGTCCACCTGATACATTTTTACAATAAATTAATTCGTGTAGAAAAGTGGTCGTCAAACTGCATGACAGGTTTTTTTTTTTTGTTGCCATAAACGATGCACTTTTGATAAACTTATATGAAGGTACGTGATTAGACTACAGTGGAGAATTATATTTGTAAGTGAACTACATGGAAGACATTTTACCAAACGTATTTTTTTCGCTATCTATTGGAGTCCATTGACCATCTAACTAGAGAGAAAAAAAAAAGAATTGAAAAAAATGCATGGTTCCTGTTTGATATCCGGATTACATTCATTTCCTGTAGAACTGAATTTTTGTTATACAATAATCTGAGAACATGTAGGAGTAACGATTTAATTTGCGAACAGGACTGTCGATTACACATTTTATGCCAGGTGACTTCTATGTTACCAAAACTAGATTTGAAATATTTGCAGAATGTCACCCAGGTTCCGGATTTCAGATCGAATAGGTGGTTATAAAACAGCTAAGAGACAAAATTCAAAAAAAAAAAAAGTGACCTGTTATTGAATATCCTTTTTTTTTTTTTTTTTTCTAGTCAATTTGTTGGTATTTCTGCAACATTCTGTAGAAACTTATAGTTATAGGGTAATGATCCTCAATGGAATTCTTATATCATTATCAGGTTCCGATGAGAGCTACACTATAGGGGTCAAGTTATTTAATTTCTATATACTTTATGTAATTTTCACTGTTTACTGTTCCATCTTTGCGAATTAATTTCCGGGAATGTGACATCTTTTTTTTGTTATTGTTTTGTTAATGATACACTTGGACTCATTTTATGAAGCTAGGAGGCCTATGACCTAATTTTTGATAAATTCTTGCACAAGTTATACGTGCTTGCTGGCACTACACAAAGTCTAAACGTTCTGGAAAAATCACAGAATTGAAGATTTTAGCAGAGAAAAAAGGATTCTAAATTATATAATTTGAATTTTTCTATTTTCATGCTCAATAAATTCCCGCCCCTCCTCCTCCTCTGCCCACCCAACTATAAATGTCTTTAATTAGACAATAAGATAATTGATTTTAACCCATATTAGGGTAAAGAGGACCTTAATCTGTGAATGGTTAATGTGTACTTATATAAAATTACACAATCTTATTTTTTTCCATAGAAAACATAATAATGTTACTTTTAATGAAATCAATTTTATTTTAAAATACTTTGTTTTGGAACTCCTTGCAACTTTGCTGGTGTAGGTACGTATTCTTTATACGTGTTATACTTTTAATGGACTGATTTGATATTTTTGTCTTCTCAAAAATAATGAAACTTGTTAAATTTTAAGTGTTTAAATTTATTGTCACTTTATGTGGTACGTAGATTTGATCCTTATTTTTCCAGTTTTGAATGTTTACGTCCCAACCCACCAAATATTTCCATTTCATGGGGGAAAAAAAACATAAAAATTTTAGCTCCTCAATTTGAGAAAAAGTGATCCCCTAAAAGGGGTTATTGAAAATTTTTGCAAAAAAAAATTATTATATAAATAAATGTCCACCCTATTGTTTCAGTTTTCTTATCTAAAATTTGTAAAATTACTATTGATTTTGTTCAGTGTAACCCTTAGGTTGAGAAAAATCAATAATTTAACTTTTTTACTTTTCTAACTTCTAGTTCCTCTAATGCTAAATCAGCTACAATAATTGGTGATTAATTTTCTTAGGACTTGAGATGTATTGGTTTTGGACCATGCAACGATTAGTATAAATCCTGAGACTAGTAATTATTATCGAATTATCTCTTTCTCGATTATAAATCGACCAAATTCAATGGTATGTAAAATCTGTTCTAAGAATTTGCTTTGGTATGCAAAAAATTTGAAATTTTCAAACCTGTCAATCAATTTACTTTTCAATGCTTGTGGGCAAAAAATAACAATCAATAATTTGCGAATTCTCAAACACAATCCGGTTTCGGCGCTAGTGTAGCCACAATAGACTATATGTATTTCATTGTGTAGAAACCAGTTGTCAGGGAAAGTGACTCGAGGTTATTGACTGCGAAATAACCTGTAACTTTCAGAAAGATTTGTGATGCTTTAATTCTGTCGGGATTCACGCATGCGTCTTCTATACGCAACATCTGGCTGAAGTCGTAAGACTGCAAACCTACTTTAAACGACGAGGCACTTAATCCACCATGATGAAGGCTGATTTAGCTTAAAGCTGTATTCGCTTCTTCAGGAGATTTCATTTCCGTCCTATATTCTTCTTCGCTATTTTTAAATAGCCTGTGCACTTTTATTCCCTCCATCTGAGGTATTCGATTGGAATGTATTTGAAATTTCAATTTTTTTTTCCCGTTTCTTATTCTACCCTTCATTACTCTTCCCCATCTGATTAGTTGTTTCGTATCGCCATAATGATTTCATCCGCACAAGTATAAAGAGAGAAGAGATTGTGAAACTATGAATGAACGTTAGAGAAAAGTGAATGAAATTGTTCTCGCACACTTTCTGCAGGCTAATATAGATTTTTATCGATGGTCATTGCTGAATGTAATTTGCATTCCATTCGTGTTATATAATAACAGGTAGGGTCAAATAAAAATTTTTAAGGTGAAGACATTAATATGAAATTCCTATAGTAGCCCACCTATAGTTTATATCGACATTCTTAGAGAAGCTGCGATTTCACAAACAGCTGATAAAATGTAGAAAATGGTAAAAATCTTTCTTAGTGGGAAAAACTGAATTATACAGTGAAATTCAAAAGTTTAGAATCTAAACTTTAGATCAATTTGACCTTTAACTTTTCAAAAAAAAAAAAAAAAACTAGAAATTGGAGTGCAAAAGGTACTTGAAATGCAATTTTGAACGTATTCATTAACCCGAGTATATGAAAATGCTGATAATCTGAAATTTTGATCTATAGCTTAGGCTACTTTTTTGTAATCATCAAAAAGCAACTAATATTCTGGACCCATAGGTGAATATTTGCCATCTTCTATAGAGCTATAATATTATGTAGACAGAAAATATTCGGGTCTATTCCAGAAATTTTTTCACATTTCTCTCCCCCTCTTGAATTCCAATTTTCTCTAGAAGGGCTACTTTTATTTTGGTGGGCTGACCTCCCTAGACCCTCAGTAAATCCTGTTATGTCTTAACCAGTAGCTAATATTAATTGTTACTGTTGGTATTCGAATTTTCATCCTCGTATGCACTTGGAATTGTTATCTGTGATTTTTTCAGATTATTTTCATTGCATTTAAGGCTAAATAAATAAATAATTGAATATTTCTGATAAAACTTTGGTAATCACTTTTTGCATTTTTCTGGCAATTATTAATTTTTATGCTTGGCTTCCAAATTATTGATATTTCGATGAAGGTAAGATTTTATAATCGTTTTCCTGCTTGCAGACTTATACTCTGCGTTGGCAAACCAAATTGTTAAAAATCCCTGCTTCAAGCCAAAAAGAAAAGTCCCTGAGGTGAAAAAATCCTTAAAACCAGTTTTTTGTTAAAAATTTGGATTTCAGCCTCTCAAAAAAAAAGAAACAATAATAATGAAAATGGTCTGTAGAATTTGAATTATAAAAGTTTTCAATTTTAAAACAAAAGGATAAAACACCGAAGAATATCATCTTCTATTCGAATCATAACAGAAAAATTTCGATAAAATCCTTAAAATCCTCAAAAAAATACCTAAAATTTCAAAAAATCCCTTAAATCCTTTCAAAAATTCCTGAAATACCAAAAGATCACTCGTTTTGTACCTGACATAATTGGATTTCAGCCTTTCAAAAAAAAAATAAATAAATAAAACAAAACAATAAGTACGAGTAATAAAAATGGTCTGTAGAATTTGAATTACGAGTATAAAAGTTTCAATTTTAAAACACAAAGATAAAATACCGAAGAATATCGTCTCCTATTCGAATAATAACGGGAAAATTAAATCCCCCAAAAAAACACCTAAAATTTCAAAAAAATCCCTAAAATCCTTAAAAACTTTTGAAATCCCTGGAATTCCAAAAAATCATTCGTTTTGTACCTGACATTTCTCAGTACAGCAAAAAAATCCCTGGTTTCATGGGTTTTTCTGCAGTTGGCATTCCTGCGTATACTATCTCAATAACCTGACTCTGACCACACATTACCGCCCACAAGTAACACCCCCACCCTCCAAGCGTTCACTATTTCCATTCCACCCTTTGAGATTCCACCCAACCTCTCAACGATAATAAACCATAGTCCACTGCGTCCCTGTATCTTTGTGTACCATAAACGACAAAATTAAAAAAAGATGCGTATAAGAATCTGTAAATAATTATTTTCAAAAGGGATTGGTAAGATAGATGACTTTTATCAGCTGTTTTTGTAAGAAAGTAATGCGTAAAGACAAATGGCCTGTCTAAGTTTAAAACCTGTTCAAGTCCCAATAAGATTATCGTAATCGCTTCTTATACTCTCGCTATTAATTTTCTTTGAGAAGAAAAATTGAATTTCATCAATTCTGTTATCTATTTTCTCTTTTGAAATTAATAATGCAATAATAAAGTATAGTTTTCAACTCCTTGGGTTCTATAAACATTTTTCATCTACCTACCTATTATGTAAACATATTTTTTATATAACTAGGAAGTTCTGAAAGTACTTTGAAACACCCTCATTATATAAACTAGTGAACAAATCTGGTTATCATTTTACTCAAACGATCCCATAATATCCTTAGGATCTACTTTGCAAGTCCCTCGGGCCTTAGAATCACTCCAGTGGAATGATGTTCCATATCGTGTATGTATGGGTAATATATGTACAGTAAAACCTCGTTACAATGCGCCCGCTTATACCACGAATTTGGCCTGGTCCCTAGACGTTCCCATAAGAAATGTATTAAAAAAACCCGCATATAACACGTTTTATTGTGAAAATACTTTTAAAAAAAAATCGAAAATTTCTCTCCGTTTCTGACAAACTTGAAATTTTGAAAAATTTCGGTCAAAAATGCCCCTCGCAAACAGTTTGCTCGTTTGCCCAGTCTAGACTTGAACATTTTATCATGCTTAATAAATCAAAAAATGCCCGACAGTTTGAAATTACAGCTTTTCTTCAATAAATTATACGTAAATTTATTGTTTTCTTCTTTATTTTTTTGTCAAAACCCGCTTATAACACGAATTTACATCAGTTCCTTGAACCGCGTTGTAACGAGGTTTTACTGTACTATTATACTTCAAAAACAGTGTTGCTGTCTTCTACTTGTAGACTACTGGGTTTCCAAAAACTCATTCTATAAATAGCACAATTTAATTTCCAGTATAAAATAAGTAAACATATGCCTTAGCAAAAAAGTCATTAACCATTACAATCATACAAGGCACTCCGATCACTTTTACACAGAATAAATATTTAAACGATCAATAACCTGAAAAATACAAGAAAATATACATTTACTTACATTTGCAATTTTTTTTTTCAATATGTCCAGTTAAAACAATACACTTTCACTAATTCAACATCGAATAAAATTCGTAACTTATAAAGATAATAACAAACTTTAAGTAAAATAAAAAAAAAAAAGAAACCAATTCAATATTCGAATTTACATAAAATATTTCAAATTATAACGAAAGGTTGTGAAAAAAACATGAAAATTATTTAAAAAACACCAATAAAACAGCACACCATTCGATTATGTCATTATTTTTAAAAACTAGACGCACGTAAGTGTAGATTAGCAATTCACCGGCTATCTCCGAACAAAACAAATCAACTGGTACAAACTTTTATGAATGATATTGCGACTACCAATTCTAAAATAACCGCGAACACAACTAACCCAGTTCCCCCACACCGGCTAAAAGGAAATGCACGATACATAAACCAACTTCAACTGGTTTCTTTATTGCTGCTGCTTCTTCTCATTCTCTTTCAAATCGTTTATACACCTTGCCACCTGTAATTTTTCTTAAATAAAATAAAATAACGAACATACAATTATAGAAGCAACATTTTTTCTTATAAGCATTGATGAGTTATAGACCCAAAGAAAAGGATCCTTATAGTTTTTAAGTAGTCATTTTGTTCATTAATAAATCAAAAAAAAAAAATCATCGATGCGAGACGCAATTGAAAACTTGACAAATACCAGGGAAAATTTGTTTTTGTGGTTGACCAAGAGCCATTACAGAGTTTTTCATCCATTAGAGTTTGTTAGTTAAATATTTATTTTCTGCATAACTTTGGTCAGTTGCTTTTTTTTATTTTACTTTTGCAAGTTATTCAGACAATAATATATAGTTGTTCATAGAAAAAGTTTGTCCAACTTCAAGAGATAGCAATTTGAAATTTTTTTATGTGGTGGTCAATTGTAGCAATCTTTTCATTACTTTTGACAGTTCCTCCCCCTCGAAAAATTTGATCTACACTATTTTGCATACCGAATTTTTCTTCCTGCTAAAAATGAAGTCGATTATACGATTTTATTGACAATGAGTTCTCTCTCTCTGTCTTTTTTTGCAACGAGCTCATTTTAGTATCTTTTTTTTCCTTTTTCATTCAGTTATTCTAAAATTACAGTTTATCAAAATTATTTCTCTTATTCTGATAACGAAGAAATAATTTAAGCAAGCTGGTTATTCGAATAATAAATTATTGCATATAAGTCCAGTGCAATTTTCATATATTCACATGTTTTTTCATTTAAATTGTACGAATAATTGGAGGTATAAGTTCAGACAAAGTATTTTTTTTTTAAATCAAAGATAAACCATCATGTAAATTCGAAAAACATAAGACTCAGATTTAGAAAGACAAAAAAGAAGTGAAACTTGCTTGTCATTTTTCCAAAGAATATAAGACAAATCTCCGCCCCCCTGTGAGGTGTTTAGATACCATCAACCTTATATTTTTCATTCGTGCATTAGATTTAGACCTCTGCCTCTCATTATTTAGTCCCCAAAAATTCATCAACCGATCTCAGGTGAAAGGAAGAAGTGACTTTTCAAGGTTACTTTTTTTTATTTTTTTTAAGAAGGTATTATACTCGTATTTTTGACTGACGAACTTCACTGGGGAAGAGTGTAGAAAACGTCGCCTCAGATGATGGAATATATGGAAACGCAGTGGAGAAATGAATAAAAAACATTTTTTCATATTTGTAACCGTGAAGGATGAGCGAAGAATATAAAATGTTTTTTGAGTTACGTGTTGCTGCATGTCTCTTTCGGTAATATAGAAAATAGAAAAAAGATCCTAAACACCTACATTGTTATGGAGAGTGATTTTGTTCTTTTTTTGAAGGTCGCTTAAAACAGAGGTTACTCTTTTTTCTTAGCTCTGCACCTTTGAAATACAGCCGAAAGAGGTGCAGATACTCGATTATCTGTAATAAAAAATTTACAAATGCACGATTCATAATTTGATATGGTTTCAGACCGGAAAAGACTGAATGATAATTTAAAGGCAATCTCAGGCTGAGTGACCTGCAGTGGTGGCATCTTTTGTGTCTCGTATGTTATACGAGGTCTAATAAGAGTGCAACAAATGAAGAAAACTTTAAATACCATCTCTAAAAAACTGCATGAAGAGATAATTGGCAAACTAGAATTGAATATTAGGTACAGCTGGAAAAGTACAAGGTTTAAAATTAGCTAATTTTCAATTTTTCTTAAATTTTTAAATTATACATGCTCAAAGTGTTACCAAATTTTAGACATTTGTCTTGTTAGATAAAATATTTCAAATTGAGGGAAATTAAGAAAATCAAATTTTCAATATAAAACTTGCTTCAACTTTTTAAGTATGTGATTTGAGAGCCAATTTTCAGTTCATTCAATGATAGTTTCTTACAATTTAAAACTGCTTTTGATTTTTTTTTAAATTTGCAAATTTTTTTTCAAGTTGAGAATTTATTTTTTATTTTTATTAACTTATTTGAAACTTATCTATTCGTTGGGCTTCACGTGATGTTATTCTTAGTGTCTAGGGTCTTGAATGATAATTATTTAGAAAAACAAAATCAAAGCTTTTCTGAAGTTTGGAAGTAAAATTTTTGGAAGTGTTAATATCTTTGTTAAACGTTTTAAATCATCATTCATTTACTAAAAATCTGTCCATTTTTCAGTGATGGATCCAAGGGGGGGGGGAATTCCCCCCAAATCCAAAAAAAATGGACCGATAATCCACAAAAAAATCAATTTTCTTGAACCCCGCCCCCTTTATGCTGAAAAAAACACAATCTCACCATTTTAGCATTAACCATGCTTTGAAAAAATTTGGATTCCCCCCCCCCCAAAATGGAGCTCTGGATCCGCCACTGCCATTTTTAACATCAATGAAGACTTTTTAAATGTTCTCATTGATGCCTTCCACTTGGTAAAATTTGAAACAACATTTTTCGTCTGAATTACCTTTAATCATAGCTCTGAAAAATTTCTAACCTATATAAAATTTTTCAGGTCATATTGAAAATATCATCTCATTGTTTGTGACAAATTCAGTTCAAAAGTAGATAAGATCGTAATAATTTTTATGTATGCAAGTTGAAAAATTTTCTGCATTTATTTTAAAATTTAAACTTCCCTTCATTTACATTTTTCTATAAAATATCGTAGGTGCCTTTGTAATTATTTCCTTATTTATGCCAAAGTAATTATGATATTTCAGAACTGCATTCACTTTAAAGATCGTTTCACCGATGTGTTCTGCTTGAAAGCATAACTTTTTGTACATGGGACTAATTAGTATAGGTATAGTAACTATTTACTACATATTTGTATCAGGCTTCTTTTTTCTTTTTCACCATTATTTAAATTCTTATTTTTTCTTTTTTATAATTTTCCTATTTGTTTTTCTTTCAGCATTTTACTTTTTTTAACCGCCTGTCTGTCCGTTTTTTGTAACCAAATAGCTAAGTGAAAGTAACTTAGTGTACATTTGGTAAAACATTCTCGTATTGTGTGACTTTCATTTTGTTTCTAATCGTTACTTGAGGTTTATGGTGGAAAAATCGTACCACAAGTGAATTTCATCGATTACTTTGGGACAAATTCTCTGGAGGTGGTGCATGGAGATGTCGATAGTCCCCATTTTGATGATTTTCTGATCTGCTATTTTGGTGATCCACCGATGTGTCATTTTGGCGAGTTTCTTCTTCACCCAGTCTTCCAGTTCGAATTTCATTTTCTGAGCACGAAAATTTCGAGCACTGTTTCTGAGTGACTGCCTCGAAAACATCTTGAAGATTCAAATTTGTTCGAATTACATCGGATGATCTGCACACAATATGAAAATTAATTTTAGCACCCCTTGTTTTACCTAATATAGCTCTTTAATTTTTAGTCCGATATTTTTCGATTCACTCCGCGGATTTGTTCGAAATTAGAATTTATTTTATGAATTATTTTTCGATATGGATATATGACTTATGTCTTTGTATCATCTTGAAACACGCATTACCCTTAAGCAAAGGTACCGATTTATATTTCTCTCGAGAGAACAAAATTCATGTCAGCTAAGTTACCAAAACCAACATTGCCAATTTTATAAATAGAGGTGGGGGAAGAGTATTCAGTTTTTCATTATTAAAAACAGATTTTGGTCACTTTTTGGTAATATTTGCATTTAAGGGCTTTTACTCCTCTCAAAGAAGGTTTTTGCCCCTGCACCCCTTGGAGCAAATACCCGTTTCTCCCTCATCTAACAGCCAGATTAAAAAAAAAAAATATAAAAAAAGTATTTTAAAATGAAATTAGAAAAAATTGAGAATTTGAATTTTTATAATGAATTCAAGGTCATTTTATTATTTCGGGGATCAATATACTTATTCAGTTCTCATTATTAAAAACTTATTGAAAAAATTTTGGTTATTTTTAAAATAATATTCGCATCTAGCCAAAGGACTTCTGTCGCTTTTGAAGAGAGTTTTTGCTTCTCTATCCCTTCGGGGCACAGACCCCCTTATTCTACAACTGGACTTATTATTATTATTTTTTGAATCCTTGGATATTTGAAAAGTGTTCTGAGTTCTATTAATGAACTGTTGAATACAAAATTGCCTGACACAATTTATAAAATAATTATTCTGCTAAAAAAAAGTTGAGTGCACGTTTTTGCCCTCCCTTACTCTCCAAACACAACTACTAACAAGGTTTAATCGCAGCTCAATAATTTTCAAAATGCATAGCTTCGAGATTTAAGAAAGTATCCTCTTCAAGTCATACTGTTTGTTATCGTAAAAGAGATTACAAGCTGAGTATAATAAACGGATATTATACCACAGGGCACACCAACGACTGAGAAAGTAAAATTCCCAGAAGCCTTGGCCACTAACAAAAAATTACATAATTATGGATGCCCAGTGTCGTATATAAGCGCATACTTGTAGATACAGTAACTTTATACATCATTAATGAGCTGTTTGATAACGACTTCAAAAACAAAAAAAAAAGAAAGAAAAAAAGTTGAACATTGTAAAAGAGAAACAGAGAAAAAGCGTGAGCATATAATATGTGAAAAAGGACATCCGGTGTTAATGGTACGACATCTTTGGAAGTGGAGAAAAAAAAGTGAAGCTGTTGACAGCATATATATGTGCGCGCGAGTGAGGCTATAATGTGAATTTTTTCTACTGCAATGGCATCGGCGCATTATACTTTTCAAAATTCACAGCGCGCGAAGAGAAACTAAAATTATACAAAATTTGCCACTTTCTTCGACAAACGATTAATTATTACCTGGATAACAGATGCCATAAACTATTCTCGACGAACGAATGTTCCGGCTTCGTGCCATTTAATGCCACTTGGCAAATTTTACGTTTGTTGCACGCAGGATTTGCAGATGGTGCGAGGCCAAGGTTGGTTACCAAATTGTAAGCTGTATCGTTATATGGGCTCATCTGTGACAATTCCTTCTCGATATGACGAAAGAAAGGCTTGTGCACTGGATGTATTGGGCTGAAGCAGAAAATGACGTCATATTAGTCTTCTATAATCGTGAATGGGTGCTCATTAATAGTGTATTACGCAACAAGAGTAATAAGTAAGCCAAAGGTGTAAAATTTGCAGCATAATAATGTGTTAAGCTACATGAAAATGCTGTAATCTGTTCATTTTTTATTCAAGTTTTGAATACTGCTTTTTGCAACACGTGCGTATCTATCCAAAAAAAATTTTATTTTATGCAAAATACAAATTTTCATTTGAAAATATACATTCCATTCAAATAATTTTCAACTTTTGAATATTTATAAAATTGATTCTCCAATAATAAAAAATTGGCAAGTTTAAGTTAATAACTGTTACATCTTAAATGTGTTAACATCTTTCATGATAATATAATTATGCATAAAAAATGACTACAATAAGTAATGAAAATTAAAAAATTTAAAATGATTTGACGAACCACTTTGAAAATTAATCAAGAGGTTTTTGACAAGAACCTTTCGATGATAACTGACAACGGCGCGCGCATTATTATATTTTATCGTGCATATTCAATATCGACTATCGATTTTTAACCTTGGTGTTAAATTTCTAAATCTACTTCCACCTAACGAAAACAAAGATGTTAACACATCAATAATATCAAACATCTCAATAATAAAAAAATCATTTTTTTATGGAGTTTTGCAAAACCCCAAATTAATTCTGAAATGCTGACATATCAAAATCATGATTTTGTGATTTTAATACATCAAGCTTTAATAATGTAGTTCTAAAATTGTTAACCTCAATGTCATTTGTGGAAAATGAACATAAAAATTAGGAAACTTTAAATCAAATAATATTTGAACAGAGAAAATACATAATATAAAAGCCATAAGTGCCTCAGAATCATAAATGCACCTGAAATAGTTTTTGGCCAACCTGCCCTTCATGTTCTTCCTATAGAGGTTGGCGATACTTTTATAGATCTTACAACTCACTGAGGCGTCTAGAAAATAGGTTGGGGGGATTTGAGAGGGTTTGGACTTACCCTAAGGTAACTAAAAAATTTATTAGAACGAATGTAATTAAAAAAAAAAGTACCAAGTCCCGACCCTTATTTCACTAATTGACATCATTTTAATAAGCAGGTTTTCAAGGGAAAACCTAAAAATGAATGATCTTAAAGACGGATTTATAATTCCCTTCCGAGAAACCAAGGTTTTTCTAAAATACTTTTATTAAACTCAACCTGAGAGCAGAGATCAGAGTTTGTGAAACAAACTGGAGTATGCTGGAGAAAAGAATTAGATTCGTAGACTCTGAAAAAATTTAAGTAAGTGCGCATAAAAATAAACGCAGTTACCAAAAACAATTTTTTAATTATGTATTTATTTTTATGCCATTTGCTCATCTTGGGCTCCAAAATAGGATATTAATAAACTCAAGTGCCCAGGGGTGTAGCCAGGTGTGGCCAGGGGGGGCTTTGCCTCCCCTGGCATCCTCGTTTGCCCCCCTAGCAAAATTAGCCTCCCCCGTCTTCCTCCTAAACTTCGAAAGAAAAAGTTAAATAGGGGGCTTAAAAATTAACTGCCCCCCCAAGAATCTTATTTGCCACCCCTATCGGAACGCTCTGGCTACATCCCTGCAAGTGCCTTCTTAGTTCTCTTATGCCAGGCTTACCAACTTTTAATTACTCATCTATGCACTCTTCTAGATTTTTTAGAACATATTTTACACAGCGCCTCATCAAATGGCAAAAATGTTGTGGTTTCAAAGAAATTGACATTAGAGCTTCACACACGCGGAGGTATAATGGAAAGAAAACGTTATTCTTGACTAATTCTTCTAAAATAAAAATATAAAATGAAGGAAAAAAAAAAAAAAGTGAAAATCATGTTCCATGTATTACAACGACTACCTATATGTCAGACAAGAAGATTTTTACTTTCTTCAAATAAAAATCTTGCTGCTTGGTAGTTCTTTAATAAATGGGTGACGTAGAGTCGTTATGGCACACGATATGCTCATAGAGAAGAACTTTCGTGATGTCTCGTCGATTTATTCCTATTTTAACCTCAATTATTAAGAAAAAATTTACCGCACTAACCGATTCCATTGACATTGCTCGAGCGTTTAAAACAAGCATTAAACGTGTCTGCCGGCATCTTATAATTTCAAAGTAGAGAACATCACGTTCCAGACATCATCATTTGCAATTATCTTATTTCCAGCCGATTTCAATGAGAAGGAAAGTTTTTGGACGATGAAATTTACAAAATGGCAAAAAAAAAAAAAAAAATCAGTTTGGTCAATTTTTCTCTTCTCATTTGGCGCGGCTAATAAGCTGTGGACGAGTATTTTGGTTCGGCTAAAAATCCTCATCTTATTGTTGAGAAAATTGAAAGTAAAAATTGATTTTAATGACTGTATCTGAGAGTATTGTTTACTGTCGGTTTTTTTTTTTTTTCTTCTTGGAGAATACAAAAAATACGGTCACCTTGTCCATTAATGGTAGTTATATATTGTCCACAATTGTCAGCAAAATGCTGATAAGCCGAGTCTGTAACAGTTTCATTTTCATCTTTACTTTGGTTAATGGTGATTAAAGCATTCAAAAAGCATTGTCGAATGGTGCTTCCTGCTCGAAATCAGAGAATTTTGCGGTCATTCGAGCTGGTCGAGTGAAAGATTTAGGAAAAGTAATTTCATTCGAATTGAATTAGTGACTGCTATACAGTGTTAAGTAGCAGATTTGCTATGGATAAATCAAATCGAATGTTTAAGGAAAGCGAGGCAGGCACATAATGTAAGCCTATTGGAGATTAAAAGGTTATCAAAATCTGGTGACACGTTTGTTCTTTATGCTATAGCTTTGGAAAATTATAAGCGATATTCTTTTACAGATGAAAAGTAAAAACGTTTTTAAAATAAAATCATCAGCTATTATTGTGAAATTCGGTTTTAGAGTATAGGTCGGCTGTGAAAAACTCTCTGAATTACCTTTACTCTGTTTGTTCGAAGGGATCAGGGATTTTTTATTTCATATTCAGAAATTTTCTTTTAATTTTAGCAATTTTTTGAAATTTTAGCAAATTTTTTTTTTGATTTTAAGGATTTTGTCTCAATTACCCAATTAGTATTATATTGAAATGAGAGATGATATTACTTGTATTTGGTATTCTTTATCCTCGTAGTTTAAAATTTTTCCAATTATTGAAAATTCTACAAATTATGTTTTTTTTTTTTTAGTGGCTCAAGTCCAAATTTTCAATAATAAAATCAGTTTTTAATTTTTCATAATATTTTTAACTTTTTGCGTTTTGATATCTATATAGCTCTTCATTTGTATTGCAAATAATAAATTTTGATTATGACTTTATACTCTTGCTATATCTCTATCAAATCACAAGTGCTTGGTGATTATTTTCAAATATGGCAATTAAATTCCTAGTATGTGAAGTTCAATAAAAAAAAACTAATTAAGTACAGATCAACGTTAACCTGTATATCGACTGTTTGTGTCCTACAACCGTTAAACTCACCCATTAACTTATTATCTTCGTTATAAATTATATTTTTATGAGTCATACTGCCACATCCCATTATATTTTTTGATATTGTCTTTAAAAAAATTAATTTTTTGGGCATACCTATAACTGTAAATTCATATAATATACTTTCTCAAAGATCGTTTTATTACATTATTACTACACATTCGAATCGATTTCGAAATTTCACTAAAATATTGAAAATATTGTCGTAACAATCATTATAATATTGATATTTTCATCGTCGCCATTTGTAATAAATAAATTTGTTGTGAAAATTATTGAATTAATTTTTTTTTTAAAGGTTTGTACCGTTTTAATACAGCGAGCGAGAAGAATGAGACAACCTTTTGTATGAGAACTTAAAAATCAAATTTTCCAGTAATGGAGGTGTTTATGCGTGCTGGAATTAAAACGGTTTTAAAGTGAATTGTTTAGCCAGCCACGTAAATTGAGATGGAAATCGCCAGTATGGTATTATTCAAATAATCAAATTAGTTCCACTTTTTTTCTCTCTCCCTCTCTCTCTCTCTCTATCTCCTTGCATATTGAAAGTGAAATACACAAATCAGAGGGAAGAGTTGTGTGATAGAAACTCCAGCAGAAGAATGTGGTTTTCAACCCGTGCTGGAATTTCATTGTAACGTTTCCACGTCTCTTTCGACGATTATCAAGGGATACATTTAAAAAAACTATCGATAACCTTGACCTCTATCCGTAACACATTATTAGCATAGCCAGACTCGTTTAATGTCTTTTCTTCTCTTTCTCCCTGCTGAGTGATGCATGATATTTGGATACCGCATACAGGTGCAGCATGGCTCAAGTGGTTTTTTTTTTCCAAATGAAAGAAAAAGTTCGTCGTGTTTGGAACTTATAACCCAGTAAAAATCGAAATTTTCATCGCTGGATTGTGTTTCACTGTTCAACCAGAGAAGGGTAAAAAAATGCAAAGAAAAAATTTGTCATTCTCATTGTTGTTGATTCAGTGTTCGAGTCAAGGACAAATAATGCTTAGATAAATGTCATGGTTCAGGTGATTCCTTCCACGTAAAAACCTGGTCAGTGCAAAATCATTTGTTCTGCCAAAATAATGCGGCTGCACACAAAAGGACTAGAGAGGTAGAATTAATAATTTTTTTTCAATTCTAGGAAAAAATTTCACTTTTATACGACTTCAACTTTGGTAAATGTTTTTTTTTTCCTCTTCAAAAAGTATATACGCGGCTTTATTTTGGGTCACTTGCTGTAAAAAACTGACACCAAGGTAGGTAATTTTTGATTTGAAAGTGAAAATTAATAACTTGGAACTCATACTACATGAATTCAATTTTTACATGTTTTTAAATACGAATAAAGTATAAAATAGCGAACAATAGCCATTTCTAGTTACTTTTTGACTTTGGTATCACTGTATTCAAGATTAAGATGAGTAATATGAGGTGTGGAACTATAGAATAATAGGTGTTCGTTGCGTCCAGATGTCTCATTTTTCGTCCAGATGTCCCAATTTTTGTCTAGATATCTAATTTTTCGTGCCGATGTCTCAACCTAAATATTAGAGAAAAAGAGCCAAAATACCAAAAAACACGAGAAAAAGAGTAGTCGAGAAAAAGAGCCGAAACACCTAAAAATCAGTGAAAAAGAGCAAAAATACCTGGAAATCCGAGAAAAAAAGCTAAAATACCTGAATATTCGAAAAAAAGAGCCCGCATACCGAAATATTCAAGAAAAGAACCAAAATACCGAAATATTCGAAAGAAAGAGCAAAAATACCTGGAAATCCGAGAAAAAAAAGCCAAAATACCGAAATATTCGGTAAAAAAAGCCAAAATACCAAAAACTCCGTAGAAAAGAGCAAAAATACTCTTAAATTCGAGAAAAAGAGCCAAAATACAGATTTTCAGGTGTTTTGGCTCATTTATCGTATTTTGAGGTATTTTTGCTTTTTTTTCTCAGATTTTTAGGTACTTGGGCTCTTTTTCTCGAATTTCCATGGATTTTTGCTCTTTTTATCGAATTTCTGGATATTTTTGCACTTTTTCAGGTATTTTGGCTGTTTTTCTCGAAATTTTAGGATATTTTCGTCTTGATGTCTCAATATCATCTATAATTTATATTGAATGAATTTCAATTCTCATAATTTTTCAAAAAATTTTCAAGAGAATTTAACAATGAAGGAATGGAGAAAAATTTTTTTAAATTCTTTGTTGAGTACAATATCTAACAAGTGTCTATCATCAATTTGAAAAAATTTAGTTTACATCGAACAAGAATTGTATAAAGTTTTTGTGTACGAAGGCTTCTAGCTCCTCACAAAGGCAAAGGGAGGAGTCCAAAATCGGCACAAAATGTTTCAAGTAAGTACATGAAAATCAACATTTTTACATCCAAACAAGTCCGACTGGTTTAAGGACTATTTCAGGTAATATAACTTGCCAGACCCTTTTATATGGATTCGAACCTTGAAGATAATTCATCAAGAATACTTTTACAGGAAGATCAAGGAAAACAGAATGAAAAAAAAATGAACAAGGCAAAAATAAGACGAACAAAGAAAAATCTTCAGTCTCTGCAATAATGGCCATTCAAAAAGGGCCTCACTATTTGAGCAACACTCCTTGGAAATACTAACTCTGAAACTGCCTGTTAGCATGTTATAGAAATGATTTAAGACAGTGGATTTTGGAGCAAAATCAAGGACTTGAAGAAGTATTAACTCCAGTCACTGGGTCAAGCTCCACATTATATTCAGTAAAATCTTAAATAAATGACGAAGTGTATGAAATTCAAAATGTCTAACTTTTAAAAACATTGTTTAAGAACTTACTTTGTCGAGTTAATGAAGACGACTCTAGGTGGCAAAGCAGATAATAGCAGTCCAATAGGTATTAGAGTCGTTAAAATTTGCAAAAGTCCATTTTTCTTGTACGGTTTATCTCTGAAACATAAAAGAGACCCGTTAGCTGACAAATACCAGTCAATTATTGAGAAAAATTAGAAATTTTACTTCTCTCTCAGCTACTCTCCTTCTGGTGTTTTATATGCGTTAAAAAACCAACAAACACTATTGCAAATTAACGAAATTTCCAGGTTCATTGTTCGAACGTAAGCTAATTTGCAAACATCGAATACAATGCACCGTTATTAGCGCTTTCTATTCTCGTGATTTTTTTTTTTTTCAAATCAATTTAATACCTTCTATTGTCACCCATTTTTCAATTACTAAGCCCAATAAAATTTTGAAAATTTATTCTCCAACGTCTAATTGGAGGACCTGGAACGTTTCAAATTATAATAAAAAAATGTCGAGCAGCACGTCAAATTAGTAACGTGTCGACGAAAAAAGCAGCTTATGGTTGAAATCAGTTTTCCACAAGAACAAACAATATTTTAAAAATTGGTGATTTTTAATTAATATTTGTCTGATTGAATTGAGACTCAAGTTAGACTAAAAGAAATTGTTTGGAAAAATTGTTTTTTATGAACCCTCCTCCTTTCTCTTCTGTCGTCGTCTAAGAAAAGAGGAGCTTTGGGCTGAAGGAAAATTCTTCAAATTTTTTGTAAGTAGAATTCGTAAGTTGAATAAAACCTCCTGCAACTTGAATGGAGCAATATTTCATACAGAACATTAAATTCTAAGTTATGAACTAATTTTCATCAATAGTTCGAAGCTCTTTTTTTTTCAATTTTAAAATTTTAAAATTAAATATATTTTCTAACAATTAGATCAGTCATTTGTCAGTCATCAATCGTGATTAATTTTTATATCACGATTGATGGTCTTGTTTTAGTCATGACAAACTAAATAAGTACCAAAGGTAATCATGATTTTAATAAACGTTAAAATTAAAATTTTAGTCATTATAAAAATATGATTTAAGATGAATTATTCAATTTAATTATGATTAAAATCAGTTATGAAACTGACGACTAAACTTTAATGAAGAGTAAATAATTAGTCATTTATAATCTTAGTCATGACTTACGTGATTAAAATTTACATATAATCAGATTGAGTCACGACTAAATTGGTCGTTTTTGTACCAAAGTAATGCTAACCCAAAATGACTATTTAAAATTTAGTCAAAATTTTCAATCATGACCAATTTAAACATTCTTTGCCCAACACTACTACAGATTTCTCACTACCCTAGAGGCTTTAATTTCGGTTTACCTTAAGGCGTTCACATTGTAAGAAATATAATTGCTCATTAATTTAAAACAGCCAAAAGATATTCTCCATGTTCCTGAACAATATTATAGAGCAATCCTATCAGTTGAAAATGAGTTTCACTGATACTTAAAATTCTTTCTTTCCTAAAACAAACTGCTGTTTAATCTGTTCGATTTTTTTGTTCACAGCTTCACACCATTTGGAAATACCAAACGACATAACGGAATTCTGGCTACAATTTTACGTTATAACCATAAAATAATTTCATTGTAATTTCTCAAGAAAAATAGGCGGAGACTTTTTTTTTTTGGTATAGGAATGTCATTACAGATCTAAAAGAAAGTCATTAGACCAATATATTTTTTGTGAATAAATAAAAGCTGATCTTTTCATCATTATATCACATTTGTGTGCATGGTGCACCCACAGTACCTTTTCACTTTTGCTAATTTGTATCGTAAAATGTTTTTGCTCTCAATCTTTCATCTTTATAAAACGTTATCTTTTGGCTTGTGGTTAAGCCATCGTTGACTCTAGCGTGCTCTGGTCTAAAGACATTCTAGATTGAACTTTTTAAATGAACAAGATACTATCGTGTTTTTCTTTTTAATGCGACTTGGAGAAATTCGAATTTTGAAACTGTCATCGATGAATTTGTATTGGCCCACCTACGTGTAAAGGTTTCACCGTTCAGTTTTTGATTCGATGATTTCTCATTTCTCATAGGTTCATAATCGACAGGTCAAGTCATTTGGGTGGATAGTGAAAAGGTGTTACAGATTTCCCATCGCTTAGGAACGATACTCTATTTGAATTAATTTCTATGCTTATCTAGTCAGAAAGAATGAGTATAGTAGACCCCTTTAAAAATATGCCTTCCTCTAACACCATTGAATAGAATTTTTTGACTTTTGGCAAAACAAAAAACAAAACAAAAATAAATTATGCTGGAAAAATACGTCTAGATTATAAAGCAGATCCTCAAAAATTTTTCCAGTCAATTGTGCTTTGTTTAGGTGGAAAAAGAAGTTGGTAGTGGATAATAGAAATTTGGAATTTCATGAGAACATTTCTAAGATCGACTAATTTTATAATTTCCATGAAGTATTTGAAAGTTGTTGTTGACATTTTAAGAAACGTCATTTCACCTTTGGAATTATTTCAAGAAAGTTTTTTAAACAAAATCACAGTGGGAAGACGGAATTAGACGAATTATTCCTACAAAGAAGCAGATAGTCTACTTGTTTGACAGACATGCAGTAATATACATATATTGTTGTAAGCTAGGAAAAGAAAACTTCAACAATATTATGGTAACTCGATGATAACTATTTTTCAGTGTGATAAAATCTTTTCATAATAATTATTAAGTAAGTATTACAAATAGGTCCGAGTATTACTTGGGAAAAAAATTTTTTTACTCAAACTTCACAACTTGAATATTTAAATTTAAGCACTAGAATTTTTGTCTATATTTTATAACTTTTTTAAAACTTCCTGTGGAATTTATCAAAATCATTCAAAAACCCAGACACGAATGAATGTTTTTTTTTGTCATTTATTTTCTTTTTTTCTTCTGGTTTTTATTTTATTTTTTAATTATAAATATTTCCTAAATAATATTTGATATATTATCAAGTACCTTCCACATACATACAGCTATGTGTGATCCATTTTCGAGAATTTCTGAATTTCTTCTAACTTTCTATAGCCAAATGTAAATCAAGAAAAAGTTTGAAAAAATCCAGTGTTATAAATGGAAATAAGTGAAAAACATACGGAAAGGCAAATTGGGATAAAAAAAATTTATAAAAAATTAAATACTTAATCCTTAAATTTTATTTCAAATTAATTTCTTGTTTTCAAATCTATTTCAAATGGCTTTAAGTTCCACACTAAAACAACATCAAAACAACTAATTTGCATTTATACACTTCCTTCTTCTTCTCTCTCTCTCTCTCTCTCTCTCTCTCTTTTACGTTCTGTACTAAAAAGTATTATTAAAAAGGGTAAAAAAAAATATTTATCTCACTTACTTGTAAGTAGGTTTATCAAACAAATTATAATGTTCGTGGTAATTTTCGTAGCTCATAAGTCCATCAAAATCCGATTCGAAATGATTTTTTTCAAAATGGTCATCGTAAGCTGGAGCCTTTAAAAGTTGATGGTGGCTTTTAGTCGGATACTTTCTGCGAGGTTTATAAAGCAAAACTGGTCGCTGCATTGGTTTAACTGTAGGTGTGACGTATGTAGTCAAATGCACCTTTTCGACTTCATATTTCAAAGGGTCATAATAGTTGACACTTTGAACCTCTCCATATGTAGGATAGTTGCTAAAACCACCTGTAGATTGGTATGGTTCGTATTTGGTGGGTAAGCTGGATTTGAAATTTGCATCCACTAGACCTTCTGTAGCAATGTATGGTTTCTCTATGGCATCTGGTATGAATAGTTGAGGTAAAATTGGCTGGAAGCCACTTTCTAAAGAGTGTTCATGGTTGGAGGAGTAGCTGAATGGTACTTTCCTTTTGCCCTCACCAATATTGATGTAGCTGGCCCGTGTGGTACTTGATGATGGCTGGTAATGAGGGATGCTGCGATTGACTACTGATGCAGATGGGATTTTACTCTCAGTTGACGAATCGCGAAACTCTACTTTCAGTTCAGTTGGTTTCTTCGTGGATTCTGTGACGTTTGCTATGATTTTAGCTTTGTCTACAACTGGAGCTGGAGTATCTGTCAGGTTAGATTCAACGACTTCGTAGGATGGTAACCGTGAAATAGCCATTGCTGGGACTACTGTGTCTGGTTTCGCAGATGAGGTCGTTGATATATTGGCACTGTGTGCTAGCTGAAGGTCATGTAAAATCATCCAAATGAATATGGAGCACAAATTTCGAAACCGTAGAGTAGCCTTTAAGAAAACAAGAAAGTACAAGTGCTGAGATGATAAATGGTCCAAAAAATGAGACATGAAGTAAATTTGAATTTGAGACATTTAGACGAATTATTTTAAATGTCTCAGCTTCTCTTATCTCAAAAATTAAGACATTTGGATGAATTCTTCTGAATGTCTCAGCTTCAATATTTTTAAAAATTGAAATATCTGGCCGACGAAAAAATTTAGTTAGGGAAATCCAGCCAATCGGCTGCATATACTGGAAAATCTAGCCAACATTTGAGACATCTAGACGAGTTCGTCTACATGTATCAGCTTCTCTTTTTTCAAAAAATGAGACATTTAACCGAATTTGTTTCTTAATTTGGGACATTTAGGCTCAAAGGCAAGATAAAGAAATTAGATTTTCAATAATAAACTGAACATTTTGTACTTACCATATTTTTACAGGTGTTTTATGATGTAAGGACGTGCGCACGATGACGAAATTATTACACACTGCAGCTTCACTTACAAAACAATGACATCAACTTTTAATAACGTGAATTTTTAAGCAAATAAAACTACATTTTAACACTTTCTATGGGTTTTCGGATGCGTGAACATAATAATATGAAAAATTAATTTATTTAATCTCTGTCTGAAACAATAGGGAAATCGTTGGTAACTCTGGAATATAACTATAGGACATTTTTTTTTGTGGTACAGTTACTATTTCCGTGTTTTACTGTGTAAAATTTGATAAGAATCATCGTCGGTTCAAGGATGTTGTGTAATTTTGCCGTTTAAAAGAATTATTCAGGCCTATATTGGATCCAGTATTGAGGAATTTTAAAGTACTTATTTGCAAGGAATCCTCTAGACACAGAAGTAGTGGGTATCCAAATTTTATTTGTGCCATTGAAGCTGTAAGCCTGGTTAAGGCAAAAGATGATCGATTCAATTAAGCTTAATACTTGGGCTTTTATAGATTTTATCACGTTCAAGATTGAATTGACTAGTTCACCTCCTTTCATTACAAATTTGGGATTGAAACTTTTGCACTTTTACTCAATTTGTACAGCTATGTGCCTCCATAATTTGAGAATCTGTACTCAATCTTTTAAAAGATTGCTGGCCATTTTGTATTCCTACTACAGAACCGCGTGGGAATTTCAGACTAATTTTAAGGTTCATATTGGACTCAATTTCGGATTTTCAGCGTGTCCTCATTACCTTCTCATTTACAAATGAAAACTGGTTTGGATGGAAGCCAGAATTCTTATCTACTGCTTTTTCTATACTCATGGCCGGCGAACCGTGTGTAGTAGAGTATAAAAAGCTACATACAAGAATTTTCTGTGTAACAATGCTACAAATAGAGTTGGAAATCCAGCCAACGCTTGAAATCGAGCTGGAAATCTAGCCAACAGCCGAAAATAGAGTTGGAAATCCAGCCAACGCTTAAAATCGAGCTGGAAATCTAGCCAACACCCGAAAATCTAATTGGAAATCCTACCAGCGCTTAAACTCGATCTGGTAATCTAGCCAACGAAATAAACGAAAATTGAGAAAAATAGACGAAAATTGAGACAGCTGGAGAAAAATGAGACATCCAGCCGGAATTTGAGACATCCAGCCGAAAATTGTAACATCTAGACGAAAATTGAGACAGATGGACGAAAAATGAGATAGATGGACGAAAATTGAGACAACTGGCCGAAAAATGAGACATCTAGACGAAACTTGAGACAACTGACCGAAAATTGAGACAACTGGCAAAAAAATGAGAAATCTAGACGAAAATTGAGACATCCAGCCGAAAATTGTGAAAACGAGACGAAAACTGAGACAGCTGGACAAAAAATGAGACATCAAGCCAAAAATTGAGACATCCAGCCGAAAATTATGACATCTAGACGAAAATTGAGACAACTGGCCGAAAAATGAGACATCAAGACGAAAATTGAGACATCCAGCCGAAAATATTGACAACTAGGTGAAAAATGAGACAGCTGGACAAACAATGAAACATCCAGCCGAAAACTGAGACATCAAGCCGAAAATTTTGACAACTAGACGAAAAATGAGACAGCTGGACAAAAAATGAGACATCCAGCCGAAAATTGAGACATCTAGCCGAAAATTATGACATCTAGACGAAAATTGAGACAACTGGCCGAAAAATGAGACATCAAGACGAAAATTGAGACATCCAGCCGAAAATTATGACAACTAGGCGAAAAATGAGACAGCTGGACGAAAATTGAGACATCCAGCCGAAAATTGTGACAACTAGACGAAAACTGAGACAGCTGGACAAACAATGAGACATCCAGCCGAAAATTGAGACATCTAGCCAAAAATTATGACATCTAGACGAAAATTGAGACAACTGGCCGAAAAATGAGACATCAAGCCGAAAATTTTGACAACTAGACGAAAAATGAGACAGCTGGACAAAAAATGAGACATCCAGCCGAAAATTGAGACATCTAGCCGAAAATTATGACATCTAGACGAAAATTGAGACAACTGGCCGAAAAATGAGACATCAAGACGAAAATTGAGACATCCAGCCGAAAATTATGACAACTAGGCGAAAAATGAGACAGCTGGACGAAAATTGAGACATCCAGCCGAAAATTGTGACAACTAGACGAAAACTGAGACAGCTGGACAAACAATGAGACATCCAGCCGAAAATTGAGACATCTAGCCGAAAATTATGACATCTAGACGAAAATTGAGACAACTGGCCGAAAAATGAGACATCAAGACGAAAATTGAGACATCCAGCCGAAAATTATGACAACTAGGCGAAAAATGAGACAGCTGGACAAAAAATGAGACATCCAGCCCAAAACTGAGACATCAAGCCGAAAATTTTGACAACTAGACGAAAAATGAGACAGCTGGACAAAAAATGAGACATCCAGCCGAAAATTGAGACATCTAGCCCAAAATTATGACATCTAGACGAAAATTGAGACAATTGGCCGAAAAATGAGACATCAAGACGAAAATTGAGACATCCAGCCGAAAATTTTGACTACTAGACGAAAAATGAGACAGCTGGATAAAAAATGAGACAACTGGCCGAAAAATGAGACATCCAGCCGAAAGTTGAGACATCCAGCCGAAAATTATGACAACTAGGCGAAAAATGAGACAGCTGGACAAAAAATGAGACAACTGGCCGAAAAATGAGACATCCAGCCGAAAGTTGAGACATCCAGCCGAAAATTTTGACTACTAGACGAAAAATGAGACAGCTTGACAAAAAATGAGACATCCAGCCGAAAATTGAGACATCCAGCCGAAAATTATGACATCTAGACGAAAATTGAGACAACTGGCCGAAAAATGAGACAACAAGACAAAAATTGAGACATCCAGCCGAAAACTGAGACATCCAGCCGAAAACTGAGACATCCAGCCGAAAATTTTGACAACTAGGCGAAAAATGAGACAGCTGGACGAAAATTGTGACATCCAGCCGAAAATTGAGACATCCAGCCGAAAATTATGACATCTAGACGAAAATTGAGACAACTGGCCGAAAAATGAGACATCAAGACGAAAATTGAGACATCCAGCCGAAAATATTGACAACTAGGCGAAAAATGAGACAGCTGGACAAAAAATGAGACATCCAGCCGAAAATTGAGACATCCAGCCGAAAATTTTGACAACTAGGCGAAAAATGAGACAGCTGGACAACAAATGAGACATCCAGCCGAAAATTATGACATCTAGACGAAAATTGAGACAACTGGCCGAAAAATGAGACATCAAGACGAAAATTGAGACATCCAGCCGAAAATTATGACAACTAGACGAAAATTGAGACAACTGGCCGAAAAATGAGACATCAAGCCGAAAATTTTGACAACTAGACGAAAAATGAGACAGCTGGACAAAAAATGAGACATCCAGCCGAAAATTGAGACATCTAGCCGAAAATTATGACATCTAGACGAAAATTGAGACAACTGGCCGAAAAATGAGACATCAAGACGAAAATTGAGACATCCAGCCGAAAATTATGACAACTAGGCGAAAAATGAGACAGCTGGACAAACAATGAGACATCCAGCCGAAAATTATGACATCTAGACGAAAATTGAGACAACTGGCCGAAAAATGAGACATCAAGACGAAAATTGAGACATCCAGCCGAAAATTATGACAACTAGGCGAAAAATGAGACAGCTGGACGAAAATTGAGACATCCAGCCGAAAATTGTGACAACTAGACGAAAACTGAGACAGCTGGACAAACAATGAGACATCCAGCCGAAAATTGAGACATCTAGCCGAAAATTATGACATCTAGACGAAAATTGAGACAACTGGCCGAAAAATGAGACATCAAGACGAAAATTGAGACATCCAGCCGAAAATTATGACAACTAGGCGAAAAATGAGACAGCTGGACAAACAATGAGACATCCAGCCGAAAATTGTGACAACTGGACGAAAACTGAGACAGCTGGACAAACAATGAGACATCCAGCCGAAAATTGAGACATCTAGCCGAAAATTATGACATCTAGACGAAAATTGAGACAACTGGCCGAAAAATGAGACATCAAGACGAAAATTGAGACATCCAGCCGAAAATTATGACAACTAGGCGAAAAATGAGACAGCTGGACAAACAATGAGACATCCAGCCGAAAATTGTGACAACTGGACGAAAACTGAGACAGCTGGACAAACAATGAGACATCCAGCCGAAAATTGAGACATCTAGCCGAAAATTATGACATCTAGACGAAAATTGAGACAAGTGGCCGAAAAATGAGACATCAAGACGAAAATTGAGACATCCAGCCGAAAATATTGACAACTAGGCGAAAAATGAGACAGCTGGACAAAAAATGAGACATCCAGCCAAAAATTATGACATCTAGACGAAAATTGAGACAACTGGCCGAAAAATGAGACAACAAGACGAAAATTGAGATATCCAGCCGAAAACTGAGACATCCAGCCGAAAATTTTGACAACTAGGCGAAAAATGAGACAGCTGGACAACAAATGAGACATCCAGCCGAAAATTATCACATCTAGACGAAAATTGAGACAACTGGCCGAAAAATGAGACAACAAGACGAAAATTGAGATATCCAGCCGAAAATATTGACAACTCGGCGAAAAATGAGACAGCTGGACAAAAAATGAGACATCCAGCCGAAAATTTTGACTACTTGACGAAAAATGAGACAGCTGGACAAAAAATGAGACAACTGGCCGAAAAATGAGACATCAAGACGAAAATTGAGACATCCAGCCGAAAATTATGACAACTAGGTGAAAAATGAGACAGCTGGACGAAAATTGAGACATCCAGCCGAAAATTGTGACAACTGGACGAAAACTGAGACAGCTGGACAAACAATGAGACATCCAGCCGAAAATTGAGACATCTAGCCGAAAATTATGACATCTAGACGAAAATTGAGACAAGTGGCCGAAAAATGAGACATCAAGACGAAAATTGAGACATCCAGCCGAAAATATTGACAACTAGGCGAAAAATGAGACAGCTGGACAAAAAATGAGACATCCAGCCAAAAATTATGACATCTAGACGAAAATTGAGACAACTGGCCGAAAAATGAGACAACAAGACGAAAATTGAGATATCCAGCCGAAAACTGAGACATCCAGCCGAAAATTTTGACAACTAGGCGAAAAATGAGACAGCTGGACAACAAGTGAGACATCCAGCCGAAAATTATGACATCTAGACGAAAATTGAGACAACTGGCCGAAAAATGAGACATCAAGACGAAAATTGAGACATCCAGCCGAAAATATTGACAACTAGGCGAAAAATGAGACAGCTGGACAAAAAATGAGACATCCAGCCAAAAATTATGACATCTAGACGAAAATTGAGACAACTGGCCGAAAAATGAGACAACAAGACGAAAATTGAGATATCCAGCCGAAAACTGAGACATCCAGCCGAAAATTTTGACAACTAGGCGAAAAATGAGACAGCTGGACAACAAGTGAGACATCCAGCCGAAAATTATGACATCTAGACGAAAATTGAGACAACTGGCCGAAAAATGAGACATCAAGACGAAAATTGAGACATCCAGCCGAAAATTATGACAACTAGGCGAAAAATGAGACAGCTGGACGAAAATTGAGACATCCAGCCGAAAATTGTGACAACTAGACGAAAACTGAGACAGCTGGACAAACAATGAGACATCCAGCCGAAAATTGAGACATCTAGCCGAAAATTATGACATCTAGACGAAAATTGAGACAACTGGCCGAAAAATGAGACATCAAGACGAAAATTGAGACATCCAGCTGAAAATATTGACAACTAGGCGAAAAATGAGACAGCTGGACAAAAAATGAGACAT